>JACEHZ010000724.1:0-1446290 GCA_017893485.1 Hemerocallis citrina | reverse complement strand
ATGGCAAAAAATCGTCCCGAGGCGGTCTCACCGTTAGATCATCTCCAAATTCGCACTCAGGCGTGATGGACGGATCAGATCGCGCCATGTCACCACAAAACGACAAGATAACGTTTTCTCGAAACTCGTGCCTCTTGTCTCGTGATTCGCGCTATGATCGTGATCAACCGTCCAGATCGAGCTACGTAGCCGGGATCTGCCAATCTACCAACCTGCGGAGCGGCAAAAATCTGCCTCAAAATCCGTGCTCGGATTCGCCGAACAAAGCAAGCAGATGAAGAGGAAGAAAGAAAAAGAGGCTAACGGTCGGGGTCGGATCCGATACCCACGGTCCGACCCATACCCATCTTAGCTCCTTTACTCTTCTCCTTCTTCCCCAACACATCTCCTCTTCTCCACTGTGCGGAAGAACGAGGCAGAGGAGAGAACCCGATTGCCTCTTCTCCCCTTCCTCTTCTCCTCTTCTCCACCGTGCGGAAGAACAAGGCAGAGGAGAGAACCCAACTGCCTCTCCTCCCCTTCCCCTTTCTCCTCAGAAGTGCTGCCGATCCGAAGTGCTGCCGTACCGACCCTCGTTTATGGAGAAAAATTCGGCCGACCCCAGCTAGCCGTTGGATCATCTCAAAATTCACACTCAAGCGTGATGGACGGATCAGATCGCACCACGTCACCGCAAAACGACAAGATAACGTTTTCTTGAAACTCGTGCCTCTTGTCTCGTGATTCGCGCCACGATCGTGATCAACCGTCCAGATTGCTCTTCTACAAGTCAAGCTCTTCACTCCGCTCACCTCCAAAGCGGAGCTCTTCTCCACAAGTTCGGAGCACTACTTTCCCCTAGAGTTGCTCCTTGCACTCACTTCAAAGAATGGTTCTCCCCATGGCTCTTACGAGGGTCTTCCCAGCGCCGCTTCTCTACTGTGCGAGAGAACGAGGCAGAGGAGAGAACCCAATTGCCTCTCCTCCCCTTCCTCTTCTCCTCTTCTCCACTGTGCGGAAGAACAAGGCAGAGGAGAGAACCCAATTGCCTCTCCTCCCCTTCCTCTTCTCCTCTTCTCCACTGTGCGGAAGAACGAGGCAGAGGAGAGAACCCAAATGCCTCTCCTCCCCTTCCTCTTTCTTCCCAGAAGAGCTACCGACCTACCGAACAGCAAAGTGGGAAAAAATTCTCCTCAAAATCCGTGCTCGGATCTGCCGAACCAGATTCAGTTGCAGAGCAAACCAGATGTTCCCAGAAAGGATCCGAGGTGCCGATCCGAGGTGTCGGGGTACCGACCCTCGTTTTTGGAGAAAAATCGTCCCGAGGCAATCTCACCGTTAGATCATCTCCAAATTCGCACTCAAGCGTGATGGACGGATCAGATCGCGCCATGTCACCACAAAACGACAAGATAACGTTTTCTCGAAACTCGTGCATCTTGTCTCGTGATTCGCGCCACGATCGTGATCAACGGTCCAGATTGAGCCACGTAGCTCGGATCTCAAATCCGAGCTACCGAACTACCGAACAGCAAAGTGGGAAAAAATTCTCCTCAAAATCCGTGCTCGGATCTGCCGAACCAGATTCAGTTGCAGAGCAAACCAGATGTTCCCAGAAAGGATCCGAGGTGCCGATCCGAGGTGTCGGGGTACCGACCCTCGTTTTTGGAGAAAAATCGTCCCGAGGCAATCTCACCGTTAGATCATCTCCAAATTCGCACTCAAGCGTGATGGACGGATCAGATCGCGCCATGTCACCACAAAACGACAAGATAACGTTTTCTCGAAACTCGTGCATCTTGTCTCGTGATTCGCGCCACGATCGTGATCAACGGTCCAGATTGAGCCACGTAGCTCGGATCTCAAATCCGAGCTACCGAACTACCGAACCGCTAAGTGGGAAAAATTCTCCTCAAAATCCGTGCTCGGATCTGCCGAATCAGATTCGCCGAACAAACAAGCAGCTCAAAAGCAAACAAGAAGAGGAGTGTTAGGGGTTAACGGGTCGGGTCGGGTCGGAGGCCGTTCGGACCCAAGCCCAAACCGAACCAACCCCCCACGTCACCCTCTTCTTCTCCAATTCTCCCGCCAAAACCGATCAGAACAAAAAAAAAAAAACCCAACTTCTCCATCAACGAAGCTTGAGCCAGCCTCCTCCCCATGGTCGAGCTCCACCTCCGATGAGCTCCACCTTTGCGAGCTCCATCTCCATCGAACCGAGCTCCACAACGCCGAGCCGAACTCCTCTCACTTCGACGAGCTCCGAGCTCTACATGAACGAGTTCCGAGGTCTCCTTTACAAGCTCCATTCGTCTCCGAGCACCACCATCGAGACCTCCCTTCGTGCCGAACCCCGCTGCCGAGCTCACCTCCGAGCTCCAATGGTGGCGAACCGAACGACCCATCACCAAGCTCCGAGCTCCGCTGCCGAGCCCCATGCCGAACCGAAGCCCCAAGCTCCGAGCACTACCTTCGCGAGTTTCGTTCGTGCCGGGCTCCAATACCGCCGTCGAAGCTCCGAGCTCCATGCCGAACCGAAGCTCCAAGCTCCGAGCCAAACCTTCTAGCTTCGCCACCTTCGGGAGAGCTCCACTCCCCCAGCGCCAGCTCGGCCCATCCCCTTCCCGAGCTGCCTCCGTCGTCGAAGCGCCGAACTCCACTCCGCGCGACGAGCTGATTCGCCGAAGCTCCTCGCCGTGCCTCTTCCTCGTCGAAGTCTCGACGAGATTCACTCCGACGCGCCGAGCCCCTCGCCTCGCTCGCCGAACTCGCGAGTTCCTCGCCGATCGAAATCGAGCCTCCCACTGTCGAGCTCGCGATGACGAACAAGAAGCGAAGAGACGCGAAGGAGAAGAAAGAAGAGAAGCAGCGGAGAAAGAAAGAAGAAGAAGAGAAGCAGCAGCGCGGAAGAGGAGAAGAAGAAAAAAAAAAAAAAAAAAAAAAAAAAAAAAAAAGCCACGTGGCATGCCACGTGGCATCATCTCAGTGATCCGAACCAATTCAGCCGAAGTGCCGAAGTGCCGAACTCGTATTTGGAGAAAAAAAGAGCCCGGGCCACACGATCCGTCCGATCGTTCCAAAATTCGTGTCGCGACACGATCGACGCTCAGGAACGCGCCACGTGTCCCGATCGTGATCTGCCTCACGATGCGCGCTGATCTGATCATGATGGACGGCCAGAAACGCGTCACGTGTCCAGATCGCGATCTGCCTCACGATGCGTGCTCATCTGGTCATGATGGACGGCCAGAAATCTGCCACGTGTCCAGGTAATATTTAAATTATTTATTTATTTATTTAATTGTTTTTTTTATTTAAAAAATCCGAAAAAAATATTTAAAAATCGAAAAAATTAATTAAAAATTCTAAAAATAATTATTAATTCAGAAAAAATTATTTTTAAATTCTGAAAAAATAATTATTAAATTAGAATAATTAATTAATATTTTAGATAATTAATTATTTAATTCGGAAAATGAATAAAAAATTCAAAAAAATGAGGAAAAATTCAGAAAAATCTGGAAAAATCACCAAAAATCCAGAAAATTCTGAGAATATTTTTGGGCATTTTACAAGCCCATAATAACACTGTTACACCCCGAGCAAGATTCCAAACTCCCTTAAGAACACCGATAAAATCCCGTACGCCATTAGAACAGTTAAACTACTCCTCAAAGGCTGATTACACTCAGTCTTTAGGAGTGGGGGGCTCGTGATATGGCTAAAAAATAGGATTAAATCGGGACCATTCACATCGGACTCGAATCTTAAAGCTCAGGGGCAAAACGGTAATTTCACATGCAAATGGGTCCGAAGCGGGTACTGGGTCTCCTTCTCACAGATCCAATAACCCGCAAACGGATCCACATCAGCTGGGTACGAGTTTCAACCCGCTACCAACCCGATCCGACAAGATACAATCAAGGTCCCTGATTAGATCTAAATCAACGGCCATGATTCACAGCTATCTTTTCACTGGGGATTAGGGATTAAATTCCTTAACTGATTATAGGGGATATACCTTATCAGATTACATGCCTTATCTGATTACGGGGAATATTCCTTATCTAATCACGGGGATTACATTCCTAAAACCAGTCCCTAAGACGCCTATAAATACCCCTCACCCATCTCCATTAAGAGGTAATCAATCTTTTTCTGGTTAAACGCTCTTTCTTAATCATTCTGGTTACTGACTTGAGCGTCGGAGGGTGCGTCGCCGGGATCAACCCCGGTGTCTCGCACTTCCTTGCAGGTGAACGGCGGGAGTCAACGGTCAAGCTCCGGCGGAACAGGTTAGGTGTTTGCTATTCAGGTTTTCCACGAACTCACAAATACTGTCTGTTTGCCCCCACACCAAATTTAGCGGCAACAGTTAGTTATTATCTTCTTCACGAATAGATAGAGTCGGCTACTCTTCTCTTTGATAAAGAGACAGAGTTAGTTGACTTTGTTCTTCATAAAGAGATAGAAGTAATGTAACGCCCTGGGCCCGCTCAGCACCATGTACACGCGCACGCACGCATACTAAATGCCTAAAATAAAATCTAACCATGTCCCCACCACAGGAAACAGCCTCACAAAAAGTACTATAACGTATTAGGTACATAAGGATCATAGGCAATCCTATATAAACTCTCACTAACGCTCAACTCTACCGATATGGGACTGTAACGCCCCAAATTTCAAATAAGGCTGAATTCGTAGTTCCACGGATCTTTATACTTCACTTCGTACAATTTTACAAGGAAATTTGAACTTTTTATAATACAATAGTCTTTTACATTTACTTACACAGCGGAAGGTAAAATAAAGTACAATAATGAGAAATTATACAATTGCAACATCTTTAACTTTTAAATAAATCAACAACAACATATCAACTTTATATCTTCATGAAAATCCATCTCCTGCATATAAAACTGTGGGCACGTCAGTTGCTTACAACCGACGAAAATGTTATACACGGCCATCCTCTCTATGCCGAAAATATAACGATCTTAATACTTTAACAAACCACAAACTTGAATGCAAATAAAGTGTTAAATGTGACTACTCTAAACATGTAAGTGTATGCAATGCCTTAATGCCTAATGCAGATATTTTATACTAAGATGACACTAATGCATACTTATTCGGATTCTATGCATCCCATACTACAAAGGTTCGAGGGCAAGCAGCTACGTACTCCACATTAAAGGGTTTGATCCCTCGCCATGAAAACTATCCAGTAATAAAAGCAAGGTTTAGACATTCCACGAGTACGGATCCCAGTCCCGGAGTACACCACCCGAATATTATAATAGACTCCTCATTGTGCGAACATCCCACAAGTGCCCCTCTAGCCCCGGTATACGTATATACACTGGAGTATGGCAAACTATCTGCCTGACTACGCATAGTCCCGAATTTAAAATAAAAGCTCATCTCCATCGAAGCAACCTTAGTTCCGGAGTACACCGCCCGACTGGGTCTATAGTCCCAGAGTACACAGCCCGACTATATAGAGTGTCCCACTTACATTTTCCCAAGTTTACTACCTCTTAACTTAGTGCCTAGTTCTTAAGTTTAAGACATGAATAATTATCACACCTAGAGTTAGCTTTTCCCCCTACCGGAGTTAATCACAAATACTGAGATAGCTCCATAGCCATATCTCAAAAATATAACTCAAATCTTTTAATTTAACAATACCGGTACCCGGAGTCTCACTAAACTCTAGATCGCAACCTTTCATGTACTAGAATTTCTGGGTACTCATACCCTTCAATAATCATGTATTAAACCTCATGTATTCTTATCTTCAACTTATTCACAATTTAATCAATGTCTTATCTTAGCATCATTCATGATTCATTTATTCATTCACAATTCTTTCAAAAAGCTCTACATGAACTCATAATAGATTTCAATCTCATTAACATCTTAATCACATCAAGTATTTCTTACTCAACATAAGTATATGATCTCATCAAGAGAAACCCATAACATGGCAAATATTTTTCTCTTCTTCTCTAAATAAAAGTCATATTCTCAAATAAATAATTTTGAAGTCAATAACTCGTTTTCTATCTCAATTCCACTTTTAATTTCTCAAAATATACATGAAAAATTATGAAACTACTTTTAATAAATTCTATATCATTTTATAGGAATATTAGATATTTTTGCAAAATTTTTCTTTGCATGAGAACTCATTTAAACCCACAAAAAATTAAAAAAAAAAATAAAAAAATGAAGGGCTAAAATGTAATCTCATCCACCTAATAACTACCCACTCAACTTTCCACTCTCCCATTTTCTCCAACTCTCCATCTTCCGGCCTTTTCCTCTCCCTCATCCGGTTTCTCTCCCTCTCTCCTAAGACACGTGCATGTGTTGTGCACTAGTGCACACACACACACAAAAATAAATAAAAATCCTATAATTCTAATATGTGTATTAAAAGTTGTTACATGTCATGTGTGAGTCCATGCACAACCAAACATTTATGGGCTTATCTTGTGGGCTTGCTTTTAATTAATTTAATTAATTAGTCTAGTGGGCTAGAATCTATTCTTAGGTCCATGGGTTTAATGAAAGGCTAAGAGAATACTCATGCATGCTAAAATAATAAATGAGAGTAAGAAAAATAAAGATGAAAAATTTGCATGTGCATCGTACGTGCAAATATTGAAAAATGTATTTTTAATTGAAATAAAAACATGAGATGTTACAGCACCCCCTCCTTAAAATAGTTCCGTCCTCGGAACCACACTTAAGGGTGATAAAAGACAGAGAAAGAAAAGAAAAGAAAATAGTTTACAATTTTTAGTTGAAAAGCTCAGGGTGATCTCTCATCATCCTTTCTTTTGATTCCCAAGTGGCCTCCTCAACAAATTGGTTCCTCCAAATGACCTTGACCATAGGTATTGTCTTATTTTTCAAGACCTTCTCTCAACGATCCATAATCTCTACTGGACACTCTGCATAGCTCAAATCCAATTGCAAACCTTCTGGCACTTCTGGCAAATGATGACTCGGATCCGAGATATAACCTCGTAACATAGACACATGAAAGAAATTGTGCACTTGGGCCAACTCTTCCGGTAATTCTAACCGATAAGCTGTCTGCCCAATCCTTTTCAATATCTTATAAGGTCCTATGTATCTAGGGGCTAATTTTCCTCCTCTTCCAAACCGAATCACCCCCTTGGTCGGAGACACCTTCACAAAGACAAAGTCAACTTCATCAAACTCCAGGTCTCTCCTCTGATTGTCAGCCTAACTCTTCTGCCTGCTCTGTGCGTCGACTAATCTCTTCCTGATTAGCTCGATCTTTTCTGAGGTCTGCTGCACAATCTTCGGCCCAAACAGCTGTCGTTCCCCCACTTCATAACAACATACCAGTGTCTTGCATTTCCTTCTGTACAGAGCCTCATACGGCGTCATCCCAATGCTTGCCTGGAAACTGTTGTTGTAGGCAAATTTCAGAAGAGCCAAATGCTTCTCCCAACTACCACCAAAGTCTAACACACAACATCTCAGCATATCTTCCAGTACCTTGTTGACTCTCACAGTCTGCCCATCAGTTTGAGGATGACAGACCGTACTGAAATCAATCTTTGTCCCTAAAGCTGCTTGAAGACTTCTCCAAAAATGTGAGGTGAAATGCGCATCTCGGTTGGATACTATCGATAGCAGAACTCCATGAAGCTTCACAAACTCGCCAACATACAACTCGGCCAGCTTCTCCATTGACCAAGTAAGCTTCATCGCCAAAAAGTGAGCCGATTTGGTGAGTCAGTCCACTATCACCCAAATTGCATCATTGCCCTTGGAACTCTTGGGCAAACCTGTGATAAAGTCCATGCTGATACAATCCCACTTCCACTCCGGGATGGGTAATGGCTGCAACAAACCTCCAGATTTCTGATTCTCGGCTTTGACTTGCTGACAAACTGCACACCTGGCAACAAATTCAGCCACATCACGCTTCATCCCTGACCACCAGAAATATTGCTTTATGTCCTTGTACATCTTGGTACTCCCTGGATGTATAGATAATAAAGTAGCATGCGCTTCTTGAAGAATACTCTTCTTCAGTTCCGCTTGATCTGGCACACACAGCCGCTCTCCAAGCCACAACACTTCATCCTTCACTTGAAATTCTGCCAACCTGCCAATGCCAACCTGCTCCATCATCTCCTGAATCTCTGGATCGGTCTTCTGACTGTCGATGATCTTGTCTCTCAAAGTAGATTGAATCCTTAACTGAGCTAAGGAAGCTCCCAAACCTTGCAAAACCACCTCAAACCCTACTCGATCAAGCTCCTCTCCCAACTTCTCCTGAGTTGTGATCAGTCGGGACAAACTGCACTTCCTGCTGAGCGCATCAGCCACAATAATGGTCTTGCCCGGATGGTACTTGATCTTAGGTCGGATATCCTCCAACACTTCCAACCATCTTCTCTGCCTCAGGTTCAAGTTCCTCTGCTGATAGATATACTTCAAACTCTTATGATTCATGTACATGTTGACCTTCTCCCCGTACACGTAGTGCCTCCACTGCTTCAAAGCAAAAAATGATTAAAAATGATTGCTGCTAACTCCAGATCATGGATTCGGTAATTCTTTTCATGCGGTCTCAGCTGTCTAGACCCATAAGCTATTACCTTTCCCTTTGCATCAGCACACAGCCCAAACCGCAATGGGAAGCATCGCTATAGACATCATAGTCGACTCCTGCTCTTGGCAAAGCCAAAATGGGAGTGGTAGTCAACCTTCCCTTCAACTCCTGAAAGCTAGCTTCACACTGCTTTGATCATTTGAAACTCACGTTCTTCCTTGTAAGCTCTATGAGTGGCACAGCTATCTAGGCGTAACCCTGAATGAATCTTCTGTAGTATCCAGTAAAACCCAGAAAGCTCCTAATCTCTTTTACTGTGGTCGGTCTTGGCCAATCTTTCACTGCCTCAATTTTTTGTGGTTTAGTAGTCACTCCCTCCTTAGAAAGGATGTGACCCAGGAAGGTGACTTTGGTTTTCCAGAAGTCACATTTGGAAAGTTTTGCAGACAGTTTCTGCTCCTGTAGCTTCTTCAGTACCTCTGCTAGGTTCTCGGCATGCTTTTCTTTTGACTTGGAATAGATCAATATGTCATCGATGAACACAACGACAAAAGAATCTATGAACGGTCGCAGGACCCTATTCATCATGTCCATGAAGATAGCAGGTGCATTGGTTACTCTAAACAGCATGACTAGAAACTCATAGTGACCATGCCTAGTTCGGAATGATGTCTTGTGCACATCTTCTTCCTTTACTCGGACTTGGTAATATCCTGACCGCAAGTCTATCTTGGAGAAAACAGCTGCTCCCTGTAGACAGTCGAACAAATCATCGATTCGAAGAATTGGATACTTGTTCTGCACTGTAACCTTGTTCAACTCTCTGTAGTCGATACACATCCTCATCGATCCATCCTTCTTCTTTACCAAAAGAACTGAGGCTCCCCAAGGTGACGCACTTGGCCTGATGAATCCTTTGCCCAACAACTTTTCGATCTGCTTTTTGATCTCATCTTGCTTAACCGGTGCCATTCTGTATGGTGCCTTGGAAATGGGTGCACTCCCTCGCTGAACGGAGATGCTGAACTCTACATCTCGATGAGGAGGAAGCCTAGGTAGGTCTTCAAGAAACACTGCTGGAAAATCTCTACCACTGGAATCTGCCTCACTTCTTCAGGAATCTTCTGCTCTGCCAAAGCTGCTACCAACTGCTTACACTTCCTCTTCCCTTGAAATGTAACTGCGGTCCTCCTGGTGCCTTCACCACAACTTCCTTGCTCTTGCAATCAATAGTGGCACTGTAAACTGACATCCAGTTTATGCAAATACTGATGTTGATCCCCAAAACTGCCAACTCAATGAGGTCGATGCCAAAGAGCCTGCCTCCAATCTCAAGATTACACCCTTCATAATATCGGTTGGTAGTCAAGTTTTTTTCTGACGGAGTAGCCACAGATAGAACTTTGCTAGAAAAATTTTAGGTTCGACTCCCAATCATTTTGCAAACGAAGGTGACACAAATGTGTGCGATGATCCCGTATCAAATAAAATTGATGCTTTTATTTCATTTATCTGAATGTCTCCTATTACATAAGAGCACTCTCATTACATAATATTTCTTACATAAGTGGAAAAGCAACAAAGCAACAAAGCAACTAAACATCATCTTCCATACCCGTGATGACGTTGTCCACATCATCAGCATCGGCTTCGGTCAAAGCGAACACTCGCTCCTACCAGAATTGCTTTTGCCCTGGGTTGGACTGCTTTTGACTCGGCCCTTTCCGCTGAAGCTGAGGACAAAATGGCTTGATGTGACCCTTCTTACCACAAAGATAACAAGTCTTGCTTGTCTGCGACTTGGTACACCCAGGAGCTAAGTGGCTTGACTCTCCACACTTGAAGCAGGTGGGTACCCTTCCAGTCACTGCAACAACATTTGCTCCGGTGGGTTTGAAACGCTGTGCTGGGGGCTGTCCCCTGAAATTACCCGGCACTGCAGGCTTCTTGCCAATGCTCCAGTTATTACTCTTGACTAGCACTACCTGGTACTGGTTCATATCTGACTCAGTAGCGACAGCCTTCCTGACCAACTTCACAAATCTTCGGATACCTAGGGGTATCATGCGGGTCCTCAAGCTTGGCCTCAACCCTTGCTCAAACTTCCGTGCTTTCTTGGCTTCATCTAGAACTATTTCCGGCATGTACCTTGAGAGTTGGTTGAATTTGGTCTCATACTCACGCACAGTCATACCTTATTGCTGCAAGCCCAAAAATTCCATAGCCTTCTTCTCTTGAACATCCATGGAAAAATAGTGACTTTTGAATTCTCCAAGAAACTCTTCCCAAGTAAGTTGCACATTGCCCAAAGTCCTTTTCAGTGATTGCCACCAAACTCCTGCATCTTTCTCTAGCTGGATGGTGGCCAACTTCACCTTACTTGCCTCAGGGGTCTCTAGCACTTCAAAGATTATCTCAATCTGCCTAATCCAGTCGTCAGCAGCATCTAGATTTGCCTGGCCCTCAAACATAGGTAGCTTCATCCTTTTGAATGACTCTACCAGCCTGATTGCTTCGGGGACCTGCATAGCTGGCCCTGGCCCAGCGTTCCCGACGATGTTGGCAGCAAAAGCATTTAAGGTCTGATATACTCGAGCTAGTTCGGTCTCCAAATCTAGCCCATTATCACTAATATTCCTTCGTCGTTCCTGTTCCTTCATGCCATTTCTGAGTCATAAAATTCATCATTAATCATCATAAATAACACAAATAACATCTCTTCAACAAAATTTGTTCATTCCAAAATTAAACTTTTTACATTCAGAAAGAAAAAAACTTGCTTCGTCACATCCATTACATTCTTTTAACAAAAGACATCCTAGATTCTACGGTTTCTTTTGGCTGCTCTGAGCTCTCCCCGTAAGACCTGGATTTCCTTCTTCATATCTTCAAATCTCTGATGCAGCTCCTGCTTGTCCCAGTGAGTGATATGGTCCAACTTGGCAAAGTGTCGATCATTCACGTGCTGAACCTTCTCGAGTTCGTACACTTAAAAACCCAGCTTCTGAATGCGCTCCTTATCTTCTGCTCGTTGCGCTTCCAAGTGGTTTAATCTCCACTTTTGAGCATCCAATTCTCTTCGAAGAGAAGCAACAATATCATCTTGGTCATCTGGAACGAGTTCTTCGTCTAAGGATTCTTTGGGGAAATCAGGCAGAGGTGGAGTAATCTCTCTGGACTCAGGGAATTCCTCTTCTATCTCCTCTGGTTCTTCTTCTTCCTCCATTGGCTCTTCCTCTTCATCCTCGAAGGGGACAAACCAATGTGCCTCATTCTGGAGATCATGATGATTGGCCATCTTATAGGAAAATGAGGAGAAAATGTCATCATGTAGAGCAACACAAACATAAGTTACTTATATTTAAATCTCTACAAGTTGAAACTCACACTCTAATGTCCACTCTAGGATGTCATTCCTTATAAATTTGTACTACTTATGAAGCGTGGCTCTGATACCACTCTGTAACGCCCAGAATTCTAAATAAGGCTAAATTCGAAGTTCCACAAGATCTTTACACTTCACTTCGTACAATTTTACAAGAAAATTTGAACTTTTTATAATACAAGAGAGTCTTTTACATTTACTTACACAGCAGAAGGTAAAATGAAGTACAATAATGAAAAATTATACAATTGCAACATCTTTAACTTTTAAATAAATCAATAGCAGCATATCAATTTTATATCTTCATGAAAATCCATCTCCTACAAATAAAACTGTGGGCACATCAGTTGCTTACAACCGACGAAAATGTTATACACGACCATCCTCTCTGTGCCGAAAATATAACGATCTTAATACTTTAACAAATCACAAACTTGAATGCAAATAAAGTGTTAAATGTGACTACTCTAAATATGTAAGTGTATGCAATGCCTTAATGCCTAATATAGATATTTTATACTAAGATGATACTAATGCATACTTGTTCGGATTCTATGCATCCCATACTACATAGGTCCGAGGGCAAGCACCTACGTACTCCACATTAAAGGATTCGATCCCTCACCATGAAAACTATCCGGTTTAGACATTCTACGAGTACGGATCCCAGTCCCGGAGTACACCGCCCGACTGTTATAATAGACTCCTCGTCGTGCGAACATCCCGCAAATTCCCCTCTAGCCCTGGTATACGTATATACACTGGAGTACGGCAAACTATCCGTCCGACTACGCATAGTCCCGAATTTAAAATAAAAGCTCATCTCCATCGAAGCAACCTCAGTCCCGGAGTACACTGCCCGACTGGGTCTATAGTCCTGGTGTACAACGCCCGACTATATAGAATGCCCCACTTACGTTTGCCTAAGTTTACTACCTCTTCACTTAGTGCCTAGTTCTTAAGTTCAAGACATGAATAATTATCACACCTAGAGTTAGCTTTTCCCCCTACCGGACTTAATCACAAATACCACGATAGCTCCATAGCCATATCTCAAAAATATAACTCAAATCTTTTAATTTAACAATACCGGTACCCGTAGTGTCACTACACTCTAGATCACAACCTTTCATGTACTAGAATTTCTGGGTACTCATACCGTTCAATAATCATGTATTAAACCTCATGTATTCTTATCTTCAACTTATTCACAATTTAATCAATGTCTTATCTTAGCATCATTCATGATTCATTTATTCATTCACAATTCTTTCAAAAAGCTCTACATGAACTCATAATAGATTTCAATCTCATTAACATCTTAATCACATCAAGCATTTCTTACTCAGCATAAGTATATGATCTCATCAAGAGAAACCCATAATATGGCAAATATTTTTCTCTTCTTCTCTAAATAAAAGTCATATTCTCAAATAAATAATTTTGAAGTCAATAACTCGTTTTCTATCTCAATTCCACTTTTAATTTCTCAAATTATACATGAAAAATTATGAAACTACTTTTAATAAATTCTATATCATTTTATAGGAATATTAGATATTTTTCCCAAAAATTTTTTTGCATGAGAACTCACTTAAATCCACACACAAAAAAATGGCGCCGTCGGGTTTCGAACCCAGGCACCCCCGACCAAGCACAACGACAGCCTTAGAGCGCACCCACTAACCAAGAAGTCCAAGTGACTTCACTGTCATAATGACATATCGAAATCCCCAAATACTAACTCTCGGGTTTTGGGTTTAATTAAACGAAATCAAAATAAAAAGTGTCTAACAAGTTTCGAACCCAGGACCTCTGACCAAGCACAGTGACGGCCCTATGAAGCACTCGCTAGCCAGGAAGTCCATTTGCGACTACTGGTTAGGAATCACATTAATGTAGTTTTGTTCATACTGTTCTGAGATTAGTTATTTTTCACCAAACTCGTTTATTCAATCGATCCAAACTTTTAGTATACTGAAATAAATTTTTCCATGACTGAGATTAATTTAAAAACAGTAGCCAACGAATTTCAAATCCATTTTACAAACATATATCTATCTTTCAATTAGTTTTTCTCTCAATTTCACACATCAATTAGCATTTTTCTAAAAACTTGAAATTAAGAATTGTATTCATTATAACTAGTTCGTGCACTTATTTATACTATTTAAAATTTAGTAACAAGACCAACCATGCCTCTTAATTGTCCATGAGGATCTCAAAAATTTCTTTTATGCAAATATAATTTTGACTTATCATTCCAATATGTATAAACTAACCCGTTTCATGGCAACAATTCAATTTGTATTACTTTCTTTCCTCTTTCTAATCATCATGGTATCTAGGCATATATTGAATACAACATTACTTCTACAATTTTCATGGCACAATTAATCAACATGAGGGTGTACTTCATAATCATATCAATTAGATCTACATTACTAATGTCATATTCTAGCATGCTCAACCTATGAATTAAAAAGCATAAAGACCACCCACCTCTTATGAAGAATTTGCAAACTAAGATGATAAGACACAACTTTTATGGACTCCTAGCTCCAACAAGCAACACCTAGTCCTTCTCCTCCTAGCAAGAGCACTCTAAAAAGCCTCCAATGCAACAAGAACACTCTCTAACTCTCTTTCTTTTTCCTCTCTTGATTTGTTTTGTTTTGGTGTGAAATGAGAAGAAAAAAAAGGGGCGGGGGGGGGGGGGGGGGGGGGGGGGTATTTATAGGATAAAATGAAGGGCTAAAATGTAATCTCATCCATGTAATAACTACCCACTCAACTTTCCACTCCCCCACTTTCTCCAACTCTCCATCTCCCGGCCTCTTCCTTTCCCTCATCCGGTTTCTCTCCCTCTCTCCTAAGACACGTGCACGTGTTGTGCACTAGTGCACACACACACAAAAAAATAAATAAAAATCCTATAATTCTAATATGTGTATTAAAAGTTGTTAGATGTCATGTGTGAGTCCATGCACAACCAAACATTTATGGGCTTGTCTTGTGGACTTGCTTTTAATTAATTTAATTAATTAGTCTAGTGGGTTATAATCTATTCTTAGGTCCATGGGTTTAATGAAAGGCTAAGAGAATACTCATGCATGCTAAAATAATAAATGAGATTAAGAAAAATAAAGATGAAAAAATTAGCACGTGCATCGTACGTGCAAAAATTGAAAAATGTATTTGTAATTAAAATAAAAATACGGGATGTTACAGGGACTATTAACACTCACTTCATTCCCACTCACAACTTGTTCATTTATTCACGTGGGCATCCCCTGCATGGCCATGCCCCCCCCCCCCCCTCCCCTATATTTATTTGCACTGTAGACCCATATACATATATAGAGTCCCCTTCCGTTGTGCACTAGCCATGGTGTGCACTCTGTCTTCGGGCCTTCGTATCAACGATCTGAATCGTTCACATTGATCTACACATCTAAATTAGTCTAAATATGTAAAATCAAGTTATTTGAAATTCATTTGCCCATCCGTCATATCATTATTAAAAGAAATGATATTCAATCATACAATTTTGGAAAACTTCAGTACATGGGCAAATGAATTTCAAATTACTTGATTTTACATATTTAGACTAATTTAGATGTGTAAATCAATGTGAACGGTTCGGATCGTCCATACGAAATCCCGAAGGCCGAGTGCATATGGAGTGCACACCGTAGCTAGTGCACAACGGAAGGGAACTATATATATAACCCCCATTCCCGCCAATATGTATTTTCTGAGTATTTTCGGAATTTCGATTCTTTGTAAATTATTTTCCGCTTTTAAATTCTTTTTGTTAAAATTTATTGTTGGATGTCCTATTAACGTCTATTCTAATAAATAATTTAACTTACGGTTATTTTTCCAATAATTTTTATATTGTAATACAAATCATATTCTATTCTATCGTTTAAACCTGATTTTCTTATTTGACTAATTACTTATACTAAGTCCAATTTTATTATTTGATTATTTATAATGTGTTAAACCCAAATCTTATTATTATTATTATTATTATTATTTTTATTATTCCTTCATTTATTGCTTATTAGTTTTTGAAAGCCTATAGATCATGATCTATATTTTATTATTATTGGAGTACGGATTTTATTTATACTATTTGATTAAATTAATTAATATGTATTACTATTTTGCTCCTTATTATATTTTAGCTCAATTCAAATCCAGTCTTAATTATTTTGTAAACCCATACATTCTATTGTATTTATTGGTATTTGAGTATTAACTTAATGCATACTATTTGATTTATTTGTACTATGGTATTATTATTGATTTGTTTATTTATTGTTTTAATCTAAAACTCAAAACCCGTTACCCTAATCCAAACCCATTCTTATTGGATCCTACCCATCAATAACCCACCATCTTAATTCTAATCCTATATATAAACCTTGTTAACCCCAACCCTAATCTCCACTTAACCCTAATTAACCTACATTTACAACCGCCTCCCTAATCCCTGATCCTCTCATCTTCCTCCTCGCGTCTGTTTCTCCCGAACCCAACTGCTCCTTATCAACCCTTCATTTTTGCCCACTCCCGCTCACCTCGTCCCCTCATCTCCATCCGCTTCGAGCCACCGTCGCCCGCCTCATCCTCGTCGACCCCCGACCTGCACTGTCGACGCCTCACCATAGTCACCATCCTCGACACCTTCCTCCCTCCTCGTCATCATCACCATCACCTCCCCCTGTGCATCCCCGCAGCCACAGTCGACAGCCAGCCTCGCCACCCTCTCCCCGACCCTGTCACCTTCCACCTCATCCTCAACTGCTCCACCTCGATCGCCGACGCCATCCCTATTTTTGCCCAGCACCATGACCACCGCTAGATAGTCAACCACGCTCTGCCATTGACGCCATCGCCATCGCCATCTCCCTCGCCTTACCGCCATGACCCATCTCTTTCCTCCCGCCATTGTTGAGGAATCGCTATTTGTTGTGCGGTCTACAGCTGTTTGCAGTGTTGGCAATTTTGCTGTTTGTTGTTTTGCCCCATTACTGTTTTGCTGCTTTGCACGTAGTGTGCACGTGTTTTGCTGTTATGTACGTCGCACGTGTTGCCTTCATAATCTTACTAAGGCAAGTATCTTGTACGAATCTCTTTTTGTTCCTCGTACAAGCACTTTTTTGAAATACTGCAAGTAGATATCCGTTGGGACTCGTTCTTTATGTTTCACCCATTGATGATCTTGATCCAACTTGTTTGATTGGCTTCTATCCATTCCGTAAACGTAGAGGATCACAAACAATTTGTTATTACACCAATCACACAAATATGAAGTAGATCCAGAGATTTATCCATATGAATGAATGTTATAAATGTTTTGTTATATGTTGATCATGTGAATGATGTTTCCTTTTTTATGAATTTAATAAACCTGCCATAATGATTTGAGTGCCCATTTAATTCTGAGTTGCATTATACACCATCTTGGATCCATCGTAATTACTATTGATGTTATAATCCATGAAAAGTGATTTCATTTACTGTTGTCCTGATTTGGCATGATGAATTAGACCATGTTAATGTCAGAATAATAACTAAGTTTGTGAATATGAAATGTATGCCCCTGTTTTTAGTTTCCAGAACTTTTGACAGATCTGAAATCTGATCTGTAACTTGTGAGATATCACACTTTTAATACTGTTGTGTCGCAATTTCCAGATTTCTGTTTACAAGATTTGTGACATGAATTATTGATTAAAATAGATGCTAACAGTAAAATTTAGACTGAGTATTAATCCGAACATAACTAGAAATGATTAGGAGTCACCCCAAATTTTTATAGAATTATTTGATAATTTTTCTGACTTAATATAGCTATGCAAACATGACTATATAATTGCTGTCTGCATGCCTGTTCAGTAAAGAACCTCAGTTGTGACCTGATTCTGTTTGTCATTGATTAAAACTTATTGAATGAGAATCATGGTTCTGTGTGTCTGGAATCCATAACAGCTGACAATTTTGCAATTTGATTTATGAGTTGCAAGATATTCAGATTTCGTACAGTGACGTCTGAGTTCCAGAATGCAACCTAAAATATACATCACCTTGCTTAATTAGTTGAAACAGTAGATTAATTTAAGTATTACAATATGAAATTAACTATACTGATATTTAACAATGTTAGGAGTTCGAATATTTTTTATGAAATTTTAAAATTACAATGAAACAGTTTCATCAAAATTACATTAGTGTCTCGCATTCCACATTGCCGTAGCAATTTCATCTCTTTTCATATTCATACGATTCAATTGGGAAGATGACAAATCCAACCCTTGAGATGTGGATGCGATATCTTCAATTTGTTGGTGATGAATTAATTGTTCATCTACAAATTCCTCAAAAAAAGTATCGTCCTCTGAATGTCTACGTATAAAATTATGGAGTGCACAACATGCTGTGGCCATCATCACTTGTCTTGTAAAAAAGTAGTTTGGCATGTTACTGAAGATGGAAAACCTTTTCTTGAATACACCAAATGTTCTCTCAATCACATTTCGTAGTCTAGCATGCTGTTTATTAAAAAGTTGTCTAGATTGGGTTGGTGCATGGTTGGCCCCTTGAAAGTCCTGTAAGTGATATGGCTCACCACGGTAGGGGGCTAAAAAACCAGGCATATTAGTATAACCACAGTCCACTAAATAATATTTATCATTGGGTGGGATTTGCAACAGTCATTCTGATAGTGCACTCTGTATTACACGGGAGTCGTTAGCACTGCCTTCCCATCCCGCATAAACAAATGTAAACATCATATCAAAATCACAAATCGCCAACACATTTTGAGTGATATTACCCTTTCGACCGCGACAAGCACTACTTCGACTAGCGGGTACCGAAGCATCGACTAACGTGTCATCAGCGGCTTTGATAGCTCCCTACATTAATGAATTTGAATAGTACATACTTTAACAAATTTTGAAATATGAAGTACTGGTGTTAAATAGGAGGAAGGTAACAAATTACCTTAAACCACGGATAAAAGTCCGGGGAATTAGTGATCATTTCATGTATACGTGTAGTGTTCGGGGGAGTGATAAGTACTGTGGCAGCTCTTGCCAAACCTTTCAAAACAAGAGTAAAATGTCGCTCGATTGTTTCAAGTGAATGTTGAAACCTATCACAACATGCTCTCATTCTTTGACTGTGACCGACAATATATAGAAAAATGGCAACACTTTCTTCAAAAAACACGCGTCTACGATGGAATTCCTCCTCCGTTTCCTCAAGGTAGTTGCCATTTTTCAGAAAAGCACACAAAGCCAGAAAACAATCTTGATTCATACGAAATATGGCATGAAACTTATACGGGGGACCATCTAAGATTTCTTGCAAATATTCACGTCCTGTTAGTTTAGGATAGGATACTGGATTTTCATCAGAGTTGTCATGTAGGAACTGCAGATCCATCAAATCATCGAAATCGTCACTACCAGATGAAGAAGCATCCATAACTACGGTAGCACTTGCAATAGCACTTCACTATGAACAAAGTAGAATTCAGTTCCATAAAGTAAGTTCAAGCTTTAATACTACGACTATAGTGGAGGTTATTTACAGAATTTTAAACTAACATATTACGTGATTTATCATTGCTAAGCTGAGATTATAAAATAAATAACAGCAACTACTAATAGCAAATCCATTTACAAAAAAATAAAAATCAATTCAAATAAAAAACGCCACGTTCTACCAGTACATAGTCAGGATACAATAGCTCACACATGAATAAGAAAATAATATATCCAAGAATTGAAAATCTAGGATATGATGGTCCCACTCAACCAAACGGGATCGCTACTGCTCACCACGATTCTTCACCCACCTCTCCCTAACTTCCGGGGTCATACGAAGGAAAGTATGACAAGCATGAGGATTAGCAATTAAGTGGTCATGTGCATTCCCTATTTCTTTGTAATTAAGCCCAGACATGGCATTAATTATATCAGTGCATTGATCCAACTCGGTATAATCACGTTCAGTCGAGGCATTACCTTCCTCGGACATTTTCTTCTTGTACTTGTTCCTTCTTATCTCCTGGGTTTCCATAAAGGAACCATAGCATTCTTTGATGCCCGAGCCTTTTGTTGCTCGTCCACTTGATGTATCAGATTTTCTCTTGCGAGACCCCGACCCCGAACCAAATGTTACATCATCATCCTCATCAGGTACATTTACGTATGGCAAATTAGGGTGGGCAAACTCAAAATTGACCCTCTGTTCCTCATCGGAATCGTACACCCTTTGTGTTGAAGCCCTAGAGACATGCCCTTCGGCAGTAGACTCTTGAAAAATCTTGGTCAAAGCATCGTAGTTTGCCAACCCCTTCTTCTCAAATTGTTTTGCCTTAGGGTGTGCCTAAACAAAAATTGTGTTGTTAATTTACAAGTAGTAAAGTCATGCTTAAGTATAATAATAACAGATTCACGGACAATTACAAATAAAGAAATTATATATGAACCTTAATATAGTTGTCCCAAACAGCCTTCTCGGTAGTGACTGTTTCGTTCACTTCATCCCAACCGAAACCACTCTGTTTCTTCATATGGTGAAACACCCTCCATTGCATTTTCAGTCTCGAATGTTTTTCCCTCAATTGTTTCACCGTGAATGAACGTTGACACATAATTTGCATATGTACAGTAAATTGATTCCAAACTTTGGCATCAAATGTGTTAGTTTTGAGACTATTTTCGTCTACTGCTTCCTCCATAAGATGCACAAATACCCGCACAACATGTGGAGGCCACTTCCCAAAGTCATCATCCACCTCCAACTCCTTCCCCTTCTCCATTCTAATCATCTATATTAGGAAAAAAACGATAAATAGTAATCAACAATGACAAATTGCAGCACTTAAATAGCGATCCCAAATTTCATTTTCGGAAGTAAAGTTCAATAAAAAAATGAGAACTTGTATCTCTAATATAGGATTTGAAAAGTAAAAAAAATTCATACAGGAACAAGATGAACCCGGCTTTTAATCACAAGAAAAAGGAGTTTAGTAGACCATAAGATCAAAAGTAATGAAACCCTCAAATCCATCCCAATTCACAACTCCTAAGCCGTAAAAAGCAGTCCCGCAACAAACGGAAGTCATAGGGTTGAAACAAGAACATGAAAATGGGTACCAATCGGATCATACATTCGATTGGAGTTGAAGAGCGAAGAAATTGTCAGCAACAGATTCAACCTTCAATAGCCGTTTGATTCGACTTGCCCGTTGTCGAATATACCTTTTTTTGTATGCAGCACGGGTGTCACAAACCATTAAACCTAAATCGACCACTCAATCCACCAAATCGGCCGCAGTGAAAGTAGTATGATCTCCACCAGCGACGCCGAAATCACAAGGTGGAGTAGATTTGAGGCTTAATAAATCAAAAATCGTTGATTTTGGGTAGAGATAGATCCAGATCTAGTTTGGAGCGATGTATCCGAGAAGGGAGGAAGGAGATGATAAAAGGACGAGATGGAGTAAAGAACCAACACAACTCGTGAAGAGAGATAAGAGAGAAGGAAAAATGGGGTCTGGGGTTTTGTGAAACTTTTTTCGAAATAACACCAAACCAAACAACTTTTCAATTTTCAGAAAAAGGAAAAACGAAAAAAACGTTAAAACAAACGCAGTCTAATTTCTTAGCTAAATCAACTGAGATTATTTAACTTTGACGAGAAGGTGGATGCGTTTTTATTTTTCTCCTTTAAGAGATACATTTTGATAAATTTCTCTCAATTTCTTTTTCTTTTCCCTTTTCCATGAGTGATATTGATATAGAACTTTATAACCTTTCTTTATCTAATATAAATTTTAATTATATCAACTTTCTTAAATAGTTTAGGGCCCAGATTTGCATATTAAAACATGCACACTCTGTAGCCAAATAATTTTTGTAACACTCTACAATGTTAGTTGTCGGAAAAGTAAGTTAAACATAGAACAACTCTGGAGTTTATTCTAAAGAAGGGAAATATAATTTTGGAATTTAAATGACTGCCTAAACATCCACACATGGGTACACAGCATCACAACTATTCTTGTCTTGGTTCCATTTCACTAAAGAAAATTATACAATAAAGAAAATTTGTTGCACACAACTCTATTTAACCCACATAATAGAAATGTTTTTTTTTTTTTTTTTGGGAAGAAAAAGGTAGAATCTGGCTACCCTGTTTCATTAATAAGAATTTAACGAAACAAACCCAGAGTACTGGGCCAAAATACAAATTACAGACAGAAAATAAAACATATATGAAACAACATGACGCGTACAAATAACAAATCCCTCCAACAAATCCGGAGGGTGGACCGACAAACCAGCTCGGTCCAACAAAATTGTAAGTACGTCAATTTAGCTTCGTACAGTGCCTCCACGGCACATGCACACCCACCTAAAACAAGTATGGCAAGATTTTATTACCCGCCGATCCCTGCCTTCACCTCGTTGGGGGGATCCCATCTTTGGGCCCAAGCCCCCGCAGATCGAACTCCGACCCCACGGCACATGCACTGCGAACGTACCCTCCCACTAACTCCACCACTCATCCTACAAATGCGTCAATAGCTCCCACAGTCGCTACCAATGAGAAAGCTGTGAAGAGGATACCTTCACCTCTCGCACGATAGCGCTTTCTCAGGCGATTTCCCACCAAACAACTATCTCACTCACTCCACCAAACACCACGCTCTGGGAGAGAGCCGTGGAGAGGATACCTTCGCCTCTCTCACGCTCTAGTTCTCTCCGGCGATTTCTCACCACACAGACTTATCTCGACTCAAACTCCCACTCCAAGGAAAGAGGCGATGCTGGCACGAGCCAGTGGCCTAAGCAAGAGGAAGCTCAATAGCCTGATAGTAGACGCTGTGAAGACTGCACCGGCGACATCGTAGGACCCTCAAACGCGCACATCATGGATGGACCCCATCTTCGGGCCCAAGCTCCACAATCGTGCAAGACAGCGTACTTTGGGAAGGGGGGGGGGGGCACCTCGCCACCACCCAAATCACACTTGAACCCCAGATCCATAGCGTTCGCGACAACCGGCGCGGGAGGATGATCTGGCGTGACATAGTCGCTCCACGATAGTTGAAACAAGCACTCCGAAAGTAGAGACAAGTGAGTGCACACCACGGAGGGACCCCATCTTCGGGCCCAAACTCCACAATCGTGCAAAACATCATAACCCGCTCATCATAGAGACTCGTAGATAGAGAAGCACACCCAGTTTCTTCACACACACTATCAACCCTCGCAAAAACCAAATCATAGCCGCAGATCGCCGTGATTGGTCCCGAAAGTGTGGACATGGTGGCAAGAGCGAAGAACATCCGAGCAAACCTCTAGCATGGCCAACCAACTCCAATCTAACCTAAACCCCAACCCCAATTAAACCACCCCCAAACCCCCAACTCCAAAAGCAACCCTGATCTCAGATCTGGAAGCAACGGTAACTCCGGCCTCAACTCCGGCGCGGGATCTCGGAGGGGACAAATTCCCACTCTTCCAAAAAAAACCCAAATCGAAAATGTGGGGTTTCAAATCAGCAAGCCCCTATGGCGATTCCGACGAAGAAGACGCGCTCCCAGCAATCGTCGAAATCGCGAAGTCCACGCTGTCGCCGCGGTCTGAGGCGACCTCAGTAACCCGACTGAGGAGGGGCCATCGCGCGGAGAGGGACGAAATCGGAGGAGAGGGAGGAGAACGGACTGGGCCCTGCATGATGAAGATGCGATGGGTTTGAATCGTCACCAGGCGACGCGATGTGAAGACGCGATGGGTTCGCGACTGTCGAACGTGGAGGAGAGACAGGGGGAGGGGGGGCGGCGAAGAGGGCTAGCCGCTGCCGTCCCTAAGAATTTTCAGATTTAGGGTTTTTAGGGTTTTGGTTTGGGGGGTAGGTTTCTCTCTCTAGAAGTTTTCTAGTGAGAGGAACGTTTGAGTTTATTATGTCACTTCACATAATAGAAATGTTGAGGCTGTGATACAGTAATGCCAAGGGCATTGCAAATTCTAACCTCTCATCATGGGCGGATCCAGGGGGGCTGGGGTATGCTACACCCCCCCCCCCCCCCCCCCCCCCAAATTTTGGTACTTGTTTGTAAAATTTTTTTTTGGGTATACTAGTATGGAATATATATATGCTTTAGCCCCCTCCCCCCCCAAAAAAATATATTTTAAAGCCCACCCCATATATATTTGAGCCTTCTATTTATTTTTTTGGGCCAAGCTCAACTCTATTCTATCTAATATCTATAACAACTTTACTTCTCTAGTATCTATAACAACTTTATATATATTTTGCATGTTACCTTGTGCAAAAAAAATTTCCAGCCCCCTCACTTTTCAATCCTGGATCCGCCCCTGCCTCTCATCGTATTATATAATTCATAAGATTTCTAAAGGCTTATTCACATGGACGAAGAGATTTAATGTGGTCGTAAAACATGAAATTTTGACCAAAAAATTCAAAGCTATCCCTGTGTTGTTGGTATTTCGTTGCAATCAAACTGTACAAAATATCATCAATGCATATCACATATGGAATGAATATGTCACATGTAGAGCATGGAATGTCGTTGTATCCAACTGGGAAGGACAACTGACGCTCCCAATTTAATTTGCCAATTGTTTGCAGTAGCAGGTAGCATATCAAAGCATCTGTAGTCGTTTGCTAAATATGTGTAATATGCATATTTTGTCAAAAATATCGCTGCATTCGTATGCTAAATATGCATATTTTGCATATTTAGCTACAGTAGATGGTTATAAATGAGAGCGGGTATGAAAATCTATACTATTATTAAGCAAAGGCCTATTTTAGCGGCTTTTTACTATCATGCCCTCTTATGCATAACACACCTAAAAATAATGTAGGGTTAAATCTGTCAAATTTTGTCCCTGATCCCTCCACAATCAGAGGTCAGAAATGTAATTTTCACATTCTAGCTCAAAAATCGAATCCCAAGCTTACAGCAAAAACTTGACACCAATAGACAATTCTAGATCATCTATCTATACTATTATTAAGCAAAGGCCTATTTTAGCGGCTTTTTACTATCATGCCCTCTTATGCATAACACACCTAAAAAATAATGTAGGGTTAAATCTGTTAAATTTTGCCCCTGATCCCTCCACAATCAGAGGTCAGAAATGTAATTTTCACATTCTAGCTCAAAAATCGAATCCCAAGCTTACAGCAAAAACTTGACACCAATAGACAATTCTAGATCATCTATACTATTATTAAGCAAAAGCCTATTTTAGCGGCTTTTTACTATCATGCCCTCTTATGCATAACACACCTAAAAAATAATGTAGGGTTAAATCTGTCAAATTTTGTCCCTAATCCCTCCACTATCAGAGGTCAGAAATGTAATTTTCACATTCTAGCTCAAAAATCGAATCCCAAGCTTACAGCAAAAACTTGACACCAATAGACAATTCTAGATCATTTGGAATACAGAGAGTCTAATGGCATAGAAAAACGCAAATAGAATACTTAGAGATAAAAGAGATTGGTTTCATTTCCAACATCTACCACACGCATGCACACATTTCAGATTAATGACTGCATGAGATACCAAAGGTCACAATGGCAACCACTCACTCCTTCCATTTTATGGCTGTCCAACTTCCATATTTAGTCTTGCTAAAAGTCTTAGTTTTGTTTAAATATCAATGAAGAAGAAGATTTTCTGATTGTACCAACAGTTATAGTAACTAATACCTTCTCTTCCCATCGTCGTTATATTGAGAATTTTTGTCATAAAATATTAAACTCCTGTAAACATCAGGTTCAGTCTGATTGATGTATGTTTAAATTTTTTTGTTAGACTGTCACTGCAGATTTGAATCTTATTTTCAGAAACAACTTCTCAGACATGTCTGCTTCATCTGAAGATTGTTATTTTTCTAGAATTTTATAGGGGAGTTGCACCTGGAGTGACTGGATCTCTTGCAACAGGAGCAACATACCCTGGTGTGATAGAATCTACCAGACAGTGGATTTTTGAGGAAGTAAATCCCAACCTTAGTGGTCACTGGTCTCATTTCAGAGTTTTCCTTGGAGCTCTAAGTTTTACGTACTTTAACTATTGTTCAGATTGGAGAATTTATAATTGATTATTTAAACACTTTATGAAGCTGACAGCAAAGTTAGATGACCCGTACCAAGTTGTGTGAAACAATGGTTTTGATCCTTGAGCTATTGTTGCGGATCTAATTTGTATTATGTTATGTATTCTTAATATGTTTTCCTCAGAAATGGTACCCAGTATCAAAAACCAAAGCAGAGAAGACGGCTTGGGAATATGCAGAGAAGTACAACATGGATATTGTAGTCATCAACCCATCAACATGCCTCGGTCCACTCCTTCAGCCTGGTCTTAATGCCAGCTCTGCAGTCCTCCAGCAACTGTTACAAGGTTTATAGTAATCTATGTCTGAGTTACATTTATTTCTGGGTATGATCATTATAATATTCGTATAACATTTTAAATTCTTAAAATAAGGGTCGAAGGATACTCAAGAGTATCACTGGCTTGGTTGTGTGCATGTTCGTGATGTTGCTGATGCTCAAATCTTGCTTCTGGAGACACCCAGTGCTTCTGGAAGGCATTTATGCACAAATGGGATATATTAGTTCAAGGACTTCGCCCAAACTGTAGTTAAATTGTGCCCAGATTATAATGTGCATAGGTAATTGGTTACGCAGATTCCTCCCTTTCGTACTATAGAGTCTCACTTTGCAAAAGTTTACTTCATTAGAGAAACTAATCTGCCATTAATTAAAGGCATGTAGGTCCATATACCATAATCTTTTTCCTTATATAGTGTGTCATCTTATATATAAGGTGATCTGGCAGGCATGAACATTCCCACTTCATTCTGAGTCATATAAGATTTCTTTGCTTTCAGTAGTAGAAGCTTTGGAAGGAAAGAGATTAGAGACTTTCACTACTGCACTAAAAGCTACTGCAGAGGAATGCTAACTACTACTGAAGATGCTTGATAAAAAGATGGAAAGGACGCTATTGCATTCTTACCGCAAGGACTTGACATTGCAAATTTATGCGGAAAATGATCCAGTGGCACTTCTGCCAAAGTGGTTACTTTGCTTTATTTGCAAGTGTACAACAAAGCTCTTCAAGCACCTGGGAGAGCCATATCTGCTTTCATTTCAGAAGCTTTTAGACCATGTTGTAGAGCTTGACTTTTTGCATTTCAGTGAAGGTATTCGTAAAGGTGGGAACACATGAGTTTTTTGAAACATTCATTGGCGCTTCTCAGTTCCAGTAGACTATGGGAGCTCTTTTGAAGGGGGGAGGAATGATCCAGTTCGCATGAACTTGGATCTGAATCAGGCAGTAGCTGCTAATTCTGCTAGAGTTGTGGAGTATGAGTGCATACCAGTTTGTGAGCTATTTTAATTCTTTGCTGGTTTTATGTGCAAATATGCGTGTTGTTTATTTTAAAGAATCTTGAGCTTGCTGCTCCTGAACCTGAAACTAGCTTGGAGGCTGTGTAGCAGCAGCAGGAGGAGGAGGTAGGAGGAGGTGGTGGAGAGGAATTGTAAGATTGCAAGAGAGGGTGGAGGTGAATTGTAATTGGGGTATCAAAATCTTCACTTTCCAATCTTTAGACTATGTTTCGATATAGATTGGTAATGTCAAAGTTATATTTGATTCTCAAGGGTCTGAAGAGTTTTTAATGAATTGGGCTTAGAGTTTGTAATGAATTGGGTATTTTTGAGATAGATTGAGACTTTGGTTGTTGTTGTTTTTTTATTACTTTTTTTCTTTTTCTTAAGCACAATTCATTTAATTTGATGACTATTCTTTTTTGGGAGCGTGCATCGCACGTGCATTATACTAGTAATGCATAATTTAAAGGACGAAACTTGAAGTTGCGTCCAACGAAAAAAAATAATTTTTTAATTCGTCAGAGGCAACTTGAAGTTGCGTCCGACGACTTTTAAAAAAAAACATTTAATAAATTAAAACCAAAAGGGAACTCCTCGGACGCAACATGAAGTTGCGTCCAACGGAGGGGCCCACATTTTTAAAAAAAAAAAACTTAAATCGTTGTTTTTAATTAATAAAAAAATCATAAAAATTTCTAAAAATTTGACCGATGCAAAGTAAAGTTCCGTCTGAATTTTTTTAATATTAAATTGGTAGAAAATAGCAATAGATGACGGTAGCTAAGAGCATCCACAATGGTTTGCTATATTTGCCAATTTCTCATTTTTTGAAAAAGTTGGTGCTGCAGTGGTTTGCTATTTTGTCATAAAATGGCAAAATAGCTAAAGTCGTTTCTCATTTATGAGAAACCAAATTGCGATTCTCATTATAAGAGACGAGACAACATGTTTTGTCTCATTTTTTTTTTTTTTTTTTAGATCATCGGACGAGACAACTTGTTCCATCCCAATTTTTTTTTTAATAAAATGATCGTCTGGAAAAAAAAAATCAAAAAAAACGCTGAAACGAGACATGTTGTCCCGTCCAAGCAAATCAAGCCAAATTTGCTTGGACGGGACAACATGTCCTGTCCAGCAAATGGGAATCATTAGGTTAGTGGAAATCCTAGTTTAGTTTGTAATTAATTAGGTTTAGGTTATATTTTATTATTTAATTTATTTAATTAAACTATTTTATTATCCATTCACTAATTAAATAACTCTTAAAAAAAATTGAAACCGGACGAAACAACATGTCTCGTCTTTCTCAATTTTTTAGCAAAATTTTAGCAAACAACTACTGCAGACAAATACCCTATTTTCTATTACTGTAGCTGCCATTTTGTAAAAAATGAGAAACACCATTATGAATGCTCTAATTGGCCAAATGCTATATACATTTATGCATATATGTATTTTTTAAACAATCACGACTGAGGATGCTCTAAGTTGGGGGAAATTAAAAGTTTAAAACCCATGGGGCATATAGTTGATAGGATTTGTTATAAATCCTGCATTTAAATAACCTCGCTAAAATTAGAGTGCATGCGCTCCGAGATGGGTGAACTTCATGTAATATAATCGAAGAGATCATGTAGGAGGTGCTTTGAGACATGAACTTGCATTCAATATATCCTGAAAGCTTTACTTTGCTTATAAGGAACATCATGAACTTACATCTAGAGAATTATGTTTTTGCATACAATAGTGCGGTATTGTGGATATGAACCCTAACACAGATAGTAAAAATATACAAAACAATCTGATTTAATGTACGATATTCGTTGTATTGTGAAGCTTATGCTATTTTTGAACTATTAGAGCATCCACACTGGTTTTTCATTTTGCTATCTCCCCCATATTTTGGCAAAATGAGATCTGTAGTAGTTTATCATTTTGCCAAAATATGAGATAGTGAGAACAGTGTCGTCTCAAATATGAGAAACTATTTGTAGATTCTCAAATTATAGGCTTCGTGCACCTAATTTTATTTTATTTTAATTGAGTCGAACGATTCATCATGTTTCGTCACATAATTTTAAAAAAAAATAATTAATAAAACAATCTCCTGAGAAACTTTTTAATTTAAAAAGAACGTTGGACAGAACATGTTGTCCCGTCTGACACTATTTTTGATTTGGACGGGACAACATGTTCCGTCCAATTCAAATTTTTCTTATGTGATTAAGAGTATATGATTTCTCATGGGAGGAGCTCCAATATTGAACAGGTCCAATAACTTGTTTGTAACATTGCTATATTATATCATATGGGATTGGGAGTATAGGATTTAAGAAACAAAAAAATAATGGGACGAAATAGTACTTTTAAATTAAAAAACACTCAGACGGTATATCTCAATATTTTTTTTTAAAATAAAAAAAGTGGGAACATCATGTTCCGTCTCACCTAAAAATAAAATGTGCAGTTTTTTTATCAGACAGAACATTATGTTTCGCCCAACAAATTTTCTTTTAATTGTGTTTTACCATATTTTAGGTGCAAAGAAACTGGCATTCTGTTACTTCTCATTTTGTCAAATTGTCAAATTTTTTTAAAAAATAACTGTAGATGCTCTTAGACATAAATGTGTGCAATTTAAATCAACTTACTACCGCTAAAAGTGTTAAAAGGTTCTCATTGAATTTATAGCTAAACTAAATAGCTAAACTAAATAGAAGTGTTTCTTGCCATTTAAAAATACATTTTAAAATTTCATTAAAAAAAGCCGATGATCTTCTTAAGTTTGTAAGGAAATAATGTGATAACAACAACAGCGACAATAACACAGCATTTATCACAAAGCTGCTTTATAAGCCCTTCTTTTTCACTCAAGGATAGTAAAGGCCACATCCTCACATTAATAATTTCAACTTAACTTGGATTGGGCTACCCTTAGTTCTTTTTGCTCTACTAACTTGCACCTCAGTAATTTTCTTAATCGAGACGGTTATCAATCTTGTAAGCAGAGAATGTAAAAGAGCAAAGGAAAAATATGTACAGTGTACATGAGTATGTGGATCAATCAACATTGTTTGGTGGAATTTAAGGTTCTAAAGGCAAGTTAATGAAAATGTGGCTCAACTAACATTGTTTGTGGAAGTTTATTAAGGTTCCAAAAGCATGCATGTTGATGTTTCAACTTTTCATCAATATTTTATTAGTGTTAGCACATGGTTGAGTATCAATTGAGTAGGGAAACTCACGAGATTCCTCCTTGTCTCTAATATACTGGTTTGGCTTTGGCCACATAGAAATACTAATAGGATCCTAAATATTCTTTGGCTAAGCCAATTAATCTCTACTAGTAATTTACACTGCGATGTACGTTTTAATAATTTTAAAAAATAAAAATAAAAACTCTATCGTAAGGAGGATTTGAATTGAAAACCTCATTTATATTAGTTATTTACGTGCGTTGTACATATTGGTAGAATGACAAAATGACAAATAACACTAAAGCCTTCTCCCATTATAATATTAGAGATTAGAGATATATAATGGGAGAAATGGAATTGTAATTTATCAATATGCAAATCCCTGCATAACTCCAATTTTCCAATTAATTACAATAAAAACAAACAAACAAGTAAAATTTCAACTACTTAAACGTGTAACGCATGTGCAAAATATTTTTTCAATATTTTTTTAACATCAAACAAACACATTTGTTGCATGTACAATTCCAATTCTGCTTATGAATACGTGCATCATATGTACAAATTGTAGTTTTTCTTTAAAAATAGTTTTTCCAATTACATGCAATGCATGTCTAATTTCAAAACTATTTTTTAACATCGTACATCATACATGAAAATTCTCTAATTCTTATTAAAATGTGCATCGCAGGAGAAAAATACTAGTCAGTCTATAATTAGTCAATGCTATATATATTGATTAGTGCTAATCGCACTTGTTCTGTTGCTAGAAGCCCAAACTTGACTGTTACTAATTGACAAGAGTAAGCCCATCCCAACTAGTCTTATTGGGGACGGCCGGCCCAATTATGAATAAATTTTATAGATTAGCTATAAAAAAAAATTATAATTTATAAATGTTTTTTTTTTGCAAAAATATTAGAAATTTATAGAGAGCCAAATATTAGAAACTTGAAGGAAAAAGAAAATGTAAATGTTACCAATCTATAACTATTATAATGGGAGAGATGGGGTTCCAAACAAATAAACAATTTTTTATTGTTTTTTGTATGTTAGTCAACACGTGCAGCGCACGTGTTGGTAGGTTTTTTTTTTGTCTTTTCCCTTCTTCCTCCACGTGCATTGCACGTGCATGATACTAGTAAAGTGAGATACAGCCAATACATGAATAAGTAATATTATGTAGTTGCCATGTGTGACATATTACAATTTAAGGGTCGAGGCACAAAATGGACCTCAATGCAATATCTTTACTATTTTAATGGGAGAGTTGGAGTTTGTAACAAACAAATCCTAACTTTGAAATTATATAAACACGTATAATACACGTCCAAACTATATCCAACAACTATAAATGTGCACCGCACGTGTAGCCCAAATCAAAACATTCAAATATAAACTATTTTTTTATTATTCAATATATATATTCATTTAATTTGATGACTTTACATTTTTTTAGACGTGCATCGCACGTACATTATACTAGTATTCAATTAATTCAATGTCTGTTAATTTTAGGTAGAGCATATATAGATTTTTTTACAGTATTGACCCACTTTTTGAAAGAATAAGCGATCTGACCCACTTTCGAAAATATTTAGCGATCTAGCTCAATTTTGGACACGTCATCATAAACCGTTATTGGAAATAAGTTATTTATATGTCGTTATTTTCAATAGTGGCATCTGTTTTAAAAAAAAAATCCTTGTCGTGCTATTTGAAGTAGCGACATTACTTATCTTATTCTCAATCGTGTGCTCTATGTCTTGAAAAAAATGCAAGTGTGGAAAAACCCTATGGATGATGTCGTTATTTCCAACAACGGCATTCACATGACAGAAGACTTGATAGAGATAACGACATCAATTATCAGATTTTTTTGATATAAATAGTGGCCCCCTCTTCTTATTCTCCTTTCATTTTAGATATGCTTCCTCTCTCTCCCGAAACCCAAAAATCCTAGAACCCTACAACCCCAAATTCCACTGTTAAGAGTGCTCTTTTACATCCCGAACAAATTCATTAAATACCCATCCATAAATCGTAATTTGGCAGAGAATCTTGATGAGTTAAGAACTTGAACTGTTGCCGATGTTACAAACAACAGCATTAGTTATTTTGATGTCGTTATTGACAATAACGATTGTGGAGTCAGAGAATTTGGCAGAGAAGCTATTTACTGTGAAATATTTGAGATAACTGATGTCATTGTTCAGAATAAGACATTATTTGCACTAATGCCGTTGTTGCAAACAACGACATCCATTACTCTCATGCCGTTTTGAACTGATGTTGTTGTTGGGAATAACGTTACAGGTATCTGATACCGTTAATCCCAACAACAGCATATGTTATTTTAAATTTGGTTCAAAACATGCACAAACATTCTAAAATATTATCTTCAAATATCACAATCATATATTTCAGACTCAACTTGACATAATCATATATTACAAAAAATGTTCATCATATCCAACTTTAGCAAATCATAACAAGTTCCGAATACATGTTCAAAAATTTATAACTCATGAAAAGTACGCATATTAGGATAACTGATGTCGTTACTCAAAATAGCGGCGCACGATTTTTTTTTAAAAACATATGTCGCTGTTGGAAACAATGGATATAAATAGCTAATGCCATTATTTTCAATAATGGTTTATGTTGACGTGTCCAAAACTGAGTCAGTTCACTAAATATTTTCGAAAGTGGGTCAGAAATCAATATTTTCAAAAAGTGGGTCAGTATGGCAAAAAATTCAGCATATATATATAACAAGTACAAGGCTTCCTGAAAAAGGACTAGTTTGCTACATCTCTAATACTATAATGGGAGAAGGCCTTAGTGTCATTTGTCAATCTACTAACATGTGCAAAGCACGTATATAACTAATATAATGGAGGTCTTAGGTTCAAATTCAAACTACTTCTGAATTTTTACTTTTTTAAAAAACTATATTTATTAAGACGTGCATCGCACGTATAAATCTCTAATCTCTAATATTATAATATGAGGAAGTCTTAGTGTTATTTGTAAATCTATCAACGCGTGTAACACACGTGCAAAATTATTATAAATGAGGTCTTAGATTCAAACCCAAATTACGTCTGAATTAATACTTTTAAAAAACTATATTTATTAAGACGTGTATCACACGTGTAAATTACTGGTCGCATCTCAAATCCCCTGCATGAAGTAAAAAATCATGAGATTTTGATGAACTTGTTCTTGTCGAATCTCTGAGAAGTCATGTACAGCAACACTTTAGGATCAATGTCTCATCATCCAATTAGGTTCTCAATGCAAGCTTATCAGAAATCCTATAAGCCCACATTTATGCGTTTTCCCTCCCATTTTATAGGACTTGACAATCCAAGGTTTGGCGTGTCTGGGGTATATTACAAAAAGTAAATCTGAATCGCCATACAATAACATACTCAGGTTTAAGACCAGGCCTTTAGCTATCATTTAATCAAAAAATAATAATAACAACAGACTTATTGCACAAAATTGGTATGAATTACTGAAAACCAGCTACCTGTAGCCGTATGAGTTGCTGGCTCATGTCGATCTCTCATTGTCGAGTACAACTTTCCTCGAATGTCGTCTATATATAAGAGCATCCACAGTCGTTTTTTATATATGCCATTTTGCCATATTATAGCAAACGATCTTCTGCAATCGTTTCTCATTTTGCCATTTTATGGCAAACATTCTATTCTCATTTCTCAAATTTGAGAAACGAAATGAGAATTCTCAAATTATAAAGGACGGGGAATCATATACCGTCTGAAAGATTTTAATATTTTTTAATCGATTGAGACGGGGAATCATATACCGTCTGAAGGATTTTTAAATTTTTTTTATTTAAAAAAGGGTCGGACGGGGAAACATACCCCGTCCTTCCCTTTTAAAAATTAAATTTTTTTTGGAATTATCCTCAGACGGGGAATCATCTCCCGTCCGGGAGATGATACCCCGTTTTAGGATTTTTTTCCATTTTTTTTTTTTCCTTTTTTGAGTTTTTTTTCCCAAAATGCCCTTCAATCTATATTGGACGAATATCAAAGGAGGGGGTAATTTGGTCTTTTAATATGTAAAAGCCAAATGAGAAAAATTTAACAAACGACCACTGCACGATACTCCCTTATATGCTATTACTGTAGCTGCCATTTTTTAGCAAATGAAAAAAACGACTGTGGATGCTCTAAAAGTGGCAATTGGTCCAGTTTCACCCTTGCATCCTCATTCTTGAATTGTAATTGTTATTTTGAGAGAAAACTTTGATCCATGCACGAGAAAGATAAAAATCTAGACAGATGGAGGCGGCGGATAACAATCCGGCAGCAATGGCAGAGGTCGGTGTTGAATTTTAAGAGCATCCATAATGGTGTTTCTCATTTTTTAAAAAAATGGCAGCTACAGTAGTAGCAAATAGCGAAATGTTGTGCAGTGATTGTTTGCTATATTTTTCCTCACTTTCGTAGTCGGACAATTGTATCGTCCGCTGACGGGTAAAATAATAAAAGAAAGAGACGAGACAACATGTCTCGTCCCTCTCTTTTTTTGAAAAAATTATGCGTGGGACGGTATAACATATACCGTCGCGCAATTTTTTTTTAAAAAATTTGGGAGAGACGATACATATATTGTATCGTCTCTTTCGTTAAAAAAAAAAAAAATTAGATATAGGTCGGACGGGATATGTTGTCCCGTCCTAGATTTAGGGAAATTTAAATAACTAAATAATATTAAAATATATTAATTAAATAATATAATAATACCTAAACCTAATTAAAAACCAACTAAACCTACTCACTAATCCTCCTCAATTCAAGGACGGGACATGTTGTCCCGTCCAAGATTTTTTATTATTTTTTTTTTCTGACGAATCTGACCGTTCGATCTAAAAAAAAATCATTAAAAAAAAAATAAAAAAAAGGGACGGTACATGTTGTACCGTCCGACCTCCTTTAAAAAAAAAAAAAAAAAAATTGGGACGATACATGTTGTATCGTCCGAAGGGATTAAAAAAAAAAAATAAGTGGGACGAGGAATGTTGGACCGTCTCTTATAATTTGAGAATAGCCATTTCATTTCTCAAAAATGAAAAAGAACTGTAGCCATTTTGCCAAAAAATGGCAAAATAGCAAAGGACTGCAGCATGCCATTTCTCAAAAAATGAGAAATTGGCAAATATAACAAACGACTGTGGATGCTCTAACTGCGGAATAAACTCAACAACGACGACGAGATGCAAGAACTATATAATCGAAACAAGAGAACAAAGAACAACCAAAAGCAACACACAAAAACACACAAGATTTTTTTCGAGGTTCACCCAAAACAATGGCTACTTCCTCGCACAGAGGCACTCCTGCGATTTTCACTAGAATTATGAAAATTAGGTTTACAAATCTCTCAAGAACTCACCATCAAGATGTAGGGTTTCTCTCTATCTTCCTCTCTCTTAGGGACCGTTTGGTTCAAAAGAGGGGAGGGGAGGGAAGAGGAGGGAAAGTGAGGGAAGGGATTTTAATTAAGACTCTGTTTGGTTTAAAGGAGGGGAGAGGAGGGAAAATAATTATTTTTTTGTTTGGTTCACAAGGAGATAAAAGAAATTTTATAATAAAATTACTTTTATACCTTTTACATTTTATAACAAAACTCAATCACAAAAAAATATCAAGTGTCTCTAATATTTGAAGATCTGAGTTTGCTAATTAGTGATAAATTTACTTGTTTGAGACTAATTTGCTTGGTTGAGTAGATTTTCATGACTTGCATGTGAGACTAATTTGCTTGATGTTGATGTTTGAGTAATTTTCTAGAACTATACGAGCTAGTGCAACTCATCTTCTATACTATAATGGGAGAAGGGGTTAGTGTCATCTATCATTGACTGTCATTTTGTCAACATGTGCAGCGCACGTGTTGGTGGATTTTTTTTTTTTGGTCCTTTTCATTCCCCCTACCATTTTTTCCCACGTGCAGCGCACGTGTATAATACTAGATTTTTTTTTTGGGTCCTTTTCATTCCCCCTCCCCATTTTCTCCACGTGCAACGCACGTGTATAATACTAGTGTAAATAAAGGCGTATGATACTAGTAGTTACATACATTTACATTGCATGACGTAAATCCTTGAATTTGCGAGGCTATTCAATAATAGATTTTCACGCCTATTTTCCGAAATTGAAATTAATAAAGTGCTACGGATTCATCTATGTTCTGTATTTCTTTCTAAAGTTGAAACAATTTTAGAGTTCAATTCTGGGGCATTTTGAAAGAATATAAGTATGAAATGCCCAGTCACTATGTTTAAACTTCAAAAGTTGTAGAAGGTTCAGAGAATTGCACTTAGGTATTCTAACCAGAACAAAGAAGAAAGAAGTATAAATTTTATAAAGAATATACCGGAATATTTGGTTTGGTTCGACATGAATCTTGTCATCAATCTGCATGAATTAGTTTTAAGGATTAGTTCATGGTTCAGAATTTCAAAACAAGTAGAAGCCCTTTCTTCTGCAAATTTTTGGGGAGTTTGTTTGCGCTACTGATTTGACTGTGTGATTTTCTATTCCTTAGCGCGTTTGACTGTGTTTGGTTCGACTAAATTACATGAGTTGCACTAGCTCGTACATGAGTTGCACATGCAACATCAAGTGTCTCTAATATTTTAAATTTATTAAATTGGAGTGATTATAAATTTTAATGGTGTGATTAAATGGATTTAGATCTAAAAGACAATTTAGTCCAATCACTATACAAAAATTTGACTCCTTTTCTCTTCCCTCCAAATTCCCCAATATTGGAGGGGAGCCAAAATTGACTCAGGAGGGTTGCTGCACCACTCCATTCCCCTCCCCCCTCCTAAAAAATGAACCAAAGAAGAAATATTTTAAAAAATCCCTCCCCTCTCTTTCCCTCTCCTCAATTCCCCTCCAACCAAACATACCCTTATTGACGGCTGGTAGATCTCTATAATCTTTTCACTTTACCCTAAAATCGTACACAATACAATATATATAGGATTCCACAACTTTAATCTCAGCCGCTCATCAATCAGCGTCGGGATGGTCGACCGCAACCTCATGACGGTCGTTCGGTTCTTTCCTTCGACTGCACGAGATCCAACAAAGAGCAGGTCGGTCGACTGCACGGTCGACCGGTCACATCTTCAATTTACAGAATTGAATCAGAGAGCGGGACGGTCGACTGCGCGGTCGACTGTACACTTGCATAGAGCGCGGTCAGGGGGTGCAGTCGACCGCAACTCTGCCTGTAACTTCAAACCACTTCTGACCTCTTGCTCCCACTTCGACTCTTCTTCTCATCTGGCTTCTCCATTCTCATTATCGTGTATTGAATCCACATTCGCTGAGTTTCATTTTTCGATCTTAATTGACTGGATTTTGATATTTATTTTGATTAATCAAATTTTTTTTTTTGGTTGTTGTTTCCGATCGATTTGTGGTAGTAGTTGGTACTTTAACGTAAATTTGCAGATCTAGGTACATGCCGCAGAACAACGAGATTGAACTTTCCGCTGTTGGCACCGGTAACTTGTTTCTTAACTTCCTTCAATGATTCAATCCTCCTGTTTTCTTGATTGTTGTTATGAACCAAGAGTTAAAACCATAATTTTGTTTCTTGAATTTGTTTTCAAGATTCTGCTAGAACAACGGCTTGGCCCATCAGAAGAGTACGAACAACATTCAATTTATTCAAGCATTCTCCAATGTCATTGTTGAAGTTTAACATTATCTTGGATCGAACAGAGATTCTGGAGTCCACTGTGGACACCGAGGATGAATCCAAGGGCCGACTCATCCGTAAAGCCAATGTGATCAATCTCTTTCTTATGTTGAATCCTTAGTTTTTTAGTTAATTAATCGGCAGTTTATTCAATTATCACTAATGTTTTTTGGTTGAATTAGCTCCCAGATTTTTCTAGAGAAGACTGACAACTTCAAAAAGCTATTCTCAAAAAAAAACGAGAAAAAAAGGGACAAAGGACAACTTGAAAGAACGAGCGGCTTCTCAGAAGGCGAGGAAATTCCATCGAGGAGGAGGCATGAGGCATCTGATGATGAAGAGATTACGGACGAATGAAATTTGCAAGAAGGGGAGAGTCTGTTTCGAGGTCTAATTGGTTCTGAATCTTCACCGTCTCCTAAATTAACAAAGATGGCGAACGCTCTCTGAAACCATTTTGGTGTAGTTGTTGTAGAGTGCTGTGTTGGTTAATTGCATATTACTTTACTAGCTAGACTGTATGACATGTTATAGTTCGAACCTTTAGATGAATGCATGGTCTCGGGCATTCAGAGTGTAGGATTGCAAAAATATATAGAACTCGAATATAAAAATGGTCTTTGATTATCGAATCTTGTTTAGTATAATTTATTCAACCTTGTCAGTACAAATAACAAAATAATGAATCAGAAGTACCGAAATAATTCTAGTTAAAATTATGAGACAGTCCTAGCTGATGTGAAACTTCAGGGCGAATTGCCCAAATTTCCAGATAATCGTAGGACAAGGTTGTTACTTGTATATGTTATTACTTGTACAACGACATACCTCTAAAACCACTAGTGCTCAATTTATTTATATTTATTTTATTTTATTTTTGACTCAAAGATGGCCGTTTTTCATTAAAAACAAATAATGAACCAAGATTCCATTAGTATGAGATCTTGTGATCAATCATTCTAGGATAAAATTTCTCAATTCCTACCTGAATTTGTCATTTGTTTTGTGAAACCAAGATAGTGTTAGAATTAGGAATAGGAAAAAATATTCTTTTATTGATTGATTAAACTGAGTACAACATGTCTCCTCTATATAGAAGAGAAGAGAATACTAAACTAATACATTATTCAATGTGGGACTAAATTAATCTATCATCTAACACTCCCTCTCAAACTCAAGTTGGTTCAAGTAACAAAAGTTTGGAATACTGACGATATTTGATATGGAAGAAACGACAAATTGTGATGCAGAAACGGCGCTTGATGTCGCATGTGATGAAAACTGAGAAGTAGATTGTTGCGGAAGAAAGTAGTGGTGGCGCACTGTTAAGATCTCACCCCGAACAGTGGCGGAATCTCCATATCACGATTTGTGATGGGGTCTCACCTCTGAACTGAGAAATAGACTAATGGGATCTCACCCCTGACTTGAGACATAGTCGATGATGGGATATTATGCCTGAAATGAGAAGTGGATGCTGATAACACCCCCTCTCAAACTTACAATCGATCAACTGGAATAAGTTGACGATCTGGATGTAGAAGCACAAGAACCTGTAAGATTTTTTATTTTTTTTTTATTTTTTTTTGTTGAGAAAAACAGCAACAATACAGCAATTAGCAATCCAAGCCAAAACAGCACACACCAATTCCACCTAACAGCAACAACAAATAGCGAACAGGGATCAACTCCACACAACAGCAATCACAAATCCCCTCTTCTCCCGAACACCAAACACAACATCAAGATCCCTCATTCACAAAACACCAAACACCAAACCCAAATAAATCCTTCATCTTCATAAAACAGCAAAGAGAGAGAGAGAGAGAGAAAGCAGCAAGGTTAGCAATGGAAGAGAAGATCTGGAGTCGGTCAGGGAATCGTCGGCCTGGGCGAGGGCGGCGCTCAGGGTGGCGTCGCCAGAGGTCGACGCGATGGGAAGGGAGGAGGACAACGCGCTCGCGCTGGTGTCGATCGGAAAGGAGCATCAACAATGGGTTAATGGGTTCTGGTCCTGACTGTCGTCGGAAGGGAAATGGGGGGGGGGGGGGGGGATCGCCGGAGGTTGGAGGTCGCGACTGGAGGGGGATGGCGATGGGGTGGGGGTCGCCGGAGCATGTGGATGGCGCTGGGAGGAAGAACGGGGAAGAAGTACAGTAGATGGTGGAGTTTGGTCTGAACGGGGAGAGAGAAACAGAGAGGAGAGAGAAAGAGGAAAGAGAAGAGGATCTGGAGAGAGGGTTTTGGGGTTGGATTCGAAGAACAGAGGAGAGGTAGAGAATCTGGAAAGAGGGTTTTGGGGTTGGATTCGAAGAACAGAGGAGAGGGAGAGAGAGATGACGGCTGAGTTTTAGATCTTGTTGTTCAGTGATGGCTAGGGTTTTTTTTGGAGATTTAATTGGAAGAGGAAGAGGGATGACAACTAGGGTTTTTGGAGATTTGATTGGGAGAAGGAGATTATGGTTTTGGTAGTTGATTGGGAGTGGAAAAGAGATGTCGGGAGGCGGAGTGATTCTGATGAAGACGAGAATCACTCCACCTCGACGACGAGGATAAAATAAGTATAGACCTTATAGGACGATAGGTTCTGATACCATGTTAGAATTAGGAATAGGAAAAAATATTCTTTTATTGATTGATTAAACTGAGTACAATATGTCTCTTATATATAGGAAAAAAGTGAATACTAAACCAATACATTATTCAATGTGGGACTAAACTAATCTATCATCTAACAATAGTCATTTATTTTTTATGATAATAAGGATAGAGTCATGAAGACTCGAGATAAGTAGCCGGCAACAAAGCCAGAGTCTGGAGAACAGGAAACAGGGACACATACATCCCATCCTCAATAGAAGAGGAAGATAGTCATTTATAGGCCATGTTTTATTCAATCTGATATCAGTAGATATTACTTGAAGTCATAATGTGTCGATATCAACACTTCACAAGCCCTCAACTTCTTCACAATCACAATCTTCCCTTGATCTGATCAATATGCCATCACCTCTGATGATTCAATTCAACTGGCATGCATTTGATTCATCTTCCATGTCTCTAACAAAACTTCAGGAACATCGGGTTTGTATCCTTCCATCTTCAATCTCTTTGCAACTTCCTCAATTTTACCATAAATGTACTTTTTGAGAAATAAACATTTAGGAGAATGCGCTTTAAGGTGCACCTTCTTTCACTTAAATTAATAAACTCACATCGCTAGGAGTTTCCTATTCTATAGTCGTGTACTATTTTAAAGCATGTTGGAATTTTTGGAATTGCAGGGATCCCATCTGACATTTATAGTTTTGGCTAGATATATTGGAAAGTTCGTAGAGTTAAGAAGGAAATTTTTGGGCCTTGGGACATCACATCAGCTGCATGCTTAGTTATGGGTTATTTGGCCTAATCGCAATAATCTTTTTTTTTTTCGCAACAAAATTTCTAATTCTCCTCAATCTTTATCTACAGCATAGCGGCAGCCTCGCCTGGCGCCATTCCCGGACCTAGTTTCTTAGGAAGCTTAACAACAGACTTCGATTTTCTTCCTTCAGGCATTTTGACTATTTCTTACTCAAGACTAGCAATACGCTCTCCTCAAGTTGGAATCCCTCTTTTTGGTTGTGCGCTAAGCAGTGTAATTTAATATCATGGCGGATCACTCTTTCCGGCTCAGGAAAATGGATACCGCGCGCACTGCATGCTGATCATAGTCTCATAGAGGAAGTTTGTGTCCGCCATAGTCTCTGTATGTGGAGCCTTTATGATAATTCAAGAATCGTGTTACGCTATCCTGTTATGTGTGTGCATGTTAACTTTTGCACTCTTGCTGTTTTTGTTTCGAATATTATCTGTTGTTTAGTGGCTTCTTTTGTATAATTGTTGTTGTTTTTGTTTTTTTTTTATTGAAAAAAGTGACTCCCCGGTCACCAGTTTCATTAATAAGTAGTTAAGAAAACACAGACAAACCAAATTTTACAGTTCTCGCATAGTTCAAACTAGATGAAAAACAAAATCTAGCTTCAAAATACATCCAAATCTAAAAAAGAAAGCAACATAATGCATAATGCAAAATGCCATCACAATCACCACAACCGAGTGAAACAAAGGTCCAAGTCCCCAAGCCCCCCCTCCTATCCCTCTATTGACTACTCGTGTAGCTCCGGTTGCAGCTTCCTCTTGACCCCTGCTTTAACTGCCCAAGCATCAATAAGACTCATAGTTTTGTATAGCATCATGTTAAAACTACATCTTGAATCACGGAAATATGTATTATTTTTGTCTAGCCACAGGGTTCATAAACTAGCTGCTACTGTGATATCCCACATCTTTCTACAATCCGTTCTAGCCCATTTTAATCTCCATTTACCCCAGAAATCCTCAACCCGATTAGGAACTTCAACCATATCGAAACCCAGAACCAGAATTTCCCACGAAATTTTCACCCTAGGACACTCTAAGAAAATATGATTGATATCCTTCTCCCCCTGGTTACATCTCGCACAAGTAGTGTCCATCGGTTGGATTCGTTTTCTAAGATTCACTTTTGCGAGAACCGTGTTGTTCATAACTAACCACAAGAATGCTTTCACTTTATTGGGAGCTTCCGATTTCCAGATAATGTTCGCCTCTTGACATCTGACCCCCCCCATCATTCAGCTGACGGAACATAGATGCCACCGTGAAGGTCCTATTAGACTATAGACTCCACTCCCTAGAATCCCTCTCACTATTAGAATAGTGACCCCATTCATTAACCATCGATGTAAGTCTTTGGTACCCTAACCGATCCGAAGCCGAGAGAACTCCTCTGAAATCAATCTTTAATCTACCATTTCGCCAGATATCCCACACTAACAGATTGTCGTTAATCACCTTGTTAGCCAGTCTTGGAAACAAAGATTGCAACATGTTATCCTCACACCATTTGTCCTTTCAGAATCTTGTATTCTTACCATCTCCAACATTTGATCTAGTGTTAGCAAGAAAAATCTCTCACCCCTTTTCAATTCCTTTCCACAGATGTGAACTCTTCCCCTGCGCACTCCTACCACTAAATCTATATTTTTTCTTTCTTCTATATAACACAAATGGTTTACACCACTAAGATTGTCAATGTTTATTCATCTTCCACCACCGTTTATTAAGGAGGGCTCTATTCATGTTCCGTAAGTTAACTATTCCCAATCCTCTAAATTCTTTGTTCTTACATACTCTTTCCCAACGGACCAAGTGATACCCTTTGTTGTTTTCTTAATTTTATTATAGAATTGTGTACTCTAGATTGGAATGTAAGTGTTGTCATATTTTAATGCAAATTTGAGGCCAGGATTGTTAATTTGTTATTGTATGTTTTTTTTTGAAGATAAAGGTGACCTCGTCATTTGTTATTGTACTAGATTTGCCCGTGGGCATGTGCTGATGGCAAGTCTTCAGAAAGATACAACATATGAAAAGTCTTGCAAACAGTAAATCAACAATTATGTAGCTCAAGTTTGAATAGTATGACAATAATTAGTTGTAAATAAAAGTCCATTTTTCCATAAGTATATATATATATATATATATATATATATATATATATATATATATATATATATATATATATATATATATACTTTTAAAAACCCCACTAAACTTTGGGCCATTTTAAAAAAAACCGCAATAAGTTTTTTTTTAAATTTAAAAAAACCGCACTAAGTTTTTTTTTTAATTTAAAAAAACCGCACAAAACTATAGTTTAAAAAAACTCACTTTAACGGAGTTATGTTTCCGTTAGGCTAAATTTTAAAAACCAACTTTCATCTTTCATTTGTGTTTAAAGAAAATCACTTAACTAATCAGATGTCTAAATAAACTCTCTGAACTAATCCTAACCCTTATCCTAACTCTGTCAGTGTGTGTTTTTTTAAACTAAAGTTTTGTACGATTTTTTTAAAATATCCTAAAGTTCAGTGGGTTTTTTTAAAATTTAGCATCCATATATATAGAGAGAGAGGGAGAAATGATAGCTTTCTTTATGTTTTATTATATAGATGTTGATTCAGGAAAAATGTTCACTGTGACATTAGGAGGAGGAGGAGGGGGAGTCTATTTCGAGGTCAATTTGGTTCTGAATCTTCAGCTTTTCATTAGCAAATATGACAAACACTCCCTGAAATTAAAACATTTCTGTGGGGTTGTTGCTATAGAATGCTTTTTCCCCCTCAAAAGATGGCTAAATGTCATGTACTTACATTAATGAGAAATCATGAAAGATTAGTTGAGAGCCATTGATAAGACTTTGACGTACAATGGTACGTTGGTTAGTTGTTACTTTACTACTAGCTAGAATGGCCGAACGTTGAACGGAAAGAAGACATTTTTTTTTAATAAAAGATAATAATATCATCACTTCATTAATGATAAATTAACGAAACATAGTACAACTAATTATAAACAAGATACTGAATATCCCTACCTCCAAAACATAGCATCTCAAACTAAAAAATCTAATGCAGAAAGAAAGATACAGATACAGATACCAACAACTCATAAGCGGCTACGAACATCCTCTTCCTGCGTGAATATTCAGCTGCTCCTCTTCCATGCGCAGCCTCTTCTTCGCCCCCGTGTACCACAATACACAATACGATAGTGTCCGTATCCGCCCATGAAATTCTGATGTGAAGACTACTCCTCGTCCATCCGAAGCCTCTTCCTCGTTTCCTCTACACTTGCCCAATTGAGAATGAATGAGAAAATATTATGCATCGAACCGGAAATCTATGACTGACAATACGGAAACACAGGTGTAATACCCCAAATTTTTTTTTTGAAAACTAAATCTCCAAATTCAATTCTTTTAATTTCTATATCACTTTAATCATAAACTAAGAAAGTTATATTTCAGGAAAAATTTTGACAGTCTCCCCTGTAAATTTTGCCCCGAAACACAAAAAGCTTACGGAATTCTGCTCAAAATTCCGTAGCTCACAATCAACATAATATTTTCATGGGCTCCCCAGGCCAAAATGAACAGATACATACAGGCAATATAATATAATGCTCTGGGGGCCAAACTCACAACGGATTATCAAATATCAATTAAAAACTATAAATTTCTTTGAAAAACGAGGTAAAATTTTAGAAAAATCCTCATAAAACCTACCATAGAGCCCGGTACTCCACAACGAGGTGGGTACGGGTCACAAACGTACCACACCACCTCACACTATACTCATCATTGTCATATACATGCTTATACACCCATAATACAATTTAAATCATAAATTTCACTATTCCTATAACTAAATAATACAAATTTTTAAAATAAAAAGTTATACTACCAATCCACGCCTCACCTCTGCACTGAGGAGAACCTGCAACAATGAGGGATCTAGGGTAGTCCTCAGACTTTCCTAACCCCCCAAACACTAAGGGGTTAGCCATTTCTGGTGTGAGTATAATTATTAATCTAATGACAAATTAAAATAGTATACAGAAAATAAATTAAACTTACGAATACCAAATTAAGATAGTGCAACCTGAATCCTGAACACAACAACATCGTCAATACAATGATATATCCAATATTTTGCCAATCCTGCCTTCAATTATTTAATTATCCATAACTTCCCACATTTCATAATACACTTCACATCAACCTCGCATGTATATATATATATATATATATATATATATATATATATATATATATATATATATATATATATACTTATCTTACATTCGCATAATACGAATATTCATTTTTTCCACACTTATCGTCATATCTGCATTTCACTATTTATATTAATATATCTACATGATGTTATTACATCATTTCTCCAACTCTATTTAGCCATGTGTTTCATTTACTTATATTATGTCATCAACACACACATTCATCCTGCAGGTTGTGCCGAGGCAGGTAGTTCCCACCATTTCCACGGAAATAGCAGGCGAGTAGTTCCCCGATACACTTTCAAGGTACACAACTCAGATCACAACATAATTTCTTTAATAACCATTTTCAGACTCAATCTCATAATACAGGTATTTATTTTATTGTGTTATAAAAAGTATCATATCATAAACATATGCATCTATTCTCATAATACCACCTTCCTTCATGTCTTATGACATAATTACCACATCTCATTGCCCATGCGATTTACTCACATTTCATCACATCATTAACACCTCATTAATTAGAATACTTATACTCGTTGCATCAAAACCATGTTTTATAACTCATTCACATCTTATTATATCACTTTAGTAATTTCTCATTTTTATAAACAATAAATCTTATTATCATTTTCACTTAATCCCCCAAACACAATCTGGGGCCACAACATATCACATCCCATAGCCGATAGCTTGGGTAATAATCACCGCACCCCAAACACACAGTTTGGGTAGTATCACATCACATCTCAAGCCGATAGCTTGGTTATTAATCACTTCAATCACTTATCATCTTCACTTTACTTTGTTTCTCATTTCCATCAATCATTACCACTACTATATCAACTCACCCTGCGAATTATGCCAAGGCAGGTAGTTCCCACCATTTCCACAGAAATAGCGGGCAGGTAGTTCCTTGACACAATTCCAAGGTACAACTCACATCAACTGTATTTTACTTTAATGATCCCATACGTAATACAATTACTTTATACTGTTCATAATAACACATGCCTCTTTTACTTTCATTTTAAATTAACCACATACTGAAATTATCATTTCTTTTCATACACAACTCATAACTCGTATCACTTCATATTCATTTCATTCACAACCACTTTCTTTCACATTCACAATTCACTTTTCCTTTTCTTTACTATCACAATTCACTTTCTTTACTCTTACATTTATTTACACTTAGTTATTTTTTTATTAGTTTGTCGACCAGTGAGCCACAGTATCCCAATCTACTGAAAGCCGACAGCCCAGTAAAACACGCGGACCAATGCTCACACAGAATCTTACTCGTCCGAGGCTACGTCTTCCTCCCAGCCTATGCCAGCGAGGGAACTCCGCACCCCAGATAAACTGGGTACTTCCTCCCAGCCGAAGCCAGCGAGGGAAAACAAAAAAAAAGAAAAACTCCGCACCCCAGGTAAACTGGGTACTTCCTCCCAGCCGACAGCCAGGAGGGAAAACAAAAAGAGAAAAACTCCGCACCCCAGGTAAACTGGGTACTTCCTCCCAGCCGACAGCCAGGAGGGAAAACAAAAAGAGAAAAACTCCGCACCCCAGGTAAACTGGGTACTTCCTCGCGACAGCTGTCATCGAGGAAAACCGGGCCTCAAGCCGATAGCTTGGGCGATAAAACTCTGCACCCCAAACATAGTTTGGGTAATAAACTCCGCACCCCAAGCCGGTCCTTGGGTATTAGGAGGTCTAGCCCAAACCCTCAGGATTGCTGTAGGTACTGGTCAACAAAATCATCTGTTATTAGCCTTAATCATTTCATCCTTTCAACTTACTTTATCAACACAAGCATTTCATTCTTGATTCACAAACCAGTCATGTCTTTGACTTTAACCACGTGAATTAATACCACATTTTATTAGCACGTACCAGCTGATCTTTTATCTTCATGTCATTTTACCACACTATGCATACACCATGTCATTTATCATATAAACCAACATGTCATACTATTGCCCATTAATTCATTTCAAACATAATTAAAATGTAAACATGTACCCAATTATTAATTTCATCAATTATTGCATCACACATCATAATTATCTATATATATATTACAAATAAACATCACACATGCGGGTTTCCCATCATAAGGGGCCAAACCACTTATTTCCTCTAATTAAGTCTTATAATATCTAATTATAGCATACTAGCTCATACATCATGTTTCATATGGGTAAAATCACCTATAAGGGTTTATATGCCCCAAAACATACACAAAACGGGCACTATAATTACACAGATCTTCAAAACATGATCACAATCACTAATTTCGTCTAATTACACCTTATAGCATCCATCCATAGCATGCTAGCCCATACACCAGGCTCCGCATATACCCGATTGCCTACATCGGCCTATATACCCCAAAAACATGCACAAAACATGCACGGGGTAAAAATATGCATAAACAATTTAATATATCTAATTTTTATACTTCAACACGTCACATTAATCCATAATATAGGTTTTATACACTTAAAATAGTTAATTTCACCAAATATCTCAAAATCCCATTTTCGGGCCTTAAAAATCCGTATTTTTCGGAAAATTGAATTTTTAGCATAACTTCTATCAAATATATCGAAATGCCACGAAATTTCGCCACAACATAGAATATACCTAATTACAACATACTCACTTGACGGATCGAGCAAACGATGTCCCACGTTCGTCCTGTAGCCAGTCGAAGTTCGACTTTTTCCACCTAAATAGGAAATTATAGGATCGATTGGTTTAAAACTCAAAACTCAACTTACGGATCTCCAAATTTGAATCCGTCTTCACCCACACGTCACAAATGACATATGTAGGTGAGCTACATCGATAGATTTCGAATTCGGGTTCTAATACAAACACTCCCTTATTGATCGGAGGCTTCCTAATAAGAAAAATTCATATTTTCTAAATTCCTTAATCCCCTTTGTCCTAATCTCACATATTAGGGTTAATAATAATAATAGGACTCAACTACATCTCCGAACCCATCAAATTCTCACCTAAATCTCGCTCGGGCATTTCATCGAACACCCGGTGTGCACTTTTCACATATAGTCTATTTCACTCAATTTAATTGAGCTTAAGCCTATAAAAATCATCCTAAATTTATATTAATCCTTTCATAATACTCTACACCCTCATATGCATTTTCTACAATTATTTGTATCTAGTTTTCTACCCGATTTCATAAACTCCATAATTCGAGTTTATGCCAAAATCACCATTCCCCATTTTATTCTAATGGCTCACTACAATTTTTACTACCATACAAGGGATAATTCTCATGTATATAACTCTATTTTACAAACCCAAAATTCTAATTTATCAACAACTTACAATTTCTCTAACCATCTACCAATTCCTCCAATCTACCACTTCCAACCTCTCTAAATTTTTCTATTATAATATTTCTACTCAATAAAACGAACCACACTCAATTTTATACGAATAAATAAATTAGGGTATACCTTTTCGGAATCCTTTCGAAAATCCGATGCTACCACGTTGTAGAGAACCCTTCAATTAGCCTATTTCCCAATTTAATTTGGATTTGACAAAGTAACAAAGTGGATTTGAAGAGAGAGAGATGGAAGCCGAAAGATGGGTTCGGCTGGGAGCTCGAATCGGGAAGAAGGAAGAAAGAAGGAAGGAAAAAGAATAAGGGGTTAGTTTTGGAAATAAGTATAATAATAATAATAATAATAATAATAATAATAATAATAATAGGGTATATTTACATATAAGACCTCCAACTTCAAAATATTATAAATAAACCCCAACTCTTTTCTATAATAATAATACAAACAAGACAAATGCATTAAATTATCTTATAATAATTCCCCAAAATTATAAAATAAAATAAACTATATTTTTTTTCTTCACATAAAATCTCAACTCTTAACTCTAATATATCAATAACACCAATCAACCACAAATATTCAATACCAGTATCGATATTAAAATAATAAATACAATAAGATATACTCAAAAATAATTCGCACCACTATCAAAATATAAAAACAAATATTTTCGGTATTTTAAAATTCGAGGTGTTACATTCTACACACCTCAAAAGAAGCTCGTCCTCGAGCTATGGGGTTTAAGAAAACTCATCGAACAAAGTCAAGATACTACCTCCTCACCATTTCCTAAAGTTCCAATTACACTACCTGCATCATAACTTCATTGCCCCTTTAACAACTGCACAACTTGTCGTCTGGTCGATCGCACTATCGATCTGTAATAACCACTGGTCTCATAGGATCTGTCACATCCAAGGCCACATCCAGCTAGACGATAATCTGTGGCAACTCCACAACTTGAGATAGATCTCTCACTCTTTCTCGACATAGAAATAAGAAATACATCAAAAATGCCCGATATCTCAAAGATACGCTTCAAACAATATACTACAATTCCAATTCTTTCTATAACTCTGAAGAGCCATCATATCTCGGGTCAAACTTTTTTCGGTTTCTAAAACGACGTACTCCATGAATAAAGGATACTTCCAAGAATACCCAAATCTTCAATTTCTAACTTCAAGAGGCTTTCGCCGCTGATGGGCGTCACCTTTTCTCTTATTGACTACACACCTCAAAAGAGGCTTATCCATGCTCACCTGATAATTAATATTCTTCCTCGTTCCGAACCACTAAAATATTCTCCTGAAATCTTGATACATCTTCATGCCACCGGGATAGACAGCATACTGAATATAAGGAACATTCTCCATCACCTACTATCACAAGCTATCCTCATCAAGAACACCAAATCTGCGATAATAATAAGAATTTTCCCTACGGGTTACTGACCAACCTGCATTACATTCATTAATCTCCTCCAGAATTCGATTCCGCGTCCTCTGTCACCAACAGAAATTTTGAATCCAAGTTCAACCAATCAGCTGTAGGCAGTAGGATAAACAGCTGTATTGATCAATTGCCCACATCTACAATCGTGCCGCCCTCTGCCGCTAAAATAAAATTAATTTGATCCAATGATCTTTAACATCGTCCACTCCTGGGAGGTCATTAAAAGCCAACCTCTTCTTTCTATTAATAACATTCATCACCTTATTTCTTCCCCGGGTGGTATTTTATTTTCATACCAAGCTACCAAGGTACTCAAACCACGTTTATTGCCTCCTACTAAAATCATTTGCAAGAACGAGTATTCAAATTCTTATGATCACAGAAAAAGCTAAAACTATTTTCTGAAAAACTACTTTCTCAACACCTTCAATACGTGCCCTACTCTCACTAATTTCAAATCTGCATAATTCACGCACCCCGTATAACCACAACTGCCTTAATATACAAGCCACAAGCTTGCCTTCATACATCAAACTGCACCTGATCCTGTACCACATACACCCGCATCTACTCGGAGAGACACTCCCTTTTCGGAGTAATCAAAACACAAGCTATCGTTGATTCTTCCTAATTCTTCCTTTGACTCTTGAAAATATCTTTCCACGCTGTTCGGATCATACCAACGGCTCATTCTTTATAAGAAAATGAGTCATCGGTATAGCAATAATATAAAATCGAGGGATGAACCTCCGATAATAGCCAGTGAAAACCAAGAAACTCTGAATTTCCAACACATCCGAGGGCTATTTCCCATCTTGTCACCTTTTGAAATTCTCTTCGGATCCACAAATACGCTTTCAATAGACACAATGTGTCCCAAAAGTCATGCTTCTCACCCCCATAATTGGCAATTTACAAACATAGCATACCACTTTTGGCCCCAACATATCGATCAGTGCTCCACCATACAACAATTATACACCAAATATCATTCACATATACAATCATACCCTGTTAATATAAGGGTGAAAGGCCCAATTCGTCAATTTCATAAAAACTGCAGGGACGTTCGCCAGCCCAAAAGATATCACTAAGAACTCATACAATTCATACCGAGTACGAAAAACAATTCCTGAGATGTTTTCCCTCTCTCGGGATTATCTGATAGTACTCGGTGTGCAACTCTAATCGGGAGATTAATGACACTCCCCGCAACTAATCCAACCAATTATCTATTCTCAACAATAAATACTTAATAATCCCCTTACTTAGTACACCTTCTCGGTGAACTGTCATCTTTGTTACAATACTGCAGAAGCGCCCTACGACGTATCACTTGAACCGATACCCTTTATCAAAAACATCTCCTCAAATTCTCTTTCATCTTTTCCCATTCCTTAAGCGCTATAACACAAGCTGATATAAAAATTGGAGTCATACCAAATATCAAATCTATCTTGAACTCCAGAGTTCGCTAAGGTGGGGGACTAAAAACCTCTTCAAATATATCAAAAACTTTGCAAACCCCATCAACAATCTCAATCTTTGACTTAAATGTTTCCACCAAACCCAACGGGCATAATCTTCATCGTCCAAGGCATTATAAATAATCAAAACTGGGTTTCATCGGGCTGTCTCACCCGAATCCTCCCTGCACCATACCCCAACTACGCAGATGACCTACATAACCTTCTACAACCAATCAATCTCCCCGAATATGGGATAAAACCATAACCACACATCACTCCTCAATCTATAAAATATACACCTATAGAACATACGTCTATAGGACCTACACCAGATCTCCTGGGAATAGCATCTTACGGCACATAGCAATCAATATAATAGAATACTCCAATAGTGCGCAAATTCACACTGGGATTTCTACAGAGGTCAACCCATATGCAGGGTCATGAAAGAAAATGCTGACTCGAAGTCAGACAAAAATCTAATGTGGATCACACCATTCCACAATAAAATCTATTCTTCAACAAAACACCCACATAAAATACACTCTCTATCTCCAACTAAGCGATAATGAACCCATACTCACATGGCAAGATCACTAGGATTAACAATTTCCTAGTTAACCTAGGCTCTGATACCAAAACTGTAACACCCCAAATTTTTTTTTTTGAAAACTAAATCTCCAAATTCAATTCTTTCAATTTCTATATCACTTTAATCATAAACTAAGAAAGTTATATTTCAGGAAAAATTTTGACAGTCTCCCCTGTAAATTTTGCTCCGAAACACAAAAAGCTTACGGAATTCTGCTCAAAATTCCGTAGCTCACAATCAACATAATATTTTCATGGGCTCCCCAGGCCAAAATGAACAGATACATACAGGCAATATAATATAATGCTCTGGGGGCCAAACTCACAACGGATTATCAAATATCAATTAAAAACTATAAATTTCTTTGAAAAACGAGGTAAAATTTTAGAAAAATCCTCATAAAACCTACCATAGAGCCCGGTACTCCACAACGAGGTGGGTACGGGTCACAAACGTACCACACCACCTCACACTATACTCATCATTGTCATATACATGCTTATACACCCATAATACAATTTAAATCATAAATTTCACTATTCCTATAACTAAATAATACAAATTTTTAAAATAAAAAGTTATACTACCAATCCACGCCTCACCTCTACACTGAGGAGAACCTGCAACAGTGAGGGATCTAGGGTAGTCCTCAGACTTCCCTAACCCCCCAAACACTAAGGGGTTAGCCATTTCTGGTGTGAGTATAATTATTAATCTAATGAGAAATTAAAATAGTATACAGAAAATAAATTAAACTTACGAATACCAAATTAAGATAGTGCAACCTGAATCCTGAACACAACAACATCGTCAATACAATGATATATCCAATACTTTGCCAATCCTGCCTTCAATTATTTAATTATCCATAACTTCTCACATTTCATAATACACTTCACATCAACCTCGCATGTATATATATATATATATATATATATATATATATATATATATATATATATATATATATATATACTTACATTCGCATAATACGAATATTCATTTTTTCCACACTTATCGTCATATCAGCATTTCACTATTTATATTAATATATCTACATGATGTTATTACATCATTTCTCCAACTCTATTTAGCCATGTGTTTCATTTACTTATATTATGTCATCAACACACACATTCATCCTGGAGGTTGTGCCGAGGCAGGTAGTTCCCACCATTTCCACAGAAATAGCAGGCGAGTAGTTCCCCGACACACTTCCAAGGTACACAACTCATATCACAACATAATTTCTTTAATAACCATTTTCAGACTCAATCTCATAATACAGGTATTTATTTTATTGTGTTATAAAAAGTATCATATCATAAACATATGCATCTATTCTCATAATACCACCTTCCTTCATGTCTTATGACATAATTACCATATCTCATTGCCCATGTGATTTACTCACATTTCATCACATCATTAACACCTCATTAATTAGAATACTTATACTCGTTGCATCAAAACCATGTTTTATAACTCATTCACATCTTATTATATCACTTTAGTAATTTCTCATTCTTATAAACAATAAATCTTATTATCATTTTCACTTAATCCCCCAAACACAATCTGGGGCCACAACATATCACATCCCATAGCCGATAGCTTGGGTAATAATCACCGCACCCCAAACACACAGTTTGGGTAGTATCACATCACATCTCAAGCCGATAGCTTGGTTATTAATCACTTCAATCACTTATCATCTTCACTTTACTTTGTTTCTCATTTCCATCAATCATTACCACTACTATATCAACTCACCCTGCGAATTATGCCAAGGCAGGTAGTTCCCACCATTTCCACAGAAATAGCGGGCAGGTAGTTCCTTGACACAATTCCAAGGTACAACTCACATCAACTGTATTTTACTTTAATGATCCCATACGTAATACAATTACTTTATACTGCTCATAATAACACATGCCTCTTTTACTTTCATTTTAAATTAACCACATATTGAAATTATCATTTCTTTTCATACACAACTCATAACTCGTATCACTTCATATTCATTTCATTCACAACCACTTTCTTTCACATTCGCAATTCACTTTTCCTTTTCTTTACTATCACAATTCACTTTCTTTACTCTTACATTTATTTACACTTAGTTATTTTTTATTAGTTTGTCGACCAGTGAGCCACAGTATCCCAATCTACTGAAAGCCGACAGCCCAGTAAAATACGCGGACCAATGCTCACACAGAGTCTTACTCGTCCGAGGCTACGTCTTCCTCCCAGCCTATGCCAGCGAGGGAACTCCGCACCCCAGATAAACTGGGTACTTCCTCCCAGCCGAAGCCAGCGAGGGAAAACAAAAAAAAAGAAAAACTCCGCACCCCAGGTAAACTGGGTACTTCCTCCCAGCCGACAGCCAGGAGGGAAAACAAAAAGAGAAAAACTCTGCACCCCAGGTAAACTGGGTACTTCCTCGCGACAGCTGTCATCGAGGAAAACCGGGCCTCAAGCCGATAGCTTGGGCGATAAAACTCCGCACCCCAAACATAGTTTGGGTAATAAACTCCGCACCCCAAGCCGGTCCTTGGGTATTAGGAGGTCTAGCCCAAACCTCCAGGATTGCTGTAGGTACTGGTCAACAAAATCATCTGTTATTAGCCTTAATAATTTCATCCTTTCAACTTACTTTATCAACACAAGCATTTCATTCTTGATTCACAAACCAGTCATGTCTTTGACTTTAACCATGTGAATTAATACCACATTTTATTAGCACGTATCAGCTAATCTTTTATCTTCATGTCATTATACCACACTATGCATACACCATGTCATTTATCATATAAACCAACATGTCATATTATTGCCCATTAATTCATTTCATACATAATTAAAATGTAAACATGTACCCAATTATTAATTTTATCAATTATTGCATCACACATCATAATCATCTATATATATATTACAAATAAACATCACACATGTGGGTTTCCCATCATAAGGGGCCAAACCACTTATTTCCTCTAATTAAGTCTTATAATATCTAATTATAGCATACTAGCTCATACATCATGTTTCATATGGGTAAAATCACCTATAAGGGCTTATATGCCCCAAAACATACACAAAACGGGCACTATAATTACACAGATCTTCAAAACATGATCACAATCACTAATTTCGTCTAATTACACCTTATAGCATCCATCCATAGCATGCTAGCCCATACACCAGGCTCCGCATATACCCGATTGCCTACATCGGCCTATATACCCCAAAAACCTGCACAAAACATGCACGGGGTAAAAATATGCATAAACAATTTAATATATCTAATTTTTATACTTCAACACGTCACATTAATCCATAATATAGGTTTTATACACTTAAAATAGTTAATTTCACCAAATATCTCAAAATCCCATTTTCGAGTCTTAAAAATCCGTATTTTTCGGAAAATTGAATTTTTAGCATAACTTCTATCAAATATATCGAAATGCCACGAAATTTGGCCACAACATAGAATATACCTAATTACAACATACTCACCTGACGGATCGAGCAAACGATGTCCCACGTTCGTCCTGTAGCCAGTCGAAGTTCGACTTTTTCCACCTAAATAGGAAATTATAGGATCGATTGGTTTAAAACTCAAAACTCAACTTACGGATCTCCAAATTTGAATCCGTCTTCACCCACACGTCACAAATGACATATGTAGGTAAGCTACATCGATAGATTTCGAATTCGGGTTCTAATACAAACACTCCCTTATTGATCGGAGGCTTCCTAATAAGAAAAATTCATATTTTCTAAATTCCTTAATCCCCTTTGTCCTAATCTCACATATTAGGGTTAATAATAATAATAGGACTCAACTACATCTCCGAACCCATCAAATTCTCACCTAAATCTCGCTCGGGCATTTCATCGAACACCCGGCGTGCACTTTTCACATATAGTCTATTTCACTCAATTTAATTGAGCTTAAGCCTATAAAAATCATCCTAAATTTATATTAATCCTTTCATAATACTCTACACCCTCATATGCATTTTCTACAATTATTTGAATCTAGTTTTCTACCCGATTTCATAAACTCTATAATTCGAGTTTATGCCAAAATCACCACTCCCCATTTTATTCTAATGGCTCACTACAATTTTTACTACTATTTTACAAACCCAAAATTCTAATTTATCAACAACTTACAATTTCTCTAACCATCTACCAATTCCTCCAATCTACCACTTCCAACCTCTCTAAATTTCTCTATTATAATATTTCTACTCAATAAAACGAACCACACTCAATTTTATACTAATAAATAAATTAGAGTATACCTTTTCGGAATCCTTTCGAAAATCTGATGCTACCACGTTGTAGAAAACCCTTCAATTAGCCTATTCCCCAATTTAATTTGGATTTGACGAAGTAACAAAGTGGATTTGAAGAGAGAGATGGAAGCCGAAAGATGGGTTCGGCTGGGAGCTGGAATCGGGAAGAAGGAAGAAAGAAGGAAGGAAAAAGAATAAGGAAGGGGTTAGTTTTGGAAATAAGTATAATAATAATAATAATAATAATAATAGGGTATATTTACATATAAGACCTCCAACTTCAAAATATTATAAATAAACCCCAACTTTTTTCTATATCTACTACTATAATGGGAGAACCTCTTAGTCCTTAACCCAACCCGTGCAGCGCACGTGTTGGGTTATGGACTAACTTTGGTAAATATTTTCAGACGTGGACCAGTTTGGTAAATATTTTCGAAAGTGGATCAGTTTGGAAATTTTTTTTTTTTACCCTTTTCATTATCCCTTCAATTTTTTTCACGTGCACGTGTGCACGTGTATGATACTAGTAATAATAATACAAACAAAACAAATGCATTAAATTATCTTATAATAATTCCTCAAAATTATAAAATAAAATAAACTATATTTTTTTTCTTCACATAAAATCTCAACTCTTAACTCTAATATATCAATAACACCAATCAACCACAAATATTCAATACCAGTATCGATATTAAAATAATAAATACAATAAGATATACTCAAAAATAATTCGCACCACTATAAAAATATAAAAACAAATATTTTCGGTATTTTAAAATTCGAGGTGTTACAACAGGTCCTTACGGTCTAGCCACATACCCCATATAATAACTGCTACAGAAATATCCCATGCTGACATATCCTCTTTGTTTACTCTATCTACTTTCCAAGTACCCCAAACCTCAGAGTTAGAACTAGGGCAATCTAGACACCCGAACTTTAGACGTACAACCTCCCAAGCTAACCTAGCTTTAGGACATAAGAATAGTAAATGGTTTGTGTCTTTCTCACTTTGGTTACATCTATCGCAACTAGCATTAATAGGCATGTTTCTTTTAAGAAGATTAGCCTTGGATAAGATTGCATCGTTCTTAACCAACCACGTACAGGAATATCCTGACTTTCAGCGGAGCATAAGTGTTCCAAATAACGTCCGTGTCTGAGCACCTCGTTCCTCGTCGACATGTTATAGTTTGCAATCTTTAGATGAATGCATGGTTTTGGGCATTGAAAGTGTAGGATTTCAAAAACTTGTAAGAGCTCAAAAATGAAAACATAGCGTCCGATTTTATTTATTCAATTTTGTCAGTACAAATTAATAACAAAACAACAAGTCAATACATCTAATTAATTTTTGTTTCTCAATCTATATAATAAAACGCAAAGAAAGCTATCAAGTGGCCCTCCTTCAATCCCCCCAAAATCAAAGGCCCAGATCTAACCTCACAAAACACATCCCCCCTCCAAAAAGTTCCCCCCCAAAACTCAAATTCAAACCCTCCCAAAACAACTCCTTTATTTATTTAATTCTCTCTCTCTCTCTCTCTCTCTCTCTCTCTCTCTCTCTCTCTCTCTCTCTATATATATATATATATATATATATATATATATGGGAAAAAGGGGTATGAGCAACATGCTCATTTAGTAAATGAGCAATTGATGATGTGGCATGCATGTGATTGGAAAATCCTTAAAAGGATTAGTTGTCCAATGTATCACATGCATGTCACATAATCAATTGCTCATTTACTAAATGAGCAAGTTGCTCATATCCCTTTTACCCTATATATATATATATATATATATATATATATATATATATATATATATATACACTAGATTTGTCCGTGGGCACGTGCCTACGACACTTCTTCAGAACGATACAATATATAAAAATCCTTGTAAACGATAAATTAACAATTATATAGCTCTACGGCACGTCTTCAGTACGATTCAGCATATAAAAAGCCTTGTAAACAGTAAATCAACAATTATATAGCTCAAGTTTGAATAGTATGACAATAATTAGTTGTAAATAAAAGTTCATGTTTTCATTAATATATGTTGAAAAATAATTATAATTTGGGGTATAAAAGTCCATGTTTCCATAATTATAAGTATATATATATAGGAAAATGCTAATATGAGATGGTGAGATGGGTGAGATGAAAATGTATTTTGTGATATGAGCGATTTGAATCATCCAAATCTCGATCACACCGTTCACATCATTCTACATATCATGTAGATGGTGTGTACAAAATTTCAAGCGATTTGGAGACCTCTAGCCTATGCATCAAAACGTTCAAATAAATGCATATATATGTATTTCGCATCATTGTCATGATGTGTTGAACGCTTTGATGCAAAGGCTAGAGGTCTCCAAATGGCTTGAAATTTTGTACACACCATCTAGATGACATGTAGAATGATGTGAACGGTGTGATCAAGATTTTGATGATTTAAATCGCCCATCTCACAAAAAAAAACTCTATCTCACCATCTCATAATAGCATGACTCTCTCTCTCTCTCTCTCTCTCCCTCTCTCTCTCTCTCTCTATATATATATATATATATATAAATAATAAAAGAGTTGTTTTTTTTTGGGGGGGGGGGGGGGAATTTGAATTTGAGTTTTGGGTGGAAACTTTTGGCGGGGGGGGGGGGGGGGGGGGGGGGAATGAGTTTTGTGAGGTTAGATCTAGGCCTTTGATTTTGAGGGGATTGAAGGAGAGCCACTTGATAGCTTTCTTTGTGTTTTATTATATATATATATATATATATATATATAGGGAAAGGATCCGTTGCACACTACTTTGGTGCTCACCGCGTGAACACTACGCCTTCGGGCGTTCATATCGAAAATCCGAACCGTTCACATTGATCTACACATCTAAATTAGTCTAAATATGTAAAATCAAATCATTTGAAATTCATTTGCCCATCCATCATGTGACTATAAAAACAATGAATTTCAGCCATACAATTTTGTAACACTTCAATGAATGGGCAAATGAATTTCAAATGATTTGATTTTACATATTTAGACTAATTTAGATGTGTAGATCAATGTGAACGGTTCGGATTTTCGATATGAACGCCCAAAGGCATAGTGTTCATGCGGTGAGCACCAAAGTAGTGTGCAACGGATCCTTTCCCTATATATATATATATATATATATATATATACACACACACACATTTATGGAAACATGGACTTTTATGCCCCAATTTATAATTACTTTTCAACATATCTTAATGAAAACATGGACTTTTATTTACAACTAATTATTGTCATATTATTCAAACTTGAGCTATACAATTGTTGATTTACTATTTACAAGGCTTTTCATATGCTGTGTCCTGCTGAAGACGTGCCATAGACACGTGCCCATGGGTAAATCTAATCTTAACATATCCAGACAAGACTACCGAAGCTCCTATATATAGTTTTGAAAAGTCTTCAGGGGCCGGGGTGGCATGACCCCACACCCGGGCCGGGCCATTGGTGCAAGAACCCGGATTTCCTCCAGGGCCAGTTGGGCCCTTCAGCAGCGACTCGATCCCAGACCCAAGCAGCCTCCCCAGCATCTTCTGCTCGTCTTCCTCCAAAAGCATCGCTGCTCCGACTGCTCGCAAACCGCTATATATAAGCCCACATAACAGGAATGTTGAATACTGCAACAATGAAAACCTTCTTATAAGAACTCATATTTGATTTCCTCTTAATCTCGAGGCTAATGCTTATAATGTACTTGAATACTGTAAGATAGATTAGGTAATTAGTGATCTGTTTGGTTTGAGGAAACAATATCTATTTATGGCAATGTAATTAAGTTTCAAATGCTAATTAACTTGAATTTTGGTCCTCCTTACTGTTTGAATTAGAAGATCGACTAAGTCTATTGAAATGAATTCAGCTTAATTAGCTTTGTATATATGTCGTAGTTCCCAAATTCAGCCAAAAAGTAATTAAACGAGTTTGATAAGTTTTTTTTTTGTTTTGGAAAAGGTAAAATATGGCTACCTTGTTTTATCAATAAGAAATTAACCAAACAAACCGAGTATACTGGATCAAATTACAAACTACAGACTACTGGATTTTTGACTAAAGGCCCGGCCCGCTTTCTCTCTCTCTCCTCTTCAAAATTCCCGCCCGCTCCCCAAAATGAATATCCCATTCGCGAATGGCGGACGCCGATTCCTCTCCTCCTCACACGTGTATGAAGCTTGAAGTCCCAACTCCCAAATCCGACGACGGGAAATGCAAAGCACACGTCTTCGTTTACGGCACGTCTGATGCAGCTCTAGGCCTATGCTTGGCCATGGCTACATGCAGAGAAGAAGACTGAGTATAGTGGAGAAAGTAATGGAAGATTGGAAGAAGAAGAATTCAAGAAGATGATGGATATTGAACTGAAAATCACCAGACCAAGAACTGATCTGTTCTTATTTATTTATAGGCAAAGATTATGTGCAAAGCACGTAATCGGACAGTTTGTTGAGTTAGTTACAACATGGACCCCACCTTGATCTGATGGTCACAATCTAATCTATACAATTTCAACGGTCCAGACTCACCCATACCGGTTCATTTGCAACTTTACATTTAAGCCCCCTTTCTTACATTTATTACAACAAGACTGATACTCAGCTGATTATCAGATACAACTCCCCTTCTCTTCTTCTTCACTATTCCTTAACATTTCGCTCAACTGCCTTCAGTTATACATTCCATTGCCATTCTCAATCTGACTGGACTCTTTCAACTCCTCCCCCCTATATTGAGACCTTGCCTCAAGGTCGAAGAGAGGAAACTTCCGCACCAAAGTCCAATACGGTTCCCAAGTAGCATCAGCTGCATCTTGATCCTGCCACTTGATCAAAGCCTCAGAAACTAGTTTCTTCCCTCTAATAACTGATCTGCGATCCAAGATCTGATCTGGCTGAAGTAGGGCTGTAGATTCCTGCATAGGAAGCTTGTGCTGCACCTCCACATTATGTCCCAAATGTTTCTTGAGCAAGGAAATGTGAAAGACTGGGTGGATTTTTGATCCCATAGGTAGAGCAAGTTTATAGGCCGCAGATCCAATACGTTCTATCACAGCATATGGACCATAGTAAAGTGGAGCAAACTTCTGCACTGTTCTTGTTGCGACCGAAACCTCTCTATACTGATGGAGTTTCACATATACCAAATCCCCAACTTTGTATTCTCTATCCAGTCTGTGAGTATCTGCCAGTTTCCTCATCCTATCCTGAGCCTTCTTAAGATTATCTTTAAGTAGCTGTAGATTAACATCCCTCGCCAATAGAGCTTCTTTAACCTGTGGATTGTTAGCAGTATGGGGAATGTAAGAAATTAAAGTAGGTGGTTGTCGACCATACACTACTTCATAAGGAGTGGTTTTGATTGCACTATGGTATGAAGTATTATACCAATACTCCGCCCATGATAACCATCGACTCCAATCATTTGGTTTGTGGTGACAAAAACATCTCAAATATGTTTCCAAACACCTATTAACTACCTCCGTTTGGCCATCTGTTTGAGGGTGGTACGCAGTGGAAAAACTCAGCTTGGTTCCTTGTAGTCGAAGTGACTCTTTCATCAAAGAACTAGTGAATACAGTCCCTCTATCACAGACTATAGAGATAGGCATACCATACAACTTGAATACACCTTCCGTAAGCACTTGGATGATAGTAGCTGCAGTATATGGATGTTTGATTAGAAAGAAATGTGCATATTTACTTAATCTATCAACAACCACCAATATGACTGCATATCGACAACTGATAGGAAGAGCTTCAATGAAATCCATGCTTGCTTGTTCCTAAACCTGATTAGGAATGGGCAATGGTTGCAACAACCCCGAAGGTGCTTGGCACACATACTTGTTAGTTTGACACATAGTACATTCCCTCACATATAGCTGTACATCAGATTTCATACCCCTCCACCAAAATGCTCTTCTAAGTCTTTGCAATGTCTTGTCATATCCAGAGTGGCCTCCTATGGGTGTGTCATGATGTTTAGTGATCAACAATCTTCTCAAAAATGAAGTTGGACTGATGACAACTTTTGAGCCTTTAAACCACACCCCTTGAATCCCGGAGAATTTACTGTTAGATAAATGTACCATTTTACTTTCTAACTCCTTGAAGTAAGGGTCACATTGGTTCATGTTTTCTATATCCTTCCACCAGTTTGGAGGTAAAGAACTCAATTGGACCAAGAAACAATCCAAATCCCTCCTAGATAACCGATCAGCTGGCACATTTTCACTTCCTTTCTTATACTCCACATCAAAGTTAAACCCATAAAGCTTCACTAGCCATGAATGTTGTGCTGCCATTGATAACCTTTGATGAAGCAAATATTTGAGAGGCTTATGATCAGTATGAATGATGAATTTCCTTCCAAACAGGTACTGTTTCCACTTCTTGACAGCGAGAAGAATTGTGAGCATTTCCTTTTCATAGGCTGACCAATGCAAGCATCTACCCTTAATAGCTTGGCTAATATATGCAATTGGGTGTCTATTTTGCAAGAGCACTGCACCTATACCCTCTTTACAAGCATCACATTCAACAATAAAAATTTCATTAAAATCAGGGGGTTTGAGAACTGGCGCAGATATAAGAGCCTCTTTCAGTCGATTGAAGGCATTTGTAGCTTGGTCATTCCAAGTAAAGCTATCTTTCTTGGTCAATTCAGTTAACGGAGAAGCAATTGAGCCGTAATTCTTAATGAATTTTCTATAATAGCCTGTGAGACCAAGGAAACCCCTCAAAGCCTTTACTGATTGCGGAACTGGCCATTCCTTAACAGCTGACACCTTCTTCTCATCCATAGCAATGCCGGAACTAGACACAATATGACCCAAGTACTCTACCTCTCTTTGGCCAAAAGCACATTTAGATTTCTTCACAAATAGCTTGTGTCTCTGCAGGATGAGGAATGCTTCCCGTAGGTGTGTCAAGTGTTCATGCCAAGATCGACTAAAAATTAAAAAGTCATCAAAGAAGACTAGTATAAATCTTCTTAAGTGTGGTCTGAAAATGTCATTCATAAGGGCTTAGAAAGTTGACGGAGCATTGCTCAACCCAAAGGGCATCACTAAAAATTCATAGTGCACGCTATGAGTTCTAAATGCAGTTTTTGCAATATCATCATTGTGTATTTTGATCTGATGGTATCCAGATCTTAAATCTAGCTTTGAAAAGAATGTAGAACCATTCAATTCATCAAGTAAATCATCAATCATCGGAATAGGGTATTTATCCTTTATTGTTTGTTTGTTGAGAGATCTGTAGTCGACGCAAAATCTCCAAGAACCATCTTGTTTTTTCACCAAAACCACAGGAGAACTATAACTACTGTTACTTGGTCTTATAATACCTTGGCTCAGCATATCTTCAATGATTTCCTCAATTGCATTCTTTTGATCAAAAGAATGCCTGTATGGCCTGATGCACACTGGTTTAGAGCCTTTCCCAAGAGGAATTTGGTGATCATACGACCTTGCGGGAGGTAAGCTTTTGGGTTCCTCAAATAGAACACTAAACTCACTCAACAATGCCTATAGACTTGGATCTTCAGGTGTTGAAACAACTTGGCTTTCATTCACAGTCATTAAGTACAAAACAAAATCTCTATGAGTTTGGAAGGCAATTTTGTTAGCTTCTTTATCAGATAACATTTGAGTAGCGGTTGGATGTAACCCCTGCAACACCCAATCAGCTTCCTTATGATAAAATTTTAATTGTTTGTCAATTAGATTAACTGTGACCTCTGAAACTTACTTAATCCATTTGGCTCCTAAAACCACATCATGACCCCCAATCGAAAATACCAAAAAATCATCAACAAAGTCATATCCCTGGCAGCTAATCTTCACATTGGAACATAGCCCACTTCCTTCTACCTCCTTACCACCCGCAACCCTCACATTGAAAGTTTGTTTGATTGAAAGAGGTAGTCCAGTCCTTTGCAAAATAAATGGATCTATATAGTTGTGAGTGGCTCCACTATCTACTAAAATGTGGACATCAATCCCTTTTAACTGAGCCTTCAAAATTAGGCACTCAGTATTAATCGCAGAACCTACCTTGAGAAGGTGATGAACAGGATTGTTTTTATTCAATTCCCTTCCCTCCTCTTCAACTATCAGCTGATCAGGCTCCTCCTCACCATGTAGTGAAAACATGTCCCACTCTCTCTCTATACACATATAAACATTGGATTTGCACACATGCCCCAACACATATTTTTCATCACAGTGAAAGCACAGCCTTTTCCTCCTTCTCTCCCATACTTCATTAGGTGTAAGTTTCTTTAAAGTGGGTTTTTCTGAGTTGTCATGATATGTGCTGCTGGAAGGTCTCAATGGTTGATTACTCAGTGAAGTTGGTGTAGCTGGTTGAGAGTGATACGACAAAGAATTGTACCCAGAAGTATAACTTCTATAGTTTGATCTATAAGGTGTCTTGTAGAACTGTTTAAGTGAATTAGATTTCTTCTCAAATCTCAATGCAACCTTAAAAGTTTCACTAAGTGATTGTGGCTCCGCCATTGCAACGTCATGTTGCAGCTCCTCCTTAAGCCCACTTATGAATTGTTGCACCAAAAAAGGCTCACTAACACCTTCTATCAAACACTGCAGCTTCTCAAATTTAACCTGGTAATCAAGAACGGTGGTCGTTTGGTCTAGTCTACACAAAGATTTCGCGGCATCTTCATAAATGCCCAACGAAAATCTATTACAGATCCCTTCCTTGAATTCTTTCCAGGTCACCACACCCTCATTATTCTTAAGGAACCAACGACACCACTGAATGGCTTCATCTTTGAGGGAAAAAAAAAATGCTACCCTCACCTTTTCTTCCCCTTGGATCCTGTACAACTCAAAGTAATGTTCTATTTGAAAGATCTAATTCAGAACATCACCAGTTCCTGAAAATGGATGAACATCTAATTTTGGGGGTTTTAAAAAAAAAATTCACCAATTATGTTCCCATCACTATGCAAGAACCCTCCTCCGTCAGTTTCAAGGTTGAGATTGTGCTTACCAGAGGACTTTAATGGTGGAATTACCTCTGAAGATTCTTGATTGGATCGGTTCTCCCCCAACCTCTGAGTTAGCAGTTGCATCTGAGCCAAAATTAAAGGAATCTGAGATGCTTGTACCGCAATGTCCTTCATCTGATTTTCCACCCCTACTATCCTATCATTCAAGATCTGGTAGCTCTGTTTCTATTCCCCAAGTGGTGCTAACCCAAGAATTCCTTCGTGAGTGGAATCTTGAGGAATCTCACTCTCAACTTCCAGATTCACTAGAGGATCCGATGGCTCTGATACCATTGATGCAGCTCTAGGCCTATGCTTGGCCATGGCTACATGCAGAGAAGAAGACTGAGTATAGTGGAGAAAGTAATGGAAGATTGGAAGAAGAAGAATTCAAGAAGATGAGGGATATTGAACTGAAAATCACCAGACCAAGAACTGATCTGTTCTTATTTATTTATAGGCAATAATCGGACAGTTTGTTGAGTTAGTTACAACATGGACCCCACCTTGATCTGATGGTCACAATCTAATCTATACAATTTCAACGGTCCAGACTCACCCATACGGGTTCATTTGCAACTTTACATTCAAGTCTCCTTTCTTACATTTATTACAACAAGACTGATACTCATCTGATTATCAGATACAGCTCCCCTTTTCTTCTTCTTCACTATTCCTTAACATTTCGCTCAACTGCCTTCAGTTATACATTCCATTGCCATTCTCAATCTCACTGGACTCTATCAACGTCGTTCTCGTCCCACTTCGACATCGCCGTCACCGACGGTCTCAACGCCTGGGCCTGCAACGGTCTCTTTCGCTCTCTCTAAAAACCCTAACTTTATCTTTGTTTTTCTCTAAAATTTCACTTCTTTGATTTTGGTTGCAGCGTCGGAAGCTGAGGTGAGGCAGATGGCGGAGCAGTGGGACCAGCTGGTGTCGGAGTACGTGGAATTGGGGGAGAAGTACTTAGGGTTTCGACAACCGGGGGCCTGTATGGATTCCAAGATGCCGGAAATGGACCCAAAAGGGTCAGTAGTGCATTTGATTTTTGTGGGTTTTGAGGGTTAAAGGGCGAATTTTGATGTAGTTTGTGATGTTTTGGCAATTTTAGTTGATGTCTTAAAGTGTTCGACGTTGAGCAACTTAGAGTGTCATTGGTGTAAGCACAGCCGAAGTAGAATTAAGCCAAATGTAATGTAGCTAACCCTAAAAGAGTAACTTTAAGTCGCGGGGACGAGTGGTCATTGTTTGTTACAAGAAACGTTGGGTAGAAGCCCCCGGAGCTTCATTGATCAGAGTAATACAACATTCGGAGTTCTACAACTCACTGTACATTGCATAAAACTCTGGTACTAATAGATGCCTGGGTAGGTCAAACATGGGTAAGAAAGAGGCTCCGGTTGGAAGGGACAGACTAGCTGAGACTGTGATGATAGCGGCTTCTTATGTCGGTTCGCTGGCAGGTGCTGATGGTCTAGCAGGATGGTGTACTTTTGGGTTGGCAATATGATGTATTTTGGATGTTTTATTTGATGCTCCTTGTTGTCTGAATGTTGTCGACTTGAGTAGTTTAGATTTGTAATATTTGCTACTTCATGTTTCGTTAATCTTTCATTAATGAAATCCGTAACGTCGAGTCACTTTTATCTCAAAAAAATACAACATTGAGTTTGTTTGGGAATGGAGTACAACATTCAGAGTTTGTTTGGGAATGGAGTAATCTTTGGGTGAATGTAGAAATTTGCTAAACCAAAGTTTGCGAAACGTCTAAATAAGTTAGTTATCTTAACTTTGTTGCCAAACATACCCTTAGAAGTCACAATGTATATGGAAAGATAAAATACCTCCAGTGCATCGTTTGTGCATTAAGAGTAACAGATAGATGGACACGCCAGAATAGCTACCACACTATCCTATTGAAGATTAGAGAGGTCTAGAGGAGTATTCTAGTCTAATCTTTCTGTATGGTAATCCAATGTATTTTGATCAGCATGCCAAGTTACCTGATTGGTTATCTCGTCTACTACTGTGGAGCGTGATTTGAAGACTAAGTGAAAATCTTAAGATCTCTATAGTTGCGATTCTGGCTACGAGCTGTGTTGTTGAAGAGGATACTATAGGACACTGCTAGAATGGACTTTGGAGTAGAAGCAAATTTATTTTTCCTACATAACTAAGTATACAGACTATATTGATATTTCTCTGAAATTTTGTGGGTTTTTTAATTCTTATAGTTGTCATGGACATTCGAGAAACAAGGTACGAAATTGGAATGGCGTTGGAAATTGGAATGGCGTTGGAAGTGCCAACCAGCATCTGATAGCAAGCAAACTACAGCAGAAATCCTGGATTTTCTAATGGATGCAAACATACGTTTAAGTGTAAGCTATCTTCTTTTAACTATCTTTAAATTTATGTAGTGATATGATATTTGTATAATTTTGTTCTTTCTAAAAGTCTCACTAACTGCAATTCAAGGACTGACAGATGTAGTGGTTGAAACTTGAAGGTGCTTTAGATTGATGATAAAACATATGTACGTTAATCATTAACTAAGTAGTAAATGGGATTTCTCACAGAAGTGAGGAGTGAGGACAAAAAACCATGACAGAAACCACACTATGGGAATTGTCAGACATTTGGAACTTGAGGAAATTTCAGCCATTCTTGACCTTTTTGGAATGAGGGTTAAGTGTAATGGATTATCTGATCACATGCTAGAAGTTACTTCTCAAGGATTAGTCCAATGCATATAAGTTGATTAATTTGGAGAAAAGGTTTATAACAACTTTTAGTTGTGCATGTTCATGCATGTACGTGCACACTACACTAAACTACACTATTACGGATCAGTACGTAATGTTTTGGGGAAAGAGGAGTGTGTATTAAAGTTTGGAGTTTAAACTGATATGTTAGGTAAAATCATTTTGTGGCTCACGATATGCTTTCTCCTGGAGAAAAAAGGTTTGGAAGTCTGATTATACCATTTTAGATCATCATCATTGCTTATATTGGGTCCGAAATCCATATTTCTAATTTGTGCACCCTAATATGTTCTGGTGAATACCATTATAGCATACTTGTAGTTTATGGACTTGTCAATGGAACTTGAAGCAGTGGCTAAGTAGAGGCTACACTTCCCCAACTATATAGTCATGAAAAATTGTTTATCTTTAAATTAAGTCGATGTTTTATATCATAGGAGTTGTAGATGTGTTGTTGTGATTTATAAGTAAGTGGTTGTCCAAAATAAACACAAACACAACTCTCCAGTTATAATAGTTGAGGATATTCTTCATTTGGAGTGGGTACCGGGTAGATCATGGATAATGAGGTTTTATATATTAGCACAATCAGAACTTTAAGGCATTGTCTACATGCAGCATGCATCTAGATTAATGCCTTATTATCAGGGGCATAGCTGCCCCATGCCCAGGGGGTGCAGCTGCGCCCCCTGGGATTTTAAAAAATTTTCAACAAAAAAAAATTTAGTAAAAAGAAATTTAATAAGGATTTATGTGTAAAATTCCCAACCCATTTAGTCATTTACCGATTTACTTTACTCTTTCTTCTTCCACTCTTTTGTTTCCACTCTACTGAATCCAAACCCACTTCATAATGAATTTGTAAGAGGGATTAAAATCTACAAGTGATTAGTTGGGTTTGTAGAGGAGGTCAGAAGAGAGAGAGAGCGAGGAGTCGATCGATTCCAAACTCTATTGTAAGTAAAATTTTTTGTACATTTTGATAATTAGGGTTCATATTCTGAAATTTCGTGAATTCATATATGATAGGATAATTAGATTGCTAACTTCTATTTCATTGGTACTGATTTGTTTGAGAATGAACTGAATTAGTATGATATGTAATCAAATTAGAACCAAAATGGGTACAGATTATAGTGTTAATTTTTGTCCCAATTTTGAGCTAATTTCTGAAATTTTTATATTTAAACACATGAAATTTAGAGTTGAATTTTTTATATACGTGTCTTATATATGTGAGCAACATTTCCACAAATTTCCATGATATTTGGAGAAAACCCAGGTTCAAGGCGCTATCTTAAATTTGTACATCACATTGGTCAATGCCCAATCTGGTTATTTGTACAAACATATACTATTATGATTCACCTTCATTCTCTTTCTCTTTTCCTATTTTGAATTCAACTTACAAATCTCATCACAAATTCAAAGGAGACCTGAGAGGAGTTCGAGAGGAGCAAGAAATAGATCAAACAACAAACACAAAGTGGGTAACTAATTCTAACCATTAATTTTTACTCTTTCTATGCATATACTTATGAGATGAACATCTAATGCTTGATGCACTTAATTACTTTGAGGTAGACTGATGATTGAAGTTGGAAATAGAGACGGTTTAACTACTAGTTTATTTTAATGGCATTGCTATTACCCGTTGCAACCGCAACAGTAGAGAGAGTATTTTCTGCAATGAAAATTATCAAGACTTCATTATGAAACCGATTGGGAGATGAGATGATGAATGATTGTTTGGTTGCATATATTGAAAGAGATGTATTGGATGTCATTGACAATGAAGATATCATTCAATATTTTCAGAATATGAAATCTCGAAGGGTTTTATTGCTAAAGAAAAATGCTATTTAGTGATTGTAATAGTTTGTGACATTTGATAGTAATATATGATATTTTGAAGCTTGCAAATGTGTTTATTATAATTTTTTTTAATAGTAAGTGTCGCGTCCCCTAGATGAAAATCCTGGCTACGCCACGGCTTATTATTCTTCTAACAAAATTTCTTATCTTACTAGACTCCTGTACAAGCTCATAATCTCTCATACTTCTCAGTCCTCTGGAGCCAAACTTACATCATGTTAGGTCATCTGTAATGAGGACTGCTAATGGTGTAACCATCTGTAGTGTTATCTTCTCTAATTAGTCATCTTTCCTTAATAATGGCAATTATCAGTAGTAAATGTGATGATATTAATTACTACATGGTTCTTGGAGTGAACTTAGCAATGTTACCATCTGCACCTATTTTTAAAACTTACAACCAATTGTGCTCTTGCATATTATTACTGCATGTACAGGAAAATGTTCGTTTTGGTAGTTTCTTACAGGAAGAAGTGGTTAGAAAGAGGTCATTTGAGAAATTGAAAGGAGGATCTGAAAGATGCTTATCACAAAGTGAGAAGTTTTAAAAGGAAAAGACTGAATTTGAATCTGCTGTCCATGCAAAGGTATGTTAATATGTTATGGTTGTCCTCATAGTCGGCTTTTTGTTTTTCGCTTTGGGACATGATTGATTATTGTCGTGAAGCTTAGCTGGAGATATGGAAAATTTAGAATTATTGAATCTGAATTGCATCGCGGTGACCTATAGACTATTCTCCTGAGTAATTTACTTTAATTCAGTTTTATTTAAACTGCAATTTTTTGCCTTGCAACATTTGTCCATCAGTATCTTCTTTTAACCTAGGCTAGAATACTCAAATAGATTACTGAAATAGCTTCCAGCTCTCGGGATTTTAATTAACGTACTGTAAAAATCTTGCAAGCCTATGGATTTTAATTAATGATTGAATGACCGGACCTTTACTTACCCTGTAAATTTCTTCTCTTGCTCAGTTTGTTGCCGCCTTGAACTCTAAAAAGGCCAAACTGAGAGAACTCAGATATCGAAATGCAAAACTTGAAGCTTCTGGCAAAGCTCCTGAAGAAGAGGGTGAATCCAGTGATAAAACTGAGAGCTATCATGAAAAAAGTGATGATGATGATGAAAATACCGAAGGGGAGGATGATCTTGGCACCACAAGATCAGAAAATGACGCCACTTCCAGCTCTCGGGTCGGAAGAGATTACTCAAATAGCTTCCTTGAACAAAGAGCTTTTGAATTTTTGTCATGTCGATTTGTAATATGTTCATATCTCTTCTCTTCTTTTTTCTCTGTATGCACATTCTTCCTTTTTGCCAACCTAATCCGGACTTGGTAGACAGCTCTTAACCATGGGGGTCCAACTAAGCGATATAGTCATTTTTCTTATAGTTTCCTTTACACCTGTGCTTTTGCAACAAAAGTAAATACTGTATCTGTTCATGCGTTCTGTGCAATGTTATTATATAAGCCCATACATAAGATTTTGGAGTCTGCGATATCTGCTGCATGGTTTGCAAGTTCAGCGTTTGGTTAAGGAGCTGGAACTATCTTATCTGTTCCTTGCATTTTATGTGTGTTTTGATTTCCATTTTCTAATTTTTTTTAAAAAAAGAATGAGGATGATCCCATCACCGCTTCATTAATGATAATTAACGAAACACAAAAGTACAATGAACACCAAAGATAATACTAACTACATCAACGTCTAGAACATGAATTACATGAACTCTTACATCCACTACTTACACCTCCATATGCAGTCTTTTCTTTACCCCCGCCTGACCTGCCCAAGCATGAATGGAAGAAAAAATCTTATGCATCATCACAAGAAATCTATTCTTAATATTACGAAAGCAGAGTTCGTTACGGTCTCGCCAAAGACCCCACACTGTTGCTGCTACTGTGATATCCTAGGCAGTTCTGTTTTCTGTATTAACTTCCTTGTCGCTCCACTCCCCCAAAATATCATGGGACGAAGTTGGGCAAGTAAATAAACCGAAACCTAAACAGACAACCTCCAAGGTAATCTTAGCTCTTGCACAATTGAAAACAATGTGATTAGTATCCTCTATTTCTGACCCGCATCTCGAACAATTAACATCAATTTGCATTTTGCGTTTATGGAGATTAGTTTTTGACATAATTGCATCGTCAGCCACCAACCAAAGGAACGCTTTCACTTTACTTGGAGCCTCGGTCCTCCAGATCTTATGTGCTTCAAAGCTTCTCAATCCACCATAATTAATCCGCTTGTATAATGATGACACTGAAAACATACCATTAGGTTCGAGATTCCAGATTCTCTCATCCTCGTCCCTCTGGTTATATTTTCCTTCAGCACAAATCAACCATTTAATTTTATGAACTGTCTGAAGAATGACATGCGTAGTCCCGTTCCGAAATTGAATTCTGATAGTATCATTGCGACACACCTCGACCACCAGCACATCCAAGTCTAGTACTTCATACGCAACCTCTGGGAACATCGATTGAAGAGTAATACTCCCGCACCATTTATCCTTCCAAAATCTATTATTCTTTCCATTGCCAATACTGCATGTTGTATTTGTATGAAACAAACATCCCACTTTCGCCACCCCTTTCCATAAGTGTGAAGCTTTTACGTACTTGCTTTTTCCCCCATATCTGAATTTCTTTCTTTTTCGGTAAATCTTGAACGAGTTGCACCACCAACTATTTTGTCTCCTCGTACTTTTTCACCACCACTTACTCATAAGAGCTTTATTCATATTCTTTAGGTCAATAACCCCTAATTCTCTAAATTCTTTTTTCTTGCAGACTCTTCCCCACTTCATAAGATGGACACCTTTAATTGGTTCGGTCGCCCCCTTCCATAGGAATGTTCTTATGCATTTGTCAATTTTGTTCATTACCCATTTCGGAATCTCGTATATGGACATAAGGTAAGTTGGAATACTGTTAAGGACCGAATTGATCAGCGTAATTCTACCGACAAGTGAAAGGTAACGACTCTTCCATCTTGCAATTTTCTTTTGTACCTTTCAATGAGAGGTTCCCAATCTTCTTTTCTCATGTTCCCCAGCCTAATCGGCGTACCCAAATATTTTAATGGGAATTCACCAACCTTGCACCCAATATGATTTCTAATGTAATTAATCGATGTAGTCAGTTACTCGGCAAATGGGATGACACAGCTCTTTTTAAGATTCGCTCTCAACCCTGACCAGAACTCGAAACATCTCAATAGGATGCCAATAGCCGTAATCTCTTCCTCGTTCGCCTCTCCAAACATAAGTGTATCATCCGCGTATTGCAGAATTGAAATAGACTCTAGTATTCCTTTGATGGCTAGTCCTCGAATAATATGACCCTCTCTCCCTCTCCTAATCATTTCGGCCAGCCCGTCTCCAATAAGGGTAAAAATCAGCGAAGACAACGGATCCCCTTGTCTCAGGCCCCTACGACATTTAATTTCCTTCACAGTTTTTCCATTGACTTGAATAAAAGACTTTCCACCCTTAACACACTTCAGTATCCACATTCTCCACCTATCGCCAAATCCCTTGAGTTTTAGAACTTCCTCTACTGAGTCCCATTCAACTGAGTCATAGGCCTTTTCAAAGTATAGTTTTAGAAGAAATCCGTTTGCATTTTCTATTCTTTCCATGTTGTTCAGATTGGATTGTTATTTTTTAGCGCAGAGGTTCATATAAGCAGCTGGCGTGGTCAATAAACCTGATCTGAGTTACCATTATGGTTTACTATCAGTAAATTAATCCTTTTTAAAATAAATTCAAGTATATTAATATTAATCTAAAAGGCAGAGGGCGTTGCACTGATAGCATCTGAATAAGATCAAAACTCCAAATTTGTAGTATGGTTTAAGTTAGGGTTGTGGGTACTTTTATTCAAATACGCCACATTTTACATGAGCTATATATTATCACTAATTTGGAATCGAACAAAACGATCTTGAATAATCCACAAGAATTATTCATCCTTCTTTCAACTTTTATTACTAGAATTCAGTTATTTGAATCTTTCATCAGTTTTTAGTTTGAATCTTTCATCAGTTTTTAGTTCAAAGTAGAAGTAAATAAGGGGACTTACATAATCCGCGTTCTTTAATGTTTAATATTGTCAATTTCAAAGTCTACTGTTCTTGTTGATTTTGAATTCAAATCCACAAACCTCTTACAAAAAGACTAAGACCACTTTAAACTTTTCTATACTATATATACAGCATTATAACTCCCTCTCTTACCCACATTCTTTCATATCATCTCTTTCATCTTCGGCAACTGGTGTTGTTGTTGCAGTACGTACAACCATAAATCAAGCTTTCACAGTTTCAAATCTCACTTAATTGTTTCAATTCCTACGGACCAATCTTTGATTCACTTCGGTTGCCGGCAATGAAGTTGATGAGATTGTTCTCTCTAAGGCTGTTGCTTCTAGTTGTGGTTGTTATGGGCTTTAACGTGACATTAATGATGGCTTCGAGGCCGATAGGAGAGTGGGACCCTGTAGACAGCGGGCTTTTGATGATGGCGATGCCGAAGGGGCCGGTGCCACCGTCTGGGCCGTCCTCCTGCACTCACTTCTCCCACAACCAGGGAGGTTCACCTTGTAACGATCAGGGATACTGATCTGAGTTTTATTTGATTTTTCATTTATATATATCTTTGTAAGCTAATATTTGTACTAATTCATTATATATTCAATGATAATTGTAAAAAATATCGTGTTTATTGTTTAATAACCACATTCTTCAGAGCATCGATGGTCGTCGGCTAGCTAAATATGCATATTATGCATAATTCGGCATAGTAGCCACTGCACTCGTCAGACATTCCGTCAATTTTTCTATTTTTTTCAACAGTAAAAAGGTAAAGATAGCAGCCGATATAGCAATATGCATATTATACGTGACGTCTGCATTATTTAATTATTTTTTAAAAGATCAATCAAAATATGATATTTCGTCCGTAATATATATTTTTATTTTTTTTCAAACATGACGATGAAATCCTGAATTATTAATTAAAAAAAACAAACTTAAACTCCTAATTTAGTTAATTAATTAATATAGGTAGTATTTTAATTAAACTTTTAGTAAAATAAACTAGTAATCCGCACGTGCAATGTACGTTTTATGGGTTAAATAAATAAATTAATAGGGTTTAGCTAATTAAAAATATAATTAACAACTTAATTTAAAAAAACCCACTAGGACGAAATGTTTCGTCCCATGTGGGTTCCCCCTTAATTTTTTTTTTAAAAATTTATAAGAAACTCTTTAAAAAATTCAAAAAAATCCAAAAGAAATTCAAAATTCACTTCGGACGAAACATCGTGTTTCGTCCAATGAGAATTTTGATTTTTTTTCTTTCCTGGTGATGTTTCGTTCCATTTATTTTAATATTAAATTTTTGATTTCTGCGAAATAAAATCCATTTAAATTGATTTTTTTTCAAATGACGAAACATCATGCTTTTCGTCCCTTTCAATTTTTTCAATTATATGGTTTTTTTAACCTTTTCAACGAGTGCAATCCTTTGAAATGCTAAGGTAAAATATGCATATATACATCTTTTACCTTAAACGACTGAGGATACTCTGATATTAGATTTTTTTTTTATATAAAAAAAGAAAGAAACATAGGCGCACTAAACTTACGAGTTACGAAGATCACAATATTTGTAAATTTCCTAATTTTCCTCTATACAATAAAACCTTACGTACTCGAGAATTAATCAACTTGTCAGATTTTTCCATCTATATTCCCCGTCGATCTCTAGCTAGAGAGGAAGAAAAAGATATTGAAATGTACCGAGTGTCAAACTGAAAAGTCAATTGCAGTAACTTACTAGCACAGGTGTCAACAACAAGAAGTTTAACCCAAAAACAACAAAACCAAACCCTAGATCTAACCCCTTGGGGCGGCGGCGGCTTGCTCTCAGCGCCGCCACCCCCTCCGACCCGTCATCCCCCCCCCCCCTCTCCTCTTCTCCACGCCCTTCTGTCTCTATCGCAACTCAGGCGAAGCCAGAGTCGGGGCGGCGCGGCTAGCGAGGAGGGGGGGGGGGGGGGGGGGGGCTGCTGTGATTGCGGTTTGGGGGGGCCCGCGATTGCTGTGGGTGCCCCCCCGCGATCCGTTGTTGTGGTCGCGGTTTGAGTGCCCCCCTACGCTGTGGTGCTTTTGTCGGTGCTTTCGGGTGGGTAGCTTGTGCGATTGACGTTTGTGGAGCTTGGGCCCAAAGATGGGGTCCCTCCGTGATGTGTGAAGTCGGTATGTTGGGGGTGAGGGGGTGTGGGGTTGGGGTTGGGGTGTGGTCGGGTGTGTCCTACGATGTCGTCGGTACAGTCTCTACAGTGCCTACTATCTGGCTATTGAGCTTCCTCCACCTTAGGTCACTGTCTCGTGACAGCGCTGCCACTTCCCTCGTATTGGGAGTTTGAGGTGAGGTAAGTCTGTGTGGTGAGAAATCGCCTGAGAGAGCTTGAACGTGAGAGAGGTAAGGTATCCTCTACACGGCTCTCTCCTGGAGGATGATGTTTGGTAGGGTGAGCGAGATAGTTGCTGTGGTAGGGTAAAAATGGCCTGGGGGCCCAACCAGGGCCCAATACAACTCTCACTCAAGAAAGGTAAAAATAGCAATCTAGCTCGGCTTCGAACCATTACAGGGTCGGCGCCGAACCTCAAGTGCACCCCCACAGAACTGGCCTCCTCGTATCCGACGAGCCTCAGTGGTCCTCGGTCTCCGATCCGTGACAGCCCCACGGGCCGTCCCCCCACTCTGGCGAAGCAAGGGGATGACCTGGCACAGCCTAGGCCCTCCGATTCTCCCAGAAGCACAGAAGACCCACGATCAGCCATGTCAGCTCCAAATACCACCCAGGGTTTTGCCACGTCAGCCCTATACCACTCTTGGTATGGCCACGTCTGCCCTAAACCCCCTGGGCCCTCTGCCACGTCAGGCCCATGGGCTTTCGGGTCCAGACCCGGCCCCCTAGCGGATCCAAACCCGGTTGGAATTCTCTATAAATACTAGACCCTCACCCACCTTTTCAGGTAATCAATCTTTTTCCACTTAAATTCACCTAGTTATTGCTACTCTCTCACAGAGACTGACTAGATCGTCGGAGGGTCCGCCACCGGGACAAACCCCGGTGTTTCAGGACCGTCTGCAGGTACACAAGACCTCGGATCCGAATCCTCTGATCCGAGCCCAGATCTCTGAATCACCCCGAGGTCGCCACAGGTTCAGCCCGGTCAGCCGAGGGTCGTCAGACGAGCAGCTTTCTCCTTCAAATACAAATTGAGTCCGAACTCACACCTGGTGCATCCACACGTCTCCCAGAAATAAACCGCATCAGGTTGGCGCTGTCTGTGGGAACACTGCTTCAGAAGCCGATCCGAGCCCGACCATCGAGCGACCTCGACAGCCGAACTCTCATGGCCTCCAAGGGCAAGGGGGCCACCTCCTCCATCAACCGATGGGACACACCCCCACCAAACACCAATGCCGGGCCACGCGCATCAAGGCACGGAGATTCCCATCAGGGATCCCGGCGGAGTGCCACCCGTACAGTCCAGCCCGACCTACGGGGAGTAATCGTCAACCGACAGATTAACCGCAGCAGGCGAAGGGCCGCTTCCAACCCGGCCCCGAACCATCCGAGACCGCCGCCCGAGGGACGGAGATCGGCACTCAGCCGCATCGGAAGGCAGCCTCCAGACCAACCACACCGGGTCGAGGGAGCCCCCGTCACTCACAAGGAGTTCCAAGACTTCCGGAGAGAAATTCTCGGGGCCCTCCGACGGACCCCCGGGGAGGAAACCCTCCGCTCCCAAACGGGGTCGGATGTCGAGACCAGCGCATCGCGCCCTTCAACAAACCAGCCAGAAGACGATGGCATACTCCTAAGACGCCTCCAAGAAATGGAGGATCGCCTCGATCATATGGGAGACGGCGACCGACGGGCGGCTCAGGGGTACAGACCTGTCCGACCTCCCTTCTCCGCCCCCATCCTCCAAGCGGAAATACCAAGGAATTTCCGACCACCTCAGTTCGAGACCTACGACGGCGAGGGAGATCCCGCTGATCACATGGAAGGTTTCAAAACCCTCATGATGATTCACAGCGCCTCGGATCCCCTGCTATGCCGAGCCTTCCCCGCCACGCTTCGGGGTCCGGCTCGTGAATGGTATTCAAAACTCACCCCCGGCTCCATTTACTCCTTCGACCAACTAGAGGGCAATTTCCTCGCCCACTTCGTCACCAGCCGGAAGGCGGAAAGGACTAGCGCTTCTTTACTTGGGCTCAAGCAGATAGAGGGAGAATCCCTCAGAGTGTTCGTCTGGAGATTTACCACGGAGGCGAGGTCGGTCTCCTCTCTTGATCCAGGCGTCGCCTCTGCGGCCTTTCGGCACAACGTTCGTCATGAACAGCTGAAAGCTTCTCTGGCGAAGAGACCCCCCATCGACTTTCCCAATCTCCTCAACCGGGTCGAGAAATACATTAGGGCAGATGAGGCCCTTAACCCCGAAGATACCAGGGAGGCCATCGGGAAGGGAAAGCGGAAGGTCGAAGCTGTCGAACCACCAAAGAAAGCTCCGAGGGACGCGGGGGCCGTGAAGAAGGTCCCGCCGATCCCCCGCTTCGAAAGGTACACTCCCTTGACGCATGACGTATCTACCATCCTCTTAGAAATCGAAGACAAAGGCATTGTCCGACTACCCCCCCGATCTAATAACAACAAGAATCGAGATCACCGCTTCTACTGCCGCTTCCACAGAGATCACGGGCACGAAACCGACCAGTACCGGGCCCTGAAAGACGAAATTGAGGAACTCATCTCCAGGGGGTACCTCCGAGAATTCACCCGAGAAGTCCCGCGGGATCGACGAGATACTAGGAACCGGAGGTCCTCGCCTCCGAACCCTACCCCGAACCGCATCCAGGGTCGGGATCCCGACTCCGAGGGAGTCACAGATACGCCCTTCATCTTGCATTGTGTCCACGGAGGGCCGATGGGAGGAGATTCAAACACTTCCCGAAAAGCCTTCATCCGGGAGGTGAATGCTGTCCACGACAGTCCCTCGCCCAAGCTACAACCGATGCCGGTCTCCTTCTCAGGAGAGGATCTCGAAGGCGTTCGCCTGCCCCACTGCGATGCCCTCGTCATTAATCTCCACATGGCTAATTGTGAAGTTCGCCGAATCCTCGTCGACAACGGCAGCTCGGTTAACATTCTTTTCCTCGAAGCCTTCGAGAATCTCAAGCTACCTAAAGGCAAACTCAAGCCGGCCGGATACACCTTGCATGGGTTCTCCGGCGTCCCTGTCATGATAGAAGGGATTGTCACCCTCGACGTTACCGCAGGATCGGCTCCCATCAAGAGGACCGAGTCCATGGACTTCATGGTGGTCAACGTCAAGGCGGCTTACAACGCCATACTCGGCCGACCCGGACTATGCTCCCTCCAAGCGGTGCCTTCGGCTTACCATCTGAAACTCAAATTTCCCACCCCGCAAGGAGTCGGCACCGTCCGAGGTAGCCAAGAAGCAGCGCGATCGTGCTACATGACCACCGTCGGGGGAGGTGTGTTCTCCCTCGACACCGTCGAGTCCCAACCTGAGAAGGACGGCCCTGCTTCCAAACTGACACCGAGCGGGAGGAGACCCCAGTCGAAGCCAAGTACCTAATGACACTCCTCGAGGGACAAACATAGGCTCTAGCCTGGCTAAATGTAGACCCGTTTTTGTGTAAACACTCTTACGTACAGGACCATCTTAGCGACCCTCCTTATCTTATGCAAAAGAGGTCTCTTTTTGTTAAAATCTTAACGCCAGATAATAAGATCGGCGCCTGAGTCCTCACTCCAGTATCGTCCCCAACACCTCGGTAGGCTCCAACCGAATCCAAGCTGAGGACTCTCCCTAAGGCCCCACTTCGATCCCTCGCGGATCGGTGGACTCTCCCTAAAAACCACCATCGTTCACTACACTACTAGCCGAGGCAAAGAAGGAACAGTATTCTTTATTCGTACCCTTTTATTTTCGTCCCAAGAAAACAAACGAAGACCGTTACAGGACCACTCCACTCATCTCAAACTGAAGGAAGTCACCATCTTAGAGCCCCTCGGGTCCGCTGGAGGGCGGGATTACTTCGAACGAGCGGCTAAAAAATCCCCCTGCTCGTTATGATGGTCCTGGAACTCAGCCATGGTCGACTCCCCAGCCACGGAGCTCTGGGCGTCACCTGGTCGCGTACGCTGCAACAGCAGCAGCGCAGAGGGAACACCCTCCGCTTGCCGACCCACCGAGGAAGACGCAGAGGCACCCAGCATAATATTGTAACGATGTATCTCCATTTCTTTCTCCGCAGAGACATCCCGAAGTAACCTTTCAGAAGTGGGCCTCGGCACCGAGGCACCCAACACCGCCTGCCCAAGGCTCGCACCGCCGAGTCCCCGATCCAGCATCGCCCTCCTCAGTCGGCTGGCCTCCTCGCTTAAAGCTTCAGACTTATTCCAATAAAAATTCAAAGCCGCATCAGTGTCACGGGCCCCCCTTCGGTGGCAGACCAACGCGGCCTCCAGGACCTCAACCTTGCTCCGGAGCCACGCCACATCGGAACGTCAGGGGTCCACCTCGGGAAGGGGAGCCACAACCTACAGGAAAACCAGCCAACCCAATACACACACGCGAAAAGGTTCAGAAAAATCCGAGTTCAAAACACTTGGCCGGTCAAAAAACTTTTTTTTCCCTATAAATTTAAGTACTCCTTACAAAAAAGGCGGTGGCCAGTCCACGGGAGGCAAATACAGTCAAGAGAAGGAGAAAAGAAAGACAGAATAATACAGCTTATCGTCCCACCTCAGCGTCGACTGACGGATCCACAGATGGATCGGCCGGCGGGTCGAGAGCAGGCCCTTCTTCGCCAGGAGTCTTCGACGTCCCCTCAATCTCCATGTCGTACTCAAAATTGGACAGGTCAATGGTCGGATAGAAGTGCCTCACATGGCTGAGGGCCTTCGCATAACATGTGTCCTGGACCTTGATCACCATCATCTGGCCCGTAATCGTCACTTCTTCCTTCTCCTTGGCGAACTTCTTCTTCAAGAAGGCCACCTTCTTCCCCCACTCCGCATCCTTGGCCTCGAGCTCGAGCTTCATCTGCTGCTCCCTCTTGTGCGAACCCTCGAGCTCGATCCGCAGTTCCTTCATCTCCCGCTCGCTCTTTTCCGCCCGAGCTCGCTCTTGTGCCAGGGACGCCTCTTAGAGATTCTTCATATTAGCCCCCTGCATGCAAGCCTGCGACCAACGAGCGCAGATAAGAAAAAGACTTCCGCAGAAAAAATTGACAAGGAGAATAGGGTCGACGGAATTACCTGCACGAGGGCCTGCGCTAGACGCGTGAACGTCACTTCCACGGGCTCACCCTCCATCACCTTGCGGTCACGAGGGGTCGCCAACTTCTCCACCACCTCGACGGCCTGGGCCTCGTCGGTCAGACGGTCCCCCGTCCGAACAGACCAGTCCGGAGCCCACCGCTGCCGCAGCAACTCCGCCACCGGGTCCTCTTCCTCAACCTCGACCAAGGGACCTTTCCCCTTGTCAAGAACGGAGGCCCTCGCTAGGCTCTGGCCCTTCGAAGCAGCCGCCCCCTTGCTCGTCTCCGAGCGAATCCTCTTGGTCCCCGATTCGAGGTGGACCTCAGAAATGACTAGGGGCGACCCCTTTAGCCTCTTCGCCGCCTCCCCCTTCTTCTCTGCATTCTCCTTCCTCATGGCGAGCCTCTTTGCCTTGATCGATGCTTCGTCCATATCTGCAGAAAAAGCCATTAAGAGCAATGAGCAAGAAAGTACGAAAGGACCGAAAGAAAAGAAACAACTACATACACATGACGGCCGGGCTCAGTCCAACGCTCGCCAAGTTGGCCTCCGTCACCTTCGTCCAATCGATACTGGGTGACGAACGGAGGCGCTCGACAAACCCCCACTCCTCGGCCGACAAATCCCTCGGCCTCGGCGCTTGATAGTTCGGTTTGGAGTGATTCCATCGAGTGGGAATGTCCCAGGGCTCTTCACTCCGGATCACCAGATATTTTTTCTTCCATTCCTTGATGGAGTCCGGGTGACTGTGAACGATCCTGCCCTTACTCCGGGGAGAGATGTAGTAAACACCCTCGACCGCCGAGCTAATCATCAACATCGCACGGAACACATTCAGCCGCAGGGGTACCTTCTGTTCCTCGCACATCAGCACAAAGCAGATAATCTGCTTCCAAGAGTTCGGTCCGTACTGCATTGGGGCCAAGGAGGCCCAGTTCAGCACGTCCCGAACAAACGGGTGGACTGGCAACCTCAGCCCGGAGATGAAAGCGTCCACTGGGAAGATGCAATACCAAGCAGAAAGGGGATCGGTGGGGCGCAGAGTAGAGCTCGGTAGCAACAATTCGTAGCCAGGCCCTATGTGATACGCCAGCTGCAGAACCTCCAAGTCCCCGCCCTCCAAGACAGTCGGGATCGCGTCCATCATCACCCTCCTCCGACTCGGCCAAGAGGGCTGCACACCGAAGAGCTCCTGGTCAGAAAGATCGTCGGGATACTGACGGAAAGGCCTCGACTGTACGGGCGAACTTGTCATCAAATTGCGGAAAACAGGCGCCTGGCTCGAACCACCAGTCCTCGACCCCGCCTTCCTCGGGGCCCTCTTCCTCTTCTTGACTCGCTCCGACGAGGGAGTAGATGAGGGCCCCAAGCCTGTCGACGTGAAACTCGGGCCCGCACCCTGAACGGTGGATCTCCTTGTTGCGTCGCCCACGTCTCCCTCCTCCTCGGAAGACAACTCCAGCACAAGGATATCGTCCGAACCATCACTGGCTCCCTCCGACTCGCTACTCTCCACCACGAAGGGACATCGGGAGTGCGACGGCCTCACCTTGTGTACCACCTCCCCCTCACCTACTGGTTCCTCCCACCAAACTGAATCGAAAGGCTCCGCAGCGTGTGCCGACTCCTCCTCAAGCACGGGCTCCTCCCACGACGTCGATGTGGAGGCTCGCTTCACTTTCCCCCTGGACGTCGACGCTGACGAGCCGGACTGAGCCCTACCCATCTGTGCTTAAACTAAATAAACTTACCGACTAAACTGGGGCCGCTTCGGAAGGACAAGCCTAGTACAACAAACTGCAAGAGCGAGGGCTGAAGGGTTGGAAGTTTTTTTGAGAAAGAAAGCGGCAAGAAAGAAGTGAGCGAGAGGAGGAGAAGGGGGAATACTTATAAAGGATGAGAACGACTCCTCGACTTCCGCAATTACTGTTCACCGATTGACGTACAACTGCCGCCTGGGCAATCGCGCCGCGTCCTCGAAACGTGCGCTGCTGACATCATCAGGTGCTAGGCTGGCAGCCAAACTCAGGGCTCGGTTCGGATGGAGCACACGATGGAGAAAACGTTTTACTTAAGGTTTAAGGCGCCGTCCTTCGACAGACGCCCCGGGCTCCATCGCTCGATCGGTTCCCCTCTCATCCCCGAGCAGCTCGGGGCTTACAGCCTCGGGTTGGCACCCCGAACTGTTCGAGGGTGGGACAGAAACCACCATCGCCTGGAGCCCTATCGAAAGACAGAGTGGCCAACCCCTGATCGGAGGCGACCTCTTTATCTGAGGCTCTTCAGCCCCAAAACCGGAATACGGTTGGTGCCCCTCCCGTCTGGTTCTCTCTCGGGCCAAACAACCGTGTCAGGGTCATCTGACCCGAAAAAGGATCCAGACGGCAAAGCCACCACCAATCCGAGACTCCTTTTCTACCGGTACGGAGTTCGGCCGTTACTCCTCTCGCCCCGATCTCCCTTGGATCTGGCTACCGTATCAAGAGCCCTCAGATCCAAGAGAAGATCGGGGCGGCAGAGTAACCACCTCTCCAGCGCCGCTAGGGTTGAAAATTTTTACAAGAGACAGGCGTCCGCCTAAGCAGACACCTCCGATGGTCAATAGACCACCCCTGCTGTGATCAAACCCGCTGTGGGGGGAGAGGTATTTATAGCCTCCCCCATAGACCAACCATTATGGCACGGGAAAAGCCAATCGACGGAAGCCCATGCGCTATCTGCATTTATTAGGCGGCACCATTAAAGCCCCCGGGAAATTGGACCATCACACAGATCTCGAAGAGCCTTCAATGCTCCGCAGAAACGGCAGGCTACCCCCCACTCAAACGATCTAAGGCACAACAGTTCGACCTCACCCTTGCCAACCCGTAATCCCTCGCTAGCTCGAGGTCAGGTCTAGCACCAGGGTAGTCTTCTCAGGAAGGCTCCACGGCTCGCCATCGCCCTTGCCGGCCAGTAATCCCTCGCCAAGCTCGAGGTCAGGCCTGGCACCAGGGAGGTCTTCTCAGGAAGGCCAACGGCTCGCCATCACCCTTGTTGACCCGTAATCCCTCGCCAGCTCGAGGTCAGGTCTAGCACCAGGGTAGTCTTCTCAGGAAGGCTCCAAGGCTCGCCATCGCCCTTGCCGACCCGTAATCCCTCGCCAAGCTCGAGGTCAGGCCTGGCACCAGTGAGGTCTTCTCAGGAAGTCCAACGGCTCGCCATCACCCTTGCTGACCCGTAATCCCTCGCCAGCTCGAGGTCAGGTCTAGCACCAGGGTAGTCTTATTAGGAAGGCTTCACGGCCCGCCATCGCCCTTGCCGACCCGTAATCCCTCGCCAAGCTCGAGGTCAGGTCTGGCACCAGGGAGGTCTTCTCAGGAAGGCCAACGGCTCGCCATCACCCTTGCTGACCCGTAATCCCTCGCCAGCTCGAGGTCAGGTCTAGCACCAGCGTAGTCTTCTTAGGAAGGCTTCACGGCCCGCCATCGCCCTTGCCGACCCGTAATCCCTCGCCAAGCTCGAGGTCAGGTCTGGCACCAGGGAGGTCTTCTCAGGAAGGCCAACGGCTCGCCATCACCCTTGTTGACCCGTAATCCCTCGCCAGCTCGAGGTCAGGTCTAGCACCAGGGTAGTCTTCTCAGGAAGGCTTCACGGCTCGCCATCGCCCTTGCCAACCCGTAATCCCTCGCCAAGCTCGAGGTCAGGTCTGGCACCAGGGTGGTCTTCTCAGGAAGGCCAACGGCTCGCCATCGCCCTTACCAACCCATAATCCCTCCTCATCTCGAGGTTCGGTCTGGCACTAGGGTACTCTTCTCAGGAAGAAACAACGGCTCACATCACCCTTGTCGACACGTAATCCCTCGTCATCTCGAGGTTGAGTCGAGCAACAGGGTACTCTTCTCCGGGGGATTCAATGATTTGTCATCCCATTTCCACAACCATGAACACTCCTCCCCGGCTAGCTCCCGCACCCCCGTAGGAGTGGGGGGCTTGTGTGGTAGGGTAAAAATGGCCTGGGGGCCCAACCAGGGCCCAATACAACTCTCACTCAAGAAAGGTAAAAATAGCAATCTAGCTCGGCTTCGAACCATTACAGGGTCAGCGCCGAACCTCAAGTGCACCCCCACAGAACCGGCCTCCTCGTATCCGACGAGCCTCAGTGGTCCTCGGTCTCCGATCCGTGACAGCCCCACGGGCCGTCCCCCCTCTCTGGCGAAGCAGGGGGATGACCTGGCACAGCCTAGGCTCTCCGATTCTCCCAGAAGCACAGAAGACCCACGATCAGCCATGTCAGCTCCAAATACCACCCAGGGTTTTGCCACGTCAGCCCTATACCACTCCTGGTATGGCCACGTCTGCCCTAAACCCCCTGGGCCCTCTGCCACGTCAGGCCCATGGGCTTTCGGGTCCAGACCCGGCCCCCTAGCGGATCCAAACCCGGTTGGAATTCTCTATAAATACTAGACCCTCACCCACCTTTTCAGGTAATCAATCTTTTTCCACTTAAATTCACCTAGTTATTGCTACTCTCTCACAGAGACTGACTAGATCGTCGGAGGGTCCGCCACCGGGACAAACCCCGGTGTTTCAGGACCGTCTGCAGGTACACAAGACCTCGGATCTGAATCCTCTGATCCGAGCCCAGATCTCTGAATCACCCCGAGGTCGCCACAGGTTCAGCCCGGTCAGCCGAGGGTCGTCAGACGAGCAGCTTTCTCCTTCAACTACAAATTGAGTCCGAACTCACACCTGGTGCATCCACACGTCTCCCAGAAATAAACCGCATCAGTTGCTTTGTGAGAAATCGCAGGAGAAAGCGCTATCGTGTGAGAGGTTAAGGTATCATCTTCACGGCTATCTCTTTGGTAGCGGCTGTAGAAGCGGCAGACGTGTTTGTAGGATGAGTGGTGAAGTTAGTGGGAGGATGCGAGTTTCGATTTACGGGGCTTGGGCCCAAAGAGGGGTCCCCCAGCGAGGTGAACGCAGGGAGCGGCGGGTGATAAAATCCTGCCAGACTTGTTTCGGGCGGGTGTGCATGTGCCGTGGAGGTACTGTACGAAGCTAAACTGACGTACTCACAATTTTGCTGGACCGAGCTGGTTTGTCGGCCCACCCTCCAGGGCTGTTGGAGGGGCTGGTTGTTTGTAGTCATGTTGCTTCATATATGTTTTATTATATGTCTGTAGTTTGTATTTGGGCCCAGTACTCTGGGTTTGTTTCGTTAAACTCTTATTAATGAAACAGGGTGGCCTTATTCCAACTTTTTCCTCAAAAAAAAAAAAAAAAACTTACTAGCACAGGTCCACAATTGTAAGGTGGTGTCTGAGCCCGAGTCCACTGTAAACTAGATCTCACTTTGCAACTCTATTGCAAGTGAGATCTAGTTATTATGATATTCAGCTAAATAATTTTATGATGGCAACTCAAAAGTAACTTGAAATCTGATATGGCTAAAAATAGGGTTAAATCAGAACTGTTTGAATTGGGCACGAATCTTAATGTTCACGGGTAAAATGGTAATTTCACCTATAAACGAGTCTAAAATGGAAATTGGGTCTTTTGTCAAAGCCCAATAATCCATAAACGGACCTGTCTAACTGGGTACGGGTTCCTACCCATAAGAAACCCACTCAAACGGAATAAAGAAGGATTCAGGTTCACAATTATCCCTAAGAGGTGGTTTTGACCACTTCTCTGCATTCACACTGGGAAGTAGAGATGTGTTCTTATCTCGAAACTGACTCCTAAGAGCATCCACAGTCATTGAGGATCAAAATATGCATAAATGGATAAATGAATATAGCAAAGTTACGTTTTGCTGCAGTTGTTGAGTGCTATTTTTTATAAAAGGTGCGACGGCACTTCAAGTGCCGTCCGAGGTAAAAATTCGTCCCCGAAGAGCAAATAAAAAATTACAAAAAAGTTATTCAAAAATACAAAAAAAAAGTTTCAAAAATTACGAAAAAAATACAAAAAATTACAAAAAAAATACAAAAAATTACAAATAACCCCCTACAGGGTGGGACGGCACTTCAAGTGCCGTGTGCCGTCAAGTGCCGTCCGAGGGATAGGTTGGTTTTTTTGATGTTTTTTTATTAGGAAATTAATTTTTTTTGGGTGGGACGGCACTTCGAGTGCCTTCCGACCATTAAAAAAAATAATTTTTTTTTGCGACGGCACTTCATCGCATTTGAAGTGCCGTCCGACAATTAAATTTTTTTTGTTTTTTGGTGCGACGGCACTTCGTCTCACTTGAAGTGTCGTCTCTCATATATGCATATTTCTCATTTCCTGTCTCATTTATGGCAATCTACTGTAGCGAATTATCCATATTATGCATATTTGGCCAACGACTGCAGCACTATTTTTGGCCAAATATGAATATGATGCATATTTAGCAAATGACTACAGATGCTCTAAGGCGACTATAAATACCCCTCTCCCCCCACCATAAGAAGGTAATCAATTTTTTGCCAAAAGCTCTTTCTTAATCATTCTGATTACTGACAAGAGCGTCGGAGGGTGCGTCGCCGGGATCCATCCCTGTGTTTCGCACTTTTTGTAGGTTCACGGTGAAAGGATCTCGGTCAGACTCCGGTGAAGTCGTTCAGTTTTGACTATTCACCTTCCCTCGAATCCACAAATCTATCTGTTTGCCCCCCACACCGATTTCAGCGGCAACAGATTGGCGCCGTTTGTGGGAAAACTCGAATAGCAGTCCAACCTCTTCCACAAGTCAAGACCGCCTCCAGCCATGCCACCAAGGAAAGTAAGATCTACGGCTTCCAACCATAGACCGACTCCAATTCCTCCCCAACCGCAACCGGAGGCTCCCCTCCAACCCGTCCAACTCGTCCAGCAACAGGGATAGCAACCTCTTCAACCTGTTCAGTCGCTGCAGTAGGGGCAGCCTCCGCTTCAAAATTCTCAACCCAATCAGGCTCAACTCGAGTCCTAGAACGCTGGCATAGGGACCTCTCATCCTAATCCCCAGAAACAACCTCTCCACCGCGATCATATCTCGGTACATAACCCTTCCACTGACTCCATGGAATCCCATAACCCTCGGCCATCGGAAGATCTCTGCAACATCATAATCAACCGGCAGAAGGAGGAAGACCTTCGTCGCCATTTGGATGAGAGGCGGGCCCGAGAGGGAGGCTCCCGCTCAGAATGTCCAAAAGCTCGATCTCCTGGCCGCCGCGACCGCAGGAGGTCCCCTTCTCCTAGGAGGCGGAGGGAGTCCCCCCAATACCGTCGAAGAGGAAACTGTTCTCCCGGTGGTCGACATGCCCAAAGGGACCAGAACGGACCCATCACCAGGGCATAATTCCAAGACTTTCAGGCGGCAGTCTCGCGGGCCCTCAATGCCCCGCCAAACAACAACAATAATATCCAGAGGGTCCCCACTCCTTAGCCGGTTCGAAGCCCTCACCATCGATCCCAAAGTCCTCGTCAAGCTCCGAGCCACGCCATCACATCCCCAGTCCTCACCAGTCTCCGAGCTACCGTTGCCGTAGCCCATGTTCCCCCTCGGTAGAAGATGAGTCCCGAGGCTCACCAGGGTACCGTCGAAGGAAGGATGCTGTCTACCGCCATCTCCATGAGATGGAGAGGCGCCTTGGACAACTCGATAGGGATGAGGAACTAAAAGGGAGGACCCTTCGTCCAAGCAGGCCTCCATTCTCTCGTACCATAATGGAGGCCCCCCATCCCGGCAAATTTCAAGCCTCCGCAGTTCGAGACATATACGAGGGAATCAGACCCCATGGATCACATCGAGAGTTTCAAAACTCTCATGATGATCCATCAGGCCTCCGATGCCCTCCTTTGCAAGACATTTTCGGCAACTCTCAAAGACCTGGCTCAGGAATAGTACTCCCGCCTTGCCCCGTCCTCCAATGTCTCTTTCGACCAGTTCGAGGCCCTTTTCATAACCCATTTTGTGAGCAGCCGCCGCTCCGAAAAGACGAGTATTTCACTACTCTTCTTTTGTCAGAAGAAAGGCGAGAAACTGAAGGACTATGTTAAGCGGTTTACCGCAGAGGCCCGGTCCATCGCGTCCCGCGAGACTTCTCCGAGCTTCTTCTCCTAAGCGAGAAGTACATCCGGGCGGAGGAAGCTGTGCACCGCCCTACATTCGATGGGTCATTTTCTGGAAGTAAGAGGAAGGCCGCTGAAGACGATGGAGCTAAAAAGCTCCAAAAGGACAACGGAAGTCAGCGTCGCCCGCCTCCTAGGTTTGAGAGATTCACCCCTCTCAACGCCAATATCTCGGTCACTCGGCACGCCTCCCCCTTGAGGCTCTAGTACAACTGCCCATCACTGGCTGCCTCTCAAATTGATCATAGGCTATTATATTTTAATATTATTTTATTAGTGCCAATTTCCGATATGGTACTATTTTTCACTACAGCTCTTAAGCATACATCTCGCCCACTCTTACCCACATCCGAAAGTCGGCTCTGATACCATTTGTAACGGTACCTGCCCCTAGTTCAGACAATTGATACAATTTATAAGACAAATTAAATACTATGTAGTACAACTGCCCATCACAGACTGCCTCTCAAAAGTTGGTTAACCGATTAGGTAACTCTTGATCATAGACTATTATATTTTAATATTATTTTATTAATGCCAATTTCCGATATGGTACTATTTTTCACTATACTTACCTGTTCTCAATTCCGTTCTCTTTTTTCTTTCCCATACCGAAGTGGGCCCCCATTCACAAACTCCCCCCTCCACATCATCCACATGGAGGAGAATTCAACACCAAAGCCAACGTGGGCCCCTCCACCCGTAACCATTCCATTATTATTTTAATATACCAATCCATGCATATAATTCACAAACAGCCACTTATAGTCTTTTTGAAACATATTATATTTTTTTAATCAGCAAAATCCTTCCTTCTGCCCTCTGATCCAACATAGTCCAGTGCATAAAGAGAAATTGCGACCTCTTTGCTTGGACAGCAGCCGACATGCCGGAGATCTCCGAAGAGCTCCTCATCCACCATCTAAGTGTCGCTTCGGGGGTCAGACCGGTCCAGCAGAAGAGGCGCATGTTTTCTCCCGAGCGCCGGCAGGCAATAAAGGAGGAGATGGAGAAGCTCCTCAAAACCCGGTTCATACAGGAGGTCAACTACCCGGAGTGGCTCTCCAACATTGTGATGGTCAAAAAGGCCAATGGAAGTTGGAGGTTCTGTATCGACTTCACAGATTTAAACAAGGCATGCCCCAAGGATCCATTCCCGCTCCCTAGCATCGACACCTTGATCAACGCCACTTCAGGCCATGAGCTGTTGAGCTTCATGGACACATTCTCCAGATACAACCAAATCCGAATGTTCCCCCAAGATATCCCGAAGACATCCTTCATCACGGATCAATGCCTCTACTACTATAGGGTGATGCCCTTCTGGCTTAAAAATGCCGGTGCCACCTACCAACATCTCGTCAATAAGGTCTTCAAAAATCAGATCGGGCGGAACATGGAGGTTTACATCGACGATATATTGGTGAAAAGCATCAATGGGTCTGACCATGTCACCGACCTCTAAGAAACCTTTGACGTGCTAAGGAGGCATAACATGAGACTAAACCCGAATAAATGTGCATTCGGAGTCTCATCAGGTAAGTTCTTGTGCTTTATAGTTAGCCAGAGGGGAATTGAAGCCAACACTGATAAGATAAAGGGCATACTCAATATGGCTCCCCCCTCAAACGTGAAAGAAGTGCAAAAGCTCACCGGCCGCTCGCAGCTATAGGGCGCTTCCTCTCCAAGTCCGAGGAAAAGTGTCTTCCCATCTTCAAATCCCTCAGAAGAGCTAAGGGCTTCGAGTGGGGCCAGCAGCAGCAAGAGTCGTTTGACCAACTCAAAGCCTACATGGTCAACCCCCCACTCCTCAGCAAGCCAGCACCTGGGGAAACCCTTTACCTCTACCTCGTCGCCTCCGTACAGACCCTCAATGCTGTCCTAGTGAGGAAAGAAGACAAAGCACAGAAGCCTATCTATTACGTGAGCAAGGTCCTTAGAGATGTCAAGCTCCGTTATCCGAGATTGGAGAAGATAGCCTACGCCCTGGTTATGGTGGCCCGAAAGCTTCATCCCTATTTCCAATTCCATTCAGTGGTTGTCCTCACCGACCAGCCGCTCAAGCAGGTCCTGTATAAGCCCGAGACCTCCGGACGCCTTATGAAGTGGTCAATCGAGCTGAGTGAACACGACATATCCTATCAGCCTCGGACCGCCATCAAAGCTCAAGCGCTAGCCGAGTTCATAGTGGAGAGCACGATCCCTGAGGTCAGTCAAGCGGCAAATGGGCCATTCATCTGGACGATGTATGTGGATGGGTCTTCTTGCGCCGAAGGGAGCGGAGCTGGAGTTATCCTGGCAGGCCCAGAGGACTTCATCCTCCAATACTCCCTCCGCATCAATTTCAAGGCTTCCAACAACGAGGCCGAGTACGAAGCCCTCATAGTGGGCCTGGGCATGGCTCGCAAGGTAGGGGCGCAGCGTGTTTGAATGTTCAGCGACTCTTAGCTCGTGGTGAATCAGGTTTTGGGAGAATACGCAGCACGAGACGACCGTATGGCCAAGTACCTAGCCAAGGTCAAAAGTCTCATGGCTTCATTCGAGAAAGCACAACTCCAGCGGATCTCCCGAGAGGAGAACGCCTAGACGGATGCCCTCTCGAAATTAGCCTCCTCCTCCCTTCAAGGGCTTGAGCAGACCGTCTTGATCGAAGTTCTACTAAGGCCCAGCATCGAAGAAGAAGCCCCCGACTTAATGGAGTCGCTACCGGTCCAACTCGAAGATAACTGGATGAGGCCTTTAGTTGAGTTCCTCAGAGACGGGAGCCTTCCCCAAGATCCTAAAGAAGCTCGCCGAATTTGAACAAGAGCGGAGCGGTACACCCTCATTGAGAAAATCCTGTACAAACGCTCCTACACCCAAGTAGACGGCCAACCCTACTTGAGGTGTCTCTCTCCAGAAGAAGCCATGTATGCTCTGAAAGAACTCCACCAAGGGATAGGCGGAGCCCATTTGGAATCAAGGTCCCTCGCCCGCAAAGTCTTGAATTATGGGTACTTCTGGCTTACCCTCCTTCGGGACGCCGAGCAACACGTCTGACAATGTGGCCCCTGCCAATAATTCTCCACTATCCGTCGCCTACTGCAAGCTCAACTTTCTTCCCTCTCAAGTCCAACCCCCTTTGCAATGTGGGGAATGGACCTGCTGGGTCCGTTCCTACCGGCTCCGGGCCAGCTCAAGTTCCTAGTCGTGGCGATCGACTATTTCTCCAAGTGGATTGAGGCCGAACCACTATCGACTATTACTGAGAACAGGGTGCAGCAGTTCTTCTTGAAGAATGTGATATGCAGGTTTGGCATACCCCGAGTCTTGGTGAAAGACAACAGAACACAATTTGCAGGGGCAACATTCTGCTCCTTTTGTGAAGACCTCGGCATTCAGCAGTGGTTCTCCTCTGTCTCCCACCTTCAATCCAATGGACAAGTAGAGAACGCCAACAGGAAAATCCTCTCCGGCATCAAGAAGAGACTAAGTAAGTCGGCTAAAGGATGGTGGGTAGAGTATCTTCCTAGGGTACTGTGGAACAACCGCACTACAAAGAGAACCCCCCACAGGAGAGTTGCCCTTCAACCTTATCTGCGGATCTGAGGCCGTAATCCCCTTAGAGGTTGGTTTTCCATCCACACGCCTAATTGCATATAATGAAGAGCAGAACGCAAGGGAGCTCCGAGCAAATCTGGATTTTATCGATGAACTCTGCGAGAGAGCCTCGATTCGCCAAGAGAATTATCAAAGAATGATCGAGCAATCCTACAACAGAAGAGTCCGCCCTACGGATCTTAAGGAGGGGGACTTAGTCCTCAGAAAGCTAGCCATCTCGTTCCCCCAACCAGAGGGGCAAGCTAGCCCCAAATTGGGAAGGACCCTATAAGGTCTCCAGAGTAGTTCTGTAGCGCCCCGAATTTCTAACATAATAACTTAGAAAATACGTGGCACAATCCCAGCATCAACTTCAATGTAATAGTACACATAGTCCAAAAACACAAATAATTTTATTCCAACTTTTATTACAACAATCTTTTTCATATGCAGCGGAAATACAAACACCTTGAATTAAAAACATTCTTTTTACAATACTTCTCTTTACAAAAATTACACAATGCTCTATTACATTACTTATAATCTCCAAAGCTAACTCAAGCGTACAAACCCCCAAACTCTAAGCAGCAACCTGCAACATATGAGGCTAGAGATGATCCCTAACCCCCAAACTAAAGGGGTCAGCCATAAGTGGTGTGAGTAACATAAAAACAAATAACATAATTTAATCGTAAGACAAAGTTATCAACAACATGTATCATCCACAAGAATAAAGGAATAAGAAATAACAAAGATGTAAAGCATGAAAACATCATAGAATGAAAACAACAAGTGCATCTAGTCTAAGTGTCAAGTGTGGGAAAATTGGAAAACACATGCACAAAACCAAGTCAAGACAACACAAAGTCTATATACGGACTCTCTAATGCATACTTGTCGAAGTCTATGCATCACATTCTACATAGGTTCGGTGCAAGCCCTTAACGTCTTCACTTCATAGGGTTCAATCTCCCGCTATGCAACTAATCTTATCACGATGACTACTACAAGATAAAGATAAACTGTGAGAATTAGCTCATGCCTGATAATTCCGGAGATGGATCCCACATCTCAGGTATTTTACCTGGATAATTCCGGAGATCATCCCACATCTAGACATAGACACATCATCACATGAATACCCCATGTGCGTTGCCTCGACTTTGATAATTCCGGAGATCAATCCCACATTGCAAGCAACCACTTGGATAATTCCGGAGATATATCTCACATCTCAGGTAATTTACCTGGATAATTCCGGAGATAAATCTCACATCTCAAGAAAGTTACTTGGATAATTCCGGAGATTAAATCCCACATCTAAAGCCATACTGAGGTGCATAACTCATGTTCCCGTTCATCATATCACCACTAGTGCCTGTCCTTATTATTTTTGGGTTACTTAATTACTCAACGAATCTCCTAGAGTAGTGTACCCTACCAGACTAAAATCAAAACTGGATAACTGAAATACCTATACGGGCCTCAACAAAATAACTCAACACCGGTATACTAGGGTCACTCACCTCTAGAGACTCAAGCTCAAAAGTCTTAAACGACTTTCCACTAAACAAAATTAGCTCAACTGAATTTCTCAAATCAAAAGCTTAACTGAAGACAAAGTATAGACTGAATTATCTGAAAACCAATCATTCGAAATAACACTAAAGTTTACAAAGATCCTTCAGTACCAGTCGACTTATACTGTGGTAAGTCGACTGTCCAAAAGACAATTATCCAAAGTTTTACAAAAATAAACTAAGTCATAACAATCGACTTAAAAGAGAATCGGTCGACTTACCCGAGATAAATTCCAATAAATTTCACAAAAATATTCTAAGTATATAAGTCGACTTAAAGGAGGTATAGGTCAACTGTCCAGACAAGAAACTAACATAATTTTACACAGTAAGTTCTAAGTACACCAGTCGACTGACAAGGGTCTCAGTCGGCTGTCCAGATCGAATTTCAAAAGGCTAATGATACAACAGTAGGGTCTTACCAGTCGACTGATAGGTAGACCAGTCGGCTGTCGGCCAACAGTTTTCATAACTTAGGTCTGAATACAATAATTAAAGCTGGAGTTTTCTAAAGATTCATTGTTTATGAAAATAGTTCGTATTCAGGTAAAATGAAAAATCTCAAAGAATCTTCATTATGGGTATATTACTCAAAACATCAAATATGTCAAAACTCAAGTTCTCATGTTCTAGATCACTAATTCTTTCATTAGGGTTTCTCAAAACTAAATTCCTTCCACAATTCTAAATCAAATTTTGATTTACAAAAATAAGATCCAGATGCACAACATCCGACCATACTCAAATCTTAACATGCTTTTTAGCAACAAATTTTATCAACAAAGATCTACTATTCTTTCATAGATTTCACAACATGGTACAACAACATCAATTATTCACATGAATCATACCACAACACAAGATCTATATCATTCACAACATCAAATCAGTACATCATTGACACTCGCACACATAGATCAACAACAAGATGAATTTATAACATTCACAAAACAAAAACAAAACACACAATGTCACTCACCTTTGAATTGAGAAAATCCACGAAAAGCCTTCCTTTTTGCGAGATCCAAAAATTCTCCTCTTGATCACCAAGAAATTAATAATATAATAAATCTGGAGTTGTGCAACGAATGACGGCTGCACATCTTCTTTTATACAGGCCGGGATTGAAAGGAATTAGGGTTCTGAAGTACTTTTGCAAAATAGTCCTTTTTCAATTTATTACTTCACCTATATAACCTTCCTTAGTTAAAATAAGTTAAATAAATCAAAACTAAATAAAATCCTTTTACCAATAAGTTTTCCAACAACCCAGCACGGCCCAGAGATAAGAAAATCCCAGATTTACACTTAGGGTGGCAATTTTGCACAGAAACCCTCCCTTTTGTAATATTTGCAATTACATCATAAAATATTTATAAAAATTCAGAAAAATCAGAAATAATATCTAGTAATACATATTCTATTTTCCAATCATAATATTTGACCTTTACTTTCCAGAAAAATATTTGCACAAGATTCTACATAAATTTCATATTTGCAAAAACACCTTTTTTATTTAAATCTTCACCAAATCGACTTTAAATAAAATATAGATATATTTAGATTTAAGTGCTCACCATGGGAAACCAAAATATCAGTAAAAACGAATTTTCATAGTTTATTTAAGGTCCAAACGACTTTTTACATAAAAGCCCCTCTCTTTCGAGATATTTGTAAAAATAGTTTCTTTATTCAGAAAAATCCCAAAATTTAGAATATACTCTATTGTAATTAGGAGAATCTACTAAAAATATAAAATTGGTTATTTTCACCAAAAGTATTTGCACGTATTTCGCACGTGTAAAAAGATAAATCTTTAGAAAGTATTTATTAAATCTCCAGAAAATCATTTTAATTCATTTTCAAATATTTAAAATAATATTTGAAAATACGGGGTTCTACAAGTTCGCCCCGGAGCGTACCAACTTGAAGACATGGGGGGCAGGAAGATACCAAGAACATGGAACGCCGATCATTTACTGAAGTACCAAGAGGGCATTTGAACACCTCTCCAAGCAACATTAGTTTTAAGGCTATTCTATTTGTTTTTCCATTGTAATAACGGCTCGCAACCTAGAAGCGGCCGATTAGCAGTATTTAATAAAGAATTTCTTTTGAATAATAATTCTCTTGTGCTCAGTTTATCTCTGTTTAATACCTCCAGTGTATCGTTTCAAATGACGAGTTCGGAGTCTAACACTTGGTTCGACTCCGCTTCATCAACTTGCTCATAAGTGAGAAAGAAGTGGTTCACCATTCGGAACTGCTCCCACAGCCGTTGAATCTCTTTTAAATGACGAGTTCGGAGTCCTACACTTGGCTCGACTCCGCTTCATCAACTTACTCATAAGCGAGTTAGAAGTAGTTTGTCATTCGAAACTGCTCCCACAACCATTGAATCTCTTTTAAACGACGAGTTCGGAGTCCAACAGTTGGCTCGACTCCGCTTCATCAATTTGCTCATAAGCGAGTTAGAAGTGGTTCGCCATTCAGAACTGCTCCCACAACCGTTGATTCTCTTTTAAACGACGAGTAAGGAGTCCAACACTTAGCTCGACTCCACTTCATCAACTTGCTCATAAGCGAGTTAGAAGTGGTTCGACATTCAGAACTACTCCCACAACCGTTGCATCTCTTTTAAACGAAAAATTCGGAGTCCAACACTTGGCTCGACTCCTCTTCATCTACTTGCTCATAAGCAAGTTAGAAGTGGTTCGCCATTCGGAACTGCTTCCACAACCGTTGAATCTCTTTTAAACGACGAGTTCGGAGTCCAACACTTGGCTCGACTCCCCTTCATCAACTTGCTTATAAGCGAGTTAGAAGTGGTTCGCCATTCGAAACTGCTCCCACAACCGTTGAATCTCTTTTAAACGATGAGTTTGGAGTCCAACACTTGACTCGACTCCGCTTCATCTACTTGCTCATAAGCGGGTAAGAAGTGGTTCGCCATTCGGAATTGCTCCCACAACCATTGATTATCGAAACTAACACCACCAAAGCACAAATTGACGCTTGCAAAAAGTTATTTCTTTATTTCACGAAAGACCAATCAAAGATACAACTCTTATGTTGGGGTACAAGTCTCACACGAGACCAAAAGCTCGTATAACACAGGTCTTGAGACTACAAAATCACCCTACTTAGGATGAGGGATGCTCCCCCGGAGCGACACTCGAGGTCGACGAACTACACGTTGCATTCTCTTCGCCTCCGTTGAAGACTGTACACCAGCGGATTGGGTTGCGTCTTCGGCCCCCAATCTAACCGTAGCGCCGCTTGACGAACCGGCAACCCCACTTTGGAGTCTCCAGGCCTTCACACCAGAGACGATGACTGGCGTGTAAACTCGTGAAAAGTTCTCCCTGGGGCATAATCCTCCCGAGAATAAGAGACACTCCTAACATTGCTTCCCTCAGTCAACCGCCGAAGGCGCAAGTTCTCCGCCTTTAACTCAATTACCCGCTCTTTAAGTGCTTCATCAGTCACTCTGATCTTGAAAGGGGGTAATCAACTCAAACCACCCCTATGCAGGGCCTCCCAGATGTCTCTCCGAAGTTGCGCCGCCACCATAGTTTTCTTAAGCTCCACATTCTTCAGCTCTTCCCTTTTATCTCTTGTTTTGAATAGAAGACCTCGAAGAGCTACTTGCCTCAGGCCATAGTGATAAGACCCTGAGGGGCATCTTTCCTCCCCCTCGGGGGGCACCTTGCGAGTCTGCTCCTCTTATCGCTCCAGCTCGGAGTCTCGTTTAGCCAACAGCACCCTAACGTGATTTAACTTCGACTCAGCCTTAAAGAGTTTCTCACGAGTTTGAGCAAGAGCCGGCTTAACGACGCCAAGCTAAGAATGGGATGATGATGGTTCGACTAGCTGAAAGAGTTGAAAAAATTGGCTAAGTCTAAAGGACCAAAGTATAAAAGCTAAGCCTAGGCGAGCATAGTGCGAGACTCAAAATTTAGAGAATCAATGAACTCAAAATATCTCCAACGCTTAGTCAAAATTCAAAATAGAAAGTTTCATTCATACAAAAGTTTGATTGCTACAAAAAAAGTGGTAGCCAGTCTACTATAAGGCAATACAAGAAAGAAGACGAAAATAAGAGACAACTGAAGTCAAGGGGCCACCTTGAGTGGTAGCTCGGTGACAGGCTCCTCAGTGGCCGCCTCCCCTCCTCCACCGCTCCGGAGTGGGGGTCGGCCACAGCCTTGTCGCCCCCTTTCTCCACCACCACGGCCTCGGGGTCGGCCACAGCATCGTCGCCCCCCTGCTCCTCCCCTTCCTCTTCCTCGACCTCCTGATCGCTTCGAGGTCCTCAACATCAACCGGACCCTACAGTCCGTATCCTAACCTATCGAAGCTGGGGATTCAAGCCTCGACGTGCTCGAGCGCAGTGGCGTAGGACTTCTCCATGTTTGCCATCATATGCTTCTTCGTCTCGGCCTCTATCTCCACCCTCACTGCCTCCACTACTGCGTCCTTCTCCCTCATCACGTCCTCCAAGGACTTCTTCGCCTTTTCCCTCTCCTCGTCTGCCCGAGCTGCCTTCGAGGCGACCTTCTCATTTACCTGCATCAGGGCTGTCTCAAAGTGCGCAACCTGAGCTGCCAGGGATTCCGAGCGGTGCTTCTCCGCCTCGTACAGCTTCGCAACTCTTGCCCTCTCGGCTCGATCTCTGTCGCATATCAGCTTCAGCTCCTTCTCCTGCTCGGAATATTGCTCGAGGAGGTGGCTGAAGTGGCACGTGATCTAAACAAAAGAGAAAAAGAAACGATGAAAACTGAGCAAAAGACTTAGAAAATTTTTGAATGATCAACGAATCGACTAAGAGACTCACCGACATGATTGCCCGAGCTATCTCGAGAGCGTCGTTGCCCATCGTCCCCACCTTCATTGTTGCTCGGTCCTTCGGGGTCAGAAGATGGCGCAAGGCCTACATGCTCATGGCTGAGTCTCCCAAGAAGCCATCGTGGTTCATCACCTGCCAGTCGGGGAAGAAGAGCTTTTTGTGCCCCTCGGTCAGAATCGCTTCGGCCTTCTCGGTGAGGGGCGGGGCCTCAAACGCCAACACCGCCGAGATAGAAAAGCCTTCGGCTGAAGGCTCGGACGGGGTCAATAGAGGAAGAGCGGTAGCCGAGGCAGATCGCTGAGGAGATGCCAGGTCTACAGTTTCGACCACGGCAGAGGACACTTTGGTAGGTCGGCCAGAAGAAGGTCACGCGGTCATCCTCTTCCTCTTCTTGGCGTCGGAAGCCTTGTTTCGTTCGGCCATGATTGCCCTAAAGTCCATGTTCGGAGGGCCAGAAGAAGGTCACGCGGTCGTCCTCTTCCTCTTCTTGGCGTCGGAAGCCTTGTTTCGTTCGGCCATGATCGCCCTAAAGTCCATGTTCGGAGCCTCTGCCAAATAGAAAAGGCGAAGTTATGATAAAAATACACAAAGTGTAGAGAGAAAATAAAAGAACAAGAAGTACGGAGCGTACTCGGGTCGATCGGACTAAGACCTGACCCGTGGAGCACTTCCTCGGTCATATCCTTCCAGCTCAGGGTCGGAGGTCGATTAGCTTCGTCACAACTTCTGCTTTGGCCGGAGTGAACACCGGCTCGGCCTTCGCCCACTTTGGCACATCCACTTTCCACCTGGTCGGAAAGTCCCACACCGAGGGGCCTCGGATCAAAAAATACTTGCCCTTCCACGACTTGATGGAGTTCGGATTCCCTGTCAATTTGATGCCTTTTCATGGCGACAAGTAGTATCGATTCTCCGTCTTGTTCATCCGGTTGATCCGATACATACTTCGAAGAACGACGAGCTGAGGCTCCACCTTCGCCGTCCGGCACGGGAGCAGAAACCCGAGCCTGTGGCGCCACATGTTATGCATGAACTGGATCGGGCTCAATCTATACCACCGAAGCACTTCGGTCACGAAAGGATGAAGGGGAAGGCGAAGGCCTGCATTCAACGCGTCATAGGCAAAGACGCACGTATCAGGCGTGAATGTCGTGCACGCTCGCACTCCGGGTCCGGGGAGGATTAGGGTGTACTCCGGGGGTATCATGAAGCTCTTCCGTATCCGAAGCAGGTCCCTCTCCGTCAGAACCGAGGCGATGTCGTCAACCTTGGTAACCTCCATCGGCTCGTTCTCCTCATACGTCTCCGATCTCCAATAAATGGCCTTCGTCAACAGGTCACCTGTATACTGCCTGATCCCCCGTGGCCCGATATCTCCGTTGGCAGCCGACCCATTTCTCCTCCCCGTCTGACGGGCTCTACCATCGTCTCGACAACTACCGATCGCGCCAACTCTTTCCCCTTTCCTTTGGCGAGCGGAGCGACTGGCTCGACCACGGCCGACCCTGTTACCTCCTTCCCTTTCTCTTGGCTTAGCACTTCTGCCACCTCCTCTTGAACGGACGGAGCCACTAGCCGCTGCTCACTCTCACCTCCCGAGGAAGAGGCCTCACTACCCGAGGACACTCTAGACATCTTGAAAAGTATACATATATAATTGAAAATATATATATTTACCTTGATGTGACGTTCTCGGTCGGAATAGTTCGCTAGAAATTGCCTTGCCATGCTGCGGCAGCTAGCACAACCACCCAAGAGTGAAAATCACCACTAGCGGAGCAACTCGAGAGAAAAAGTTTCTCTAAGAGTGAAAAGTGAAAGAGTGGGAGAAATGATGAGGGGGGTGAGAACTTATAGTAAAAAGAGGGCGACTCTTGGGTTTCTAACGTATTGGGCCCCACTCAATCCCAATAAGAAGGTTAAATGACAGAATGCAGAAGGGCGGGAACAACCCAGGTCTGGCCTCGTGGCTCGGCAACCATCGAAGCGCCGAGCTACCGAGGTGTCCATCCGGAGAAGGGTGCTCCCGAGCTACCGGGGCACCGACCTGCGCATTGGAGAAAAAAATGCATCCGAGCTCCTTGGACCGTCAGATTGCCCCGAGATCCACGCCAAAAGCTGATGGACGGCTCAAATTTTGCCACATCCACAAAACGACAAAATCACGTTTTCTCGTGATCTGAGCCTCCTGCGCCGTGATGGACGCTCCAGATCTAGCCACGTAGCTCGGCAGCCCATGAAGCGCCGAGCTACCGAGCTACTGTCCCGAGCTACCGGGGCACCGACCTCCGCATTGGAGAAAAAATGCCTTCGAGCTCCTTGAACCGTCAGATTTCCTCGAGATTCGCGCCAAAAGCTGATGGATGGCTCAGATTTTGCCACGTCCACAAAACGACAAAATCATGTTTTCTCATGATCTGAGCCTCTTGCACCGTGATTCGCGCCGTGATGGACGCCCCAGATCTAGCCACGTAGATCGGCAGCCCACGAAGCGCCGAGCTACCGAGCTACTGTGCCGAGCTACCGGGGTACCGACCTCCGCATTGGAGAAAAAAATGCCTCCGAGCTCCTTGAACCATCAGATTGCCCCAAGATTCGCGCCAAAAGCTGATGGACAGCTCAGATTTTGCCACGTCCACAAAACGACAAAATCACGTTTTCTCGTGATCTGAGCCGCTTGTGCCGTGATTCGCGCCGTGATGGACACCCCAGATCTAGCCACATAGCTCGGCAACCCACGAAGCGTCAAGCTATCGAGCTACTGTGTCGAGCTACCAGTTCACCGACCTCTGTATTGGGAAAAAATGCCTCCGAGCTTCTCGAACCGTCAGATCGCCCAGATTTTCGTATAGCGGTTGATGGAGGGCTCAAATTTCGCCACGTCCCCAGAACAACAAAATTACGTTTTTTTGTGATCTGAACCCACAAAACGACAAAGTCGTTGCCGAGCTACCGAGCTGCCGAGGTGCCCATTCGGAGAAAGGCGCCCCCGAGCTACAGCGCCGAGCTACCAAGCCACAGCGCCGAGCTACCGGGGCACCGACCTCCGTATGGGGGAAAAGCGCCTCCGAGCTACTCCAGCCGTTAGATCACTCAGAAATCCACGCCCAATTCCGATGGACGATCCGGATCGCTCCATGTCATAAATAGGTTTAAAAATATATTTTTTATTTATTTAATTCGAATTATTTATTTCAAAATTGATAAAAAAATATTAAAAATTCAGAAAAATTAATTAAAAAATTCTAAAAAATAATTATAATTCAAGGGAAATATTTTTGAACCCCTGAGTAAATAATTATTGCTTAGAATAATTAATTAATGTCCTCAAAAAATAAATCACCGCTTCGCAAAATTGAATAAATGATCCGAAAAATAATTAAAAAGTCGAGGAAAATCACCCAAGATCTAGAAGAGCTCAAAGACAATCCTGAGCGTGCTCCAACTTAGAAAAACACCATCCTGCCTCGTATAAGATCCGAAACCCCTCATTCGGACTCCGATACTACCCCGCAAGTCATTAAATCAGTAAAACTACTCCTCAAAGGCTGATCAAGCTCAGCCTTCGGGAATGGAGGGCTCGTGATATGGCTTAAAATAGAGTTAAATCGGAACCGTTCGAATCAGGTACGAATCTTAAAGTTCAGGGGTAAAATGGTAATTTCACCTATAAACGAGTCTGAAATGGAAACTGGGTCTTTTTTCAAAGCCCAATAATCCATAAATGGACCGTCTTACTGGGTACGGGTTCCTACCATAATTAACCCACTCAAACGGGATAAAGAAGGATTCAGATTCACAATTATTCCTAAGATGTGGTTTTAACCACTTCTATCCATTCACACCGGGAAGTAGAGATATGTTCTTATCTCGAAACTGAATCCTAAGGAGGCTATAAATACCCATCTTCCCCCACCATAAGAAGGTAATCAATCTTTTGCCAATTAAAGCTCTTTCTTAATCATTCTGATTATTGACAAGAGCGTTGGAGGGTACGTCGCCGGGATCCATCCCGGTGTTTCGTACTTTTTGCAGGTTCACGGTGAAAGGATCTCGGTCAGACTTCGGTGAAGTCGTTTAGGTTTGACTATTCACTTTCCCTCGAATCCACAAATCTATCCGTTTGCCCCCACACCGATTTCAGCGGCAACAAAATCAAAGTTACAAAAGATACTTGTAACTTTCAGACATGTATCTAATTTGAGTGCAAGTGAGCTGCAAGTGAATTATACGAGATAGTTACTGTCAAGCAAGCACCTGTAGTAATTTTAGAAAATCCCTCTTTCTCTAAATGCCAAAAATAAATGAACCAGGAGATAATTGTTTTTTACTTGCGCCCATGACTTTTATGACAATTTTTTAAAATTTTATAAGTGTTAGAGCATCCACAATCTTTTGCTATATTTGCCAATTTTTTTTTTTTTTTTTTTTTTTGAGAAATGAGCTGCTGTAGTCGTTTGCTATTTTGCCATTTTATGGCAAAGTAGCTACAGTCTCTTCTCATTTTTTAGAAACGAAATTGCGATTCTCAAATTATAAGAGACGAGACAATATGTTCCGTCCCAAAATTTTTTTTATTTTTTTAATAGGATCGGACGAGACAACATGTTTCATCTGACAATATTTTTTTTTTAATTTTTAAAATTGATCGGACGGTACAACATGTACCGTCTGAAGAGGGAAAAAAAATTCAAAAATTGCTGAAACGAGACATGTTGTCTCGTCCAATAATTAGATTAGGGCCAAAACATAGTTTAGGTAGTAATTAATTAGGTTTAGGTAATATTTTATTATTTAATTTATTTAATTAAACTAGTTTAATACCTAATCAGTAATTAAATAACTCTTAAAAAAAAACCCCAGACGAAACAACATGTCACGTATTTCTCAAATTTTAGCAAAATTATAGCAAACCACCGTTGGAGACAAATACCCTATTTTCTATTACTGTAGCTGTCGAAATGAGAAACACCATTGTGGATGCTCTACGAGACTTAAAGGCACCCAAAATTTGTATTAATTTTCTATACACACCTAAAGTAAAAAAAAATTACCCAATAGCATCCAAACTTATTTACATTTGGACATAAATGCTCCTGCCGTCAACTTTTCCGTTAAGTTAGTGTAATATTTCAAGAATATATATCTTAACGGGTTTAAACTCGTTGAGAAGCATGTTCAATTTAAAAAATGTCCCCAACTATCGAAAATCAAACTCATTAACTGTATCCAAACTCGGAAACCCATCTTCTTCTCCTCTTCATCTTCTTATTCTCTTCATTCTTTTCATCATCTTCTTCTCTTCCCGAAAACCCACCACCACCACCGTCTACCCCCACAACCAGCATCATCACCGTCAACAACCACCACCACCGTCACCACCACCACCACCATCATCTCTGTCAACCACCATCATCACCATCTTCACCATAATCTCTAACCACCGAAACTCATCACCATCACCTTCATCTTCACCAAAAATTTAGAAAAAACTAAAATAAGAAAAGCTGGATAAAAAGAAGGAAAAAAAACATTAAAAAAACAGAAAAAATGAAAAGAATAGAACTGAAGAAGAGAATAAGAAGGATAAGAGTACTTATGTAATTTCATTTTAATTCTATTAAAAAAAAACGTAGGGACTTTTGGATCCAATTTTGGAAAGTTTGGGTGTATATAGCGTATAGTATAAACTTTAGGTGTCTTTAGTCATTAACTTATTTTACTTTCAAACTTTAATCTCTAATAATTTAATAGAAGAATTGGGATTTTGTAATCAAATAAACACGTGCATTGTAACGAAATACACCATTGCAATATATGTGTATAATAAATATAAAAAATGTCTTAGGTTCAATGTCACACAAAATCAAAATTTTTAATTTTAAAAAATATTTATAAAAACGTGCTTCACAATTGTGTAAATTACTAGTAATTGTAACTGCAACAGCAATAGCAATATGAATATATGCAAATTATTAACTCAAGTAAGTAACCGGGACAAAAATGTTAGAACTAAAGTATCCAAAGCTCAGTTCACACTCCAACCTCGATCCCCTGATCCTGTGGATCCCCCGTACATAACGAACTCCAGTACCCTCGATCGTACATCCCTAATCTCCACCGGACATCTTTACAAATCCAACGGTCGTCAATATTCCCTCAAATCGGTCGGGCATTAACCAACCAATTACACTCACGATGCGCGCCCCCCGCGCAATAATCACAGAACACACGCGTGATTTACTATCACCCCCAACGAGCGGCTGGTGGGCGCCGTGATACCCCACATCTCGACACGTGTCCCTTGTGGGGTTCACCATTTAAAAAACCACTCACAAACTGTCACCGCTTTTGCTGCAAATTACGACTGCCACCGAAATTAGCGGAAAAGAAATTAACTACGGGCGTCGAATGCAAGACAATACCGTAATTATGAAGACGTTCAAAGCGCTGCCGGCTAATCACTAAATTACGAAAATGCCCTCGAAAACATAAAATTACCATTAACTTTCAATTAATTAATTATATGATAATTATATGATAATTAGTGCTTCATCAAATCTTCTATACAAAAAAGGGATCACCGTACTAAAAGAACAAAAGAGATCCAAAACAGAGATCTTAGCCGTCCGATCTCAAAACAACGGCGGAGGCAGGTTCAGGTCGATCAAGAACGGCTTCTTCGTCGGCTCATCTTTCAAGAACTCCGCCGGGGCGCCAGGAGGTCCAAGAAAGAGATCACGACCGTCGATGACGTCAGACCGCCACCAGATCGGAGTGTTGGAAGCGATTGCGGGTCGGATGCCGGCGAAATCGGGTTCAGAACCAGGGGATCCGAAGTTGGTCTTGGCTTTGGGTCCGCGAAGGGAGCGGGCGGCTTCGTCGTAGGCGCGCGCCGCCTCTTCGGCGGTGTCGAAGGTGCCTAGCCACTTGCGGGTTTTCTTGCGAGGATCGCGGATCTCGGCGGCGTAGCGGCCCCACGGGCGCTTGCGGACGCCGCGATAGTGAGATTGCTTTGTGGAGGGGGTAGGAAGGAGGGATTCTCCGGCGGCGGCTGCGGCGGGGGAAAATTTGCGGAGGCGGAGGGTTTCGACGGCCATGAGAGATTTGAAGAGGGATTTGGGGTTGAAGGATGAGATTTGGATTGGAAGAGAAGTGGGGGTATTTATTGGGGAAAGGAATGGTCTTAGTTCTGGGAAACAGGAATTTCGGCTTAATTCTTTAAGGTTGTTTTTGGAATTTTTGTAAAGTGCTCCTGGATTTTTGTTAATTTGAGAAATGGTCGTGTGAAGGGTGCTTCGCTTTGGCTTTTTTTTTTTTTTCTTTTTGCATTGGGATTTTTGCGATGTAGTTCGTTTTAATTTATGTATTTTGTAATTAGGTTCTCAAAATCGTACCTGTTATTGTTTTTTTTGATATATCGGATAGAGCCAAAAGGCTCCAGCCATCAAAAAATATATTAATCAATAAAAACAGTAACGATACACATAGTAGTACAATAGTTTTACAAGCTGTAAAACGGAAATAAGAAAACACTAACAAAATCGATAAGCGACAGACTAGCATACAATTAAGATAAACAGCAATACAACAGTAGAAAAAACTCCGAAAAGGTGGACAGTGCCTGAAGTCAGGGGAACAGAGCCTGGAAAGAAACGCCCTGCCGCACCCAGGAAGAGAGCAAGCATAGACTACAGCCCGCTTCTGCTAGACACGAGGATCTTCCACGAGCGAGACGAGAAGTCACAAAGCACCGACAACTCGACACCAAGTGCGAACGAGGAGGTAACAGAACTGAAAGACAGGTCCAAGTGATAAAAGCCTAAAAAAATCCCCACCCAGAAACACCAATCTACCCCTGGCACACCACCAAATAGGAGAAGGCAGTACTAACAGAGCCGAAAACTAGACAGAAGCTCTAGAAAACTCTAGCAGCACAAAAATGAAAAGCCTGACCGCCTACGTCGCAGATGGCATAGAGGAGCCGAAACTCAACTGTGCACAAGCTGAAGAGCCGACACAGAAGCTGCTTTCCTAGCCAGAATACGAGCACTCACTCGATTCTGCAAATTATAAAAGACTTTCTTATTGTATTTCCGCTTTACATAGGGAGGGATGTCCTGCGTCAACGGGATCAAATCCGCAGCAGGGACAAACTTGCTAGCTGCGCCTTTGAAGATGCTATAAGAGGTAAGGAGCTCGCCGGATTCAGGTGAAGAGGATATAGGGATGGAGTTAGTAAGATATGAAAAATGGGAGGAAATGGAGTTAACACAAGTTGGAGAAGGGTTGAGGGGATAAGAGTGCAGGTTGTGCAAGACCTCCATTAGGAGGTGATTGAGCCAAGATTGAGCCCCTAAATTTTAATACAACGAGAAGATGAATCCGAAAAAATGAAGAGAGAATGTAGGAAGATTGGGAGAAGAAATCCTCATAGAACAAGAAAAGAAAAAGGAAAAGAAAAATAATGTCTAAATTTGTACAATAATGTCAAAAAAAGGAAAAGAAAAATACTCCCCTCCGTTTCAAAACGTAAGTCACTCTAGAATTCTACACGGCTATTAAGAAAAAATCTATTATTGATAAAAAAAAATAGTAATATTTTTTATTTTTGAAACTCATAAATGAACTATCAATTGCATAATGTCCAATTTGTCATTCTCTATACTTTTAGTATATATCCTCTTATAAAAATGATGAAGGTGAAATTGAAAATCTCATAAAAAAAGTATTTGATAGACATAAAAAAATGACAAGACATTTGTCTTAAAAATTTAAAGTGACTTATAATTTTAGAAAAAAAATTAAAATGACTTATTTTAAAAGGAGAGAGTAAATGTCATTCATAGTATAGCAGTATAAAAGGGTATAAATCCGTATCTGTTAGACACTAACAAAATTCCAACAAATAAATTTAATTAACAGGATCGATATTAAATAACGCCTACAAATTGAAAATAGGACATCCGGTAGTTAGGATACATGAATAAGGAAAATGCTATTTATAAACACGCAATCTATATTGTATGAAAGTTTTTAAACGAAATTCATTTGTTGTCCTATTACACAAATCAGACACTTCAATGTTCTAACGTTCAGCAAAGACAAATTTCAATTTCTCACGACCATATTGGTTTTGGGGGGCATATAATTACTCACAATTGTTTTAGAATACTTTTATGGAACTAAATAAGGGGAGAACCTTTATACTTTCACAAATTTACGTGTACTTGTAGCTATTACTGCCTTGTAGGTACTAGGTAGAGCTTGCCTTGCAGGCAGAGCTGGTATCGGGTTCTATCGGGTTGGGTACGTCCTCCACTATTCAGATCCGGATCCGGTACCTTACAGATTTAAAAATTGGAGCCAGACCCGAATTTGCAAAACCCGGGTCCGGGTCCAGGTCCAGATCCCGGCCTTAGTTAAAAAAGTCTATCCGTTGAATTCGATCGGTAGCGAAAATAAATATTTGCACTTAAGTATTTTTGCAACCGATACTATACGGTTTCGATAATTTTTGCACTTATGTACATGAATAAATATTATATTTATACATCTATCTTCGACAATTACTTTTATATACATATCTCTGTAACCTTATTTTTCAAATTCCATATTTTTTGGGTATTTTTTAACGGATCATTATCTGAGTTCAGGTCAGTTATATTTTAAGCAGACCCAATTTCGGACTCGAAAATGTATTGGATCTTATTTTAGGATTCCGATCCGAACCCGTATAGATCGGGTCAATTCTGATCCAATGTCGGATCCGGATCGGATCCGGGTATCGGGTAAATGTGACAGTGCTGCTTGCAGGTTACATACCCTTCATAAATTATAACTGCCGGATGTTATAAAGGTCTGTGGAGACCACAATAACCAACTACGTTAAAAGGTGGTGGCAATTGAATGTTATCCCTTGTTTGTATTTTATTAAATCAGTATCATTATGAAAGTTCTTTCCGCTAGGTTAAGCGCGGTCATTCCTCCCCTCATTAATCCGGCTCAATCGGAATTTATCAAGGATCGGTTAATCCTTGATAGTGTTGCGTCGGCTCAAGAGATTATCTCCCACTGCCACCATCCCCGATCCGAAGACATCATTCTCAAACTTGATTTTTACAAAGCGTATGACAATGTCAGCTGGGATTTCCTTTTTGATATTCTCCTACACTGGGATTTCGGCCCTAAATGGATTGCGTGGATTAAATCTAGCCTTTTTTCAGGCACCTCCTCTATCCTTATCAATGGCTCGAAAGGCCACAAATTTAAAATTAAGTGTGGTCTCCGACAAGGAGACCCTCTTTCTTCCCTATTGTTTTCCCTGGTTGCAGACGTTTTCAGTAAGCTGCTTTGCAACGCTCGCGAATCGCAAGTCATCGAAGGCCTCGGGCGCTCACAACGCTTCGATGATGTTCTTAACTTGCAATACGTCGATGACACTATTATTTTCACTAAACCGCATTTTCATTCCATGCGTAACCTCAAACTCCTCCTTTATTGCTTTGAATTGGCTTCGGGCCCCTCTGTCAATTTTTAAAAGTCATCGGTGCTATGGCTGGGCGGTGATCCCAATCGTCAAATCGAGGTCTCCAACATATTTAACTGCCCAATCGCATTTTTCCCCATCACGTATTTGGGTATTCCCCTGCGATGGGGCAAATTGCAAAAATCAGATTGGTTTCCTCTCATTGATAAAATTGAAGCCAGACTCAATGTGTGGTCCGATAAATTGCTTTCCCGCAGAGGTAGATTAGTTCTTATCAACTCCGTTCTCTCCGCTATCCCTCTTTACATGATGCCCTTCTATTATGTCCCCTCCTGGGTGATCAAGAGGTTAGACCAAATCAGATGTAAATTTTTTTGGACTGGATCCTCCAATTTTAAGCAAGGTTCTCACCTTTGCAACTGGAACCTTATCTGCTCTTCTAAAGCTAGCGGGGGTTTGGGGGTTTTGAATCTCCGGAACCATAATATCGCCCTGTTAGGTAAATGGCTCTGGAGATTTCTTAAACTAGACCACTTACCATGGATTCAATGTATCAAAGGGAATTATTTTGCTTCTAACCACTGGTGGGAGTTCTCCCCCACTATTTATCGGTTCGCTTTCCCATTCTGGAAAGGTGTCTGTAAAGCGGCTGTAGCTTTACTATGTGGTATTTCCAGTATCTGCTCTGACGGTTTCAGGACCAAATTCTGGACAGATATTTGGATAGGAAACACCAAACTCTCCTCAGCTTACCCACATCTTTTCCGCCCTGCTTCCAACCCCGATGCCTCTGTAGCGGAGTCATTCACCGGGGTTGATTCTATCAGGCACTGGACCATCCCTTTCTCTGAAGATCTGTCTTCTCTTACGATTTCTGCTTTAATGAGCTTATTTCTTCTGTGGATCACTTCGCGTGGCAGCCTTTTGAAGATGTCGCTTGGAGATGGAACTCGGCCGGGATTTTCTCGGTTAAATCCTTTTATAACTTTCTCAACTCAGAGGGATTCAGTCTCCATTCGCTAAATTCATCTGGATTTCTTGTGCTTCCCTTAAGGTTAAGATCACCACTTGGCTTGCTTTAAACAACAAATTGCTCACTGTCGATGTTCCTAACAAAAGAAACTTAGCGTGGGGACAACTCTGTCCCCTGTGTTCGGAAGTCTCGGAAGATGTTAATCACCTTTTTGTGCAATGCTCCTTCATCTCTCCTCTGTGGAAAATTGTCTCTCTAGCTTGGGAAAACCCTTCCATTCCTTCCAGTTTAGTCTCGTGTGTTTCTTCTCCATCGTCGAATAAAAAATTTCGCAATGGGTGGAACCTATCGATTCATATCATTATTTGGGTTTTGTGGCAGGAAAGAAATAAAAGGCTGTTCACTCATAGCGCTTCGACTGTCTCTTATATTATAGAAGAGTTTCTTTTCCTTTTTAAATTTTGGTCTTCGAATTTAAATTCCGAAGCCAGAGATTCCCTTGATTGTCACAGATTAGATGAATCTTTTCTCTGCCTTAGCTGTCTTAATGCTTTATGATATTCTGTTTTCGGCATGAGGCTAATAACATTCGTTCTCGCAGGTTTGATGTTGGTGATGGCTTCTCCCTACTGGGCACCTCCTCTTTATGTATTTTCTGTTTGTATTTCGGTGTTCAGCTGAGTTCCATCTTAGTGGTGTATGTATTTCTCTCTCACTATTTTGTACCCCTTGGCCTGCTATTTTGGTCTTGTTGGCCGACTGCTCTGTGCTCTTATGCTCCGGTGCATGCGGCGGCTTGGCTTCGTTAGTCGGCAGGCTTCTTTTTTGAGTCGGGCTGTTAGGCAGTTCCATTGCCCGGGCAGGCCTATGGTGGTTTTGTAATTGTATCTGACTCTTTTAGTTTTGGTTAAGAGGGCTTTTCTCATACTTGCTTGTTGATTGATGTGGATCCTTGTCTTGTTTTTTTCTAGCCTTTTCTGCAGGTCATTCTGCCATGTATGGATGAGAGTATTATGTTCCTTGGTCTGGTTGTTCTTTGCATATTTGTTTCCCTACTTTAGTCTTGGATTTGGTCTTTCGGCCATCTTTTCAGTTGTTTTGGTTTGTGGTGGATTATTCTACTTGGCTGAGGTTGTTCGCGGTTGCGGTTTTTTTCTAGTCCGAGCTTGTTATTTGTTGGGATGCTCTTTGGTTGTGAGATCGGAACTCTCTCCCGGCTCACCCCACAGGGTGTGCTACCTCGGTGGGCCCACGAGGAGGGCTCTTCCTGTCTCTGTATCGTGTGCGGTACCCCTTTCTGTTTGCTGTTCCCTGGTGGATCGTTTGCTGTGGTTCAGGCGTTGGAGGACTGCCTTTGTTTAACTCCAGCCTCTCTTCAGCTTCGCCGCTTGTGTAGTCCGTGTGTGCCTTTCGCGGTCTGACTTTGGCCTTGCTGCGGAGCTGTTCTTCCCCTATCTGGTTTTGCGCTGTTTACCCCTGGGGTCCCTGTCACCGTCCCATCTTTTGTGCGCTCGCTTTCTCTGGTTTCTCCCTCGCTCTTGTAATTGCTGCGTTTTCGCCTTGAGTCATGTCCTTGTCTCTGTAATGTTCTGTAGCTTTTTCTTTTCTTTGTTGTTTGTCGCGTTTTGGTGGAGGGTTTTACGGCTTGTAAAACTTCTTTGTACTTTTGCTTATTAATATAATTTTTGATACGACTCTATCTGTTTACATCAAAAAAAAAAAAAAAGAGTATCTAGGAAAATACGAGTATTCATTGAATATATCTACAAAAGAGTAATGCTAGAGCCACTACCAATTTCACTACATTTCACTTCACTACCTTAGGTGGCACACTCCAATAGATAGGGGATGATAGAGTAGGTGGGAAAACTCTCAAATAGGAGTATGCCACCTAAAGTAGTGAAGAAAATGATAGTGAAATTGGTAGTGGCCAAAGCATTACTCATCTACAAAATACAATACGATTGGACCCCTGGGAGCTGCGGTGTGCAAGTGCTGGGGTGAACTTTACGCGTTTGGGGAAATGGACCCAGTCAAACACAAGCGGGGCCTACATTTGATGGATGGATGTTGGAGATGCTTCAAGTGTTTCACGTTACAGGAGCTACGTCTACTATTCGTCTGATCGGGATTGGTATTGACACGTGTCGGTACTACTGAATATTGTAGTACTTAGTACGTAGTGCTGCAATTGCTTAATCAAAACGTCATTAGCCGTCATTGACTGCAATTACTTGATTTAAAATTCTATTCAAACTACACTTTTACATATATACGAGCGCCCGTAATTGTTGAGACTCAAAATTTTTAAATTTAACATGTAAAAATTGAAATTTTTTGTTCAAGTTGTGGTTATTTGAATTCTAAATTTGAGTCAGAAACTTTAAAAAATGTACGGACGGGAGATAAATACCAGTATAAAATTTTATTCTTTTAAAAAAAATATAGGAGATGAAATTCCGTCCGAAATTTTTTTTATAATTAAGAATATTAATTAAATCTTAATTACATATTAATTCTTAATTAAATATCAATTAAATCATAAAATGTATCCATAATAATTTTTATAGGTCTAGTTCTATAAAAATATTTTACGATTGAGAAGAAAAGGTCATGGACGGGATTTTGATATCCCGTCTGATATAAAAGAAAAAATTAATTTTCCGACAAAAAATCATTCATCGTCCGATCCTTAAAAAAATGTGGGACAACAAATTATTTAACGTTTCGATATTTTTTTAAAAGGAAATTTGCAAAAATTATGGGACAAAAAATTATATTGCGTCCGATCATTTTTTCATAAAAATTTGTGCGCGGACGAAACTTGATATTCCGAATACTATAGTTTGGTAATTCCTATTTCTCCTCTCAGAAGTAGAAGAGCATTGTTCTTGCCAAGCTCAAAATTTTCAAATAGGAAACGACTACAGGTTTTTTTTTGCCAAATTTTTTAAGTTTTAAAATGTAAGATTTATATTATTGGTTATTAATGCATGGCTGGAGTCCTAGGATTCGATCCGTTTCATCAAAAAAAAATGTAAGATTTATAGGTTGAATACTTTACATCCAGAGAATTTTTGCCAGCTCATTCATTCATCAACAAATTAACTATACTGAAGTTGATTAGCTCATCCACGGCTTCTGAAGAGAGATAGGACAAACGTCATGTATAATTACGCACCAATGATAGATCTTACAGTTGTAATGATATATAGTTTAAATTCAGTTAAAATCATATTACGTACCGTTCAACATAACAAAGTTGAAAATAAAAAAAGTGTTTCTAGCATCTAATCTCTAATATTATAATGGGAGAAGGGCTTAGTGTCATTTGTAAATGTGTGTCATTTTGTCAACGCATGCAGCGTACTTGTTGGTAGTTTTTTTTTGTCCTTTTCATTCTCCCTCCCCATTTTTCTCACGTACAAAGCACGTGTATAATACTAGATTTTTTTTTTGGGTCCTTTTCATTTTCCCTTCTCATTTTCTTCACGTGCAACGCACGTGTATAATACTAGTAGATAAGAGCATCCACAGTCGTTTTCTAAAATTTCCATATCTCCAAATTATAGCAAACGAACCCAAAAAGATCGCTGCAGTCGTTTCTCAAATTAGCATATTATGGCAAAGTTGCTATTTCCATTTCTCAAATATGAGAAACGATCTGAGCTTTCTCAAATTATAAAGGACGGGGTATGATACCCCGTCTCTTCTATATAATATTTTTTAATCGAATCAGATGGAGTATGATATACCGTCTCTCCTATTTTCTTAATTTTTTTTTTTTAAAAGGTCGGACGGGGAATGATACCCCGAACGGGGTATCAAACCCCGTCTCTCCCTTTGTTTTTATTTGTTTTTTTTATTATTATTTTTAATAAAATGAACGCTCAGGATAGAGCGATAGGGAAAAAAAAAAGAAAAAAAAAAAGAAAGTGGGACGGGGACACATACCCCGTCCGGGGTATGATACCCCGTCCGGATATGAAGGAGGCATTTAATGCTGTGTAGTATATTAATTAGGAATAGTTTTAGTATATTAATTAGGTTTATGCTGTGTAGTATATTAATTAGGAGTAGTTTTAGTATATATAATTAGTTTTAGTATATTAATTAGGAGTAGTTTAAGTAATTAATTTTTTTTAATTTATTTGAAACGATCGAACGGGGTATGATACCCCGTCTCTCTAAAAAATAGAAAAAATATAGGAAACCACGACTACAGCCAACGATCGTATTTACTATTACTGTAGCTGCCATATTATACCAAATAAGAAAACGACTGTGGATGCTCTAAGAATTTAAAAGAAGTAATACCAAGTCAAGTAGTCCGTAAAATTGTACTTAACGAAGGAGTACATACCTAAGAAATAAACAAACATTTAACGTCCTGTCTTCAACATGTCCAAAACGGAGAATCTAAATGGGTCCCGTTACCAAGCTCGGCGATTACGGAACGGAGATTACAAAAGCTTGCCTGTTGTTGATGACGTGGAGGGGTATTAGTGGATAACATGATAATGTCCTAATTTTGTTTAAGCAGAAGACGGCCGCAGCCAGCAAAGTCATTCAGATTTTATTCGCTCGCGACAAGATCAACCGATGTAAATGCACACTAACACGTGGTACTGCCACGTATTGTTCGATGTGTGTCCCACATAATAAAGAATAGAAACCGGAGTGGGTTTCACACCACACCCCTTTTGAGTGTTGATAATAAACGCGATTTTTTAAAGTAATAGTTTTGGTAGAGACGAGGACTTGCGTGCATGCAGCGTTGAGTATGGAGTGCCCCCACCTCGGGTGCCGCGTTCTTCTTAAGCCACGTGAAATCACAACCCCCGTCACTTTGAGGTGCACCGTAATTACAAGAACGCGCTTTCCGTTTGAACTTCTGCAGAAAAGCCCCCACACTAATTTGCACAAAATAAGTTACAATTTCCTATTTTCCGACAACAGAAATTCAAATGGTTAGTTACTGTACATTTGCAAATACTACCTTGACCAATGAAAAAAAACGGCCACAATAACTCGTGGTAATTAATTAATTAAATTAAATTAAATTAAAACAATTGTGATGCATAATTTATAAAAAAAATTGATAAAGAAAATACAAAGTATAAAAACCATCCTATTTCGTTTTAAAGAAGTTAAGATCCATAATTGTTATAATAAATTATAAAACATGTGCTCTGCTTCTGCGAGAAACAGACGGGACTCCGTTTTCAATGCGCGCAACAAAGTCACCGAAAAAAGTCAATTATTGATTCAAGTGGGGACTACACCACTGTGTTACATCAAAAGCCTCGCTTCCTTCGCTGCACGAGAGATGCTCCTTGCTCCTGCATTGTACACGTGTGGGGCCCACACCATTCACTTGTCAGCTTCTACGACAAGTTTCTCTATTTCTGCTCATTTGCATTTTTTTTTCTTTTTTCTTTTCCTCTCTTCGAGGCTTCGAGCATCCACAATCGTTTCTTATATATATATACTAGGTTTGCCCGTTGACGCGTGCCTCCGGCACGTTTTCGGAACGGTACACCTTATTTGATCATATAAAATAGTTTTGGAGGTCGAACAAATTAATTAAAGTAGCATACATATTATATGAAAAACTTTTGGGGTCCAACAAAAAACATATTATATGATTTTATTGATTTTTTTTTGAACTATTTTAAAAGCTTTTAAATTTTTAATAATTTTTTATTTTAAAAAAAATTTTAAAAAATTTAATTTCTTAATTTTTTGAATAGAAGAGGGAGGGAGAGAGAGAGAGAGAAAAAAAAAATTAAATTAATATAGGAGTTGTTTTGGGTGGAGGATTTGAATTTGAGTTTTGGAGGGAACATTTGGGGAGAAAATATGTTTTGTGAGGTTAGATCTGGGCCTTTGATTTTTGAGGGGATTGAAGGAGAACCACTTGATAGCTTTCTTTGTGTTTTATTATATAGATATATATATTTTGGCAAAATGACAAAATGAGAATTGATAAAAGCAAAATTGTTATACTGATTCGTTTCTCATATTTTGAGAAGAAATTATTTTTTAAATTGAACATTTTTCGTCCAAGGATTTTTTCTTAATTTTAATTTTTAATAAGGCTAAATTAATGTTAGTTATTAAATAGTAATTAGTGAATTAATTATTGATTAAAATAATACTAAATCTTTAATTAATTACTTCCTAAGCTACATTAGTGTCTTAATTAATGTGTTAAACACCATGAAAGTGACATCTCCCTTCTCAAACGGACATGTTGTCCCGTTTGACGATTTTTTAGATCAGACTGGACAACATTTGGGATTTTTTTTTTGACGGGACAACATGTTCCGTCTGATACTAAAAAAATATGTATAAAAAATTCGAAACGAAATAACATGTTTCGTCCGAGGCCATTAAAAAAAAATATTAAGGATGGAACAATATGTTCCGTCCCCTAAAATTTGAGAATCGCCAATTCATTTATCAAATATGAGAACGATCTGTAACATATTTACCATAATATGCCAAAATAGAAAACAACTGCAAACCAACGTTTCTCATATTATGAGAATACTAGGTATGCCCGTGGGCACATGCCTATGACACGTATTCAGAATGATACAACATATGAAAAATCATGTAAACAGTAAGTAATGATTTTTCTAAATGTTTATTTGCTAGTAGACGTTGATGTATTGATGTACTTTGAAGTAGGATTATGAAGTGACCTTGATGTTTATTGGTTTGTAAATTGCAAGATTACTTGTCAGCAGCTCGGGATTCAATAATAGTATTGTGAATCTACAACAGTAGTGAATCGAAAATTCCTTGCTATGTGTGACTTGAGCATAAGAGATTTTTTTTTTGATTTGGAATATAACATAAGTAGCAATTCATTTTCTAACTGCATGAGTTAGTTCCCCCTTATTTGTTTTTTATGTAGTGAACCATGTCTGAATTTAAAAGAGAAAATTTGTTGTAATGTACGTGAAGTGAAATTGCAGCAAAACAGATCAAGATACAATTTTGCAGCTACAAAAATCCGAAATACAGGGATTAAGCATGGATTTGTCCATAAAAGCACGATCATGCGAATCAATTAAAGAAATTGCAGCGATCTTTTAAAGCAGCAAATACTCAAATATTCAAAAAGAGCATAATCTGAAATTGCATAATAAAAAAAGTATTATAATCAAAATTAACTCAGTGAAGTATTCTAATCTAAAATAATTACTCAGTAAAGTATTCTACAATAAGATCTTTTTTTGATGTAAGCGGATAGAGTCAAACGACTCCAGCCCGATCATTCAAATATGGTATTCTACAATAAGATCAAATATGGTAATTCAAAAGCGATTAAATGGAAGTTAATGTTATTGAGTTATGAAAGCATAATACAAAAAAAAAATTTGAAAAATTGGAGGAAAAAAACATAATCCGAAATTGCATAACAAAAAAAAACATGCATTGTTTGTTTGTTTGTTTTTTTTTTTTGACTTGCCTAGGTAAAAAATTTAAAAAAAAAATTGTGAAAAAGGAGAAAAGAGGGGGAAGAGAGAGAGAGTGGGTGATAAATGAAGAAGTTGTTTTGTTTTGGGGAGAAAATTTTAAATTTTGAGGGGGAAACATTTTGGGGGAGGTGGGAGAATGGCTTTTAAAAGTAAAAATCTAGATCGTTGATTTTCTTCCAAATAAATGAGAGCCACTTGATAACTTTCTATGTGTTTTATTATATAGACTAGGTTTGCCCGTTGATTCGTGCCTATGGCACGTCTTCGGAACGGTGCATCTTATTTGATTATATAAAATAGTTTTTGAGGTCCAGAAAATTAATTGAAGTAGCAAATATATTATATGAGAAACTTTTGGGGATTCAGCAAAAAACATAGTATATGATTTTTGATTTTTTGAATTATTTTTAAAGTTTTTAATTTTTCAATTTTTTAGTTTTTTAATTTTTAATTTTTTCTAAATTTTTAAATTTTTTATTTTCTTAATTTTTTGAATAGTAGAGGGGGGGAGGGAGAGAGAGGAAAAATGATTAAATAAATATAAGAGTTGTTTTGGGTGGGGGATTTGAATTTAAGTTTTGGAGGAAAAACTTTTTGGAGGAGGAAAAAATATATTTTGTAAGGTTAGATCTGGACCTTTAATTTTTGAAGGATTGAAGACGAGCCACTTGATAATTTTCTTTGTATTTTATTATATAGATGACAAATATAGCAAACCGATTGTGGATGCTCTTTTCTCTTTCACTTGACAGCAGCTCATCCAGTAGTTAGAACACACGCGCACCACATGCAACCAAACTTCTAATTTTGCAATTTCAAACATAACAGCAGATCCCTGGATCTATGTTGTCACCGTCCGGTGAGAACAAGAATTTGATCACCTCACATAAACTCTGTAGTACACTGATACTAGTGATACGCAATAATGCAATATCTAAACTAAAAGAGAGTGAGCCTACCGAATGAAAAAAAAAAAATCAGGGTATGGTGGCCGACAGGACACATCAATTTCATGGATCCGCTGGCGCCGTCGAATCCTTGTCCTTTTAAAAAATAAAATTATTACTGTTAGTTTGATTCATATTTTGCTTTTCTTACATGCTTTTAGGGCCGCAAAAACGAATGGAGCCATTCGTGAACTATTCGCGAGCTATTCGGTTCGAGCTCGGTCAAAATTCTACTCGAACTGAGTTTGAGCCGAGCTCGAGCTTAAAACTGAGCTTGTTCTCTTAACGAGCTGAGCTCGACTTTGGATTTCTTTTTCTATGCTCGCCAGCTATTGGGTTCGAATACAATCAAAGCTCGGTTCGAACCGAGCTCGAGCTCAAAACTGAGCTCGTTTCCATAACGATCCGAGCTCGAACCTGAAAGTATTCGACTCAGCTCAGCTCGATTGCAGCCCCATCTGCTTTCTTGTGTAAATGTTTTTTTAAGATACATATGTACATCTCAATTACAGTATTATTATATTTGTATTCAAATCTCTCCATTTAATTATTTAATGGACAGGTTTGATATCTTATCAAAGGACGTATCCGTGCATACGTAGTCGTTGACTATATATTTATTTTTTTAAAATAAAAATTAAAAAAATGATACCGCAGCACGTTCGCTATATACACAAATTTTGGATATTTGATGAACGGCCGTCTGCAATATTTAAGAGAAGAAATGAGATTTTGGAAAAAATAGCCGACCAAAGATCATCTTTTGTCGCTGGATTTTTTTATATTTTAAATATTGGACGGAAAATAATTTCCCGTCAGTTCAATTTATTTATTTGTTTTTTTTAAAAATAATCGACGAACGGAAAATCATTTCCCGTTCGTTCCATATTTTTTATTTATTTTTTAAAAATCGACAGTCGATTTTATTTTTTTTTAAAAAAATCCAACACGGACGGGATATGATGCACCGTCCTATCCCATTTTTATAATTTTTTGTTGAAAAATTTCCTATAAAATACAGTCGATAATTATTTCTATCAATATAGATTCGGTTTTAATTCAAATTAATTAAGAATTAAGATTTACTTAAGATTTAATTAGGATTAATTTAACAGTAAATTAGAAATTAATTAAGATTTAATAATTATTTTTAATTCTCATACGGAAAATGATTCCACGTTCGCTATTTTTTTATTTTAAAAAATAAAATAAAAATTAATGGACGTGAAATCATACTTCGTTCGTCGAATTTTTAAAATTAAAACCCAAAATTTGGGTACAAACGACAACAACTGAAACCCATATTTCCTAATCCTATATGCCAAATGCCCAAAATTTGAGTTGGAACGACTACAGATGCTCTTAATTTGATCATACTGGATAGCACGGAATTTAATATTATATATGTGGTTGGATAAGTCGGGGTAGCACGGGGGCTGGTTCGGCCCGATCGGCTTTGAGCTCGGCCTGGCCCACCACCAAACCGGCCCAAACCAGACCCAAATCACACCCAAATCACCCCCTGAAGTGGGCTTGGTCGGGCTAGGAGTTCGCCTTCGAAAACCCTCGCCGACCCGGTTCGGATTTAGCCCAGCCCAGGTTGGACGAGGACCGGTTTGAACCGGCCTGTCCGGCACGACCGTTAAAGCCCGATTTTTTTCTTCTTCTTATTGCTGCAAAATAGATGTCTTTATGTATACTAGTTGAAATTTACCTTGCACAAGTGCAAGTGACTTGCTGGACATACCAATTGAATATTTTAACAGTGTTTTACATGGTTGAGAAAATCAATCAAATAAATATATAGCATAATCACTATATATAAATTATGTACATAAAATACTTAAAATTTAAAATTTAACTTGAAAACCTCTCATATATATACTCATTCTAGGTTTTAATTAAGGTAAATTTCTCTAGATCCTTCCCAAGTTTCACCAATTTGCAATCAACCCCTCCTTTTTTGTTCTTTGCCCTACTATAAGCAAAAACTTATTGCATTTCATCCACAATTGACTAACGACGCCAAAATTTGTGTGAAATGGACGTCAATTGTTGTTTCATAGAGTGCTCCAGCACTTCAATTGGAAGACTGCAGGTATTCTACATGCATCTCAGGAGTTCATGGAATGCAGCTCATCTCAGGTAAAATATTGATAGATAAAACTCTTTAGGTGCGTTTGGATCGGGTTTTAAAAATAGTTTTCAGTTGTTAAAATCAAAACATAGGGTAATTTTGTTTGGATACAGATTTTTTGAAAACGAGTTTTAAAATTTCACTCAAAACCTATGTTTAAAATGAGTTTTTTGAAAACAGAGAAAACCTATTTTCTAATATAAGTTTTTTCATTTCCCAACAAACATATTGTATTTGTACATGTATATATGTATACATTGTGTACGTATACAATATGTATGTATACAGTATGTATATATTATTATTATTATTATTATATTTATTATTATTATTATTATTATTATTATTATTATTATTATTATTATTATTATTATTATTATTAATTTGTATATATACTATTATTATAATATATTATTATTATAATAAATTGTTATATATAATTATAATATATTATTATTACATATATATTATTATAATTATTTTATATTATTATATATTAGTATGTATGTATCAGAGTATATATATACAACCAAACCCATACATACATTATATACAATATATACAATATACAGTAATTATGTATATACATATATACATAAATACAGATTATATATATACATACATACTGTATATATAACAAAAAACAACTTTATAATTTTTTTTCAAAAAACTATGTTTAAAATGAATTTTCAAAACAACGAACCAATCGCAGCCTCGGTGTTCCTTTGTTCCTTTATCTTACAACCAGGTGTCTACCCTTTCTTGACATCGCTCACATATCAAATTCGAGAAATGAACAGGTTGATATATCAGCCTTCTTAATTTAGATAAATGTTGAATCCAACGTTTTGCCTCTTTTTTGATGTTACGATGTAACCTTTGTTTATTGCTTGAAACTGTGCTTATGCGGAATTTGCAATCCTCCTTGTAGCCAAGAGTGCGCTTTTTTTTGAAAGTGCAATGCCAATAACATATTCCATGATTTCCAATAACTGGAGGATTTGAACACAACTCTACACCTATTTATAGCATATCAATTATTGCTATTCTTCCATCGCTGAACAATACTGCATGTTACTTGAGAGATGGTTTAATAACTTATAGTAATGGGAAAAAAATCGGAAATTGACAATGATATTGAAATAGAAAAATTTACAAAACAAAATTGATCAGCAATGTGGATATTTTCTTTTTCATCATTAAGAATTTTTCTGCAGCAGCAGACATGTCCTCATCGAGGCCAATCTGCAGAAAACCAAATTGTAAGTATGACCAATCATCTGGAGAAATGGTTATGGAACACTGTATTATCATTGTATTTATCAGCTGGTATCTCAAAATTGTACAGGAAAGAGAACATATGTTCAGGTCAGAACCACTCAAGAAAGTGCAATTCAACTTTTTAACTTTAACCTATTTACACTAAAAAAAAATTTAAAGAATTAAATTTTCCGGATAAATGAGTTGTAATAAAATTACCTTTAAACTGTCTTGCATGAACATCTGAAGGATCAATTATCAAAGGCAACAAGTTGAAATCAAGGAACATGAAAATACAATGACAATACCTACATAAGAAACAATTACAATCCCTGAAGAAACGCACCCGTACTGGCCAGATGCAACAGTGAGTAGTAATGTGTAACGATCTCTGAAAATATAGCTGATATTGATGAACCGGCAAATAGTGTTCTGGGGAATGATGTTCGGTGGGGCCTGAAGGTTCTTCAGCAGTTCTTCTTGAATATAGGTTTCAATCTGAATCCACCAGTTGACAGAAATTGCATGAATATTATATAGTATTAATACAAAATTACATGTAAATAGGGAGTCAATATTTGCCACCAAACAATTTACACCTTAAACATAGTGAGCCAGGTAAACAATGAAGAAGTTGCTCCTACCTAACCCAAACCTCCCCTCCCCTCCCGTGCGGTTCTCTGGCTCCAAATCCCCCAGCATCCTCCCTATCCTCCTCCTCTGATCTCCTCTTCGACCCTAGCTTTGCTGTCTTCACCCTTAGCTGCTTGCTTCCTTCTCTCTGATCTTCTTCTTCTTCTTCCCTCTGCTTGCTTCCCTCAGTCTGCTTTGCTTCCTTCTCTCTGATCTTCTTCTTCTTCTTCCCTCTGCTTGCTTCCCTCAGTCTGCTTTGCTTCTTGACCTCTTCACCACCACCTGCAGCCTTCACCTCAGCATCGCTCCACTTCAAATATGCTTTCGGAACTTGAACTCAGGGGGTGCAGACCCAACGAGAGGGTCCGCCACACCCCTACTGCCACTACAAACCCACCCCATACCTCCGTCACTCAGTTAACAATCCCTCACAACCCTCTAACTTTGACTACCTCTCCCTCAGCACCGATCCCAAACCCAAACCCAAATCCTAACGCTACCCTACCACCTTCCCACGACGAGGGTGAACCATCGGGGCTCAGCAGCACTAGCTCCCCCAGCGGGCACATCGAAATGCACAGCCTAAGCATGGGGGAGAGGCACTATTCATCATCGCCCAACTGTGGAGATACAGCTGAGAGGATGGGCCCAAAGTAGGGGTCCTCCTACTGGCCAGTATCGGCGTAAGAGAACTCCCACAAAGGGCCGGCATCACGCTCAGCAGCATCAACAACTCTACAAGTCTGATGTGCAGTTTAGGGACAATCACAGGGACAGTATTGCAAGAAACAGAGATAGAAGCCACCGTGACTCTACTCATAATCCCCATCCTCACAGGGATCCAAGAATCCATCGCAGGGAACCAACTTATTACCACAATGAGTCCATCCAACACAGAAACCATTACCAGCATCTCAATCACAGAGAACTTGCACGTCCTATCCCCCCTCACAAACAACGGCGCAAGTGCACCACCACTCAACTCCAAATGCTACCTCACCCTCTTGCTTCCCCCCTCCCCCCCCCCCCCCCCCCCCCCGCGCAACTCCCACCACCTACTGCAAAGAAAGCCAGCCCTTAGCCCCCCAAGGTCCACCGTTGTATGGGCCCAACGAAGGGGTCCAAACGATGGATCTAAGGAGGGTGAGGGACTACCTCCGGTTGGGGTAGAGGCAGAAAATTGGCAGGATGTTACTCACAAAAGAAAAAGAGAACCCAACTCCCCAACGCAGAACTCAAAAGAAGACAGAAAGCAACAAAGAAAAGGAAAGCGCAAACTGGCTCTGTGCTTCAACTGCGGAGAATTGGGGCATTTTCGATCGGAGTGTACCAAAGAGGTGAGGTGCCTCAGGTGTATGATGTGGGGCCATTTATCTTACGACTGCACCAACTTGTGGTATCAAATGATGACGAAAAGAGACGCGTGTACAGGGGTAGATCACCTGACAACCCAGCGACAATCAAACTCGCTACTAGCCTCGCTACTATAAAAAACGAGGAGAAATGGCTTAGTCAGTGGTACGCGGTGGCTAGAGTGACTGCCGGAAGACCATCGGAGACTCATGTTCTCCAGGCTTTGAACGCGCATTGGCCGATGAAGGCGCATCGCAACTGGGTTGTCAAGAGAATGTGCCACCATCAGTTTTTGATCTCTTTCCCATCACCAAAAAAGATGACGGAGGTCACCGAACTAGCAACTGTTGATTTTGGGCATTTCAAATTAGACTTTCAAGCGTGGTCGCCGAACTTCGGCGCTGAAAAACCTCAAGGAGAATGCTATTGGGTGTGGATTCACAACATCCCTTTGCATTTTTGGAAGAAGGAAGCGCTGCAAGAGATGGTCTCTGACTTCGGGACAGTGGAAGACATCGACGAGAAAACAGTTCGTCGATCGGAAATTGTTTCGGCAAGGATACTGATCCGTACTAAGGACATCGCTCTTATGCCGAGATTCACCAAAGTGTTCTCTTATGAGGATTCATACCTCATACGCTTCGTCCCCGACAGACGCGCTGAGAGAGAGGAGGAAGTGACCTCCATCACGCCCCCATCGCTTTCTTCCTCCCTAAGAGACGGCCGTAGCTACAAAGAAGTGGCGTCGCCAACTTGGCAGCTCACTATCGATGGGTCCCACGAAGTGGAACGAGCCCATCGTGAGGTGATCAAGGCGGCCAGAGAGTTAGAGACTCAACGGGAGGCATCAGCGAAGGGATCAGAAAGGGGTGGATCTGGGAGGGGCACCGGTGATCGAACTCGAAGCCAGATCAAGGGTCCCAACGACCGTGATGGCCCAAGCCCAGATCTGCAAAACTTCTCTCCTTCGGAGGTAGGTCAGGAAAAGGTGAAGAGGCAGGTTGCCCAAAGTGAAAATCAGCTGCTGCAAAGTGGTCAAGCACTGCATGCAGCCAAGGAGGGAGTCGCTGTGGTGCCCCAAAAATGGCAAACACCTACCCCGCTCTACTTTGGGACAGGAGTTGGTGAAGGACAATGGCAGCGGGGGGCAGAAGCCAAATCAGATAGCTCTTTCTACCAAGGAGTGGGTAGAAAGGGTCTGGAAAGTACCAGTAAAGCAAAAGGTGGCTCCTTTGGAGCAAACACACCAGATCTCTGCAAGCGCGGGGACAGCACTAGAAATGGAAAGGCGGCTTCACCGGACCAAAAACTCCAAAAACCCCAGAACTCTGCTAGCATGGAGCAAAAGACGAGCGAAGAGTTGCTCAACCACAGAGAAAAAGGGCTCTGTGGTGAGCGAAAATGGAGCTGAGGGAGTGGGTACCAAGGTCGCTTTTGGAAAAATGGCAAATGGAGTAATGAAGACAACGGAGAAGGTGAGGGGGTTGAAGAGAGAGTCTCTTCGTTTTTAACGCTCCAAGCAAAGTTCCCAAGGCCAGCTGTCTCCACCGAGTTTTCCCCCATTCAGAAGGTGCCAGCTGGCACCAGCGGTGAGACTACCGCTCACAGAACCCTAGCGATGGGCGCTGTCTTCGAAGGACGCGATAAGTTGGATCGCGGGAAGAAGTTAACCTATCTCTCTATCGACTGTGTACAAAGTGGGCTGGCATGTGCGCATTTTATAAGCGCAAGTGGGCCCAAAGAGGGGTCCACAAAGCAGTCTATCGTCTCAGGGAGTGGCATCTCTACAGTGTCTAATAGTCAGACATGTTGTTAGAAGGGTTATGGGCCCATTGAGGGGACCGCAAAGGCAAGCATCACTATTACTACTGAAGCACCAATATGTGGGCTCGAAGAGGAGTCCGCTATGAGTGGGCCTATCCCACATCTGGAAAGTCAACACACAGATAGTGATGAGGACCAGACAGAGCAGCTTAATCTAGACGAAGAATTCACTTTCACAGACTATGAATCAGAGGATCTAGAGTTCATTGCCAACACCCAGGGGGAGATCTCGCCCGAGACGGTCCTGTCCACAATTCCAGAATCAGCTCCGGGAGATAGTTCTGGACAGTCTCGAAGGGCAGTTGGATTTAGAGTTCAGTGGTCGCCCAAGAGGGCTCATGTGGAGTCCTTGGATGACTTTCTTGAGGTTACCGCGGCAGCTAAGGCCGCTAAATTCGACAACTAAGGTACGACAAGTTATTTAGCTTCTATTTTAAATTTCATGTCAGACTCTGAAGTTTTGTGTCTAGCTATAACATGTGGGTTAGAGGTATGGGACACAGAGCGCATTGCTTTACTCAATAAAATTCGGGGTTGGAAAACCAAACGAGTTAAGACCTGTGGCAATAACGCTCTAGGAGATAGCGCTGGGTCGACAGACATCCCCGAGGATGTTGTTGGCCCCTCACCCACACCAACGTTCACTCTCGACGTTGTCCCCCAATGAATACACTATTCTGGAACGTCAGGGGGCTGGGGGATAGGGGGAAGAGAGATATGGTAAGGGACGTTATTAACAATTCCAAGGCAGAAGTGGTAGGGCTGCAGGAGACCAAACTCCAGCACGAGCTCAAGCTCAATAGAATAGGGGGTCACAGAATCAGGGAATGGGTCTTACGCCCATCTACAGGAGCCTCAGGAGGGATCACTATTGTGTTCAATTCGGAGATTCTATCCTGCACTGAAGTATTCAGTGGAACTTTCTCCCTGACTGCCCGACTGAAACGACGGTCCGATGATTGGATGCAGACGGTGACTGTCGTCTACGGACCAAATGTGGCTACACAGCGAGATGCCTTCTGACAAGAGCTGGTCGATATTCGACAGTGTTGTTCTGGAGCTTGGATTGTTGGGGGGGATTTCAACATCACCAGATTTGCTTTCGAGCACAAGGGAAGAGGGTCTAGCGACAGACACAGAGAGGAGTTCAACAGGGTGATTACGGAGCTAGAGCTGATTGATATCCCTATTAATGACAGACTATTCACATGGTCTAACATGCAAGAGGCTCCGGTAATGGCCAAGCTGGATAGGATACTAGTATCTATGGAATGGGAAGCTAAATTCCCATTGGCTTCAGTAAGGTCGATCCCTAGACCAACATCTGACCATACCCCAATCCTGCTCGATGTGGGGGGACGTGGAGCGAAGAGGCCATGAAAATTCAGGTTTGAAAAGGCCTGGCTGGAAATTCAAGGGTTCCACCACATGGTGATGGAAAATTGGGCGCTCCCAACCGCTGGCAGAGACGCTGCATCTCGATGGTATGAAAAAATCCACAGACTCAGAAAGCGGTTGCACAGATGGAACCAGTTTAGGTTCTCAGCCATCTGGCATACAAAGATTCCTTTTTGGAGGGAATCGATGAGCTTGAGAGGGTGGAAGAGACAACAGTCTTGTCACAAGGAGAAAGAAACAGACTTTTAGAGCTTCGGGAAAATATCGCCAATCTTTATAAGTTGGAAGAGATCAAATGGCAACAAAGATCACGGATCTCGTGGCTCAAAGAGGGAGACGTGAATACAGCCTACTTCCACAGAGTGGCAAGTGCAAGACGCAGATCGAATCTTATCCTTTCAATACAGATGGACACGGGAACATCGCAGGATGAAAATGTGATTTCCACAACTTTCCCAAATTACTATAAGGGCCTCTTTGGAAAGAAAAATGACTTTAGGATCCCCTTAAGGGGAGATTATTGGCAGGCATACCAGAATGATTCTAGGAAAACTCTCGCCAATTTAGAGGAACCTTTCTCGGAAATGGAAGTGAAAAAGGCTATCAGCCAAATGAGAGCAACAAGTCACCTGGGCCAGACGGCTTTCCAATGATGTTCTTCCAAGTGTTCTGGGAAGAAATTAAAGGGGACATCATGGCATTGATGGAGGAATTTTTCCATCACAACCTCAGATTGGGCATGTTCAATTTTGCGGAGGTTGTCCTGATACCCAAACGGGAGGAGTCTAAGCGCATGGGGGATTTCAGACCGATCAGCCTATTAATTGTTCCGCAAAGATCATCACAAAGGTCTTGGCCATCCGTCTGGGAAATATTATGGATAATATTATCAGTAAAACTCAGACGGATTTTATCAAGGGAAGATGTATCCTGGACTGTGTGGCCACTGCTAAACAAGTTATCCACCACTGCCATACGAGCAATTCTAAGAACAACCTTCTAAAACTGGATTTCGAAAAAGCATATGACTCAGTTGACTGGGAGTGTCTGCAGGAAGCTCTCAGAGGGAGAGGATTTGGGGACAAATGGGTTAGATGGATCAAACAATGCCTACAGACTAGTAAAACAGCAATTTCGGTGAATGGGCGACCAGATCCATCGTTTCCTTGCAAGAAGGGACTCCGGCAAGGGGACTCATTATCTCCACTTCTATTCACTGTTGTAGCAGATGTGCTGAGGGGAATGCTAGAAAATTGTCGGAGAAAAGGCTGGATTTCGCCTGTGGCCGGCAACTCCTCCAATAAGGGATGCACGATCCTCCAATACGCTGATGACACCCTTCTGTTTGGGAATGGGTCCAGATCAGAAACAGTCTGCTTTAAAGGGGCCCTCTACTGTTTCGAAGCCTGGTCAGGTCTGAGGATTAATTTACACAAGAGTGCACTGACTCCCATTTCTCTCCCTGATGAAGAAGCTCGGGAACATGCAACTATCCTAAACGGCATGACGAATGAGTTCCCAATCAAATACTTAGGGCTCCCATTCAGACCAGGGAGACTCTCTAAGTCGGACTGGCTGCCGATAATAGATAGGGTGGAAGACAGACTGTCTGGTTGGAAAGGCAAATCGCTGTCATTAAGGGGCAGAGTGATACTCATTAACTCAGTTTTGTCTAATCTGCCCATCTACTACATGTCCTTTTTTGAGCTTCCAAAGTGGGTTATCCAAAGGATTGACCAAATTCGAAAAAGATTCATTTGGAAAGGGGCAGATTCGAATAAGGGTGGTTATTACCTGATCAAATGGAGTATTGCTTGCATGAAGAAGAAGCATGGAGGACTAGGCATCATCGACCTTAGAGATATGAACCTTGTCCTTTTGGGAAAATGGTGGTGGAAGGTTTTTCACCACAGTGGGGAAAGATGGCAAGAGTTCATTCAACCATACCTAAGGGGAAAAGGTATGAGAAGTCTAGGTTTTCGAGTACGGACTAAGGTCTCCAGATTTTGGAAAGGAATTACCAAAGCCAGTGGACCGTTCAATTCAACAGTCACGTCGACTATCGGTAATGGACGGTCCACCAGATTTTGGTGGGATAAGTGGTGTGGTGCCCATGCGCTAAAGGATACTTTTCCGGAGCTATTTGCCAGACCAAATCGTCCCAATATCTCTGTGGGAGAAACTTGGAAGAGGGGAAATTGGAAGCCGTCATTCCAAGGAGCTCTTACCCCAGGATTACATCAGCAATTGCTCGATTTGCAAGCACACATCACGCGGACCGGAACGATTTGTACCCAAGGTCCAGTCCAGATGCGATGGGGATTAGAGACCAAAGGAGCCTTCACGGTCAGATCCCTGTACCATCGAATTCACTTCCGGGGATGCAGACCAAGCTGGGCACAGGTGTTATGGAAGGCGAAAACACCGTTAAAAGTCAGAGTCTTCCTCTGGCTAGTGCTCAATAATGCAATCCTAACGAGAGAGAACCTGTCCAAAAGACAACCTCAGATTGGGACTGACTGCGGGTTCTGTAACATACATACAGAGACTTTGAATCACCTTTTTATTCACTGCCCGAGGAATAAGGCGACTATGGTAGAGGTTTTAAGAGCCCTAGGCACATCTGACTACCCCAATAAGTATGAGGATTTGTGGATCGGTCCTAAATTCGCATCGAGTCCCCACGATATGAAGGACGCATGGTACATCGCCATTGCGGCAACCACATGGGTGTTATGGCTAGATAGAAATAATTTTTATTTTCGGGCTTTATGTAGTACTATTTCTGCTAACCTTACTCATATCATGCATCTTATTTCCTTTTGGGCTACAGCTGCTGCTACAGGAACGAGAGGGAGGATTGCCAGAGTTTCCTGATGGAGGATTTTGATGATGAGGAGATAGAGTTTGGGCCGACATTGGACTGAGGGGCGGCGCCATCCATGCTCATCAGAGTCTCTATAGATGCAGCCCATGCTAGTCTGTTTTTCACCCACTGTATTTTTGGTTGTTTGAGGTTTGGAGGATTAGACCCACCTCCCAGGGTTTTGTTGGGGGTTTATGTTTATTTCCTGCACTGTCTTTTTTTTTCCGCACTGTACTTTTGTTTCTCCCCCGGTTCACGGGGTTGTTTTATTAACTACTTATTAATGAAACATGATGGCTTTATTCCACCTTTCACCTAAAAAAAATTAATAAATTACATGTAAATAATTGCCTCATCTAAAATATAAAAGATATATATATATAAAATATATAAAAAAAGAACAAATTAGTAAATCTTAAACTTATATGATCGTATTTTTCATAATATCAATCATCATTTTCCGAATAATACTCCAATCAATGTGCCATCAAAGCTAATGATTGTTCTAGGAAATGATTCCATATACCTTGCAAACAATAGCTAGAAGACTATGGTGGTAGTTCTATTTGGTTTAGACATAAAGATGATCTAGTATATAATTTGTAAAATACATATTTGAATGAGGCATAAGATATGTGTTTACAAATATCATTTATTTAAGAATATCTCCAAGAAACCACGTTAAAGGTTCATGGACTGGGTTAGAGCATCCACAGTCGTGGTTTGCTAAAAAATAGGTAAATGCATATTATAAATATAGCAAAGTAAGTTTGCTACAGTCGTAAATTGCTATAATATAGCCAATAAAATTAAGATCAGACGGATCTTCGAGATCTGTCCCACGAATTTTAAATATTTTTTTTTGATTTTTTTAATAATTAAAAACAATTTTTTAGTGGAAAAAAAACATGGTGGGCCCCTTCAAGATCGTCAAAATATGCATAAATAGCAAACGGCTGTAGCACTTTTTAAGCTAAAATATGCATAATATGCATAAATAGAAAACGACTGTGGATGCTCTTAAAGAGTCTAACTCATACAACCTATATTATCTTCATTTTTTAGACATGTATTAAAGCAATCACGTTCTAACCACATTCAATTCTAAATTTTCATCAACAGTTAGTTATCTATCAAAAGGAAACCCTGCAAACATCATCCTGCAAATTTTTGCAAAAAAAGTTGAACAATAAATGTAGGGTACGATTTTTTAATTAAAGACGTGTAAAAGCTAAAGCTGCTTACACAAAATTTATCTTGAAAGACCATTGAAAAAGACTTCCATTCACTTAAATTTCAATTACCAACTCATTTTCACTACTCTAAATAACTCATAGCTTACATTCACCATTATCCATATGATTTCATCAACAAAATAATTGTTTGAGCACAATTTAGTGGTACTTTTTACCAAAACAATTACATAATAAATTAAGGCCTCATATCAAATAATAAAAGAGAGCCTGACATCTCTTTAGTTAAGGTAATATAATACTTGTATGGCCACAATTTATATTTAATACTTGTTTAGCCATTATCAGCATCTATCCTTCACGTTTGCTTCCTTGATAATTTTATTTGTATTGACACGCTCTTGCTTCAACAAGAACTATTTATAAACATTCAATCCCCTAGAAAATCATTAGGGAAAATTAATGTAATAAACTTCAATATATCGATTTACAGCATAGAAGAGTAAGATAAATAGAACCTTCATAGAATATGTAAATAACCATATGACACAAATTGAGTTGTTAATTGCAAATAACAAGAGCGCAGAAGCCGCGAAGGAAAAGTAATAATTAGCATTCCTGATAAGCCGCAGAGTAAAAGATAGTGGAATTTCAAGTATTGCACTTGCAGCCTACACACCGAAAGGGCCGCAGTTGGGAACTGCAGTATCTGTTTGAACTTGTCGTCTAGTCTAATTCATTGTTCCAGTCGCTATTGCCAATTGTGGCCTATATTTACATTGTTGTCGCAGTCGGCAATAGCCCAACTACTAAACAATGAGTTCACAAAGGTATTGCATAATATCCTCCTATCATATAAATTTATTCACGTGCAAATAAAAAAAGCAATCTGAAATATATTTTAAGTTTCGGAAATTAACACCCAAAAATTGTCTACTAAAACAACAGAAGCAAGCTTGTTTGTGGTTGAAGGTAGTCTTGTTATTAATAAACAACAACATTAGCTTCAACTACTTTATTGGTGTGAACATCTAAAGTTCAAGAATATACTAACTTTTAGCAAAGTCACAGTGAGCACAAATGAATTTTGGTAAAAGTTTTACCATATCATTCTCCAATACATCACCACCACTCTCATGTATTTTCCTCTTCTCCTCATCACTATCCCCAAAACCAGGACAAAAATTACCGACATTCTCCAATACATCACCACCACTCTCATGTATTTTTCTCTTCCCCTCATCACTATCCCCAAAACCAGGACAGTCATTCTTCAATACATCTCCACCGCTCTCATGTATTTTCCTCTTCTCCTCATCACCATCAACACAATTAACCCACTCCATATATATCAAGTTTCTATTAAACTATGCCCACTAACTATTTGATCAAATGTCATACTGAAACAGAATATATATCTAGTGCTTATATATTGTTTGATCAAATCCTTCAACGAAACATTGAAGTATTAAACATAACACAGACTTAACTCATACATCTCTAAATCTCACTATCATATGTTGTCTTCTTCTTATTCCTATCTCATCTTCCAACGTCTTTATTGTAAAGTTACTTAAATCACAAAACCTCAATTGGCCAACAAAATTACTGAATAACAAGATGGCCTCTGCAGGACAAACAAGAATAAACAAACAAGAATAAAAGTAAGAAGCCCTAAGTACTCTAAATTCAACTCAAGATTTCCACTAAATGCCAAAAAAATTAGGTTTTGCTTACCGCTCATTCAATTAAACAAATTAAAACTCATTTTTTTAAAAAAAAAATATTTTCACCTAACTAACAATTTAACCTCAGATGCTCGTCCTACATTTATTTAATACACTAAAATTAAATTCTAGAAAAATTATACATAGAATGATTGTTTTGCGACCTTCTTTCTCTTTCTCAAACAACAAAATTCTAATAAATTTATTTTTAAAAAAAGTTTTGAAGCTAATTAATTGTAAAGATGCACTTAATCACTCCAAACAAACTAATTCGGGCTATTTCTTTATTCCAAGTCAACCAGCCCCAAATCCCAGTATTAATTCTCCCCAAATAAAAAATATTTTTTAACACAAAACTCTAACATTACAAATACTCCAAATATTGCAGATCAATCGTATTTTACACAACAACAACAACAACAACAAACAACAAAAAACCAACACACTTTAAAATATACTTTCTAACAAATCAGCCGTTTTTTTTTTAATTTCCAATTTTTACCTGACCGACGTTGCCATTGGTGAAGACATTGCTACAAATCAAATCTCGATGAATTACACACGGCTCATGGCTATGCAGATACTCCAGCTCCATCAAGATCTGCCACGACCACTTCTTCACCGCCTTCACCGAAACGTGCTGATGCTTCTTCCGGTACTCCCTCGGATTCCCCGACGTGCAAATCTCATTGATGAGATTCAGCATACTCCCACTCCCATTCACTCCCGTCTCCGTCCATACCGAATACAGCTGAGATTAATGTATAATAACCAAAGTAGCATATCTACACCTCCACTTACAATAGAACTTTGGCTACCTAAACTTTGTTCCCAAACTGACCCTAACAATTTGCTTTGTACCTTAAACTAAATACAAGCTCAACAATGGACTTGGATCATTGGTAGTGAAATCCCTTTGCAGTATAATCCAACCAAGACGGCTTCTCCCTCTCCGTTAAACACCTCAGTTATACATTGACTCAATGTATAATCCGTGGGTTCTTTCTCTCTTAAACACCCCATTCATCAATTTCCAAAGTTCTTCAAGTTTAGTACAACAAATAGAGATACGCAAAGTGCGAGCCACACGCATTAAAGCCGAAACATGATCCCCATTTCCAATATCTTCCTCTTCATCCTAACAATTCAGATTTCTCTCCTACCAATTTCGTTCCCCAATTCCACATAAATCAACAAATTAACGCGACGTAGAGCCGGTCGATCATGTGATCATCACATGAGGCGAAAGTCAGGAGCTTTACCTGGTTCTAGGCGACCTGTAACACCTCGAATTTTAAAATACCGAAAATATTTGTTTTTATATTTTTATAGTGGTGCGAATTATTTTTGAGTATATTTTATTGTATTTTATTTTTAATATTGATATTGGTATGAATATTTGGTTGGATTGGTGTAGATGATATATTGGAGTATGGGTTGAGTTTTGGTGAAGAAATAGTGGTTACTTTATTTTATACTTTTGGAGGATTATTATGAGATAATTTTATGTAATTTGTATTATTGGTATTTTTAAAGTGTAGGAGTTGGGGGTTTATTTGAAATATTGTGGAGATTGGGGGTATATGTGTAAATATACCTTACTAATTATTATAATTATAATTATAATTTATTTTTTAAAAAAAAACACCCCCATCCCCTTTCTTCTTCTTCCCTTCTTTCTTTTTTTTTCCCGATCGTCTGTTCCCAACCGAACCCATTCGGCCGATGGGTTCCCCGGCCAAATCCCTCCCTTTTCTTCGTCTTCTTCAAATTAATTCGGAGGGTAGGCTAATTGAAGGGTGCTCTAGCTCATGGCGGAGTCGATTTGGAGAAAGAAATTAGTGGAGGAAATATTGGCGACTTTGGATGCGGGATGGCGAGGTGGTGCTTCGAGTCTTCACGGACTATTATGTGAGTATGAACTTTTATTCTATCTGCATAATGTGCTATGAAAATTTTAAATTATGGTTTGGTGTGTGATGTGCGAGTGAAGTGTATTGAGTATGGAAAAGTTTATAAGTAGAATACGGAGTAAATTATGAGGTGTAAGAAATTAGTATATATATGTTTGGGAGTGTGTTGTTGCTTGTAGATAAATATTTATATGCTTCGGGGTTGTAATGAGTAGATCTATGTATGTGAATGTATGGAGATGTGTGATGTGTAATCTCATGATTGATGTGAAGAGGTGGAACGCATGGCGTATATGATATGAGTCATATGGTGTATGTGTGATATGCGGGTGATAAATTGGAAATTTTATGTGATATTGTGATATGAAATGAATATGGTGTGTGTGTGACGGGTGAGTGGGAAATGAAAAGTTTATATGATATCAGTGAGATTCATGGCTTGTGTATGTTTATGAATTTCATGGAGTTTATATGCTTTCATGTTATGTTATAACGGTGAAATTAGAGTATAAAGGAGTTATATTGTAAATGAGTTATTTGATAAAGGAGCTATACTGTAAAGGAAATATATCGTGATATATTATAGAGGAGTTATGTTATACAGGAGATATATTTATTTATGGAGTTATATTATAAAGGAGAGATATACATATAGAGAAATATTATAAAGGAGATTTATTATAAATGAATATATGGAGATATTTATTAAAGGAGTTATTATATTAAAGAAGTTATATTAAAGGAGTTGTTATATTAAAGGAGTTATTTTAAAGGAGTTATATATTGCCCCAAATTATATTTGGGGAATAGGAGTTATATATGTATTTATATTGCCCCAAATTTTATATTTGGGGAACATGAGTTATATTGTGAAGGAGTATATAATAAAGGAGATATGTATATGTACATAAAGGAGAATTAAATATTGCAGTGCCGCACAATCTCCCAGGGGTTTGGGCTAGGCCCCACAGGCCCGGGATACACCCGGGAACAGGAGTTATATATTGCCCCAAATTATATTTGGGAAACAGGAGTTATATATATATATATTTATATTGCCCCAAATTTTATATTTGGGGATCAGGAGTTATATATTGCCCCAAACTATGTTTGGGGATCAGGAGTTTTCCTCGCTGGTATAGGGCCAGGAGGAAGACGTAGCCTCGGACGTATAAGACTCTGTGTGAGCATCGATCCGCATATTATATTTTACTTTTGACTAGCCTTTTGGCTTTAGTCTTGGTTGGACAAGCGCGCAACCGTACTTTCAATCCAGCCCACAAATGGTAGATGCTTAGGACACCTGGATCTGGGTGATGTGGTGGGTTAGCGGGATTGAAATGTATGGGATGGGAGGCACAGAGATCCCTGTGTTGTACGAGGAGGTCAGCTGTGTGGGCACTGAAAAGGTGAAAATATAAAGGTAAATGTGTATTGAAAGAATATATGTATATGTAAAGATATGGATGATATGATATCTTGCGGAGATTACTTATATTATGGGAGATATGAATATACTACGGGGGATATATATATATATATATATATATATATATATATATATATATATATATATATATATATATATATGTGTGTGTGTGTGTGTGTGTGTGTGTGTGTGTGTGTGTGTGTGTGTGTGTGTGTGTGTGTGTGTGTGTGTGTGTGTGTGTGTGTGTGTGTGGGTATATATTGGCATATGGCTATACTTATGATGCGATATTGGCAAATGAATGAACATGAGTAGAGGAGAGTGAGAAAGTAAAGAAAAGAAATGAATAGTATATAGAGTATGTATGTGAATGAATATTAGAAATAAAGAAGAGGAGTTATGCAATCATGAATGAAAGGTAAGGTGAGATATAATATGAGAATGAAAAGTTAAAGTAAGCGGTATTATGAGTTGTGAATGGAGATTTAAGTAAAATACAGTATGATATGAGTGGTTCCACCTGGAAATTGTGTCAAGGAACTACCTGCCCGCTGTTTCTGTGGAAATGGTGGGAACTACCTGCCTTGGCATAATTCGCAGGGCGAGTGGGTATGATAGTGCTAGTGATTAATGGAAACGAAGAATTAATTAAGTGAAGATGAATAGTGATTGGAGTAAATTAATACCCAAGCTATCGGCTTTGGGGTGTGATATATTATTGCCCAAACTATGTTTGGGATATGGAGTATAAATTGATGAGAATGAAAGTGAGATCAATGATAATTTGAGTTATGAGTGAAAATGAAAGTAAGTTAGTTATCAATTAGATTGAATAATAACTGAATGAAATAATGAGATGTGAATGAGCTATAAGGCATGCTTTTGATTTAATGAGAATAAGCATTCTAATTAGAGATGTGCTAATGATGTGATGAAATGTGAGTAAATCGCATGGGCAATGAGATGTGGTATTATGAGAATAGATGCATATGTTTACGATGTGATACTTATTATAACGCAATAAAATAAATACATGTATTATGAGATTGGGTATGAAAATGGTTATTAAAGAAAGTAAGTTGTGATATGAGTTGTGTACCTTGGAAGTGTGTCGGGGAATTACTCGCCTGCTATTTCCGTGGAAATGGTGGGAACTACCTGCCTCGGCACAATTTCCAAGATGAATGTGTGTGTTGATGACATAATATAAGTAAATGAAACGCATGGCTAAATAGAGTTGGAGAAATGATGTAATAACATCATGTAGTTATATTAATATAAATAGTGAGATGCTGATATGACGATAAGTGTGGAAAGATGAATATTCGTATTATGCGAATGTAAGATAAGTATATATATATATATATATACGAGGTTGATGTGAAGTGTATTATGAAATGTGGGAAGTTATGGATAATTAAATAGTTGAATGCAGGTTTGGCAGAGTATTTGATATGTCATTGTATTGACAATGTTGTTGTATTCAAGATTCAGGTTGCCTTATTTTAATTTGGCATTCGTAAGTTTAATTTATTTTCTTTATACTATTTTAATTTGTTATTTGATTAATAACTATACTCACACCAGAAATGGCTAACCCCTTAGTGTTTGGGGGGTTAGGGAGTCCCTAGACTACCCTAAATCCCCTACTGTTACAGGTCCTCAGCAGAGCAGAGGTGAGACACAGATTTTGTTGAGTAAAGTCTTTTATATTAAATTTGATGTATAAGTGTAGTAATGTGAATAGTAGAATCTATAGTTTAAATTGTATTATGGATGTATAAGCACGTATATGAAGATGGTAAGTATAGTACGATGTGGTATGGTATGTTTGTGATCCGTACCCACCTCGTTGTGGTGTACCGGGCTCTGTGGTAGGTTTTACAAAGGTTTTTCTAAAAATTTTATCTCGTTTTCAAAGAAATTTATGGTTTTTATTTGATATTTGATAATTCGTTATGAGTTTGGCCCCCAGAGCATTATATTATATTGCCTGTGTGTATCTGCTCATTTTGGCCTGGGGAGCCCATGAAATTATTGTGTATTTTGTGAGCTACGGAATTTTGAGCAGAATTCCGTAAGCTTTTTGTGTTTCGGGGCAAAATTTACAGGGGAGACTCTGTCAAAATTTTTCCTGAAATATAACTTTCTTAGTTTATGATTAAAGTGATATAGAAATTGAAAGAATTGAATTTGGAGACTTAGTTTTTCAAAAAAAACAAAAAATTGGGGCGTTACACGACCTCTATGCCCTCTTCTTGGTCGAAGGCACGGTAGATGCGCTTGACGGCACCGGGACCGAGGAGCTCGACGTAGCGGTCATACCGGCCGTGTAACCCCTGTTTCCATTAATACGTATTTTTCAAGTATTTTTCCGTATTTTAAATCCATAGTATCTTGTAACTATTCTTTCTTAATTGATTATTTTATTCAAACTACTTTTATGAAGCCCAATATTCAATTATTCAATTGTTTTAATACTTAATTTGAAGCTCAAACCCAATTGTTTATTATAAGCCAAATTCCATAATTGATTTATTAAATGTTTTGAAGCCCAACCCAACAAATATTACTATTATTATTTTATTTTATCTTGAGCCCATCTATTGAAGCCCATTCGACTATTGGATCTCCTTGGGATACCCATTATTAAAATCCACTAACCCAGTACCCATATATTTGTACAGATTAATCCTACACACTCACCCATATACAATCTCTTCATGCTCCCCCACTTTGCAATTTCCATACCTACACGTCCCCCCCCCCCCCCCCCCCCCCCCCCCCCCGCCGCCACCTCATAACTACCTATTATTAATTAACCACCCATATTTCCCGCTTTCTCTCTCTCTCTCCCACTCCTCTCCCCCTCTATTTAAAACAGAGTACAATTCCCCCCCTCTGTTCACTCTCTCTCCCGTCTCCTTCTTTCTCCCGCTCTCTCTCTTTCTCTGTTTTGAAACCCCGAACCCAAGAACAACCCCGTCTTCCTCCTTCTTCCTCGCTCTTTGTCGAGCCTTCTCCCTTCGCCATTGCCGAACTCCGCAACCGCTCGTCTTCCCCACCGAAGCTCCGCTAGTCCCCGCCTCGACCTCTCCGCTGTCCCTCGAAGTCCTCCGCCCGCCTCGCCGTTGAGTTTCCCCCATCGCCGTCGCTCCGCCCTCCGATCGCCGCCACCCTCGCCTTCCTCCTTCGCCATTGCACTCGAGCCATCGTCGACACACTCCCGCCTCGTCTTCAACCTCGATTACTCTCGCCCTCCTTGTCAGCGCCGCTCGAAGCTCTGCCCTCTTGCTCTCCCTTAAGCGTGCATCTCGCAACAGCCGTCGTCTTCCCTGCACCTCGACGAGCACCACCAGCCACAGAATACTCACCCCCTTTCGTCTTCCTCCATCGAAGAACTCCGAGAACCCCCGAAGCTCCGCCTGTACACTCACTGCAGAACCCATCGAAGGTCACCTCCGTTCGCTTTTCGCCACCCGAGCACCGTCCAATCATCGTCGCCCCGCTCGGTTGCCGTTCCCTCTCCCACCTCTCTCTCTCTCTGTCGCATTTGGGAAGAAGGAGAACATAGATTGGTTGTATTGCTGTTTGGTGTTTGTGTGGGAGATCCAATCGTGAATTGGTGTTTGGTGTTTGTGAAATGGGTTGGGTTGTGTGTTGCTGTTGTGGAGAAGTGGAGTTTGGTGTTGCTCTTGTGTGCTGTTGGAGTGTTGTTGTGCTTTGGTTTTGCGCGTATCTTGCACGTGCTTCGCTGTCCGGGATTCTGATCCCATTATTCTTGTATTCGGCATCATCGTCGTCAGTTATCAGGCAAGTATCCTCTTGTACAATTCGTTTGTTCTCGTACAAGCTTCCTTTGAAAAATACCGCAAGTATATTCATTGACTATCCGTTACAAATTCTAATTCATATTCAACGATTTGGCTTGAAATCTGTTACTATACGAAATCCGTTGATCCTGTATTCCTACATGATCATATGCATTACATGAACACGATTGATACACACATATGTCCTCTTAGGATTATACGTGATTGTATGCATGATTGTTTTACCCGTGATAGTAGTTCAAATGCTGTTATGATATCTTTTTGTTCTTGATTAAACCTTGCATATGCTATTGATCACATCATAGTTGCAACATGTTTTATAAACCCTGCAATATGTTTTCCTGCATTGCATAAATTTTGATACTCGATCCTGTCATGTTACTCGTTCTTGTTGTTGCATGTAGATGTTTACCGATCCAGTTATTGTTCATGTTACCGTCCATGTTATTGATTATTGAAAAAAAAATATAATAACAAGCCGGGATATAAGGGGAAAGATTTAGTAATGGGCAATATAGAAAAGCGTACTGGGACGGGAGCTCATGATTTCCCGACGCAAGTTGCAAGTTACAAGTTGCAAGTTTGCAAATTACAAGTTTACATGTTCATGTTACAAGTTCACACTCTACATGTTCCACATTGCACGTATCTCAATACAAGATAAGATTTACATGTTTTTCCGAGTACGTAACCTATAAAATCCACCACTAGTCTAAACGTTCACTTGATTGCGTGTATCAAACAAGTGGTATGGGACGCATGATTGCTGCACAAGTTAGATTAATAAAAGACATGAGATTAATACGTGCACTTGCATAATTCAATTACATGTACATGTTCATGTTGACTTGTTTACATACATGCCACTTGTTTCATGATATCTTGTTCATAATCATGTTTACTGTGGTAGGGTAAAAATGGCCTGGAGGCCCTACCAGGGCCCAATACAACTCTCACTCAGAAATGGTGAAAACAGCGGTCCAGATCGGCTCCGAACCTCCACTACAGGGTCGGCGCCGAGTCTCCAGTTCACCCCCACAGATCCGGACTCCTCGTGTCCGATGAGCGACTATGGCCCTCGGCCTCCGATCCACGACAGCCCTCCAAGCCGTCCTACCATCCTGGTGTAGAAGGAAGATGACTTGGCGCAGCCCAGGCCCTCAGATCCTCCCAGGAGCACAGGAGCCCCATGATCTGCCCTGTCAGCCCCAAATACCACCAAGAGCTTTGCCACATCAGCCCTATACCACTCCTGGTATTGCCACGTCAGCCCTAAACCCCCTGGGCCTTCTGCCACGTCAGGCCCATGGGCTTCCGGGTTCAGACCCGGCCCCCAAGCGGATCCAAACCCGGTTGGGATTCTCTATAAATACTAGACCCTCACCCACCTTTTCAGGTAATCAATCTTTTTCCACTTAAATTCACCTAGTTATTGCTACTCTCTCACAGAGACTGACTAGATCGTCGGAGGGTCCGCCACCGGGACAAACCCCGGTGTTTCAGGACCGTCTGCAGGTACACAAGACCTCGGATCCGAATCCTCTGATCCGAGCCCAGATCTCCGAATCACCCCGAGGTCGCCACAGGTTCCGCCCGGTCAGCCAAGGGTCGTCAGACGAGCAGCATTCTCCTTCAAATACAAATTGAGTCCGAACTCACACCTGGTGCATCCACACGTCTCCCAGAAATAAACCGCATCAGGTTGGCGCAGTCTGTGGAAAACTGCTTCAGAGGCCGACCCTAGCACGACCATCAAGGCACCTCGACAGCCGAACCCTCATGGCCTCAAAGGGCAAGGGGGTTGCTTCCTCCGTCAACCGACGGGACACCCCACCACCAAACACCAATGCCGGGCCACGCGCATCAAAGCACGGAGATTCCCATCAGGGATCCCGGCGGAGCGCCACCCGTACAGTCCAGCCCGACCTACGAGGAGTAATCGTCAACCGACAGGTTAACCGCAGCAGGGGAAGGGCCGCTTCCAACCCGGCCCCGAACCATCCAAGACCGCCGCCTGAGGGACGGAGGTCAGCACTCAGCCGCATCGGAAGGCAGCCCTCGGACCGACCAAACAGGGTCGAGGGAGCCCCCGTCACTCACAAGGAGTTCCGAGACTTCCGGAGAGAAATTCTAGGGGCCCTCCGACGGGCCCCCAGGGAGGAAACCTTCCACTCCCAAACTAGGTCGGATGCTGAGGCAAGCATGTCGCACACGTCAACTATCCAGCCAGAAGACGGCGGCGTACTCCTAAGGCGCCTCCAAGAAATGGAGGACCGCCTCGATCACATAGGGGACGGCGACCGACGAATGGCTCAGGGGTACAGACCCATCCGTCCTCCCTTCTCCGCCCCCATCCTTCAAGCAGAAATACCCAGGAATTTCCGACCACCTCAATTCGAGACCTACGACGGCGAGGGAGATCCCGCTGATCACATGGAGGGTTTCAAAACCCTCATGATGATTCACAGCGCCTCGGATCCCCTGCTATGCCGAGCCTTCCCCGCCATACTCCGAGGTCCGGCTCGTGAATGGTACTCAAAGCTCACCCCCGGCTCCATTTACTCCTTCGACCCACTAGAAGGCAATTTTCTTGCTCACTTCGTCACCAGCCGGAAGGCGGAAAGGACCAGCGCCTCTTTACTTGGGCTCAGACAGATAGACGGAGAGTCCCTCAGAGTGTTCGTCCGGAGGTTTACCACGGAAGCAAGGGCGGTATCCTCCCTTGATCCAGGCATCGCCTCCGCGGCCTTTCGGCACAACGTCCGTCATGGACAGCTGAAAGCTTCTCTGGCGAAGAGACCCCCCATCGACTTTCCCGACCTCCTCAACAGGGTCGAGAAATACATTAGAGCAGAAGAGGCCCTTAGCCCCGAAGACGCCAGGGAGGCCAACTCGAAGGGAAAGCGGAAAGCCGAAGAAGTCGAGCCATCAAAGAAAGCTCCGAGGGACGCGGGGGCCGTAAAAAAGATCCCGCCGATCCCCCGCTTCGAGAAGTACACTCCCTTGACGCATAACGTATCCGCCATCCTCTTAGAAATCGAAGACAAAGGTATTGTTCGACTACCTCCCCGACCCAACAACGGCAAGAACCGAGATCAGCGCTTCTACTGCCGCTTCCACAGAGACCATGGGCACGACCCCGATCAATGCCGGGCCCTGAAAGACGAGATTGAGGAACTCATCTCCAGGGGGTACCTCCGAGAATTCACCCGAGAAGTCCCGCGAGATCGACGAGATACTAGGAGCCGGAGACACTCGCCCCCGAACCCTACTCCGAACCGCATCCAGGGTCGGGATCCCGAGTCCGAGGGAGCCGCGGACCCGCCATTTATCTTACACTGTGTCCATGGAGGGCCAATGGGAGGGGAATCGAATACCTCCCGAAAAGCCTTCATCCGAGAGGTGAATGCTGTCCAAGGCAACCCCTCTCCCGAGCTACAATCCACGCCAGTCTCATTCTCAGGGGAAGACCTCGAAGGCGTTCGCCTCCCCCACTGCGATGCCCTCGTCATTAGCCTCCACATGGCTAATTGTGAAGTTCGCCGAATCCTCGTCGACAACGGCAGCTCGGTGAACATTCTTTTCCTCGAAGCCTTCGAGAATCTGAAATTACCTAGAGGCAAGCTCAAGCCGGCCGGATACACCTTGCATGGGTTCTCCGGCGTCCCTGTCGTGATAGAAGGGATTGTCACCCTCGACGTTACCGCAGGATCGGCTCCCGTCAAGAGGACCGAGTCTATGGACTTCATGGTGGTCAACGTCAAGGCGGCTTACAACGCCATACTCGGCCGTCCCGGGTTATGCTCCCTCCAAGCAGTGCCTTCGGCCTACCATCTGAAGCTCAAATTTCCCACCCCACAAGGAGTCGGCGTCGTCCGAGGTAGCCAAGAAGCAGCGCGATCATGCTACATGACCACCGTTGGGGGAGGAGTGTTCCCCCTCGACGCCGTCAAATTCAAACCACAGAAGGATGACCCTACCCCCAGACCTGCCGTCGAGCCGGAGAGGTTCCCCCTTGACACCAAGCACCCAGTGAATTCCTGCGAAGAACGAGCATAGGTTTTAACTTAGCTAGAAGTGAACCTTTTGTAAAGCTTTCCTTTGTAAAGGACCGTTTTTAGCGGCCCCCCTATCTTATACTAAGGAAATCTCGTTGTATCATACTCCAAACGCCTCGGCAAATCCGACCTAATACCAGGTTAGGGGATCGGTACCCAAGACTTCACCTCCCCCCACTCCGATTCCTCACGAAACGATAAGGCCGAACCACATCCCCTTCATCATTTCGTATGCTATCAACCGGAGCAAAGAGTGAAATGAATTCCTTATTCATGTTCCTTTATTAGGTTAAGAGGAAACAAACGAAGACCGTTGCAGAAATACTCCCCTCATCTCGAACAGCAGGTGGCCGCCCTCTCAAGGCCCCTCTGATCCGACGAACGGCGGGATCACTCCAAACGAACAACGGGGAACTCTCTCCTTGGCATAAGGGTCCTTTGGTTCGGCCACGATTGATATACCGACCACGGAACTCTGGGCATCGGTGGGCTGCATACGTTCTGGTAGCAACACCACAATCGGTACCCCCTCCCCCCCTGCTCACTGACCACCCAAGGAAGTTCTCGAAAACGCCCAGCATCGACCGGTAGAGGTGTATCTCCACCTCCTTCTCCACTAGCACATCGCGAAGTCGCTTCTCAGAGGAGGGCCTCTGCACCAAGGAACTCGACATAGCTTATCCAGGTCCGACTCCCACGAGTTCCCCGATCCAACGTCACCCTCCTCAGACGACTTGCCTCTTCACCAAGGGCTTCGGACATGTTCTTGTAAATAGCTAAAGGCCGCCCCGGCGGTGCGGGCCCTCTCACGGTACCAAGCCAAAGTGGCCTCCAATGCCTCCACCTTGCTCCGGAGCCACGCCACGACGGAACGACGGGGGTCCACCTCGGGAAGGAAAGCCACAACCTACAAAGAGAACCAACTCGAAGCACATAAGCAAGGAGATTCGGAAATGTCCGGCGCCAAAACACTTGACAAGTCAAAGATACTTTTTTATAAATTTTGCTGCTTCTTACAAAAAGGCGGTGGCCAGTCCGCGGGAGGAAAATACAATCGAAAGGGGGCAAAAAGAAAGAAAGGCAAAACTATACAACTCGATTTCCCACCTCGTCATCGATCGGGTTCGCCGGAGGATCGACGGCCGGGTTGACAACGGGCCCCTCTTCGGCAGGAGTCTTCGGGGTCCCATCGATCTCCATGTCGTACTCAAAGTTGGACAGGTCGACGGTCGGATAGAAGTGCCTCACATGACTGAGGGCCTTCGCGTAGCACTCATCCTGGGCGGCGATCACCATCCGCTGACCCGCATCCGTCAGCTCTTTCCTCTCCTTGGCGAACGCAGCTGTCAACTCTCCCTTCTCCTTCGCCAACTTCCTCTTCAAGGAGGCCACCCTCTTCCCCCACTCGGTGTCCTTGGCCTCGAGCTCCAGCTTCATCTGCTGCTCCCTCTGATGCGAACCCTCGAGCTCGATCCGCATCTCCTTCATCTCTCGCTCGCTCTTGTCCGCCCGAGCACGTTCTTGCGACAGGGACGCTTCGTAGAGAATCTTTACATTAGCTCCCTGCATACAAGCCTGCGACCGAAAGGCACAGATAAGAAGAAAACTCCTGAAGCAAGACTAACAGAAAGGAGGAGGTCGTCAAGCTTACCAACACGGTGGCCTGCGCCAAACGCGTAAATGCCACCTCTACGGGCTCGCTCTCCATCATCTGGCGGTCGCGAGGCGTCGCCAGCTTCTCCACCACCTCTACTGCCTGGGCTTCCTCGGTCAGACAGTCACCCATCCGAACCGACCAGTCCGGCGCCCACCGTTGCTGCAACATCTCCACCACCGGGTCCTCCTCCTCAACCTCTACCAAGGGACCTTTCCCCTTGTCGAGATCGGATGCCCTCGCTGGGCCCTTATCCCTCGAAGGGGCAGCTCCCTTGCTCGTCTCCGAACGAGTCCTCTTAACCCTCGGCTCGAGCGGTACCTCCGAAATAACAAGGGACGGCTCCCTCGGCCTCTTCGCCGCCTCCCCCTTCTTCTTCTCGGCATTCTCCTTCTTCATGGCGAGCCTCCTTGCTTTAATCGATGCCTCATCCATATCTACAGAAAAAGCCATTAAAGAACAATGAGCAAGAAAGTACGAAAGGATCGAGAGAAAAGAAACAACTACATACGCAGAACGGCTGGGCTCAGTCCAACGCTCGCCAGGTGGACCTCCGTCACCTTTGTCCAATCAATACTAGGGGACAAACGGAGGCGCTCGACAAACCCCCACTCCTCGGCCGTCAGATTCCCTGGCCCCGGCGCAGGATGGCTCGGCTTGGAGTAGTTCCATCGAGTCGGAATGTCCCAGGGCTCTTCACTCCGGATCGCCAGATATTTTTTCTTCCAGTCCTTGATGGAGTCCGGGTGGCTGTGAACAACCTTCCTCCTACTCCGGAGGGAAATATAGTAAACACCCTCAGCCGCCGAACTAATCATCAGCGTCGCTCGGAACACGTTCAACCGAAGGGGTACCTGTTGTTCCTCGCACATCAATACAAAACAGATTATCTGCTTCCAAGAGTTCGGCCCATACTGCATCGGTGCCAAGGAGGCCCAGTTCAGCACTTCCCGAACAAATGGGTGGACTGGCAGCCTCAGTCCACAAATGAACGCGTCCACTGGGAAGACACAATACCAAGCAGATAGGGGATCGGTTGGGCACAGAGTAGGGCTCGGCAGCATCAATTCGTAGCTAGGACCTATGTGGTACGCCAGCTGCAAAACCTCCAAGTCCCCACCATCCAAGACGGTCAGAATCGCGTCCATCAACACCCTCTTCCAACTCGGTGAAGAGGCTTGCACACCAAAGAGCTCCTTGTCGGATAGGTCGTCAGGATATTGGCGGAAATGCTTCGGCTGCACGGGTGAACCTGTCCACAAGTTGCGGTAGACAGACCCCTGGCTCGAACCGCCAGTCCTCGATCCTGCCTTCCTCGGAGCCTTCTTCCTCTTCTTGGTTCGCTCCGGCGAGGGAATGAATAAGGGCCCGCGACCAGTCAGCATGGAACTCGGACCTGCACCCTGAACTGAGGATCTCCTTACGGTACCACCCTCGCCTCCCTCTCCCTCGGAAGTCAACTCCAAAACACGGACTCCGTCCGAACCATCATTCGCTTCCTCCGACTCGCTGCTCTCCACCACGAAGGGACGACGAGAACGCAACAACCTCGCACCATATACCTCCTCCTCACCTACTGGTTCCTCCCACGAAACCGTATCAGAGGACTCATCAACGTGTACTAACTCCGCCTCGAGTACGGGCTCCTCCCAGGACGTCGATTCGGAGATGGGCTTCACTTCCCCCCTAGACGTCGACGCTGACGAGCCAGACTGAGCCCTATCCATCTATGCCTAAACTAAGCAGACTTACCAACTCACCTGGGGTTACTTTGGAAGGGCGAGCCTAGTACAGCGAGCTGCAAAGATGAGCGCGGAAGGGTTGAGAAATTTTTTTTTTAAAAAAAAAAAAGGGAAGCAGCAAGAAAGGAGTGGACTGATGGGGGAGAGGGGGGAATATTTATAGGAGATAGAGGCGACTCCTCGATTTCCGCGAGTACTGTTCACCTATTTGACATGCAACTGCCGCCTGGAAATTCGCGCCACGTCCTCAAAACGTGCGCTGCTGACATCATCCAATGACAGACTGGCAGCTAGACGAGGAGGTCAGCTCGGGAGAAGTATTCGGGGGAGGGAACATTCTTACTTAAGATTTAAGGCGCCGTCCTTAGACAGACGCCCCGGGCTCCGAGGCGGGGTCGGTTCCCCTTTCACCCATGAGCAGCTCGGGGCTTACAGCCTCGTCGGCCGAAAACCCGAACTGTTCAAAGGTGAGACAGAAACCGCCATCACCTGGATCCCTATTGAAATGCAGAGTAGTCAACCTCCAATCGGAGAACAAATCCTCTATCCGAGGCTCAAAGCTGTAAGACGCCGCCCTCGGCGAGCACCCCGGTCGAAAACAGATCAACACTCAGAGATCGAGAGAAGTGTACCATTCCGAGCCAGTTGATGCAACTGCAAAGGTTCGGCCTGCTCTGACAACGGAACCTTCACAGTTGCAAACAACTGGCCCGGAACGCCCTTCATCTCTCCCGGAAGGACAGAACCTTCACAGTTGCAAACAGCTCACCTCTCGGAGTTCGGTCGTTAACCCTCTCGCCCGAATCCCCCCTGGATCTGGTTGCCGTATCAGGGCCATCAGATCCAAGAGAAGATCCGGGCGGCAGAGAAACCACCTCTCCGACACAACCGGGGGTAAAAAGTGGCAAAAGACAGGCGTCCGCCGAAGCAGACACCTTTAAGGGCCAATAGACCACCCTTGCTTTGATCTGAACCACTACGGAAGGGGGGGGGGTACTTATAGCCTCCCCCAGGGGCCGACCTTTATGACGCGGGGAAAACCAAACGACGGAAGACCATGCGCCATACATTTATTAGGCGGCGCCATTAAAGTACCTGGGAAATTGGAACCTCACACAGATCCCAAGGCGCCCCCAGTGCTCCGCGAAGACGGCAGACTACCCTGCTCAACATTTCCAAGGCACACCGGTTCGCCCACAATCTGGCCGGCCCATAAACCCCTCGCCAGCTCGAGGCCAATTTCTAACACCAGAAAAGTCTTCTCAGGAAGGCTCCACGGCTCGCCATCACCCTTACCAACCCGTAATCCCTCGCCAAGCTCGAGGTCAGGTCTGGCACCAGGGTAGTCTTCTCAGGAAGGCTGAACGGCTCGCCATCCCCCTTGTTGGCCCATAAGTCCCTCGCCAGCTCGAGGTCGGGTCCAACACCAGGGTAGTCTTCTCAGGAAGGCTCCACTGCTCGCCATCACCCTTACCAATCCGTAATCCCTCGCCAAGCTCGAGGTCAGGTCTGGCACCAGGGTAGTCTTCTCAGGAAGGCTGAACGGCTCGCCATCCCCCTTGTTGGCCCATAAGTCCCTCGCCAGCTCGAGGTCGGGTCCAACACCAGGGTAGTCTTCTCAGGAAGGCTCCACGGCTCGCCATCACCCTTGCCGACCCGTAATCCCTCGCCAAGCTCGAGGTCAGGTCCGGCACCAGGGTAGTCTTCTCAGGAAGGCTCAACGGCTCGCCACCCCCTTTGTTGGCCCATAAGTCCCTCGCCAGCTCGAGGTCGGGTCCAGCACCAGGGTAGTCTTCTCACGAAGGCTCCACGGCTCGCCATCGCCCTTGCCGACCCGTAATCCCTCGCCAAGCTCGAGGTCAGGTCTGGCACCAGGGCGGTCTTCCCAGGAAGGCCAACGGCTTGCCATCCCCCTTGTTGGCCCATAAGTCCCTCGCCAGCTTGAGGTCGGGTCCAACACCAGGGCCTTCTTCTCAGGAAGAATCACCGGCTTACCATCACCCTTGCCGACACATAATCCTTCGTCTCCTCGAGGTGCGGTCGAGCACCAGGGTACTCTTCTCAGGAGGAAGCAACGGCTCGCCATCAACCTTACCGCTTAACAGGCTCTCGCCGGCTCGAGGATCGCTCTAGACAATCAGGACGCCCCCCTCCGGAAGATTCAACGATTTGCCATCCCATTTTCACGACCAGGAACACTCCTCCCAGGCTAGCTCCCGCACCCCCGCAGGAGTGGGGGGCTTGTGTGGTAGGGTAAAAATGGCATGGAGGCCCTACCAGGGCCCAATACAACTCTCACTCAGAAATGGTGAAAACAGCGGTCCAGATCGGCTCCGAACCTCCAGTTCGGCACCGAACCTCCACTACAGGGTCGGCGCCGAGTCTCCAGTTCACCCCCACAGATCCGGACTCCTCGTGTCCGATGAGCGACTATGGCCCTCGGCCTCCGATCCACGACAGCCCTCCAAGCCGTCCTACCATCCTGGTGTAGAAGGAAGATGACTTGGCGCAGCCCAGGCCCTCAGATCCTCCCAGGAGCACAGGAGCCCCATGATCTGCCCTGTCAGCCCCAAAAACCACCAAGGGCTTTGCCACATCAGCCCTATACCACTCCTGGTATTGCCACGTCAGCCCTAAACCCCCTGGGCCTTCTGCCACGTCAGGCCCATGGGCTTCCGGGTTCAGACCCGGCCCCCAAGCGGATCCAAATCCGGTTGGGATTCTCTATAAATACTAGACCCTCACCCACCTTTTTAGGTAATCAATCTTTTTCCACTTAAATTCACCTAGTTATTGCTACTCTCTCACAGAGACTGACTAGATCGTCGGAGGGTCCGCCACCGGGACAAATCCCGGTGTTTCAGGACCGTCTGCAGGTACACAAGACCTCGGATCCGAATCCTCTGATCCGAGCCCAGATCTCCGAATCACCCCGAGGTCGCCACAGGTTCCGCCCGGTCAGCCAAGGGTCGTCAGACGAGCAGCATTCTCCTTCAAATACAAATTGAGTCCGAACTCACACCTGGTGCATCCACACGTCTCCCAGAAATAAACCACATCATTTACATATTGCATTTTTCCTATTACATAATTCTTGATTCCTTACTCTTTTTCCTGCTTCTTGTTTAGTTTTTATACTTGTCCCGTTAGCTTGTACTACTTGCGGCCCGTGACTTGCATTAACGGGTATCTTCTTGTTTCCTCTTTTTGTAATAATGTACTTGCAGGCCCGAATGGAGAGTTACCCGAAGAAGTTGCTAATCAAGTGTTTTAGTCTTGTTAATTATCATGTTACTTTAGTTCATGTTTTATTCATGTACTGTTTATTGTATCCGGACATGTTTGACCCGTAACTATGTTTTTTTTCCAGTTGTTGATTATGAACTGTTTCTTAGTTTATTATTATCTTGTCTGTGTTTATACATGCTTGCGTGGTTGTTATTGTTCTGTTGTTGAGTTACCTGTACATCTTATGAATGATGTATTCGCATCATTCGCTGGGCCTCAGTCACGTGCTCGTATTTTCGTATTTTGGGAAGCGGGGCGTGACATACTGATGGGACACCTCATTCTTGGAGGAGGAGATGCAGTGGGATATTCTTCTAAGCCATTGAAGAAATTCAAAACCCTAGAAATCGAAGCACGGAATTTGATGAGAAAAAAAGGAAGCTCCAATCGTCGAATATACGAAGAAGAGTATCGAAGACCTATTGCACGTGTAATACATGTTCCCATTAAGTTATTTAATCTCAGCTTTTAATCGTCTAGATCAATACAATATATGAACGGCTACAATCGTCTTTTGACAGATTTTTTTTTATATATTCTTGCTTTTATAATAGAAAATAAATATGCATATAGATATCTCTAATATCTAATATTATAATGAAAGAGTTTGGGTTGTCAGTTGTATACAACCTGTAATTTGTAGACATTCAACAATATAATCTCAACCATTCATTTTTAAGCGGTAGTAATATTAACCATTCATTTACTCAAATGTTATTAGTTACCATAATACCCACAAAGTTTAAATTTATTTACGATTTAATAATTTACTAAAATGTTACTCATAAAATAAAAGTTGGGGCCATGAAGGGCAATTTGTAAAGAGCATGTGATGAGTAAAGAGAGGTCTTCAATGTTAGATTACGTCTTATTATTTACTTTAACAAATATATTTATTAAGACATGCAAAGCACGTGCAGATTACTAATACTCTAAAATATTTTAAAATTTTATATAAATGAGTGGACATCAAAATTAATCGATCATTACTCATTATTCAATTTGCCAACCTCCATCCTAACTATTTATAGCCAACTCCACCTCCTCACTCATCTCATCACGCCAAATGTGGAACTAAAAATTTTCAAAGCTTAAAATTTAAATACATTTAGTTCGACATTGGTGAGATAAGAGAAATGAGGAGGTAGAATTGACTATAAATAGTTAGGATGAAGTAAACTCATTGAGTAGTGGGTAGTGATCAATTTATTTTAATTTAAACTCATTTTTAGGAAGAAAAAAAAAGGAGAAAAGACAACCAACAATAATTTTTTAGCTTTAAATTGCCCTTGATTACTATAACAATCAATTACACTGCTAGTTAGTTATAATCTAAATCAGTCCAGACCTCAAAAAAAAATGTCTAAGCCTTCACCTAACCAACTCAATTGCAAGGGGGGTGATTTTGTGATTACTTTTATAACGAAGGGAAAATCAATGATAACAAAAATAAAATTGGCACATGAGTTGTCAAACCTCCTAAAGTGTTCTTGAGTTGATATAGACGAGCTCCGCACCAAATTTCCTCACTTCGAACTTGAAACAAGTACGTTTTTAAGGAGAGAGGAGTTATCATGGACTTAAAACAAGTTCGTTTTTAAGAGGAGAGGAGTTATCGTCGTTGAGGGATTCAGTCATCGAAGTGGTCTTCAGGAAAGGTTCGGGATATGTTTGTTGCTGATAGTCTGTATCTGTTTTTCCCTTTCAGTATGTGCCTTTACGTGCATTATGCACTTTGCTTTTAAATGAGGAGTTGGCAGGTAGTGAGAATCTGCCGTGTTGCACGCCAAATTCCTTTTTTCCATCAAATACTGAGATGTAATGTGTTTTTGGGGCAATAATAAAAATTTATTTCGTCCCCAATCTCAATTTCTCTAACGCTCATCTTCCAAATCCTCCATTAATGAAGGGACCCAGACCAAATAGAAATCCCACTCCTGACTACTTGGATGGTTCTGTGAAATGTACCCACATACATACATAAGCAATGTGCGTAAAGCAAGATGCCACCAAACACGTCACAGGCAATCCCTGTCCAGTTCTCTCCCACGTAAACGCGGTATGCACGTAACACGTAAACACGGTATGCATGTAACATGCTGGTGGGGTTTGGGAACTCGGCCCACAAGCCGTACACTGTAAAGTGACTTGCCTTATTGAGTTTGGTTGCCGCCGCAGCGTATCAGAAGGGCATCATTGATTGGATTGGATCTGACGAGATCACCCGTGCAATCCTAGCCGTAGGAAGGTTTTTCTGTCCTTGATCTCCTTTGGTTATTAAAATTACCGTGTGTGGCACCAATTCCAGGTCTCTCGTGCTTGACTGGCTTTGTAGGAGATGGAGAACACAGTCGTAGAGCTACTATCGGGTCCTATTGGATCGGATCCTCCACAATCCAGACCCGAATTCGGTACCTCAGGGATCCTAAAATTGGACCCGGACCCAGATTTGCGAGAATCGGGTCTGGGTCCAAGTCCTAATTAAAAAATTATGCCCATCAAATCCAGTAACGGAGAATAAATATTTGCACTAAGTATTTTTGCACCCGATACCCTACGGTTTCGACAATTTTTACACCTAAGTACATGAATAAATATTATATTTACACATATATCTTCAACAATTACTATTTACATGTATATCCCTATAACTCTATTATTCAAATTTAATATTTTTTGGGGTATTTTTTTAATGGGTCCGAGTCCGGGTCCGGGTCAATTCTATTTTAAACGGACCCAGATCCGGACCCGTATAGAACGGGTCGGTTCCAGTCCAATGTTGGTCCAGGGTCAGGTCCATGTATGGGTAAATGGGACATGCTAAAATTCAGCGAGGTACTCCCAACCCCCAATTATGCTGCCTATCTTCCCCCCTACAGAGAAAGTATTGCCTAACATACAGTTATGCAGAGAACTCAGAAAACACTTGTAGGTGAAGAAGCATAGTAGCGAAACAATAAAACAAAACAAATATCACTAGAAAAAGAAAAAGAAAAAAAAAGGTTGGATGAAATTAAACTTTGTCCAACAATATAACCAAATCTACATAGTATCCCCTTCAGTGAAAAAATACATCGCATTTAACGACTTGATATGATTCATTCAATTTATACAAACTCACCCAATTTCTACAACAAAGCATTGAATCCCGAATTCAACTACGATTTATTATTTTCTTTCAGGATGACAGGATCCGTGTTGAACTGTAGCAACCTATCACTTTGCAGGTACTAAACATAGTCATTATCATTGTTAGAACCCCAAAGAAACCATAGGGTACAAAATTGAAACCAAATCCATCAATGAGGAGCAAAAATCTCATGGCAGTAGAGAAACGTGAGGAGACTACAAAGACACCCATCAGTACATAATAAAAATAAGTACATTCACGAAAAAGGAAGCAACAAAAAATATCCGTATAAGCATATCATATGTAAGTTCTCAACCTCTCTCAACACCTCAAATACATATCCCACCTTACTTTAAATTACAGATGGGTGCGTGCGCTGAAGAAATTTCATGAGCTTCTTGAAAAAAAAGGTTTGAAATTCACAGTAACTTTTAATTTCACAAAAAAAGTAGCACTTGATAAATTGAGAAAACAAATTTGGAAATTGAAAATATTGTCATGCACAGAAAATTTCAATATAACAGGAAAATCAGATACTAAACACTAGTTTCGCTAAGAACAAAAGGTCATATTAAGCACATTTTTCTCCAAAATCCAGTTAAATAGTGGGGGGAGCAGAACCAGCTCAAATTGAATTATATTGAGCAAAGACGATATGACTACAGAATTAAGTGAAAATTGGGAAAAAGGGAGCCTCAGATTAGGGATGGCATTCGGGCCACTCGGGCCGGGCCGGGTCGGGTTTGACCGGTCCCGGGCCACCCGGGCCGGGCTCCTCCATTACGTGGGCCGGGCCAGGCCGGGCTCGGCTCAAGGTAAGAAACCTTGGCCCGGACCTGGTCCCCGGCCCCTAGTGTGGGGGCCGGGCCGGGCCGGGCCTGGCCCGTGCATGAGTTTTTTTTTTGTTTTTTGTAAAGTATTATTAAAGATCAAGTATATGGATTTGTAATGGGATATTTTAGCAAATGCCCCCATTCAAAATGTGAAAACTAACATATACCCCCACTATTTTTAAAAACTAAGAAATACCCCTAGTTTGGATGGAATGGTTAAAATTCCGTTAAGTTAACTTACGTGCATCACATGTAACACAGTAAAATGACCAAAATACCCCCAATAAAATTATTTTAGCAAATACCCCTATTCAAAATCTAAAAACTAGCATATACCCCCACTATTTAAAAAAAAGGGATATTTTAGCAAATGCCCCAGTTCAAAATATGAAAACTAGCATATACCCCCACTATTTTAAAAAAAGAAGAAATACCCTTAGTTTGGACGGAATCGTTAAAATTCCGTTATGTTAACTTACGTGCATCACACGTGACACGGTAAAATGACCAAAATACCCACTACATAAAGTAAGGGTTTCTTGAAACAAATCTGAAAAGAGAATGAACCGTCTCCTTTCCTCTTTGCAGGTCCGTATGACTTTTTTCCCGATGGCCATCTACCCCGTTATATTAGGATTTTTAAAGAAGAAATACCCCAACCCTAATCAGTCATTGACTCATTGTAAGCATCTTCTCCACCTTATTATAATAGGGTTTTTGATAGATTATGTTTGTTTGATTGTTTCAACTTGATCAATTTTGTGATGTTTTTTTTTCTGAATTCTTTTTTAAGGAAAATTGGTTGTAGGAAGAGCCATGAATAATATGCGAACCTTCTCAAATTCATGGCTCTTCCTACAACCAATTTTCCTTAAAAAAGAATTCAGAAAAAAAAACATCACAAAATTGATCAAGTTTAAACGATCAAACAAACATAATCTATCAAAAACCCTAATATAAGAAGGTGGAGAAGATGCTTACAATGAGTCAATGACTGATTAGGGTTGGGGTATTTCTTCTTTAAAAACCCTAATATAACAAGGTGGGGTAGATGGCCATCGGAGAAAAAATCATACGGACCTGCAAAGCGAAAAGAAGACGGTTCATTCTCTTTTCAAATTTGCTTCAAGAAACCCTTACTTTATGTAGTGGGTATTTTGATCATTTTACTGTCACGTGTGATGCACGTAAGTTAACATAACGGAATTTTAACGATTTCATCCAAACTAAGGGTTCTTCTTAGTTTTTAAAAATAGTGGAGGTATATGCTAGTTTCTATATTTTGAACAGGGGCATTTGCTAAAATATCTCCTTTTTTTTAAAATAGTGGGGGTATATGCTAGTTTTTAGATTTTGAATAGGGGTATTTGCTAAAATAATTTTATTGGGGGTATTTTGGTCATTTTACTGTGTTACATGTGATGTACGTAAGTTAACTTAACGGAATTTTAACTTTTCCATCCAAACTAGGGGTACTTCTTAGTTTTTAAAAATAGTGGGGGTATATGTTAGTTTTCACATTTTGAGTGGGGGCATTTGCTAAAATATCCCATTTGTAATTTTATAACAATTGCAAAGAATAAAATTTCATAAATAATTGAAGTACATGAATAAATAAAGTACATAATTTAATAAATTTGAACTTCTTGAATAAAATTAAGTACATGAATAAAATGCATACAACTTTGTCTATTTAGATCAAATTACAAATCAAGGGAATTACTTGAATTTAAAGATCGAGATGGCCTCTACTTAGATTGAAGAGAAGGCATTGGACTATTGTCGTGGACATATTTTAAGTCCTACACTTGGATTTGAGTGTGTTTCATTCAAATCGGGAATGTGTTTCATTCAAATCGGAAAAACTATCATAATTAATAAATGTTTCTTCACTATCTATATATTGGTTAGGAATGGAAGGAATGTGATGACTAGTAGATTCTGGACTACTATGTCTACCACCACCGCGTGATCGATTAGAGGCCATTTAACTATAAAAAACTAGTGTATGTAAAAATTATATAGAAAACAACAACTAAATGTATGACAACTAATAATTAAAAACAAACAACAACTAAATGAGTGAGTAATTAAAAACAAACAACAACAAATTTGTCTAATTTTATTATTATTTTTTTAATTTTCTGGAGAAAAAAAATCAGCCAACGGGCGGGCCGGGCCGGTCCCGGGCCAGGGCGGGCCGGTTCAACCGGTCCCGGGCCTCGAGCGGGCCGGGCCTAACCGGGCTTTTGCTGCAAAAATGGGGACCGGACCTGAACCGGGTGGGTGGGGGCCGGTTCAGGGGCCAGGCCGGGCCGGTCCAGCCCGGCCCTGATGCCATCCCTACCTCAGATTAGCATTTTGGCACATTAATCCTTGCCATCAACAACAGGCCGAAGCCTCACGCACTAATGTTGTCACAGCTCATGCCTTATGTCATCATCATTGGCAGAAATCTATTTCTGATCATTTTAAACCATCAAAAACTTAGAAAGGGAAGGGGAAGAACCAACAGTGAAAAAATTAAAACTTAGATTATAACATCAACTCCAACAATGGCATAAAACACTAAAAATTCTTGGGGGTTTAGATGACAGATTAGAACACTTCAGTTGGAGAACTATAGTAAGCATTTTAATTAAGCATCATCTGAATCTTGGAGACACAAAGGAAAAATTCAAACTTGAAAATATTCTTTTCCGACATTTGTCATCTAAATGTTTACTTTAAAGGGTATAATCCCATAGGGGAATTTTGAATTACTTCACATGTTTAAGATGCACCTTAGAGCATCCACAGTCATTTGCTAAATACTCAAAAATTAGAAATCGATTTAGAAAACAGGCGTGCAGTCGTTTGCTAAAAACTCAAAAATTAGAATAGGGATATACAGTAACTTGCTAAAGTTAGGAGAGCGGATGGAAGATTGCTAAATATAGAAGACGGATTATGTTAATCCGTTTGTGGCTTTGGACGGATGAAGATCATCCGTTTTTAACTTTTTTTTTTTTTTGATTTTTTTTTAAAAAAAAGTTAAAACTCACCAAAAGGCAAAACCATCCAAACGGATGATCTTCATCCGTTTGGAATGGTTTTGACTTTTTTGTTGACTTTTTTTATTAAAAAAAATCACCGAATAAGTATTATAAAAAATTTAAAAAAAAACTCAAACGGATGATGTTCATCCGTCGTTTTTAATTTTATGATTTTGACTACTGCAGCGAACTACTCCGATTGCTATTGCTAAATGCTATTTTTAGCAATGAGAATAGCAAACGACTGTGGATGCACCTTATCCAACCTATTCCATGCAGACATGCTACATTAGGCTACACTCCTTTAAAAATACTCCATTTGACATTTGATAGGAGCGATTCTCTCATCTCGTCTCAACCATGTTTTATAAACCAGAAGGTGGTGTACATTAGGTGTAGCAAGTTTCCAATGCAACAGGAATAATGCATACACATGTAGATGTTATAACATATGTACGCAAAAATTAAATTTCTTAAAAATAATTAGAACATAATTAAATTCCTACTCGAATTTAACCCCAAGTGTACTGTTTCACAGAGTCAAGTTCACCATTAACAAAGAACATAAAGAAAATAATATATCTTCAATTCCGACCTTGATGATGATGAACGAATAAACTCAGGCTTGCTAAGCAATTTCCTTAAGACTTTATTTCCGCTAAGGGTGCGCGCAGTGTTCTCAACGGTAATCTCCTAAGATACAACAATGTGACTCCGATTAACTGGCATAGGAATAATGGAGGTTCTGGCGAGATGGATATGAACGCATTCTCTGTTGAAAGTTAGCACTTGGTAATGGATATCAAAATTGAATGATGAGATGATCAGATTTGTCCCCTATTTATAGGCATTATGCATTTAGTAGTTGCAACTGCTCAGGAAAACCATCCTGTGAGGGTTGCAACTGCTCAGAAAATGGCTCGTTGTGAACCTTTTAGAAAAACATAAATGTTATGTTACACACGAGCACAACCTTTAGACTAACTTATTAACTTATTAATTTGCTTCCATCTTTGCTTTTATTTGATAAGGGACTACAATTTAATGTCGCATACCAAGCAAAGAAACGAATTTTTCCTTTCAACATGCTAACTTTGGGGGCAAATATTTTATTCATTTGAAATCCATTTTGGACATGTGAATACTTTAACTTATTCGTCTTAATGAGTATAATAAGATGGAACTTTGAATTGCTCCATTCAAACCGATTTCCAACAGTGGAAAATCGCAATAAAAATGGAACACAACTATATGCAGAAGACATCCAAAATCGCAGCTTGTTACATATGATCAAATACAACTAGCTCCCTAAACTAGCTCCTAAGATATGGAACAGGAATATCCCTAAACTAACTCCTAAGATAAGGAAACAGAATATTCAAATTTCAAATTTATAAATACAAAGTCAAAACTAATTTAACAACAAGGTGAGACTTGGTTTACTCTATTCCCTCTAGGTCATACCACTTACATGGCTAATAATTACACATGTAAAAGATCGCAATTCACTATTATAAATAGAGCATAACTATGCAAGCAAAAGATAACCAGAACTGCGTCATGTCCAAAACTCAGTGTCATACCTTTTATGTGACTATATTTGCATATCCCAAGGATTCAAATGGGGGGAAGATGACCATACATTCTCAAATCAAGGGAAGAGTTCGCATATCTTTTGAATATTGCATGATTTTCATATTTATTTTATTTTTGGAACAACGCCATAACCACACACATCCCATAATTGGGGAATTGTGCAAGCGACGGGCGAACCCCCCGACCTCTTGCTTACTACAGAAGAGGCCTGCCACTAGGCTACTAGAGCACAAGTGAAAGGTAGTAGTACAAAAATGAGAACTCTGCAACGGGTCACCCATCAAAGTACAACACTCACCCAAGCTTGCTTAACTTCAGAGGAGTTCTGAGCACATCTGGTATGACGAATATTTCATGATTAAGAACCAACTAGGTACGCTAAAAATTCGCAGTTCTCATAAGTAAGACCTCAGATTAGCATTTTGGCACATTAATCTTAGCCACGACAATGAAGGCAATAAGCCTCACGCACTAATGTTGTCATGGCTCATGCCGTATGCTTTCATCATTGGCACAACACGCCCGATTATCAAATACTCATTTACATAATTATAATGATTTAATTGAAAATTCATCATATACCTGTTAAATAATTAAAGTAAATGTATACCGCTTTGCGAATCTTCTTGATAAGCGCCATCGGCTTCCTCCTCAACCCCCTCTGAAACTACAAATAAAAAAAATTACAAATAAATTTTAAAATGGGAATTCGAATCAAGTCGGATCTGAAAGCGAATTGAGGCCCGACAACGACGCTCACCTTCTTCGAGCGCGAGCAGTGAAGAGCCTGACGAGCTCGTGGGTGGACATGTCGAGAAGCTGATCGAGACCGACGCCGTGGAAGCTGAACTTACGGAACGCCCTCCTCTTCGGCTGCCCAGTCGCATCGTCAGCTATGCTTGAGATTTGGGGGAGAATTTGGGGGGAAATGAAACCTAGGTTTCGGCGGCGGCGGCGGGGAAGCAGGAAAGGAAAAAGATAAGAGGCGGGTTTTATTGATGGATAAATTATTTTGCAAATTATACCCCGTTCACAATTTAATTTTATGTATTTTGATTCTTGTGCAATGTATCTCGTAATAAAGAACCGGCTACTTTCTCTCTCTCTGAGCTACATAATTATTTACTATTTACAGGGTTTTTCGTGTTTTATATCGTTCCGAATATGTGCTGTAGGCACGTGCCCACGGGCAAATCGTGTGTGTGTGTGTATATATATATATATATATATATATATATATAGTAAGTCTATTAAGAGCTCATAAGCTGAATGCCTTATCGGGAGCTGGAGCTAACAGCCATCCGATCTGGTTTGATTCAGATCGAACGAGATATGAGTATATGGGTAAAAGAGATATGAGCAACTTGCTCATTTAGTAAATGAGCAAGAGATTATGTGGCATGCATGTGATACATTGGATAACTAACCCTTTTAAGGACTTTCCAATCACATGCATGCCACATCATCAATTGTTTATTTATTAAACAGTAATGCTTCTGCCACTACCAATTTCGCTACCATTCTCTTCACTACCATAGGTGGCATACTCCTATTGGAGAGTTCTCCCACCTACTCTATCTTCCTCTACCTATTGGAGTGTGCCACCTAAGGTAGTGAAGAGAAATGTAGTGAAATTGGTAGTGGCTCTAGCATTACTCTTTACTAAATGAGCAAGTTGTTCATATCCCTTTTTCCCTATATATATATATATATATACACACACACACACACACATTAAAGTCTTGTAAACATATTAAAGTCTTGTAAATAGTAAAACAATAATTATGTAGCTCGAGTTTGAATAGTAAAACAATAATTAGTTGTAAATAAATGTCCATATTTCCATTAGTATATGCTGAAAAATAATGATAAATGGGGTGTAAAATCCAACTTCTTAGAACTTTGAGTGTGAAAAAAGATGAAATTTAACTATTAATGAGATGTTTGCTATTTTCGATGTAACATGAGGAATAAAAAAATGCATAAAAAATCTAAAAAATTACAAACCTGAAATATGAAAATATAAATTTCTGAATAAATAGAAAGCGATTGAGATAGAGGGGGAGAGAGATATAAATAAATAAATAAAGGAGTTGTTTTGGGATTTGAATTTGAGTTTTTTTTTTTTTTTTTTTTTTTTGGGGGGGGGGGGGGGGGGGGGGGGGGGGGGGGGGGGGACTTTTGGGCGGGAAAATATGTTTTGTGAGGTTAGATCCAAACCATTGATTTCAACCATATTGAATGAGAGTCACTCGATAGCTTTCTTTGTGTTTGATTCTATATACTGGATTTGCCCGTGGCCACGTGCCTACGACACGTCTTCAGAATGATACAGCATATAAAAAGCTTTGTAAACAGTAAATTAACAATTATGTAGCTAAAGTTTGAATAATATGATAACAATTAGTTGTAAATAAGAGTTCATGTTCCCATTACCATATACTGAAAAATAATTATAACATGGGCTTTTATACCCCAATATATATATATATATATATATATATATATATATATATATATATATATATATATATATATATATATAGTGTAACGCCCCTGTCCCGAGCTCGGACAATTTGTATAATTTTGAAGACAAATTATTTATAGTATAATACAACTGCCCACCACAGGCTGCCTTTCAAAAGGTGGTTAAACAAATTGGTGACTCTTGATCATAGACTATTATATTTATATATTATTTTATTATTTATATCTCTCGATATGGGACTCCCATTGCTCCACTCATAGAAAACACATGCAAACGAAGTGGTATTGATAGCTTTGCATAATGTGAGATCACTGAAACATGCTTTTCTCAATGATATGCAAAAAAATATCATAGCAAGAAGTTTTGCAAAAGCGAGAAAAAAAATTCTTCTGTTGAGTAGATTACTCTTCTTAATCTTTGGCGTTGGCATGACATAGCTACGAAGGGGTGTTTGTGGATTGTTTGCATGTCATAGTTTAAGATTGATATACTTAACAAATTAGTTCTCAGTTGTCACCACTCACGAGTCATAATATATATTATGCTAATAAGAGAGATAATGTACTCCCTCTCTTCTTTCTCTATTTTGAAATAGAGAAAGGAGATGAAATTTAGGGATTCCTATATAACTAATATGTCCAATCTCTGTGAAGCAATCGATCAAATTGTGAAGCAAAAGGTCAATAATTTCATTCGTAGAGAAGGAAATTACACCAAACAGGAGGAAGACGAGAGATGGTGGACGCTGGAGGCAAACTGTAAGTTCTCGGTCTCCTCCTTATACAGAAGGCTGAATGACGGGGGCATTAGAAACGGGATTACGGACGTTATTTGGGGTATCAGTGCTCCTTCAAGAGTGAAAGTCTTCCTTTGGTTGGTGGAAAATGATGCAATTATCTCCAGGGTTAACTTGAAGAAGAGGAGAATCATGGACAATGCGATTTGTAGTACATGTATGTCATACGATGAAGATACGAACCACATTTTATTCAATTGTTTTAGAGCTAGATGGGTCTGGGGGGTAGTGGGTAGTTCGTTCGGGGTCTCGATTTATCCAGGGTCCAGTGCTGAGGATTGGGGGTCATTTAGAACCAACAGGATTAGAAAAGAGGTCATATCAGATTGGGATCTAGCGGTTGCGTTTGTTTTGTGGAACTTATGGCTAGACCGGAATGATTTCTGTTTCAATAGCGTTCGTCATTCTCTCTCATCGTTGATGCAAAAAATTCATTTATGTCGTTATGAATGGACATGGCTCAATAGATCCGGAAGAAGATGCGCTTCGGAGAGGAGGAAGAGTAGATAGCAAGCAGGAGGACTTCAGGCGTCAGAGAGTGGGATATCACCTTTTGGTCTGATGTAATAGACGTTCTATTATTTTGATGTTTTGTTCATTGTTCGGGTTGTTTAGCCCGAATTAGATATTATTTACTGTCGTTCGCCTTCGGGCTTTATATGTACTTGATGCGGTTGGTTTTTGGGAGGCGTGTGGATGCACCAGGTGTGAGTTCGGACTCAATTTGTAACGAGGAAAGAGTGCGGTACCGGACGGTGAGCGAGAGGCTCACTTCGGCGCTTGAGGATCGACTCGGATGGCCTCGCCTCGAGTACCTGCAGACGGTCCTGAAACACCGGAGTTTATCCCGGCGGCGGACCCTCCGACGATCTAGTCAGTCTCTGTGAGAGAGTAGCAGTAACTAGGGGAATTTGGGTGGCAAAGATTGATTACCTGAAAAGGCGGGTGAGGGTCTGGTATTTATAGGGAATCCCAACCGGGTTTGGATCCGCTTGGGGGCCGGGTCTGAACCCGAAAGCCCATGGGCCTGACGTGGCAGGAGGCCCAGGGGGTTTAGGGCCGACGTGGCAGCGCCAAGAGCGGTATAGGGCTGACGTGGCAGAGCCCTAGGTGGTATTTGGAGCTGACATGGCTGATCATGGGGCTCCTGTGCCTCAGGGAGAATCGGATGGCCTAGGGCGTGCCAGGTCATCCTCATTTCTTGCCAGGCTGGGCGGACGGCCCGTGGGGCTGTCGCGGATCGGAGGCCGAGGGCCATCGAGGCTCGTCGGATACGAGGAGACCAGTTCCGCGGGGGGTGAATTTACGGCTCGGCGCCGAGGCTGTAGTGGTCCGGGGCCGAGCCGGATTGTTGTTTTTTTTCTTTCATTTCGAGTGAGCCATCCTGGGCCTTGACTGGGCCCCAGGCCATTTTTACCCTACCACACAAGCCCCCCACTCCTGCGGGGATGCGGGAGTTTAGCCGTGGAGGAGTGCTTATGGTCGTGAGAATGGGATGGCGAATCGTTGGGCCTTCATGAGAAGGGTACCCTGGTGTTAGACCGAACCTCGAGCTGGCGAGGGTTTAGGGGTCGGCAAGGGCGATGGCGAGCCGTGGAGCCTTCCTGGGAAGACTACCCTGGTGCTAGACCGAACCTCGAGCTGGCGAGGGTTTATGGGTTGGCAAGGGCAATGACGAGCCTTTGAGCCTTCCTGAGAAGACTACCCTGGTGCTAGACCGAACCTCGAGCTGGCGAGGGTTTAGGGGTCGGCAAGGGCGATGGCGAGCCGTGGAGCCTTCCTGGGAAGACTACCCTGGTGCTAGACCGAACCTCGAGCTGGCGAGGGTTTATGGGTCGGCAAGGGCGATGACGAGCCTTTGAGCCTTCCTAAGAAGACTACCCTGGTGCTAGACCGAACCTCGAGCTGGCGAGGGTTTATGGGTCGGCAAGGGCAATGACGAGCCTTTGAGCCTTCCTGAGAAGACTACCCAGTGCTAGACCGAACCTCGAGCTGCTGAGGATTTATGGGTCGGCAAGGGTGATGGCGAGCCGTTGAGCCTTCCTGAGAAGACTACCCTGGTGCTAGACCGAACCTCGAGTTGGTGAGGGTTTATGGGTCGGCAAGGGTGATGGCAAACCGTTAAACCTTAGAAGGTTTGAGCGGGGCGGCCTGCTGTCTTCGCGGAGCATTGAATGCGTTCCGGGATCTGTGCGATGTTTCCATTTCCTAGGGGCATTAAATGGCGCCGCCTAATAAATGCATGGCACTTGGGCTTCCGTCGTTTGGCTTTTCCAATGTCATAATGACCTGTCTATGGGGGAGGTTATAAATACCCCTCTCCCCACAGCGGGTTTGATCACAGCAAGGGTGGTCCACCGGCCACCAGAGGTGTCTGCTTTGGCGGACGTCTGTCTCTTGCTAAATTTTGACCCTGAGAGCGTTGGACGGGTGGTCACTCTATTGCCTTGTTCTTCTCCCGACCCTGATGGCCTCGATGTGAGTGTCAGGGTCAGGGGAGAACAAGGCAGAAGAGATGGCGGCCGTAGTCCGGGCTCGGGGGGCAAGGTGCTGAAAGGTTTCAACCCTGGGAACCTCAGACTGGTGGTGACTTTGCCGTCCGGATCCTTTTTCGGGTCAGACGGCCCTAACACGGCTGTCTGCCCGAGAGGGATCAGGACGGGAGGGGTATCAACCAAATTCCGGACCTGGGGCTGAGGAGCCTCGGATAGATGGGTCGTCTCCGATCTCTGTCTTCCTTCTGGTGCTGACGGTTAATGATGGTTGTCAGCCCAAAGGAGTTAGAGATGGGAGGTGGGCCGATCTGCTTTCCGATAGGGTTCTAGGCGATGGTGGCTTTTCTCCCACCCTCGAATAGTTTGGGGTTTCGGCTGCCGAGGCCGTAAGCCCCGAGCTGCTCGCGGGTGAGAGGGGAGCCGACCGAGTCCTGGAGCCCGGGGTGCCTGTCTAAGGACGGCGCCTTAAATCTTTAAGCAAAAATTTTTCTGCGCTGAACACTTCATCCGAACCGACCCCTGTGGGGTCTCCAACCGGCGCTAGGTGACGTCAGCAGCGCCCGTTTCGAGGATGACGTGACGCGTTCCTATTGGTGGCAGACGCGCGTTATTCGAGGAACAGTAACGCGAATATCGAGGGTCACCTCTCCCTCTATAAATATCCCCCCCCCTCTTCCCTGTTCTGTTCATTTTCTCTCCTGCTGTCTTCTTTAAAAAGAAATCAAACACTTCAGCGCTCGGCTTTGACTATTTTAGCGGCACCGGCTCGTCAGTCCGAGGCATTCAAAAGGTTAGTTTGTAAGTTTCTTTTGTTAGGCACAGATGGATAGGGCTCAGTCTGGCTCGTCGGCGTCGACGTCGAGGGGGAAGGGGAACCCTGTCTCCAAATCGACTTCGTGGAAGGAGCCAGTGTGCGAGGAGGAGTCGGTACACGATGTGAAGCCTTCCGATTCGACTTCGTGGGAGGAGCCAATATTCGAGGAGGAGCCGGTGTACAATGTGAGGCCGTTACGCTCCCGGAATCCTTTCGTGGTGGAGAGTAGTGAATCAGAGGAGGCAAGTGACCCCGCTGACGTGGTGGAGATAGTGGGTACGGATTCCGAGGGGGAAGATAGTGAAGGAGAAGGTGAAGTAGCCAAGGCTCAGACTAGAGGCAGAGGGAGGGGCTCCAAAGTTCGGGGGGTAGGCTCGTCTTCCACGCCGGCCGGCCTTGAACGTTTGTCTACCCCCTCGCCGGAGAAGGCTCGGCAGAAGAGGGTGCCGAGAAAGAAAGGGAGTAAGGCCGAGGGTTCGAGCAAGGCGCCCACTGTTCGGAACCTTCTGACGGGGTCTCCGGCGCAGCCGGACCACTTCCGGTGGTACCCCGATGATCTTTCTGACACGGTGCTGTTCGGAGTCCAACCTTCTTCGCCGAGTCGGAAGACAGTGAAGATGGATTCGATTCCGACGATACTGGAAGATGGTGACTTGGATGTTGCACGGTCGCACTTCCACATCGGGCCGGAGTATGAATTGATGCTGCCGAGTTCAAGCCTTCGTCCCACCGATCCTCTGCCGGACTGGTACTGCGTCTTCCCAGTAGACGCCTTCGGCTCCGGACTGAGGCTGCCGATGCACCCGTTCATCAAGGAGGTGCTCAACTGGGCGAAGCTGGCCCCGATGCAGTACGGGCCGAATTCGTGGAAGCAGATCATCTGTTTTGTGCTGCTCTGGAGGAGCAGAATGTACCCCTCCGGCTGAATGTGTTCCGAGCGATGTTGGGGATCAGCTCGTCAGGAGAGTCGGAGGGGATATACTATATCTCCCCTCGGGGTAAGGGGAAGGTGATTCACGGCCAGCCGGACTCAATCAAAGAGTGGAAGCGGAAGTACCTTGTGATCCGGAGCGAGGGGCTTTGGGACATCCCCACTCGGTGGAATTTTTACAAGCCTCATTTCAAAGCGCCGAGGCAGAGGGACTTGTCTGCCAAAGATTGGGGGTTTGTTGGGCGTCTGCGGCTGTCGCATAGCATCAGTTGGCCGAAGGTGACGGAGGGTCACCTGGCCAGCGCCGGACTGAGCCCCGCCGTGTCTTGTATGTAGTTGTTCCTTTCTTGATTTACTATTCTTTTGCGCTCATTGTTCTTAATGGATCTTTTCGCAGGTATGGATCCAGAATCAATTAAGGCAAAGAGGCTCGCCATGAAGAAGCAGAAGGCCGAGGCGAAGGGGGACGCGATGAGGACAAGGGGGTCATCCCAGGTGGTCTCCGAGGCCCCAGACGAGCCTCCGGCCAAGAGGACACGCTCGGAGATGGGCAAGGTGGTGGCTGCTCGGAAGAGCTCGGACCCGGGCAAGGCAGCTGATCTTGATAAGGGGAAGGGTCCCCTGGTGGGGTCAGAGGTAGAGGAGAGGTTGCGGTGACCGTGGGTGCCGGCTTGGTCGATCCGTGAGGGTGACTGCTTAACCCGAGGGCGCCAGGCCGTCGAGGTGGCGGATAAGCTGGCGACCCCCCGGGACCGAGCGGAGATGAACGCCGAGGGCCTGGAGGATGCGTACACGCGCCTCGCACAGGCTAATGTGCTGGTAAGTCTGCCGACCACACTTGCCTTGTGATTACGTCGTGAAGGAGACTTTCTTAGTAGTGCTTGGTTACTGCAGGCGGCCGTACAGGGGGCCCACGTGAGAGGCCTTTATGAGGCGGCCTTGAAGCGGGAGCGAGACCGGGCTGACAAGGCCGTGCAGGAGATGAAGGAGATGAAGATAGAGCTCGAAGGCTCGCATAAGAGGGAGATGGAGATGAAGACCGAGTTCGACGCCAAGGAGGCGGAATGGGCGAAGAAGATGGCGGCTCAGAAGAAGAAGTTCGCCAAGGAGAAGGAGGAGCTGACGGAGGTGGGTCAGAACATGGTGATCAAAGCCCAGGACGAGTGCTATGCGAAGGCCCTCAGTCATGTGAGGCACTTCTATCCGACCATCGACCTGTCCAACTTTGACTACGACATGGAGATCGAGGGGACACCGAAGACCCCATGAAGAAGGGCCCGTCGATGACCCGGCTGCCGACCTCCCTGTGAACCCGACCGATGTTGAGGTGGAAAAATAAGTTGTATAGTTTTGTCTTTCCTTTTCCATCTCTCGATTGTATTTGCCTACCGCGGACTGGCCACCGCATTTTTTGTATGAAGTAATTCCATTTATAAAAGAGGATTTTTGACTGGCCAAGTGTTTTGACCTCGGATATTTCCGAACCTCCTTGCCTATGTGTTTTGAGTGGGCTGGTTCTCTTGTAGGTTACGGCTTCCCTTCCCGAGGCGGATCCCAGTCGCTCCGACGTGGCGTGGCTCCGGAGCAAGGTTGAGGCCCTGGAGGCCACGTTGGTTCGCTACCGAAAGGGGGCTCGTGATAATGACGCGGCCTTTAACTATTATCGGAACAAGTCTAAAGCCCTAAGTGAGGAGGCAAGCCGGCTGAGGAGGGCGATGGTGGATCGGGACCTCGAAAGTGCTGGTCTTGGACATACCCTGTCGAGTGCCTCGGTGCAGAGGCCCTCTTCCGAGAGGCTACTTCGGGAAGTCATTGTAGAGAAGGAGATGGAGATACACCGTTATAAGACGATGCTGGGTGTCTCGGCATCCTCCTCGGGAGGTCGGCGAGCGGAGGGGGTTCCCTCTGCGTTGCTGCTGCGGGAGCGTGTGCGACCAGCTGATGCCCAGAGCTCCGTGGCTGGTGTGTTGACCGTGGCTGAGCCTAAGGACCACCATGACGAGGAGAGGGTTCCTAGTCGTTCGATCGGAGTGGTCCCGCCCTTCGTCGGATCCGAGGGGCCCTAAGATGGCGGCTTCCTTCAGTTTGAGATGAGTGGAGTGGTCCTGTAACGGTCTTTGTTTGTTTTTTTCAGAACTAATAAGGGAGTATGAATAAAGAATTCTTTTCATTCTTTGCTCTGATCAAGAGTGTAGTGAATGATGGCTGAAGGTGAGGTTCGGCCCCGTCGATCCGTGAGGGATCGGCGTGGGGCGTTAGGAAGACTCTCTGGCCTGAAGCCGGTTCCTACCTATCGAGACGTCGGGGGACGGCACCGGAGTGAGGATCCGGGTGCCGGAGCTCTTTGAGAAAGCGATCTCGTTGTCCGGTGTTAGGTCGGACCTGCCGAGGTGTTTAGAGTTTGACAAAAAGAGATTTCTTTCATATATGATAGGGTGGGTCGCTAAAATGGCCCTTTACACATGACAGCTTACAAAAATATCATTTACATTAGCCAGGCTAGAATCTATGTTCGTCCCTCTAGGAACTTCATTAGGTGCTCGGCGTTCCAGGGTCGGCTGATTGGTCGGCCGTCCATATCCGCCAGTCGGTACGTACCAGGGCGTACGACCTCGACTACCTGGTATGGGCCTTCCCAGTTGGGAGCCAATTTCCTCTTCTTGGTTGGGTCGGAGACGGACAGTTTTCGTAACACGAGGTCCCCCGCTTTGATGTTCGTGGGGCGGACCTTCTTGTTGTAAAAATTCTCGATCCGTTGTTGGTAGATGCTTCTTCGGATCGAAGACTTCTCTCTGACCTCGGCGACGAGGTCCAGGTTGGTCCTCACGCCGGACAAATTGTCAGCCTCGTCGAAGGCCATGATACGGGAAGAAGGCAGGCCGACCTCGACGGGGATAACTGCCTCTGTCCCATAGGTCAGACTGAACGGTGTCTCCCCCGTGGGGATCCTCTTGGTGGTTCTGTGCGCCCATAGCACGCTAGGTAGTTCTTCGACCCACAGCCCTTTGGGGGAACTGTCGAGGCGCTTTTTGAGGCCGTCGAGGATTTGCCTGTTCGCGTTCTCCGCTTGGCCGTTGGACTGAGGGTGGCAAATAGCGGAGAAGCGTTGCTGGATGTTGATGTCTGCGTAGAAAGTTTGGAAGTTCTGACCTTGGAATTGGGTTCCGTTGTCAGTGACGAGGACCCGAGGGATTCCGAACCGGCAAATGATGTTCTTCCAAAAGAATTGTTGTACTTGGCGCTCGGTGATGCTGGACAGGGGCTCGGCTTCGACCCACTTGGTGAAGTAGTCGGTGGCGACTATTAAGAATTTCTTTTGCCCTATTGCCACGGGGAAGGGGCCCACAAGGTCCATGTCCCACATGGCGAATGGCGTAGGACTAGCCAGGGATCGGAGATTGGCTTGAGGAAGCCTCTTGATAGGGGAGAACCTTTGGCATGGGCCGCACCTCTTGACTAGGTCTTGCGAGTCTTGGAGTATGGTCGGCCAATAGTACCCCTGATTCGGGGCCTTCCGAGCGAGTGTCCTGCTCCCTATGTGGCATCCGTCGATCCCCTCATGAAGATCTTTTAGCGCGTAGCTGGCCTCGTCGCTGGTGAGACAGCGGAGGTATAGTTTGCCGTCGGCCAAGGTGTATGAGCGTTTGAAGAGGATGTCATCAATCATGACAAACCTTTCAGCTCGGATGCTGACACGTCTGGCCTCGGCCCGGTCTTCAGGAAGCTCGACATTAATTAAGAATCTCCGGATGGGGGTGGTCCAGTCGTCTGGACTAGCAACGCCTTGTACACACATTGCCTCCTGGCCTTGGTCGTTGATACTTGGCTTTAGGAGGATTTCTATGAGTACCGTCTGATCGAGACCCTCGAAGGAGGAAGAGGCGAGTTTGGACAACGCGTCTGCCTTGACGTTCTGCTCTCTAGGGACTCTGGCAACCGTGGCGCAACTGAAGGATGCCAGGAGTTGCCGGACCATGGCCAAGTACCGTATCATACGGTCGTCACGAGCCTCGTATTCCCCGGTGATCTGATTGACCACGAGCTGAGAATCGCTGTAGGCTCGAATTTGCTGGGCACCGGCTCAGTGTGCTAGGGTCAGTCCGGCGATCATGGCCTCATATTCCGCCTCGTTGTTGGAGGCCGGAAAGTTGAGGCGGAGGGAGTATTGAAGTAGGAATTGGTCGGGGCCTCGAAGGATGATGCCAGCCCCACTCCCCGTTTCGCAGGATGATCCATCGACAAAGACCTCCCAGGTCGGATCCGAGCCCCCGATGTTGGGTTGCTCGGAAACGGTGCACTCCGTTATGAACTCGGCGAGGGCCTGCCCTTTGATGGCCGTCCTTGGCTGATAGCTGATGTCGAACTGACTCAGCTCAATTGACCACTTGACTAAGCGGCCGGAGTTTTCAGGCTTGTGGAGGACAATCTTCAGTGGCTGGTCGGTCAGTACTTGGACGGAGTGGGCCTGGAAGTAGGGACGAAGCTTCCGGGCTGCCATGACCAAAGCATAGGCCACCTTCTCTATCTTTGCGTACCTCGTCTCGGCGGGGAGCAGGACTTTGCTCACATAGTACAATGGTCTCTAAACCCCCTCCTCTTCTCGGACGAGGACGACGCTGAGGGCGCTATCCGAGGCGGACAGGTAGAGCCATAATGGTTCGCCCGGCTCGGGCTTGCTGAGGAGAGGAGGGTTGGCGAGGTACTGCTTCAGCTGTTCGAAGGCTTCTTGTTGATGGGTACCCCACTCGAAGCCCCCTTTTCCGCGCAGGGCCTTGAAGAAGGGGAGAGACTTCTCCCCTGACTTGGAGAGGAAACGGCCGATTGCAGCCAACCGGCCTGTAAGCCTCTGAACCTCTTTGACATTCCGGGGCGGGGCCATGTCAATAATAGCTTGGATTTTCTCGGGGTTCGCCTCGATGCCGTGCTGGCTGACGATGAATCCCAGGAATTTCCCAGTGGAGATGCCGAAGGCGCATTTAGCTGGGTTGAGCCTCATGTTGTGTTGCCGGAGGACCCCGAAGGCTTCCTCGAGGTCGGCGACGTGGTCCGGCCCGGCCCGACTCTTGACGAGCATGTCGTCGACATAGACTTCCACGTTGCGGCCGATCAGGTCTTTGAAGATTCTGTTGACGAGCCGTTGGTACGTGGCTCCGGCATTTTTCAGCCCGAAGGGCATAACGCGGTAACAAAAAAGACCCTGGTCGGTAACGAACGAGGTCTTGGAGATGTCCGGTGGAAACATCTGGATCTGATTGTACCCCGAGAACGCGTCCATGAAGGACAGTAGCTCATGCCCCGAGGTTGCGTCGATTAAGGCGTCGATGCGGGGGAGGGGGAAAGGATCTTTCGGACATGCTTTATTTAGATCCGTGAAGTCGATACAGATCCGCCAGCCCCCGGTTGCCTTCTTCACCATGACGACATTAGCCAACCACTCGGGGTAGCTGACTTCCTGAATAAATCGAGCGGTCAAGAGTTTGTCGACCTCTGTCTTCACAATTTGTTGCCTCTCCGGGGCGACTTTGCGCCTCTTTTGGACGACCAGCTTAGAGTCCGGGATGACGCTCAGCCAATGCATGATCAAGTCTTTGGAGATCCCGGGCATGTCGGAGGGTTTCCAGGCGAAGAGATCAACGTTGCGGCGGATGCAGGCGATTATGCCTGACTTCAAGTCCTCGGGGAGCGAGCGGCTCACCCGGAACCATTTCGATTCATTCTCGGTGCTGAACAGGACCTCCTTCAGCTCGTCGACAAGCTCGGGAGCGGGGCCGTCCCTCTCAGGTTCGAGCTCAACGGCGTCGAGGGGGAACACACCCCCTCCGACGGCGGTCATGTAGCACGACCACGCTGCTTCTTGGCTACCTCGGACTATGCCGACCCCTTGCGGGGTGGGAAATTTAAGTTTCAGATGGTAAGCTGAAGGTACTGCTTGAAGGGAGCACAGTCCGGGTCGGCCGAGTATGGCGTTGTAAGCCGCCTTGACGTTCACCACCATGAAGTCCATGGACTCGGTCCTCTTGACAGGAGCCGATCCTGCGGTAACGTCGAGAGTAAAATCCCTTCTATTACGACAGGGACGCCGGAGAACCCATGCAAAGTATATCTGGCCGGTTTTAGCTTGCCTCTGGGCAGCTTGAGATTCTCGAAGGCTTCGAGGAAAAGAATATTTACTGAGCTGCCGTTGTCGACGAGGATTCGGCGAACTTCACAATTAGCCATGTGGAGGCCAATAACGAGGGCATCGCAATGAGGGAGGCGAACGCCTTCGAGGTCCTCTCCGGAGAAGGAGACAGGCACCGGTTGCAACCGGGGTGGGGGGTTGTCTTGGACATTGTTCACCTCTCGGATGAAGGCTTTTCGGGAAGTATTTGACTCTCCCCCCATTGGCCACCCGTGGACACAGTGCAAGATGAACGGCGTATCCGCGGCTCCTTCGGGCGAGCGATCCCGATCCTGGATACGGTTCGGAATAGGGGTCGGAGGCGAAGGCCTCCGGTTCCTCGTATCCCGCCGATCCCGTGGGCCTTCTCTGGTGAATTCTCTGAGGTACCCTCGTGAGATGAGGGCCTCAATCTCGTCTTTCAGGGCCTGACATTGGTCGGTTTCGTGCCCATGATCTCTGTGGAACCGGCAGTAGAAGCGCTGATCTCGCTTCTTGTTGTTACTTGGTCGGGGAGGTAGTCGGACAAGGCCTTTGTCTTCGATTTCTAAGAGGATGGCGGACACGTTATGTGTCAAGGGAGTGTACCTTTCGAAGCGAGGGACCGGAGGCGCCCTCTTCGCGCCGACCCCTTCCTTTGCTATTTTCTTGGCAGGTTCGGCCTCATCGACCCTGCGCTTGCCCTTCCCCACGACTTCCTTGCTGCCCTCTGGGTTAAGAGCTTCTTCAGCTCGTATGTACTTCTCGACCCGGTTGAGAAGGTCAGGGAAGTCCAGAGGTGGCCTCTTTGCCAAGGAGACCTTTAGCTGGTTGTGTCGAACATTGTGTCGAAAAGCTGCCGAGGCGACCCCTGCGTCGAGGGTGGAGACGGATCTGGCATCGGTTGTGAACCTCTTGACGAAGTTACAGAGCGACTCCCCCTCCCTCTGGGTGAGGTCGAGCAGGGAAGCGCTCGTTCTCTCGGCCTTCCGGCTGGTGATGAAGTGGGCCAGGAAGCTGGCTTCCAGCTGGTCGAACGAGAAGATCGAGCCAGGGGAGAGTTTGGAGAACCAATCCCTGGCCGGACCCTGGAGGGTGGCTGGGAAGGCTCGGCACAGCAGGGGATCCGAAGCGCTGTGAATCATCATGAGGGTTTTGAAGCCCTCCATGTGATCAGCTGGATCACCCTCGCCGTTGTAAGTCTCAAACTGCGGAGGCCGAAAGTTCCGGTGGATCTCTGCTTCTATGATGTTGACGGAAAATGGAGGTCGAGAAGGTCCACGACCTTGGACTAGGTTGGGATTCCCGTCGCCGATGCGCTCGAGGCGATTCTCCATCTCTAGGAGGCGTCGGAGCACCTCGTCTGTGCGTTCAGGAGGGGGGTTGGTGCACGAGTGTGACTCCTCCCTTCGCTCATTTGAGGAGGTCGGCCATAGGTTGCGGACCTTGGCGCTCTGTAACTCCCTGTTCCAGTAGTACGTATTTTACTACGTAAATTTTTGTACTTCAATTTTCAGATCAGTTTTATTTTTCTCTTTGGACTCTTTATCTAAAGCCAGAATATTTTTCTGATCAATTCTATAATTTTGTGATTTTTCGATTAGAGTTTAAATACAAATTTTAAACTGTGATTAATCCTAAACCTAATACTAATCCTAATCCTAATCCTAATCTTGCCTAACCCTACACCTTATTTTCCACCACCACATTTTTCTACGCCTAACTCTTGACTTCTCCTCCTTGTTCATTTTTTTCCACACCTAACTCCTTTGATTTTTCTACACCCCCTTTGATTTTTCTACACCCCCCTATCACTCCCACTTCTTCTTCTCTTCTCTTATCTTCATTTTCCCTTCTTTTCTTCCCCTGCCTTCTTCTCTTTCTCTGCCTCCTTCACATCCGAGAGCAAGCAACGCCCAAGCTCCACTTCACATTCCACCTTCGAGCCAACGACTCCGCTTCTACGATCCCGTGAACCCCGAAAAATAACCCGACGCCGCGCCACCTTGTTGTTGTCGTCGCTCACCGTTGCTACCGTTAGCTACCGTCTTACCGCCATTCTTACCGCCGCTGTGCCGCCGTCCGTTACCGACGTCGCTTCCTTCCGTGGTTAACACTACCACCGTAATCGTCACATTATAAGGCAAGTACCTTGTACACTATTTTTGTTCTCGTACAAGCATTTTCCTTTGACTCGTGGCAAGTAGTCTAGTTATCATCATATTTTATTGTCAAACTCTGTTCTAGTCACTTGTTTCATGCTATATCAACTCAAGAGTGAACCGTTAACACATTTCGAATCGTGTTATCGAATATCGAATATTCAACCTTACTATCTCTAAAATTTCTTGACCTTGCACTAATAATTCAACCATGCTCCCAATACTGGATTGAAGATTTTCTACGTGAAAATCGTAGCCCATCGAGTCCCGAATCCAGAACATCTGACGGTTTCTCAATCGGATGTATAGATTGTGAGATATCGCGATTTTAGTACTGTCATATTGTGAATTTCTGAACCTACACGGGATTGCTAACCAGCATCTCGTACTGAGAATTCGACCATGTTCCCGACACTGGATCGAAAAACTTTCTACATGAAAATCGTAGTCCTTCGAGTCTAGATATCCGAAACATCCTACAGTTTCTCAATCCGATGTATAGATTGCGAGATATCGCAGTTTTAGTATTGTGACTCCAAATTTCCAGAATGCGCGCGAAACATCGAAACCAGCGAAGAATGAATTTGTACGCATCGCTACTGTCCTTAGAATGTATCGTGTGAATATGCGTTGGAACCGGGAGAGAGTCTAATTTCTAGAATCTCTGACGGAATCGGATTTGCCTTTCTGTAACAACGGAAAAGTGAATTTGAATGCAGATATGTCAAGTTGTCTAAAAATTCATCTCTACGTTTTTGCATATAAACTCATTACTTTTCATATTTAATGAACTGAATGTATTATTGTTCTTGTAATAATAACTTGCATAGATATAATAGGTTGATAGAATGTATTTTATACCACTTGATAATTCTATAATAACTACGATCGATACATATACTCGTTTTACGTCTCATGTCCATGATTACTGCCCTTGATATTTTTCTTGACTAAACTATTTGATTATACTATTCCACTAGTCGTACCAACTGCATGTTCCTAATTAATTATAAAAGAATAACAAGCCGGGATTATAAGGGTACGGCTTAATAGTGGACAATATAGGGGAGTATACTCGGAAGGGGGCCCGTGTTTCCCGAAATAGTGATTCTTGATTCTTGATTCTTGATTCTTGACTACACAATTCTTGATTACATAATTCTCGATTACATGATTCATGATTACATGTCTTGATACTATCACTGGAAGACCCGAGTACATAATCCTATAGAATTCACTACTTAAGTCTAAACGTCACATGATTGATATGCACCGAACTTGTGGTATGGGACACAGGATTGCGTGCATTAGATGAGTTAATAAAACAGATAAACTCGAGATTTTCACTAAGCATGATTCTTGATTACATGACTCTTCGTTACATGACTCTTGATTCTTGATTACATGACTCTTGATTCTTGATTACATGATTATTGATTACATGACTCTTGATTACATGCTCTCGATCCTTGATTACATGATTATCGATTAACTGATCCTAGGTTATTAATTGCTTATATCTTGAAGTCCAGAATACACTAGTTACAGTTATTACTTACATGATCATATTGTCCCAATTCCTTGCTTACTTCCATATTGTATTTGTACTTCTACTTCTTGTTTCTTCCATATTATATCTTGTTATATTACCCCTTTTTCTGCTTGTTGCTACTTGCTGCCCGAAACTTGCTCTAACGGGAACTTTTCTATTTTTCTTTGAGTTAATAATTATACAGGTATTGATGGACCCGACGAGCAGACTCTTTAGACGATCGTTGCTACTTCCTTACTACTTCGTGTTGTTTTTCTTTCAGTCGCTATTCTATCCAGTTGTTATAGCGAACTGCTTATCATATTATTTTAATTCTGGTACCTTGTATTCCCGGGCATCTTGACCCGATGTTGATGTATTATCCAAATAATGGTTATTTTATTTTCAGCTCATGTGATTATTATATCTGCCTGCGTGAATGTGTTATAAAGATCTTGTTGAGCTTATAATTGTACAGCTTATGGATGATGTATATCATTCGCTGGGCCTCAGTTGCGTGCCTGTATTTCCGTATAGTGGGAAGCGGGGCGTGACACGCTCCATGGAGGGCCTCCATGATTTCATCTCTGAAGCTTCTGAACTCGCCCCTGGTGACCCCGCCATGGTCGGAAGGGTCGGGTCGGGGCGTAGGAATTCGGCCGATGCGGCTGAGTGCCGACGGCCTGTCCCCTTACGCAGGCCTGGAATGGTTCGGGGCCGAGTTGGAAGCGGTCCCTCCCCTAGCCTGGCTAGCCCTTCTGTTTTGAATGACCCGACAAAGGTCGGGTTCGGCGACGTGTGAAATGCTTCGTTGGGGTCCGGGGTTCGCCCCCGGATTATTAGATGCTTGGCCTCCGTCGGGGGCCCCCTCGGGAGTAGGCCCGTCTGGTCGGGTGGAACGGGCCGATCTTCGGGCTCGGGGAGCCATGGGAGATCGGGTCGAGGGAGAGCGTCGGTGGCGAGGCTCGGACTGTCGTCCGTACCGGATAAAGAGTTCCCACAGACGGCGCCAACCTGATGCGGTTGGTTTTTGGGAGGCGTGTGGATGCACCAGGTGTGAGTTCGGACTCAATTTGTAATGAGGGAAGAGTGCGGTACCGGACGGTGAGCGAGAGGCTCGCTTCGGCGCTTGAGGATCGGCTCGGATGGCCTCGCCTCGAGTACCTGCAGACGGTCCTGAAACACCGGGGTTTATCCCGGCGGCGGACCCTCCGACGATCTAGTCAGTTTCTGTGAGAGAGTAGCAGTAACTAGGGGAATTTGGGTGGCAAAGATTGATTACCTGAAAAGGCGGGTGAGGGTCTGGTATTTATAAGGAATCCCAACCGGGTTTGGATCCGCTTGGGGGCCGGGTCTAAACCCGAAAGCCCATGGGCCTGACGTGGCAGGAGGTCCAGGGGGTTTAGGGTGGACGTGGCAGCGCCAAGAGCGGTATAGGGCTGACGTGGCAGAGCCCTAGGTGGTATTTGGAGCTGACATGGCTGATCATGGGGCTCCTGTGCCTCAGGGAGAATCGGATGGCCTAGGGCGTGCCAGGTCATCCTCATTTCTTGCCAGGCTGGGCGGACGGCCCGTGGGGCTGTCGCGGATCGGAGGCCGAGGGCCATCGAGGCTCGTCGGATACGAGGAGACCAGTTCCGTGGGGGGTGAATTTACGGCTCGGTGCCGAGGCTGTAGTGGTCCGGGGCTGAGCCGGATTGTTGTTTTTTTTCTTTCATTTCGAGTGAGCCATCCTGGGCCTTGGCTGGGCCCCAGGCCATTTTTACCCTACCACAGTACTATCTATTCCTGTTTCGTTAATTTTCCTTTAATGAAGCGATGACTTAGTCATCTTTTAATCAAAAAAAAAAAAGTCCATTCTCACAAAATCTCTCTCTCCTCCCTAAGCAGCTTTAGTAATATTTTTTTGAAGGACAGCTTTAGTAATATTCAATTGTACAACATTATGGTTTGACAGTAATTCTGTAAACTATTTGTTTATGTGAGGATAATAATGAAGATTTCAATAATTACGGTAGAAATGATATTCGTAAATTTCTCCCAATTCTTTGACATTTTTTGAAAGTCCTATATAATTTTATGAGTCCCTCTAAAGTATTTTAGGTTGTGCAATTTGCATATGGTAACACTAATACGCTTTTAAATAAATAAGGATCGGTTTTTCAACAATGAAATAATCCATTTTAACTCATTTCTTGCTCAAAATTAACAATTCCAAGTTCTATGATTCTGTTTACAGGTCCCCTATCATCCCTAACCGAAACAACATACCCAATCCAACATCATCTTCACCTATATCCCCCAGAAACTTCCCTCTCACACAAAACATTGAAACCGATCAAACAAACTTAAAAGTATCTCCCTAACCCGTTACCCAAATCAAACAAAATCACACCCATTAGAAAACTAATTCCATAACCTTCAATTCCTTTCCAACCCAACTCAAATCCATAAACTAACCCTCAACTTATCCCCCTCAAAACCCACATAAAAAAACACACCTCCTTCCTTCACAAAACTTCATTCTATTCCCCTACACCTATCCATCATTGTCCTCATCAACGCATTTCAGCCGTCCAATCCGCTCTAATCCAACGATTAGTATTCAAAACCCCTCAAAACTCTCAATCCGCGTAATAACCCTTCCACCCAATCCCCACCCGCCACGTGTCCCAATTCGCCGGCCCCTCCAGTTTAAATACCGCTCCATTTCGCTAATATTTTCACCATCAAAATTCGGCATTGCTCTCTCCATTCCTAATCTCTTCCAAACCCTAAACTTATTAGCTTTCACCGCTATGGTCACAAAGACTCCCATGGCCGACGTCAAGTCGAAGAAGGCGACCAAGAAGCCCTCAGCTCCGAAGAAGCCGCGATCGTCTCCCTCTCATCCCACTTACCACGAGGTTTGCAGCGATAACATCTTCTAATTCTCGATTTCGTTCATAGAATTTCGCTGTTTCTTTAGATCTGATTATTTCTGGTGTGTGGATGATTTCAGATGATCGGAGAGGCGATCGGTTCGTTGAAGGAGAGGACCGGATCGAGCCAGTACGCGATCGCCAAGTTCATCGAGGACAAGCACAAGGCGAATCTTCCGCCGAACTTCAAGAAGCTTCTCCTTCTTCAGTTGAAGAAGCTCACTGCTAGCGGTAAGCTTGCCAAAGTGAAGAACTCGTTCAAGCTTGCCGCCGCAAAGCCGGCGTCGAAGCCAAAGGCCGCTACTAAGCCGAAAGAGAAGGCGGTAGCAAAGCCGAAGGCGAAGGCAGCGGCGAAGCCCAAAGCGAAGGCGGCGGAGAAGCCCAAAGCGAAGGCGGCTGCTCCGAAGCCAAAGTCAAAGGCGAAGGCGGCGTTGAAGGTGAAGTCGCCGGCGAGGGCGAAGCCGAAGGCGAAGTCAGTGAAGACGGCAGCACTGGCGAAGAAAGTAACGAAATCGAAGGCCGCCGCAGCGCCGGCGAAGAAGGCGGTGAAGAGGAAGGTGAAGAGTGTGAACAAGTCACCGGCGAAAAAGGCGAAGAAATAGTGTTGGTTAAGATTTTTTCCGTTTCGTTTCGGGGAGGGTAGGACTTGTAAATTCGGTAAAGTAGTAGGGGTATGGTTGGAAGTTCGTTATAGTTTTCGGCGATATTGTAGCTTTTCTTTTTCGGTATTGGAAAAATTTGATATCTATGTTATTATTTGACATAAGTGGGGAAAAAATTGTCCTGTGAATTTTAGTGTGTTTTTGAGTGGTATTGCTAAATTGTGTTTGCGTTTTGGCGTAACATCTTGCTTCAATTTGTTGATTATTTGGGAGATTTTTTGGTCGGTTACGAAGAAAAGTGGTGGGGATTGAATTCCGTTATCACGTCGTGATAATTTGTTTCGGAAGTATCGTGAGCTTTCATAGATCACCATTACCTGCACGTGTAAATCTATCTCTGGTCGTTGATTAACGAGTGATGTGTCGAATGCAAGCTGTTTGGGATTCTCATATTCCTTCCACTGGCCTGGGCGTTGCACGTGTTTTTAATTCTGGAGTATTTTGGATAATTAATTTACAATCCAGTCATTTATACGCCTAACACATGTTTTAATAAATATATATAGTATTTATACGTGCAGTGCATGTTTTCATAATTTTTTTTAAGGACATTTTTATTTTGAAAGTTGCTAATGAAAATAGTGAATTATATTTTAAAATATTTGAACTTTTCTATTTGCTTGTGTTATTTTCACTAGCGATCTTTAGTATATATAAGGTTTTTTTTTTTTTTTTTTTTTGATTATACTGGGTTCCATCCCCCTCTTTGGGTCAGACTAATTCCAGTCCCGTGACAAGGAGTCCCAACCTTTGGTTGGGTTTATGCCTAGCATAGTGGTCACTGGCCACCCCAGAGGTATATATAAGGTTATTAACAACATTTGTAGCCATTTTGCTAAAAAATGGGTGTTTGACAATTATAGAAATAGCAAATAGGGGATAGCATTACAGTCGTCTATATCCATAAATTGGGTTTTTTTGGAACAAACGACATGTGATATACTGTTTCAAAATTTTTGTTAAAATATGTTTTAAAAAAATGGTGAAGGACGAGGGATATAATATCTCGTGTAAGATGAGAAATGGTAGATCATCTACCGTTTCAACCAAAAAAAAATATCCAACTGTGATCGCATTTTGGATTTTTTTTTTTAATTTTGGGTTTAAACAATAGATGATCTATCGTTTTCCGAGTTTTGGAGAAAAAAAATCTTTCGACGACACATTATCTACCGTGCGACTTTAAAACGGGAAATCATGTTGCGATTTTCAAAATGTGGAAAAAACAAAATTCTCTCACAAATTTGGTCGGCTTCTGTTCATACTATACCCAAAATATGGATATATAGACGACGACTGCATAACGTTTTTATCCAAAATATCCATTTTTTGGATATATAGTTGTGGTGGGGTAAAAATGGCTTAGGGCCCAACCAGGGCCCAATACAGCTCTCACTCAAAAATAGGAAAAACAACAATCTGGCTTGGCCTCGAGCCAGACAAGGTCGGCGCCGAACCTCAAAGTTCACCCCCGCAGAACTGGTCTCCTCGTATCCGACGAGCCTCAATGGTCCTCGGCCTCCGATCCGTGACAGCCCCACGGGCCGTCCCCCCATCCTGGCGAAGCATGAGGATGACCTGGCATAGCCTAGGCCCTCCGATTCTCCCAGAGGCACAGGAGACCCATGATCAGCCATGTCAGCTCCAAATACCACCCAGGGTTTTGCCACGTCAGCCCTATGCCACTCCTGGTATTGCCACGTCTGCCCTAAACCCCCTGGGCCTTCTGCCACGTCAGGCCCATGGGCTTTCGGATTCAGACCCAGCCCCCAAGCGGATCCAAACCCGGTTGGAATTCTCTATAAATACTAGACCCTCACCCACCTTTTGAGGTAACCAATCTTTTGCCACTTAAATTCACCTAGTTATTGCTACTCTCTCACAGAGACTGACTAGATCGTTGGAGGGTCCGCCACCGGGATAAACCCCGGTATTCCAGGACTGTCTGCAGGTACACAAGACCTCGGATCCGAACCCTCTGATCCGAGCCCAGACATCCACCTCATTCCGAGCCCGTCACAGGTTCTGCCCGGTCAGCCGAGGGTCGTCAGACGAGCAGCTTTCTCCTTCAATACAAATCGAGTCCGAACTCACACCTGGTGCATCCACACGTCTTCCAGAAACAAACCGCATCAGGTTGGCGCCGTCTGTGGGAACACTGCTTCAGAAGCCGACCCGAGCCCGACCATCAAGGGACCTCGACAGCCGAACTCTCATGGCCTCCAAGGGCAAGGGGGCTGCTTCCTCCGTCAACCGACGGGACTCGCCCCCACCAACTGCTAACGCCGGGCCACACATTTCAAAACACAGGGCTCCTCATCAGGAGTCCCAAAGGAGCGTCACCCATCAAGTCCAGCCCGACCTACGGGGGATAATCGTCAACCGTCAGATTACCCGCAGCAGGGGAAGGGCCGCTTCCAACCCGGCCCCGAACCATCCAAGACCGCCGCCGGAGGGACGGAGGCCGGCGCTCAGCCGCGTCAGAAGGCAACCTTCAGACCGACCGAACAGGGTCGAGGGAGCCCCCGTCACTCACAAGGAGTTCCAGGACTTCCGAAGAGAAATTCTTGGGGCTCTCCGACGGGCCCCCAGGGAGGAAACCCTCCATTCCCAAACCGGGTCGGACGCCGAGGCCAGCGCGTCCCGCCCGTCAACAATCCAGCCAGAGGACGATGGCATACTCCTAAGGCGCCTCCAAGAAATGGAGGATCGCCTCGATCACATAGGAGACGGCAGCCAAAGAGCGGCTCAGGGGTACAGACCTGTCCGTCCTCCCTTCTCCGCCCCCATCCTCCAAGCGGAAATACCCAGGAATTTCCGACCACCTCAATTCGAGACCTACGACTGTGAGGGAGATCCTGCTGATCACATGGAGGGTTTCAAAACCCTCATGATGATTCACAGCGCCTCGGATCCCCTGCTGTGCCGAGCCTTCCCTGCCACCCTTCGGGGTCCGGCTCGTGAATGGTTCTCGAAGCTCACCCCCGGCTCCATTTACTCCTTCGACCAACTAGAGGGCAATTTTTTTGCCCACTTTGTCACCAGCCGGAAGGCCGAAAGGACCAGCGCCTCTTTACTTGGGCTCAGACAGATAGAGGGGGAGTCACTCAGAGTGTTCGTCCGGAGGTTTACCGCAGAGGCAAGGTCGGTCTCCTCCCTTGATCCTGGCGTCGCCGCTGCGGCATTTCGGCACAACGTCCGTCATGGACAGCTGAAGGCTTCTCTGGCGAAGAAACCCCCCGTCGACTTTCCTGACCTCCTCAATAGGGTCGAGAAATACATTAGGGCGGAAGAGGCCCTTAACCCCGAAGATACCAGGGAGGCCACCGGGAAGGGAAAGCGGAAGGTCGAAAAAGTCGAACCATCAAAGAAAGCTCCGAGGGACGCGGGGGCCATGAAGAACGTCCCGCCGGTCCCCCGCTTCGAGAGGTACACTCCCTTGACGCATAACGTATCTGCCATCCTCTTAGAAATCGAAGACAAAGGCATTGTCCGACTACCTCCCCGATCTAATAACAACAAGAATCGAGATTAGCGCTTCTACTGCCGCTTCCACAGAGATCACGGGCACGAAACCGACCAATGCCGGGCCCTGAAAGACGAAATTGAGGAACTCATCTCAAGAGGGTACCTCCGAGAATTTACCCGAGAAGGCCCACGGGATCGGCGAGATGCTAAGAACCGGAGGCTCTCGCCTCCGAACCCTACTCCGAACCGCATCCAGGGTCGGGATTCCGAGTCCGAGGGAGCCGCAGATACGCCATTCATCTTGTACTGTGTCCACGGAGGGCCAATGGGAGGAGAATCAAATACTTCCCGAAAAGCCTTCATCCGGGAGGTGAATGCTGTCCAAGACAACCCCTTGCCCAAGCTACAACCGATGCCGGTCTCCTTCTCAGGAGAGGACCTCGAAGGCGTTCGCCTACCCCACTGCGATGCCCTCGTCATTAGTCTCCACATGGCTAATTGTGAAGTTCGCCGAATCCTCGTCGACAACGGCATCTCGGTTAATATTCTTTTCCTCGAAGCCTTCGAGAATCTCAAGTTACCTAGAGGCAAACTCAAGCCGGCCGAATACACCTTGCATGGGTTCTCCGGCGTCCCTGTCGTGATAGAAGGGATTGTTACCCTCGACGTTACCGCAGGATCGGCTCCTGTCAAGAGGACCGAGTCCATGGACTTCATGGTAGTCAACGTCAAGGCGGCTTACAACGCCATTCTCGGCCGACCCGGACTATGCTCCCTCCAAGCGGTGCCTTCGGCTTACCATCTGAAACTTAAATTTCCCACCCCGCAAGGAGTCGGCATCGTCCGAGGCAGCCAAGAAGCAGCGCGATCGTGCTACATGACCACCGTCGGGGGAGGTGTGTTCCCCCTCGATGCCGTCGAACTCGAACCTGAGAGGGACGGCCCTGCTCCCAAACCCGCCATCGAGCTGGAGGAGGTCCCAGTCGACGCCAAGCACCTAATGAAGCTCCTTGAGGGGCGAACATAGGTTCTAGCCTGGCTAAATGTAAATATGTTTTTGTGTAAGCCCTCATGTGTAAAGGGCCGTCTTAGCGGCCCTCCCTATCTTATACGAAAGAAATCTCTTTTTGTCAAACTCCAAATGCCTCGGCAGATCCGACCTAACGCCGGACAATGGGATCGGCACCTGAGTCCTCACTCCGGTATCGTCCCCAATGCCTCGGTAGGTTCAACCCGAATCCAGACCAGGAACTCTTCCTAAGGCCCCACTTCGATCCCTCGCGGATCGGCGGAGCCGAACCTCGCCTCCGCCATCATTCACTACACTACTAGCCGGAGCAAAGAAGGAAAATAATTCTTTATTTATACCCTTTTATTTTGTTCTGAGAAAACAAACAAAGACCGTTACAGGACCACTCCCCTCATCTCAAACTAGAGGAAGTCGCCATCTTAGGGCCCCCGGGTCCGACGAAGGGCGGGATTACTCCGACCGAGCGACTAGGAGCCCTCTCCTCGTTATGATGGTCCTTAGACTCAACCACGGTCGACACTCCAGCCACGGAGCTCTGGGCGTCATCCGGTCGCATACGCTGCAACAGCAGCAGCGCAGAGGGAACCCCCTCCGCTTGCCGACCCACGGAGGAAGATGGCGAGACACCCAGCATCGTCTTGTAACGGTGTATCTCCATCTCCTTCTCCACAATGACATCGCGAAGTAACCTCTCAGAAGAGGGCCTCTACACCGAGGCACTCGACATGGCCTGTCCAAGGCTTGCACCGCCGAGTTCCCGATCCACCATTGCCCTCCTCAGCCGGCTCGCCTCTTCACTTAAGGCTTCAGACTTATTCCGATAATAGTTAAAAGCCGCATCAGTGTCACGAGCCCCCCTTCGGTAGTGAACCAACGCGGCCTCCAGGGCCTCAACTTTGCTCCGGAGCCACGCCACGTCGGAACGACGGGGGTCCACCTTGGGAAGGGGAGCCGCAACCTACAAAAGAACCAGCCAACTCAACACACATACGCAAGAAGGTTCGGAAATATCCGAGGTCAAAACACTTGGCCGGTCAAAAATCTTTTTCTATAAATTCAGTTGCTTCTTACAAAAAAAAGGGGGGGCGGTGGCCAGTCCGCGGGAGGCAAATACAATCGAGAGAGGGAAAAAGAAAGACAAAATTATACAACTTATTTTCCCACCTCAGCGTCGACAGACGGGTTCACAGGAGGGTCGGCAGGCGGGTCGAGAGCGGGCCCTTCTTCGCCAGGAGTCTTCGGCGTCCCCTCGATCTCCATGTCGTACTCAAAATTGGACAGATCGACGGTCGGGTAGAAGTGCCTCACATGACTGAGGGCCTTCGCATAACATTCGTTCTGGGCCTTGATCACCATCATCTGACCTGCATTCGTCAACTCCTCCCTCTCCTTGGCGAACTTCTTCTTCAAGGAGGCCACCTTCTTCCCCCACTACGCATCCTTGGCCTCGAGCTCGAGCTTCATCTACTGCTCCCTCTTGTGCGAGCCCTCGAGCTCGATCCGCATCTCCTTCATCTCCCGCTCGCTCTTATCCGCCCGAGCTCGCTCTTGTGACAGGGACGCCTCGTAGAGGTTCTTTATGTTAGCCCCCTGCACGCAAGCCTGCGACCGACAAGCGCAGATAAGGAAAAGACTTCCGCAGAAAAAACAAAGGGGATAGGGTCGACGAGCTTACCAGCACGGTGGCCTGCGCCAGGCGCGTAAACGCCACCTCCACGGGCTCGCTCTCCATCGCCTTACGGTCGCGAGGGGTTGCCAACTTCTCCACCACCTCAACGGCCTGGGCCTCCTCGGTCAGACAGTCCCCCATCCGAACCGACCAGTTCGGTGCCCACCGTTGCCGCAACATCTCCACCACCGGGTCCTCTTCCTCGACCTCGACCAAGGGACCTTTCCCCTTGTCAAGAACGGAGGCCCTCGCTTGGCCCTGGCCCCTCGAAGTAGCCACCCCCTTGCTCGTCTCTGAGCGAATCCTCGTGGTCCTCGGCTCGAGCTGGGCCTCCGAGATGACTAGGGACGACTCCCTCGGCCTCTTCGTTGCCTCCCCCTTCTTCTCGGCCTTCTCCTTCTTCAGGGCGAGCCTCTTTGCCTTGATCGATGCTTCATCCATATCTGCAGAAAAATCCATTAAGAGCAATGAGCAAGAAAGTACGAAAAGATCGAAAGAAAAGAAACAACTACATACATATAACGGCTGGACTCAGTCCAACGCTCGCCAGGTGGGCCTCCGTCACCTTCGTCCAATCGATACTATGTGACAGACGAAGGCGCTCGACAAACCCCCACTCCTCGGCCGTCAAATCCCTCGGCCTCGGTGGTTGATAACTCGGCTTGGAGTGGTTCCATCGAGTGGGAATGTCCCAGGGCTCTTCACTCCGGATCACCAGATATTTTTTCTTCCAATCCTTGATGGAGTCCGGGTGGCTGTGAACGACCTTCCCCTTACTCCGGGGCGAGATGTAGTAAACACCCTCAGCCGCCGAGCTGATCATCAACATCGCTCGGAACACATTCAGCCGCAGGGGTACCTTCTGTTCCTCACACATCAGTACAAAGCAAATAATCTGCTTCCAAGAGTTCGGCCCGTACTGCATCGGCGCCAAGGAGGCCCAGTTCAGCACATCCCGAACAAACAGGTGGACTGGCAGCCTCAGTCCGGAGATGAAGGCGTCCACTGGGAAGACGCAATACCAAGCAGAAAGGGGATCGGTGGGGCGCAGAGTAGAGCTCGGCAACAACAATTCGTAGCCGGGACCTATGTGGTACGCCAACTGCAAAACCTCCAAGTCCCCGCCCTCCAAGACGGTCGGGATCGCGTCCATCATCACCCTCTTCCGACTCGGCGAAGAGGGCTGCACGCCGAAGAGCTCCTTGTCAGAGAGGTCGTCGGGATATTGACGGAAAGGCTTCGGCTGTACGGGCGAACCTGTCATCAAATTGCGGAAAACAGGCGCCTGGCTCGAACCACCAGTCCTCGACCCTGCCTTCCTCGGAGCCCTCTTCCTCTTCTTGGCTCGCTCCGACGAGGGGGTAGATAATGGCCCCAGACCAGTCGGCATGGAACTCGAACCCGCACCCTGAACCGTGGATCTCCTTACTGAGTCGCCCTCGCCTCCCTCCTCCTCGGAAGACAACTCCAGAACACGGACACCGTCCGAACCATCACTTGCTTCCTCCGACTCGCTACTCTCCACCACGAAGGGATGTCGGGAGCGTAACGGCCTCACCTTGTGTACCACCTCCCCCTCACCTACTGGTTCCTCCCACGAAACTGAATCGGAAGGCTCCGCAGCGTGTACTGACTCCTCCTCAAGCACGGGCTCCTCCCACGATGTCGATTTGGAGGCAGGTTTGACTTCCCCCCTAGACGTCGACACTGACGAACCAGACTGAGCCCTATCCATCTGTGCCTAAACTAAACAGACTTACCAACTAACCTGGGGTCGCTTCGGAAGGACGAGCCTAGTACAGCAAACTGCAGAGACGAGCGCTGAAGGGTTGGAAGATTTTTTGAGAAAGAAAGCAGCGAGAAAGAAGTGGGCGAGAGGGGGAGAGGGGGGAATACTTATAGAGGATAAAAACGACTCCTCGATTTCCGCATTACTGTTCACTGATTGACGTGCAACTGCCGCCTGGAAAATCGCGCCACGTCCTCGAAACGTTCGCTGCTGACGTCATCAGGTGCCAGGCTGGCAGCCAGACGCAGGGGTCGGTTCGGATGGAGTATTCGGCAGAGAAAACATTTTACTTAAGATTTAAGGTGCCGTCCTTCGACAGACGCCCCGGGCTCCAGCGCTCGGTCGGTTCCCCTCTCACCCGCGAGCAGCTCGGGGCTTACAGCCTCGGCAGCCGAAACCCCGAACTGTTCGAGGGTGGGACAGAAACCACCATCACCTGGAGCCCTATCGGAAGACAGATTGGCCAACCTCCAATCGGAGACGACCCCTCTATCGGAGGCTCTTCAGCCCCAAGTCCGGAATACGGTTGGTGCCCCTCCCGTCCGGATCTCTCTCGGGCCAAACAACCGTGTCAGGGTCGTCTGACCCGAAAAAGGATCCAGACGGCAGAGCCACCACCAATCCGAGGCTCCTTATCTACCGGTCCGGATTTCGGTCGTTGCCCCTCTCGCCCTGATCTCCCCTGGATCTGGCTACCGTATCAGAGCCATCAGATCCAAGAGAAGATCCGGGCGGCAGAGTAACCACCTCTCCGACACGACCGGGAGTAAAATTTTGCAAGTGACAGACGTCCGCCGGAGCAGACACCTCTGATGGCCAATGGACCACCCTTGCTGTGATCAAACCCGCTGCGGAGGGAGGGGTACTTATAGCCTCCCCCATAGGCCGGTCTTTATGACATGGGAAAAGCCAAACGACGGAAGCCCATGCGCCATGCATTTATTAGGCGGCACATTTAAGGCCCCTGGAAAATTGGAACATCGCACAGATCCCGGAGCGCCTTCAATGCTCCGCGAAAACAGCGGGCTACCCCGCTCAAACATTCTAAAGCACAACGGTTCGCCCTCACCCTTGCCGACCCGTAATCCCTCGCCCGCTCGAGGTCAGGTCTGGCACCATTGTGGTCTTCTCAGGAAGGCTCAACGGCTCGCCATCACCCTTGTTGACCCGTAATCCCTCGCCAGCTCGAGGTCAGGTCTAGCACCAGAGTAGTCTTCTCAGGAAGGCTCCACGGCTCGCCATCGCCCTTGCCGACCCATAATCCCTCGCCAAGCTCGAGGTCAGGTCCGGCACCAGGGTTGTCTTCTCAGGAAGGCCCAACGGCTCCCCATCACCCTTGTTGGCCCGTAATCCCTCGCCAGCTCGAGGTCAGGTCTAGCACTAGGGTAGTCTTCTCAGGAAGGCTCAAATGCTTACCATTGCCCTCCTTGACCCGTAATCCCTCACCAGCTCGAGGTCAGGTCTAGCACCAGGGTAATCTTCTCAGAAAGTGTCAACGGCTCGCCGCCTCCCTTGCCGATCCATAGACCCTCGCCGGCTCGAGGATCACTCTAACATCAGGACAACCCCCTCATGAAGGCCCAGTGATTCGCCATCCCATTTCTACAACCATAAGCACTCCTCCCCGGCTAGCTCCCGCACCCCCGCAGGAGTGGGGGGCTTGTGTGGTGGGGTAAAAATGGTTTAGGGCCCAACCAGGGCCCAATACAACTCTCACTCAAAAATAGGAAAAACAACAATCTGGCTCGGCCTCGAGCCAGACAAGGTCGGCGCCGAACCTCAAAGTTCACCCCCGCAGAACTGGTCTCCTCGTATCCGACGAGCCTCAATGGTCCTCGGCCTCCGATCCGTGACAGCCCCACGGGTCGTCCCCCCATCCTGGCGAAGCATGAGGATGACCTGGCACAGCCTAGGCCCTCCGATTCTCCCAGAAGCATAGGAGACCCATGATCAGCCATGTCAGCTCCAAATACCACCCAGGGTTTTGCCACGTCAGCCCTATACCACTCCTGGTATTGTCACGTCTGCCCTAAACCCCCTGGGCCTTCAGCCACGTCAGGCCCATGGGCTTTCGGATTCAGACCCGGCCCCCAAGCGGATCCAAACCCGGTTGGAATTCTCTATAAATACTAGACCCTCACCCACCTTTTGAGGTAACCAATCTTTTGCCACTTAAATTCACCTAGTTATTGCTACTCTCTCACAGAGACTGACTAGATCGTCGGAGGGTCCGCCACCGGGATAAACCCCGGTGTTCCAGGACCGTCTGCAGGCACACAAGACCTTGGATCCGAACCCTCTGATCCGAGCCCAGACATCCACCTCATTCCGAGCCCGTCACAGGTTCCGCCCGGTCAGCCGAGGATCGTCAGACGAGCAACTTTCTCCTTCAATACAAATCGAGTCCGAACTCACACCTGGTGCATCCACACGTCTCCCAGAAACAAACCGCATCAATAGCCATTGACTACAGATGCTCTAATGAGATTAACGACCTTAAATGAATATATTTAGACGCTTAGCGAATTCTAGAGAGCTTTTGCTCTTTTGATATTATTTTAAAAATTAACTGAGAAATAGCGACCTCAGTAGTAAACTCAATCTCCTTATTTTTTGAAAAATTTGCAAAATTAGTGTAACTACCGCTCCTGCTATTTTTTTTCATTTTTCCCCCTTTGTAATATTTTATTTGAAATTGAATAAAATACTCTATTTTGTTTTTGATTATTTTTAAAATTTAATCTTGTTCATGAAATTTTCCGATTCTTCTTATTGAGCTGTTCTTATTGACTCTATTTTCTTCTATTTAATTGTGAGTATTCTTATTTGAACCCTATTAATTTGGATCTATCTTTTATTGAACCCTAAAACCCAATTTCAATTGTTCTTGGCCCAAATCCGCAATGATTGGACCCTAATTCACCAATCCAATATCCTAATTGTGCCCTATAAATACAACTCTACTGCAAACCCTAAAAATTGTAAGCCGCTTATTCTCTCTCCTCTCTGTTCCCTCTCTCTCAGCTGTTTCCCGCCCAAAATCCACCGAAACCCAATTCTGGGTTTCTTCTCCGGCGAGCCTCTACTCCGGCGACCCCCACTCCCGTCGACGCACCTCCTGAGCGTCGCCTCGCCCTCAGCCACCAGCGCAACCACCTAAAAACCCCAACCCCGATCACCCCCTTTCTCCCCTTCCTGTTCCCGATCGTCAGCTACAGCCATACACCCCCTGTCAATGCCGCCGTCGACCTACCCTGACGCCGTTGCCCCCGTCGTTGCCGTCAGCCATCGACGCCGCCGCCCCTTGGCCGACCTCTTGCTGTTGCCATTACTGACTGTGCTGCCGTCTCTTTATTTGTGTGTGCTGTGGTTGCTTGGATCTTTTATTGCATGTATATTGCACGTGCTATTGATGAATTGCTAGTTTGTGGTTTCGTTGCTTGGGATTCTTATCCTGTTATTCTTGGTATTCGTTTTTACCGTTTATAAGACAAGTACCGTCCTCTTGAATTGTTAATTGTATCAAATTCAAGTTTTGTTGAAAATCTTGCAAGTATATACTATTCGTTATCATATCATTGTATTAATTATCTTCGTTGGGTCTATTGAGGGTTTACACGAGCTAATCCCAATATTCTTGACATTGTGCCACTTTTTACTCTAAAGATTGGATCTTTCATGCATTCATATAGAATTGATAATAGGGTTAACGGTATAATCATGACACAATTAATTATTGTGGAAACAGCTACTAGGTTGTATGTTTGGTTGATTGTTTGTTGTTTGATCGATGATGATTTAGTGTATGCCTATGATTTTATTCTTATTCATCATGTTATTACACCCATCATGTTGATTACACAATTTATTGACTAAAGAATCGATACCCATCATGTAACCTTAATTTATTTTTAAGAAAACTACACAAAACTTGTATATTGCTTGCTGACCTGTATGTTGACTGCCATTTTTGAACCAGTAAATGATCTTAAAACGAATTACTTTCTGAATATGAAATGTAGCCTTATCTTTCTAGTTTCCAGAACATCTTGAATTTCTTAATTTAGAGTTGTGTAACAAAAGTTATGCCCGCTTTACTAAAGCTGTGTTTTTAATTCCAGATTCTCAGATTATTGTACGTTATTTGTTCAAACTATAAATAGGTTGATCAAATGATAAGATCTTTCTATGAAAATTTCCTTATTGTTAATAATCATGATTAGGAGTCCAGAAAATATTTTTAATGAATTTATTATGGAGTTTTTGCTGTTTCTAAAATTATAATAACATAATGTCGAAATTCTGACTGAACATGAAATCTATAAATAACAATGTAATTGACCAGCTACTGTCGTCAGATTTTGAACTTTAAATATGCGTTGGAACCATGTGGAAGTCTAGTTTCTATAATTTCCAACGGATTCAGTTTTTGATTTCTAAAACAGCGGGGATCTGCATTTTTTTACAGACCACTCTTGCTGTCCAGAACTTTATATTTCAGATTTTAATAGATTAATTATTCCTATATCGTATTATTGCATGAATTAATGTAAGTATGTTGCCTTGCATGATCCCAATGAGTTATTGTCATCATTCTAATTGTCATATTCCATGTTATCAACATATTGTTCTCCTATTGATACTATCGTTCACCGAAATATTCATTGATTGTATATTGTATTGTTGCATTGATAAATAATTAACAAGCCGAGGTTTTAAAGGCTGATTTAAGTAGTGAACAAAGTAGCGACTGTACTTGGAGGAGGGGCTTGTGTTTCCCTAATTACCGTTCCAGCTACCATTTTATCGTGTGATTGTGGATTGCGGCCATAATCCCAATCTATCGTGTACTGTATCATTGCGGATGATCGTATCGTACACCGAAATTGAATAGTTACCGTTGCCAAGTACATGATCTACGGAGTACACCGGTTTAGTCTAAATGAAATTGATTGTATGCATCGAACATATGGTATGAAACATATGTAACACAGTAGTACGTGCATTAGTTAGGATTTAAAATGGTTAATAGACATAAGGATTGACACATCACCGACATTGCATATTGTCCCTCATTATTTCTATTGATATCGAATATTGGCTAAGTGTTACCGTTATTGATCATTGATTACCGTTACTGAATATTGCATCATTATTTATAGCCATTGTACCGATTATCATGATATCGATTATTATTATTGTCCCATGTTATTGATTCCTATTGATCTATTGATTCATTGTTATATCGTTATTCCATTGTTCACTGCTTTCTTTACTTGCTGTCCATGACTTGCTCTACGGACAACTTTTATTTTCTTTTTAGATGAAGTGTATACATGTAATGAAAGAGAATTGCCTACTGGGATTGAAGAACAGACATTCTAAAGACTTAATGCTTTCTAATTGCTTATCGCTTTAATGAACTATTGTATTGAGACTTTTTGCTATTGTGTTTGAGACTTATTATTGTATTGGGGATTTATTATTGTTTTGGGCTTATGTCCCAGATTTTATTATTATTTCCAGATGTTGGATTATTATTGTATTTGGATATTTTTATGGTTTCATTCCAAGTATTATTTTTCATGAGATTAATATTGCCTACGCATTTGTTCTGTATTGATTATATTGTTGAGTTGAGCAGATAAATAGCTTATGAGTGATGTTAGTCATTCGCTGGGCCAATGTCATGTACTCGTATTCCGTATTTTTGGGAAGCAGGGTGTGGCAAATAGTCACACAACTATGATCTCATTCGGAATAGGAATCTTAGTACAATAAAAGATTCTACTCGGAATAACGATCTTAGTACAATAAATGCCTTTATTCCGAATAGCGACCTCAGTTTCAAAAATAAATTGATTGTTATTTTTTAGAGAGCAAAAACTCACTGATTTATGCTAAGTGTTAGAATATAGTTCATTAAAGGTCTAATCTCATTGACGACTTCATATATGCTTTGGTTGCTAATCGGAATAGCAACGGTAAAAAAGTTTTTACAAATATTTTAAAACAGAAGCCATTATTCCCATTAGCGACGTTGTTAATGAGAATAACGACCGCTGTTGACATGGCACAAAATAGCCCACGAGCACTAATAGTTTCAAAACTAGCCCATAATTGCAAATATTTTAAAAAGTGGGCTATTACGGCAAAAAATTCGAATTAGGCGGGATACCTTCATCCAACTAGATACTTTATTTTGCACAAATGTCTGTTTGAAATATTAAAATTAGAGTTGGTATCGGATTGGGTCCTCCACTAATCGGACCCAGACCAGGTACCTCACGGGGTCCAAAAATTGGACCCACACCCGGACTTGCAAGAACCGGGTTTGGGTCTGGTCCTAGTTAAAAATAATTATCTGTAGGGTCCAATAGTAGAGAATAAATATTTGTACTTACGTATTTTTGCACCCGATACCCTACGATTCTAACAATTTTTGCACTTAAGTACATAAATTAATATTATATTACATATCTATCTTCAACAATTACTTCTATATGTATATTCTTATAACCCTATTATTCAAATTCTATATGTTTGGGGTAGGGATGGCAATCGGATCGGGTCAACCGGCGACCCGCCCGCGATCCGCTCGAATAACCTGGCCTGTGAAACGGCGGTTCCGGTTCGGGTCGAACCCGTGAACAGTAACGGGTCGACCCGGGTCACGAAAATATTGAATCGAACTCGCTGAACCCGGCCCGTGAACCCGCTAAAACTATCCCAACCTGCCCGCCAACCCGCGGGTTGTGAACCGTTTGACCCGAACGGGCCAAACGTTCGACCTGCCCCCGGTCGACCGTTGACCTGCGGGTCCAACGGGTCGCAAGCGTGCCGTTGGGCACTGTACAACAGAGAGCGGCAGCAGCAACGGCTCTTAGAGCCGTTTTGATGGATTTTTTGGTTTTTTTATATAGTTTTCTTAACCCTATAAATACCCCCCAAAACCCCATTAAAAAATTTACACCTTACTCTCTTACTCTCTCTACTATTATTACTCAATTCTAAGTAATTTGTGAACAATTGAAGTATTGAACAATCAAGTCTTCAAGGCATATACACGATCAAATTCCGATCGTATCGAAATCAAAATTCAACAACATCTTCAACTCTTCAGCTCTCCTCCAAGTGATCAAGTTTTCAACTCTCCTCCAAGCTCTCCTTAACTCTTCAATTCCGGATTTAAGGATTTCTACTTCTACTTCTATTCTTATATTCACGGATTTTTTTATATACGCGTATCCACGGTGAACGGTGTCAAAATTTCATACCTCTCTTCTTCTTATTTTATTTTTGTTGTAGTTATAATTTTTCCTATCTTAACCGTTTGTTGGTTTTTTGATCTTCTCTCTCTCAACCCTCATGTTTTCTAGATTTTTTTTGTAACTCATCGCTCCTACATTGTGTAGTTTTTTTTACATACATTACTACATTATGTCTAGATCACGTGGTAGCGGTCGTAGCCAAAGTGGGCAAGATTCCACTGGTACTTCCCGTAGGCCACCAATTGTCCCACTTAGTGAGCTCGCCGAAGAGTACCATGATCCTCCTACCCAACAATGGGGTACACACGATGAGTTTGTAGGAGACATACAATTAGAACAACAACAACAACAACAACCAACTGAAACAACACAACCCCCTAGTGGTAGGAAAAGTAGAGGGAAAAGTAGTGATTGGCAAAAATTTTACGATTTTATCCCAGATGAAGAAACTCCGGGTATAGGTTTGAAAGTTTGTAAAACATGTTCTAAGCAATACAAATTCAAGATGGGTGATGGCACCGGTACAATTAAGCGTCACATCCTAAATAACCATAAAGACCTTCTTGTTGACCTACCTGCCAAAAAAAATCTACCCTAGGACCAGTCTAGTTGATAGCCACCCTTATGATCCCGATCTTGTTCGTCGAGAAATGGCCCGATTAGTAATAAAGGAAGAGTTACCATTTTCCTAGGAAAATTTTAATCATACGACCTTAAAACCTCATTTTAGAAGAATCCCGAGAAATAATTGCAAATCGGATTGTTTTAAAGTGTACAATAAAATGAAGGACGCTTTGATTGCAATTTTATGGAGTTTAACTTATACAGTTAGTTTAACTTCGGATTGTTGGACGGGTGTCAACAATATTCCAATGATGTGAATAACCAGTCATTAGATCGACAATGATTGGATTCTTCAAAAAAGAATCATATCACTTGCCGCGTTGCCCTATCCCCATAGTGATGTTGAAATAGCAAATCATATTATAGAAATTTGTGATGTTTTTCATATTCGCGATAAAATAATGTGTATTTGTTTTGATAATGCATCTAACAATAATGCATTAATTAGTATTTTAAAATCCGCATTAAACCCTCCATCTGACAATATTTTTCAAGTTAGATTTGCATGTTATATTTTAAATTTATGTGTTCAAGATGCATTAAATATAGCCGATCCATATATACTTAAAATTATAAATTATGTACATTTTATTGCATTAAGTGACAACATATTTCAAGAATGGAAAAATTGGTGTAGGATTTCAAATGTACCTTTTAGAAAATTTCCAAAGGATGTTAAACACCAATGGAACTCTACTTTTGATTTAGTACATGCTGTTACCGAATATAAAACATGTATAAATAATTTTTGTATTGCAAAAAATATATCAAATTTTGAAATGACTCCCACCGTTTGGTTTTATGCCGAATCTTTGTTGAAATTTTTAGAACCTTTTAAAACGGAAACTTTAAAATTTTCAAAATCATATGAATCTATTTCTAGTAGCATTTTTTTTTTCAATAGTTACAATGATGCAAACTTTTAACGAAATGTTAAATGATGCTTTTGTTGGTGATATTGTAAAACCTGCATACAAATTTTTTTTGAAGTATTTTAATCCTCCTCCTGCGTTGTACCGTTATGGATCCTCGTATCAAATTACAAGGTACGAAGAGTTTGATTGAAATATTTTTTGCATTACTTGGGGAGGATGTAGAAATAAAAATTGATTGCGCTGCTTTTTTAGTTAAATTTGAATCCACATTAAATAACTTGTATGATTAATATGATAGATCTTTTGCTTCTAGTAGTACAACTTTTGTAGTTAGTTCTTCTTCTGCTACTTCCAAAGGTAAGGGTAAGAGTAAATTTGATGATAGAACATTTAATTTACTTGCACAAATTCAATCCAAAAAACCTAAGACTAATCAACCAAATGAATTAAATTGGTATAACCACAAGATTTTGAGTCTTCTACTTCTCCACTAGATATTTTACAATGGTGGAAAAACCATGAACACACTTATAGCATTCTTAAATATATGGCTAAAGATCTACTAGCTCCACATGTCTCTATAGTTGCTTCTGAAAGTATATTTTCTTCAAGTGGCAGGGTTCTAACTGATTACAGGAATCGCTTAAAGCCCGACTCGTTAGAGATGCTCGTTTGCAGAGAAGACTGGCTGAAGGCTGAAGATAGGACACAAGGGAAAGCATTATCTACGTTCACAAGTAGGAGCAACTCGCCGGAAGAACAACAACAACAACATCAATAGCAATCAAAATGAAGAATTCAAGACCAACAACAACATGTCAACAACAACAAATTGAAGGCCATCAACTTGAAGACAATTGTAAATAGATAAAAAATTGTATTAAATCTTTGCTTGTTATTTCAAATTAGAAAAATTGAAGTAAATTGAAATTGTATATAAGAAATATGTTAGTGTATAAAACAAATTTGTGAAATCTTTATTTTTTATTAGAAATTGTGAAACTTGTATAACTTGAAATCATATGAATAATATTTCAATATTTTTTTGGCAATTTCACTCTTTCAATCTTATTATTACTCTTTCAATCTTATTATTATTGTTACGATTTTTAATGTTTATTATTATTATTATTATTTTAAGTTAAAAAAATAAAACCTATCTAAACGGGTCAACCCGCGAACCGACCCGAACCGACCCGGGTTGGGCGGGTCACCATTTCACCTCTTCGACCTGGCCCGGCCCGGTTAAGGCTCCAACCCGACCCGAACCCGTCCAAGTCAACCTCCATCCCGGGCGGGTCCGGCCCGACCCGGCCCGGTCGACCCGAATGCCATCCCTAGTTTGGGGGTATTTTTTAACGGGTCCGGATCCGGGTCGGTTCTATTTTGAGCGGACCCGGATCCGAAAGTGCATCGGGTCTTATTTTAGGACCCAGACCCGGACCCGGATCCGGACCCGTAGAGATCAGGTTGGTTCCGGTCCAATGCCGAATCCGGATCGAGTCCGGGTATCAGGTAAATGTGACAGTGCTAATTCAAATGCCAGAAAAGAAGATGCCCACAACCTGTTTGAATAAATGATTGCAATGCAAATAGGTGTGAAATTAAAACGAACAATAAATAACAAGAACCAAGAAACATATAATACTCAAATTTTTATCAGAATAAGAGGTGGAAATATTGAATAAAAGATAATCCCTTCCGGCTTCAAGAGATCAAATGAATGTATCCGTCGTATCCGATCAAGATATATACTTTGTAAGAACTCAGTTCAAATAAAATAAATAAAGGGGCAAAGCCCTGATGCAATTAATCAAATTTTAATTTGCTGTTTCCACTATGGATCAAACTAAGAGCATCTTCAACCACGCTAGCTATTTTGGCTAGCTTGAATAGCCAAAATAGAAAACAAATGAATAATTTGACTAGAGAAAAAAGCTTACACTCCAACCATGCTATCTATTTTGGCTAGCCATGAATGTTTTAATTTTTATTCACTAATAAATAGTTACAATAATATTTTTATTTACTAACTATATCCACAAGGAAGAATCAGTGATATTTTACTATTTAGTCACAATGTCATGACATGAAAATGTATTATGTTTGAGTCTTGGTCATCTACGCCTCAACATATGGAAATTTTGAAGAATGTAAAGGACCCAACTCCGTCATTATGAATATATAAAACCCTTGTTGTGTGTGTGCACTAGATAAGCAGGATTGATCAACAATAGCTGATGAGGGTAGCAAAAGAACTAAAGGTTAACTGAGTTGAATTGAAAGATTAAAAATAGGTTCGAGAATAGGCACATGAGTTAACATGAGTTAACATGAGTTAGCTGAGTTGAATTTAAGGTAACTCTTCACGAGGGACTAATCTAGGTTCCAAAAAGGTGAAACTAAAGCAGGGACTAAAATGAGGTTTTCGCAAACTTGTTACTACAACTCCATTTTTTCCTCTTTTTTTAACAAAATGATTATTCTTGATTTCATCTTACTGTGTTCCTATCAATGTTAACAAAGGCAAATATTTATGTGTGAACGTACATACTTATTCCAGGTTAACAAATAGATCAATTGACATCATACAGGAGACACTGAAACATATTCTACATATCAAACAGAGTGGTTGTTTTTGTGTACCTCCAAGAACTAAAGCTTTTTTCTTTTCTTTTTAGAATAAAGAACTGAAGCTTTTGGTGACGCTAATCTCTTCTTTTGTTAGCTCCGCAACGCTCATAGAAACAAGGCTGTAATTGAGCATGAAATCATCTTCCAGAATCTACAAATCACATAATTGCCTAAGATATCAGTGAAAGTTATGCATCATGTTGAGCCTAATGTCATAGAACTAAATTATTTAGGTTCAGTAAAAGCAAGTATCAGCAAACTAATGTAAACAGGATAATATCTTAAACTGCATTAACAGACAAGTAGATAGTGAGTTTCATAATAATATCAACAACTTGTCTGTTACATTACAACTGGTTGACCCATCAACAACCTTCTTGATAATGGACCTAAAAAATGAACAGCATATGTGGCTTAATCAAAACTTGATAATAGATCTGGAAAAAAGAAGAGCAATCTCATCAATGTTCCCGACTCCTTGGGAAGAATTTATCTCTATCCTGATACTACAGAAAACAATGCCTAACTGTACATCCAAAATGCTCATACCCAACAGGGTTTCTCTACCATTAGCTCAAAAGTACTGCACATGAGTTAACTGAGTTGAATTGAAAGATTAAAAATACTGCGCATGAGTTAACTCATGAGTTAACTGAGTTGAATTGAAAGCATATATATGATATTGTGTTTGCAACTTAAATAAAGCATCAGAAGATATGCTATGAAGAAACAATCAGAATATATGCTATGAAGAGTGGTTTTTAAAATATCACAAAATTAGTTTCAGATACATCAGTTTCATTCATACTGATATATATAAACACATCAGTTTCATTCAATACTAAAGTTAATGAATACAACTTGATTAATAGGGATCTTTTTATATGTGTATCACATACATACTCATTTATATAAACACATCAGTTTCATTCAATTAAACACATTAGCTTTTAATAGAGATCTTTTTAATACTAAGAAGTTAATGAAGGACAAACATTCTACAAACTAAAGGTTTATAAGATTTTTCACACATCATCTTTAGACATATATAGGTACTTCAATTAGTAAATAGGGATCTTTATATATGCATATATATGTATCAAGAGATGCATTTATTCTACAAATGAGTAAAAGGAATATATGCATTTAAGACATACATCACTTGCAAATAATTGGCAGATTATCACATGCAAACAATTGGCAGATTATCCTTGTTATCAGCATGCTTATATTGTCATCCATTGTAATATGAATTCAATTGGCAGAGTTTTTCTATTCATCATTCACTTTCATGCTTTTTTTAACCCAAACATGACACTATATAGTCCTGCTACATTAGTGAGACAATATACTTTTCCTTGCTTCCGCAATCTATTGAGTATAGGAGATCGGTGTTAATTGGTTGAGAGCAACTCTTGCACAAACACATACACAACCAAAAAAAGGGTAATGAAAGGGAAGGGAAAAAACCCAATACACTAGAACAACTAAAAACCCAATACACAAACACATACACAAACTCAACATACTATCTCAATTCTCCAGTTTCATGTTCAATCCCATATACACTAACACGAAACCCAATACACTGGAACAACTAAAATTTGAACAACCCAATACAATGGAACAACTAAAATTCTCAAGTTTCATCATCAATCAAAAAAACAAAAAACATAAAATCTGAAGAGCGGCTAAATGGAAAAACTAAAATTTGAACAAATTGATGATGAAGAAGAAGAAGAAGAAGAAGAAGAAGAAGAAGAAGAAGAAGAAGAAGAAGAAGATACCTAATGAAGGAAATCAGCTGCCTTTGAGATCACCAGTGGGAGGAGTTTGGTCGATGAAGACCGTTGGGAGTCCCCTGATCTCCGGTGGCAAGAGAGGAAAGAGATTTGGCGAGCTTCCCCTCCATTTTGAAAATTGCCAGATCTGGCGAGCGGATCGCGAGCGATTCTCAAATCGCCAGATCCGCGAGTCAATTGGCGAGCCCGTTTGAGAGAAATTTTTGGGATTTTCTCGCTATTTTGGCGATTTCATAGGTTTGATGGTCTAATACATGTTGAAAAGGGAACCAAATCAAAATTAGCTCAAATTGATAGGATACCCAAATGCTCAAAATCAATCAAATAGGCAAGAGCAACCCACCTCCTAATCCACCACCTCCGCTGCCACAGCCACCCCCACCACCGCCATTGCGAGGCACTCCATTGGGATAAAAACTGAAACTAACATAGCGTTTGTCGAGATAAACCTGCCCAGAACTTGCTCCCCCGCACTCCACCTCAGACTTCTGCACAGCTTGAGTTACACATGACCTACAATCCGATGTCGACAAATCCCCTTCACAGTGAGCCATCGCATAAACCGACTGATAATTTGTAGCAAAGAAACCACATCAATTCCTTTACCCTCGTCGTTACCTACTGATGCCGATCAATTACTCTGCAAGATGTGCATGACCATCTCTTCTTATGCAGAGCAGAGGCCGAAGATTTTGTTATGAATTCCAATGACGTTTATGACCAAGTGTTTGTTGATGCTTATGATGGTGACAACATTTTTCCGCATAAACTTTGGGACCTATATCTAAGATGGTTCATTCCTAAATCTCTCCAGAAAAAGGCTTCATCCCATCCATGGGACTGTCCCAGTTAATCTTCATTCGGATTCAGATGTATTAGAAAGTGGCGCGACCAATTATTCTCCGTTTTCGAGCATTTTGCCCATGGGAAAGTACATATCGCAAGTGTGCAGGGCTTACAAGAAGACTTTTTGGGTTTTGCCTTTAAGGTTTCGGTTCCTTTGCTTTGCACGATCACTTTAATTGCAGGAAGTGATGTAGAGTTTGGACGCGATAAGTGAAGTGTCTCATACTCAGTACTCTTGTATCCAAATCTGATTTGGCCGAGTTTTTGCTTGATTTGACATTTCCATGCTTGCAATATGTCCAGAGAGGGTTTTATAGTTGTGGATTGAACAATTAATATTAGTACGATAAAATTCCTTAAGCTATCAGTCTTGCTTTCGTGAATGTTATATCAAAATTATTTTATGTATGGTTAGATTTATGTGTTTATAATCCATAATTTGGGAGTATGAAATCTCGCATTGAATGTTCTTGAATGGAAGAACCAAACTCGAAAAATCACCAGTAATCCTGGCAACTACAATCACCATCCTCAAACCTATGGTACCTATTAACATCCCTCACCACAATCTCTCTTCTCGTCACCTTACTCACATATTTGAAGAACTCATGGCAATCGCGACAAGCCCTCAGATTCTTCACCACCCTCAGCACCTTCCCTTCCATTGTCGGCCCACTCACCAAACCGAACGCCAAAGCGAGCCTCTCGCTATGATACCGAACCCCTTCATCCTCTTCCTCGTATCCTAACGTCTCCACATCTTTCACCAACTCCCTTAACTTATTGTATATCTCTCTTCTCCACTCGTGTCTCATATCCCCTGCAATGAACTCATTAACTTCACCCTTTACTTCAATCCAACTCCTCCCTTTCTCCTTCCTCAGTCCTCTGTCCCTCATTTCACCCAAAACCTTGCCCTTGTCGTCTTTCTTCCCTGTCGCAGAATAGATATTTGCAAGCATAACATATGCGGAATCATCTTTTGGGTCGAGCTTGATAAGCCTTTTCGCTACAACCTGTCCCATTTCAACTGAATTATGAACTACGCAACCCACTAACAAAGTACGCCAAACTACAGCATCCGGCTTAACGGGCATTGTAAACACCAAATGCTCGGCTTCCTCCAACTTCCCAGCTCGTGCCATTGCCGCCACTAAGCAGGTATAGTGTTCAACTCTACCCTTCACCCCGTACTCCGAATCCATCAAATCAAGCCACCTCTCTGTCTCATCTACTAACCCCGCATTACTACAAGCCGTAAGCACCGCCAGAAAAGTATACTTATCTGGAACAAACTTCCATCGCTCCCTCATCTCCTCAAACAACCTTTTCGCCGTATCAGCATCCCCTTGTTGCCCATACCCCCCCAACATCGCATTCCACGTAACAACATTCAAACCATCACCCATCCCATCAAACACCCTCCTCGCATCCAACACAAACCCCGCCTTCCCATACGCGTCAACCAACCCCGTCCCAACTCCACACTCCCTTTCCACACCAACAACCACCGCATGGCAATGCACAATCCTAGTCACCTCCAACCCTGCCAGCTCTGCAGCGGCGCTCAGAGCCCCAGAAACACTGTAAACAGTTGAACTCACCCCACCGCGCAACATTGTCTGCATCATATTAATAGCCTCAACGGGCATGCCATTCCGCGCTAGCCCGACAACCATTGCACCATAACACACCTCATCCTTGTGGGGAATTTCATCAAACACCTTACGGGCACTATCGGGGAGGTTGTTGTTAGCATAAAAGCGAATGAGGGAGGAGCCGGAGAAGGGTTGGTGGGACAATGAGAGCTTGAGGGAGAGGGAGTGGAGCTGGAGGCATAGGGGGAAGGAGGAGGAGAAGGCTTTGAGGAGGGAGGAGATGGTGCCTTGGTTAGGGAGGGAGCGAGACCAGAGCATTTCGAAAAACAAATGGAGGGAGGTTTGAGGGGAGTGGTAGGAGTAGGCTGAGATGATGGAGGTCCATGAGATGGAGGTGGGTTTGAAGGGGAGGTGGTTGAAGAGGCGGAGGGAGAGGGGGAGGGTGGCGGGAGAGTGGGAGTAGAGGGTGATGAGGTGGTTGAAGGTGGCGGGGTTGGTGGTCGATGATCGGAGGAGGCGAGCATGGTGGATGGCTGTTAGCGTTGGTGAATTCATGATCAAGTGGTGCTTGCAAATTTGTAATATAATTATTGTATTTGTATTTGTATCCAACTAGACCGTAGAAATCCAACTGTTTGAAATATTCAAATGCTAGAAAAGAAGATGGCCACAACCTGTTTGAATAAATGATTGGAATGCAAATAGGTGTGAAATTAAAACGTCGTATAAAAATCTGTCGGTTGACTCTGAAGTTGATAGGCTGAGAGGGCTCCTAGCTACTAAAGTCAATAGAAAAGCTCTCCAATTTTCTCACAATAAAACAACAACAGCAACAACAAGAAACAGTCATGATTCCATTTCATACATCGTCTTCCAACAATCCATGGCAACGCAGCTCGAAACAGAAGGTGATCATGGGGATCAGGAAGAGGCTGCTCATGTGACTAAGGGAGGGAGAGGCACGTGGAAGCACGCAGCTTTCCACGTCGCAACCACCATCGCAACGCCTGCTGCCTACGCTCCCTTGCCCTTTGCGGTCGCCTCCCTCGGTTGGCCCTTTGGTAATTTATTAATTATTTAATTTATCATTTCACTCATCACTTCATTTCATATGTTAATTATTTGGGATACAAAATTTGAATTACTCCATATATAATTATATATATATATAGGTGTTAGTAGTTTGGTATGTGGAACACTTGCAACATGGTATTCCAGTATGCTGATTGCATCGCTCTGGGAATGGAATGGAGAGAAGCATGTTACTTATCGCCTACTTGCTAAAAGTATATTTGGTAATTTATCACTCCTTCACCACTTTTTCTTTGATCATACCATTTATTTTATAATGTTTTTAAATAATTTTTTTATATAAAAATTATCATTGTTATTAAAGTAAGGTAGCATGCATGCAAACTCTTGATGCAACTATGAAGCGTCATGGAATTGTGCTTCATGAAAACAAAACAAGGTTTACACATGATGATAATAATTCAAGGAATATTCAATTCTTTTTGTCCTTTTAGTGAATAAAGTTTCGGTTAGTTGTCCAATTGATTTACATATCTGGGTATGTTTGGCTACTCTCCTAGTTATACAGTTAGTACTAGTAAGTTTGAGAATTAATACAAAGTACATGCAAAATATTAGGTATATATTACAAGGTAGGAGCTCAAGAAATCGTAGTATATGAAAGAACCAATTGTCGTATTTTTCTTTCTCTTTCTGTAACTGATTCTTTGAGCTTCATTCTATCATATAGGTTCCTGGGGATATTTGTTTATAACAATCTTTCAGCAAATAGCTTCTATCGGTAATAACATCGCCATTCAGATTGCTGCTGGTAGCAGTCTTAAGGTAATTAAAGCTCTATTCATTATTGTACTGGATCTTGCCTTTATGAAAAGTAATCAACACTTAATTTGCTCTTCTCCAATATTTACAGGCAGTTTACAAGTATTATCACAGGGATGGCACCTTAACCTTACAGGACTTTATCATTTTCTTCGGTGTCTTTGAGCTACTGCTTTCTCAACTCCCAGATATTCACTCTTTAAGATGGGTGAATTCGTTCTGCACATTCAGCACTATTGGTTTTGCTGCAACAACTATTGGTGTTACCATTTACAACGGTATGGGTTTTGTTCTTGTTTTGTCTGAGTTGAACATGAGTCAGTGTCTATAAACCAAGTCTGACGATGGAGCTAAATGAATAAATAACTACTCTAAACTGTTGACTCAATTAGACTATGACAAATTATAGACTTTTTAACTATGGGCATTTATCAGCTTACTTCAAAATGAGACTTAATTGCTCTATTTGTATAACTTTTGTAAGGACACAGTTGAAGTGACAAATACTAGAGGTAGACGAATCTAAAACACAGTCCTAACAACAGGGAGAAGTATCAATGGCAAAACAGAGCTGCGTTTGGGATAATACGTTACGGAACTTGTGTCATAAGGGGTGAACAATTTGTTGCATCCCTGAATCAGTTTAATTCACGATACCTACTACTACTTTCTATTCTTGTAGGAGAAAAGATTGACAGGAAGTCAATTAACTACAAGTTATATGGAAGCTCTTCTTCAAAGATATTCAAAGCTTTTAATGCGCTAGGGACAATTGCTTTCTCGTTTGGTGATGCTATGCTTCCAGAAATACAGGTAACATGGGCTTCACTAGTTCGACAATATCCTTATTTGAATTTGCAATGAATTCATTCTGCAATTTGGTGTTACAATAATGTGAAATGCGAACATCTAGAAATTTCAGACAAGCAAAATATTAGGAATGCATGCAGATGATTCTTGTAGTTTATTCATCTCGTGCTAATACCCTTGAGTTCCTACTGGTATGGAAATCAAAATGTGTGAAAATGATTGGTGCTTAATCTATTTGGAAACTTAGTGAGAACATCATTTAACTAACCTTAGTTATCCCTGACAGAGTACAGTAAAGGCACCTGCAAAAAAGAACATGTACAAAGGTGTATCAGCTGCATACGCGGTGATTGTTCTAACCTACTGGCAACTTGCTTTCACCGGTTACTGGGCATTTGGATCTCAAGTTCAGCCTTACATCTTGTCGTCTCTTACAGTTCCTGAATGGTCTATAGTAATGGCAAACATATTTGCAGTGATTCAAATATCAGGATGCTATCAGGTATTTCTACTCAAATTTGCACCTACTTTGGAAGAACACAGAAAGAAGTCTCCTGTTTAAATATGTAGGTAGATTAGTATCTGAATGCTTATGATCGTGCCTCAACTCTTCAGGCAATAAGAACTTTGGAAATGGAAGAAGAAAAAATATCTGAAATACCTGAACCTTTCACATTAGCCTATCCTGAGCTTTTATCTTCGGTGAACATATCATTGAAAATCGCTAAGCTAATTAAAACCTGACAACAATTTCTTTCGATCAGATATATTGCAGGCCAACTTATTCTTATATAGAAGAACGAATGCAGTCAAAAGAAGGAAATCACAACACACATCTAAAGAACCATCTATGGAGACTTGTTCTTACCTCGGTTTATATGATTCTGATAACTATAATTGCATCAGCAATGCCATTCTTCGGAGACTTTGTATCCATCTGTGGGGCTGTGGGATTTACACCGTTAGATTTTGTTTTCCCAGCCTTGGCCTATTTGAAATCTGGGAGATTACCAAAGAGCCCACATCTTCGCCTTCTGGTACAAATACTTAACCTTGCCATCGCTATTTGGTTTTCTATAGTTGCTGTACTTGGTTGCATCGGTGCACTGAGATTTATTGTGATTGATATAAAAACTTACAAGTTTTTCCATGATATGTGATCTTGTACTGTAAAGAATGATAAGAGGTGAAGTATATGGATGTATTACAGCTTGTTAATTGTTTACTACGTCATTCAAATAAAAATAAAAATGTTAGTATGTAACTGCATACACGTAGTGATACAGTTAAGGAATAATTGAACGCAGAAAAAGTTCTGTCTAACAATTCTTGTTTGAGATATTAATGGATGCGAAGAAATATTGCAAAGATGAAGATGAAGATTGTTTCTTTCTCAAGTTAGAGTGCTAAACTAAATTTAGGGGTGGAAATAGGCCAGGCCAGGCCAGACTTTTTATTGAACAACCTAGGCCTGTTTCACAAAAATTAGGCCCAAGCCTGGCCTATTACCTTTGATAGGCTTTTTTTGTAGGCTTGGCCTGGCCTTTTTAATAAATAGGCCTGGCCTATAAGTCTATTTAACCCTACAAAACATATTTTAACAAATGAACACATTATCTCTACAATAAAACATGGTATCTCTACAATAATTATTTTCTTGTTCAGTTGTTTGGTTCACAAGGGAAGGGAATGGATTTTATAATAAAATTACTGTTATACCCTTTTGCATATAATATGTGCATGAAGTATCAAATTTTGTCGGCTCAGAACAATCAAAGACAGAGCATGAAGTATCAAATTTTGTCAGCTCAGAACTAACACAAACAGAGCATGAAGTATCAAATTTTGTAAGCTCAGAACTAACACAAACAGAGCATGAAGTATCAAATTTTGTCTTCTAAGAACAAACAGAAACACATCATGAAGTATCAAAATTTGTTAGCTCAGAACAATCAGAAACACAACATGTTAGTAATGTATTTTTGTTTAAAATATATATTATCTATTGTATTATTTAATTAAGGCCTATATTGATATACATTGTATATTAATATGGGCCTAAACAGGCCGGCCTGATAGGCTTTAAAGGCTTATTATAAAGCCCAAGCCTGCTCTATTTAATTAAATAGGCCATTGAAAAAGCCTTAGCCTGGCCTCTTAGTTAAAAAGGCCGGGCCAGGCCAGGCTGTAGGCCCCTGTCGGGTAGCCTGGCCTTTTCCCACCCCTAACTAAATTACATACTGCATGCACCTTATCAATTATCATCACTAACAGCTAAATTAAAACAAATGTATATATAAGAAAACGAAATTGCAATATAATCAAAAGAAGCCATTGTTATTTTCATTTCTGAGGAGAAACTCGTAAAATTTACAACGCAATCTGTAAGGTTGACATGATTCAAACTAGACCAGCATTATGGGCTGGAATAGGCCAAAATGCAGCAGTCTTGCAGACAGGAACAAGATAGAATCGTCCTTGAGGAAAAGCTGAAGAATAGTAGCTCATCCCCGGACGTGCAGATAATCTCTGTTCGACAATAGGCCCTCTTGATGATCAACCATATTCGACGATGGATGCATCTTCTGCTTCAAGCCAACTCTAATCGACGATGGATGCATCTTCTGCTCGATTTCCTCATTGTTGACCCCATATAGCAGTCCTGAGTAGTTGTCTTCATCAAGCCCAAACCTCGTCTTCATCTCCCAAAATACCTTTGCAGTCAAGAAACTATCATGCCCTCTACTTGATGCGAATTGCCTCTCCAGTCAATCCCCAGTGCCCATGCAACTTTCTCCAAGCCCATCCTGTCGTAAGATCGATCAACTTCTTACAGCATATACTTAATATCATAAACCAATCCCAAGTGTTTTTGAACCAATTGTAGGAAATTTGGTAATGTGTCTGGAAGAGGCTTCCGTAAAATTTGTTTCAGTTTCAGCAAGTAAGCCACATCGTACAGACCGTGCTAAGTAATCCACTCGTTAGTCTTGCACCTGTTGTTGTCGATCAGCGCGTTGGGCAGAAGGGTTGATTCCACTCCCTGCGCACGAAGCAAATCGAAATCCATCCTGTTCTTCTCGAGAAATTCGATTTTATCGAGTTCCTATCCATCTTATGGTCGAAATTCGAGAGGTTAAACTGCCAGGAAAAGAAGTTTGATCCTTGGGCGTTGCAAATGCTGACTCCAAACTGAATCAATTTTGTAGAGTCGACGTTCATCGTGAGACTGCGACATCTTCAGGAGCGGAAGGAGAGGTGCGGTGGTTGACACCGGGGAATTCTGTGTCGACGAGCACATGCGATACACGTTCTAATTAATTTTTTATATATAGTAAATAATAAGTCGTAATCTGGCCTCGAACCTGAGACCTCCCTTTACTCATCACACTCTTTACAAATTATCCTTAGTAGCACAAACTTTTATTTTATATGAGTGACACTTTTGTAAATAATTATATCGTAAATAATTTGAAATTTGAGAATATTATGGTAACTAACAACAGTTGGTTAAATGAATGGTTAATATAACTCCCACTTAAAAATGAATGATGAAGATTAGATGATTGAATAAATGTCTACAAATTACAGCTTGTGTACAAATGACAACCCCAACTTTCCCATTATAATATTAGAGATTATGATTTAACTTTATATTTTGGTAGAACTAGCATTGTACCCGTGTGATGCGCGAATGACGAAATAATAATATATGTTTTCAACATGTATCTAAAATATTTTATAAATATTTTTAAAAATGTAAATTATTTTATAGATATCATCCTATCTCAATAGCCAAATTACTTAATTGTAACAAAATTTAAAGATAATATGATTCTTCTTTTCAGCATATAATTAGAAAAGTAGAGAATGAGATCTAAAATATCACACACTCAGCTAAACTCATACTAAGAGAATGATATTAATAGTCATATTAAGAGAATGACATTAATATTCATACAAAGAGAATGATATCAATCAGATTTTGTATATCTTTTATATTTTAACTAAATCATAGTCTTTGTCCTCAACTAAATAAGTAGAAAAATTATAAAACATAAAGAAGGAAAAGAAAAAAAAAACTATTTTTTTTTATTTGGATGGAAGACAGACTTATTGAAAAAGTTAAGAATGGAAACAGAACAGAAATATAACAAACAAAAATAATTTAAAAAATAAATAAATTAGTTTTCATGAGTTTTCCACTAGAAAAATATTTTAATTAAAAAAGACTAATAATTTACACGTGCGATGCACGTCTTTATAAATAAATAAATAAATTTAAAAAATTCTGACGTTCTCTGGCATCGAATCTAAGACCTACTTTATATAAGTTATGTATGTGCATTGCACGTGTTTGTTGGGTTTCAATGCTCGTGTTTGTTTGGTGACAAATTCTCCCATTAAAATAGTAGAGATTATAGTAATTTATACGTGCAATGCACGTCTAAAAAGGTAAAATAAAAACTGACGTGGTGAGGACTCGAACCTGAAACCTTCTTCATATTAGTTATGTACGTGCATCAAATGCGTTGATAGATTGACAAATGACACTAAGGCATTCTCCCATTATAATATTACACATGCGTTGATAATTTACACATGCGATACACGTTTTAATAATTTCAAAAAATAAAAATAAAAATAAAAACTCTGACGTAGGGAGGATTTGAACTGGAAACCTCCTTTATATTAGTTATGTATGTACGTTGTACAGGTTGGTAGAATGACAATGACACTAAGCCTTCTCCCATTATAATATATATATATATGTATATATATATATATATATATATATATATATATATATATATATATATATATATATACATATATATATATATATATATATATATATATATATATATATATATATATATATATATATATATATATATATATATATATATATGTATATATATATATATATATATATATATATATATATATATATATATATGTATACATATATATATGTATACATATATATATATATACATATATATATATATATATATATATGTATATATATATATATATGTATACATATATATATATATATACATATATATATATATATATATATATATATATATATATATATATATATATATATATATATATATATATATAAGCTAATAGGACTACCCCCTCCCTCATTTCTCTATTTTGAAATAGAAAAAAGGAGAGCAAAAGTAGGAGTTCAAACTTATCTTACCACACACGTGTATTTTGTAACGTACTTCAGTACGTATTTTTGATTCCGAATATTTATGCATTTTCCGTCTTCTTAAAATTTATTTTATCCTATTTGAGTCAACTCAAATATAAAATTCTAATCTCTGTGTTTTTACGTGCTTTATACGTGTTATCGATGCACGTATCGATGCACGTACTTTTCCACCACTATGTGTAATATTATTTATGTGTTACAATTATTTTATGACTTATTCGAATTTATTTTATAAATAAAAATTTATTTTCTCTTATTTTAATTAAAATATTATTTATACGTGTGGTGCACGTGTTTTTAAGGTACGTATTGATTATATTATCGAATGTGCACATTAAATATATTTTCTTATATTGTATTTTAATTATCTTTAATATTTTTTCCATTGATAATGTTAATTTTGTATTTTGATATTTTACGTGTGACGCACGTGTTTGCGGTGCACGCATTTAGGCGTATTCGTTTTCAAAATAAAATTTCATGAAGTGTGTGTTTGTGTCTATTTTATTCATGCATGAAAACTATAATTTTTAATTAAACTAAATTTTTTTGCATCTTACATATATATATACACATGTGATAATTTAAATAAATAATTAAATTTTTGTGAAGTGTGTGCAAGTGCGATGCACGTGCACGTGTTGAGCATGGAAAGAGGTAGGCCGGCTGATTTAGGGATGGAGGGAAAAAGTATGCTTTTGAATTAAGAGAGTGGAGTTAATGGGTGATTAGTGGACAATTAGTTATTATAACTATCTCCCAAATCTCCTTCATAATCACCCCAATACCCATTCACATTCCTCTCATCCTCCCCTTCTTTCTGTCTCTGCCGAAACCAAACTCCCCAGCCAATTCCCTTTTGCTTCTCCACCTACACCCATGCATACATATATATAACTCCCAATATATTCTATTATATAACTATATATAAATATGTATATATATACACATGTATATATATGCATGCATGAAGATGAGATGAGGTGCTTCACTGTTGCCTTGCCGAAATGTGGGTGCTGTGCTTTCGGGAGTGCAATTGCTGTTGGGATTCTTTCGGTGTGTTGGTGCCTGTTTTTGTAGATTTTTGGAGTTTTGTGTGAAGGGATTTTGCTTCTACTACTCTTCTTTGGGTGGGTGTTTCTTAAATCCTTTCTAATTTTAGGAGTAGGTTGCATGCTAGTTGATATATAATTTAATTGTTAAATCTTGATTGGTATGGTAAATGTGAATTGCTTAAATTACTCTCTATAAATTTGATGTGATGCACGTTGTAAGAAAAAGCTAAAAAATTGTGGTTGATGGAAAAATGCATGTTAGATGAAAATCTTATGAAGTAGGTTGTAAGTGAAATTAGAAATTCAAATTGTGCAAAATAGTAGATAGAATGCCATGAAAAATTCTAATTTTTGTATAAGAAGAATTTTAGGAAAATTGTGAAAAAGAAACTAAAAATTCGCTTGATTAGAATTAATATTGAAATTTTGGGGAAAATTCTCATCATGTTAATTGCCATTAAAAAGAAAAAAAATTCTACGAATGTGTAGTGGAATAATACTTTACAATTTAGTGAACGTGTATGGAATTTGAGATGTTCTTAATTTTGTTACATATCTTTAAATTGCGGAAAATTTGCGTTGATACATGAACAATCAATAAATATTTGTTACTGTACTTTTGAAGTGTGTGGTATGAGTAAATAAAATTGGCGTAATGAATCGAAGTTCGGTTGATTGTTATGTTTTAAATAAATGAATTAGGCCGAGACTGGATATATACTTAAAGAATTTAACCCTATATCATATCAGTTAGTCACTCAGGACCAAGTGGTCGTTGGGTGCGGTTTGGGTTTGTTACTGTAGCTGGGCGGGGTTGGTCTTGGTCTTGGTCTTGGGTTCGAGTCTGTTAGAGACTCTGTTTTATTCCAAAATTTGATTTTTCCAATAAACACAGTGCACCTGTATATAAGGCAATCTTTCAGGTTTCTTTCACTAGTCGACTTTGCGCTTACTGGTCTTCGTGACTGACTTTGGGCGCTGCCTTTGCCTTGGTCATGGCTTCGAACCTTGACCTTTTAATATATATATATTTTTATTCTTTTGATATATTTTGAGTTTTTAAGGAGTATTAAATTCGGGAAAAATTCTATTATTTTCCTCTAAAATTATTTAGACTTTATAAAAAATTATGTCCACAATATTTTGATATATTTGTGAGAATTAGATTTGATTTTTTATATTGAAAATGTGGCTTTAAAGAGAGATGAAGTTGTGGAATGCAATTAAATTTTTTCTCGATGAGATTTTATGAGAATATTTGAATTGCACACAATGCTATAAGAGATTAAATTGATAAAAGAAGTTGAATTGAATTATTTCATGTTATGAGATTATAAAGAAATGTTTCTCTTTGAGAAAGATATTGTGAATAAAGAAATTGAGGTATTCTTTTTGAGATTGAATGTAACATTTTGTTGATCTCTAGAATGAGATAGTTGTTGGAATCTAGAGGCTAGGCGAGACCTTAGAAACCGAAAGTATTTATTAATGAATTCGAGAGCTAACCAGTGTGGGTTGAGCATCTCTTGAGAAGTAGCCAGATGGGCTGACTGTCTCTTTTGTTTGGTTTAAGTTCGGTAGGGTAAGCTAGCTCTAGGTTGTGATGATTTTCTTCTAAAACAAATTAAAAACTTAAGGACAACACTATAGTGAAGATGTGATAAAAGTAAGAGAAAAATACAAGTATGAAGGCCTCGGATTCACGGTGTGAGAATTTTCATAGGCTATTTACATGATGCATCATGTCATGACGTGAATCTATCTCCGGAATTATCGGGATCGTGGCGATACTTGTGGGGTGCTTGGTGGCCACGTAGTGCCATCGTTCCATGACGGAGGCGAATTGTCCATAGGTTGTCTGCATGATGCGTCATGTCATGACGTGAGATTCCCATCCAGGCTGTCTAGGCATGGGCTCGTAACTCATAAAACATCTAGGATACTTACTGTAGTTACCGAAGTATTTAAACTCATAGCGAGGGATTCAACCTTACAAGATGAAGAACGGTTAAGTGCTTGCCTTCGGATTTATGTAGAATGGTATGCATAAGTTCGAACAAGTGTGCATTAGTGTCATTTAATATAAATAACTGCATTAAGGATTAAGTGCACAGCACCCATGACATCAATAGGATAGTCCCTCCTTAGCTTTGTTTGTGATCAAGTTTGTGTTTGTTAAAGTATTTAAGAATCATTATACTTTCGGCATAGCGAGGATGACTGTGTATAATATTTCATCGGTTGTAAGCAACTGACGTGCCCACAGTTTTATATGCAGGACTTGAAATTCATAAGAAGATATAAAGATGAATTTAATACTGATGATCATTTAAATACTAAAGTTGTTACAATTGTACATTTATCATTGTTGTATTTTATTTATTCCGCTGCGTGTTGATGTAAAAAGACTCTATTGTAATAAAAGTTTTAAATTCCTTGTAAAATTGTATGAAGTGAAGTGTAAAGATTCTGTGGAACTTCGAATTCAGGCTTATTTGAAATTCGGGGTGTTACAGAAAGAGATTAAGGGGGTAGCAGAGAGATCTGGGGAGATTTGCATACTGATAGTTTAATTTGGGTAGGGTAGGACTAATGGGTTAACCGGTTTAGGTATACAGATGTGGGCTTGGGTTTTAATCTTGGGCTAAAGAATTGGGCTTGGATTAATAAATCAAAATAGTAAGTGGTTTGGGCTTCATAAATGAAAATAATAAATTCAATGATATTGGTTGGGCTTGACGAATAACGAAGAATCAAATAATCAAATCATAGGATGGCTAGGATTGGGCTGTTTACAAACAAATCAAATAATTTTATCAAATGAATTAGGATTTGGATTCAAGCAAAATAATCGAATATCGAGAAAATGCAATATGGTTCAAGAGAACAGGAGAATTTATATATGGGTTTGAGTTCAATCAAATATGAGATGTACAAAAAATAAATTCAAATGAATGAAAGAATTTATTAGAAAATTGAAATACAAGAATATGGAGCAAGAAAGAATAAAATTTGTACAATCGGGAACAAAATAATTTATAGACAAACAAAATATAAGAATACAGAAGATTTTGTATAAACAGAAACGAGGGTTACATTTATGGAGGCAACTCTTTGATCGAGTTGGATGTAAAGCTTGCCGTCTGATCTCGAGAAATTTTGTAGAAGCAACTTTATGACAGAGTTAATGTAGAGCTTGCTGTTTGGTCTCAGCAAGTTAATAGAGAAGCTACTCTATGACAAAGTCGAATGTTTTAACTTGTCGTTTGATCCCAACAATTTTTGGAGAGGCAACTCTGAAGCGGAGTTGATGTAGAGCTTGCAGTTTGATCTCGACAAGTTTGGAAAGAGAACTCTGCAATGGAGTTGGATGTAGAATTTGCCATTTGATCCTGATAAGTTTGTCGAGTTAACTCTGAGACAGAGTTAATGTTTGACGTGCCGTTTGCGCCCACCAAGTTTGGAGAGAGAACTCTAGACAGAGTTGGACATTGAACTCGGTGTTTGGGCCCAACGAATTTGTAGAGACAATTCTAGGCCGGTGTTGATGCCAAGCCTATTGCAAGATTAAAGGTTGTTGGAAGAGCTCAAGCGATAAACGGGACACTGAAGTTGTTGCTTGGAGCCAACAAGTTGTTGATGGAGCTCGAGTGGAAAGCGAAATGCTAAACACGTGGTTTGGAGCCAACGAGTTGTTGATGGAGTCTGAGCGAAGAGCAAGACTTTAAACTCGTTGTTTGGAGCCAACGAGTTTCTTGATGGGGCTCGAGTGGAGGGAGAAGCGTTGAACTCGTTGTTTGGAGCCAGTGAGTTGTTGATAGAGCTCGAGCGGTGAGCAGAGCGTACGACTCGTTGTTTGGAGCCAACACGTTTTTGATGGAGCCTGAGCGGAACACAAGGAATCAAACTCATTGTTTGGAGTTGATGAATTGTTAATGGATCCTGAACGAAGAGCAAGGCGTTGAACTCGTTGTTTGGAGCCGACGAGTTGCTTGATGGATCTCAAGCAGAGAGCAAAGCGTTGAACTCGTTGTTTGGATCCAACTAGTTATTGTGAAGCTCGAGCGGTTAGCAGAGTGTTGAACTCATTGTTTGAAGCCAACGAGTTGTTGATGGAGCTCCAGTGAAGAGCAAAGCATTGAACTTGTTGTTTGGAGTCAACGATTTGCTAATGGAACTCAAGTGAAGAACTAGGCATTGAACTCGTTGTCGGGAGCCAACAAGTTGTTGATGAAGCTTAGGGGAAGATCAAGGCGTTGGAACTTGTTGTTAATAGCCAAGTTATTAATGGAAATTGAGCAAAGAACAAGGCGTTGAACTCGTTGTTAGTCGCCAACGAGTTGTTGACGGAACTTGAGCGAAGAACAAGTCGTTGAACTTGTTGTTTGGAGTCAACGAGTTGTTGATGGAGCTTGGGCAAAGATCAAGGTGTTGAACTCTTTGTTTGGACCTAATGAGTAGTTGATGGAGTTCGATTGAAGATCGGTGGGGCTCGAGCGGTGAGCAGAGCGTTGAACTCATTTGTTGGAGCCAACGAGTTGTTGACGGAACTTGAGTGAAGATCAAGGCGTTGAACTCTTTGTTTGGATTCAAGAAGTTATTGAAGGAGCCTGAGCGAAGAGTAAGGCATTGAACTCATTGTTCGGAGTTGACGAGTTGTTGGGTGGAGGAACTCAATTGGTGTGCAGAGCGCCGAACTCATTTTGTGGAGAGAATGAATTGTGGGTGTTCTGAATCTTCTTAATATTTAAGTGATGTCACTTATGTTTGTTCAGCGTTGAAGTAATTCCGTTATTCTCCGTGCTGACGAGCAATCGTGTACACCAAATGCTGTCCTCGGTATGCCAAATTTGCACTTGTTCGCACTATGATGTTCTTGACGGAGTTAGGACTTTTCCGTTTGCACAGTGTGTTATGTGGGACGGAATTGGATCTTGCTCAGGTAACGGTAGTAGGATAAACCTGGAGCTTACCCACCTAAGGGAGACTTGTCTTGAATTTTATTCTTAAGAGTTGAGGCGGTCCTGCAGAGCTGTTAGCTTGCAGGAGGCTGGTGGAGAGGTTTGCGTCTATTGGGCGGAGCATTTCTCTATTGTGTATCTGGAAGAACAACTCGTAGGACATTTTGTTGTACAGTGTTTGCAAGACTTTTGCAGTAATTCTTAGGCATGAAATGTAGACTCATTGTAATTCTCTTATTGTTTGAGAAATAAGACGTTTTCTACATGCATGTGCCTTGTTCTGTGATTCGTCGTCTTGGGGATTGGCTAGTCGTAGAAGCTGCTCTTGGGGAGAGTTGGACTCTGGACTTGCCGTTTTGTACTTGTAAATATCTGTAGCAGTACTGGATCTGAACATATGAGTTTGCGATAGTTTTGTGATTTTTGATGAGATCTTTTCATATGCTTGATCCTTGTGTGCACCTTGTTGTTGAGATTGATACTTTGTCGACTAGGCTCTTTACTGCTAAATAACAGGGCCTCAAGTCTGTTGTGTATAGCTAACGAACTGTTGATGATGTGTGACAGAGTTTCGAACTTGTCCGCCTTGTACTCAACTAGTTGTAGGAGCAACTCTGAGGGAGAGCTATTTTTGAAACTTGCTGTATAGTTCCTCCAACAAATTGTGAGAGTCGCATCGAGTTGCGAGTTGAACTCCAAATGTAGCTTCTGCAAGTTTTATTAGAGTAACTACAATCCACGATTTTGGACCTATATTTTAACTAGTTTCAGGAACATATCGAATGGCAAGTTGAACTCTGAACGTGCTTGATTGCATTTTGCTAAAGTAACTCCGAACCATGGGTATAGATTCCGAACTTGTTAGTTTAGGCATTAACAGGTTGCAGGAGCAGATCGAATGGCTAGTTGAACTCTGGACTTGCTTTATAACAAGTTGCTAAAGTAACATCAAGCCATGGTTATGGACACTGAACCTGTCATCGAGGCGCTAACAGATTGCAGGAGCAGATCAAATGGCGAAACGAACTATGAACTTGCTCTGTTGCAAATTGTTAGAGTAACTTTGAGCCATGGGTATGGGAGCTTTTAACGAGTTTTTGGTGCCATTTTGTGCATAAGTTTGGCTCTCAACTCATTGTATGCATCTGTAGAGTTGTACAAGAATTTTGCAAAAATCAATACAAAATTTTATTGGAAAATAAAACTAAGTGATTGCTCTAGTGGCTGGCCATTACTTGCCGTGACCAGTAGTGAAATGGTCTTTATTGAAAAGTAAAACTAAATGGTTGCTCTAGTCGCTGACCTTTACTACAAAATGAGAAACTTGCTACTACTACTAAGAGAAGACGTTTTAGGCGCCTTCGTTCAACTTCATAAGGTTTTCTACTTTCCAAGTCCCTCCTGATATCCCGGATCTTCAAGTTGATGAGCCATTAGGCGAACAACTTGGTAGACCTTGTCTGGACTTGCCTATTTTAGAACGGGTCTTCCATTATTTTGCATAGAGAATGAGAGATCTTAAGATTTTCTAACATGTTTTGGCATGACTATTTCTTTCCATTGAATGAGCGGAGTGGCTTCGGGCGGGGGATTCAGGATTACTACTGTGTTATGATGAGAACGAGTTTGGACCTGGTGAGAAATGATTTGGCAGGTTTAGAAGTGCATGGCAACATTGTTTATGGTAGTGGCTTCAAACTTGTTTACAATCTTCATATTGCGACTGCTTTCTGGCGGTAACACTATGGCGTTGAGGGGGAGAACCGAGCCCCCTATTGTAGCAATGTAGCACGCTCATGTTGCCTATTGGCTCCCTACAACTTGATTTATGTCTGCTGTTGTTGGGAACTTCATTTTCATGTGGTAGGAGGAAGCAACAGCATGAAAGGTAGCTAGGCCTGGATGGCCAAATATTGCATTGTATGCGCCTTTGATGTCGACTACCAGGAGGTCTAGTGCCTCCGTCCAAGTTGTCGGGGCTTTTCCTACCTTCACGTCGAGTGTGAATGATTTCTTCGACTTGGACGGGTGCACCTGAGAAGCCGTGAAGTGTATAACCGACTGGCATGAGTCGGTCTCGAGAGAGCTTGAGGTCATTGAAAGTGTTCATGAAAAGGATGTTTATAGAGCTACCATTGTCCACCAGGATGCGACGTACCTCATGATTCACCATGCAAAGGTTTATGACCAATGCATCACAGTGAGGCGTTCAGACTCCTTCTAAGTCCTTGTAGGAAAAAGATATCGGTACCCTGGTGCTCTTAGTAGGTGGGATGTTATCTATGGATTTGATTTTCCAGACGAAAGCTTTGCGGGAGTTGTAATCTCCTACAATCGGGCCTCCGTGAATGGAGTGGAGAACGGCCATGTGTTTAAAGTCTTGCGATTCGGATGGCCTCTCTTGACGCTTATTAGCCCCCCGGGGTGAAGTGTTTTTGGCGTTGTTATCTTTCTGAACGAATTTGGAGATATAGCCCTTGCGAATCAGAGCTTCCAGTTCTTCTTTAAGGGCTCTACAATTTTCATTTGTGTGTCCACGATCTCTGTGAAATGTACACCACTTATTTTTGTATTTTCTCTTGCTAGACGTTGACATCTTGGGGGGAGGGCTGATTATTTTGTCCTTCTTAACTTCCATGAGGATGACTGATATGCTTGTGTTCGGCACATGAGCTTTGGTCTACACTGTCAAAGTTTCAAAGTTGCGGGAAATGTTCGGCACATGAGCGCATCGGTGACATTGTCGACCATTATGAGAGTTTTAAAACTCTCAATATGGTTAGCCGGATCTGATTCATCATCGTATAACTCGAATTGTTGAGCTTTGGTGTTCTTTGGAATGGATGCATCAAGGATGTATTTACTGAAAGGAGGTCGGCTGGGGCGGTAGGACCTGCTGGAACGGTTCCTGTCATTCTTCATCTGTTCCAGGCAATCTTCTACTTCTTGGATGCAGCTAAGGACTTGGTCGTCCTTCCCCTTAGATCCAATTGAGTCGCCAGATTCTTCTTCTCTTGGGCATCCATCCTTAGATCCAATTGAGTCGTCGGATTCTTCTTCTCTTGGGCATCCATCCTGGTCTTTACTGCCTTGGATGGCTCGGAGGATGTCAAGCTTGAATTTTTCTAGTTTGACGCTATTGACTGGGTCTACTTTTTCTTTGTTTCTCTCAAGATGCTTTTGACTCTCACGAGTCGGGCTTCTTTCTGCAGTGTGCCCCTTATGAGAGGAGGAGGTCTTGATCTTGGTCTTCGAGGAGAGTTGCTTCTCCAATTTAGTTGTCATTCTGAGAGAGGTCTCTGTTCGGGCGCGCCTCTCATCCAAATGAATTCATTGGTCGACTCCTTGTTGCCTGGCGCTGATGGTTTAATGGAGATATCTTGACTCCCAGGGACCTCACGAGGCTATTGAGTCTCTTGAAGGATTATGGACTGAGATGTGGTCTTGTAGACGACGTTGTCCATGTCTCGGTTCCTGAAGACTTTGTCGGGAGACCCCCCCCCCAAGTACCTCTTTGTTGACACAGGAACTTTATTAGGCTGTTAGGTCAGATCCAGCTATTGAGGAGGAATGAGATTCTCCACAGGAGGAGCTGGTTGATTAAGAGAGTTGGTGTGACGGCTTGTCGTCGCCGCTCTACCTCTTAGTCTTGGTGGCATGGCGCTAAGTCTAATCTGTATAGTTTTCCATAGACGACGTCAATCTGTTGCTGCTTATTTTGGTGTGGGAGCAAATAGATAGTGAGCTTATATTTGAAGGAAACTACTAAAAATCTAACATTTGATCGTTGTAGTAAAAACTAGTAAGAGCGCATGTGAGTTGAATTGGATCGTTGATTAAACATCGTGATCTGAATCTGATGGTTGCTAACGCAACCGATGGACCTGCAAAAAGCCGAAAACACCAGAGATGACCCCTGCGACAGACCCTCCGATGCTCAAGTCAGAACCAGAAAGAGAGTTAGAGAGAGAAATTGCAAATTACAGATACCTTCTGACTAAGGAGGAGAGAGGGTATTTATAGGCCTGAGATACAGTTTAGGAGATTGTTATGGATCCGTTAGATTAATATGAATCTCTTATCTCCTGTTGATTCTCTTTCTTAAGAGATATGACTCTCTTGTCTGGGAATAATAGATTTGACTTACAGCCCTCATGGGCTGGGTCTCTCTTAGTGATCTCATCCGTCACTTTTAATGGGCTTGAAAATAGTCTATGTCTTGTAGATGAGCTTGAAGAAAGCTCGGACCTTTTTAAGAGACCCGTTATGATTAATCTGCCTGAAGAAGCTTTAGGATCTGTGCTGGAACCATCCCGCCCTGATTTGCTGCTATTTTTACCATTATCATTTGTACGTAGGAAATTTGTTCTTAAATCGCCTATGTTTTGTATACTTACATTACTTCTTCACTATATATTGTTCAGAGCCACTTGTATTCTTAGAAGGGCCACATACAACGAGAGCCCTTCCTGCCCTCAGTGCAAGTATCCATTTGACTTCCAGGACATTCATCGTTCTTTGGATGGCCGGTAAAACCACACCTTTATGTTCTTAACTCTTAATCTAGGTTGGTAAAAATTCTGAATCGATGACTAGAGGTCAAACCCCGGCGTTTGTTTTGCCCATTCCCGGCGTTTATAAACGCCGGGGTTGGACCCCCTGGCACTTCGAAAAGCACCGCCGCAAGCGCCGTACTTTTCCCCGCCGGGGTTGCTGAACACTTTTCCCGACATTTTCAAACGCCGGGGTATATCCCGGCGTTTCCAAAACGCCGGGGTATGTTGATTTTATTTTTAAAAAAGTTTCCCTTTAAAAGACCTTTCCCGGCATTTGAAAACGCCGGGGTAGGTATTAATTTTTTTATTTTTTTATTTAGAAAACAATTTTGTGGTGGTTGTTTTTTGTCCATTTTATCAAATCAAATACCTGTAATTCAAATCAGAATCATTTTCTAGAATTCATTCTAATATTTTTCACAAATCTATTATTCAAACCTAATAAACGATATATAAATACATCACAACAAAAATTCTTTCCAATAATCAAGCATAATAACATAAATTATGTTCGGTGCAGCAGCATTACAAGCTCTTGAGTTCAGATTTTCTGGTAGACACACTAGAGTAATTTACAACATAAAGTAACCATAATATAGAATGCCTTGGAGGATCAAATAGTGGCAACAAACCAACAAATTCCCATGGCCCCCCTTGGCCATCCTTGTTCATTTCAGGAACTTCCTACATTAACACAGAGAGTGAATATTATTACTAGGGGCAAAATAAATCATTGTACACAAATAATATACCTGTGTTGCTACAGCCAATGATCGAAGCTCATGTTGCGCAAAATTGTCAATCACTTTATGGACCCTTTTTTAAACAATTTCGCCACAGTTGCAAAGAGAAACAATCTATTTAAAAACAAACAAACAAATATATAAAATATTATAATTATCCAATAGAAAAATGCTTTTACATTAAGCGAAATAAAATTCATAATTACAACTAAAGAATATATGAGTCTACCTCCATTATAGGAAGACCTTCACCAACAACTTCAAGAGCTTCAAGAATTTTACTTGTTAAGCCCCCAATCAGTAGCACCTGCATCATTGCGCTCATGAGATTTACTATTCCCAAGAGCATTTGAGAAATTAATTAATTAAATGAGATATTGTAAAGTTAAGAAATAAAAAATAAGGCTAAAAGTTAAGTTAGGATAAGAGTACCTCTCATAACTTAAAAAATATATAGGTATCCTAACTTTGGTATCCTTGCGACTCATTTTGGAGTTGAGATAAGGTTATCTCAACTTTGTTCCCAAACAGGGCCTAGTACTACAGTTTATCCACTACTTCTTCGGAAAGAATGCAGTTTATGCTATAAAAGAAATATGTTGAGCATGTTCCACTACTAAAAATGAAATCTTGCTGTTATCAGCATCAGTAGTCTTTGTCCCCAGTATGAACTTAGTTAAAATTATACATGACTGTGGACACTGTATGAAGTTCTTCGAGGGACTGCAATACTGTCAATTTTTTAGACCATGGTTATACTAAAATCTGGCATAATTTACTTGCAATTATACAGTCTTAATTCTAAGAAATCATACAGAGATTAGGAAAAAGTAGATATTTAACAGGTTTAAAATGTTTCTGTCAAATAGTTTAAGGAAGATGCATTTGTAAAGTGGTAATCAATTGAAACTAAAAAAAATTTGGTAAACAGGAACTAAGTAATAGACAATTACAGAATGCTGAAGATAAAGCCCATGCTCATCAGATAAGAATAATGGACAGGGAATTCACAAAACAGCTAGGGTGAATGTTACAACTAATACAAAAAAAATCGACTATGCAGGTTGGTAGTATGTCTACAATGAGCAGTTATTGGCTTACACTCAAGATTAGTTTTGTTCTTCCCGTAAACAATATTTTTAACAACCCAAAACGTAACAAGGATGAAAAGTAAGGTTTCTAAAAACAAGGCAATGGCTTAAATAACATTATCCAAATAGCGGCAAATTAAAATGCCCACCACCAAGAGAGGTAAACAAATATGATCCTTATTCTCCCTATAATGACAACAAAATCTAAGTGCTCACTAACCAAGTTACCAGTCCAAAAAACACTATTTTTGAAATGGTTTTGAACAAAAATATGATACATGCATGTTTCTGAAACAACACACATATGTAAACACTTGTAGTAACTAGCAAACACTTCAAATGTAATCAGTCAACTTCTTTAAACTTCATATCTACCCAGTTCATATAATACCTATTTTTTCCCGAATACAGACATTTAGGGCATCCGAAATTCAATTAAACAATTAATTGAACAAAAAGTAAACATAATATAGAATGTAAGAAAATTAATATTGGCTAAATATGTTTTACCTCTTTCCATGTTCGAAACATCATCATTCTTAGTAAATCGCTAAATGGATCGTCTATCTGAATCAAAAACGCAAACTAGCTTATTGTCAAAAAAAATTGCAGAAAACCACATAAGCATCTAAGGCAAAAGAAAATTGTTAAATACCTTCAAACCTACATGCATTGCTTCTTTTTAGGTTCTAAAGCCTTCAGCATGTCTTCCTCATAAACAGACTGATTAAAGCCAAATTTTGGACTACTCCATAACAATGATATCTTGTATTCTTGGCAGATTTTATTAATTTCGAATGGCGCATCACTACCAGTCACTGTTAATAATACATAACATTAATATTTGGTTTTCACGTTGACTAATATCAAATATTTTAAAATCATTGACTAATATCAACTTCATAAACACAAATATTCAACTCCTTGATAACAAAATTTTCACTGTTTCAAAATTCTGATAAATTGTCTCTGAAAATAATTAGCTGAAAACTAACTCTAATTTTGCTCATTGAAAAAGTTAGAAGTTACCACAGCTCCAATGCATACTATCACATGAAAGTTCCCAGAACTCCCAAGCTTCTGTGCAACGACTAGTATCTCAAAGCTACCAGGTACTTTGACAACCTAAAGGAAATGGCAAATACTGGTTTTGAATAGCAAATGATAATTTCAGTTACTTTCAAAAATTATCCTTCTCTTTGAAATGTTCCATGAAGAAAATTAGCTCTAATGACTACTTAAGCCTGAAATAATAAAGAAGAAGAGCACAACAACTATAAGAACAATTAAGAAAGAGAAGTTTTGCATAGATTTATGGTCAAAGAACAATAAAGTAGCAAGTTTTCAGTGAAGAATTGATGATTCGATGATGTACTAATATACATATCATACCTTCATGTTGCACAATGAATAAAAGCACTTTGAACAATGAATAAAAGCACTTTGCACTTAAGGGTGCGTTTGGCCTAGCTTTTTTTTAGCTTTAAAGCTACTTCTAAAGGAGAAGCTAGAAAGTACAGCTTTGAAATTAAAAGCTGAAGCTGTTTGGATAGTCAGCTTTTTTTTAAACTTTAAAACTACTTTTAAGCTAGAAGTTGTTTGGCATATATCAATTAAAAGCTACTTTTATACATCATCTTCACCAAATCCCTAATCCCTAATCTCCACCATCTTCACCAAATCCCTAATCTCGATGTCATCTTCACCTAAACCCTAATCTCCACCATCGACGGTGATGAATCGTGGACTGCCATGGCCGCCGACGCTCTGGAATCCCTAATCCCTAATCCCTAATCTCCACCATCTTCTTCTCCGACGCTCTGGAATCATCGTGGACTGCCATGGCCGCCGGTTCGTCTTCTCCTTCTGATCGAACGACGAAGAAGACGAAGAAGACAGATCGAACGACGATCCGAACCCATATTGCCATTTTTTTTTTTGGACTGCCATTTTTTTTTTGGGTCTTTTCTAATTCTAGATCGAACGACGAAGAAGACAGATTCTTTGGTGGCGAGGTTGACGATGGAGGAAGAAGAAGGGGAGAGTTGGGTTTTGATTTGTTTTTTTCTTTGTTGGTTTTGATCTAGAAGCTAGAAGCTAGAAGCTAGAAGTAGATCTTGGTAGCTTCTTTTAGAGCTCCTTTTTCTTCATAAAAAAAAGCTACTTCTCTTTTTGTAGAGCTTTTCAAAATATATGTTTGGCCCAGCTTCTTCTTCTAAAGGAGAAGCTAAGCTAATTTTAAGCTGGGCCAAACACTACCTTAGCACACTGATTGTCCAGGCTCACAGAGCTATAGCACTAGTTATTGAGGGAATATCCTCATATAGATATAAGGGTCACTTCTCTCTAAATAGTAATAGATGCTTTGTTGTTCCACTTTATAATTACATGAATCTGAAGACACAAACATAAAGCATACACCATGCTTGTTGAACTCACAAGTTTCATAAATTATTCACCTTTTGGAAGAAAGGTCCAGGCTGCAATTTTATCCTCTATTCCAGCAACAATAGGATCCTGTATAGAAGTTAATACCAGATGTCACAAATGGAAGAAGCTTGTAAGCAAGAACAAACATTGTTCATTCAAAATAAGATCTAAGGGATAAGATCTAAGAGAGCTCATGATGGTTGGAAAAGGGCAAAGGGGCAACTGCTCTCTCTCTTACAAATTAAAAACAAATTTTGAAGAAAATCAAAAGTTGCAAGCAATGTGAATACACATATTCAATCCTTGAAGAAGGATGACATGATTCACAAATCTAGTGGCAGTATGATGGGATGTTTATCAGTAAAGCAACTCGTGGGATTTCACGAGAAAGAACCCCAACGGAAGGAACAACAATAAGAAACTAGTTCCATAGTGGAACTTAAAGTCTTCTCTCCCGGCATTCTGGGTCATCTGAACAAGTTCAATTATAATTACCACTTACCAACTAAAGCACCTCCTACAATTTGAACTTCCTAAATACTGCACCACAAGCTTCTCTCTCCTCCTTTTAGTTACTCATTCTCCTGCATTCCCTAGGTCCACTATAAATTACACTCGAACCATGAAGGTAAGCAACTAACCTATAAGAAATTTGAACACAGACGTGAGATATATACTCAAAAATTTCGGTGCAACCTGACAAAAGGTACCTACCCATCAATAAGATAGATTAATGCAAATGGCAAGAATAAAACCCCCACAAAATTTATCATAAATAATTAAGAGGGGCTCGATTGGTATGAAGGAGGAGCTAATCAAGATGTCACCGGTTGCAAGCTTTAGGTAAAAGAGAGGCACTTCCTCCCTTTAAATGAGAGAGAATGTAATCTTTGCTCAAAAAGGGAAGAAGAGATCTCAGCTTAAAAAGTTATGAACAGGTTAAGTGTGTAGAAATGGTGGCGCTGTATTACATCAATAAATATATCTACCAGAATCCTTTTATCAACTTGATATTCTTCATGGTGTTAACTATGTTTCATATCCAAAATTGTACTTCGTTTAAACCGATTCACACAACAGTCCAAATTCATCAAACCACAAATTCATAAGGTATTGCATTCTACTTCACATTTTAAGGAAAAAACTCATAAACTCAACTAATTAAACAAAAGAAGGAAAGATCGAACCTTTGATTTCCTAATAAACATCCCGGAACTGGTCCGAACTTCACTCAGCGTACTCTTTCCGGACACATTATCAGCCACCACCGATCTCTTCATATCCGATTTCGCCTTAACCACAGAAAAATTCAAATCAATTCAATTCAATCATCAAAACCAAAAATGGTCACTGCTACTCAATCCAATCAGACCCAAGTTCTGTGAATAGACCGAAGAAACTCACGATAGAGATGAGGTGATCGCATTCCTTGTTAGTGAAGAAACCTTCATACACGAACGCTCTGAGAAGTTAAAGAAAGGAAAATGGATTTGATTAGAAATTGGAATAAATGGGCGTGCCGAAAACTGAAGGGGGGGGGGGGGGGGGGGGGGGGGGGGGGGGGGGGGGAAGGGGGGAGAGATAAAGAGATTGGACTAAATGTACAACAAGAGATTGGACGGATGGTCGGATAGAGCTCGAAGGGGGAAAGAGATAGGGGGGTTTCGCCGATCTTGAGGGCAACGAGGGAAAGAGGTTTCGGCGATCTTGAGGGCGACGAGGGTTTCGGAATTGATGGCGACGAGGGTTTTGGAATTAGTTTGAGGGCGGGGAGGATTGAGGAACAGAGAATTGATGGCGACGAGGGAAATAGGGAATTTTTGGGATGTAGGCCGATTAATAATGTTGACGTTCCCGGCGTTTCGAAACGCCGGGGTATGTTTCATCTTCGTTGGCACTTCGACCAAACGCCGGGGTAGATGCGCCGGGGTTTTCCATCTTTTTTGTAGTTTACTACATGTTTGAGGAGAGTGTTTGGCTTTGCCTTGTCCTCAGAGCCACTTTGTTTGTTCCTCTCACAGTGGAAGAAGCTAATGAAGACACATTTGAGCATCCGGATGACCTTTTCCAGTACTATGATGAGGACCTTGACGAAAATGACCTGGATGAAGCCTTTTATTTTAACAACAGTTCATCAAATATACGTATCGGAAACATAAGATGGGGGGATAATGGTTACGTGAGGGCAGGAAGAAGGAGGCACGCCCGGTAATAAATCACCAAGCATCTGGGGAACCTGAAGCCGGTCCATCCCGATGCCCTAAAGCGCTGATGCAAGAAGCTGCAGACAAGGCAGCTGCAGAAAAGAACTTGGGAGATGAACCCAGTGTCTTGAACTCCTGTACAAAAGGCAGGTCTTTTTTTTGTCACCATTTTAAACTAGTTTACACTGAAGCAGGAAGAAAACTGACTAAGCTTGTATCTGTTTCTAACTTTCTCTTGAACAATAGTTGAATGTGCAACTGTGATTCATGAACCTTGTTTCAGATCTGAAAATTACAGGTGATCAATATGCTCTCTGATGGTGAACATATGCTATTGCATATAAATTATTTATGGCATGAATATATCTGGAACTATTAAGAGGTGAATAACTATATTGAAGTTGCGATCACTACAAACGGCCAGGGCTTTAACGGTGTTTTTTTTATCTATAGCGGCGTTTATAAACGCCGCTGTAGATGATAGCGGCGATTATAACAACGCCGTGCGTAACTCCGTTGTATCGAGCGTCGGGACAAACCAGGGATCTATAACGGCACTTTTAAGAACTGCCGTTATAAGTCGCAGAGCTATAACGGCGCTTTTAAGGATCGCCTTTATAGGTCATAGAGCTATAACGGCGTGTTACAAATGCCGTAATAGGTTTTTTTTCATTTTTCATTTTTAATGGAATGATGACACGTGCCCGCGTTTGACATTTTTAATTTTTATAACCGGCGTTTCGTAAACGCCGGGATAGGTTCAAATAAATAATTTTTAATTATTTACCACATTTTTTGCATTATTAATTTACCACATTTTAAAAATTATTTACCGCATTTTAAAAATATTTTTCGGGTTTTTTTCCATCTATTTTAAATGTGTCACATTTAATTAATTATAAATTAAAAATATCTGTAGTCACATCAAATTTGAATGTTCAAATCTTAAAATCACTAGTAGCAGCATAATAAACAACCATATAATCACGGACCACAATAAACAATAATTACATGTCTAAAAACTTCCATACGTAAAGTTAGAAATATATATGTTATACATCAGTTTCTTATAACAAAACATAAATAAAGTTTCGACATAACATAGAAAAACTAAAGTTCAAATACAACTAAACTATGGCGAAGTCTCCTGGCGTGGCTCGGCGTTGCTTTCATTCCCATCGATATTTCGCCCAGTTGTACGTGCATGACTAGAACTCGATGGAATCCGCTGGCCCTGTATAATTCACAATAGTGTCATTTATTAGTTTATTCACCAGAATGCATAACCTAAAAATAAACAATGATCCAAAATTACAAATGCCGAAAAGAACAGTAGCTTCGCATAGAGTTTATAACTACTTGATGGAACTTATGAGCTACACACAGCAATTATATTGTAATTGATTCTCAGTGATACTCTCCTGAATGTATACCTATGAACCTATTACAGACAATTACAGACAAGTATATTGTCAGGAAAAATAAATTCTAAAGGAAAATGAAGAGAACTTTTCATATATCTGAATGTCTTATAATATGAAAGAACTAGCATTAGTTTATTCAAAGAGGCTATGCATAAGCCCACAGAAAAAGCATGGTATATACGAAAATAGCACTGAGACGAACATTGTTCAAATTCGAATGATACGACATGCATGATGAACAATTTTAAACATTGGTTATCAGATGGCTGTCTATTTTTAACAAGAAAATAGATTCTTAATCTGATTAAGAAAGAACTGTTGGAATTAATTTTTGCAAATTTTCCAGGCCGGATTCCGGCAAGCTCCGGCCACCGGCGGCGCCGGAAAATGAGTGGATTGCGATCCTCTCGACGAGTACTATTCCGTGGTATATTCACTTGCCAAAAATGAATTCCGTATGAATGAGAAATGTTGGTTGCCAAAAATGAATTCCGTATGAATGAGAAATGTTGGTCGAAAGTTGGGTACTTGAAATGTACTAACTTAGCAACTTGGAGAAAATGGATAGTCCCATATCGGAAATTGGGAAAGATTTTTTCTAGTATATATACTAGAAAACTGGACTAAATGGCGTGGTCCGGAGGTTACCACTAACGTGTAGTGGAGAGAGGACTTATCCAAAATGACAAACACACACGCGCGCGCGCACGCGCCTGGCCCGGCTCCGGCTATGAATCTGAACCACCACTCATTACTCTGCTATTACAGAGTAATGAGCCTCTGAAGAGTCTCCATTCTCTTTTAAAGGCTACTGTCTTAAGTTTTTATTCTTCTTCTTCTTCTTCTTCTTCTCCTTTGTGTCAACTGAGAGTACATCACAGACAGCAGTTTGCTGAATCTCTGAAGCAAGGGTGCTGCTCTTCAGAGAAGGTACAGTTGTATTCTGGGAAGCAATTCGCCAGCCACTGTCACACTACGGGGCGAATTCTGCTTTAAGGAGAGAGATTCTTCATCTCGACTCTGTGCAAAGCCTTTAGTTTACTTTTTTTCTTTCTGTAATTTAGTTCTTCACAGTTGCTGTTGGGATTTTTCATATTTATAAATTTGGGTTCTAACAATCTTAAAGCAGAATTTTTTCCTCATTGATTCTAACAGTTTTGTGAAGTTTCATTTACAGGTGCTGTTATCGATTCGGAAAAAACAACTAACAAGTTCTGTTTCAAACTATTTCAGATAAGAACATGGAGAACACACAAAGTAAAATTGCCAGTAGGCTTATCAGTACGGAAACACCGGTGACCAAAAATGTGACTGCACAATCGGTTGCGGCACATTCGGTCGTTCTCCCCATGCACATAACCGTGGGAGAAAAACCGGAGAAGTTCAATGGAACTGGATTCAAGAAGTAGCAAGGAAAGATGCAGTTCTACCTGACCACCTTGAAGCTGGACAAATTTCTCACTGAATCTGCTCCAATGCTGGCGCCAATGGATGCACACTCCGTTGCTGCAGGTGATGCGTGGACTCAGGGCGACTACCTCTGCAGGAACTACATCCTGAATGGCTTGGCAGACCCCCTGTACAACGTTTACTGTGTCTTCAAGAAGTCCAAACTCCTGTGGGGGTCATTGGAAAAGAAGTACAAAACAGAAGACGCCGGGTCCAAGAAGTTTGTAGTCGGCAAATTTCTGTACTACAAGATGATTGACTCCAAAACTGTTGTGAGTCAAGTCCAAGAACTGCAGGTTATAATGCACGACATTGCTGCAGAGAACATGACACTGTGCGAACAATTCCAGGTTGCAGCATTCATCGAAAAACTTTCACCTGGATGGAAAGACTTCAAGAACTACTTCAAACACAAACGAAAGGAGAAGTCTCTTGAAGACCTAATTTTCAGGTTGCGGATCGAAGAGGAGAATCGCAAGAATGACAGGTCCTATGAAAATCAGTTCATAGAAAAGGCTAACGTGGTGGAGCATAGGGATGGCATTCGGGGCATTCGGGCCGGGCCAGGCTGGGTTTGACCGGGTTTTGACCGGTCCCGGACTTACCCGGGCCGGGCTCCTCCCAACGCGGGCCGGGCCGGGCTGGGCTCAAGGTAAGAAACCTTGGCCCGGACCTGGACCCCAGCCCCTAGTGTGGGGTCCGGGCCGGGCCGGGCCGGGCCTGGCTCGTGTATAAAGATTTTTTTTAGTATTGTTAAAGAACAAGTATATGGATTTGTAATTGCATAACAATTGCAAAGAATAAAATTTCATAAATAATTGAAGTACATGAATAAATAAAGTACATGATTAAATAAATTTGAACTTCTTGAATAAAATTAAGTACATGAATAAAATTCATACAAATTTGTCTATTTAGCTCAAATCATCAAATTACAAATCAAGGGAATTACTTGAATTTAAAGATCGAGATGGCCTCTGCTTAGATTGAAGAGAAGGCATTGGACTATTGTCGTGCACTTCAACTTAACCTAAATATAGAATCTCATCACTCTAAATTTCCCAATTAATTACAATTAATTGAACAACATTTTAATGTAAATTAACTAAATGTAATCGTTTATTTATCGCTACTTGTTGATCCACCTCTAGCTTGTGCTTTAAGTAAGTCTTGAGTCATCTCTTCCGCTTTCATCCAATCTTCGGCGTATACTAGCATCTCCAAATTTTTGGCTGTCAATCGGTTCCTGCTCGGGCTCATTATCCTGCCACCAAGAGAAAAAGCACTTTCCGATGCAACAGTTGACACCGGTGTTGTTAGCAGATCTTTAGCCATACGAGAAAGAATATTAAAAATTGCTTCATTACTCTTCCAAAATTGTAACACATCTTCTACATCTTCAACTGCACTTTGTGCATTATACCAATTCAACTCATTAGGTGAATTGGTTCTTGCCTTTTTTGATTTAATAAGATTTAAAACACCAATACTAGCTTGACTCTTTCCTTTTGCAAATATGGAGGAAGTAGAAGAAGAAGAAGATTCAATATTTTGTGTTTGTGTTTGAATAGTGTTAGTTGAATAAATCCTATCATAAGAATCATATAACCTAGTCAAAACATTCTCAAATTTACGAGTAAAAGCAACATGATCAAAATCTAGTATTGCATCGTGTGGGGCATAAGTGTAGAAAATTTCAATTAAATTTTTTGTACCATCTAATTTAATCATAGGATTCATTACACTAGCTACACAATATAACATAGGAATTGGATGAAAATATTTCAAAAATTTAACATATGCCGCATTAACCATATCTCCAATAAAAGGTTCATTTTGCATATCTTTAATTGTTGTCATCATAGTCACAATTTCAAGTAAAATACCACTAGATGTACATGTATATGTTTTCGAAAATTGCAAAGTTGCATCGTTAAAAGGTTGTAAAAATTTATATAAACTATCGGCAAAAAACCAAAAATCATCATCTAACATACAATTTTGCATACCCATTGCGACACAAAAATCTCTAAGATTAAAACGATAATGAAGAACAACACTTAATAATTCAAACGATGTCGCACATCTTTAGGAAAACGTCTACATACAATGCCCCTAAGTTTACACCAATCATGAAAAGCTTGATAAATTGGACCACTCAATGTAATATAATGAACACAATCTCTCATTGCTTCTAGTTTGTCATTACCATATTTTAGTGCATCTTGCACACAAAGATTTAAAATGTGACAAGCACACCTAACATGAAAAATTTCGGGTTCTACAGGATCTAAAGTAATTTTTAAACTCTCAATTGCCTTAGTGTTATTGGATGCATTATCAAAACCAATAGCAAACACTTTATCATGAATAAAAAAATTATTGCATGCTTCCATAATGTGTGTGGCTATAATTTCACCCTTATGTGGGTACCTAACATATCCAAAAGAAATTATTCTCTTTTGAAGTAACCAATCCGAATCTATCCAATGACATGTTACACACATCATTGGAACCCCGTTTACTCCTACCCACCCATCCGATGTCAATGAAACTCTAGTGTTTAGTGATTTTAGTGTTGCTATCAAAAAATCCTTACTCTCATTGTAAACTAATTTACAATCAATCTTATCAATATTCATAGCAATTTTTTTAATATGGGGGTTGAAGTTGGTGTTGGAATTTTATATACACTTAAGAACATGCATAAAACATTAATAACAACCTAAAACATGTTTATATGAATCTAGATCTTAATCATGTTGCAAAAGTGCTTTAATATAAAATCCTAAATCATGAAACTATAGATCTTTGCTAAATTAAAAAAAGAAGAACATTAAAAGCGAAAGCACTAACCTGAAGCCATTGATGGAGATTGCACAGAGGGTTTGGATCTTCCTATATAATACGCACTTCTATGAGAGGCCGTCTCTCCATTCTTCTGTTGATGGATGGCAGATAGAATAAGAAGATGCGTATATATAGGGGACCATAACCCTAATTGATAAATATTGATTTCCAATTTTGCCCATCACAAAATAAGAAATTTACTTTACGGTCTCTACACGTGTTATATCACACTTTAAATTATATGCTTTTAACCCATTACTTAATCTTGATTAGATCACTTTAATTTGGGTTAGACTTTAGAATAACAATTATACATTTAGTCACATATGTGAGCCCACATAGATTATTTTTTCAACAATCTCCCACTTGGGCCATATATGTTACTCCTTATAAATGTACATACTTTATGAGCTCAAAATTTTGCTATTATAACCAAAAGCATAGCCAAACAATCTCGTCCATTAATAATGTAAATATAGGATCAAAGCAATTTTCGTTACATTTATCGTAACTAAATCCATCAATGGTCACATATATCAACATAATAGATTGACATAGATCAAGTGTGAATGTGTAGCATGGAAATTTCATGTAATGTGATCTATACACATGCCTATTTCCAACTGGTCCTCTTTAAAACTTAAGTGAGGTCAGAACCAAAACATGACAAATGAGTGAGAAAACTGAATTCTTTATTTCTGATCAGAAAATAACCAAATGTATAAATATCTCACACAACATAATGCAAATAAAATACAAACTCCCACTAAATCATGATATCCTCAAATAATAAAACACCCATATGAGTAGTATGCTCATAAAAGACCTTGGGTGGTAATCCCTTTGTGAGCGGATCCGCTATTATGGAGTTTGTCCAAATGTGCTCTATGGACATTTGTCCACTTTGCACTCTTTCTTTCACAACTAGGAACTTTATGTCAATATGTTTCATCTTTGTCGAACTCCTGTTGTTATTGGAATACGTCACTGCTGACTTATTGTCACAAAATAACTTGAGTGGTCTTTCTATATTCTTCAAAATGCACAGCCCAGTGACAAAATTCCGCAGCCATATTCTATGATTCTATGCCTCATAGCATGCTACATACTTCGCTGCCATAGTGGAAGAAGCTATAAGTGTCTATTTGACACTTTTCCAGGATATAGCTCCTCCAGCTAACAGGTATATATAGCCTGATGTAGATCTTTTGCTATCTTGGCACCCTAGTGAAATCAAAATCAGAATACCTTATGACCTCCAAATGATCTGATTTCCTATATGTGAGCATGCAGTCTTTTGTTCTCTGAAGATACCTCATGACCCTCTTGGATGCTATCCAATGGTCCATACCAGATTTTCTTAAATACATGCTTAACATCCCAACAATGTACGCAATATCCGGACGCGTACATACTTGAGCATACATTAGACTCCCAATAACTGATGTATAGGGAATCTTTTGTATTTCCTGAATTTCAAGATTACTTTTAGGACACTGATTGAGACTAAATTTGTCTCCTTTAGCAACAGGGGTATCCCCTGGTCTGCAATCTTGCATGCCAAAATCTTTTGAGTACTTTATCGATGTATCCTATTTGTGATAATCCTAGAATACCTCGAGAACGATCTCGGTGTATCTGAATTCCTAATACAAAAGAGGCATCCCCAAGATCCTTCATCTCAAAATGCTTGGACAGAAATATTTCACTTTCATGCAATAAATCTATATCATTAGTGGTAAGCAATATGTCATCGACATATTGAACTAGGAATATATGCTTACTCCCACTGAACTTGTGATACACACAATCATCAACTACATTCATCTCAAAACCAAATGAGATAATTACTTGATGAAACTTGTGGTACCATTGACGAAAAGCTTGCTTGAGTCCATAGATGGATTTTGTCAATTTGCAAACCATATTCTTTGGATTTCCCGACACAAAGTTTTCTGGTTGCACCATATAAATTGTCTCGTCAATGTCGCCATTGAGAAACGCCGTCTTGACATCCATCTGATGTAGCTCAAGATCAAGATGAGCAACAATTGCCATAATTGTCCTAAATGAGTCTTTCGATGAAACTGGAGAGAAAGTCTCTGTAAAATTAATGCCTTCTTTCTGAGTATAGCCTTTAGCTATAAGACATGCCTTATACCTATCCACATTACCATTTGCATTCCTCTTGGTCTTAAATATCTATTTACAACCAATTGGTTTTGCACCTTCTGGTAATGGGACAAGTTCCCAAACTTTGTTGTCTTACATAGACTTATACTCCACATTCATAGCATTCATCCACTTTTGAGAGTTACAACCTTTCATGACCTGATGAAATGTGATTGGATCATCTTCTATCATTTCATTGTCATCCTCATGTTCTTGGAGAAATGCAATATAATCATCCGGAATAGCATTCCTCCTTTCTCTCGTGGATCTCCTTAATGGCACTGGTTCTTGAGGTTGTTGAGTTTGTTCTTCTGGAACAATTACCTCATCTTGAATGGGGGGTTGTTCAACATTGTCCTGTTGAGGTTCTAGATTCACTTCTTGATCAATAATAGGTGTGGGAACCTGAATATTGTCAAAAGTGATAGTAGGAATTGGGTTTGTAATTGAATCCAATTCCTCCTCAAAAGCAATGTTCCTGACTTTATTTCTCCCCCAAAACTCAACTTCCTCAAAAAAATGTTGCAGTTTCCGTCTCAAAAATATTCCTAAGCGTGGGATCATAAAACTTATAGCCCTTAGATCGTTCAGAATAACCAATAAAGTAGCTGCTCACTGTTTTGGAGTCCAATTTCTTTTCATATGGCCTGTAAGGCCTTGCCTCAGCTGGATATCCCCAAATGTGAAAGTGCTTTAGACTAGGCTTTCACCTATCCAAAGCTCATAAGGTGTTTTGGCAGCTGCTTTAGTTGGTACTCTATTGAGAATGTAAGCTGCGGTCTTTAATGCTTCTCCCCAGAGGGACTCAGGTAAGGTAGAATGAGCAATCATACTCCTTACCATATCCTTAAGAGTCATTTTCTAATCCTTGAAATTTGTCCCATTAAGCATGGGAATAAAATTGATGTTAGCAGTTATTGAGGCATCAGAAGATATACTAGCTGAATATAGAACAAAAATAAACAAAATAAGCTCACATGAGAATCCATATAAAACAATAAATTCGAATAATGATTAATCCCATCTCAAGATACCAAGCACAACGTTAATATCAAGTCTTTGGACAGTAACATTAACTGTAAGCGGCACTCTTGTTGTAGTAATCAAATATTGACAATAAATCCTGTCAAATAATAAGTCATTCTTTGGACTGACTTATTGTTCACATGGAATACCTTATAATTGTCACATATTTATTACCACAGATGTGTATGAAATTCGACCAAATATTAACTTACCTTTGGGTCAGTTAATAAACGCATGAATTACAAACACACAATCATCTTGATATTTTAAATAAATTAATCTACACAAAAGAGGTTACTTTGGCAACATTTTGTTTCAATTAAACTATTCAAAATATTAGACATTCATAAGAAAAAACCAAAACCAAAATTTGAATTTAATTGTTTCCCAAAAATTTTCTTAACCTTAACTTTACAATTTTACTTTATTTGTAGATAGATAATATCAATTTAAAGTGATAACAAAATTATAACAGAAGATGTTATGTATATTTATCTGAAATAATAACAAAACCATAACTGAACCATATCTATCTACAATTTTGATAATATCAAAATAATATCTAACTGAATTTTATTATCCGATTATAGGACAAATATCTTTAGTAACAGAATTTTGATTTTCATCAACACAAATTAATGAATCTATACTGAAAAATATCATTCTTTTCTGGAAAATGAAGCCATAGTCATACATGAACACCATATAATCTATCATTAACATAAATGAAGCCGTATGTTTTCTTAACTCCGGTCAAACACAGCCCGTACGTGGGCCATGCGCCATATCATCCGGAAGAGAACAGAGCAGTACTCTGTCTTTCTTCATTACCCGAGTGGGGCCCCCATTGGTGACGTCATGCTGACGTCACCCCTCTAAACCAGCAGATCAAAAGAAACTGAGTACAGAAGTACAGAACTAATGATTCTTTTAAAAAACCGTATCTTAAAAATTGTATCTTAGTTAATAATAACATTACTAATGATAACAGAACTAAATTTCAGAATTAACTAAATCTTAAATGGATACATCAATTAATATCCATTAATTATACATCGATGGATACATCAATTAATATCCATCAGAATTAACTAAATCAACTGTATCTTAAATATTAACTAAATCAACCGTACATCAGAATTAATATCCATCAGAATTAACTAATATCCATCAAGATTGTTTTAAGTGTTCAGATCTAAACATCACAAATTAAATATAACGATGTTCAGAAGGCCAGGGATTTTATAAACAAAATCGTGGCCCCACTGCCGTTAGGCGCCATCAGAAAACCCCTTCTGCACCGGGCGGGCCCCACACATCCGCCACATCACCCATGCAACGGCAGCAGCAGCATTCTGCTACTGTCCTGGGCCCCACCGGCCAAATTAATTCACACCCCCATAGAAAATTCTATAGGAAAATCTCTTTAATTCTATCCATATCTATAAAAAAAAAAAAAAAAAAAAAAAAAAAACTTTATCAAAAAATCCCAAATCATAACAGCACTGTTTTTTTTTTAAAAAAATTCTTAAACCGGGTGGGCCCCACCCTATGCCACGTCAGCTTAACCAAATCTAAAACTGTATTCATGACGTACACATGAAAGGTTTGGATGTGACGGTTTTTTTTTTTTTTTAAACCATCCAAAAACCATATTGACGTACACATGAATTGTTTGAATTTTTGTCAATATCCAAAACCATCCAAAAAAAACCATATTTAGAAGATTTCCCTTAAGGTTTTTTTTTTTTTTTTTTTTTTTTTTTTTTTTTTTTTTTTTTTTTTTTTTTAACTTCTTTTTCTTTCTTTCTTGTTTGTGTAATCAGAAGCAATTGATCCAATTATTTCATCAATTAATAACATTAATTGAATTTCTTAAATAGGAAGATCAAATAGAATCCTAAATTTCTTTAAACAAGAAACCCTAAATTTCTTCAATTAATTCAGCAAAGATGGTTCTGATACCAATTGTTGGAATTTTATATACACTTAAGAACATGCATAAAACATTAATAACAACCTAAAACATGTTTATATGAATTTAGATCTTAATCATGTTGCAAAAGTGCTTTAATATAAAATCCTAAATCATGAAACTATAGATTTTTGCTAAATTAAAAAAAGAAGAACATTAAAAGCGGAAGCACTAACCTGAAGCCATTGATGGAGATTGCGCAGAAGGTTTGGATCTTCCTATATAATACGCACTTCTATGAGAGGTCGTCTCTCCATTCTTCTGTTGATGGATGGCAGATGGAATAAGAAGATGCGTATATATAGGGGACCATAACCCTAATTGATAAATATTGATTTCCAATTTTGCCCATCACAAAATAAGAAATTTACTTTACGGTCTCTACACGTGTTATATCACACTTTAAATTATATGCTTTTAACCCATTACTTAATCTTGATTAGATCACTTTAATTTGGGTTAGACTTTAAAATAACAATTATACATTTAGTCAGATATGTGAGCCCACATAGATTATTTTTTCAACAGGTGGTTTGTACAAAATCCTCTACATATTTTTGTTCACCAAACGAATATGGCAATTCACCCCTAATTACTAATTTAGCAATTCCCCTACGAACGTGATCGTGATCATATGTATGACTATCTACTTGCATGTTTTAGGATGTATTTTTTGTTGTGAGATTATCTTTCGAAAATTGTGGTTGACATTTATTCAAGTGACGTTGAAGTGTACCCGTGCCCGATCCTACTTTAAACTTATATGGGGTTTGACACTTTTTACATATTTTTAGTCCTACACTCTTATCATTTTGTGAAGGGACAAAATTGAAAAAATTGTGTACTTCCGAAGTAGTCCCTCTCGTTTTCCTTGAATTTAGAGAAGGACCTTGTTCCGATGGTTGTGGTTCTACACGATCTTCTATTTCTATAGGATTTGAGTGTGTTTCATTCAAATCGGGAAAACTATCATAATTAATAAATGTTTCTTCACTATCTATATCTTGGTTAGGAATGGAAGGAATGTGATGACTAGTAGATTCTTGACTACTATGCCTACCACCACCGCGTGATCGATTAGAGGCCATTTAACTATGAAAAACTAAAAATGAAGTAGTGAGTGAGTAGTGTATGTTTTTTTACCACTTTACCAAAATTAAAAATAAAATCTAAAAAAAATGAGAGAAAGAAGATCAAGAAAACACAAATTATATGAGAATAATGAAGTAGTATGCTATGTTAATTCTACAAATTAAAATTATACTAAAATACCGTAAGAAAGTAGAGACTTGAGTTGTTATTGTTGAATGTTGATGAGTTGTTGTTGTTGATTGTTGTTGATTTCCTTCCTTCAAAATGTACAAAATTTGATCTTGATCACTTGAAAGAATGTTGATCACCAAATTGGAGAAAGAAATAGTAGAGAGAAAGAGATAGTTGAGTGAATTGGTGAAGAGAAATGAACGGAATGGTATTGTATTTATAGAAAATGCAATTTTTTTGATTTCCTAAAGTACCCCCCAAAACTAGCCGTTATAAATCTGTTGGGGGGTAGTTTCGTAATTTAATTTTTTTAAAAAAATTTCTGAAAAAAAGGCAGCCAACAGTCGGCCCGGCCCGGCCCGAGCCCGGGCAGGCCGGTTCAACCGGTCCCGGGCCTCGAGCGGGCCGGGCTAGATCGGGCTTCCTTGGCAAAAATGGGGACCGGACCTGAACTGGGTGGGTGGGGGCCGGTTCAGGGGCCAGCCCGGGTTGGAGGGGGGCCGGGCCGGTCCCGAGCCTGCCCGGCCCTGATGCCATCCCTAGTGGAGCACGAACAGAAGGGCAAGAAGAAAAAGTTTCTGCCATGGGCCTCAAATAATAAACCTCTTGCAAAGAGGTTTGCTGGGAAATGCCACAAGTGTGGTAAACTGGGGCACAAAATTTCTGAGTGCCGCAGCAAGGACAACAATCGTTCAGGAACAGGACATGCAAAAGGGAATGAAAAATCCCACGCACACATAGCTGAGAACTTGTCCACTGGTCTCTCTGACCTAGACCTCTTTGCTATAGTATCAGAGGTAAATCTTGTGGGGAGCAATCCTCGTAAATGGTGGTACGATACTGGGGCCACCAAGCATATCTGCTCGGACAAGAAATTCACTTCATACCAGAAGTGCAACAAAGATGAACAACTGTTCATGGAAAACTCTTCCACCTCCAAAATTGAAGGAACAGGGAAGATAGTGCTGAAAATGACTTCAGGCAAAGAACTAACACTCACAAATGTGCTGCATGTTCCAGATATTAGAAAGAACTTGATATCCGGTTCTTTGCTAAGCAAGAATGGGTTTAAGGTTGTTCTTATTTCTGATAACTTTGTGTTGTCTAAGAATAGGGTATACTTGGGTAAAGGATATGTGAAGGATGGACTGTTCAAGTTTAATGTAATGACAGTCATCCCTAAAACTATTGTTCCTGCTGTTTCCAATGTTAATGAAATAACTCCTATTGCCTATGTTGTTGAGTCTTCCTCTGTTTGGCATGAAAGACTAGGCCATATTAATGTCAATTCTATGCGTAGATTAATTAACATGAATCTGCTACCTAAATTTAAGGTAGATAACTCCGAAAAATGTGAAGTTTGCACGGAGGCCAAACTCACTAAAACTCCATCACGTTCTGTAGAAAGAAACACAGAAACTCTAGGTCTAATTCACACAGATCTGTGTGATTTAAAATATGTGCAGACTAGAGGTGGCAAAAAGTACTTTGTGACATTCACAGACGATTGTACAAAATTCTGTTATGTATATTTGTTACATAGCAAAAATGAGGCTTTGGATAAATTCAAAAAATATAATCTTGAGGTTGAGAATCAACTTGGCAAAACGATTAAAATTATTAGAAGTGATAGAGGAGGAGAATATGATGCACCATTTAACATGTTCTGCTCAGAACATGAAATAGTTCATCAGACAACTGCTCCTTACTCACCCGAATCAAACGGTAGTGCTGAGCGCAAGAACCAAACTCTAAAGGAGATGATGAATGCCTTGTTGTTGAATTCTGGCTTACCCCAAAACATGTGGGGGGAAGCGTTGCTGACTGCCAACTACATTCTCAATAAAATACCTCACAAGAAAACCGGCAAGACACCATACGAACTTTGGAAAGGTAACTTACCTTCATATAAATACCTTAAAGTATGGGGGTGTCTAGCAAAAGTGGTAGTACCTACCCAAAACAGGTCACCATCGGATCTAAGACGATTGATTGCATATTCATAGGCTATGGACACAATAGTAGTGCTTATCGGTTCTTGGTATACAAATCAGATATACCGGATATCCATGTGAATAAAATAATGGAATCAAGGAATGCTTCATTCTTTGAACACGTGTTTCCGTGCAAGGATACTACGTACCCCAAACGTACACGTGAACAAAAAAATGCAAGCACTTCAGTCGATGAACCAGAACATGATACTGATGAGCCTAGACGAAGTAAACGGGCTAGAACATCAAAATCATTTGGTCCTAACTTTGTGACGGCCTTTCTGTTAGAGAATGAGCTCAGAACTTTTAAGGAAGCCATGTCTATGCCTGATGCTCCTATGTGGAAGGAGGCAATCAAAAGTGAAATAGACTCCATTATGTAAAATCATACATGGGAGTTAGTCGACTTGCCTTCTGGATGTAAAGCTCTAGGATGCAAATGGATTTTTAAACAAAAATTGAAACCAGATAGTTCAATAGAGAAGCATAAGGCAAGACTTGTGGTACAAGGATTTAGGCAAAAGGAAGGCCTAGATTTCTTTGATACATATTTCCCAGTTACAAGAATAACATTCATAAGAATGTTGATAGCTATTGCATCTCTACGTAATCTAGAAATACATCAAATGGATGTTAAAACTGTATTTCTAAATGGGGACTTAGAAAAGAAATATATATGAAACAACCTGAGGGTTACGTAGTTCCTGGACAGAAAAACAAGGTGTGGAGGCTTGTAAAATCTCTGTACGGCCTGAAACAAGCTCCAAAGCAGTGGCATGCAAAATTCGACAATGTTATGATGTCAAATGGTTTCAAAATAAATGAATGCGTTAAGTGTATCTACATTAAAGATACTCCAAATGGATATATTTTGGTCTGCCTGTACGTAGACGACATGCTCATTATTGGAAGCAATAACGACATTATCAAACAAACTTAGAGTATGCTTAGTGGCAAGTTTGACATGAAAGATTTGGGAGTTATAGATGTCATACTAGGAATCAAAGTTTCCAGGACATCTGAGGGAATTACTTTGTCTCAAGCTCATTATGCTGAGAAAGTACTTGAAAGATTCAAGAATTACTCCAATGGGACAGCAAAAAGTCCCGTCGATCCCAGTCTTCACTTGTTCAAAAACACAGGCGAAAGCATATCACATTTGGAATTTAAGGTAGATATGTTAGTTCTGCTTTAAGATTATTAGAACCCAATTTTATAAATATGAAAAATCCCAACAGCAATTGCAAAGAACTGAAATACAACAAATAAAAACAGTAAACGAAAGACTTTGCATCAGTTCGCCAGCCATACACAGTACATGACGTCACAACTGGGAAGCAATTCGCCAGCCACCGTCACACTATGGGGCGAATTTTGCTTTAAGGAGAGAGATTCTTCGTCTCGACTCTGTGCAAAGCCTTTAGTTTATTGGGTTTTTTTTCCTGTAATTCAGTTCTTCACAGTTTCTGTTGGGATTTTTCATATTTATAAATTCGGGTTCTAACAAGAACATGATAAATTTCAGTTATGAATAACTTAACTTTGGTCTTAAATATGATCAAAATTTGTCTTTCTTTTCCTGATCATAATACTTTCCTGATCAAAATTTGTCTTTCTTTCATTAGTTGATTGAATTGGTATTGATATATTGTCAAAGAATAGGATTTCAATCTGAAGAATTGCCTCTTCTTATTGCAGGTCCTTTACATATTTTTAAAAATTCATACACAAAATTTATATATATATATATATATATATATATATATATATATATATATATATAAGAGAAATATCAAAGTAGAGGATTCAAAATGTTAACTCCTTCTGTTATTAATCAAGGACGCAATGCACAAAAAGGCATCATCGACACTACGACACCTTGTGATTCGGTTAGAACAGCAGTTCACAGATTTGGGGGAAGTGTTGATTGGAAGGCTAACAGAACCTTATCTTTTCAGGTATTATTTCTAAATTTCATCAATCATCAGTAACATCCATTGATATATATTATGAAAGAGTAAATATAATTGTGAATCCATGAGACATCCAAAATTACAAAAATCAAGTGTTTCAGTCTCCTTGTAGTGTTTGGATGTCTCATGGATACACAGAGAAGCAGTCTCAGTGTTTCCACTTTGTTTGGATGAGGATTCTTGGATTTCCACTTTGTTTGGATGTCTCATGGATACACAGAGAAGCAGTCTCAGTGTTTCAGCCTTTCAGAGATGTATGGTAAAATAAAATTAAAGTAAAGTAAAAAATAAGTATTACTGATGTAATATGCAAAGAATTTATACAAGTAAAATGGTAAAGAAAAAAATAATACTGAATGTGGGACTAAAAATCTATTTTCTTATTACTGAAACACATTGGCATACTAAATGTAGTTTTTTTAAAAAATAATAAGAATTTTAAAAAAATGGTCTAGCAAATTCCCAAATTATCTTTACCTACTATATAAACATGTTGTTCAAATGCATAAAGTTCCAAAATGAATCCTTCTCAATTGTGCAATTTAGCATGAAAATTATGTGAAAATCAAGTGGGGTGTGGGGAGATCTTATAGTTCCATTTACTGGATTCTCGGAGTTGAGGTTTTGTTGGGAGACTAAAGAAGCGATCATCTCTTTCAAGCCGTCGATCTCTGCCTGCATCTTGAACACGTTCGGATAGGATGTACGACTGGAGCTAGATGCACATGGACCAAATACATGTGATTCATCCCTCTATAAATTAAATTATCTCCAACAATCAATAGAAAAAATAGTCACTGTTCGTGTTGATTTCTGTATCTCAAACAGTCTAACAATGGTTTGATTTATATATCTCAAATAGTCACCATTCATATTGATTTCTGTATCTCAAACAATGGTTTGTGCATGTGCATGTGAGTGCGCCTGTAATTTGATTGTCTTGATAATGTGGAGATTATGATAATTCTCTCTGCCAAATTCGTCTGTGAAAATCAGCATTACCAAAATTGTAAGCTGATTTTGAACAAAAACTATACTTAATTCTTTTCCTACTGGGAAATTGGCATATATTACTTTCTGATATCCCAAAAGATAAACTATATTGTTTTATATATTACAGCAAATCCTACATAACTCTAAACAGCACCAATATGGTTTTCCTTTCTGAGAGCAAATCCTACATAACTCATCAGTAGAAATTTGAAGAGTTCAGGTCTTTATTGGCAACAGGAGATGTAATGCTAATTACAATAGTTGTACCACAGGTTTTGTATCCATCATGTCTGTGCATGGCATGTACAATCAAGGAAAGAATATTTGCGAAGGATATGGAATGTGATCCAAAGTATATGTGCTCACTGCTCATGATACTTACTATAACACACTAAGAGTTTGGAATTAAAAATGAATACTATTAAGAGTTTTTTTTTTCATTGTCAATGCTAACTTACCTGTGAGGGTGTTGGCCCCAATCCCATTCCCCGCACACGACCGGGTCGCTCTCTCCCCCTCACATCGGTCATAGCTTCACGCTGGATTGTTAATTGATCTGCTGCTGTAGAAGATGACGACCTCTCTGATCAGTTTTCTAGCTTCCTTCTTGTGTTGAAATATAAAGGATTATGTTCATCACTTTCTTGTGTTCAAATATAAAGGATGCATATCAACCATACACAGTACAAGACAACGTGTGTTTCCATGCATTGAAGCTTATAAAATATTCAACTTGAAGCCTTAGCAATAAATATCAATTACAGCCCAACACAGAAATAACAAAGGGTACATTCCTTTATTTCTGCTAACTCAAGCTTCAAAACTAATGTGTACAATCTAATAGATTTAACAATTTCTGGGATCCACTTGCGGTTCCATACCCAATAAGAAATCAACTTGGGGATCTGAAAACAATTTCTGTTTAATCTCATGAAACAGGAAGTTCAATTTCATCAAATATGTTTTTATGTCTATTCTCATGAAACATGAAATTCTTAAAGTTTTAAACTATAAATTTAGCATTTGTAGTTTGTAATAATCTTCATCAGTTCTTCTCTTGTCTGTAATAATAATGTGTTGACAGTTAGTGAAAGTTGCAAACAGTGTAATGTCTTCCATTCATAGAGAAACTTGCAAATGATGATCCTTTTAAATCACAAGATATCGGTAGTTGCAGAAATTGGTACGGTTTCTCTGATAGCCCTTCTTGGTGTATTCATGTATATATGTGGCAGCTAAAAGTACATATGCGTAAAGGGAAACCTATCTTAGTTAAAAAAAATTATATATGATTCTTTACTTTTACAATGAGAGTCAAATGGTATATATCTGCAACTGTGGCCAACTGTGATCAATGCAGTTGGCCGGTATTCATGTAGTTACCCCTCAGATGCAAATTTTGAAAAAAGCCTTCAGAAATTCTGAACATGGATTTTGAATCTCATAATATACAACATTAGAGAATAAATCCAATCTTCATATGTACTTTTAATTTCATTTTCCTTAATTTTGTTTTTTTTACTTTGTCTGTATCTAAACTGATTGTTTGAAGATTTTATCCTTAATGATATGCACAGTCAAGAATATATAACTATCTCGTAGTACATCTCAGAGTTACAAATAGTTCAATAATTTATACTATTGGTACAAAACATCCATCACCATTGGAGTACCATATGATTGTAAATTTCAGCATTCAAAACCAACTTCTCTATTCAAGTGGAAAAACACATATGCAGCTTCACCTGCAAATATTGTAGGTGCTACAAGTGTTTATTACCTTGTAATGTATACAATAAAAATTGGCAAATGAAGTACCAATACAGCCTTTGCTCTTGATTAAATACCCCCCGATATTTAATTAACAATTACTACTAACTAGCAACATAATCCAACATAATCCAATAATCCAATATTTTCTAATGTAGAAAGAGACAATAATGAGGGAGCATTTTTTTTCAACTCGGAGTATACTTTTCCAATTACAATAAATAAAAATCTTCCAAATTGCTATCCTGTTTAGTGCCACATCAAGCAAAAAGAGTATGCCATTTAATTTAGGTGAACCCCTGATTTGATCTTATTAAATCAAGAAAAAAAGAGCATACATTTTATTTGATTAAATCCTAATTAATTACTGAAGTGTTTGGGGGAACTCTAGGGCTCACACAGTCCTTCCCTCTTATTAACTCTAGGGCACACAATAATCAAACAAATTAATATACTAATCACAATCGTTGAAGTTACCTGGGCGTCGATGGAGGGGAGGCAGCGGCAAGGGAGACACGACAACGGAGGGAGACAAAGCAACGGAGGGAGGGGCGGCAGCGACTGAATAAAAGGCGGTGATGGACGGAGTGGAAGGGCGGTGCGAGCGGCGATGGACGGAGTGGAAGGATGGAGATTCAAGAGGAGAGGGGGTGAGGGGCGAATGGCGAGTGGCCAGAGAGAGAGAGAGAGAGAGAGAGTTCGCAAGAGAGATAGAGAGATTTGGGAGGCTTAATAGGGTTTATAGAATTGGGGGGAAACGAAAGCGAGGGCTGGACGGGGGAAAATAGATTTCATTAGCACGTGCACAACACGTTGCAACGAAATAGTAAAAAAAACTGTCCATCGCCGGCGGTTCATGTATAAGCGCCGTTATAGAGCAACATATGCCGGCGGTTCATGTATAAGCGCTATTATATACCATATATCTAACGGCGTCATATATAAACGCCGGCATAGATATTCAATATTAAAAAAATTAATTATAACAACGATCTATCCCGGCGTTTAGGTATACACGCCGGGATAGATACGCCGTTATAGCCGTTACGATTTGTAGTGCGAGGTTAAAGATGTACTCCACCAGTTTATGATGCTGCAAGTATTCTTGTTTTCGTGTGAATGCGGAGTATGTATTTGAAGATATGTACTGTATATATACATAGACAATTTGTGCTATGGCATTTTCGAATTTTTCTTTTTTGCATAATTAGGAAATCAGGATTAAGATTTAAGAGGCTAATATATAGAATTCAAAATTTTGGAGGATTAGTACAGTAAAGCCTCATCTTTTTCTGATTACAGTATGCCTGGATCCAACAACATTGCTGGCATTCTGAGTGCTAGAGCCAGTATCTTCGTCGGGTACTGCCTTGTCTGCTCTATTTGTGGGGACTTCTAAGTACAGTGTGTTAGGAATTGTGGCCTCAAATACACGTAGGCACAGTACTTGAAGTTGGAGAAAAAGAGGATGAGACAAAGAAGCAAGAGAAGACAAACAGCGAGTAGAAGAATGCAACCTGGAGAATTGCGGTCAACCGATCTAGTTTGCTGAGAGTTCTTCGAGTGTGAAGGTCAAACAGAGGAGAGGACGGTCGACCGACCTTGGGGGTGCAGTCGACCGGTCAGCTCTCTGGTCTGGACTTACACATTGCGGTTGACCGACCTTGAGGGTGCGATCGACCGACTTTGGCGGTTGATTATTTTTTGGCTTACGAGTTTAAAGGCCAAATTGCTAGATTTGTGTTTATCTTTTAGGGTTTACTTGGGGGCTATATATATGGCCGTAAACTCTAGGGTTAGAATCAATTTGTGTAACTAAAATGTGAGCCGTTATCATTGTTCAACTTCAAGAGGTGATTGTGCCGAGTGTTTCAAATGTGAGAGAGAGAGATTGAGAGTTGTAATCTCTTTTGTAATCTTTGTATTTTTTGGGGAATAAGAAGTATTGATTATCTTTGCATATTGATTGTGTTCTTGTGAGATCTTGCATATATGGTGGTGGCTTGTTCTTGGTTCATCTAAGTCTTAGGAGTTTCTATTGCTTGTGGTGTGTTTTCGCTATTAGCACTACGAGTTGTGGGGTAGATTCTTCGACACAGTGAACACATTTTGCCTCCACAAGCAATTGAGAGTGAATCCAAAAGAGATCTGTCTTTTTTCCACACACACAAAAAAAAAAAGAGAGATCTATCTTTTTTCTTTTATTTTAATTTATTTAAAGTTAAATTTATTTTAACTTATTTTAACAATAATTCAACTCCGTCTTTATTCATGACCAGATGTCTCATGCAACCACATAATTTGAAAGATAACGGTCTCTAGTGTTGTCTACAATATTCGTTGTGAACGAATTCAACTGGTATAATGCATGTTTTGAGTAGATGTGTTTACGTTTGTTTGGTAGTGCCCAGATCTTTTGAAGAATTGATAAAGTAAATTGGTGAAAAATGAGCATGAATAAGTAGAAATATCAACAAATTAGTTTAAGTGAATTGTTTGGCATCAGCGCGACACCTTATGTGTGCAACTGTTCAAGGCACGTGGAATCTATCTGATTCAAATTTCTAACCAACCACGCACTGCCTGTTTGTGGCTGAAAATATCAGGCACCCAAATGCACGGACCCGGACAAATTCGTACGTAGCCTACCCGCGTACCCACACACTCACAGTCATTCATTCATTCAAAATTAACTATATATCCTTACTCTTTTATAGATTATCTACCACAAGTCACTGGCATCAAGTTATATATATCCAGTCATTGGCATTCAGTCATCTTAGTTCTACTACTACTACTACGACTACTACTACTAGTACCATGTCTCGTCACCGGCGCCAAGCATCTCAAGCCTTGCCGACTTCCTTTGATTTTGGAGGAGTTGAGGTGTCCAAAAGTGAAGAAATTAATGTTGATGCAAAGGAAGTCTTAGGTGTGGATGCAAAGAAGAAGGAGCTTCGACGTGGAGGAGAAATTCCAAAGCCGTCTACCACTGCACCGGCCGATGCCAAAAAAAAGGCGTCCGAGTCTGGCAGTGGCTCTTAATTAGGATCTAAATGTAATGCTACTATTGTTGTAGCTAGTACTGGTTGTTCCTTGGTTTCCTTGTTTGATTTAATTTGCTAGGTGCCTAATTAGCTCAACTACTTTCTATCAGGGAGGTTTGCATTTGCATTTTGCTTTGTCTGAATAAGGCTACTTGTATGTTCAGTTTTAATTATTGTAAGTTTAATTGGGATTTGCATGACTCTCTTATAATTCGGGATTTCCTCCATCAAATATGATTTTTGGGTCTGAATATTGCACTGTATGACTGAACTGATTGAGATTGTCTTGTATATGTGTTAGATCTCGGTATAGCTAAAGAATCTAAGAGAACCAAGCCTCTATGGATTAGGCATTTCATGGTTGGAAATAAAGAATCAAATGACAGGATTATGTGAAATCAATTTAGTGTTGAGAACTGCGAGATTCCAAACAACATCAGAACACACGTGAAACACAAAGCAATCAACAGCAGAAAATCTGCAATGTGATTGAAGATTATGAGTACACTATTGCGTGCAAAAATTTTCAAGATCTCACCTTAAATTCAAATTTTTTATCTAGAATTCCAGCAAATATATATATATATATATATATATATATATATATATATATATATATATATATATATATATAATAAAACACAAAGAAAGCTATCAAGTGGCTCTCCTTCAATTCCCCAAAAATCAAAGGTCCAGATTTAACTTCACAAAACATATTTTCCCTCCCAAAAGTTTCTCCCCAAAACTCAAATTCAAATCTCCCACCCAAAACAACTCCTATATTTATTTTTTTAATAAAAATTCTCTCTCTCCCTCCCTCCCTCTTCTATTCAAAAAATTAAGAAAATAAAAATTTTTAAAATTTTTAAATAAAAAAAATTTAAAAACAAAAAAAATTTAAAAATTAAAATTTTAAAAATAATTCAAAAATAATATGTTTTTTGCTCTATGTTTGCTGGTGTTAATTTGCTGGACTTCAAAAATTATTTTATATGATAAAACAAGGTGTACCATTCCGAAAACGTGCCGTAGACACGTGTCAACGGGCAAACCTAGTATATATAATAAAACACAAAGAAAGCTATCAAGTGGCTCTCCTTCAATTCCCTCAAAAATCAAAGGCTCAGATCTAACCCCACAAAACATATTTTCCCCCTCAAAACTCAAATTCAAATCCCCCACCCAAAACAACTCCTATATTTATTTATTTATTTATTCTCTCTCTCTCTCCTTCTTTCCCTCCCTCTTTCAAAAAATTTAAAAAATTTTAAAAATTCAAAAATTTAAAAATTCAAAAATTCAAAAATTAAAAAAATAAAAATAAAAAAAAAACTAAAAAAGTACAAAAATTCAAAAATAATTCCAAAAAAAGAAAAACAAAAAAATCATATAATATGTTTTTTGCTGGACCCCCAAAAATTTCTCATATAATATGTTTGCTATTTCAATTAATTTGCTGGACCTCCAAAACTATTTTATATAATTAAATAAGGTGCACAGTTTCCGAAGACGTGCCGTAGGCACGTGTCAACGAGCAAACCTAGTATATATATATATATATATATGACTTTTGGTGAGCACTCCGTGAAATAAAGACCATATGACAAATTTGAACCCCTCATATTGTTCTATATACCTAAGATAGCCTAACAATAAAAAATCAATTAATTTGAAATTCCTTTGTCCATGATTTACATCATCACAAAATTGTATGGCTGAAAATGCTAACAGCATGATGGATGGGTAAATGAATTTCAAATTAATTAATTTTTTATTGTTAGGCTATCTGAGGTATATAGAACAATATGAGCGGTTCAGATTTATCATATGTGCTCTATTTCGTGAGTGCTCACAAAAGTAGTGTGCAACCGAAGATCTCTCTCTCTCTCTCTCTCTCTCTCTCTCTCTCTCTCTCTCTCTCTCTCTCTATATATATATATATATATATATATATATATATATATATATATATATATATATACATATCTCAGGTAAAAGGGATATGAGCAACTTGCTCATTTAATAAATGAGCAATATATATATATCGGGTAAAAGGGATATGAGCAACTTGCTCATTTAATAAATGAGCAATTGATGAGGTGGTATGCATGTGATACATTGAGTATCTAAGGTAAAAGGGATATATATATATTGCTCATTTAATAAATGAGCAATATATATATATCGGGTAAAAGGGATATGAGCAACTTGCTCATTTAATAAATGAGCAATTGATGAGGTGGTATGCATGTGATACAATGAGTATCTAACCACATTTAGGATTTTCCAATCTTATGCATGCCACCTCATCACTTGCTCATTTACTGAATGAGCAAATTGCTCATACCCCTTTTTCCCATATATATATATATATATATATATATATATAGACAAATCTTCGGTTGCACACTACTTTTGGTGAGCACTCCGTGAGCACTCATGAAATAGAGCACCTATGACAAATCCAAACCGCTCATATTGTTCTATATACCTTAGATAGCCTAACAATAAAAAATCAAGTAATTTGAAGTTCATTTACCCATCCATCATGCCGTTAGAAATTTCAGCCATACAATTTTGTAATGATGTAAATCATGGGCAAATGAACTTCAAATTACTTGATTTTTTATTGTTAGGCTATCTAAGGTATATAGAACAATATGAGCGGTTCGGATTTGTCATAGGTACTCTATTTCGTGAGTGCTCACGGAGTGCTCACCAAAGTAGTGTGCAACCGAAGGGGACTCTATATATATATATATATATATATATATATATATATATAGAGAGAGAGAGAGAGAGAGAGAGAGAGAGAGAGAGAAATCTTCGGTTGCACACTACTTTGGTGAGCACTCACGAACTAGAGACCCTATGAAAAATCCGAACAGCTCATATCGTTCTATATGCCTTAGATAGCCTAACAATAAAAAATTAAGTAATTTGAAGTTCATTTGTCCATGATTTACATCATCACAAAATTGTATGACTGAAAATTCTAACAGTTTGATGGATGGGCAAATGAACTTCAAATTACTTGATTTTTTATTGTTAGGCTATCTAAGGCATATAGAACGATATGAGCGGTTCGGATTTTTCATAGGGTCTTTAGTTCGTGAGTGCTCACGGAGTGCTCACCAAAAGTAGTGTGCAATCGAAGGGGACTATATATATATATAATATCACCAAAAGTAGTGTGCAATCGAAGGGGACTATATATATATATATATATATATATATATATATATATATATATATATATATATATATATATATAGGTTTCTTCCGTCGCAAACGCAAATGTTTGTGCAAATCGCTTAACCTGTCATTGGCAATGACGGGTTAAGACAAAATATAAAATTTTGCCTTAAACCTTAATCTGTCATTGCCAATGACGGGTTAAGTGGTGTGCACGTGTTTGCGCAACATTTGCATTTGCAATAGAAGAAACCCCATATGTGTGTGTGTGTGTGTGTGTGTGTGTGTGTGTGTGTGTGTAAGGAGTTCACATGAAATATATTGTGAGAACTAGTTCTCACATGATCACTCATGTATCTATGGGAGTGATCATGTGAGAACTAGTTCTCACAATAAATTTCATGTGAACTCCTTACATAGCCATTACATGGATGATCCGAATTGATCACATTGTTTAGAATGACCAAATTAGTCTAAAAATACAAAATCAAATCATTTCAAATTTATTTGTCCATCCATTATCTATATAATAAAACACAAAGAAAGCTATCAAGTGGCTCTCCTTCAATCCCCCGAAAAATCAAAGGTCCAGATCTAACCTCACAAAATATATTTCCCCCCCCCAAAGATTCCCCCCAAAACTCAAATTCAAATCCCCCACCGAAAACAACTCTTATATTTATTTAATTATTTTATCTCTCTCTCTCTCTCTCTCTCTCTCTCTCTCTCTCTCTCTCTCCCTCCCTCTTCTATTTAAAAAATTAAGAAAATAAAAATTTAAAATTTTTTTTACAAAATAAAAAACTAAAAACTAAAAAAAATAAAACTTTAAAAACTTTAAAAATAATTCAAAAAAATTCAAAAAAAAATCATATAATATGTTTTTTACTGGACCCCCAAAAGTTTCTCATATAATATGTTTGCGACGTCAGTTAATTTGCTGGAACTCCAAAACTATTTTATATGATCAAACAAGGTGCACCGTTCCGAAGACGTGCCGTAGGTACGTGTAAACGGGCAAACCTAGTGTCAATATAAAAATAGTAATATTTATCCATACAATTTGTAACACTTACATACATGGACAAATAAATCTTAAATGACTTGATTTCTCTTCTATAGACTAATTAAGACGTGTAGATTAAAATGAATGGTTCAGATTTTCAAGGAGGCTCAAAGAGGACGTGGAAGACAATTTTACCAGCAGTAGTATGAAGAAGACGATCGTGAAAGATCAACTGGTCGAGGACAAGGATGAGGACGAGGACGAGGATGAGGTTCACGCAGTCATGACTGTGGAAGATACTACTAGACTGATAAAGCTCAATGCAAGTGCTACAACTGTAAAGGGTATGGTGACTTACGGTATGACTGTTTAAGCCAAACAGATGGCCGAGCCATGGAGAAAAGAAGTTTCGTCGCAGAAGACGGAATTGATGAATCGGTTGTACTCCTAGTATACCAGAATCAGGAGTACCAGATGCCAGAATCAGGAGTACCAGAATCGAGATGTTTGGTACCTGGATTCAAGAGCCAACAACGATATGTGTGGAATCAAATATTACTTCAACGAGCTAAACGATTCGGTTGGAGGTGAAGTATCTTTGGGAGATCGGCCAAAGATATCAGTCAAAGGCAAAGGTGACATCATGATCCAGACCAAAGCTGGTGACCACAAATATATTTTTGATGTTTACTATGTTCCCGCATTCCAAAACAATATCCTCGGTCTAGGTCAACTGCTAGAAGAAAGGATATGATATTTAAAAAAAAGGTTTTACTCTCACCATTAAGAACAAAAGATAAGTAATCGCTAAAGTAGGCATGTTGAAAAATATATTGTTCGCTTTAAACATTAATACCACTAGTGTTAAATGCCTAAAGCCAATAATCAAAGATGAATCTTGGTTTTGGCATCTACACATTGGGCATTTAGCATTTAGTGGACTTAACCTACTGTGGAAGGAAATCCAAATCAAATCAGCTTTGGGAAGGTTGTATGAGGGGCAAGAAACACAGGAAAAGCTTCAAAGTGGGAAGTTCCAGGAGAGCTACAAAGCCATTACAGCTGGTGTATAAGATATTGCGGGACCATTTGATATCCCTTCACTTGAAAGTAACATTTACTTTCTCACATTTATTGATGATTATAGTAGAAAATCTTGAATCTATTTCTTGAAAAAGACATCAGAAGCACTTGAGAAATTCAAGGAGTTCAAGGAGATGATAGAAAAGCAAAGTCGGTACTACATCAAAGTATTTAGATCCGACTGCGGATGAGAATACAATTCAAAGGAGTTCGGTGAGTTTTACAAGAAGCATGGGATCATCCATCAGCTCACAGTGGCATACACCCCACAGCATGAAGGAAGAACAGCATGATACTCAACATGGCAAGAAGCATGATGAAAGGTAAGTATCTTTTGAAGACTTTCTGGCCGAAGCTATAGATTGTGCAGTATATCTTCTCAATAGGTGTCTTACTCAAAGCGTGAAGTTCAAGACACCACTAGAGAGTTGGAGTAACAGTGTCAACCACTTAAAGGTGTTCAGATGCATCACATAAGCACATATTCCAGAGCAGAAAAGGAAGAAGCTCGATAATCAAGGAGAGAAATGCATCTTTGTCGACTACGATAAGAGGACCAAAGTATATAAGCTCTACAATCTAATCACAAAGAAGGTGATCATTTCAAAAGATGTGGAGTTTGACGAAGAAGATTACTATCGGTGGACCAATGAAGAGAAGAAAGCGAAAGGAATATGGTTCGAATAGAAAGATGATGATCATGAAGAAGTACAAGAAGGTCCAGATCAAAGAATACGGATCCAATAAACAAACACAAACAAAAAGAACTAAAAATCCATGTTTTCTAAAACTAAAAAACACCATTTCATCTAAAAATCCAAACTTTTTCAATTAACAATCACTATTTCATATTATCTATATAAAAAAAAATCACTATTTCATTTAATAAATCCAAACATTCTCAACATATCTTTTCCGATTTCTCGCTCCCCGACTTCTCCCCCATGCATACCGATTCCACCTCACTCAATTTAAAACCTGAAATACACGAAAACAAGCAAACATACATCTTCCAAAAATCACAATTTCATCAAAAAATTCAAATTTTCTTAGTTAACAAATTCATATCATTTAAAAATACCATTAACATTTCATCTAGGAAATCCAAACTTTCCCAATATACCTCTTCTGATTCCTCACTCCCCAACTTCTCCCCCACACACAATAATTCCACCTCACTCAATTTGAATTTGAAGAATTTTTGTACTTGATGCATGTTTGTAGATGACAACACATTCTCATGGTCGAGTCCTTATAAAACTCATCGTTGTCATCGTTGTTGTGAGGGACATCGAGATCGAAGGTGAAAGAGAAATAGGAGGAGGATGGGATTAGGGTTGTGGGATTGGGGATTCATGGGTTTGGAAGCGACGTCGGCGGTGCGACGGGGATAAGGATGCGATGGTGGTAGCGGTGCGACGGGGGAGAGGGTGTGACGGGGCCGGGGGTGCGACGGTGGTGGTGGTGCGGAGGTGGTGCAACGATGGCAGTGCGACAGGGGGTGCGAAGGTGGTGGTAGTGGGGGTGCGATGCCGGTGCAAGAGAGAGAGAGAAGGATAGGGAGAGGATTAGAGAAAAAAATTTGGTTTTACTTTTGGGGATTTTTTTTTGGAATTATTTGTTTGGGTTGTTGAATTTTTTATTTAATAACCTTAACGTGTGTTACACGTGTTAGGTTGTATACAAATTACACAACCCCAACTCTTCCTTTATAGTATTATTAGAGATTGTCTAATATGTTTATATAATTAAATTATGTTTTAAATATAATTATTTTTTTTAATGAATTGATCAATTTAAATAATTCTTTTTACAAATTTAATTATTTTCAATTACAGACTTGAACATTTTAATCAGTTTCAGAGAATTAATAATGTGAAGATTAGAATATAGAAATAGGTAGACCAAGTAATACATATTTTAATTGCCTGCAAGGAAAAAAATAAATATAAATTTGAAATTAAATGATGTTCATTACACAATCTTATGTTCATTACTTAAATGCAGAGGATCCACAGTAATAGAAAATTGAAATATTAACTCTTTTAATAATCGGAATGTTGGTTTTGGGTTGAAATTAGGCTGATCCATCTGAATTGATACAGTTTCTAAATTGGCCGATCCTCAAATTATCATGCTGGTCTCAAGATTTAAAGATTGTATCGGAGCTGCCCTTTGAAAAACAATCCGGATCGGATGGGATCGGCTGATCTTAAAACCATGGTTTTATCATACTTTAAGGCAAGTGCAATAGAGGCATCGAAATATAATTTGTCATACTACTACAAGAAAACCAAACAAAATTTCCCTCCATCCCTCAAGTTTTAGCAAAAGAAAAGAATATTCATTTTGTGTATGAAACCGGTTTGAAAGTAGAGCACCTCCAACAACCTCATCACGTACCTAACCCTGCCAAACTCAATCTAACATACCATCACTGTAAAAATTCCTTCGTCAAGTTAGGCCCAACTTCCCAACTGTCTTCTTGTATTCCACAAGAAAGTTTTAGTTGAGTTTGGGCATCCATTTCTCATCTTTCCCCTCTCTCTCATCAACAACTAACTTCCCTCCAATTTGTCCCTTTCTTCTCAATACATATATCTCTCTCCATGTTCACTTCTCTTGCACATACATCCATTCCCCCACAATGGAGGAGTTGCCCTTGGATCTTGATTCCACTTTCCTTTCACCAAACGATTCCACCTCAACTTCTTCTTCCTTCTACCAATCATCCTCCTCTCCTCCCCTATCGACCGACTTTTCTACCGTCATCTCCAAACTCGCCATTCAAAACCTCTCCTACACAAACAAAGCCATCTATGTCATCAAATCAGTCTCTTTCGACGCAAACAGCTGCGATGTCCTTGCCATTGTTAGCCCAAGTGGTGCAGGGAAATCAACTCTTCTTCGTATCATCTCCGGCCGTGTCGAAAACAAAAAATTTAACCCGACAAGTGTATCTTTCAATGGGCAGTATATAACCAGTCCTGGCCAATTAAGAAAAAATTACAGGTTTGTATACAGGAGGATAACCTACTCCCTCTGCTCACGGTGAAGGAAACTCTCCTATTCAGCGCGTAATTTAGGCTAAGAAATTTGAGCAAAAAAAAGAGGGAAGAGAGGATCAAAGGACTAATGCGAGAATTAGGACTCACCCACATTGCGAATAGTTATGTTGGGGATGAAGAGAGGAGAGGGATCTCGGGTGGAGAGAGGAAACGAGTTTCCATTGGTATCGATGTGATCCATGATCCTCCCATTATACTCCTCGATGAGCCTACGTGTTACGCCCCGCTTTCCAAAAGAAATACGGAATAAGAGTACGTGACAAAGCCCAGCGAATAATTTTCATCATTCATGAGCTGTAGGATCGACTCAACATCATAACAAGAATATAACAAAATATACACAACCACGCATGCATGAATAATTTATTAATCAACAAAAAATAGTTGAAACAAAATATAAATATCCCAAATAATTTTCAGATCTGGATCAAAAGATAACACTTCGGGACTACAAACCAGTTACAAGTTTCAAGTAGCAACAAATAACTCAAATACAAAATAATTAAAGCAGTCTTTTTCCCAAGCGAAGCTTAGAAGGTCTGCTCACCAATTTCAGCAGGCAATTCGTCTCCAAAGTCTGTATATAAATATAAAAAGAAAAATAGAGAAAACAAAGACAAACACCCTTAGTGCAAGTTAGGGCCGCAAGTAGTCCAAACAAGGGCATGAAAATAAGTGCAAGAAATATGAAATAAGATTTGGAATCAAGAACGTATAATATGATATGATAGGGATGCAACAAGTAGCGAAGTTCAAGAGACTGGCTAGTAAGTAAGACAACTCAAGTAACAAGATTGGGTAATAAGTACTAGTAGTGGAACAAGTGACAAATAAACATGTAATTGTATCGAGCATCAAGTAATAAGTATCACATACAAGTGTCAAGTAACAAGTATCAAGTAACAAGCATCAAATAGGGTATCCAGTGTGTACAAGTAACAAGTTATTCTTAAGTCTAATGTTGATTCTATCTAGGTAGTACTTCATGCGTCCATACTTTTACCATATGGTTGCTACTTACAGACAGTTACATTTAGGCCTAGTGGTGGATTTTATAGGGCGGTGTACTCAAGCATCAAGTATCAAGCAAGTATGGCTGATGAATACAAAAATAATATAACAAGTTCACAAACCAAGTTCGTGAATGCACTAACAAGTTCAAGAACCAACCGTGGGTTCATGAATGCTCTGACGATACAATAAGTTCATGAGCCAAGTAGTGGGCTCATGAATTCACTCAAGATACAACAAGTTCATGAACCAAGTACTGGGAAACACGGAACCCCTTCTGAGTACACTTACCTATATTGTCCACTACTATGATCTTTCTCTTAAACCCCGGCTTATTATTTATTATTATTATCAACCAAGTATAAAAGTGTGCGAAACAGGTCAAGTAAACATGATCAAGAACATGGAACAAGTTTAAGATAATTAGAAGGCATATTCAAGGGTCAACACAATTTAAACTTATCAAGAACTACGAGAATACCAATTCTAGATAGCATGACGTTGCTGCACCAAAACTGCGATTTCCGTTGCTACAAGATAGCATATGTGGGTCCGTCAGAAGGTCTAGAAACTTGACTCCTGTCCGGCTCCAACGCATATAAATAAAACATATAAAAGTTGTAGCATCAAGTGTCAAAACAGCAAACTATACAGAATTTGTGTTCAGTCAGAATTTGTATAACTGAGTTTATACATATGAAACAGGTTTGAAAGTTCATTAAATAATTCTAGGAAAATTAGGGAATTACATTCCAGGAAAACTTTATTAAACAGATTTGTGTTCAGTCTAGTATCAGCATGGAAAATTTCAAGTCATTATCTTACAGTTAGCATAGTTAAATTAATTGTAAAACAATGTGATGCAGCAGTTTTTACGAATCTGCGATTACAGATACAACAGCAGTAAATCTGCGATATCTCATAAACTGTAACTCGGAATTCAATTCCATAAAAAATCGTATTAAACTAGAAATCTGGGGCTAAATTTCATATTCTGGACTCAAGTTCAGATTCTGATGTTATCGGGGTTGAAACAACAAGTGAAGACAGGAATAGCAGCAAACAACGGTAGTTTTTGCATGAAAAGTCTTATAAATATTATTCATATGGGTCTAAATTAACATGTGATGCAAATTAAAGTGTAATAGGTATCAACAAAAGGTTGTGACTCTTAGATAAGGCATAGAATGAGATCATCAAATGATAAGCCAACGGGAGTCACAACTACAACCTACTTGTAGTATTTTCAATTAAATGCTTGTAGTAGAACAATAAATAGTAGAAGAAGATACTTGCCTTGGGGTGTAGACGACGAATCCGACGAAAGAATAACAGGAACGGATCCTGGCACGGATCTTGATGACGATCAAGATCAAAGAAGAATCGACGGTTGAGATCCAAAGCCATGATCAAGGAGCTTCATGATGATGGTTGATGAGATCGGATGGCCCAGATCGAGAGATCAAGATGATCAGATTAATGGACGACCTAAAACGCTCTGATGGTGATGATTAAGATTATCCGAATCGCGAAGAGATCGAGAGGCCCAGATCTAATCTGATTGATCTAATCTCAATCTAGAGGAGATCAAGGTAATCATCACAATCGGGAGGAAATCGAGCGGTTGGGATTAATCAATCACGATCAAAGACGATCGAAGGCCCAGAATCAAAGTGGTCACAACCCAACAAACAGCAACCACGAAGACTCGGAGGCTGTCGTCGGCGGCCAAAGGACACAGTGGATGGGGAGCGGCGACCAGGGGACGCTGCTGGCTGATGGCACTGCTGCTGTGGTTGCCGAAGGGAAACATAGTGCACAGGGGGATGGGTTCACTGGCGCTCGGGAGGAGCACGCAGCACAGGCGTCGCGCTACAGGGTGCAGGTTCGAAGGGCGGTGCGACGCTACACAGGGAGAAGGAACCAAAATGGTCGCAACGACGGCAGGGGAGACGAGCTGGCATCTGGAGCAGGGCAACGCAACGAGGAGGGTGGAACGGTGGTCGTTGCTGTCATCTACGACGCGACGGAGGAGAAGAGGAGACGGGGGAGCACCGGGGAGATGTGTAGGTGGTATTTACGGAAACAGGGTTTACAAATTCTACCCACTTTACAACAAAATTTCGTCCTCGAAATTTGCTTAGGCGGTACAGGATAAGGTAAAAACAAACTTGGGAAATAACAAAACGGAGAGTTAAAGGAAAGGAACAAAGTAGGGTCAACACACCAAAAAAAAGAAGGAAGTGGATAACAACGATGTCAAATGGAATGCATGAAAGAGAATAAACGGTATCAAAAGGAAAGAACAGCGCAAGATAACAAAGCAAGGAAATAAAGAAATAAATAGAGCTGGAATCGAAGAAATGATGGACAAAGAAGAGTTGAACCAAGCAATGAGTCAATGGATAAGGACGAATGTAAGGAATAGAGGAAAGCAAACAATACAAAGAACTAGAAGCAATAAGGGGATTCTGGGATCTGTGGGTTATGAGCCCACCACGCTTTCGCTGCGCTACTCCGATGGTGATTGTAGGATAATGGCTCGATTCTGGTTCAGATTGTTTTGGAGTATCTGCAGCAAAAGAAAGTTACAGCATAAGTCGACTGATAGAAGGATCAGGCGACTGTCCAGAGAGTTTTCGAAGGCTAAAGATACGAGCAGCAGCAGAGGATCAGTCGACTGATCGGTCGACTGCCAGATGGATTGCCAGTCGACTGGTAAGTCGACCAGTCGACTGATGACGGTATTTTGAACTGGATCAGGCCCAATTCGAAAAGGCCCAATAGTTTCCCTATAAATACACTTGTTAGGGTTTTGTAATCTGAGACGAAAATTAGAGATCCCTATTTCGGTTTTGCAGCCGTCATTGATTGTAAGGGTTTGTTTTCGCCCATTGGTGATAATTTGAAGAAGAAGAAACCCCAACCGCCCCGTGGATGTAGGCATGTATTTTGCCGAACCACATTAAATCTGTGCGTCCTTTTGTGTTGGTTTGTTTTTGTGTTTTCTCGCTGGTTCTCTCTTTGTATTCCGCATTGATTCTTGTTGATTTGATTTGTACTCGCGCACAACAAGTGGTATCAGAGCTGTTGGTTCGACCTAGAGGGAGATGGCGGGTGATGCAGATGCAACCAAGGATGTTGTGGGATCAAGTTCGTCAAGAACAACGATTCACAACGCAAAATTTGAAGTTGAAAAATTTGATGGGACAAACAATTTCGGGATGTGGCAATGTGAGGTTTTGGATGTTCTTGTTCAACAAGAACAAGATGTTGCTTTGGAAGTTGAAAAACCTAAGGATATGTCCGAAGCAGATTGGAAGAAGTTGAATCGAGTTGCGTGTGGGACTATTCGGCTCTTTATTGAGAAGGCTCAGAAGTATGATTTGATGAGGGATACCATTGCTGCGGTGTTGTGGAAGAAGCTCGAAGACAAATACATGAGGAAAAGTTTGGAGAATCGGCTGTATTTGAAGAAGAGACTTTTTCGCTTCACCTATACGGAAGGTATGTCTATGAATGCTCATGTGGAATCATTTAATAAATTGTTGGCTGATTTGTTAAATTTGGATGAGCAAATTAAGGATGAAGATAAAGCCCTAATTCTGTTGAATTCATTACCTGAAAGTTATGATCATTTAGCAACTACTTTATTATATGGAAAAGATACTGTGAAATATGAAGATGTTGCAAATGCTTTGTTGAATAATGAAACTAGGAGAAGGGATAAGATGGTTGATAGAGAAACTTCTGAAGCGTTGATTGTAAGGGGCAGGACTGAGACTAGATCTGAGTCCAAATCTGGGAAAAAGGGAAACAAATCTCGTTCCAAATCGAGAGGAGTTTCAAAGGACAGGAAAATACCGGCCAAAGATGAATGTGCTTTCTGTCATGAAAGGGGGCATTGGAAAAAGGATTGTCCAAAGCTACGAAATAAGGGAAATTCGACTGCAAATGTGACTGTTGATAATTTAGAAAGTGGCGAGGATGTTTCTTTTGCACTTGCTTCTAGTCCCTCACTTTATCAAGAAGTATGGTTTCTTGATACAGCAGCCTCCTATCATATGTCTTGGAAAAAGGAGTGGTTTACTTCTTTGGAGTATATGGATGGTGGTGTAGTTTTGATGGGAAATGATGCACCTTGTAAGAAGGTAGGAATCGGGAAAATTGAATTGCTAATGCACGATGGTCTTATTAGGGAACTTTCAGATGTATGGTATGTTCCAGATTTGAAAAAGAATCTGATTTCACTAGGTGCTTTGGAGGCCAGTGGTTTGAAATTTGCTAGTGAAGGTGGCATTCTGAAGGTGACTAGCGGATCACTCGTGGTGATGAAAGGGCAAAGAAAAAGGAACTTGTTTTTCTTGCAGGGAAAAACATATTTGGGTCAGGCTGCCAGTGTAACTGAGAAGCCTAAACAGTTTGTTCCCGACTCTACCAGGTTGTGGCATATGCGACTCGGGCATGCAGGAGAAAAGGCCTTGCAGGGGCTTGTGAAGCAAGGGTTGCTTAAAGATGCTAAAGGGTGCAAGTTGGAATTTTGTGAACATTGTGTTTTGGGTAAGCAAACTAGGGTGAAATTTGGTACAGCTGTACATCAGACAAAGGGTATCCTCGATTATGTGCACACAGATGTTTGGGGCCCTACTCAGACACCTTCTATGAGTGGTAGACACTGGTTTGTTACTTTTGTTGATGATTACTCCAGACGAGTTTGGGTATATACCATGAAGCACAAAGATGAAGTTTTGACATTGTTCACAAGTTGGAAGAAGAAAGTTGAAAATCAGACTGGTAGGAAGATTAAGGTTCTGAGGTCAGATAATGGAGGAGAATACAAGAATGATCCGTTTCTGAAGTTGTGTGAAGATGAAGGGATCCAGAGGCACTTCACAGTTAGGATGACTCCACAGCAAAATGGGGTTGCAGAAAGGATGAACAGAACCTTACTTGAGAAGGTGAGATGTATGTTAGCACAGTCTGGATTGAAGAAAACATTTTGGGCAGAAGCTGTTATATATGCAAGCCACATCGTCAACCGTTTACCATCAGCAGCACTTGAAGGCAAGACGCCTATTGAGGTATGGAGTGGTAAACCTGCATCTGATTAAAGTTTTTTGCATATATTTGGTTGTCCTGCTTATTTTCATGTAACTGAAACTAAACTTGATGCAAGAGCCAAGAAGGCTATATTTGTTGGTTTTAGTACTGGTGTCAAAGGTTACAGGTTGTGGTGTCCAGAACAGAAGAAGTTAGTAATCAGCAGAGATGTGACTTTTGATGAGACCAGCATGATTAGCTCGGGACAGTCGACTGGTGGTATATGTCAGTCGACTGGTGAGCAGCAGAAGAGTGGGACAGTTCTTCAACAGGTGAGTAGAAGAAGTTCGGGACAGTCGACTGATGAACAGGAGCAGTCGACTGATGGTCCAAAACAGCAGAATTGTGGGAGCTCGGGACAGTCGACTGGTAGCAATAACCAGTCGACTGGTAGGAGAGTTTTTCAACAGGTGGAGTTAGAAAAGTTGTCAGTTGAAAATCCTGTTCCTGTCCAAGATGAAGATGATGTGGTTGATACTGAGATTGATGAAGAAGCTCCTATCCAGCAGGAAGAATCAATTGCAGTAAGAAGGCAAAGAAGAGATATCAAACGACCGTCTCGTTTTACAGACACAGTTGCATTTGCTCTTCCCATTGTGGATGATGAAGTTCCCTCCAACTTCAAAGAAGCCACTAGAAGTTCAGAAAATGCAGATTGGAAAGTTGCTATGGGTGAAGAGATGAACTCTCTTCATAAGAATAAGACTTGGGATCTAGTGCAACTACCAAAGGGGAAGAAAGCAATTGGTTGCAAGTGGGTGTATACGAAGAAAGAAGGTCCAAAAGGCAGTGTTCGGTTCAAGGCAAGACTAGTTGCAAAGGGGTATGCTCAACAGGAAGGAATTGACTATAATGAAGTGTTCTCTCCAGTTGTGAAGCATCCTTCTATTCGGATTTTGTTGGCATTGGTAGCACAGTTTGACCTTGAGTTGACACAGATGGATGTGAAGACTGCGTTCTTACATGGAGAACTAGATGAAGAAATTTATATGTTGCAGCCTGATGGGTTCAAGACAGCTGGAAAGGAAAATTGTGTTTGCAGGTTGAAGAAGTCTCTCTATGGTTTGAAGCAATCTCCAAGGCAGTGGTATTTGAGGTTCGATCAGTTTATGAAGGTGCAGAAATATTCCAGAAGTGAGTTTGATCATTGTGTTTACTTCAGGAAGTTGCAGGATGGCTCTTTCATATATCTGTTACTATATGTGGATGACATGTTGATTGCCTCTAAGAATGCTAAGGAGATTCAAAATTTGAAGAATCAGTTGAGTTCTGAATTCGAGATGAAGGATCTTGGTGAAGCCAAGAAGATACTTGGGATGGAGATAGCTAGAGACAGGGCAAAGGGCACAGTGAGTTTGACTCAGAAGCAATATCTTTTGAAGGTGCTGAAACGGTTCGGTATAGATGAGAAGACTAAACCAGTAAGTACACCCTTAGCCAGTCATTTCAGAATTAGTGCTTCTCAGTCTCCAAGTACAGATGAAGAGAGACAGTATATGGCAAATGTACCTTACACTAGTGTGGTTGGCAGTTTGATGTATGCCATGGTTTGTACTCGACCAGACATCTCTCAGGCGGTGAGTATGGTTAGTCGATATATGCATGATCCAGGCAAAGAGCATTGGCAAGCAGCTAAATGGATTCTAAGGTACATAAGTGGCACCACAGATGTGGGTTTGAAATTTGAAAGGGATGACAATATTAGCAGGTTATTGGTTGGATATGTTGATTCAGACTATGCAGGTGATCTAGATAAGAGGCGGTCTACTACAGGCTATTTGTTTACGATGGCTAGAGCACCTATAAGTTGGAGGTCAAATTTGCAGTCCACTGTAGCGTTGTCTACTACTGAGGCTGAATACATGGCGGTTGCTGAGGCCATGAAGGAAGCCATTTGGATACATGGACTTTTGAAGAGCTTGGGGATTCATCGGGAGAAGGTGGAGGTACACTGTGACAGTCAGAGTGCTATTCATTTAGCGAAGAACCAAGTTCATCATTCGAGAACCAAACATATTGATGTCCGTTATCACTTTGTGCGTGATTTGATAAAGGATGGTGATATTCATTTGGTGAAGATTGGGACAGCTGATAATCCTGCTGATATGTTGACCAAAGTTGTTGGAGCAGCCAAGTTCAAGCATTGCATGAACCTGGCTAATATTTTGCATGTTTGATGATTTGGAATGGGGGGTTGGAATAGTACTTCGCTATTTGTTCGCCTAGTATGTGATATCATACTAAGGTGGAGTTTGGATTTGTTGTTACATTTGATGATGAGCATTTGGAGTATTTGTGGAGATTGCTTGGGCTACTTGGAAGATCTTGCCAAGGTGGAGATTGTTGGTTGGTGGAAGATCTCGCCAAGGTGGAGATTGTAGGATAATGGCTCGATTCTGGTTCAGATTGTTTTGGAGTATCTGCAGCAAAAGAAAGTTACAGCATAAGTCGACTGATAGAAGGATCAGGCGACTGTCCAGAGAGTTTTCGAAGGCTAAAGATACGAGCAGCAGCAGAGGATCAGTCGACTGATCGGTCGACTGCCAGATGGATTGCCAGTCGACTGGTAAGTCGACCAGTCGACTGATGACGGTATTTTGAACTGGATCAGGCCCAATTCGAAAAGGCCCAATAGTTTCCCTATAAATACACTTGTTAGGGTTTTGTAATCTGAGACGAAAATTAGAGATCCCTATTTCGGTTTTGCAGCCGTCATTGATTGTAAGGGTTTGTTTTCGCCCATTGGTGATAATTTGAAGAAGAAGAAACCCCAACCGCCCCGTGGATGTAGGCATGTATTTTGCCGAACCACATTAAATCTGTGCGTCCTTTTGTGTTGGTTTGTTTTTGTGTTTTCTCGCTGGTTCTCTCTTTGTATTCCGCATTGATTCTTGTTGATTTGATTTGTACTCGCGCACAACAGTGATGTCCCAAACAACATACATGTCGTTGTAGGTCACATGATACCAATCGACGAACCGAGCAGGAAGGCAAGACTGAGACACCAGGATCAAGAAGAGTATGGGCTCAAGATAGATATAAATAAATAATGAAAAATGAATATAAAGTTTGGCTTCAATTTTAATAATTAAAAGATATGCTATAGATCAAAACTAATGGGCTTTAACAAAAATAATAATAACAACAAATATTAATAATAAAAATAATAATATCAATAATAATAGAATAATAATAACAATAATATTAAAAATAATAATAGCAATAATAATAACAGTAATAAAAATCATCATAATCATACTGGTAATAATAATAATAATAAAATTAAAAATATTAATAATACTGATAATAATGATAATAAGTACATGAAAGAATAGGATTCAACACATTCATGAAAATAATGCAGCAGCAGCAGCAGCAGCAACAACAACAACAACAACAACAACAACAACAACAACAACAACAATAAAATATTAACAATACTACAACAACAACAACAACAACAACAACAACAATAAAATATTAACAATACTACAACAACAACAACAACAACAACAACAACAACAACAACAACAATAAAATATTAATATTAACAACAACAACAACAATAAAATATTAACAATACTACAACAACAACAATAAAATATTAACAATACTACAACAACAACAACAACAACAACAACAACAACAACAACAACAACAACAACAATAAAATATTAACAATACTACAACAACAACAATAAAATATTAACAATACTACAACAACAACAACAACAACAACAACAACAACAACAACAAAATATTAACAACAACAACAACAACAACAAAATATTAACAACAACAACAAAATATTAACAATACTGGTAAGAATAATAATGCAAGACAGAATATAATTTGGGTTCAACTTTTTTTTTGTATGAAGGTAGTTCGATATCAACAACAACAACAACAATAATAAAATATTAACAATACTGGTAAGAATAATAATGCAAGACAGAATATAATTTGGGTTCAACTTTTTTTTTGTATGAAGGTAGTTCGATATCAACAATAATAATAAAATAATGAAAACAACAATAATAATAGCAATGGTAATATCGATAATAATAATGATACCAATAATAATAATGAAAACCATAGCAATAATAATAACATTATTAGACAAAATAAGAATTTGGCTTACCAACTCTATTAATAAATCAAACGGGAATATATATATAGTCGATCAATTATAAATGGAAAGTAAAGTCAAAATACACCATTAATTCCCAATCGTAAGCAAAATAGGGAGACTATTCACATAAAATAAGAAGTCAAAAGTGAAAAGATAAAATTCAAATATAAAAAGGTTGATAACCATACAAACAATAAAAGAACACAAACTTTAAAGGTTATAAAAAAATAGTTTTGAGAAAATAACCAGTCAAGATACATAGAAATACGAACAAATTTAGCTAAGTAAAGAAATATTAATAACAATGAATGTAAAAGACATATAATAATTAGTGAATGATGACATTATAATCAATTTTCGAAAAACACATTAAAGGGTAACGAGCAAAATAGCTCAAAATATATATATATGCAAGAAGACTTAAAAGGAGTTCATTAAATATTACAAAAGTAAGCGTCAAATCATTAATTAGGACGTGGAAATAAAAGTAAATGAAAAATCTAAAATGTTAAAGAATTGAAAAATGGTGGCAATAAATAGTAATTTACAAAAGAACGAAAACTTAAATCATAGTTGGTGTACTCATTCTTAACAAAATTTTTAAAAAAAATATGTAACACAAAATAAAGTAAAATCAACTACACTAGTTCAAATTGTATGGAAACATAAAGTGTAATTGTATAAACAAAATGTCACAAAAAAAATATTTCTTTACCATTAGTTTCATTATGTAAGTAAAGAGTCTTGAAATATCAATTAGCAAATAGGTAGAGAATCTTGCCTCCTTAACATCAAGTTGCATGTTTGCCTTCACGACATCAGGTTGCAGGTTGCCGTCTGGATATTCAGTTGCACATTTTGTCTTCCCGACATCCAGTTGCAATTTGCCTCCATTGACATCGATTTGCATATTTGTCATCTTGACATTAGGTTGCACCGAAATGGTGAAATGAAAGATGTAACCTTCCATATGTACAGGGATATGGGACATTTAATTTAAGTATGATGTCATGTTTTGAAATTTGTGATATAAAAATAGTAGAAATGTAGGAAATGGAGTTGAAAGTCACACAATGGAATAACAAAATAGATGTATAGATTATAAATATTAAACACAATAGTACAAAATAGTAGTAGTAAAAATGATTTATAAAGTAGGGAGAAAAACGGAATGGATTGAGTACATTAACTATGGTCTAAGTTTATAAAAGTAGTGAAAATTCAAACTTCCCTCCCAACTCAATGCATTAGAGTTTGCAATGGAGATCACTACGGAGCTAGAAGAACACAATTCCAAATCTAACAGTACTATCCAACAACCCTACGTCAGTCCAGCTCCTACCTTCAAAGCTCATGATTCTTACAATGAATTAGATCATAGTTATCTTTCCCGATACAATGAAATTGTATTTCTCTCTTGGCGGTTTTGGAAAATCATTTATCGTACTAAGGAATTATTCCTATCTAGAACAATGCAGGCCTTCGTAGGTGGCCTAGGATTAGGCAGTGTGTTTCTTAAGGTAAAATACAATCAGGATGGAGTAGCAGAGAGGCTAGGTCTATTTGCATTTGCCCTGAGCTTTCTCCTCTCCTCCACAGTCGAAGCACTTCCAATATTCTTACAAGAAAGAAGAGTTGAGTACTAATGAGGGAGTGTTCGCGAAGGATGTACCGAATTTCTTCCTACATGTTAGCTAACACTATAATTCTCGCGCCCTTCTTGCTTGTAGTAGCTCTTCTCTTTGCGGGTCCGGTGTATTGGATAGTTAGGCTCAATCCATCCTTGACTACTTTCATCTTCTTTGTGTTGGTGGTCTGGATGATTGTGATGATGGCGAGGTCCCAAGTTCTGTTCTTGAGCGCAATTTCGGCAGATTTCATACTAGGGAATTCTCTGATATGCATGTTCCTGGGGGTGTTCTTCCTGTTTTCAGGGTATTTCATACCCAAGGATAGCATCCCGAAGTACTGGCTCTTCATGTACTATGTATCTATTTATCGGTATCCTTTAGATACTATGCTTATCAATGAGTACTGGAGCATTAGAGATACGTGCTTTGCTTGGGCAGGGGATGATGGGCAGGTTTGCACTTTGACAGGTGGAGATGTGCTTCAGAATAGAGGATTGGAGAAGGATACGAGATGGATGAATGTGGGGATGATGTGTGCTTTTTTCTTGGTTTATAGATTGTTATGTTGGATTGTGCTCGTTAGAACGGCTTCCAAAACTAAGCTTTAGTTTGGATTCTCTAAATATGTACTGCTTGTTATGGACTATGGTTGCTTATGATTCTCTGGTTTTCTTTTGGTATATATTACTTTTCTCCAGATATATATTTATTGTATTTTCATAATTCAAAATGTTTTATATGTTCGCAAATGGGAGTAATTAGCTTGTTTGCATGCATTCTGCCGCACATTGTCACGACATGGTGGGCTTTGTCATTAATGAAAGGTCTCATTTTGATTTCCTAATTTGGATATTTGTCGCTGCTATTGTGAATTTGTTCTAGTCTTTTTGTGTGGGAAAATAACCACTACCACAACAACAAAACAATTAGATTTATTTTCATGTGCATTGAGATACTTTTTTCTGGTCCTCAGGACAACCAGAGAATGGGATCTAGACGCTAATAGGAATTATACCTAGAAAAGAGATTGGCATGTGTCGCTGCTTATTTTGGTGTAGGAGCAAACAGATAGTGAGTTCTTATTTAATGAAAACTACTAAAAATCTGACCTTTGATTTTTGCCGTGAAATGCGGTTAGAGCTCCTGAGATTGAATCTGGATCGTTGACCGACCACCGTGATCTGGATCTGATGGTTACTGACGTGGCCGATGGACCTGCAAAAAGCCTGAAACACCGGGGTGTGGCCCCGGCGACAAACCCTCCGTCGCTCAAGTCAGAAAGAGAAAGAGAGTTTGAGAGAGAAACTGGCGAATTGTTGATTATCTTCTGACTGGGGGGGGGGGGGGGGGGGGGGGGGGGGGGGGTGGTGTATTTATAGGCCTGAGAAACATATTAAGAGATCGGTCTAGGTCTATTGGATCGATATGAAGTCCTTATCTCCTTTAGGGAGTGTTTGGTTGGAAGGGAATGGAGGGGAGGTTTTTTTTAAAACTTTTCATATTTGGTTCATTTTTTAGGAGGGGAGGGGAGGGAAATTGGGTGGGGGGGGGGGGGGGGGTGGGGGGGGGCAACACCCCTCCTGAGCCAATTTTGGCTCCCCTCCAAAAGTGGGGGAATTTGGAGGGGAGAGAAATTATGTCTAATTTTTTTATGTGAATGAACTAAATTGTCCTTTTAGTAAGTTCTCTTTGATATTTTCTCCATTCCTTATAATTACCCACATCCCTCACCCTGTTGTGTTTGCTTGCCTGCACGTGCACACCCCGGTCGTGTAAATAAGTTTAAGAAGCTAGAATCTTGACTCAAGGTCAGTTCAAGAAAAACTCATTTGTGCACATCTAAGTTCTAACAATCAACACGACCAAAATTCAATTCAAGACTAAGATGGATGAGATACATGAGGGAATCCTGATTAACCTCAGCTCACGTTCAAACCCACCTTGTCTAAAGCTCACGTAGGTTCACCTTGACTTGTTGCAATTAGACATAATGAAAGCTGCAATTAGATAAGTGCTCTTTCGCTTAACCCTCATTCACTATCACCTCTACCTCGCAACAAAGGTTGTCGTCGCCTCTGCCGACTCTACCAATGCCACCACCTCCTTCAAGCCCCTTGACATAAGGAAAACCTTAGGTACCCCTCACTTTGACCTGAATAGGTCAAAATTATGCCCAAACTATCGACGACTACACCAACTACGATATATTTCACTACTAATTGTAAATCTGTTGTAATTTGAATATTGGGAAAACTATTTGGATATTAAGGACTCCTCAACGTCGATTTGAATTTCAAATTTTAATTTGAATTTCAAATATCCCCCCAACGACAACACTCCCAAATAAATATTTGAATTTCGAAAACAATTTGGAAATTCAAAAATCAGCCCCCCCCCCATTCTCTCACTGTCCTCCCCTACATACCTCCACAACAGTACCCACTACCCCACCACGGTCGTCGTGCACTTCCCCTACACCAGCCCTTGACAATCTAACCACCGCATCGCCAGCCCTGACTAAGCCAGCCCTCGGCAGCACAACCCACCTCTTGGACAGCCCGTGGCAGTGCATACGACCTCGGCTCCCCACGCAGCACCTCCGACCCCGCCGAGAGATGCGGCGCATGCCTTCTACAATGCCGCGGCAACCTCGCCCCACTCTGAACCCGCTGTGGACCCCAATCGACGTATGCAACCCCACTCCAAATCCGAAGTGGATCCCAATTGCCGTACGCGACCGCAGGCGCCCCATCCAACCTGCATCGCGCGTCACGACCATCCCACGGCAAACAGTAAAAATCCCAACTGGCGACCATCTCCACGGGTAGAGAAAATTAAGGATGAGGAGAGAAAGAAGTAGGGAAAGAAAATGATGAGATCTGAGCAAGAGAAGTATGAGCAGTTAGGTGGGAGCAGAGCCCTCCTCCTCCTCCTCCTCCTCCTCCCCCCCCCCTCGGCTTCAGATATAGGGTTTGCTTTTTTTTTAGGGGAAGGGGGGGAGAGAGTTTCTATCTCTAGATTTTCTAGAAAGAGAAAGAGAGAAACCCAAAAGTTTTTAAGCACAACCTATTTTTGTAATGATCAGAAGCTCAAATTTGAATCAAATACACAGATTCAAAGTTTTACAAAATCTTGGTGGATCTACTAAGTAAGATTTTTGGGCCCTACCCGACTCCAACCAATCTCCCCCAATCTCCACTCAACACTACAACATCCTCTGATCTCCTCCTTTTTGACTGCCTATAAATATACTCCTCACCTTCATCTTTCTCTTTTGTGCCTCAAAACAATCAAAGATTCTACCCAATTTCTCAAAAGCTTGATGCATGCATTGGCCTCCTCCCACTTTATCACCTGCCATTATTTCCAATTTTGTCTCCTCTTTGTTTTTTTTGTTTTTTGTTTTTTTGATGTAAAAGTGACTACTGTCAAAGTCTCCTCTTTGTTGCTGCTTCAGTTTAACAGTATTCATCAAAAGCAGCAAACCTGAAGCCTACACACTAAACAAATATTTAACAAACTTCTTGAACCTCTAATCTGCAATTAGCTTAGCCTGGCCTTCACATGCCTCCATGTATTCTATTCTGTTATTATCCCTAGAGTGAGTACCAGAAAATTGGAGGCCTAACAGGTCAAAGCAGAGACCAAAAAGGATCAAGGGTTTCTCAAATTTGGAATGCATAGGACTCTTATTTTGTCACCTAGTTTCAGGGTTTGGATTTTGGAATCCTTATTAATTTTGGAACCAATCTGACATGTTTGGTTGCTTGCAGTCGGTCTATCTAACTTTCTCTGACTCAAACATTAATCTAAAAGACAAAAATACAAAAATCCGCATGCTAAAGCGCTCTCTGATGATCAAAGTCAGTTACATATATGGTCGAGAATAAGAACCAATTTGACATGTTATTCTGTTTGCGTCTATCTAACTTTATCCAACTACTTTCATGAGTCGAGCACTCTACAAGACAAAAAAGTACATTAAATCGCTAGCTACATGGTCGAGAATAAGAAAAAGTGAAACGAGCAAGTAATGAGTAAGCGAGGATTGAGAATGTTTACGGTTGGTTTGTCTAAGTAGCATGTGTTTTGTAAGCTTGTTATGCATATACCACAGACTACATTACTTGATCGAAGGGCATACTAGACTGATCTTGTCGCTGACTAGGTGTAACGGTCAAATTGCCCTTATGTTAATCACAGTTCACTTGCCCTAATCAAACTTTGAAGGTATCAACAAAGGAGTCAACTCAGCCGAAGGAACTCAGGGGTTGCTACCAAAGAGGAGTACATTTGTACTGGTTCTATAGCTTCTGATAATTACTAAACAGCAGGAAAATGAAAAAAGCTGGGTGTCTCATAAATTCACCATATTGTATCTGATCAAAATCAGTCTTTATTTTCTCAGTTCTTGCTTGTCCCTAAACTAGCAAAGAACAAGCTAAAGAAGCAAAGGAGTTTATTAGATGTAGAGAAGAGTACTGCTCAAATCAGGAAGGAGTACAGAGGATCACATGGTTTTTTCTATTGCCCAAAATGATGAAAGGTGGAAAACTGTATTGAATTCAGCTGTTAAAAGCACCTTGTTAGTACTAGTGTTGTGAATGTGAGTAGATGTTGATTGATTGTTGATGGCAGTAGGTTTAGGCCCTATACAATTTCAGGGAGGATGGCCACAGTAGAGTTATGTGTACCTTGAAAATGTGTGCAAGACATGTAATTAAGTAAAGGGAAGTGGAGTTCATCACCATCTGTATCTTAAGAAGACATGCCAACTTTTCAAATGTAGAACCTTTGTGTTATAATCCTCGAATACCTAAGAGGGTACGAGTCATAAGCTAGCAGCTCATTTTCAGTAATGTCTAATTCAGGATGTGTTATGTTTCTGTCCATCGAGTTTCTAGTACTCTTTATGAGAGACTCTGCCACTAGAGCATAACTTCGAAGTTGTTGCAATGATCAAAGGTTCCGCTGAGCTTGGTCTTCCTGATTAAGCTAACGGCCTGGTTTCATGGTCGTCTAATCTATACAAGTAGCTACAGCTGGCAAGAGATATATCTTTCGTCGATAGAAAAAGAATGAATATTCATTTGATCTTGATCCTTGTGGAGCGAAGGGAATTGCCTGTCCTGCTTAGCTGCCAAAACTCATTTCACCCCGCTCGTTCAAGTGCCCATTACATTGACAGACCTGATTGCTATCATTACCCAGAACAAACCCAATGTGAATCTGCTTGTCCAACAGATTTTTTGAGACTCAATAGAATTTGATCAATCTTTTTTCCTGTCATTAAGGTGGAGAACTGATCCAAGAATTCTCTTTCTTCATCATCAACCGAATCACTGTTCGTGCATTTGTGTATTGATAAGACCATTCACTATTTCTTGACATTCCATTTCTTTTAGATAAAGATTCTGTTCAAGCAAGCAAATATGGCATGGTTACAGAAGTTTATCTATCGCATATATGCTTCAAGGGGCATCATGACATAACCATCGAGGATTTAGTATTTATATTTTAACACTAATTGCTTGAAGGCTAGGACAAGTTATGTGAAGAACTTGAAAAATGGATCCTCTCCACCAAATTCGGAAAAAGGAATTTGTTTTTCTTTTCTTATTTCAACTAGTCATTTAATTTAGTCCTTTTGACTCTTTTTATTACATGATGACATATGAGTCCTTTTAAAGTAATGAACTGGTGATGAATAGCTAAATGCATGGAAGGGATGCATGAATAGTTGAAAGCATACTAAAGAAAGAAAAAGTCAGCTGATTGGCAAAATATACAACTACGAAATGAAAGGTATACCTGATTCTAAGAACAACGTCATGTGTTTTCAACTGTGATAAGGAATATGTTAAGAAATAATTAAGAGTAGTTAAGTACTTAAGATCGATTGATCCCATATCATTTTCTTTGAAGGTCCAATTGATTCAACCTTTGAGACTATTGCACACTGTTTTACAAACTTATATATAGCATAAGAGCATCTGTAGTCGTGGGCTAAATACCCAAATTTTGAAAAATTTTGGGAAAAAAAAGCGCTGCAGTCGTCGTCTAAATTTGCAAAATTTGGGTGTACGATGAATAGTGCCTTGCCAAATATAGCAGACGATTTGGCCAAATGCAAAATATAGCTAACGACCTATAATTTTTCGTCCGTCAGTAGAGACGAAAGATTAAATTTCGTCTCGTAGGGTATACGTACAAAAAGTGAGTTGGGACGAAGGATTAAATCCCGTTTGAAAGATTTAAAAAAAAAAAAAAAAAAAAGTCAGAGACGGTAGATTATACACCGTCAATCTCTAAAGCGCACTAGATGCCAAAATACCCAAATGACGGGAAGTAATCTTCCGTCCCAGGCCAAAAATTGATTTTTTTTAATTTTTTAATTTTTTTAATTTTTTGTCTTTTAGTGCCTAAAAAAAAGTTTTTTTAAAAAAAAAAAATTTGGGACGAGAGATAATCGATCGTCCGGCCATATTTTAGCTTTCAACGACTGCAGCGATCAATCATATTTTCTATTTCCAAATGCCAAATACCCAAAATTTAGCTTTGAAGACTACAGATGCTCTAAGGTGCCTAATAAGGAATATTTTATATCTTGGCTTTCTTTTTTTTTTTTTAGATAAGCAACTTCTCATTTTGAATTTTGTCGTACTAGTCCCCAACAAATATTAAATTATGCTAAATTTTAGGTCTCACATTTTTCATTTATTAAAAATTGTAAAGACCTCGAAATGGTATCATGTTTCATTAAAGCGATAATGGAATAATATTCGAACTACAAGTTTGTAAAGGTTACGGACACATGAATGCCTGTTTTTAAGAATATGCAAATAATAATTTGGGAGGGTTAGCTAATATATTATGAGATTTGTTAAAGACTAATGTGTTAAAGAACCTTTCGAACTCAGATCTCATGCATAATAAATGAGGCTGTAGCAGTGTTTTGCTATTCATGCTCTTTTAACTGTTTTCAGCTGTCCTTTAAGTAAAAGTTGACAAACAATTTTCTGCAAATTGCTAGACAGCTCTCACAATAAGTTAAGCCCACCATACCCCTTCAAGATTTCATTTCAAGTTTATCAAAGAAAGAAGATTCATTGCTAGCAACCAAAAACCAAACGAAGACTAGGAGAGAGAAAGAGAGTCTCATGTCCTGATCTCTAATCTCTAATCTCTAATATTATAATTACAGTCTCTAATCTCTAATCTCTAATATTATAATCACAGTGTTTAGATTGTTTTACATGTAGACAAGCAATTATATAATTTCAGTCACTCATTTTTAGGTAGAAGTTATTTAATCAACTATTGTCAATTGTCGTAATATCCACAAAGTTTAAATTTATTTATGATATAATTATTTACAAAAATATCATTTATATAAAATAAAAGTTAATGACACTACAGATAATTGTAAAGAGTATGATAAGTATTTGATATTGGTAAATGGAAATCTCAGGATCGAGGCCATACTACAATATGATCATTACTTAAACAAAAAAATTATTAGAAAGTATCACACGTGCAAACTGCTAGTAATATGAAAAATCCCACCTATCGAGCAATTATATTCACGTAGTGGGATTCCACATGAACGATCCGCACTATTCAATATTCATTATGTTCATTGTGTCAAAAGATGCATGTGCAAAAAAACTAAATCGTAAACAAACTTTTTACCATGCATTCCTTGGTATCAATTTTTTATTATAATAATTAAAAGACCATTACTTCACAACCACTTAAAACACATTTTTTTTTATAAGACACTTTTCAAAACAATTTGCAGGAAGAGGACAGTTGTCCAAGTATTTGCACTCATGGACTCAACAACTAAACTCGTCGTTACCAACAGAGAGTTTAGTTGTTTCATCTTCGCTATTGGAAAACTGCGTGTTTAGTACTAATTTTTAGTTCAAAATTTTCAAAGAAGACTCGCTGTTCCCAACGGCGGGGACATTTATACTAGACTCGCTGTTGGGAACAGCGAGTTTAGTTCAATTTCTTTATAAAAAAAGACTCGCTGTTCCCAACAGCTAAGATATTTACACTAGACTTATTGTTGGGAACGGCGAGGATGTAGGAAATTTTACAGAGAATGAAACATTCTGTTGGACTTAGTGAATTTTCGAAAAAAACTCCATAGATTTTTTTTAACTAAACTCGTTATACCCAACAGCGAGTCTAGTGTAAATGTCCTCGTTGTTGGAAACAGCGAGTCTTCTTTGAAAATTTTGAACTAAACTCGTTGTTCCCAACAACGAGTCTAGTATAAATTTCCTCGCCGTTGGGAACAGCGAGTCTTCTTTGAAAATTTTGAACTAAAATTAGCACTAAACACGCTGTTTCATAATGACGAGAATCAAATAACTAAACTCGCCGTTGGGAACGGCAAGTTTAGTTGTTGAGTCCATGAGCGTAAATACTTGCGCAACTGTTTTCTTTCTGCAAATATTTTCTAAAAGTGTCACATAAAAACAAAAATTCCTTAAAACACTAATAAAAAGAACGATGCAAATTATCAATAAAGTATCCCACGAAATAATTACAGTCCATCTCTAATCTCTAATATTATAATGGGAGAAGGCCTTAGTGTCATTTGTAAATATTTTGTCATTCTACCAACCCGTGTAACACACGTGCATAACTATTATAAAAAAGGTCCTAGGTTCAAATCATGACTACATCTAAATTTTTATTTTAAAAAATTATATTTATTAAAACGTACATCACACGAATAAAACTACTAGTCTATATAAGGGAATTAGCTATTATATCTGAGGCTCCTTTTCTTGGAGAAGGTAATCATAATGAAAGAAATTAGTCATAAGAAACAAGATAGCAAAAATAAGATGCCAATGAATAATACAACCACCACTCTAAAGGCCCAGATGGGAGATCCTGGGAGTTGGAAAAGAATGAATTCTTTTCTCACTCTATAACCAACTCTATAACCGTATCCACTTTAAAGGATATAGATTGAGATAGTCATCAATAATCTAGAAAGCTATAACTCCTCTCAAAGTCAAGGTTTTTCTGTGCCGAATACTCAACGATGTAATACACTAAGGAAAATCTTTTTTTTTAAAGGGAAAAGTTGGAATATGGCCACCCTACAAAGAAAAATCTTGCTAAAAGAGAACCAAACTTTGCAACCAATTGTGAATTTTGCTATACGGCCATTGAGTCTAGAGACCATTTATTCTTAGGTGTCACAGGAGTAACGCAGTTTGGGTCAAGGTTCTGAGGGCCCTTGGAATAAATGACTATCCCATGATCTATGATGACTTGTGGAAATGTCCTGAATTTGTTAGTGTCAGACAGGAGATGAAGGAAGTATGGTATATCGTCACGACCGCGATGATTTGAGATTTATGGTTTAATATAAATAATTTTTACTTATGTGAAATATGTAATAGTATTTATGGTATATTAACTCAGACATACATCTTTTCTTTCTAGGCTCCAGCTTCAGCAACGAGACCAAGGGAGAAGATTGCGAGATCTTTCCAGATCGACAAGTACGATGACAAGTAGAATGACAAGAAGATATAAATTTGGCAAACACTTGAGTGAAAATTCCTCTATGTAAATGTTGGTGGAGTGATCTCCCCTTCCCCCTGCACTTTAAATGCTGCTTTCCAATATTGAAATTAGCCCACCCTCACAAGGATGATGGAGATTTTACTCACAAGGATGATGGAGATTTTAATGTTTTAATTTTATTTTTATGTCTTTATTCTGTGTACATTAACCCGGTTCTTCGGATTTCCTTTTTGTTAATAAAAGAGTCGGTAATAAAACACGGTGGCTATACTTCAATTTTGCCTTTCAAAAAATAAAAATAAAAATTACTTTACTATTAAAATACAAATGCAATTTCCACAATCCTTCTACAACCTCGAAACTTCAGGGTAGTGGCAAGATATTTCACATATGCTAACATCAAACAAAAATTTGCTGATAACATTGTTTTCATTGAACCCATATCAAAATTCAAAATGGAGATGGACTCCCCTGTTCAGATCTAGACCCCCCCACAATATAGTATCTGGTCCAATCCAAATCCACTTACAGCACTAACAAAAAAGTACCTTTGCAATTATCTGCATGCACAATAATTCTCAACAATGAGTGACCACCTCTTGCTCGGAACTGAACTACATCTACAACGTTGTTCCCACGTTGCTGAATGTGTTCCATAACTTGCTCATTAATAAAATAGGGTAACGATGCTTCACCTTTTTTTCTAAAATAAACAAGATAGATCAAATACTGATACAGTTATAAAAAAACTAAAGCTACTGTGAATCCCCTTCTCAAAAGCTGCAATCACAAAGTCATAAAAGCACATTGTTTTCGCCCTAATCAGTAATTCCCTTATGGTGAAACTCTGTACCCTTTTCTTTTTCTCTGTATAAGAAAGAGACAGATATACATTAATCAAAAGAGCATCTATCAACAATGAGGCCATAATGGAATGGAAAGAACCAACAATTTACTACCCTTTTTTCCCCCCTCTTCTTCTTTCTCTTTTAAAAACCATCCACATGGCTCAAAAGAAAAAGCCAAAGAAACCCTTCTGTAATCCATCCAACTTAGAAACAAGGACAGCTACTCAATTTCAATTTCCCCCCAATTCAAACCTATTGATTGACTCAACTCTTCCAACTTTTCAAAATTTTCCAGGTGTGATTGATTCAGCACCAACCATCAATAATCTGCATCACAAATAGAATCCTATATTTTAGTAACAATGACATGAATACATCACTTTCTAACAATCAATTTCTGAACACTGAGTAACTCACCATCTTTCTTCTTCATCAGATTCCTAGCAAATAGAAGACAGATGATCAAAAATCCAACCCCTGCTGCTCCTCCTACTACAATTGCTATTGTTTTCCCTGTCTGCCCCCCTGTTTTCAAAACCAATTAACATGAAGAAAAAAAAATCAGCTCAAATTTGCTGAGAAGAAAAATAATATGATGTAGAAGGTCAAAATCGAAAAAGAGCAGTATTAGGCAGAAAGGTATTGAATATTATGGATGAAGCCCCACAAACAAACATGTTCTACTAAATACAAACAATAAATAACAAGAACCAAGACACATATAATACTCAAATTTTTATCAGAATAAGAGGTGGAAATATTGAATAAAAGATGATCCCTTCCAGCTTCAAGAGATCAAATGAATGTATCCGTCGTATCCGATCAAGATATATACTTTGTAAGAACTCAGTTCAAATTAAATAAATAAACGAGCAAAGCCCCGATGCAATTAATCAAATTTTTAATTTGCTGTTTCCACTATGGATCAAACTAATGCATGTTGAAAAGGTAACCAAATCAAAATTAGCTCAAATTGAAAGGATACCCAAATGCTCAAAATCAATCAAATAGGCAAAGAACAACCCACCTCCTAATCCACCACCTCCGCTGCCACCGCCACCCCCACCCCCACCACCGCCATTGCGAGGCACTCCATTGGGATAAAAACTGAAACTAACATAGCATTTGTCGAGATAAACCTGCCCAGAACTTGCTCCCCCGCACTCCACCTCAGACTTCTGCACAGCTTGAGTTACACATGACCCACAATCCGATGTCGACAAATCCCCTTCGCACTGAGCCATCACATAAACCGACTGATAACTTGTAGCAAAGAAACCATTGGCAGTAGTAATCCCACTCTGAAGGTTCGCAAATGCCGTATCCCTCTTCTCTTCAAATCCATTGCCGGAGCCTCCAGACCCACATGTTTTGTAGAGCATTTGGGTGCCGGAAACTTGAGGAAATCCTTGCACCTGATTAGTATTGAATAATTCAGTGAATCTGTTCATTCTTTTGAGTTATCATTTAAAAATCAGCAAATCCAGCTTCATAGCACAGAACAAATAGTTTTATTGGTAGCATACATATAGTTAGTAGAAACTCAAAATAAGCGTCAAAGAACTACAATATACAATGCCATCCTTTATGTGAAGTGTTCTATTTATACTGTAATTTTCTAGATGAAACTCTACATTGATTTTTTATGTTGGATTTTAATGTCGTGTGTCAGTCTAGTTATGAACTTGTTTGGCTATTTCGCGATAATGAAATGAACAACATTTCCAATCTTAAACCAAGGTGAAGAACAAACTAAAAGTAGAATGAAATCATTGGGTGTTCTCAACAAGAAAGAAAACCCATGAATCTCCCACCAAAATTAGAAAGAAGCCCCAAAAAATTCACACTCAATCAATCCGAAATTAGGCATTTCCCCCCTCACATTTCGCACCCATCAATCTCCCCTCAAAATTATAAACACACCCCAAAATAATTCATCCTCAATCAATCCAAAATTAGTCATCTTCCCTACAATTTCACACCATTCCATCAATTTCACACCCCCCCCCCCCCCCCCCCCCCCCCCCCCCCAAAAAAAAACAGAGCTTTTCCCAACAATTCACAACCAAACAAAAAAAACCACCAAAATTCTCACCTGATACAAAGCATAGCATCCATTAATCTGAACCCTGGCAGCAACAGACTCCCCACAAAGAGAAGACCACATGGGCAAAAGGTGCTGAACGCAAGCAGCACAATCATTGTTGCTCAAATCACCTCTGCATTGAAACAGCCCAAAAATGGGTTGACCCATTGAAGAAGAGGAAGTGGTCTTGTAGAATTTGGAACTGGCAGACTGAGCAATGAGAGCAGATGAAAGGGCTGAGAGGGTTTGCTGGGAAGCCCCGCCATTAGAGAAGCTCTGGTTGGCGCATCCTTTGTAGATGAGGGAGTAGAGATCTGCGGCTAGGATTGGAGGGAGGAGGAGAAGAAGGAGGAGGAGGAAGAAGATGAGGGCTTTGGAAATGCCCATCTTAGGGTTTGGTTCTCTCTGCCTCTCTCTTTCTCTCACTGTAATTGCTCACTGTCTTAGTCACAGGGTGCTTTCTTTAACTTTATTTCATTTTCTTTAGGGCTTTGTTTGTTTTATTTAGAGTGTGTTGTGGGGGGTACCCTAATAAGTCTCTAATTTGAAGTTTTTTTTTTTTTCTCCCACTCACCATGTTCCTTACAAAGATTGAAAATTTATGTAATTTTTCAGCAATTTGGTATTCTAGTTTGGTCAATTTCATAAGTAAGGGTTTAGTCAGAGCATCTTTTTAGAAAGATGCCGTATGTGGAAATGTAACATTCTTTCAAGATAGTATTTTTTTTTTTTAATTCTTATTATGGTCTTATTTTAATCTAGACTATTTGTTAAAGTCTCTGTTACTATTCTAAAACTTTAAATTTGTAAAAAAGTTCAGAAAAATTGCACTTGTATTCTAACACTGTTCTGGTGAAATTTTCTCTGCAAACTTAGTTGAATGTATTTGAGTTTTCAGAGTGTTGTACTTTAGTCTTGTGAGATCTTTGGCATCTTGAGCGGACATGATCTAGCACCAGCTTACCCTTCATATTTGTGCGAGACTTGAATGGCAAAATCCCTTTTAAAAATTTTTGTTTTTTTGTTTTTGTTTTTGTTTTGAGGTTGGGGGTGACAGATTGAGGGTGGGATTATTAAGAAGGAATGAGAATTTAGGAGAATCTGAGTTGTTGGGAAGGGGGGAGTTGGAATGGTTTGACTGGGGAGGGTTGAAGGGTGGTTTGAATTTTTGGGAGAATGAATTAGACATTGGCTTAATGATTTTTTTTTTTGAAGGGGTGTACTATGGTGGTTATATTTTTATATATAAGCTTAAAAAAGTTGATTAAATAATTAGCTTAGATAGAGAATGCTTATTATGGGCTTTTTTTTTCTTTTCTCCTTTTTTTTTTCTTTTCTTTGGATCTTTGACGAAGAGGCGGTGTGTGTGTGTCTTTAAGCTCTGATCGCTAGAGTTTGTAGGCTGTAGGTAACGTATTAGGTACAGGACAAAAATTGTTGAGTGAGATCACACCATGCACCTTTTAACTGTCATTTTAATGGCTGGATAATGCGTGGGTTTTTTCCCCTTTCTTTTTCGTATTATCGAGATAAAGAGGGGTACATAATTCCTTGTAATCCAGTCATCTTGAAGACTTGAAAGGAAAGGAAAGGAACTCAAAAATGTGAAGATCAAGTTACTTGGTTAGGAAGAATTCAAACACCTGTCAAATTATTACTATCATAGCAAGTTACAATCAATATATACATAGGAAGAGCAGGAACTATGCATAAGAGCATCCACTATCGTCTGCTATAAAGTTAAAAAATAAAAAATTTGAAAAAAAGCACGTCACTATCGTCTGCTATAAACCTACTTTTTAGCCGACTCGTGAACAGTATTCTGCCATATATAGCAGAGTGAAATAGCATATGCAAAATATAGAAGACGGTAAATGATCCTCCGTCTGTTAAAAATTTTGAATTGTTTGGAATATAAAATTATAATAGACGAAAAAAGATTTTCCATCTGTAGAGTTTGACTGGTCAAAATTTTAAAGACGGAAGAAGATCTTCCGTCTCACAAATAACTTAATTTAAATTTAAAAAAAAACGAAACGGAACAAGTTCCTCCATCTATTCCATTTATATTTTATAAAAAACGAAAATTGAAAGAGACGGAAGGACCGTCCCTTTCTTTAATTTTTTTCTTAAATACTTTTTGTCCTTATCCTAAACGACAAAAAAAATGTTAATATGCCCAAACGGTGCTGGGCAATTTTTTTTTTTTTTTTTATAAATTCCCAGTCGAAGGATCATCATCTGTACCGATGATTTTTTTTTATTTTATTTAATTATTCGTGCGACATTTCGTCTGGCTAAATCTATTAATTTTTTTTATAGTTATTATCAAACGAAACATGATCTTCCGTCTGTATATTTTATAATTTTTAGCCTAAATTTTGGCTTTAACGATATCAGTGCAACTTTTCTATTTCTATTTTCATATTTCCAAATATCTATAATATAGCATGAACGATAGTGGATGCTCTAACTATATATATATGCGAGTAATTAGTATGGTTTCGTACTCTTTGTGTTCTATGGATGTCATTGTCTCTTTCCATTCTCACGAACCTCAAGTTAATGAATCAAAATTAGTACAATAGTAAGGAAACTTTTTTTTATTTAAGGAAAAGGTGGAGTATGGACACTCTATTTTATTAATAAGAAGTTAATAAAACAAACTCAGAGTACTGAGCCAAGTACAAAGCCTACAATACAGAAAAGAAAACATAAATCTTCCCTAACAAGAGGGGATGTGAAGCTACACATCTGCTTTTACAATGTACATCAAAGCGTGTAACTTTCCTCCCAAAAGTACAACAAAATCCTGGGGTGGTGGAGATCAATCTAGCATTGACCCAACAAAACCTCCCTCAGTCTAACGTCGGCCCCATCTCGATTTCTGCATCATCATACTCCTCCATCTGGAAGACGCTGGCAATCCTGCCTCTAGGACCTGCTGCGGCAATATTTGCCCAACAAGAAATAAAATGCATAATGTTAGTCAAATTACTAGAAATATTATTACGAATCCGACGGAAGTAATAATTATTTCTGTCTAGCCAAAGTCCTCAGGTCATAGCGGCGATAGCAATAAACCAAGCTTCTCTCATCGTTCGTCTCTCAGTAGCGAACTTTGATCATACCCACAGGTCCTCATACTCAGAAGAGTACTCACTCGTCTCCAGGGTCCAAAGTACCTTTACAAGGACCGCTTAAGCTGTAAGGAAACTTTTGTTCTTCAATTCCATCACTTTTAAATATTTTTGACTAATTGACTCTTTCTGTTGTTAATAGTTGCTTTAAAAGAAGATTAGTAAAGTAAGCAAGATGTGGTATAATACGCTGAATCTGAGCGCCGAACTATGACTTCTACTATAAACTATCACCACACCACAATTTATGTTTAATTTCATCTCTTGTTTTTCGTCCAATACCAGAAGCAATAATATTAATAACAGTGCATGAATTCCTTGCGAAGCATTAATAGTGTACAAAAGTTCCAAATATGTTCGCTCAAAAAAGGTTAATTGTAAATATATGATTGTTTACAAATCGAATCCAAATATGTTTGCACGGAGAAGGTTAATTGTAAATATATGATTGTTTACAAATCGAATCGAATTTCTAATTGTATTAGATAACTTTATTCTGTTTTGCAGGTTGATTCATAAAACATCATGTATCTTTTTCGTTATTATTAAAAAATCTCACTCAACTACCTTTTCCTGTAAAATAATTAGTAGAAACCTTATGCCATCGAAAATGGGTTTTTTGAAAACCTACTCAAGGGAGTTCTTTGCAAAAAAACAATTCAAGACGGTTTTATACCGAAATAATATAATTAATGATTTTTTTTTATGGGTAATGTTATACCTACCATCAAATCTACTACATTTTTCTTTATTACCTTACATAACACACTATCAGTGGAGGTTATTGTAGAGTTGGTGGTAGAAACATCCAATAGTGATATACCACCTAAGATAGTAAAGAAAAAGGTAATAAATTTGATAGTAGGTGTAGCATTCCCCTTTTTTTTTTTTTTTTTTTAATTTAGCCTTAAAAATGAAAAGGATTACAAATATAGAGAAAGAGAAGAAGATAGAAAAGGTCATCTTAATGTTTTGAGAGAAGACACCAAAGCACTAAAATCAAAAATTAATTACAGTGGAACCTTTTCCATGACACTTTCTTGTTCTTGATGCATGGGGGGTACTGACTTGGAAGTTTGTGGGGAGTGCATTGGTGTTGCAATTTGCAAAAGCTTGGACCCCAAGGAAAAACGTGATTCTTCTTGGGATTTGTAGCGTGGAATTTTTGCCAATTTTGCAAAGCCTTGCTTACCTCGTCATGCCATTGGTGTGTGCTAACTGCCACTAATCCTCAACCCGTATGAGACTGATTCTAGCAAACCCCTCTTACAAAGATTTGAAGAGCTGCATCGCAGGCTGGTCACAAAACTCGAAGATTGTTACTATAAGTGTTTATATCTTATTTGTACTACTTTTGCAGGCTCAAGAACGTAAACTCTCTGCAAGTACTTAACATCAATTGCTTATAAACAAATTCCTGAGTTTGCACTGGCCTAATCTTTGATTGATAAAAAAAACTACCGTTATGTTGTCTGAAAATTTGTAGTATACCTAAACATTTATAAAAGTTTGTTGGGACTCTGCAGTTCTCATGGTAACAAAATTGAATAATCTTTATTGCTATATTACCATTAGGGCTGCAATCCAGCCGAGCCGAATACCTTCAGGCTCGAGCTCGGCTCGTTTACGAAACGATATCAGTTTTGAGCTCGAGTTCGGTTCGAGCCGAGCTTTGACCGAGTTTTGACCGTATTCGAGCCGAATAGCTTGCGAGCTTAGCCTTAAAAAAAAAAAAAAAAAATCAAACTCGAGCTCGGCTCGTTTACGAAACGAGCTCAGTTTTGAGCTTGACTCGGTTCGAGCCGAGCTTTGACCTTTGACCTTTGACCGAGCTCGAGCCGAATAGCTCGCGAATAGCTCGGTTCGTTTGCATCCCTAATTACCATCTTTCGAGTTGGGGATCAGAAACTATTTGCGTGGTCATATGTCTCAGATTGTCACTTTAATGAAAATTGATCATATTTATTACGCATTGACATAATAAAATTAGGGCATTGTACCTACTAATCATCTTTGCACAAAAAGCGCCTTTTCTGAAAGAGTTTTAATGAAGATTGGTTATTTGGGCTGTTCTTCTCGGCTTGTGAAAGAACTTATTTCAATCCTACTAAATCGATATGGCTAACAATAGAATCAAATTAGGACCTCTCAAATCGGACATGAATCTTAAAATTCTCGGGGGTAAAATGGTAATTTTACCTACAAACTGGTCCGAATTGGGAACTGTGCCTCTTCCAAGCCCAATAACCCAAAACCTGGGTCTGTCTTATTGGGTCAGGGTGACAACCCATTACCCCAACCAGCCCATGTCATTTAAAGAGTAATTCAAATTCATGGTTATCCCTAAAAGACGGTTTAAACCACATATCTTATCATGAAACGATTTAAACTCTACATCTTATCCAAAAATACTGGGACATAGGGATAAATGATTATCTCTAAACTGTCTCTAAAAGCGACTATAAATACACCTCTCCCCCCACCATAAGAAAGGTAATCAATATTTTTCCACAAATTGCTCTTTCATAATCTTGCTGATTACTGACTTAAGCGTCGGAGGGTTTGTCGCCGGGATCCATCCCGGTGCATTGAACTTTTTGCAGATTAATGACAGCAGTGAAAAACAGTCAAACACCGGTCAAAAGTCAACATGTTTGCTTTTATTGTGTCCAAAAGAATCCACAAATTTATTTGTTTGCTCCCACACCAAAACAGCATCAACAGCCGTCTGTGGAAAACGAAAAAAGCAATCCAATCTTACTTCACTTGTGAAGTTAGTTTCCAAGCCATGGCTCCGAAAGGGAAAGGAAAAGCAGTGGCTTCCAGCCGAAGAACCACTCCTCTTCCTCCTCCTCCACTACTCCAATATCTTCTTCTTCAACTCAACCAATAAGTTCAACAACTGCAACCTGAACAGCCCTTTTCCCAATAGCTTCCTCCTCAACAGGCCCCTCCAGGGTCTCGAGGGGCTCTCGTCGAAGTCGTCCAAAGCAGCACCCTCTTCACGACCATGTCTCAATCCAAATTCCCTCAACTGACTCTATGGTTTCTCAAAGCCCTCCTGGGCAAGATCTCCGTCAAATAATTGTTAACCGTCAGCAGGGAGTCAACCTCCGAACTCGCTTGAATTAAAGGCGAGTCCTTGAGAAAGTCCCTCAACCCGGGCACCCAGCGGCCACGAGAGTCCCCCTGCAAGCCGAGAACCAGAAGATCCCCTCCCCCGAGGAGGCGAAGAGAATCCCCTCCACGTCATCAGCGGAGAAGTCATACTCCAATAAGCCTAGCCGAAATAGGGGACCGCCAAGCTGGAGGGGCACCAGTCACTCAGACCGAGCTCCAGAACTTCAAAGAAGATATCATGCGAGCTTTTAATATTGCCACGAGTCAGGATCAGCGTGCACCTAACCCTTCCCATACCGCCACTCATGAAGGAGAGTCTCGAGGGTCAACTAGATCCGACCGGGGGGATGACTCGGTCCACCGCCGTCTTCATTAGATGGAGAGGTGCCTCGACAAGATCAATCCTGAATAAGAATAACGGGCCAATAGGTTCCGCCCAAGCAGACCCCCCCTTCTCTAGGACCATCATGGAAGCTCCGGTCCCCGAAACCTTTAAGCCGCCCTGCTTTGAATCCTATGTTGGAGAGTCAGACCCGGCCGACCATATCAAGAGTTTTAAAACTCTCATGATGATTCATTAAGCCTCAGATGTGCTTCTCTGCAAGGCCTTCTCAGCAACGATGAGGAGACCAGCGCAAGAGTGGTCTTGTAGCGCCCCGAATTTCCAATATAATATCTCAGAAATACGTGGCACAATTTTCAGCATCAACCTCAATGGTAATAGTAAACATAACCAAAATACAAAGAAACTTTTTCAACTTTTATTACATTAATTCTTTACAAAGCACAGCAGAAAACAAATACCTTGAATTACAAATTCTTTCTTTTACAACACATTCTTTTACAATTTACATAAGCCATAACATCAATCTATCTCATGCATCCAAATCCCAAGCTATAGGTAACCTGTAAAATATGATGCTAAAGATAACCCTAACCCCCAAAATTATAGTGGTCATTCATAACGGTGTTAGTGACATAAAATAAATGCAACATAAATAAAACATAAGGTATAGAGTCATAAACAACATGTATCAACAACAAGAATAAATGAAATGAAAAATAACAGTAAGTAAAACGTGAAAACATCAAGTGAAACTAGACTAAGTGTCAAGTGTAGAAAAATAGGAAACAACATGCATGAAAACAAGTAAAAAAAATATCAATGCTATATGCTGACTCTCTAATGCATACTTGTTGGATTCTATGCATCATACTCTACATAGGTCCGGTGCAAGCCCTTAACGTTCTTCATTTGATAGGGTTTAATCCCCCGCTATGCAACTAATCCTACTACGATGACTACTATGAGATTTAGACATTCTGCAAGTATTGGTTCTCGCTCTTAGAATACTGGAGGCCAATCCCACCCGCGGATCATTTTGTGGCCTTTACGTCCATCGTCCCGGAAACTGGAGATTGCCTCACTCCGCAGGTCATCCTGGAACCCTCATTTCATAAACATCCCATGAGCGTCGCTCTCGTCCTCGGAATATTGGAAATCAATCCCATTCTGCAAATCACTCTGTGGCCCATACGTCTATCGTCCCGGAATACTGGAGAATATCTCACTCCTTAGATCATCTTAGAGTCCATAACTCACGTTTGTACTCATTTCATCATATCACCATCTAGTGTTTGTCCTTATCTGGTTAAGTTAATTAGTTAATTACGAATCTCCGAGAGTTGGCATACCCTACCGGACTGAACTCAACTGATCACAATATAGCCACAACTGGCCAAACCACAAAAACCTAAAATGCCGGTACCTAGGGTCCCACACATCCTCTAGAGACTCACAACTCAACCATCACACCAAAACTTTTCAATAAAACTCACAAATCCATCTTCAAAATGTTTATAATAAGAAAACCTCTTAAATCAACAAAATCCGAATCTATATAATATACTCATAAAATTTTAGAATTCAAATAAAATATTAAATCCATTAAATAACAGAAAATTATATTTTTAAGTCGTAGAATATCACCAAAACAACAATTCGTTTGAAAACATATATAACTTAATTAAATAAGGTCATAAGAATACATTTGAAACTCTATTATAAATAAAATATAACTCTGTGAAAAATATTGTAATCTGTAGTAAAAACATCATCTAAAATAGTAGAATAATAATTCATAATATCGAGAAAATAATCATTTAAAGGAAACGAAGAAAATCAACAAAATAACCAAACCAGAAATTGACGGTCGACAGCTCAAGAAGGGCAGTGGGAATTTCTCACAATAGGAACATGACAGTCGACCGTGACCTGCCATATACACAGGTTGGGTTTTTGTGCATGTTTCGACTGATACTCGATTAAAAATTTCAAAAATCAAAATTAAATTTCCTGAGGTACTAACGTGTGACTTATACAACATATATGAGTTTATAAAACAATCAAAAACACATTAAGATCTCCAAAGATTGATTTTTCAAAAAAAATCTTCAAAACAACAATGTGTATATATATATTTGTTTATGTGAGGGTTTAAGCATCAGTTGTGTCACCAAATGTTATCATTTAGAAGTAGTAAAATATCTAAGTTCAATCTTAGTATCAAAGTAATCAAGATTCAATTCAAAAATTTGCAAAGCACACAAATATCTCAAAACGGTGCAATAGTTATGCTTAAGTGTATGTGTATATATATTTATATATATACATCAGTAAAACCATGTTAAGGTGTAGTGTAGGGTTGTATTTCATTCTTAGTATCATATAAAACTCAAAGCCCCATATAATTTTCACAAAATCACAAAATCCACTTTCAGCCTGCACACCTACAGTTCCGAAGACCAACCTCTCTTCACAAAATTCAAAACTTGATCTCATCAATCCAAAACCCCTCTTTAGAATTTATTAAACACATATATGACTACTCACATCAGTATTCATGAATACAAGCAATTAAATCAAGCACTAATCAAGTTCTTCTTCATCAAAACAGAGCATATATATATATATATATATATATATATATATATATATATATATATATATAGTAAAGCATGGATTTTTATTCACTTTTTTCAATAATCGTCATACAACTCAATATACATGATCGAAATCAGCAAACATATGATAGAAAATAACATACCCATGATTTATATTAGGTTCTTTAACAATCTCAAGTCATATAATTAGGGTTTTAATCATCAATAGTGTAGTTTCATGAAAAGATTCAATTTTTAGTTCATCTACTCCTAAAAAATTCTTATATCTTTGTACAATCACCTAACATGCTTTCTAATAGATAAATTATCACATACAACATGCTTAGAACCAAAGAAAACAAACATATATCACTCACCTTATTGAAGATCAACCAAAGATAACAAAGACATAAGAAAAATCTCTCCTTTCGGAAGAAAACCAAGATCCTTGCTTTAAAACTCCAAGAAAATAATAATAAAAAATCCCTTTGTGTTGTGCAGCGAAGAGATAGCTGCACCCCACCCTATATAGGCCAGAATTTAGGGTTTTGAATAGATTTGCAAAATATATCTTTTAAATATATCTTTACATATATAAATCATTATACTTGGAAATTAAATAAAACCATCTTAATTGAGATTTAAAAACAAAACAAATACCCTAATAGTGGCCGGCACTATTTTGACAACCCAGAAAAACGAAATTGCACTTTTGCCCCTCTAAGTGGCAATTTTGCAAAAAAACCATTCTTTATCAAAACTTGCAAAATAAACCAAATTTATTAAAACAAAAAGTAAACTCTTTACCTCTGAGTTGAATAGGCATCATGCCAAGCCCAAAAATTCGAAAATCTCAAGCTTTTACTCCAAGGGATAATTTTACACAAAAGTCCATCTTTTGTAATATTTACAAATAGGTCAAATAATTATCAGAAAAATCCAGAAAAAAAATAATAATATCTACTAATACATAATGAGTTTTCCTGAAATAATTTTTGACTTTGAACTTCCCAAGAAAATATTTGCACATGTAAAAAGGTAAATTTCAGAAAAATACTTATTTAATCACTAAAAATAATTTTAATTCATTTATTAATCTTAAAATAATTATTTAAAAATATGGGGTATTACAGGTACTCCCGTCTATCCCCGGCCTCCATCTTCTCATTCGAACAGTTTGAGGAGCTCTTCCTCACCCACTTTGTTAGCAGTCGCCGAGCTGAAAAAACAAGTGCATCTTTGCTAGCACTCAGCCAAAGAAAGGCTGAACGCCTAAGAGATTATATTTGGCACTTTACCGTCGATGCTCGGTCTTGTAACCCCCGTTTCCGAGTATACGGATTCTCTTTTTTCGTATTTTTGTATTTCAATTTCTTCTATAAATTATTCTATCCTTTGAAGCCAACAAAGCCATTGTATCATATTATTACTATTGACTATTCTATTTTATATGATGCCCAATCTTATAGCCCGAACCAAGTCCTATTCTAAATCACCTTTTATATATATTATTTATTTTAATTGAGCCCAATCTCATATTCTTTTATTCATATCTATTCTAACTTTTTAAGCCCAAATATAAAGCCCAAGTCTGCAAACCCAAACCCAGATTTATATACTCATCCCGTTAACCCATTATCCTACCCTACCCAAATTCAACTATTAGTATACAAATTCTCCATAAAACCCCTCACATTCCCCCACTATTCACATCTCGTAACCCCATAACCCCCCACTCTCATAAGTACCCATTATTGTATTATATTTTATTATTTTATATTATATTCTATTTTTAAAAAAAACCTCCCCTGTTACCGCTCTCCCGTCTCTTTCTCTCTCCTGCTCTCTCTTTCCTCTCTTTCTCCATTTCGAAACCAAAACAGAAAAACACCCCCACCCTCGTCTTCCTCCTTCTTCTTCGATGCTCCACCTCGTGCCTCCGTCAACCCATCGTCCCGAAGTCCTCCATCTCATCTCCACCTCTGCACGCCTCCGCCATCCTCCTCCTTCCTTCAGTCGACCTCTTCGCCCTCTCCGCTTGAGACCCCCGAAGCTCCATCCTCGACGCTCCGCCTCGAGCCTCCGTCGCCATTGCTTCCCGACCATGTCGCACAATGCTCGCCTCGCCCTCCATTGCTTCGATCGCCAGTCTACTCCAAGGACCCATTGCCTGTCGCTTCGCAGCCACCGTTCCTCCGTCTCCGTGCCCCAGTGCCTTCGCCGTCCCTTACCGCTCACCCTTGCATCCACCGAAGATCCCGTAGCGCTGTCGTTGTCGCCGTCTATGCCCCGACGTCGTCTTCCTCTGTTTTCGAGCGTCTGCTTCGCGTTGCCTTGGTCGTTGCCATCGCTTCCCGACCGCACCGCCGCCATGGTCATCGCCGACTTTGCCGCAGTCATCACCATCGTCCAGAGCCTCACCGCCAGTCTTGTCCTGCTCTCTCTCTCTCTCTCTCTCTCTCTCTCTGCCGAAGGTTGAAGACGAGAGCCCATTAGGTGTTTTCGCCGTTTGGTGTTGTGTGCACAACGGATCCCCCAATCGCTGTTTGCTTTTCATCTCGATTCGGTGCGAAGTTTTTCCCGAGTTGTTGTTGTTGCTTGTTGGTTGATTCTTTGCACGTATTTTGCACATGCTCTTTTGGGATTTTCGCCCGGGATTCTGATCCCGTTATTCTTGATTTGGTATCATCATCGTCGGTTAATAGACAAGTATCCTTTTGTACAATTCTATTGTTCTCGTACAAGCTTTCTCTGAAAAATACCGCAAGTACATTCTTTGACTCTATTTCGTATTCTTTGGTCGAATTGAAATCTGTTGCTATACATAATCTGTCGATCCTGTATTTGCATATGATCATGAATACTTTGTTGCCACATGCATTACATGAATACGATTGATACACACATATGTACTCTTAGGAGTATACATGATTATGTGCATGATTGTTTTACCCGTGATAGTAGGTTAAATATGATATCTTGTTATTGTTGGTTAAAATTAATAAAAGTAACAAGCCGGGGTATAAGGGTAAAATCTAGTAGTGGGCAATATAGAAGAGCGTAATCGGACGGGAGCTCGTGGTTTTCCGATGCAAGTTGCAAGTTACAGGTTGCAAATTGCAAATTACAAGTTTACATGTTTCACGCTGTAAGTTTACACTCTACATATTTCACATTGCACGTATCTCGATACAAGATTGAATGTACATATTTTTCCTGAGTACGTGACGTATAGAATCCACCACTAAGTCTAAACGTTCACTTGATTGCGTGTATCAAACATGTGGTATGAGACGCATGATTGCTGCACTAGTTAGGTTAATAAAAGACATGAGATTAACACGTGCACTTTCATAATCCAATTACATGTTCATGTTCACGTTGACTTGTTTATTTGCTTACTTGTTTACATGCCACTTGTTTCATGATGTCTTGTTCATGATCATGTGTACATATTGTATTTCTCCAATTACATGATTCTTGATTCCTTCCTCTTTTTCCTGCTTCTTGTTTTGTTTTTGTACTTGTCCTCTTAGCTTGTACCACTTGCGGTCCGTGACTTGCATTAACGGGTATCTTCTTGTTTCTTCTTTTTGTAATAATGTACTTGCAGGTCCGGATGGAGAGTTACCCAAAGGTGTTGCTGAACAAGTGGTTTAGTCTTGTTAATTATCATGTTATCTTTAGTTCATGTTTTATTCATGCTACCCTTTATTGTATTCTGGGCGTGTTTAACCCGTAACTATTTAATATTTTCCAGCTGTTGGTTATGTTATGGACTATGTCATGTACTTTTGTTATCATATTGTGATTTTATATGCCTGCTTGGTTTTGTTGTTATCTTGTTGTTGAGTTACCTGTACAACTTATGAATGGTGTATTCACATTATTCATTGGGGCTCAGTCATGGACTCGTATTCCCGTATTTTCGGAAGCGGGACGTGACAGGTCTATTACCTCTCTCAACCAATCAGTGTCCTCTATAGCATTCAGGCACAACGTCAATAACGTCGACCTCAAGGCGTCCCTTGCCAAGAAGCCTCATCGGGACTTCTCGGAACTCCAGCTTAGGAGCTAGAAGTATATCCGTGCAGAAGAAGCTCTCAACTTCCCCAGTCAAGAGGAATCAATTTCTGGGAACAAACGGAAGAATACAAGCGAAGAAGGGTCCCAGAAATTCCAGAAGGACGACAATGGCCAGCACCGCCCAGCTCCTCGTTTTGAGAACTTCACCCCCCTCAATGCTAGTATATCAGCAGTTCTTCTGGAGGTGGACAAGGAAGGGCTACTCCGCGGTTCCCCTAGAATGAATACCCATAGCAAGAAAAGGAACAGGGATAAATGGTGCCACTTTCATAGGGACCACAGCCACGACACAGATGATTGTCGAGCTATCAAAGAGGAGATCGAAGAACTCATACAGCGGAGACACCTGGCCAAGTTTGTCAGAAAGGACAGGGCTAATCCTCCACCCCGAGGAGCCAACAAGCGAACCGAGAGGCTCGCCGAGTTCCAAGACTCCGAACCTGAAGCCATCCTCCACCTTATCCATGGAGGTCCAATGGAGGAGAATTAAACTCCTCCCGAAAGGCCTTCACCCTATTGTAGAAGTAGGTTTTCAGTTTTTAATAAGGCTGATGCTTGTCGCACGGTCAAAAACATTTAATAATGGCTCGCCCGATTGAAGGGGACACTTAGTTTGTTTCAATATAACTTAACTTTTTTCTATTGAAAATTATTGCATTTGCCTCATTTCTATCTCTTTGAGTCACATCTACGACTCGTTAAAGGTAAGTTCGGAGTCCAGCTTGTCCTACAGGGCTGCTCCCACAACTCACTAAGTTCAAAGGACGGGTTTGGGGTCCAACACTTAGTTCAACGCCGTTTTAGCCGCTTGCAAACGAGCAAATGCAGAGCAGCTCACCATTCGGAATTACTCCTGCAACTCATTGAAACCCCCAAACAACAAGTTTGGAGTCCAACACTTGGTTCGACGCGGCTTTAGTCGCTTGCAAACAAGCAAGTGCAGAGCAGCTTACCATTCGGAATTGCTCCTACAACTCGTTGAAATTCTTCAAACAACAAGTTCGAAGTCCAACACTTGGTTCGACGCCGCTTTAGCCGCTTGCGAACGAGAAAGTGCAAAGTAGCTCACCATTTGGAATTGCTCCTACAACTTGTTGATAACTCCGTAACAACTAGTTCGAAGTTCACAATCATGGTTAAAATTGCCCTCGCAGCTTGCAAGTATGCGGTTTCGGGGCTCAAAACGAGCATTATTACTACTCCCACCACTGGTTAAATTTTGCAATAAGCAAGTTTGGAGCTCAACTCTCCCTTAGAGTTGCTCCTCAAACTTGTCTCCTAAACGGTTCTCTCATAGAGCCTGGTGATGCACTTCGCTCCGCTCGCTTCTCAAGCGGCCTTCTTCTCAACGAGTTCGGAGCTCAACTCTCCCCTAGAGTTGCTCCTCAAACTCGTCTCCCGAACGGCTCTCTCCTAGAGCTCGGTGAAGCTCTTCGCTCTGCTCGCCTCCTAAGCGGCCTTCTTCCAAGAAAGTTCAGAGCCTAACTCGTCTAGAGACGCTCCCTAAACTCGCCTCCCGAACGGCTCTCTCCTAAAGCCCGGTGAAGCTTTTCGCTCCACTAGCCTCCCGAGTGGCCTTCTTCCAAACGAGTTCGGAGCTCAACTCTCCCTTAGAGTTCTCCTCAAACTCGTCCCCCAAACGACTCTCTCCTAGAGCCTGGTAACGTTCTTGTCTCACTCGCCTCCCGAGTGGCCTTCTTTCCAAACGAGTTTGGGGCTCAACTCTCCCCTAGAGTTGCTCTTCAAACTTGCCTCTCGAACGGCTTTTCCCTAAAGCCCGTTGAAGCTCTTCGCTCCACTCGCCTCCCGAGTGGTCTTCTTCCAAACGAGTTTGGCGCTCAACTCTCCCATAGAGTTCTCTTCAAACTCGTCACCCAAACGGCTCTCTCCTAGAGCCTGGTGACGCTCTCGTCCCACTCGCCTCCCGAGTGACCTTCTTTCCAAACAAGTTCGGAGCTCAACTCTCCCCTAGAGTTTCTCCTTAAACTCGCCTCCCGAACGGCTCTCTCCTAGTACCCGGTGAAGCTCTTCGCTCCACTCGCCTCCCGAGTGGCCTTCTTCCAAACGAGTTCGAAGCTCAACTCTCCCCTAGAGTTCTCTTCAAATTTGTCTCCTAAATGGCTCTCTCCTAGATCCTGGTGATGCTCTTCGCTCCGCTCGCCTCCCAAGCAGCCTTCTTCTCATCGAGTTTGGAGCTTAACTCTCCCCTAGAGTTGCTCCTCAAACTTCTCCCAAATGGCTCTCTCCTAGAGCCTGGTGATGCTCTCCTCCTGCTCACCTGCTGAGCGGTGTTCTTCCAAGAGAATTCGGAGCCTAACTCATCTAGAGACGCTCCCTCAACTCGCCTCCAAGAAGGGATCTTCCCAGTAGCCATACAAAGCTTTTCTCAACTTCATGAAGACAAATATGTTGCGCGACTATTTTGAGCATGAAGTAGGATGATTCTTCAACTGACTTCTAAAGAGAAATTGTAGATTTTTGGGTCAGCTTCGAAACGAGGGGTAACACACGTCAATCAGACCTCCGTAGCACCGGGAAAGCCAGTTACAACACAGTTGTGCCGAGCCTACAAATCGCTGACTGGTCCACGGTCAATAGTCAAACTGGACATGTGTCAATCAGTCGAACCCCTACAGCTCTTCGGTGGAATGTATCCGAGAAAACGTGACCCTGAACATGAAATTGGGGAAAATCTCCCCCTCAAGATGCGCACCTGATCTAGATCTACGGCTCAGATCTCCCATGTCGTTCGGATCCAAAATCCGAGCAAACGTGTCCCCGAATGTGAAATTGGGGAAAATCTCCGCCTCAAGATGCACGCCTGATCCAGATCTATGGCTCAGATCTTCCTACGTCGTTCGGATCCAAAATCCGAACATGAAAGTGGAAAAAAAACTCCTCCCGATTCGTGCTCAATCATGATCTACGGCTCAGAATCATCAGAAAAAACCAAAAAAAATATTTATTAAGGGGTTAACAGGACGGGTTCGGACCCGTTATAGACCCAAACCCGAAAAAACCGACAAACAAGCCTTCTTCTTCAAAGTGTCAGCCTCTCCCAGAACCCAATTCCAAGCTGGAATCAAGCTCGCCTCCCTCGCTGAGCTCCTCTCCCATCGAGCTCAGCCTCGTCGAGCTCAACCCTCAACGCCTCCGAGTTCGAGAACTCCTTCGCTGAGCTCGCCTCCTCTCGCAGAGCTTCGAATCCGTCACTGCATCTCTCCCCCATCGCCAGATCGAACCCATCATCCACCATGTCGAGCCGCCTTCTTCCTCGACCACCGTGAGCCTCACCCTCTTCGACTCCACCGGTGCTCGTCACTCCGTCGAGCACCCTTCTTCCATGGGGTCCAGCTCGACCACAACCCCCCGCCGTCGAGATCCAACTTCACGCTACTGAGCTCGACCCTGCCGACCTCATGCTCCTTCTTCGTCGAGCTCCGACCTCGTCGCCATGCTCTCTTCTTTCTCGCCATGCTTCGAGCTCCAACCTCCTCGTCGAGCTTCGAGCTCCGACCTCTTCGCCATGCTCTCTTCTTCCTCACCATGCTCGAGCTCCAACCTCCTCGTCATGTTCCTTCTTCGTCGAGCTCCGAACTCTGACCTCCTTGCCATGTTCCTTCTTCGTCGAGCTCCGAACTCCGACCTCCTCGCCATGCTCCGAGCTCCCTCCTCGCCATGAGCGTCGAGCTCCTCTTCGCCAAATCGAATCCACAGTCGAGCTCTCCTCCTCCGTCGTCGACCTCGCCTCCACCTTCGCCAAGCTCTGGTGACGATGAGGGCACGATGGTCGACAACGTAGCCGAGCAAAGCTGCCATCGACCTTCGAATGAGAGAAAATACCTTTCCTCCCGATGCGCGCTCACTTGATCGTGATCAACGCACATGATTGCGCCACATGTACAGGTAAATATTAATTAATTTATTTAATTATTAAATTGAATTAATTTTTTAAAAAATTCCAAAAAATAATTAAAAAATCAAAAAATAATAATTAACAATTCTAAAAATAATTATTAATTTGGAAAATTAATTTTTAATTCTGGATTTTTTTTATATTAAATTAGAATAATTAATTAAAATTTTTGAAAATTAATTATTAAAATTCGAAAATTGAATAAAAAATTCAAAAATAATTAAAAATTGGAAAAAGTCACAAAAAACCCAAAAAATTCTGAGAATAATTTTGGGCATTTTACAAGCTCAGAATAACACCGCTACACCTTGAGCAAGATCTAAACTTTCTCGAGAACGCCGTTAAATTCTATTAGCCATTAAAAATAGACGAACTACTTCTCAAAGGCTGTGAAATACAGTCTTCAGGAGTCGGGGGCTTATGATTGGCTAAAAATAGAACCAAATCGGGACCGTTCAAATTGGCACGAATCTTAAAGCTTTCAGGGGTAAAACAGTAATTTCATCTACAAACGGGTCCAAATTGGGAATTGGGCCTCTTCCAAGCCCAATAAACCAAAAACGGTTCTGTCTTACTGGGTCAGGGTGACAACCCATTACCCCAACCAGCCTAGGTCATTTAAAGGGTAATTCAAATTCATGGTTATCCTAGCTAAGAGACGGTTTAAACCAAATCTCTTATCATGAAACGATTTAAACCCTACTTCTTATCCAGAAACACCGGGACATAGGGATAAATGATTATCTTTAAACTGTCTCTAAATGCGACTATAAATACACCTCTCCCCCCACCATAAGAAAGGTAATCAATATTTTTTCACAAATCGCTCTTTCATAATTTTTCTGATTACTGACTTGAGCGTCAGAGGGTTCGTCGCCGGGATCCATCCCAGTGTATCGAACTTTTTGCAGGTTAACAGCAGCAGTAAGAAACAGTCAAACGCCGGCCAAAAATCAACAGGTTTACATTTATTGTTTCCAAAAAAATTTACAAATTCTTCTGTTTGCTCCAACACCAAAATCAGCAGCAACATAAATCATGGGCCAAAGCCAGATATGAATTGTGAGTCTACAGAATTTGCAAGCCCAAAAGATAAATCCATCTCAATCCAAGCAAAAGCACACTGAAACTAGCATCATGGCAATTACACTTGTTCCTCTTGTTGCAGTCACATTGCACAAACATTGCCATGAATTCATTCATCAGCTTAATTTAGAGAGACAACCCAGAGTCATCATCCTCTTCAAGTGTGGAAGTGTAGACAAAGTATAGAGACCAGATGAGCCCGAACACACCCAAAAGGATCCAGCCCAAAAGGTTGTTGCTAATCCCCAGGCTCAGACCGGTCCCCTCGGTGCTCAACCGCTCGTCCACTAGGGCCAACACCGGGCTTGAGACGCTCATCACGCTCACTGCTGCCAAAAGCGAGGCCCCTGCAACTCCTCGGCCTTGTGACTGTGTTGACTTCTCCGACGAGCATTTCACTGTTCCGTTACCCTTTGTGCTGAACTGTCGCAGGCCTACCAATAGAGTAAATACGATATCATGACATAGGTTTATTGATTAAAATTGGTTTTTTGCTAAGAGACACTGCGTGATGCGACACAATGACCCTAACAAGATTGTGCAAAACTACCATAAAATATTGAGTTTGGTGTCGGATTCAGGTGCCCGGCATGCATGCAACACAACTTGGCTACCAAATAGAAGTGTGAACAGTCTTTTGGAAGATTAATGTCCCAGGGTTGAAATTTACCTAGAATCGGGGAGGAAGAGATGGTGCTCTTTCGCACGATGGCGACGGTATTGATGGCTGGGCTCACTGTGGAAGCAGTGACGGTGGCCATTGTCACTGGATCTGGAAGGTAGCTAGCTGAAGAGGTTTAGTTGTTGGTTGCAGTGAGTTGAGAATGTGGCAGTGCGTATAATTCAGGTTCAAGTGATTAACTAACTTGTGGCCGAAATTGGTGCCATAAGATTCTGTGGATAACTTTGTCTAAAGTATCATCCTATTGTATCCAGTCGTTGGATTACATGTCGAGAGTAACAGCATCTCCATGTGATCACAAAAAGACAGCAGTTTGTTGAATACAATCTCAGTTATGGCAAATCAAAAAGAGGGAAATGAGTCACGAGATGTAGTATAATATCCTTGATTGATCTGAAACTGAGCCAAGCAGAAAAGATAAAATAAAAAATCGATGATGAGAGAGAAGGAAAATATTTATGTTTCGAACAAGGTGGAAGATTCCCAGTCATAACTTATCTATATAATAAAACACAAAAAAAGCTATCAAGTGGCTCTCCTTCAATCCCCCTCAAAATCAAAGACCCAGATCTAATCTCATAAAACACATATCCCCCCAAAAGTATCCCCCAAAACTCAAATTCAAACTTCCCCGAAAACAACTCATTTATTTATTTAATTATCTCTCTCTCTATATCTATATAATAAAACACAAAGAAAGCTATCAAGTGGCTCTCCTTCAATCCCCAAAAATTAAAGGCTAAGATCTAACCTTACAAAACATATTTTCCCTCCAAAAGTTCCCCCCAAAACTCAAATTCAAATCTCCCACCCAAAATAACTCCTATATTTATTTATTTATTTTTTTCCTCTCTCTCCCTCCCTCTTCTATTCAAAAAGTTATGAAAATAAAAATTTTAAAAATTTTAAAATATTAAAAAACTAAAAAAAATAAAATTTTAAAAACTTTAAAAGTAATTCAAAAAAAAAATCATATAATATGTTTTTTGCTCTATGTTTGCTACTTCAATTAATTTGTTAGACCTCTAAAACTATTTTATATGATCAAATAAGGTGCACCGTTCTGAAGACGTGCCGTAGGCACGTGTCAACGGGCAAACCTAGTATCTATATAATAAAACACAAAGAAAGCTATCAAGTGGCTCTCCTCCAATCCCCTAAAAAACCAAAGGTCCAGATCTAACCTCACAAAACATATTTTCTCCCCAAAACTCAAATTCAAATCCCCCACTCAAAACAACTCATATATTTATTTAAATTTTTTTTCTCTCTCCCTCCCTTTTCTATTTAAAAAATTAAGAAAATAAAAATTTAAAAAATTTAAAAAAAATAAAAAAATTTAAAAACTTAAAAAATAGTTCAAATAAATCAAAAAAAAAAATCATATAATATGTTTTTTGCCAGATCCCCAAAAGTTTCTCATATGATATGTTTGCTACTTCAATTAATTTGCTACACCTCCAAAACTATTTTATATGATCAAATAAGGTGCACCGTTCCGAAGACGTGCCGTAGGCACGTGTCAACGGGCAAACCTAGTAATCATATAAAATTAGCTCGTTATAGTAGCTTGGGCAGCATGAACTATTACAATTTTTTTTTAAGAATAACGGTGACCACATAAGAGTATCCACAATCGTTTGCTAAAAAATATGGCAAAATAGCAAATGAAAATAACAATATGAGATTTTTCCTGCAATAGTGATTTGCGATAATTTTGCCAATTTTTTTTTTTAAGTGGACGAGACAACATGTCCCGTCTCACTTTAATTTTTTATTTATTTTTTAATCTTAATACTACATTAGAATAAGTAAGTTAGTAATTAGTAATAGTATTAGATTATTAAATTAATAAATAAGTAATTAATTAGGCTAATTAAGGGATTAATATGGAAAAATGACCCTAATTAAAAGCCCTGGATTCTAGGACGGGGCTTGGACGGGACAACATGTCTCGTTTGACGAATTTTCGAGTTTTTTTTCTTTTTTCTTCCTGTTGTACCGTCTGATCATTTTGAAGAAAAAAATTTAAAAATAGGTCAGACGAAACAACTGATCACATTAAAAAAACGAAAAAAAAGGGAAGAAACAACAAGTTTCGTCTCCTATAATTTGAGAATCGCCAGTTCGTTTATCAAATATGAGAAGCAACTGTAGCGATTTTGCCAAAATATGACAAAATAGCAAATGACTGCAGGAGTTCGTTTATCAAAATATGAGAAAATAGCAAATATAGCAAACGACGGTGGATGCTCTCACTGCTTTATTAATAAAAAAATAACGAAACAACGTATTATATATACATTACATCTAATTGTTTCTAAAACGAAATAACAGATAACCATTACACAGATATGCCTACAACATTAACTTGTCACTTCCCAAGCTAAACTTGTAGATGAAAAGATCTGCAACATGTTCTCCCATATATCAGATGTGGCACCTCCTAATTTTCTATTGATCAATCAGATGACGACTCATCGAACACCAATCATAGTGTCAACTTGTCATATCACCTTCTAGAGACGACTAGCCCGAATACCACTCTAGCGATGACTTCCAGAACCCCATTCGGTGAGACCTTGTTAGTACAACACACAGAAAATGACTTGCCAAATCACTATTCAGTTACGACTTGTCTCTCATCTAACCAAGAACGATAAGCTAATTCACCGTCACGGTGGCAGTTTCTCCGTTCGCAACACCGATAATGACTAGCCCTAACAATTTTAAAGTAACAATTACATTTAAAGTAATACATTAAGAGAATCTTCCATTTAAAATATTACATTTAGAGAATCTGACATCTAACCCGGAACTATTACATTTAAAGTAACAATTTTGGATTTCCCAGGTATAATGGTGATTGAAGAATTTCTCCCGAGAGGCGGACAGGTCATGTAATTGTCTCATTTTGGTGATTTTTTTTCCTTCATATTTCTCATTTTGATTGCATAACGCAATTTAATTATCTCTTTTAAATGTTATATTATTATATTACTTAGTTTTGGATCATATCAGAATATGTATAAGTTTGATTTTTGTTTCCCTCATATATCTATATAATAAATTACAAAGAAAGCTATCAAGTGTCTCTCCTTCAATCTCCCCTAAAATCAATAGCCCAGATTGATTCTCACAAAATATATTTTTCCGTCTAAAATTTCAAACCCCAAAACTAAAAATTCAAACCCAAAACACATTAATTCAAACAACTCTCTCTCCCCCCCCCCCCCCCCCCCTCTTCCCCACTTCTGTCTCTCTCTCTTTCTCTCTCTAATCCATCCCGCCCCTCCTCTCTCTCTCTATCCTCACTTCCTGAACCCCCCCTCTCTCGTCCCGATCCCCTCTCGACGCCTCACCTCCTGCAACCCCGATGCCCCGCCTCCGTCGATGGCGATTCCTTCCTCATCCTTCCCTTCTTTAATGGGTCAGTCCAATTTTCAGTTTTTATGCTCATTCTCATGGGTTAGTTAAAATTATTAGGAATTATGGCCTCAAATACACGTAGGCACTGAGTACTTGAAGTTGAAGAAGAAGAGGAGGAGTGTAACGCCCCGCACTCAACTCGTATGCACACAATTAATTAAATTCTAGCCACGCCCACCACAGGCTGCCTCAAAAGGGTGGTTAACCGTTGGGTACCCTTAATCCTTGGCTTTCCTAATATATCTCTCTTTCTCTCCCCTTCTATGGCCGATTTGGGATATAATCGGCCCATCACACCATCAACTCCCATAGGATCATATACTATTCCATATACTAGTATATATATACTCTCTAGAAATACGGGGTCTCACATTCACCCCCTCTTAAGAATTCAGGGTCCTCGCTGAATACGCCATCCCAGGATCTTACGCATCTCATACACATATTGCGTCCCACGTACTTCCTATATGCTGAATACGCCCTCCCAGGATCTTACGCATATCATACACATATTGCGTCCCATGCACTTCCTATATACAAGTCCTACATTCGATGTCGAAAGTTGGCTCTGATACCATCTGTAATGCACTCAACTCGTACGCACACAATTAATTAAATTCTAGCCACGCCCACCACAGGCTGCCTCAAAAGGGTGGTTAACCGTTGGGTACCCTTAATCCTTGGCTTTCCTAATATATCTCTCTTTCTCTCCCCGTCTATGGCCGATATGGGATATAATCCCCCAGGGTCAACCGGTCAAACCACACACCACACACACATTCCATCTTTCATTCATTCGTTTAATCCCATGTATAGCCCATAGGACATCACCTCCCATCACCACCATCAATACGCCTTCCCAGGATCTTACGCATCTTATACACATATTGCGTCCCACGCACTTTCTATATACAAGTCCTATATTCGATGTCGAAAGTTAGCTCTGATACTATCTGTAACGCCCCGCACTCAACTCGTACGCACACAATTAATTAAATTCTAACCACGCCCACCACATGCTGCCTCAAAAAGGTGGTTAACCGTTGGGTACCCTTAATCCTTGGCTTTCCTAATATATCTCTCTTTCTCTCCCCTTCTATGGCCGATATGGGATATAATCCCCCAGGGTCAACCGGTCAAACCACACACCACACACACATTCCATCTTTCATTCATTCATTTAATCCCATGTATAGCCCATAGGACATCACCTAGGCCCATCACACCATCAACTCCCATAGGATCATCTATAGTCCACCAATAATACCTTCTCATTCTTTCCTTCTTTCTTTTCCACGTCATCATCATCCATTCTTTCTTTCTTTCTTCATAGTATATATACTATTCCATATACTAGTATATATATATACTCTCTAGAAATACGGGGTCTCACAAGGAGACAAAGAAGCAAGAGAAGACAAGCAGCGAGTAGAAGAATGCAGCCTGGAGGGTTGCGATCGACCGACCTGGGGGTGCGGTCGATCGACCCTTGCCGCTGAGAGTTCTTCGAGTGTACAGGTCCAACAGAGGAGGGGACGGTCGACCGGCCTTAGGGATGCAGTCGAACGGTCAGCTCTCGGGTTTGGTTCTACACGTTGCGGTCGACCGACCTTGGGGGTGCGGTCGACCGACATCGGTGGCTGATTATTTTTGCGCTTACGAGTTTAAAGGCCCAATTGCTAGATTTGTGTTTATGTGTTAGGGTTTACTTGGGAGCTATATATATGGTCGTAAACTCTAGTGTTTAGTCATCTGAATAGATCTGATCATTATTCAACTTTAAGAGGGGATTGTGCCGAGTGTTTTAAAGGTGAGAGAGAGAGATTGAGAGTTGTAATCTCTTTGTAATCTTTGTATTTCTTTGGGAATAAGAAGTATTGGTTAACTCTGCATATTGATTGTATTCTTATGAGATCTTGCTTAGAATTGTGGTGGTTTGTTCTTAGTTCATCCAAGTCTTGGGAGTTTCAATTGCTTGTGGTGCACTTTCGCTATTAGCACTACGAGTTGAGGGTAGATTTCTCCGACAAGTGGTATCAGAGCAGTTGGTTCGAGATGGCCGATAACAAGATGAAGATAGAGAAATTCGATGGGAGTGACTTCGCGATGTGGAAGATTCAGATGATAGCATATCTTCGTCAGAAAGATCTTGATGGTCCGTTGTTTGATGAAAAGCCGATAGGTGCAGACAATGATGCGAAGGTCTTGGCGGATTGGAATCATTTGGATTAGAAGGTACTGGGACAGATTCAGTTGGGGCTGAGTAGGAAGGCGTTATTTCATATCTCGAAGGCAAAGACCACAAAGGAGGCTATGGAGATTCTCACGGGTATGTATGAGAAACCGTCGGCATCTAATCAAATTCTTCATCTGAAGAAATTGGTTAATATGAAGTTGAAGGAAGGGGGTTCAGTAGCAAAGTATGTGAACAATTACTGTATGGTTTACAACCAGATGGAAGCAGCAGGTTTGAAATTTTCAGAGAGGGGACAGTTATTGTTACTTCTATCGACTTTACCCGATAGTTATGGTACGGTTGAACAGACTATTACAGGCACTATGACAGATTCGACGACTCTACAGGATGTGGTGGGTAGCATTCTGAACGAGGAGGTAAGAAAGGTGAGAAATGGGATATATCCATCATCATTTTCTAGAGATTCCGCCATGTACGTTGAGAAGAGACGTGAGAAATCTAAGAGTAGTCGAAGAAGAAAGGATCATAGTAGTTCATCTGAGAGTGTGTCTGATGATAGCGATGGTGAGACATAGGCCTGAGTGCTGGTATTGTCACAAGAAGGGTCATATGATGCGCAGTTGCAAGGCTTATATGAAGAAGAAGTAGGAGAAACCGAAGAAAGATAACCCAAACAAAGTTCAAGGAGGAGTTATGCTTATCAGCTCGGAAAGAGCTGGGTACTCAAGATTGGTGTATTGATTCGAGTGCTTCTTTTCATTGCACTCCGAGGAGAGAGATGTTTTATGACTACAAGGAGGGTTCTTTTGGAGTTGTGATCATGGGGAATGGTCACCGGTGTCCTCTACATGGGGTTGGTACTGTTCGCGTGAACACCATTAATGATCAAAGTGTTGTCTTGCGGGAGACAAGGCATGTTCCAGACTTGAAGAAAAACCTTATCTCGATTGGAAGGCTAGACAAGAAGGGGTTGTCTACTACAGTTGGTAGTGGGGAGTGGTGTATAGATGCAGGTTCAAGGGTGATTGCAAAAGAGAAGCGTGAGAGAATGCTGTATTTGCTTAGAGACGTAAGAGGCGTTTCTCCTGTAGTTGACTCTCAGCCGGAATCGAGTAGTAGGTTGTGTGGAGTGCAACTGAGTTCTTTCAGTCGAGGAGGGGAGATTACTAATTTAGCGGGAGATGCTGGCCATGGAAGTGATCCTAGAGGGCAATACGTTGATGTGATGAGGGTTCTTTGCGATATGGCAGTTGAAGCTTCAAGTCGTTCTTGTGAAGTAGAGAGCATTGGTATCGATGTGCGGGGTGATGTCGATGAGGATAACCAAATTGGGACTGTAGGGGTTGAACAATCTGTGGAGTTTGTGGAGGTGTCGTCCACGGAAGTTTCTAGTGCAGAGGGTGCATTGAGAGGCTTTGAACCATGTCCGGTGTTGATGGAGATCTTGCGAGTTGGGGAGTCTCATAACACGGAATCCGATACGGGAGATTGTTTCTCCGAAATTCATGCTCTATGCCATTAGTGGAGCACATCCTTCATGAGGCGATGCGGGGTGGTTGGTGTACTCTACGTGGTGGAGTGGCGGAGGTGCTCTTTATGAGGGTGGGGAGTACTTGAGTCTTCCATGAAAGTGGGAGATGGCAGAGATAATGCGAGGGAATATTGCAATAATTTTGAAGCGTGGTGTATTTGGTCCAAGTGGAAGATTGTTAGGAATTGTGGCCTCAAATACACGTAGGCACTGAGTACTTGAAGTTGGAGAAGAAGTGGATGAGACAAAGAAGCAAGAGAAGACAAGCGAGTAGAAGAATGCAGCCTGGAGGGTTGCGGTCGACTGACCTGGGGGTGCGGTCGACCGACCCTAGCTGCCGAGAGTTCTTCGAGTGTACATGTCCAATAGAGGAGGGGACGGTCGACCGGCCTTGGGGGTGTAATCGACCTGTCAACTCTCGGGTTTGGTTGTACACGTTGCGATCGACCGACCTTGGGGGTGCGGTCGACCGATATCGGCGACTGATTGTTTTTGGGCTTACGAGTTTAAAGGCTCAATTGCTAGATTTGTGTTTATCTGTTAGGATTTACTTGGGGGCTATATATATGGCTGTAAACTCTAGGGTTTAGTCATCTGAATAGATCTGATCATTGTTCAACTTCAAGAGGGGATTGTGCCGAGGGTTTCAAAGGTGAGAGAGAGATTGAGAGTTGTAATCTCTTTGTAATCTTTGTATTTCTTTGGGAATAACAAGTATTGGTTATCTTTACATATTGATTGTGTTCTTATGAGATCTTGCTTAGTATTGTTGTGGCTTGTTCTTGGTTCATCTAAGTGTTAGGAGTTTCCATTGCTTGTGGTGCACTTCCGCTATTAGCACTATGAGTTGAGGGTAGATTTCTCTGACAAAAATTTCAATGTTCTTATGGGTTTGTTAAAATTTCAATTTTGATGCTCATTCTCATGTATAGATTGGACGGAAAAAACCCATCACTACTCATCATGATGGTTAGTTATGGGTTTGTTAAACTTGATGGTTTGAGATATGATTTTGATGCTCATTCTCATGTAAATTTCAATTTCAATTTTGATGTTCATTCTCATGTTCTTATGGGTTAGTTAAACTTGATGGTTTCAGAGTTAAGATTGTTCATGATTCTATGAATATCACAAAGTGCAAGGATTCATCAGAAAATAGAGTTACATATATCAGCAAATAAAGTCCTCGAATTTATATGCTGATATGTGATCACAAATTCAAGTCCCAAAGGAGTGCAGATAGGAATAATATGATAGGGGTGTGATTTTGATGCTCCTTCAATTTTGATGCTCCTTCAATTTTGATGCTCATTCTTAATTTTGATGCTCATTCTCATAGGTTTAGAATTATAGCTTATAGGCTTTGTTTGGGAAAGACTCATGACTGGTAGTTAGAATTGTATCTTAGGTGAATTGTAGTTTAGGTGAATTGTAGTTAGAATTGTCCACAGGCAAACCTAGGTAATTTAGGTGAATTACAGTTAGAATTTTTCATGTAGGTAATTTGGGTGAAGCCTTATTTTAGAATTTTTCATGTAGAATTTTTTTAAATCTCCCTGCATATAGCTTTCTTCTAAAATTTGTGCACATAATCAGAAGCTACTTGATAACTCCTATATCATGTTAATTTCTCTGCTCAGTAGTAATTAGTATTATAGTCAAATGAGTTTTTTTACAAAAGAATACCCATTTCTAGCTAAATCTATGTTTTAGAATTTTCTTACAGTGTGCTTAGCGTAGATTTTATTAGATAGATATTGTTATAAAGACACTACAAGGGAAATTGGCTAAGGGGCAAATTGGTTTGGCAAACCAAGAGCCAACACTCTTTGCCACCACCATGCTCGAAAACGTACTCTATGGGAAGCTTGATCCGACTACAACTAAAGGTTAAGTTGTTACCCAGAGGTGAGTTTCCAGGTTTATTCCAGCAGATTAATTAAAGATAAGAGTTTGAATAGAAAATAAAAAAACAAAGAGGATTCATATTTCTTTAAGCTTTACCTTTTAGTAGTAAACTTAATATCCAATATCTTCTCTTAAAGTCAAGGTTGATGATACTCAAGATATTAATCAGGTTCTTTAAGATGTCTGAATCATCAAAAAGGCTTTCTGTGTCTGAATCATCATATATCTGATATTTGAATGTAATTAAAATGATGGATAAGAACAAATGAGCATAGTGGAGCTAGCAAAACAACAAAGAAATTAGCAATCATGCATGCTTGGATATCAATTAACGGTGCAACTCTATATGGATTAAATATTACCCTATTATTGGTTTTCTTCATGAAGGACATCTCATAGTATAATAAAGAGGCACTGAATATTCAACTGTACACACATTCTGCAAAAGTTGACCTTTATATCTAAATTAGGTAGGTAGTTTCAAAGTAAAACCATTGTCAGAATTCTTTAACCCACCATCAGAGTAAATCACTGACCTCAATTAAAAGCCACCGCCATGTTTTGCAGTGCTAACATTTCTCATTGAATTAGTTTGCTTCAGAACGTTATATATTATGATCCATTTTGACCTACTAAAACCAACCAAATCTTATTCATAGATAGGGATTTTAAGCTATAATTTTGTAACATAGTTGTTTATAAGTGGGTATATATAAATGTGATGGAACGTGATATCATAGTCATCTCTTCTTACCAATATCAGAGGCAAAGGCTCCAAATGTTCAATTTGTGAAACTTCCAAGGGAATACTCTAAAAATTGACTTCCTGCCAATGCTATTCCACTTGCAAAAAATATTAGTTTGCAAGAATTGACAACTATTAACAGAAGTACTGAGAAGGCAATCTAGCTTCCCACACTTTCCAGTAGTAGGAGTCTAAAAAGCTGATTGATAAAGAAAAAATATACCAAAGTCTTTTGACAGCACCTTTAGAACAAACTCAGTTAATCATATACCGACATATTCTTGATGGTTACTATAGTCGATGATTTGACTATTAGTAGTGTCATTTTAAAATAAATTACTCTAAAATTGCATGTCCAAACCTTGAAAAGGGATTTATGTGACCAACCACAAAGATTTGGATAAAGGATTAGTTTTTTGTTTCGTTAGTGTTGTATCAGAAGAAAATAAACTAAGTTTTGTTTCTTTGAAGTGATACCCGCGGTGGAGATAAAGATCAATAGTATAGGAGCTCCACAAATCTCCTAAATTGAGAATACATATGTTTGTACCTGCATTTTTAGTTATGTAAAATGTATGTGGGTGCCCTTAATTTGATTTTGAAGTATTTGAAATGTTACTTGAATAAGCAGGAATATTATGTCAACTGTATATTTAGACTGCAAGTTGGATCTAAAGTCCATTGCCCTGCAAGCACGTAATGCAGAGTACAACCCCAAGGTATATACATGCATCTTCAATTTATGCTCATTACTTGCTGTCTAGATGATTTTTTTGGTTATTGTTCTGTCCCTAAATGTTAATGCCATCATGTGTGTTGATGTAAAAGCTAAATTTTTACTGGAAAGAGAAGAACAGATGTCATCCCGAGGCTTTTTTTAATGTTATTGAAGTTTTTATACCTCATTAGTGGCAGATTGGCACATGAATACCGTGGTGGATTCACACCAACAATATGGTAATGGACTTTAGGGATTAGGCATTATGTATAAACAGGGGCCATGTGACTAGCTGCTAAGGAAACCTATTTTGTTTATATCTGTTTTGTTATGAAGGAAGGAAATAGAAGGAAATAGAAGGAAATGAAGAAGGTTGTTGTTGGCAGGTGTTGTAAAGAGAGAACTCAGAGATACTCAAGAACTCTTTTTCACCGTCTCTACATCTCAGGTATTGCGTTTGTTTTGTTGGGTTTGTGTTAGATTGATACTGTTTTGCATCTAATTTTAGGATTGATACTGTTTTGCAGCTCCGTCAACCCAACTTTCACCTCAGCGCAGATTTTAGGATCGTAAGTGTTATTCGAAATTGATATTATTTTACATCTCATTTTGCATCTAATTTTAGGATTGTATCTGTTTAGGATTACACCGAGTATATTATACGTTACATCTCATGTATTATTTGTTACACCGAGTATATTATTTGTTCACTTACAATCTTTATAGTGAGACTGATTATATATAGTGAGACTGAATGTCATGAACTCGGTTGTTAAGTACCTTTAGATTTAAAATAACTAAATAATCTTTTTTTTGTTCGGTGCTGCCAATAGTTATGAGTTATTGTTTTGCATGCGGATTGCTGCCCATATTTGTGAGGATTGTCGTATTGTGCAATATTGATTTAGTTTTTAAGTTATCTTTCAAATATAATTTAGCACATAAGTCATTGGCTGTATAAACCACCTGAAGTCTGTTTAGCTGTATAAACCACCGTTAGTCTTTTTTTTAAGGGATGCCCAAGGTCAGCATATAATAAACACACATAATAAACACATTTCAGCTATTCAAAGATGAGTTTCGGAAACTGATTGCATTTGTTGTGCTCAGTCAAGGATAACTCCTAACCATAGACTATATCATCCCGGGCATCGAGTTGGTTGTTAATAAGATATACACACTTAGTAAGTAGAGACCGACCAATAATGTAAACATTTTGATACAGTTTATAATAATGTCAACATTTTGATACACCGTTCTCTTTGAACACTGCATTTATAGCTATCGCCACCATTAGCATCCTGAAACTCTTCTCTCTTCTTCTCATCTTGGCATGCACTATCGCCACCCTATCACCACCCTATCACCAATGCAATTCTTCCCAAACCTCCAATCACTTCGTTCTATCTTCAACAAAGTCGTTTCCACCACCACCACTACCAGCAACAAGCCATTCCTTCCCATCCATAATCTTAACCAAGAATAAAGTTTAGGGAAGCTCGGTGTTAGCTTTGCAAAGAACTACACGAGTGTATATGAAAATACTGAAGAGAACATGTTTGTTACCAATCATTGAAATTTTGATGAAAGACATAACTCCAACAGAATCCACAGGTTCATACACATCTTTTTTATGGCCATACTGGCTTCAGAAATTATGAATCAGATATCCGCAAATGAAGGTTATTAACACTTTTGTCGCTGAAAATATATATTCAGTAGTCCCTTCCAGACCAGCCAAAGTAATTTTGTTTAATACTCTCACAAACAATCAAATTTGGAAGCAACAAGATTTACAATCAAAACAAGAATTTTAGAGGATGCATTCATGAAACTTTCCGAAACCTTGGATTCATCTGCAGTAGTCTCAATGAATTTCATGCAGAGTACCACGCATTTGGCTCTAATGTCACATGTTCAATTTGAAATATAGTAATCAGAAAATCGCACTTCCGATTATAAAGATACTATATTATCATTATCAATAAACACTTAAATTTAAACTCCAACCCAGAAAACTATATCTATTAAGAAAAATTAAATCAAACCTAACACAAACTCAAACAGAATTAAGAACAAAAATTGCAAAAGTCTAGAGATCACAAAATTAAGAACACAAGGCCACAGGTCAGCAACAGTTAAACAATGACATTGGCAGTACTAGCAATCCTTATCCACAGGTCAGCACATTCATTTCCAATGGGCCCAGTAATAGTAGATCCTACAACCATAGCCAATAGAACTCATTAAATTTATGGATCTGAAACTAATCAAAGAAAAAGCAAGTAACCAATTAATAATTATTCCGAGGTCAATTTCAACAGAATAAGCTCAAAAATTAAGATGTGCATTTGGAAATATTTACAAACTATTTAGTTAATCCATGGGTGTCACATGTTCAATTGAAATATAGTAATCAGAAAACCGCACTTCCATTTAAAAAGATAGCATATTATCATTATCAATAAACCCTGAAATTTAAATTCCAACCCAGACAACTATATCTATTAAGAAAAACTAAATCAAGCCTAACACAAACTCAAACAGAATTAAGAATACAAACTGCAAAAGTCTGGAGATCACAAAATTAAGAACACAAGGCCGCAGGTCAACAACAGTTAGCAATGGCATTGGCAGCACTAGCAATCTTTGGCCACAGGTCAGCACATTTCTTTTCCAATGGGCCCAGTAATAGCAGATCCTACAACCATAGCCAATAGAACTCATTAAATTTATGGATCTGATACTAATCAAAGAAAAAGCAAGTAACCAATTAATAATCATTCCGATGTCAATTTCAACAGAATAAGCTCAAAAATTAAGATATGCATTTGGAAATATTTACAAATTATTTAGTTAATCCTTGGGTGAGAGTGAGAGGAGAGGGGAGAACTTTAGGAGAAGGAAAAAATAGATTGATATATAAATGGAAAAAAAACTCAATTTCCAAGCCGGACAAGAACATGAAAGAAAACTGGTGGTTTTTCTTTTAATTTCTCTGGGAATAGATCAAATGATGCAAGCTATAGTCTATATATATCCACTTCTAACAAAGAAAACGAAATAGCTCTAGAGATCTTACATTCGTAATTCTATATCTTAATAAAAAAACGTTAGGTGAGTAACATGTAGGGCTGCAAACGATCCGAGCTACTCGGCTCGAGCTCGGTCAAAGCTCGATCAAAGCTCGACTCGAGACGAGCTCGAGCTCGAAGCCTAGCTCGAGCTTGGGCATTTTGTGATTATTAGGCTAAGCTCGTGAGTACTCGGCTCGAACTCGGTCAAAGCTCGGCTCGAAACAAGCTCGAGCTGAGCTCGAGCTTGAAACCGAGCTCGATTGCTTAACGAGCTGAGCTCGACCCTCAAGATACTCGGCTCGACTCGGCTCGTTTGCAGCCCTAGTAACATATACCAAGCATTGATTAGTTGGTATTTTTCATAGTAAAATGCATTCAATTTTTCAAATCAAGAGACTATGCCAATCTTAATAAATAAAGTTAAATATTTTTTCAACTGACAGGATGAACGTTGTGACATAGTATTAACATGACAAGTTTCCGCAATAATGCACTTAAAACAGAATAAGTGTATTGCCTTACCTTTCATTTCTCCCTTTGGATTCACAATCACCCCAGCATTATCTGCAAATTGCAAAAAGAACATAACCATGTTAAAGAATGAGAGATGCATCCAAAACAATGGGCTCCAACAAATTTTCAGTTTTCAGTTCTTTAAACTTTCAAATTGCAATAGTTAGTAGTGTTTCCCTAAAAAAAACATGGTTAGCAAGTGGACAAATCGGTATATTTCGTTCCCCTATAAAAAACATGGTTAGCAAGTGGACAAATCAGTATATTTCATGCTACAACAAAATATTAAACATAACAAATAATAAACATGAAACCAACTGACAAGCATTAAAAACTGAGAAATGCAACTGCGGATGCAATAGATGTTGGCTTGAAATGCATGGATATTTATAAACATAATCTAGCCAAAAACTCTACAGTTTCTAGAAGATAGATCATAGTAGTTAATATTATCTTCGTATTTTGTGCCCATTACTCTACAATGTCTTGATCGGTTTGTTGAAGTAATTAGAACGTCAAAATTAATCATCATATACACCCTATGTTTGCCGTTAATTGCTGCTAATTTAATATTTCTTTTTCTTTTTTGCCAAATTGTCGTCTACACTCAGAACCATTATGTACATATTGACAGTTTAACTTTTTGTAGGGTGATGAAGAATACGTTGGGTTGAAACCACTGAGTTAAAAGGCATTGTCCTGTTTGAAAGGTATTAGTTTCAAAAGTCATACTATTTGTTTCTTTAATTATCATGGTTTTGATTGATTATTGAAAAACACTTACTGTTTGTTTAGGCTCACTGTTTGGTCCCATATTGAAGACTCGAAGCATTGTGTTTTCCTACAACCCTATAAAAAAAATTGGTAATTCGGTTGGTTGGTATATATTTTGATGGAGGATGTAATAGTTGTAATATTTATTATTTTGGAAGATGATGTAAGTATCTATATATGATGATGATATAATATAGTTATGTTAATACCCGTACCTGCAAAGTTGTGGAGTATTGGGTTATGTACTTGGTTTTTGAAAGGTTTTTCAAAAAAAATTCTAAAAATCCATTACGTTTTCAAACGAAATTTTAGTTTTTATTTTGTATTTTGCATCATATTATGATTCCCCCCCCCCCGCGAGCCTTATATATATGATGCATGTGTGATGTTCCTTGGTTTGGCCTGGGGAGGATTGATATTGACTGCCCATGATGTTATATTTTTAATTATTAGCAGAATTTCGTAAGGAATTGCTGTAAAAGGGTTAATATTTTAGGGGAAAAATTGTCGAAATTTGTACTAAAATTCCTTATATTCTATTATGTTTACAAACTAAATCTTGATTTTTATTTTGTATCTCGAGTCATATGAAGATTTTTTTCCCCGTGAGCCCTATATATATGATGCCTGTGTGAAGGTGCTTTGATTGGCCTGGGGATGATTCATATTGACTATCCGTGATGTCAATTTTTTAATTGTGAGCAAAATTCCGTAAGGAATTCTTATAAAAGGACTAGTATTTAAGGGGAGATTTTGTCGAAATTTTACTACAATTCTTAAAAAACTATTACGTTCTCCAATAAAATCTTGGTTTTAATTTTGTATCTTGTCTAATATGAAAATTTTAGAGGATGATTAAAATTAACTGCTTGTGAAATAGCATTTTGGGGAGATAGTCGAATTTTTTACTGAACAATTTAATTAATTAATCATTCTTCGCTATGACGTGACGTAGACACATGTCCACGGGCATACTTAGTATATGTATAGAAGACATTGTACTCAGTTATAATCAATCCAATAAAATATTATTTTCTATTTATGAATCTAACCATCTTAAAATTGGGTAATATGTCATCATTTGATAATTATCAAATGTAAGATATTCCAAACTAATGTAAACCTTCAAGTCCAGAAATTAATAACACAAAAATCATTGTTTTGGCATACACAAATTTGGCGGTGGGATGTAATTAAATTGGACAGAAATGTGCAGCTGTAAACCTCGTGCATCTCAACAAAGAGAGTGATTCTCAGGCCCCATAAATGATCCAACTAGGACATGGATCGATTCTTGCGTTGACTAGGCTTACTTTTAGTTTTCCTTGATTTTGAAACTTAATTTAGCAATATATTTAATTAATTCTTCTTGGTTAATCATACTATATTATATAAATAGGCTTACTTTTTTTTTCTTTTCCATTTTAAAATAGAAAAAGAAGAGTCAAAATTAAATTAGCGTTTGCTAGCTAAAACTTTAAAATTACAAAAAAAAGTTAAAACAAATCTTCTTGTATTTTCTAACATGTTCTGGCAGATAAACAATTCTTTCTTTTAAAAGATTCTACTATAAATAAATACAATTGGCAAGATTAAAACTTCGAATTTGTAAAAAAAAAATGGAGGAAATATATTTATATGCTAGCTACAAGAAAGAAACGTGGAATTGCACTTGTATATTCTAACTTGTGTCTCATAAGTGATCATCGAGTTTCATTAAATGAAATCAAAATATTAAATTTTGTTTATATTTATTTAATTAAATATTGATCTTCAGGTAAAGTATTCAATTTTTTTGTACTTCTAAAGAAGGAGTAACTAACTAACTATCCCACTTCTTAAAAAACTTTTTAGTGCAGTTAGTATCTTAGGAAACTATTTCTAAAACCGGAGCTTCTCTCTCTAGAAGTGAGAGGAGCTCTCTCCCAAAAAGAAAACCCAAAAGAAAAAAAGCAACAAGTCGGAGCTGCTCGGGGAGGGGGGAGGACTCCCTCGTCCTCCTCAACTCTCCTCCCCCCTCCCCTCCCAGTTTTTAAGTTGCGCTGGTGTGGGTTCCTCATCGATTTCGATTACCAATTTGGGCCAGAGTTGGTCAAGTTGATGCGATGGAAGAGTTCGGCGCAACGAAGTTGTCATCTCTATGAGGTCTAAGATGAAGGCGAGTGCGCCACTGCTCGTTGAGGTGGAGATGGTGGAGAGAAGCTCGGAAATGATGATGTTCGAGTATGGGCTTCGGTAGGGGAGTGTGCCTCGTCGGCAGCGTCGTTGGCTGTTAGTGTGGGGATTAGGAGGGTTGAAGGGCGTCGTCGAGGAGACGCCCATCGAAACATCAACCAGTGCTCATCGAAATGGTGCAGTGTTCGGATATTGACGATGCTGGAGAGCTTGTGTCGTTGAGTTTCCAAATTGGGTTGGATCAATGATGATTGGAGCTGGGCTTGGCTCGACAGCGGACACAGAGAGCATTGTGGCGTCAGAGAGGCTCTTGGTGATGAGGTCGAGGGGTTCATCGGAGCAACTGATGGCGATGACGAAGGGATTTTTAGTGGGTGGAGGTGGCTGCCATCTGATGATGGCGAATCGGTGAAAGGGAGCGGTGTGACGGAGGCGCATGACGAGAGCGACAGGGAAAGTGGAGAGGGGCCTGAGAGAGAGGATGGCCAGAGTGGTGAGGAGTCACCGGGATGGATTTTCATTTTCGAATTTCGAAATTCAAATTAGAACGAGGTGCATGAGATTTGGGGGAAATTTGAAAATTGAATTTCAAAATTAGAGTTTTTTTACATGTAAAAATTTTCAAAATTCAAATTTGAATTGGATGGGTGGAAGGAGATATTTCATTGAATTTTAAATTTCAATATAGATTTTTGAAATTTATATTTTTGTTGGGGAGTGTAAGGAGCATATTGTGGTGTAATTTGAATTTAAAAATAGAGTTTGTTTGAAATTCAAATTACAATTTGTGGAGTGATCGGCGAGTGCAAGCGTTACATTTGATAGGCGACGGTGTTCGGTGGCGAAGAAGTTCGTCAGCAGCACCGACCTGGCGGTTAAGAACAACGACTACTATTGACAACTGGATTAGACACAATCGAAAGACGACGTTGCGGTGGGGTTGGTTTGGCAGATACACGACGACAACGTCGTGGGGAGAAGAGTAAGCACGCCAGCAAGAGATAGTGGATGTGGTTGCTGCCACTATGGACGTTTGGGGGAAAGTGGAGGGAGTTTCTGGGGTGGAGTATTAGTTCGGTGGATTTTGATTCCCAAATTAGATTTTTGTAGAAGTCAAATTACACCTGGGAGAATTAGGTGGAAGAATATGGTGCAGACGCTTGTCTACAAGTCTAGCTGAGGGAGGGACTAGTTAGGATTATAGACTTAGCTTTATAACTGTTTTTCATTATTCTATTTAGGAACAAATAGATGTATAATCAATGTACTATTTGTGTTGTTAGAGCATCTATAGTCATTTGCCATATACCCAAAATATGGAAAAAATCAAAAAAAAAGTCGCTGTAGTCATCTGCCAAATACCCAAATTTTGGGTGTCGCATGAACTGTTGAACAGGAGCGTGCCAAATATGGAAGACGGTTTGGCAAAAGCCAAATTATAGCCGAACGAAAGATTATCTTTCGTCCGAAACGTGGGACGAAAGACAATAACCGTCGCTTCAATTTCGTATACGACAAAATCGATATACGGAGGATAATATGTCGTCGCTTCAATTAAATTTAAAAAAAAATATATTAGACGTCCATCCAAAACAAATTTCGCAAAATGCCAAATTGCCAAGGACGGAAGATAATCTTCCGTCCAAGGCATTGGCAGCTTCAATTTTTTTAAATTTTTTTTTTTTATCTTTTTGTGGATTGAGTTTACTGTTTTTATTTTTTAAAAAGTTTTTTTGTCCTTTTCCCTCACTTCAATGCATTTCTATAAATATTTATATATTTTTTGATTTATATTTCTGAGACGAAAGATAATCTTCTGTCTGAGTCAAATTTTGACTTTTGACAACTGCAGTCCAAACCGTTTTTTTTTGTTTGTTTGTTTTTTTTTTTTTTGGTCAAATACCCAAAATTTGTGTCAAGACGGCGGCCACAGATGTTCTTAATATTTTATTAATGAGTCCATTTTATTCTTTAAAATAAAATATCTTTGGAAACTGACAAAGACAATCCCTCCAAACTTTGACAGGCACTTGCCTTCCGAAAAGTGAGATTCATTGCAGCCGATTCATGCTATTAAGTGCTTACATTTACAAGAAATTGCAAGCTTGCATAGATACATTACTTGTACTTGTAAAAAAATTAAAGAGCTCAAAAGCCATGAAAATGTTACTAAGAAGCTCATCAACCCCAGTCCTCACCTCCCTCCTCTCCTCTTCCTCCTCATCTCCTAAGAACCCAATCTCATTAAAGAAGTCAACATCTTCTTCTCTCCATTCATCCTCACTCCTCAGAACCCAATCTGACTCAAACCTCTCTTCACACCATGCAACCAATCATGCTCTTTTTGATTCCATCCCTTCTTTCTCTGTTTACAACCTAAGAGACCAAGAAGATGATGATGTTGAAGAAGAGGAGCAAGACCAGAATGATGAAGAGGGTGATGCAACCAATCATGCTCTTCTTGATTCCATCCCTTCTTTCACTGTTTACAACCTAATAGACCAAGAAGATGATGATGTTGAAAAGGAGGAGCAAGACCAGAATGATGAAGAGGGTGAGGGGTGGGGATTCATGGGTCAGAATCAAAATTTGAACTTGGTGGGTGGTTTTGTGGATAATGGGGATCCTTCAACTCCTCTGTTTCTTGCTAGAGGGCTTGGGATTGATAGATTGGGGTCTGGGCTGTTGGGTGGTGGTGGTGGTGGTGGTGGAGGAGGAGGAGGGAGATCTGATGTTGAGATGCATTACAAGAGAATGGTTGAGGAGAATCCAAGCAGTGGTTTGTTTCTGAGTAATTATGCTCAGTTCCTTTATAAGGTGAGGAATCTATGCCCTTTTCATGTCAATTTGTTTGGAGATTATGGGTGTTTGAAATACTTGAGTTTCTTTTGTTTTACTGTTAATAGAGGTGCTGAAGTTGTTTGTGTGTTCGATTCTGCTGAGTTTGGTTCATAGGACTGCAATTTGTGATAGTTGATTGTAATTTATGTATGGGGTGAGAAGTTGCACTAATTAGGTGATTTGGCTCGAAACTTTTTATTGCATAGATCATGTATGTATTGTGTGTCTACCTATGATTACGAATCATGTCAAAAAATTAAAAACAAGCTTACATCTTAGTGATGTGAGACACTGACATGCACATAACATTCATAATTTTTCCCCCAAATCAAAACAAAACTCGCTATTGCACACAAAGCTCCGCAAAGTCGTATGTATGAAAATTTTATGTTTCTATCTCTGGGTAGGAGTTAATAAGCCATTGATGCAAGCAAGGACGTTTCTTTCACGGAGAGGAACATATCATGTTAGGGAAAAAAATTCAATTTTTCATCCTTCATTAAAACTCTGAATTGTTTACTTCTTCTTCTGTTCTCTTTTAGTCTTTAAAATAGGAGTAAATTCTTAACTATCTTGTTTTATATTAAAAAAACAAAAAATTAAGTCCCAACAACAAATGTCAAACTCTTTATATCATGTGGAGCTTGATACACAATCCATCTTGCATCAAGTCCTCTCTTATCTGATGTCTCTCAGCACATCAAGACTAGAAAGTACAGTGTTTCTGATACGGAGATGCTCTTTCTTACTTCCTAGAAATGTGTAGATATGTGATGATAATTGACTCATTCCATTGAAATTTTGTTATGTGAGCAATTTCACACTCACAACCCTCTCATTTTACCGTATATTTTATCCATGGCAGAACAAGGGAGATGCACAAAGAGCAGAAGAATACTATTCTCGCGCAATTCTTGCTGAGCCAGGAGATGGTCAAATCTTGTCCCAGTATGCCAAGTTAGTATGGGAGCTGCACCATGACGAAGAGCGTGCCTCTAGTTACTTCGAGCAGGCTGTTCAGGCTACTCCCAACAACAGGTTTATATTCGTGCATGAAGCTACCATAAACTTCTAATCGAATTCAAAAGGCTACCATTTACTTTACCATCGCAACTCCCATGAACTTTCATCGAGCTTTTTTGAGAAGTATCTTCCTAAATAGGACCATCTATGATGATCATGCGTTAGTTACCTTCTTAGGACTAAAAAACACAGATAAATTTATATACGACACGACCCAAATAATAAGCAAAATAGTAATTTGAACGCTGCGCTAGCAGCTATGTAGTAGTTATTAATTTATAATATACAAAGCTATATGACCCATCTGCTACAAAGCAAGTACATTGTAGTTTCTCAAGCTCACATAAATTAAACATCAATGTAGTTTTAATGCAGGTTAGCCTTTACTCGTAACATTTTACTTGTAATATTGAGAGCTCCATTTGTTAATGGCGGACGGATGATTAAAATTTTGTCGGAAGTTTACTAAATATGTTTCTTTTTCCTCCTTTTGTCAGCAATGTACTTTCTGCATACGCTAATTTCTTATGGGAAACTGAGGTCGGTAACGGAGATGGCTCCACTCAAGAGTATTTTTGAAGCCCCAGTTCGTCGTGAAATATTAGCGTAAACATGAGATCGACATGAGCTTCAGGTAATACTGTTCTATGAAGAAGCTAACATATGCTGCTTATTATTTGGAATAAAAGTGCAACATAATAATGATCTAAACCATCTATGAATGATGGACCTTGTAAATTGGCTCAATGGTCAGGAGAAGAATCTCTAATTAATATGTAATTTATAATATTCTTATTTTTAATTAGAGAATTTCGTGGTTAAATTTTTTAAAACTTTAGCTATTATAAATAAATAAAATTTCCACTATATCAAATATGGGGTTGTGATAAGGGTTGAGGATTCAATACTTGTATTCTGGAGTGTCTTTATATATTGATGGTATTTGTAACTGAGATCTGAATTGTATGCATCTGTATCTTTTTAATTTTATTCCGCATTTAATATTAAGCAATAGGGGTAATTCGAATCTACATTGCTGGACCACTTTCTATACAATACAACTAGTAATCCGCACGTGTAATGCACGTTTTATGGGTTAGCATGTACAATTTGCACTGGAGATATGCACGTGCAATGCACGGATTTGATGGAGGGAGAGGAAGAGACAGTTTCTATTTTTGAGAGAACATAATTTTATGAAAATTTTAAATGTGAAGTGAAAATTACATAATTAACCTTATATATATATTTTTGGCTTTTTATGTATATCGGGGATGATAGTAAAAAGCCACCAAAATAGAGCTTTGTTTAATAATAGTTAGATGAAAACTTTAAATGTGAAGTGAAAATTACAAATTAACCTTATATATATATATATATATATAGCTTTTTATGTATATGGGGGCATGATAGTAAAAAACCACCAAAATAGAGCTTTGCTTAATAATAGTACTAGTATAATGCACGTGCAATGCACGTGGAGGGGGGATGAAAAGGACAAAAAAAATCTACCAACACGTGCGCTGCACGTGTTGACACACACACCAAGAAATAAAAAATTGTTTATTTGTTTGTGAACCCCAACTCTCCCATTATAATAGTTATAGATTGTAAACCCCAAAAGTCTGCTCTAAACCTAGACGGGACCATAGTCTAATTATAACCAAACACTCACCTTAATCCAACTGAATCCAAAAATATGCATGTATTCTTCCTAAAGCCATTTAAAAAATTTAATTGACTTTACAGTCTTAAGCAAGGCCTCCTTAATCATGTTAACTAACTTATCGTCTCTGTTTCATTCACAAACTTTCTAATTCAACACCAAAAGGTTTTAAGTTGAAATCACTGAGGACAACAGATGAACTGAATTGATTATATAAAGTATATACACTGTTCCAGATTACATCCAGCTTTGGATTGGCCAAATTACCCCAGGCAATGAGCGCATGTTTGATATATTTCTCAACATGGTGATGGTTAAATTAGAAACTCTGCCAAGAGTTTTTCCTCGTTGTTTATCCACTGTTCGGGACACACACAGTCTCTCCCTCTCTAGTTGTACAAGTATTTATCCTTTGGCATTCACCATTTGAATTGAGCACACACACAAAAAAAACTACATTTGTGCTCATCTAGATCTCATGTTGAGACTTCTCCTGAACTGGCTACCATTCTTCCCTTTAAGCTGCTGTTGGTGTTTGTTTTGGGCTTGGCTTTGGCCTTGTTTCGGCAAGTCTTTCAACTCCATGACCTGAATTGTCCGCTGTTTCTTCGCTGTATATGATAAAAGAGTGTCAAAACTCAATCAGTTCACGTCATTGCTAGTTCAAGGACTTGGGTACTAACTACAATGAAAATCATCCTAAAAGGAGAAGAAAAGAACACAAACCTTTCTTAGCCTCCTCGTATCTGTCTTGAAGCCTCCTCTTTGCAACCTCCAACCTACGTTGATAAGCCAAATCCTCGAACTCCTTTGATACCTGAAAGAGAGATGTTAAGAGGTGAGATTGAAATAGGATCCCCAAGTGTAACCTGCAAAAAAAAACTTCTTGGCACTATGATAGTTTTGCAGGAAACAACAAATGACCCAAGGGAGTAGTAGAGGAGGGTTATATAGGGCAATTTTTAGCACGCACTTCTATTATGGAAGGATATCCGTATCAGACACTCACACTTTATGAACATTCCTTGAACACAGATCAGACACTTACAATCTTTGCCTTGAATCTCTATAGAAGTATGTAATGCACTATAAATTTCTTTCATGCTTTTTCTCAAAAAAATAAATCTCTTTCTTGATTATGCTATCAAAATTATATTGGGCTTGAAGGAAAACCGTTTGGGTGACTTGTTATATATAATATATATCCATTATTAGCATATCCTTATTGTGGCCTAACCCTTGGGTTCTCAAAAAAATGTTTCGGAAACCCAAGCAATAACCATAAACTACTGCATGCTTTGTATAATTACTGTTTGTTTGGTCCAAAATATTAATGCCTGTTCTGTTATCGATACAAAATATTAATGTTCTGTTCATGAATGAATCATACCGGTTGCTATTAATAATAGTATAGATGGTTCTATATTTTTTTCATGCAAATGACTTTTTTTACCCCTGTATATTTTTTTAGCCTGTTATATTTGTGAGGACATAACAGTAAAAAGCCAACAAAATAGGGCTTTGCTTAATAATAGTATAGATAGATTAACCTTATATATATATATATATAGGGAAAAAGGGGTACGAGCAACTTGCTCATTTAGTAAATAAGCAATTGATGATGTGGCATTCATGTGATTGGAAAAGCCTTAAAAGGCTTAGTTGTCCAATGTATTACATGCATGCCACATAATCAATTGCTCATTTACTAAATGAGCAAGTTGCTCATATCCCTTTTACCCATATATATATATATAGCTTTTTATATATATGAGGGCATGATAGTAAAAAACCACCAAAATAGAGCTTTGCTTAATAATAGTATAGATATATTATGCTAAACCAATGGTCCAAGGATTTTTCTAACTTTTTCTTTTTAAACAAAAAAGAAGAAAAAAACAAGCAAAACGAAGGAGGTAACCCTCCACTCTTTCTCCACCTAAATTTAAAGTACAATTTTATATCTTAATCAATTCTTAAAAATCGTGCAATATTGTACAGTGTTATTAGAGAATTTTTTAAAAGTAATTTTGTTATTTTCTCAATTGTTTAAAATTTTGTACAATATATTGTACAGTATTATACTAGTTTTTATTATAAAAAGGATTATCAAAGAAAGGAAATCCTTTTAGGTTCCCAGTCAAAAATTCTTTCTTCGTTTAACCATTTAAAAAATTTAAATTTTACAAATGATCTGTCCATCAGGTATATATATATATATATATATATATATGAAATAAGTTATTACAAATTAATTAGAACATTCTAAAAGTATGACTCTTTGAGTCCAAACATCCTATATATATTAATACATTTAAGCAAGAGTAAGAAACTGGACTGTATCAATCAATATAATTTCTAACGATGCACGTTTTGCTAGGAGTTCGAGGATTTTTACGTACGATGTATATGTTCAGAAATAGTTTTGGAGTTGGATGTACATTGCATGTAATTGAAAAAAGTATTTTGAAGGAAAAACTACAATTTGTACGTGCAATGCACGTATTTATAAATAAAATTTGAGTTGTACGCGCAACATATGTGTATGTTTAGTGTTAAAAAATTATTATAAAATTGTTTTCCACATGCGTTGCACGTTTTAGATAGGTGATTTTTTTTATTTATTTGTTTTTGTTGTAATTAATAGGAGAGTTGAAGTTGTACGTGCACGAGTTTATATATTGACAATTACAACTCCAACTTTTCCATTATAATATGACTAGTATAATCTACGTGCGATGCACGTCTAAAAAAGTAAAGTCATCAAATTCAACAAATATATATTGAATAAGAAAAAAATAGTTTATATTTGAATATTTTGATTTGGACTATACGTGCGGTGCACATTTATATTTGTTGAATATAGTTTGAACGTGTATTATACGTATTTGTATAGTTACAAAGTTAGGGTTTGTCTGTTACAAACCCCAACTCTCCCATTAAAATAGTAGATGAGTAATGCTACATCCACTACCAATTTCACAAATATTTTATTCACTATCTTAGGTGACACACTCTAATAGGTAGGAAAAAATAGAGTAAGTAGGAGAACTCTCCAATAGGAACATGTCATATAAAATAAAATAGTGAACAAAATAGTAGTGAACTTGGTAGTGAACGAAGCATTACTCTTATAATATTAGATCAGAGATTAGAGTTTAGAGATCAGACATATTAGAGATCAGAGATATTGTGTTTTGGATAGGCCCAATAAATCACAAATGGCGAAACTCGCCTGGAATGGATTGATCTTCGGCCGAACTCACATAGGCCAAATTTGGAAAAGTCTAAGATAGCCTGTTTTCTCATACGGCTTGTATTATAAAGGGCCTTATTTTGTGTTGACAAGTGGCATTATTATTTTTTCAAGTTGTTTATCAGCCTTTATCATATGTTTGTGATGTAGCGCATGGGTCTAATTAGAGCTTGGTATCAGGTCCTATTGGATCGGGTTCTCTACAGTCTGGATTCGGATCCAGTATCTAATGGGTTCAAAAATTGAACCCGGATTCGAACTTGCGAGAACCGGGTCCGAGTCGGGTCCTAGTTAAAAAAATCTACCCGTCGGATCCGGTAGCGGGAAATAAATATTTGCACTTAAGTATTTTTTGCACTTAAGTACAAGAATAAATATTATATTTACACATCTATCTTCAACAATTACTTTCATATCTATATCACTATAACTTTATTATTCAAATTCCATATTTCGGGGGGTATTTTTCAACGGCCGGGTCCGGGTCCGGATCGGTTCTATTTTGAGCGGATCCGGACCCGGACCCGTTAGTGCATCGGGTTTTATTTTAGGACCCGGACCTGGACCCGTATAGATCAGGTCGGTTTCGGTCCAATGTCAGTACTCTTAGGTTTTGTGAGAAATTAACAATTGGGAATTAGGGTTTATCTCTAGATCTAAGTTGCTTGAGATATTCACCCTAGCTATCAAGATTGGAATACCTAGACTGCTATCACAAACCAATATTTATCTCTAAATACTGGTTTGGGTATCGGGTTATAAGCCCACAAATCTGTGTTCCAATATCCATTCAATTGTACGTTCAATACACGTGTTACTGATATGCACATGCAATATTTATATAGAGAGAATATACCAATATATCCAACAATCTCCTCCTATATTCTCAATATATAAAGTACATGATTATCTCATCAAGTCAGTATAAAACTGACTGGCTGATAACAGTCCATAAAAAGCATAAAAAAGGTATAGTTTCATATGAACCAATAGAATTATAAAACTGAATAGTTCAATCAAGACTAAACCAATATAATTAAATAGTTCCAAACCATATTCAATTCAGAATAGTTCACATAGACTAAACCAACTGGAATAATCTGTCATAGTTTCAAAATCAAACGAAGCAAATAATCTTCAGGAACAAAATATGAGTTTTAAGCTCATGAACACAAGAGTCTTAAACTCAACAGAAGTTTTACCAAGCAAGTGACTAATTTATTCTCAAAAGAAATAAACTGAAATTCTATCATTGCACATTGCATTATGTTTACTCCTCCATTTTGAGCAAATCATTATTATTGAAATCTACGTTGACAAATTCAACTCCTTCATCTTTGCTAGCTTATAGAAAACAAGAATATCAAGAGACATATTTCTAAGAATTCCAACGAATTTCACAAAGTATATAGTTCCACAAAAGAACTTAGTACAATTCATAATTAGCTTAGCAAAATGTAACGCAAGCATCACAATCAAGTATCTTTAATAAGTAAAGTACATGAACTTTATAGTTTCTACACAAGAACTATAATATGTTTCATATTAGAATGAAAAGACTGCCGTTTCAATCATGGTTTAACATCGAATCATCAAAATTGGAATGAAACATGTATCCATAAAAGACATATCATCAAAATTGGAATGATATTTAGGACAATTTAATCATCGGAAACACATCGACAAGTTTTCATGTTTCGTGTTGGAATAATATGATTATTTTAAGTAAATTCCCTAGATATATAATACCATCAAAATTGGAATGACATTATATATTTATGAAATTTATGTGGAATCATCAAAATTATTCAAAACATGTCAACTGTCTAAAATTGATGCTTAAGTTTGAACTTCTCTATGGCTCCAATTGGATTCTAAATTTCAAAACAATTAGGATGTTAAAGCTTTGAATCAATAGCTTTCAACTCCATTTTCCCCACAGTTTTGATAATTAGATCACTTTCAAGTCTCTTAGTAAGAGCATTAGCCATACTTGTCGCAATTGCAATTTATTTATGAGAAAGTTTAACTAGGCTTCTTTCAGCCTTAATGTACTCCTCTTACTATTATAGAGTGAGTTACGAGCTACAGTGCATTGTAGCTTGATAGTCACATAACAGAATTGAGAGTTACTTAAACTTCTTAATGGATAACTAGCAACAATTTCTTCAATCCACTCAGTATTTTCCCCTGCAGAGGATAACACATAGAGGTCTGATTTCATGGATGATAGCACAATGCTTGTTTGCCTTTTATTTCCATAACATTTCTATTCCTCCTAGTGTAAACACATATCAACTAGTTATCAACTTTCATTAAATTCCGAGCATCATAATGCATCAGATCAGCCATTCATTCGAAGAATGACTAGAGTAGCACAAAGCAAACTCTTGAATACTACTCAGGTATCTCATTAACCTCTTAAGGGCACTCAAATATGTATGAGATTATTAGTGAATCTGCAGATCATACCTGCCTCAAAGGCTATGTCTATTCTAGTACAGATCTTTGTATGCATGAGACTGTCAATTTCTTTAGAATGATCTACCTGTCTCATAGTTGTACCATCATTAGGTGTCAACCTTTTATCATAATCATAAGGTATTTCAAAACACACTTTTAAACACTATATCCCCACTTTTGAAACACATTTTGATTTGATGAGTTTGACTAAGAGTTATCCCTTGCCAACTGAAAACTCACCCTTATACCTATGGTGTTCACAGTACCTAGGTTTTCATGTTGAATTCTTTGAATAGCACAATTTTTAACTTCATTTGTAATAGAGATGTCACTTCCAAGAACATGCATATCAACAGAACAAGTAAATAATAACCACTATATTTGACACACCACAAAGTTGAAGGCACTGATCTGAATTACTTGATTCCTATACTAGGCTCTTTCAAGAATTTGTCAAATTATTTATTCGTTGGCTATACATGTTTTAAGAACATACAATGATTTTATTAAATTGTAAATCTTGTTCAAAACTTTCAAGTACAAAAGTGTTCAGTACAAAGTCTTTTAAATATTCTTTATGAATGACAAAATTTTCAATAGATGTAAGGGTAAGAAGAATACATATTATAGCAATATGACAAACATATGAGTAGACATTAAGTAAATCTACCTCATTTTTCTCAGTCAATTTGTTAGCTACAAAAAACATTAAAATTGTTATTGAATAATCAAAATTAAGTTTCTTCAACAAAATTCCACTTACTTATTATAGTTTTGGCCCCTTTCAGCAGATCAACTAAATTAAAGTATTATTGTACGACACAAAATTATCTTATTTAAAATAGGTTGGGTCCGGATACATGTGACAGTGCCAAGTTTGTTTTCTATATCTGACAAATAACTTTATCATTATTTTTCTTTCTTTTTTTCCTTTCGCTTTTCTTGATGCTGGCTTTATTTATGTTTCCGAATTTTTGGATGACATATGATACTCCACTTTTTAAAATAAGAGAAAGTAATGTGCTCTTATTTGCTAAATTCCCCCAAAACCAAAAGCAAAATGATGCGTTGCTTATGGAGTACATTTTAACAATTATCTGTTTTGAAAGGCCCAATTATAAAAAGAAAAGCAAAAACAAACTTGTCCGTTTATGGACCAATACTGGGCCAAACTGACATGGGCATGAATTCTAAGGCTAGCCCTTTATTGACGCATTAGATAGAATTCTGATTACATGCACGAAGGCTAGCCCTTCGTGCATGCATAAAACTAACAACTATCTCATGTTTGATGAAACAAAGTCTTCATGTTTTATTTATGAAGTACAGTCACATGAGTTAGAGTTGACCATAATGCATGTTTAAAAAATCAATGTTTTATTTTCTTCTATATTTGATAGTAAATTTCTGTTTCATCTAAAATATCTCATGTTTCATGAAACAAAGTCTTCATGTTTCATTCATCTCATGTTAAATATACTTGGCAACAGTTAAGCAGAATTTTAAGAGAAAACTATCATATTTGGAAAGAAAAAAAAAACATTGATATTTTTAAAAAGCATAATTATAAATTAAAAAAGCATGGATATTTTCTGGTATATCTCTAATACTATAATGGGAGAGTTGGAATTGTAATTTGTAGACAACCTGTAATTTATAGACAATTAACCATCTAATCTCAATCATTCATTTTTAAGTGGAAGTCATATTAACTATTCTTTTATTCAACTGTTATTAGTTACTGATATGGCTAAAAATAGGATTAAATCGGGACCGTTCACATCGGACACGAATCTTAAAGCTCAGGGGTAAAACGGTAATTTCATCTACAAACGGGTCTGAAATAGGAACTGGGTCTTTATTCAAAGCCCAATAACCCATGAACGGATCCACGTCAACTGGGTATGGGTTCCAACCCGCTGCACACCCGATCCAGCAAGATGCAATCAAGGTCCCTGATTAGATCTTAATCAACGGCCCTGATTTACATCTATCTTTTCACTGGGAATTAGGGATTCAATTCCTTATCTGATTACTAGGAGAATATTCCTTATCTAATCACGGGGATTACATTCCTAATCCAGTCCCCAAGACGCCTATAAATACCCCCCATCCATCTCCATTGAGAGGTAATCAGTATTTTCTCAATTTACGCTCTTTCTTAATCATTTCTGATTACTGACTTGAGCGTCGGAGGGTGCGTCGCCGGGATCAACCCCGGTGTCTCGCACTTTTTGCAGGTTAACGGCGGGAGTCAACGGTCAATCTCCGGCGTAACAGGTTAGAGGCTTGCTATTCAGGTTTTTCACACAAATACTATCTGTTTACCCCCACACCAGATTTAGCGGTAACATATTGGCGCCGTCTGTGGGAAAACCAAACGAATAGCAGCGCCTCTTCCCGTTGGTCCGACCTTCTCCAGCCATGCCTCCGAGAAAAGTCAGGTCCAGAGGGTCCAACCGCGGGTCCAACCCCGCTGATCAGCAAGAGGCAGTCCCCGTCCAACCCGCTCCGCAGCAGGGACAACCTCCGCCTCAAGTGGAGGACCCTCTTCAACAAGATCAGCTTCCTCTTCAGAATCAGGAACCCCCCAAGGGTCCCACCGGTCCTCAGAATGCCGGTGCGGGGGGCTCCCGCATGAAGCAACCTCTCCATCAAGACCGCGTCTCCATACACAAAGTCTCTACGGATTCCATGGCCTCTCACAGTCCTCAAAACCGGCAGAAGGTGGAGGACTTACGCCACCGTCTGGACGAGAAGCGGGCCCGAGAGGGAGCCTCCCGCCAACAACGTCCGGGTGAGCGATCCCCTCACCGCCGAGACTACAGAAGATCCCCTGTCCGAAGGGGAAGGAGGGAGTCCCCCGAGCATTACAGAAGGAGGCACTCCCCCCCAGATCGGCAACAGCCCAGGAACAATGAGGCACCAATCACCCGTGCCGAGTTCCAGCAGTTCCAAGCAATGGTACAACAGGCACTCAACCTCCGTCAAAACCCTAATGAGCCGAAGGCCCCGTCCCCTCCTCCAGTCCGAAGCCCTCGCCGACGGTCCCCATCTCCTCGTCCCGCTCCTACCAACTCCTGGCGTACCCCAAGTCCTCGTCGCTCCCGAAGTTACCATCGCCGCAGCCCTCGCTCTCCCTCCTACGAAAACGAGTCTAGAGACTCGGCTGATTACCGTCGGAGGGACGACGCCATGTATCGCCGACTTCATGAGGTAGAGAGGCGCCTGGGTCAGATAGGTCGAGAAGAAGAGCTTAGGGGGAGGACCCTACGTCCTACTCGACCCCCTTTCTCCCGAACCATTGTGGATGCACCTGTGCCGTTCGGCTTCAAACCTCCCCAATTTGAGACTTACACCGGGGAGACTGACCCCGTTGACCACATTGAGAGCTTCAAGACTCTCATGCTCATCCACCAAGCTTCCGATGCCCTGCTGTGCAAGACATTCCCTGCTACTCTCAAGGGCTCGGCTCGGGAATGGTACTCCCGCCTCGCCCCGTCTTCCATATTCTCCTTCGAGCAGTTCGAAACACTCTTCATCACCCACTTCGTGAGTAGCAGGCGCACGGAGAAGACCAGCATCTCACTCCTCCAGCTCAGGCAAGAGAAAGGTGAGAAGTTAAGAGACTATGTGAAGAGGTTCACTGCGGAGGTCAGGTCCATGGCCTCCCTCGACCAATCCGTCGCAACGGCCGCCTTCCAATCCAATGTCTTCAATTCCAGCCTTCGTTCCTTTCTTGCTAAGAAGCCTCCACAGAACTTTGCCGACCTCCTTCTCAGGTGTGAAAAGTACATTCGGGCTGAAGAGGCTCTCAACCCCCTACTCTTGAGGAGACATCTTCCGGGAACAAACGGAAGAACACAAGTGAAGAGGGGTCCCAAAAATTCCAGAAGGACAGTAATGGCCAGCGCCGTTCGACTCCACGTTTTGAGAAATTCACCCCCCTCATTGCTAATATATCAGAAGTCCTTATGGAGGTGGACAAGGAAGGGCTACTCCGTGCTCCCCTTAGAATGAACACACCTGGCAAGAAGAGGGACAAAGATAAGTGGTGCCGCTTTCACAGGGACCACGGCCACGACACTGATGATTGTCGGGCTCTCAAGGGGGAGATCGAAGAACTCGTACAGCGGGGACACCTGACCAAGTTCATCCAAAAAGAGGGGGCCGAGCTTCCCCTCTGAGGAGCCAACAAACGAACCGAAGGGCCCGGTGAGCTTCAAGACTCAGAATCTCCCAGCTCCTCCCAAGAGGTCTTCACCTTATCGTAGATGTAGGATTTTGATTTTCAATAAGACCGGTGCTTGTAACCCGGCCAATAGCATGTAATAATGGCTCGCCCTATTGAAGCAGCCACTTAGTTTATTTCAATAAAACTTTACGTTTTTTCATTGGAAATTGTTGCCCTTGCTTCATCTCAATCTCTCCGAGTCACGACTCGTTAAATGGCGATTCCGGAGTCCAACACTTGGTTTGATTCTGCTTCGAATAACTTGCTCTTAAGCAGGTTAGAAGTGGTTCGCCATTCGGAATTGCTCCTACAGCCGTTGAACTTTTCTAACGATGGTTCCGGAGTCCAACACTTGGTTCGATTCTGCTTCGAATAACTTGCTCTTAAGCAGGTTAGAAGTGGTTCGCCATTCGGAATTGCTCCCATAGCCGTTGAACTTTTCTAACGATGGTTCCGGAGTCCAACACTTGGTTTGATTCTGCTTCGAATAACTTGCTCTTAAGCGGGTTAGAAGTGGTTCGCCATTCGGAATTGCTCCCACAGCCGTTGAACTTTTCTAACGATGGTTCCGGAGTCCAACACTTGGTTCGATTCTGCTTCGAATAACTTGCTCTTAAGCGGGTTAGAAGTGGTTCGCCATTCGGAATTGCTCCCACAGCCGTTGAACTTTCCTAACGATGGTTCCGGAGTCCAACACTTGGTTCGATTCTGCTTGGTTCCGGAGTCCAACACTTGGTTCGATTCGGAATTGCTCCCACAGCCGTTGATTCCCTCATTCAAATAACGAGTTCGGAGCTCACCACTCTCTCCTAGAGTTGCTCCTCAAACTCGTCTCACAAATGGCACTCTCCTAGAGCCAAGCTCCTCACTCCGCTCGCCTCCAAAAGCGGACCTCTTCCCAACGAGTTCGGAGCTCACCAATCACTCCTTGGGTCGCTCCTCAAGCTCGTCTCACGAACGGCTCTCTTCCAGAGCCGAGCTCTTCGCTCCGCTCGCCTCCAAAAGCGGACCTCTTCTCAACGAGTTCGGAGCTCACCACTCTCTCCTTGGGTCGCTCCTCAAGCTTGCCTCACAAATAGCTCTCTTCCAGATCCGAGCTCTTTGCTCCGCTCGCCTCCGAAGCGGACCTCTTCTCAACAAGATCGGAGCTCACAACTCTCTCCTAGAGTTGCTCCTCAAACTTGTCTTCCAAAGGGCTCTCTCCTAAAGCCAAGCTCTTCGTTTTGCTCACCTCAAAGGATGGGTCTTCCCACGGCTCTTACAAGGGTCTTCCTGGCACAAGGGTTTTCCCAGCACAGCTTCTCAGCCCCTAGGAGTGGAGCTCCTCTTCCAAAATCCCCACGACCAAAACACTCCTCAACTTCATGAAGACAAGGATGTTGCGGGGCTATTTTGACCATGAAGGAGGGTGAATCCTCGTCTCACTCCTAAAGAGAAGTTCTAGATCTTCGAATTAGCTTCGAAACAAGGGGTCGCATGCCCCAAGCCGACCTCCGTAGCACCGGGAACATCAAGAAGAACTCTGCAGGCAAAATCTGGGGTCCGGCACCAGCTGCCGAGCGTTCTTGCCACCGACCGTTTTACGGGCTTGAGTTCGGCACCAGTTGAGTTCGGCACCAGCTGCCGAGCGTTCTTGACACCGACCTTGTTACGGGGCAAAAATCCAGTTCGGCACCCACTGCCGAGCGTTCGTGACACCGACCTTGTTACGGGGCAAAAATCCAGTTCGGCACCCACTGCCGAGCGTTCGTGACACCGACCTTGTTACGGGGAAAAAATCAAGTTCGGCACCCACTGCCGAGCGTTCGTGGAACCGACCTCGTTACGGGAAAAAAATCAAGTTCGGCACCAGCTGCCGAGCGTTCTCGGAACCGACCTCGTTACGGGGGGGAAAAATCGGACCTCGGCACCCCTTCGCCGAACGCTCTCATAAACAAACAACACAAAAAAGAAAAGGGGGGCTATAGGGTCGGGTTCAGACCCGTTAAGGATCCAAACCCAAACTCTCTCTCTCTCCTCCCATTCTTCTCCAACAAAGTTGCCGCCGATCCCAAGCAAAAAACCAAAACATTCCTCAACTTCATGAAGACAAGAATGTTGCGGGGCTATTTTGACCATGAAGGAGGGTGAATCTTCGTCTCACTCCTAAAGAGAAGTCGTAGATCTTCGAGTTAGCTTCGAAACAAGGGGTCGCACGCCCCGAGCCGACCTCCGTAGCGCCGGGAACATCGAAAACTCTCCTCAACCTCATGTATAAAAGGATATTCTCTGGCTGTTTTGACCAGGAAGGAGGGTGAATCTTCATCTCACTCCTAAAGAAAAGTCGTAGATCTTCGAATTAGCTTCGAAACAAGGGGTCGCACGCCCCGATCCGACCTCCGTAGCACCGGGAATATCAAGAAGAACTCTGCAGGGAAAATTGGAGTTCGGCACCCGCTGCCGAGCGTTCTTGCCACCGACCGTTTTACGGGCTTGAGTTCGGCTCCAGTTGAGTTCGGCACCCGCTGCCGAGCGTTCTTGCCACCGACCGTTTTACGGGCTTGAGTTCGGCACAGTTGAGTTCGGCACCAGCTGCCGAGCGTTCCTGACACCGACCGTTTTACGGGCTTGAGTTCGGCACCCGCTGCCGAGCATTCTTGACACCGACCGTTTTTACGGGCTTGAGTTCGGCAACAGTTGAGTTCGGCACCCGCTGCCGAGCATTCTTGACACCGACCGTTTTACGGGATTGAGTTCGGCACCAGTTGAGTTCGGCACCCGCTGCCGAGCGTTCTTGACACCGACCGTTTTACGGGCTTGAGTTCGGCACAGTTGAGTTCGGCACCCGCTGCCGAGCATTCTTGACACCGACCGTTTTACGGGCTTGAGTTCGGCACCAGTTGAGTTTGGCACCAGCACAGACCCACAAAAAGCAAAAAAAAGTTGGGGGGACAAGGGGCCGGGTTCGGACCCATTAAGGGGACCCAAACCCAAACCGAACCATCCCTTCTTCTTCAGCCATTTTGGCGCCAAAACCCATGCAAAAACCGAAAAGCACAGTTCGTCAGCTTCTTCTCCAAAACGACCCCTTCTTCAAAACCCAACTCCTCCAAGGCTGAGCTCCGAGCTTCGCCACGTTCGTCCAGACCCCGAGCTCCTCCCTCGCCGAACCTAACTCCGAGCGCACTGCCGCTCCAAGCCGACCTCGCCAGCCCCCATCGCCGAGCTCACAAAGTCTCCGCCAAGAGCTTCGAACTCATCGCAAGGCTTCGTTGCCGAGCTCGCTTCGCCGCCAAACTCATCTCCACTCGCCATCAGCTCCCTCTTCGAGCTTCGCCATGGCTGACCACGATGCTGAGCTCCGACATCTCCTCAAGCTCCGTCATCTTCAACCTTTAAGCCAAGCTCACAACTGCGCCAAACCCAAACAAGAAGAGCCGACCTCCTCCCGCGCTCGATCGACCTCTTCGAGCTCACCACCATCGCGTGCTCCACCTTCGAGCTGCGATGCCGAGCTCCCCTATGGTCGAACTCCGAGTTCTCCTTGCCGCCATGGCCGAACGCCTCTCACCGATATCGACAACTCCGACCTCCATCAAGCTCCGCCAAGCTCTCCTCCTCCGTCGAGCTCAACGAACACCAAGCTCCTCGACTGAGCTTTGAACCCAACTCCTCGTCGAGCTAGCCATTGCCGAGCTCGACCTTCTCACCAAACCCACTGTTAAGCTCGAACCTCTCGAGCTCTCCCTTCATAGCTGTCGAGCTCTCCCAACAGACGAGCTCCACCACCACATCGACAACTCCGACCTCCATCAAGCTCTGCCAAGCTTTCCTCCTCGTCGAGTTCACCGACGCCGAGCTCGAGCCCTCCTCTCGTCTCCACGCCGACGAGCACCATCGAAGCTTCAGAACTCCCTCACCTCCTCTTCGAGCTCGCCATCCAACCGCCTCGCGACTGAGCTCCGAACTCGAGCTCCATCTCCTCCGTCGAGCTCCCGACCTCGACTCCACCGCCAAGCTCGTAGACGAGAAGACACAACCGGACGCCGTCGTCACTGAGCTCTGCCGAAGCTCAGTCGCCAACCTCCTCCATCGCAAGCTCCCCTCGCGACTGAGCTCCGAACTCGAGCTCCGTCTCCTTCGTTGAATCTCCGAAGCTCCGAACCCAATCCTTCCGCTGACGAGCTCCACCTCCGACAACCACCTTCTAGCTCCACTCCACGTCGACCTCCGAAGACGAGCTCCCCCGTTGAGCTCCACTTCGCGAGCGTCTGGCGCTTCGAGGCTGGAGAAAACGAAGGAGAAGGGAGAAGCAGCGAAGGAGAAAGAAGAAGCAGCGGGAGAGAGAGAAGAAGAGAGAAACAGAGCTGACGCGAGGAAAAAAAAAGTCAACCTTTGACTGCCACGTGGCGTCCATATGGACTTCGGCCACTTTTTGCCGAGCGTTCGTGACACCGACCTTGTTACACCAAAAAATGGCCTCTTCTTCCTCCTCCCGATGCGCGCTCGCTTGATCATGATCAACGCATACGATCGCGCCACGTGTCCAGGTAATATTCAATTTATTTATTTATTTATTTATTTGTTTTAATTATTTAAAAAATCCGAAAAAATATTTAAAAATCGGAAAAAATTAAATAAAAATTCTAAAAATAATTATAAATTCAGAAAAATTATTTTAAATTCTGAAAAATATAATTATTTAATTAGAATAATTATTTAATATTTTTGATAATTAATTATTTAATTCGGAAAATGAATAAAAAATTCAAAAAAAATGAGGAAAATTCAGAAAAATCTGGAAAAATCACCAAAAATCCAGAAAATTCTGAGGATATTTTTGGGTATTTTACAAACCCAGAATGACACTGTTACACCCCCGAGCAAGATCCAAACTCCCTTAAGAACACCGATAAAATCCCGTACGCCATTAGAACAACAAAACTACTCCTCAAAGACTGAAAAACTCAGTCTTTAGGAGTGGGGGGCTCGTGATATGGCTAAAAATAGGATTAAATCGGGACCGTTCACATTGGACACGAATCTTAAAGCTCAGGGGTAAAACGGTAATTTCACCTACAAACGGGTCTGAAATGGGAACTGGGTCTTTATTTAAAGCCCAATAACCTATGAACGGATCCACGTCAACTGGGTATGGGTTCCAACCCGCTGCACACCCGATCCAGCAAGATACAATCAAGGTCCCTGATTAGATCTTAATCAACGGCCCTGATTTACATCTATCTTTTCACTGGGAATTAGGGATTCAATTCCTTATCTGATTACTAGGAGAATATTCCTTATCTAATCACGGGGATTACATTCCTAATCCAGTCCCCAAGACGCCTATAAATACCCCCCATCCATCTCCATTGAGAGGTAATCAGTATTTTCTCAATTTACGCTATTTCTTAATCATTTCTGATTACTGACTTGAGCGTCGGAGGGTGCGTCGCCGGGATCAACCCCGGTGTCTCGCACTTTTTGCAGGTTAACGGCGGGAGTCAACGGTCAATCTCCGGCGGAACAGGTTAGAGGCTTGCTATTCAGGTTTTTCACGAATCCACAAATACTATCTGTTTACCCCCACACCAGATTTAGCGGTAACAGTTACCATAATATTCTCAAAGTTCAAATCAATTTACGACATAATTATTTTAAAAAGTATCACTCATAAAATAAAAGTTTGTACCACTAAAGGTAATTTGTAAATAGTATGTATGAGTAAAGGGAGATCTCAGGTTCTAGACTAGATTACGTCTTATTATTCTCTATAAAAAAATAAAAAATTTAATTAGAATGTGCATCGCAGTGCAGATTACTAGTGAGAATAAATAATAATAATGGTATAAAATTATACTATTAAATATTTTTAAAAGGCATAATCTTCTCGACAAGATGCATGTTATGTTCTATAAATTTAACTTAAAATGTATGATTTTTTTTATAACCTTGTTTAGGACGGGCGTGTTTAATAATCTTGTTTAGGATGTCCAGAGCATTTGAAAAAGTTGACTAGCATTGTCAATAATTGCAAAATTTGCAAATGGTGTAAAGGGCTGCAAACAAACCGAGCTACCTGCGAGCTACACAGCTCGAGCTCGGTCAAAGCTCGGCTCGAGATGAGCTCGAGCTTGTGTAAATCACCTTAGCGGGGTGAATAAGATGATTGTGCGGAATTAAAAAAAATTAAAATTAAGTTGCAAAGTAAATGAAAAGAGATAGAAAAGGCAAACACAACAAACACAAGTGACGCAGCAATATAACGTGGTTCGATCCCAGGTCTACATCTACACCACATACTTGTAGTAATTCTCCGCCACAAGCAGTCCACTATACTCAAACCCTTGTACAGTGATTATCGGATTTAGGTCGAGAGACCTATTACACCCACATGACTTCTAAGACAAGCCCCGTCAATTTCCCCGAAGTTGAAGAAAAGAAAAGAAAAACTCAAGATCCTTAGTGATCCTGACTGAAGAAAACAAATAAGTGTCACACACATTCGGATTGATTGTTGAATCGATTAGTTCAGAAGATATTTCTCAGAGCAATAGATGAAGAATACATAGTGGGTTCGTCTAAATATATAGACTTAGGAAGTGTATCTCTCAAAAATAGAAACGATAATTCCAAAAAAAGAAATCTGCATGAGGTACGGTCGACTGCAGAAAGGGACACTCGACCGTTCATCTTTTAATCGAAAAAACAAAAGATGAATGGTCGACTGTCTCATCATTTTAATTGCGATGAGCGGTCGACTATGGTGCGGTCGACCGACAGTGTAGTATGGTCAACCGTAATCGTGCTGATGCTGACGAAACCACATTATATTCTTGCCATATACTAATCAATTAATAATCAATCAAATACATATAAAATCTCACATATATGGAATAATAAAAAACTGATCTTGATGGCTTTCTTGGGCACTAATTAACATGTGCACTTTTTTTGAATGACTTCTTCTTTTGCTTGTTTTTGCAATCCTTTACTTGATTTTGTAATCTTTCTTTATCGCCTTCCTTCTTTGCTTATTTTTTAATCTTTTTTAATCTCTTATTTATTTTATTTATTCCTGAAAATCTGAATATTTTAATTGAAACTTATTAGCATTTGTAAGCACGTTTTGTGCACATCAAACTAGGAGTCAACAATCTTCTCCTTTTGGTGTGAACAAAACATGTCTTTGAATGTTGAAAATAAAGAATAAAGTATATAAATACTTTATGTATTAACGATTTTCATAGACGAAGAGCATTTAAGAGAGATTTTCATTTATTTTTAATAAAAAACATTAAAAAAAAATCTTTCCCTTTTTGGAACACACCAAGAGGGGACAAAAAAAATTGCATAAACAAAGTGTGTAACATGCTTTCCCTAAATCCATGCATGAAAAAAGATAAATGAGTATACATTAAGCAAAATAAGAGAATATTTATTTTGAAAACATAAGAAAAATTTACTTACATGATATCGTTAATTGCAATACTCTTTGATATACAGTGAGAACTCTTCGTGATATCACTGTAACACCTCGTAATTTTCGAAGGTATAAATATATATATCTATATAATAAATTACAAGGAAAGCTATCAAGTGGCTCTCATTCATTCTCCCCTAAAATCAATGGCCTACATTGATTCTCACAAAACATATTTTCCCGCACAAAATTTCAAACCCCAAAATTAAACTTTGCCCCCCAAAACTAAAAAAACTCTTTACTTTATTACTATCTCTCTCCTCTCTCTTCACTTTTTCATATTTCTATTTTTCTCTCTCTCCATCTCTCTCCTATTGTTACTTTATTTACTTAGAAATTTAGATTTTAAGATTTCAAGTTTGTAAAATTTTTAGAATTTTCATGCTTTTTTTTGTTGTACATATCTATTTTTTTTTTGAAAATAGCAAATATCTCTTCAACAGTTAAATTTCATCATTTTCCACACTTAAAGTTTTAAGAAGTTGGATTTTACACCCTCATTTATAATTATTTTTCGACATATACTAATAGAAACATGGACTTTTATTTACAACTAATTATTATCATACTGTTCAAACTTGAACTACATAATTGTTGTTTTACTGTTTACAAAGTTTTTCGTGTGTTGTATCGTTCCGAAGACATGCCGTAGGCACGTGCCCACGGGCAATATATATATATATATATATATATATATATATATATATATATATATATATATATATATATATATATATATATATATATATATATATAAAATTTATACAGTGACAGATTAGTAAATATATTGTAAATGAATAATGGTATGACGACAATTGAAATGAGGATTGGAGGTGGGGGGCCCACTTGTGCCTTGAGATGACGCTTGCTGACGTCATGCGGCTGGGGCTCTGTAGAACCCCGTATTTTCAAATATTAATTTAAAGATTTGAAAATAAATTAAAATGATTTTATGAGATTTAATAAATATTTTCCAGAGATTTATCTTTTACACGTGCGAAACACGTGCAAATAATTTTTGGTGTAAATAACCAATTTTATATTTTTAGTATATTCTCCTAATTATAATGGATTATATTCTAAAATTTGGGATTTTTCTGAGAAGAGAAACTATTTTTATAAATACCTCGAAAGGGAGGGGCTTTTATGTAAAAAGTCGATTGGATCTTAAATAAATTATGAAAATTCATTTGTACTGATATTTTGGTTCTCCATGGTTATCATTTGAATTTAAATATATTTAGATTTCATTTAAAATTCGATTTGGTGAAGATTTAGTCAAAAAGGGTGTTTTTACAAATATGGAATTCATGTAGAATTTGGTGCAAATGTTTTCTGGAAAGTAAAAGTCAAATATTTTGGTTGGAAAATATAATATGTATTAATAAATATTATTTCTGATTTTTCTGGATTTTTATGAATATTTTATGATATGTTTGCAAATATTACAAAAGGGAGGGCTTTTGTGCAAAATAGCCACCCTGAGTTGTAAATCCGGATTTTTCTTATTTACTGGGCTGTGCTGGATTGCTGGACAACTCAGTGATAAGAAGATTTGATTTGGTTTGATTTAGTTAACCTATTTTTAACTAAGAAAGGGTTATATATATGAAAGTTATATTTTGGAAGGACCATTTTGCAAATGTATTTCTAAAACCCTAATTCCTTATTTCCGGCCTGTATAAAAAGGGATGTGCAGCCTTCATTCGCTGCACTACTCAAGTTTCATTATATTATTAATTTCTTGGAGATTGAAGATGAGGATTTTGGATCTCACAAAAGAGGGGCTTCTTGTTGGATCTCTTCATTTCTAAGGTGAGTGATATTGTTTTATTTTGTTTAGTTTTGTAAGTGATATGAACTTTGATTTGTGGTTTGATGTGAACGATTGTTTTGTGTGTTTGGCATGTATGTTTATTTAGTAGTTTGCATGAAAACGATGCAATGGTTGTTGTTTGTATCATGTATGTGAAATCTAAGAATGTTGAGTAGATTTTGGTTCATAAAATTGTATTGCTAGAAAGCATGTTTATGATTTGAGTATGGTTATGATCGGATGGAGGAACATCTGGATCTCGTGGATACAAATCAGATTTGGTTTTGAGTTTTGGAAGATATTGAGTATTGAGAAATCATAATGGAAGAATTAGGAGTTGAGAACATGAGAATTGAGTTTTGAGATATTGGATGATTTGAGTAATGTATCCAGACAGAGGATACTTTGAGATTGTTGTTTTATTTGAGTAAAAATTATTTTAGTAAACAATGATTTCTTCGGAAAACCCTAATTTTGATATACAACCAAAACCTTGCAGTCTGTAGGCCGACAGTCGACTGACAGACCTTTCAGTCGACTGATACGACCCTGCTGCTGTGTCTTTAGTTTCTTGAAAATTCGTTCTGGACAGTCGACTTAAACCTTTTACAGTCGACTGGTGTCCCCAGATTACTTTTAAAGATACTGTAGTTTTCTCTCAGGTAAGTCGACCTACGACCTTTAAGTCGACTTACAACACAGAATATTTTCTTAAAGAAATGTTGGAATTTTCTCTGGACAGTCGACTTATATTATTAACAGTCGACTTCTACTATACTTAGACTTATTTTCTGAAAGCTACTGGATTTCTCTCTGGATAGTCGACTGATGAGTTTTGCAGTCGACTGTAGATACTTAGATTTTATTCTCTTAAAGATGTTAGTTTTCACTCTGGACAGTCGACTGGTGACCTTTGCAGTCGACTGGTCCTGATACTTTCCTAAGGTATTTTGATGTTCTTTAAACGACTATTTCTTTAAATGTTTTGGATCTATAACCTACCCTTATAAATATTATTCTTCTATAGAACATACATTTTCAATATATATTATGGTTGGATTTGGATTATGGAATGTATTAAAGACTTGAGCTTTGTTGAGTGGAGAGATTTCTCCTTTGATCGTTTGACGATGGAATAGTGAGTTATGGTCATATTGAGGTCTCTAGGAGTTGTGTGGGAGTTCTGCGAACCAGCAGGTTGCACTAACTCTAGAGATAAGGATTTTTGGTGTATTTGATAATAATCGACGTAAGTAAAGGCTCATGATTTGTTAGTCCCACTAGAGGATATTTAGGTGTTCGCGTGTCGAGGGTCTACGGACCTATTCACGGAGCATGCAGGGTGCATTTGCGTGTCGAGGGTCGGCAGACCTATTCACGGAATGTATCGGGTGTATCTGCACGTCGAGGGTCTTGAAGGCCTATTCGTGGGGTACATAATATTTAGGTGTTCGCGTGTCGAGGGTCTACGGGCCTATTCACGGAGCATGCAGGGTGCATTTGCGTGTCGAGGGTCGGCAGACCTATTCACGAAATGTATCGGGTGTATTTGCGCGTCGAGGGTCTTGAAGGCCTATTCGTGGGATACACAGCAGGGGGATGATTCTCCGGTTGTTGTTGTTGTTGTTATTGTTGTTGTTGTTCTTGAGCTATCTTACTTGATGCTTGCGCGTCGAGGGCGGTGACGCCTATTCACGGAGTATTCTGAATCTTGTTTCCCATCACCGTAGTGGGATTAGTTGCATATGGAGTTGTGTTTTCTTAACTTGGTTTTACGCATGTGTTTTCTAGTTTTCCTACACTTGACACTTAGACTAGATTCACTTGTTGATTCATTCCATGATATTTTCATGCTTTACATCCTTTGTTATTACTCATTCATTTATCCTTGTTGTTAATACATGCTGTTGATGACTTTATGTTTTATGATTAAATTATGTTGTTTTGTTTTTATATTACTCACACCATTTATGGCTGACCCCTTTAGTTTGGGGGTTAGAGATCATCTCTAGCCTCACGTGTTACAGGTTGTTGCTTAGAGTTTGGAGGCTTGGATGCTTGAGTTAGTTTTGAGATAGACTGATGTAATAGAGCTTTGTGTAAATTTGTGTAAAAAGAAGTATTGTGAAAAGAAAGTTGTAATTCAAGGTGCTTGTAATTCCGCTGTGTTTGAAAAAGATTGTTGTAATAAAAGTTTGGAATAAAATTATTTGTGTTTTGAGCTATGTGTACTATTACATTGAAGTTGATGCTGGGATTGTGCCACGTATTTTCTAAGTTATTATATTAGAAATTCGAGGCGCTACAGGCTCTGCCGCTGTCTTCGTTGTTGACGTGGGCGGCGGCCCACATGGTCTTCTACTGTTCACGGAAGAGAAAGAAGGAAGGTAGAGAGGATTTGGAATTTAGTGACACATCGGAAATACAAATAAAAATATATAACTATAAGAACATCTGTAGTCGTTGTGACTCATTTTTTTGGCATTTGGCAAATAGAAATAGCAAATTTGGCTGCGCACTGTAGTGGTCGAAAGTTAAAAGTTGGTCAGACGATGGATTATCTTTCGTCTCAATTTTTTTTTAAATAAAATAAAATAAAATTTGGGCACTAAAAGACAAAAAAGAAAAAAAACACTCCAAATGTGTGGGACGGTGGATTATACACCATCCCAACACAAATGTGAGTTTGCCTTTAGCTCAAATGTGAGAGACGGTGTATTAACTACCGTCCGATAATTTTTTTTTTTTTTAAATTTGTTGGGACGATACATTATGTATCGTCCGATAAAAAAAAACTGAGCGACAGAAGATAATCTTTCGTCTGGTAGATAATCCATCGTCCGGCCATATTTTGGCAATTGCCATTTTGCTTGCCAAATATGGCCGAGCACTGTAGCGAAGAAACCCATTTTTGGGTATTTGGCCAACGACTACATGGGTTTTTTTCTCCAAATTTTGGAAAATTTGGATATATGGCAAACGAAGATGCTCTAAATATAATTGTTTATGATCAAGAGTCAGCAATCTGGTTAACCACTTTTTGAGAGACAGTCTGTGGTGGACAGTTATACTATACTATAAATAATTTGTCGGATAAATTGTATAAATTGTCTGAGCAGGGGGCAGGTCGAAGAACAGGTCGACCGAAAAACCAATTGAATTCATAATTAAAGAAAACAAATAACCCGGGAGCGAACAGGTCGACCGCAAATCCCATAAATGCAGTTTTGATGGTAAACAAAAAACAGAGAGCGACCGCAAATACTGAAACCTTTTTTTTTAATATAGAAGACAAAAAAAAACAATAAAAACCGAAAGCGAACCGGTCGAACGCCCAGTCGATTGTACACCTTCACAGGCGAATAGTCGTCCGTCCAGTCGACCGAAAACACAACTTTAAACAGAAATATCAATAACATCCAATTCTCCCTTTAAAAATTAAAATCGTTTTTCATCTAACGTCTTAGTAAAGATATTAGCAAGTTGAGAATTAGTGGAAACATAGACAAGAATAATATCTCCCTTTTGAATATGATCTTTAATAAAGTGATACCGAATATCTATATGTTTTGTGCGACTATGTTGATCAGAATAATCTGGGAGCGAAATGGTCGACTGCAAATCCCATAAACACAATTTTAATGCTAGCGAACCAGTCGACCGCAAATGTTGAAACCCAATTTTTTTTATAGCAGACAAAAAAAAAAAGAAAGAACCGATCTACCGCCCAATCGACTGTACACCTTCACAAGCGAACAATCGCCTGTCCAGTTGACCGAAAACACAATTTTAAGCAGAAATGTCAATAACGTTCAATTCTCCCTTTAAAAAATGAAATAGTTTTTCATCTAACTTCTTAGTAAAGATATCAGCAAGTTGAGAATCAGTGAAAACATAGTCAAGAATAATATTTCCCTTTTGAATATGATCTTTAATAAAGTGATACCGAATATCTAAATGTTTTGTGTGACTATGTTGATCAGAATTTTTTGTCATATGAACAATACTAGTGTTATCAAATTTAATTGGATTGTGATTAAAAAATACCTTGTAGTCCTCTAAAGTGTTTTTCATCCATAATACCTGCGCACAGCAGGATCCGGCAGCAATATATTCATCTTCGGCAGTGGAGAGAGTTACAGAATTTTGCTTCTTGGATGCCCATGAGACGAGGCAATTTCTTAAGAAGTGACATGTGTCGCTAGTACTTTTTTTTGTCTGTTAAGCTATCAGCATAGTCGGCATCAGAGTACCCTACAAGAGAAAAGTTTCTATTTTTCAAGTACCAAGGTCCAGTATTTGGTGTGCCTTTAAGATATCGAATGATACGCTTAACAGCAACCAAATGCGATTCTTTAGGACATGATTGAAAATATGCACATAAACGAACACTAAACATGATATTTGAATGAGATGCAGTAATATAAAGAAAACTACCAATCATACCACGATAGGTAGAAATATCAACATTGTTACCAGATTCATCATTGGAAAGTTTAGCGGTAGTTGCCACAGGTATTTTGTAAGCATTTACATTCTCAAGTCCAAACTTTTTGACTAGTTCTTTTGTATATTTGGATTGATTTATAAAGATGCCATACTTTCTTTGTTGTATTTGAAGTCCAAGAAAATAAGTTAGTTCACCCATTATACTCATTTCGAACTCATCCTGCATTTGCTTAGAGAATTTCTTGCAAAGATTTTCATTTGTAGAGCCAAATATAATATCATCAACATAAATTTAAACAATTAAAATATCTTTAGAAACATGTTTTATAAATAGTGTAGTGTCTACTTTCCCTTTAGAGAAGTCTATTTGAATTAGAAACGAACTTAGTCGTTCGTACCAAGCACAAGGAGCTTGTCTCGAACCATACAAAGCTTTATCAAGACAGAATACATGGTTTGGGTGTGTGGGATCAGTGAATCTCGGTGATTGTGCAACATAAACTTCTTCCGAAATAAAACCATTTAAAAAAACACTTTTGACATCCATTTGAAAAAGAGTAGAGTCCATATGAGAAGTTGATGTGAATATTTGCAAGTGTACAAAATCGCAACAAGTAGTATAGTTAAGTGAATAGAGTGTCGAACCCACAGGAACTAATTATTTTATTGAGTACCGAATTTTCTAGATTAACTACAATTTGGAAGATCGAAATTAATAAAGAAACAACTAAATTAAATTAATCTGAAAATCTAACTAAATTAATTAAGAGGGAGCGGGATGTGAACTTTTTGTAATTTGTTAATGGCAAAATTAATTCTAGGGCCTTTGACTTTACCTAGTTCATCCCACACAGTTAATAATTCCATATGAATAAAAATATTATTTTTCCAAGTTGTAGACCAAAATTCCCAAATTATTCAATGCTTTCTCTCGAACAATACCAAAAATATCTCCAACTAATAGTTTGTCATATTTCTATGCAAATTTAACTAATTGAAGACTCATTAAGTTCTGTAGATTTCTTAACGGTCACATCAATCGTGGTAAATCATCTCTAATTTCGCTCAATTAATGGTGTTTAATTTATAGTTCTAAATCAAAAATTACCTCTCAGTCTCTCCATGATCCAATAAATCATACAACTGTCTATCCACCAATTGTACGCATTAAGAATAAAAATCAACCACACAACTATGAAAAAATAGAAAAATAATATTGAATTGAAATTCTGTTCTCAAAACTAGGCTACATCTTAGCCCTAGAAAAATAAATTTAGTTCATAAAAAAATTGCAATTAACAAATTTTTTCATAGATTGCATAATAAAATTAGAGAAAGAAAAGAGATACAAAAAGAACTGCAAACCGAAGTCTCGAAAACTGCGTAGAACAGTAACCACTGATTCTCTCTCTTACTTCTCTGTCTTGTCTAGTATCGAACGTTGTGCCGCACACAGTCAGCAATGCCACGTCACCGAGCAAACCTCTTCTCTCTCTGTCGCTTTCGTCCTCTTCGGTTTCGATCCGCTGCTTGGAGCACGTGCCGTAGCCATGTCAGCCTGCCCCTTGTGTCTTGGAACACGCGTCGCCAGCTGTCCCTGTCTCTCTCACCTCCGTTTCTCCAGAACCCACGGCAAAAAAAAACTCTGCTTCGTTGTGCTAAACGACAAGGGACACGTCAGCGAAACCTGGTTGACTTTATCTTTGGTTTCGTCGTAAATCCAAGCCAACGTCCGCTGTCTCCTTTATAATAATTTTAGAGATAGCCGTCGCTCTTCCTCTTCGTTCAGCTCCTCTATTTTTCTCTTCATCAGTTGTTGTTATAATAGGAGTAGAAGAGGTAGGAATTAGGGTTTTCTTTTGCAGAAAGAACCCTTCATCTTTATTTATTTGAAACACGTCCTGCAAATACAAATAAAATAAGGATTTAGAATTTAAAAATAAAAATAAAAATAAAAATTAATTAGTTCAAATTAAACTAACTAATTTTCACATTAGCTCTATCAAAATTCTTTTAAATTTTGTTTATTCTTTTTACACTCTATTGACAATTAAAATTGTACTTTCCTTCTCATATTGCCAAATTGTAAAAATTACAATTCAACAAATCAATAAAAATAATAAATCAATAGTTTTGCTTTGTTTGTTGATTTTTATCAAAAATCTTCACATTTTGCAACAAAAATCTTATTTCTTCAAATAATTAATCAATTGAAATCTTATAGAAATAAGATGAATTATAAACAATATAAACAAAAACAAGCGATATTTATGGGTAAATGAGTACAAATATTCGTATAAAAATTAGGCAGATTAGAAGCAAAAGCAAGTAAAATGCGTATAACTTCAAGCCGTGCAACATGTGCAAAAGTTTCATCAAAATCGACACCTTCTTGTTGGTTATAACCTTGTGCAATAAGACGGACCTTATTTCTAGTAATAGTGCCCGATTTATTTAACTTGTTCCTAAACACCCACTTAGTTTCAAGTATGGTTGTAACCCCCGTTCCCGAAAATACATATTTCCTGAATATTTTGTATATTTTGATTAATTATAAATCTATTTTTGTGCTAAATTCGTTTCGGATATTTTACTAAGGGTATTATAATCGACAATTATATTCACTTTGAATAACGATATATTTTCTATTTTTAATTGATCAACTATTTATATTTTATATTATTCCTGTTTGGATTTTAGTGAACTTGTTAATCTCAAATCCTATTTTGATGCATATCATTATCGGCAGTACTATTATTACTACTATCATTATTATTATTATTAGTATTTTCATTGTTATTATTTTTATTAATATTTGTTGTTGCTGTTATTAGTATTATTATTATTGTTATTTTTATTATTGATGTTGTTACCTTTATTATTATTAGTATTGTCTTGATTATTATTATTATTATTATTTTTAAACCCATTGATTTTGACCTATATTGTATTATTTAATTATTTAATTTGAAGCCCGATCCAAGCCCATTTCCTATTGGATTCTAACCCAAACCCTAGTCTACCCTAAACACATTAACCCAAATAATCACCAACAGCCAAATCCCTACATTCACTCCTATTCACTATATAATAACTACCCTCACTATCTCTTTGACCCTAATAATCAGCCTATTGATTCCCCCATCATTAAGTGATTCTGTAACCCCCACATCCCACTGACTCCCCATTTTATTATAATATTATAATACATTTATTTATATAATAACCCCCTCATGTTCTTTCTCTCCCCGTCTCTCTCTCCCTCTCTCTGTTTTCCCATAAACCAACAGAGCTTCCCCCTTCTCTATTGTCTTCCTCGTCCAGCAGCTTCCCCATCGTCGTCGTCATCCTCCCATCCTCCTCAACGACTGTCGTGCCTCCTCGTCGCCCTGTGCCTCACCACTGCCACCCTGAGAAACTACCGAAGCTCTGAATCTCCTCGCAGCCGAAGAACCTCGCTACTCAACTCCTCCATTGTTGTCGACTCTGCAAGCCAGTGCCAGTCACCTCATCGAAGCTCTGCTCGTGTTCGCCACCACAAAAATGCTCCTCCAGTCCACTATCGTCTCCGTATGCAAGCTCCACATTCGCTCCCTCCGACAATCATCGCCCTGTTTCCCCCGTCAGCCCCCTTGAACCCACCTGCCATTGCCGCTCGCCATTGGCGCCACCTTCCTCTGTTTCCCTTCCAAAATAGAGCAACATCGTCAACCGCCTCATTTTCCAACTTCCCTCGCCGTCGCTTCCCTGAGCACCGCCGTCGACCGCCAGTGCCTCGCCACGACATCCCCGCTAGTGCACTTCCCCCGCTCGCTGCCTCCATTGTCTGTTGCACACTGCCGTCGTCTCTGTGTGTTTCAACCAACAATGCTTGTTCAAATCACAGACGTCTGATCGTCCTTCATCACGATCACGATCATCATCTTCTTGATTTATTGATCTTAGTCGTCGGAATTGCATCGATCATCATCATCAAGATCTTGATCTCGACCGTTGAATCTTGATCTTCGATCTCAGTCGTCTGATAATCCGATCTTGATCCTCATAAAGATCCGTACCCGATCGTGATCATCGTGATCGTTAGCTCGTCACCATGTCGTCGGGATTCCGATCCCGTTATCCTTGGCTTATTCAGATTAAACTAATCATCATCAAAGGCAAGTCATCTCACCCTCGAATTGTATTGTATCGTATTCGAGATTGTTTATTGAACCCCGCAAGTAGATCTATATTGATTATCGTATATTTGCTATTGTTATCTATAGTTAGGATACTACAGATTTACATGAGAGGATCCAAGTAGTAGTCTTGACTTCGTGCCGTCTTTTGCCTCCAATTTATAGAGATCTTGCATTCATTCATGTAGTTAATTATTGAATATAGGAATAGGGTTTGTCATTGTAATTCATGTCATGACATTACACAACTATTGTAGATTATATACTAGTGTTGATTGTTCATATAATTGATGTTAGTATATTAGTTGATTGTGATTAGTAAGATTATGAACATTATACATCTTAACACCATGTTCACATAGACATAACTTGCTGTGATTTATGATTGCCAACCCCTAACTCATCGTTCATAATATTCTAATTATTTTATTCATGAAAAATATATTGAGATCCTGAAACTTATTGTCAACCTGAATATTGCTGTGTTGTTTCGACCTAGATACTGTCATCAAAACCAATAAATTTCTGAATATGAAATGTAGCCCTAAGTGTCTAATTTCCTTAACATCAAGAATTTTTGAATTCCGACTTATATTGCATGAGTTATGACTATTTTACTGCTGCTGCATTGTATTTCCATATTTATACATATACCATGTTAAGCTAATGAAATAGATGAACTAATGATCAAATATTACCATGATAATTTTCAGATTGATAGTTAACATGCCTATGGTAATGAAAATTATTTTTACAGATTTTTAGAATGAATATTTACTGCTTTTACAACTGAATATCGACAAAATACAGATTTTCCTCAAAAACCAATTTCAACATAAAACATACGAAACTCGCTCCAAACACAACCAAACATGAAATAGAGTCTACCAAGTGTCCAAATAACATGGAATAGGATATATAACAAGTTTATCACATGGATCTCAACAAACTTTTGACTTGGAAATATAACCACATACCACTCGGAGTTAGTATATATATGTATTATAATGAATTGCTTCTATATGAGTTAGTATATATATATGAAGCTGAGAAATGACTATTTTTCCCTTCAACATATCAGTTGATGGTCAGATCAAATTTTGACCATCGAATCGCAATCGAACGGCTGAGAATCTCAGCTCACGATAAGAATCTCAGCTCACCATCTCATAATAGACTCACTCCTATTAATTAGTAAATGATAGTGTGCAATTCAGAAACATAATCCATCTCAACATCATTTATAACCAAAACATGGAAAAATAAAGCTCAGAAATAAATGATTCATAGTGTGCAATTTCATCACTAGTCACTCCTACAAATCATTAAATAAATGATTCATAGTGTGCAATTTCAGAAACATAATCCATCTCATCATCACTTGTAAAACTAGAATCCAAGTTATCCAACGAAGAAGCGAACTCACAATCACATGAATATAACAGACCAGTATACTACTATAACAATCAAACCTAAAATATAGAAAAAACAAACCCCAAAATGGATAAATGGGATTCGAATACTTCCCTGACATATTATAGCTGATCATCTTGTTCCACACACTATTTTTGAGATGCAAACATTACCTGACAAATTAATTTTCAAAGCAAGCAATTAATTTACAAAATAAGGGATTTGAAGAAAAAAATTGGGAAAAAAATGTTCAGAAAATTATACCTGATTCGAAGATGTCGGGGTGGAGAAGAAAGGTGGAGTTAGGGTTCCGAATGGGTGGGATTCGATAGCAGCCAAACTCATCAATGGACCAAAATCAAAAACCAAAAACCCTAACTTCGAAAGAGAGAGAGAGAGAGAGACTGGGAGAGATGAGCGACGCATCGAAGAGAGGGAGAGATTCGATCGGGTGGGTTTCCATAGCAGCCAAACCCCTCAAAACCCCAACACTCCATTTGCCATTAAAATGGACCAAAATCAAAAACCCTAGCATCGAAATGCTCAGGAACTGAGATGGGTGACACATCGAAGAGAGAGAGAGAACAGGGGAGATGAGCGATGCATCGAAGAGAGAGAAAGAATGGGTGAGATGGGCCAAGTATTCGAAGCTAGGGTTTTTTACGGAGGCACTGAGATTTCTTCGGATTCGTCAAGGAGAGAAAAAGAGAGAACGGGAGAGAGTAGCTCTCCAGAGAAAGAGGTGAGCCGAGAAATGACTATTTTGCCCTTCAACATATCAGTTGATGGTCGGATCAAATCTTGACCATCGGATCGCAATCGAATGGTCGAGAATCCCAACTCTCGATAAGGATCTCAGCTTCCCAGCTCTTAATAAACTTACTATATATATATATATATATATATATATATATATATATATATATATATATATATATATATGGAAAGCTTCGGTTGAGCGCATTACTCTAGTGCTCACCGCATGAACACTAGGCCGTCGGGCGTTCATATCGAAAATCCGAACCGTTCACATTGATCTACACATCTAAATTAGTCTAAATATGTAAAATCAAATCATTTGAAATTCATTTGCCCGTTCACTGAAGTGTTACAAAATTATATGGCTGAAAATCATTGTTTTTATAGTCACATGATGGATGAGCAAATGAATTTCAAATGATTTGATTTTACATATTTAGACTACTTTAGATGTGTAGATCAATGTGAACGGTTCGGATTTTTGATATGAACGCCCGAAGGCCTGGTGTTCACGTGGTGAGCACTAGAGTAGTGCTCAACCGAAGCTTTCCATATATATATATATATATACATATATTCTTTAATTAATTAATTTATTTGGTGAAGTGGGTTTTAATGGAGTTTATTTTGAAAAGATGAACTATAAGGACATAAAATTAATTGGAAAGTGCAAAGGGGTTTATTATAAATCTTCCATTTTATTTATTTTTTCCCCCACCCTTTCTCCTTCTCTTTTTCTCACTGACCAAACCTTTCCCCAGTTTCAGCCGAAACCCATTTCCCCCAAAACTAGAGCTTTGAGTCCCTACTCATTTTCAACTATCACTTTGAATTTTTTGGGGGTTCTAAGCTAGATTCAGATGCTTTGTCGCGTGGTGGACTTGGTTTTCTTGGAGAGCATCAAGAAGGTATATTAAATTGTATGTTAGTTTATTGGATTATATGCCTTTCATTTTTTTTACTAGAAATTGATGTAGGGAGATGGATAGAGCATATAAAACATGTTAGTAGTTAGAATTGGTTCATATCATGGTGAAATTGTGAAGTTCTAATTTTGGCATAAAGCCAAATTTTAGGGTATGTGAAATTGGGTAAGAAACTTGATTCTAGTGATTTTAGAAAATGCATATGAGAGTGTGGAATAGTGTGAGAGTATTAATATGAATTTAGAATGATTTCTGTAGACTTGAACTCAATGAATAGGATTGAGAATGAAAGTACAAATAAATTATGCACGCCGGGTATTCGATGGAATGCCCGAGTGAGATTGAAGTGAGAATTTGTTAGGTTCGAAGGTGTAATTGAGTTTTAATATTATTGTTTAACCCTAATTTGAGATATTAGGAAAAGGGGATTAAAGAAATTAGGAAATCGGGAATTTTCATAATGGGAAGCCTTCGATTAACATGTGAATTTTTGCATTGGGATCCAAATTTAAAATTCGTCGATGTAGCTCAGCTACTTATGTCATTTGTGATGTGTGGGTGAAAACGGATTCAAATTTAGAGGTTCGTAGGTCGAGTTTTGAGTTTTAAGCTGATTGGTTCTGTAATTTTCTATGTATGTGGAAAAAGTTGAAGTTTGATTGGCTGTCGTACGGACGCGAGACTTCGGTTGCTCGATTTGTCAGGTGAGTATGATTATAGCAGGTAGATATTATGTTGTGACAAATTTTATAGAGATTCGATGTGATTTGTATGAGTAATAGCCAAATGAGGGTTTAATAGAAAATACGGAAAATTTTATAAGTTGAAAATTGTGCTATTTTGTGAATTTGCATGATTTAGATTATTTGGTGTATTTGGGATATATTGGGTATATAAATGGTAATATGAAGTAATTGAGGATTTGATATACGTATAATATACAGGTGATAAATAGAATTGATACCTATATATGGGGATATGATGTGCCGAATTATATAGTGCCTATTTATGATGTAAGGGTGATAATGAGAGGTGATATGATAAATGATGAAATTTATGAATTGGTATATGTATGATATAGTGATGTTTAAAGTGAAACTAATGGGCAGTTATATGATATAATCATTTACTTAATCTAGCATGTTCATAAAATATAGTGATGTATGATATAGTGATGTTTAAAGTGAACCTAATGGGCGGTTATATGATATAATCATGAACTTAATCTAGCATGTTCATAAAATATTATAATGTGACTAAGTAAATACTTCGGTGCGTTTATGATGCAGAACAATATGAAGTAATAGTCTTATAAATTAAATAACTAGGTATATGTGAATACGTGATATATAAATGAGTTAATTTAATATTGCAGTGCTGCACAATTTTTCAGGGACTTGGGATATACCTGGAAACAGGAGTTATTGATACATCGGGATAGACCTAAGAGATAGTTGATACCCTAGGATAGACCTTGGAGTGCAGATACCTCAAGATAGACCTGAGAGAGAATTGATACCTCAAGATAGACTTGAGAGAGAGTTGATACCCCAGGATAGACCTGAGAGTGCAGATATCTCATGATAGACCTGAGAGAGAGTTGATACCTCAAGATAGACCTGAGAGGGAGTTGAAACTCCTGGATAGACCTGGAAGTACAGATACCTCAAGATATACCTGAGAGAGAGTTGATATCCCAGGATAGACCTGGGAGTGCTAATACCTCAGGATAGAGCTGAGAAAGAGTTGATATCTCATGATAGACCTGAGAGAAAGAGAGTTGATACCCCAGGATAGACCTGGGAGTGCAGATACCTCAGGATAGACCTGAGAGATAGTTGATACCCTAGGATAGACCTGGGAGAGCAGATACCTCAGATAGACCTGAGATGAGAGTAGATACCCCAGGATGGACCTGGGAGGGATTTCCCTCGCTGGTATAGGCCAGGAGGAAGACATAGCCTCGGGGGTGTTAGACTCTGTGTGATCAACTTCCTGCGTGTATACTGAGCTATCGGCGTCAGTTTGATGGATTTTGTGGGCAGTGAGAAAGAAAACAATTCATATATAACAAATGGTATATGTGTTGAGTATGTAAATGAATAATGAATGAAACACGTTGTTGAATGAGAATGAAAAAAGAAGAAATGGCGGGATGTGATTATATTTATAAAATAACGAGATGGAGCTATGAAAATATCCATGAAAAGAGAAGAATGTATGTTAAGTGATTAATTATGACCAGTGAAGATGTGAGGATTATATAAATGAGTATGAAAAGTAAAGGAATTAGGTATATGAAGTAATATGAATAAATTGAAGAAATTGCTGTATGGAACTAAATATGAGTGTGAGACATGAAGTAAAGTATATCTTGTGACGAATAATAAAAGTAAGTGGTATTATGTGATGAGAATGGTTATCAAAGTAAAATATGATATGATGTGAGTTTGATGTATCTTGGAATTGTGTCGAGGAACTACTCGTCCTCTATTTTCATGGAAATGGTAGGAACAACCTGACCTGACACAACTCCCGGGTGAATTAGTGGGTGGTTACTTGATGGATGTATTGCGGGATGGAATTAAAAAGTAAAGTAAATTGTAAGATGAAAATGAAAAGGAAGTAAAGTAATAACTGAGCTATCGGCTTGGGATGTGATGTGATATTACCCAAGTTCTACTTGGGGTGCGTTGATTATTACCCAAGCTATCGGCTTTGGAGTGCTGTGTAATATTACCCAAACTATGTTTGGGGTCCGAAGTATTATCTAGATAAGATTGAAAGTGAAGTGAATTGAAATATGAGATGTAAATGAAAATGAAAGTAAGATATATTATCGACAGGAATGAAAAGTAACATAAGTTGTATGATGGGATGAATGTGATGATATACAATAAAATAAATACATGTAATGAGATTCTAGGGAAAGGTATGTGTTATTATTGGTTGTATGAATGTGAAGATAATTGTGAAAAGAGGAATATTTGTGTTATGGAATTTAGAATGAAAAGTAATGAACCTATATGTGAACTGATATTGTTTTGTATTTGAGCGTAAAGTGAAGGAGTTACCTATACAAATTAGTATGATGTGGTGTATATGAGATTAATCATGAAGGATTATGTCTGAAAAATTAATATGAATAACTCAAACTAATTGTGGTATGGAAAAGAGTATGAAAACTAAAGAAAGTGTGTTTGTATGATATAATTTTATATGAACGAAAAGTAGAGTGATACGTGATATTAATGTGTTACATATAGTGATGTGTGTTAAAGTGATGGATACGGGAATGATTTCAAATCTAAGAATAAGTTGTGATATGAATTGATATAAGTTGATATGCCTTGGTATTGTGCCGAGGAACTACTCGCCCGCTATTTCCATGGAAATTGTGGGAACTACCTGCCGAGGCACAACTTCAAGGTAGGGAGAGTGGTGATGGATATGTAGATGAGTGCAGATTTAGAAGAGTACTTTGATGTAAAGTCGCATTTATGATGTTTTAATGTTCAGATTCCAGGTTGAATTCTATTATCTTGATATTCATAAATTCATTCTATTTTCTTTATCCAGTTTAATTCATTCACTAAACTAGTAAATTATACTCACACCAGACATGGCTAATCCATGTTGTTTTCTGGGGGTTAGGGAAGTCCCTTTCTGAGGGTGGACGACCTTAACTCTCCTACAGGTTTGAGAACAGCGAGGTGAGGTAATGATATGGTTTGGTTGCTATGCTTTTGTTTGTAGTTGTTGGATTATATATATATGTATATATGATATGTAGTAATAGGGAAAGATGATGTATTATTTGATATTATGGGAAATTATGTGTATGACTATAAGGTGTAATGATATATATAGTGTTGTTATGAAGTCTGAAAGCCTGTACCCACCATGTGCAACCTCCATAATTGAAGGGACGTCTCTCCCTCTTTTCAGTACTGACCTTGTTGTGGAGTATTGAGTTATGTGGTTGGTTTTTGAAAAGGTTTCTCAAAAGTTTTTCAAAAAAATCATATATGTTTTCAAAGAATTTTTTGTTTTAAAATTGTATCTTGCATATTATGAGGAATTAGGCCCCCAAAGCATTATATAATTATTGCATGTGTGTTTCTGCTCATTTTTGGCCTGGGGAGACCGTGGAAATATTGCCTGTGTTGTGAGTTACTGAATTTAGAGCAGAATTCCGTAAGTTTTTTTTTTCGGAGCAGAAATTTCAAGGGAAACTCTTTCGAAATTTTATTTGAAATATAACTATATTAGTTTATGTTTAAAGTGACATAGAAATTGAAAGAATTAAATTTGGATATTTTTCTAGTAAGAAATTGTTACGCCCCGCTTCCCAAAAAGAGTACGGAATACGAATACGCGATAAAAGCCCAGCGAATGATTCTCATTATCCATAAGCCGTTCAAGAATCTTTACAATATTTTATAATAATAATCAGAATCGGAAGCAAAAGAATCAACCAAGTATGCACGTATGAACCAAAATACCAACAAGAGTACTTGAAACCAAAATATGTTAATCTCAAATAGTCCATATCTGAATAAGTCAATATCCTAGGTCACATTGTCCAAATACACATAAATCTAAGTACAAGATATGATTGTTCAAGACAAGCAACAAGAAATAATAATAGCAAAATCCAGCACTAATAGCTCATATCACCAACACCATCTAGTACATGTTCTCTAAAATCTGTGCAGGAATAGGAAAGAGAAAACAAACTCCCAACAATGCAAGTTACGAGCCACTTATAATGCAGGATATAAGTACATGGGAAAAACTAACTAATAGCATGAAATAGGCATGATAACAGAATAGAATTCTTGCATGGCAAGACGATCAAGTGTAAATAGCATATGTCAAGTTTCAAGTAAACAAATATCATGTAAATAAGTAACAAGTTCCAAGTATCAAGTAAACATGTGTCATGTATCAAGTCTCATGTATCATGTAGTCAAGTATCAAATCTCATGTATCATATTCGAGTGTCATGTATCAAGTTTTGTAGTTATTACTATCTAGGTAGCACTTCATGCCGCCCACACCATATGGTTGCTACAGCAATCAGTTTCGCTTTAGATTTCATAGTGAACCATATAGGGCAGTGTACTCAGGGACAAACTCTTAAGTAACAAGTATCAAGCTCCAAGTAACCAAATAACAAGCTCCAAGGACCCAAAATATCAAGCTCTGTGCCAAATATGCAAGTGTCAAGTAGTCACGTGTCAAGCTCCAAATAACAAAATATTAAGCTCCAAATATCAAGTAGGATCGGTGGATCCTCTTCTGAGTACACGTTTCTGAATTATCCACTATTAGATCTGTCCCTTTAACCCCGGCTTGATTATTTCATTATTATTATCAAACAAGCATGTGCAAGAACCAAACATAGCAAGAATATCATGGTATGATCATGTAACAAGTTCAAGTCGCAAGATAAACATGTACGAGTGCAAGATAACACATAAGAGAATAAAATAACCAAATTTCTAATTCAGGACAGCAAGATCATACTACAGAAATCCAAATCTGAATCCGTCGAAATTTCTAGAAAATAGACTCCCGAACGAATCCGTCGAATATTTATAAGTCATAGTATTTCAGAAAAACACAACTCAAAACTGATTTGAATCCAGAAAATACGTTCAGCCAGAAATCAGCAAAACGAATTCAAAGTCAGGAAAACAACATCAAAACCTTTCAAATAAATCCAGAAAAATTCTGGGGTAAACCCCTATATGTCTAGTACTAGAATATAAAGTTTCATAATATTTCAGTAAGATTAGTTTAGTCAAAAAAAATCATAAAACATCAAGAAACGGTAGTTTGGCAAATCTGGAATTCCCAACACTGTTGTACGAAAACAGTCATATCTCGCAAACCGTGAAACAAAATCCAAATCCGTCAAAGGGAGATGAAAATAGACGAAATAAGCTAACTTTCATGTCTCAAAGATTTTTCATACAGTAAAAGTAATTGGGGTGAAAATATGAATCTTTACAGAACAGCGAGCAAAATCCAGCAAGTATAATTTTTATAAACGAACATGAAACGGCACATAAAACTCATTAATAAAATCCACCAAAATTCTGGGTAATCGCTAGATAGGTATAGAAATACTGTGCAAAGTTTTAGATCAAAATAATGTGTTTAGTACTAGTATCCAAATAGTTTAGTCATCGAAATCATCAAGAAACGAATTCTAGAAATAGAATACACCTTAGTAGTAAAACAAGCATAACTCACTCATATGAAAACGAAACGATCTCTGTCAGAAAATTTGGAAAGGAGACAAATTTCTCTACAATTCATGTCTACTACTAAAATTACAAATTCTGACCTTAATATGGTCTAAAATACAAATCAAAACTGATCATCGACAAAATACTGGTTTTCCTAAAAAACCAAATTCAACATAAAATATACGAAACTTGATCCAAACACAACCAATCATGAAATAGAGTCTACAAAGTGTCTAAACAACATGAAATAGGGTAATTAACGTGTCCACAACAAGTCTACCACATGGATCTCAACAAACACCCAAATTCTCACAAATAACTCATAATGTGATCAAATCAAGAATGGCCAAAAACCTAGTTGTTTCATGTTAAATTTTGTGTCGTGAGTCAACTATGGTCAAATAGCACTATAAAGACAAAATCCATCGAGATCATACACACACGAGTTGTCTCTAAAACCCAACTACATTATAAGTGGTATTTAGGACTTGTATCATACGAAAGAATTGAGTACAAGTTACTTATCGTAACCGAAAACAAAAAACAATGAAACCCAAGAATAACGAGAACGGATCCCGATAACGAACAAAACCCACGAACGAAAATCCACGAACCAAACGAACGACTCGCACGATCACACGTGCGAACTCCAACATGTGCAAACTCACGAACCAAGAGAGAGAGAGATCACGAGGGTCGGGGCATCGGCTGTTGCTGGCGCTCCGGCTGTTGCTTGCTGGTCGGACGGCGGAGGGAAGGCAGGGGAGAGAGAGGTGGAGAGATGGATATTGAGTGATCGGGATGGTGGAGGTGGTTGGCTAGGGATCGGGGTCGGGATTTGGGTGTGCTGGCGGTCGGGATTGGAGCAGTCGGAGAGGGTAGTCGGGTGTTGGGGGGCGGCGGCTGGCGCAAACAGGGAGGGGAGAGAAGGGGTCGGGGTTTGATAGGGTTTTAGTGTGTATATATATAGGGTTTGATTAGGGTTGGCAATATGAGATGGGTATTGGGTTGTGGATAGTCGAGGAGTAGTAGTAGGATTAGTTTAATTAGGAGTTGATTAGGATCAAATTGTATTGGGCTCAAAATAGGATTGTAGGTTAATTTGGCTTTGGTGATCAATTAGGGATCAAAAGCAATAGGATTAGGACTAGGGTAGCCAACCAAAATACCATGAACACCCAAGAGCAAACTAAAGAGAACAATAACCAAACAAAGAGGAAAAGAATAACAATCGATGGAGAACGAAGAAAAAGATGAACGAATCAACACAAAGAGCTCAAAATGAAATAAAATGAATATATATTGAAAACAACTCCAATATATAGTTCAGAAAAATACAAGAGAGTACAAATACTCAAGAAGAAGAAAAATACATCAAAAATACGAAAAACAAAAAACAGGGGTTACAGAAATGATATAGATGAGTAATAGGTTAAGTTGAAGATCATTGGAATAAGTGGTAGAAAAAGGAAAAAATAGAGGGGGGAGGGGGGAGGGGGGGTGTTACACACACCACACACACACTCTCTCTCTTTTTCCCCACAAATTTAGATTTTCATATTTGAGGTTTGTAAATTTCTGTTTTTCCTTATTTTTAAGCTTCTTTGACTGCTCGTGTAGAAATTTTCCTGAGTTCTCTGATTGATTTCAAATGCAATGGAAGATTTAAATAGGGATTTTTATTTTTCTTTTTATTGCTCATATAGATATTTACTTGGGTAAATTTCATCCTCTAAAGTTATATTAAAAAAAGCAAATATCTAATCAAAAGTTAAATTTTATTATTTTGCACCCTCAAAGTTCTAAGAAATTGGAATTTACACCCCCCCATTTATAATTATTTTTCAACACATGCTGATGGAAACATTGACTTTTTTTTACAACTAACTGTTGTCCTACTATTCAAACTTGAGCTATATAAACTACTTGATGAAAGTTTCAGATTCATGCATTCGAAAGGATGAAAAGTAATTGTATCCAGTATTATACATGAACATTATTATAGTGTACATCTTAGAAAGTACAATAATGTCTAATAGTAGAATACACCGAGAACATCAAAGTTAACTTGCCAAATATTCTTTGATGTGTTGGACAATACGCTTCTCAAAAATACGGAACACAAGCACGTGACATTGGCCTAGCGAATGACTCACGTCAACCATAAACTATTACCGATTCAATTTAACAATATAAACAAGAATGCGATACAACTACGCATGTAAATAAGAATAAGCACATGAATAACACTATGAATTGAATCATGAAATAACAATAAGATAACCAAATCTGGAAAAAGAAAAAAAAAGTAATAATCATGGGTCAAATGCCCACAATAAAATAAAAATAACAACATTCATGATTTGAGTCTTTATAACATAAACAATAAATAAATAAGCGTCGATGCTATCAATTCCTTTGCCAGTGTTGTTGTCCCAATCCATCAGACAATTCTCCTTGATTACTTATAGGTTGTTCATCTGAAAAGAGAGAATAATATGTCCTTAGAGCAAATCACGAACAGCAAGTAGAGGAAACAATGAACAAAGGAATTTATGATAGTCATTAACAATAACAATAATGATTACAATAGCGGTAAGCAATAATGATAATAATGTTCCATAATGATGACAATGTGCAATGATAATGTGATGACAATCTTAAGTCTATTATTTATTTTAGTCCTAACTAATGCACGTACTATTGCATTCCGTACCACAGGTTCGATGCATACAACCAATTTCGTTTAGACCTAAGCAACGATATTCATTATTCAGTAATCACGATTCACTCTTTGATGTACGATATGATACTTCGGCAACGATACGATACACGATAGAATGAGTTACTACCGTAAGCCACAATCAATCGATAAAACACTACCCGTAAGTCGAAATTCAATAATTTTTAGTGTTCTGGAAACTAGAAACATAAGGTTATATTTCATATTTACAAATGTTCATGGTTCAGTGTGAATAGATGGGTCAAAAAGATCATACAATTTCAGACAGACAGTAAAATTTCTGGATTTACATATTTCATGGTATAAAAATGATCCAAGATTATAGTTATCAATTCAATTAATCAATTAACATGGTAAGCATGACGACAAGGAAATTACAGCGAAGAAACACAACCATACATTAATCTAATGCTAAACAATACATCAAATCAATGGTTCAACCAAATAGCAACCTACGATGCAACTCTACAATAGTTCATCGATGAGATGACATGCATTAATAATCCCTAATATCAAAGATCTATATGAAATGCATGAAAGACATGATATTTAGACTCAAATATCGGCATGAAGTTAAAAATAAGGGGATTAGCTCGTGTAAATCCTCGATATTCCCAATGAGAAGCAAGGCAAATAATAATATATAATGAAAGCGATGAGATCTACTTACAAAAATTTCAATAAACCTTCTTGAATACAGACACAATGAACGATTCAAGAAAGATACGATGACTTGCCTTTAGACGACGTTGGGTCCGAATATGCAAGAATAACGGGATTAGGCTCCCGGGGTGACACGTGCACTCTACGTATAAAAGAGACACACAACAACACAGCAAGAGCAGGCAACAACAAAGCGACGACAGTAAGAGCAAGGCGGCGACAGTAAGGGCTCGGCAAGCAGCGAAGCAACGACGGCGAGAGGCTTCGGCTTCGATGTCTGTAGGCGGTGGCTCTCTGGCGGTTGACGACGTGGCACGGGGTGGCAGTGGGGTAGGGTGCCGACGAGGATGGTGGTCGAGGGAGGACAGGGACGGCTGCGGGGCGGCGGTGCTGCACATGCAGAGACGATGGGTGTTGGATGACGACCGGGGTGCGGTGAGGTGGCTCGACGGTTGACGGCGATGGGGTGAGGGGGTAGGGAAGGGGGGAGGGGGGTTGACGATGATCGGGATGAGGATTGAAATGGGCTTGGGGGGGTTTGGAAAAGCACAGAGGAGAGGGGTGACGGCTGTTGTATATGTAGATGATTAGGAGTAATTAGGGTTAGGGGGTTAATTAGTATATATATATATATATATATATATAGAGAGAGAGAGAGAGAGAGAGAGAGAGAGAGAGAGAGAGAATCAGGGTTAAGTTGGGTTAATGGGTAGTGCGGTATAGGGTTAGGATCCAATAAAAATGGGTTATTGGGTTAGATCAATAGGTTAAATATAGATCCAAAGATGAATGAGAACCAAAATAGACATACTCATGAACTACAGAAAAATCACGAATAAAAAAAATAGAAAATTATCAACCCAAAACAATAATAGGAAATAAAAGAGAATGAAAATTAATGGGATTCAAATTCCAAACTGAGAAATAAGATTCGAACATCATCTTGAAATCAAATGATAGCTCGTGAATAATATTAGAACTAATATTATTAGATACAATAAATGAAGCAAAATGAAATGTTATAGAATTACAAAAGAGATTACAATGGGAATCGATAAAAAGGGGAAAACGAAAACGGGAATTACAACTTTACTGGTGGATTTCCTGATGGTTGGGCTCATGTGTTATACGTGAATCACTCAATGTACTTATTTTGGGGAGTTGGGGCTAATGTTGTCGTCTGTTGTTAGTTCTATCGGCATGTAGCCATTTTTTTTGTATCTATAACTATATTCTATGTTTTAATTACATTTGATGTTAATTCTATATAGATGTGTTGGCTGGAGCCTTGATGAGTGTATTTATATGATATAAAAAAGAATTTAGAGATACTTATGTGATTGTTTGACGACATTCTAATTTTTTTTGTTACTTATCGTGGAGTTTCTAGCCTGGTGGTATTGCATATAAATCTTATATATATAGGTGGCCCTTCGGTTGAGAACTAATTGGGTGAGAACTTCGTGAGAACTCACGAAGTAGACCCCCCATGAAAAATCCGAACCGACCATCCCGTTCTACATGCCTTACATAGCATAACATAAAGAACGAACTTCAAATTATTTGAATTCTTTATGTTATGCTATCTAAGGCATGTAGAACGAGATGGTCGGTTCGGATTTTTCATGGGGAGTCTACTTCGTGAGTTCTCACGGAGTTCTCACCAAAATTAGTTCTCAACCGAAGGGCTCCCTATATATATATATATATATATATATATATATATATATATATATATATTAAACTTCTATAAAAAAAATTTAAAAAAAAATTGGGACCGTTAAAATTGTGATCAGAAGAAGCTTCATCTTTCGGATGTCATAATTTGAAAATTCTTATATCTCTTCTCAAATATAGAAGAATAATGTTTCCTTCGAACTCAACATCTTTTAGTCTAAAATTTTCAAAATTTGAAAATTTTGCCAACAACTGCATATGCTCTTACATAATTTAGAATGAAAAATTAAACAACATTAAAAGTCATTAAACATTGGGATTCAAGATTTTAGGAGTTGCAAGCTGTTTTTTTTTTGTTATTTAAGAAAACAGAATGTGAGAGAAGATTACTGAAATGTTGGGAGTAAAAGTATGTAGCTTTATAATCCCATATCGGTCAAATTGGGTCTCGTAAACATCTTTATATTTCAAATTTCTACTGTCTGTATAAATGTCCTGGTTCTATTGAGCTTCCATGTGAGCCATGCAAGGAAAGACACTATATTTAATTTTTATAATAATAATAAAAATAAATAAATAAATAAATAAATAAATAAAACCCACCCCCACTGCTTACATTTCAACCAGTCCATGTGAACATAACAACCCCGGGTATTACATATTTGCCCCTGGGGCAAATCAAATGACGAACGTCATCTTGAAATCAAATCCAAACTGAGAAATAAGATTCGAACACTGAAAAATAAATATTCGAACGTCATCTTGTGGCGGACTGGAAGGAAAGGAAAATTAATGGGGATTCAACCAGTCCGCTTGCATTTCAACCAGTCCAAACAACAAATCCAGTGGTGGGATGTAACATAACCCCGGGGTATTACATATTTGCTACTAGGATGGTGGCGGACTGGAAAGAAAGGAAAATTATTGGGATTCAAATTCCAAACTGAGAAATAAGATTCGAACATCATCTTGAAATCAAATGATATCATACAATAAATGAACCAAAATGAAATGTTATTGAATTACAAAAGAGATTACAATGCGGGAATTACAACTTTACTGGTGGATTGCCTGATGGTTGGGCTTATGTGTTATACGTGAATCACTCAATGTATTTATTTTGGGGAGTTGGGGCTAATGTGGTCGTCTGTTGTTAGTTCTATCGGCATGTATTCATTTTTTTTGTATTTATAACTATATTCTATGTTTTAATTACATCTGATGTTAGTTCTATATAGATGTATTGGTTGGAGCCTTGATGAATTCATCTGTATGATATAAAAAAAGAATTTAGAGATACTTATGTGATTGTTTGACGACATTCTATTTTTTTTTATTACTTATCGCGGAGTTTCTAGCCCGGTGGTATTGTATATAAATCTTATACATACATACATACATACATATACATATACATACATATATATATATATATATATATATATATATATATATATATATATATATATATATATATATATATATATATATATATATATATATATAACTTCTATAAAAAAAATTGGGATGTATATCGTCCGACACTAGTTACGGTTAAAATTGTGATCAGAGGAAGCTTCATTTTTCAGATGTTATAATTTGAAAATTCTTATATCTCTTCTCAAATATAGAAGAATAATGTTTCCCTCAAACTCAAAATTTGGGTATTTAGCTGGCGACTGCAACATCTTTTAGTCTAAAATTTTCAAAATTTGAAATTTTAGTCAACAACTACATATGCTCTTACATAATTTAGAATGAAAAAATAAACAACATTAAAAGTTATTAAACATTGGGATTCAAGATTTTAGGAGTTGCAAGCTGTTTTTTTTTGTTATTTAAGAAAACAGAATGTGAGAGAGAAGATTACTGAAATGTTGGGAGTAAAACTATGTAGCTTTATAATCCCATATCGGTCAAATTGGGCCTCGTAAACATCTTTATATCTCAAATGTTTACTGTCTGTATAAATGTCCTGGTTCTATTGACCTTCCATGTGAGCAATGCACGGAAAGACCCTGTATTAAACCATTTTTTTTTTTTGATGAATCGGATAAAGTCAAAAGACTCCAGCCCACCAAATATATAATATAAATCAATAAGGTACTACAATGGGAAGGTTTTACAAGAGGTAAAAACCAGCAAGAAACAAACTCAGTCAGATCACAGAGGCAATACAACCTGGGGTCCAGCCCCACCACAACCACAGTCCACAAACGAACCAACACAAATAGGGCATCAGGGCCAGGGCGAAGCCCAATCAGCCTCACGCGCAACTGCTCCGACTACGGCAGGTCAGGGACACCCAGAAGCCAAAACGGCCAACGCCGAATACTCACCATCTCTCCCCAAGGGCGAACAAGAGTAGGGCTGCCCATGCACCGCACCATCCAGCCGCAGAGCTAGCGAAACAACACGGCGGGGAGCCTCTCCGACGCCACCTACAGACCACCTCTGGCGAGTCCCTGGAAATCAGAGCGCATAAAACGCGAGAAAACCTTGCAGATCCCAGAGGAGCACGCAAACGGGAGTAACCTGAAGAGAAAAAATGAATATCCAAGAGTGCAGGACCCGGCAATAGGGCCAATGACGCGATACAACCACATAAACACAGAATCCATAACACTCTAGAGAGAAACAGATACCAAGCATAAAGCAACCATGACTAATATAGTAGATGAAATTGATCATACAAGCAGGTACACCCAGAACATAGAAATGTCAACAGAGTAGGCTTCCAGAGCCGCAAAGAGAAAAGAGGGTGGTAAGAGAGTACATCCAGTACCAAAATAGAAAAGGAAAACTTAAGCATGCTCCAAGCTGAGATACCCTCAAACTGCCAGGCTCAGCAAAAGACCTGCACAATTGATGAAGAGAGCAAATGTACCTAGTGGAATCGACCTCAGCTCGGAAGCAAGAGAAGAGCTGCAACAAAACCGGATAAGGACTAGCCCGAGTCTCTTTAGAGACAAACAAAAGGGGCTAACAATCCACAAAAGAAGCAACAAGCTCCAACCTCAAACCTGATACAAAACACAAGAAACCATAAGAATGATAGTAAAAGTCATAATGCATTGAGGTTACGCAAACAAATATGAGCATCTGTTAATCTGAAACAATGAAGAGCTAATCTAGCCTTATGATTTAATGCCGCAGCGTAGAAATTGAAGAGATAGATAAATTCCTCAATAATTGTGGAGATATTGGAAGCTCTATGTTGGAACCACCGTTTGTTCCTCTCCAACCACGAAACCCAGAAAATAATATGAACCGACAAAGACCACGACTTACGATACTTGGAATTAATAGGTTTAACCAACCAACATGATTCAATCTTATCGGGAATGTGCGGGAATTCCCAAGCTAAGGTAGCTATTTTCCACAACGGTCGGAAGAAGTTACAACTGATAAGAAGATGATTGGCGTCTTCTTGAGAATTGGAGCACAGTTGACACAATTGTCCCCAAGCCAAATTCCTTTTGTTAAGGTTCTCAACCGTGAGTAACCGGTTGTTAAGGGCGAGCCAGCTATTGATTTTAATCTTAAGAGGAGCACAAGACTGCCAAATAAGTTTAGCAGAAGGGGAAGAAATACCTCGGAAGTTGAGAAAATTATAGAACGATTTGACCGTGAAGATCCCTGCTGAATTCCACCTCCAGACCCAGTCTTCTTTATCGCCCCAAACGTATTGGTTGAGAATGACAAGGAGGTCGTTGAGATCCGCGGAGAGGTTAGACGGGATCTCCACAGAGAAAGGGATATACCAATGTCTTTGATTGTTAATGATATTATAACAGTCAACCACATAAGCGGCTGGGTAGGATGCAAGACGAAAGAGGGCCGGAAAAGCGGACGCCAGATTGATGTTTCCGATCCAAATATCCGACCAGAACTTGGTCCTGGATCCGTCAAGACAAATATGGCGGATGCCCACACTGAAAGCAGCAGCCGCTTTCCATACCCCTTTCCAGAACGGAGAAGCACCGTGGTGCACTTGAGAGTGGAAGTCCTCAATAAAGGTTGAGGGGAAACACCTATCTCTGATGCTCTGAATCCAAGGGAGATGCTCGAATTTAAAGAATCTCCACAGCCATTTACCTAGCAGGGCTAAGTTCTGATGCCTGAGGTTTATCACCCCAAGGCCACCCGCCTCTTTAGAAGAGCAAACCTTAGGCCAATTACAAAGGTGCGACCCTGGCTTAGAAATGGAGGACCCAGACCAGAAAAAGTTGCTTCTAATACTGTCAATGCGCTTAAGAACCCAAGACGGAACGTAATAGAATGACATCATGTATGTTGGGATAGAGGATAGAACAGAATTAAGGAGGATCAATCTACCACCTCTGGAAAGCAGCTTACCAGCCCAAAAGTTGAGTCTGGCAGCTAGGGATGCTTTCGGATCGGATACGGATCGGATATTGGCTATACCAACATCCTTATCCGCATTCCAAATACGGATTTGGATACGGATACGGATATGACTCGGAAAAAAATAATCATATCCGTATCCGCAAATTTCGGATACGGATGCGAATCGGATAGGGTCTACCGGATAACAGATACGAATTCGGGTATCAAACATATAGTTTTTGCTATATTTTATTTCCTTAACTAGTTCTTAGATATTTATATCACTGAATTACGGGTATCAATTTACATATCTAATCTTTCTTAGCTACTATGATTAATCTTTTAATATAAACTAGTTTCTATATATCCGATACTATAGATTGCAAACTTATCTTTTCAATTACCATAATCTAGTTAAATTGTGCAGTCTCATCATGCTCCTTGCATTACAAATAAAAAAATTAGTTTACCACAACTACAAGAATAGCATCATTACCAGTTCATCAGTTAGTTTTGAACATCATGGAGATAACAGTTATGGATTATAGTTAATTATTCATCAATTAGTTGAATTCCATTTTACAAATGAGGAAATTCCCAAACCAAATGGTAGTGAAACGGTAACTTTCATTTGTACGTTCAAAAGCTTCATAATTGCCAAAATTAGATTCAAGACTTCGAAAGTATTGTGAATCAGGTAACCATATGCATAGAAATAATCTACCTCCATAAAGGAGAATTCTTATTCCAAGTATCTTTGATAAATTCCAACATATTTAATATTCCAGTTAGCGTAGCTATCTATTTCCGATTCAGCGTTTCATATTCACGATATTCATAAAAAATTACAGATGATACTAAACAATGAAAGTTCTTCAACGCAAACGCATACCTCCATTGCTTATTTACAGCTTTAGCTTGCGCAGAGCCCTCCAAAGAGTTAGCATGGTCCAGCTTCCCAAATCCATACCTATCAACTACTCGTGCCGGAGCCGGAGCCACTCCAGCTTCAAGAAACTCATCACTTGCCTTCTTCTTCTTCTCCATTTCCACTGTCAAAAACAATATCTTAATCACACTATATCCAAATAAAAAATCTAATTATTCAAAAAAAATCTAAAACAACAAGAAGGGGAAGAACATGCCTCAATCTGCTCACTTGATCAATATCTCCATTCATCCGATGACCAAATTGACGAGGAAACCCTCATTTTAGGTTCAAGAACTCGTTTCGCCTTCGAATTCTCTTTACCAAAAAGCAAGTAACATTTTGGGAAAATAGATTGATGGAGAAGATGGCGGCGGAGGCGGAGACGGAGCCAAAACCCTAGATCCGGCCTGATCTAGATTTTGGATGAGGACGACGGCGACGTCGATAGCGATCGGAACCGAGGCCGAAGCTAGGGTTTTCACTTGGTCATTTTGTGGTGGCCTCTTGATTTTTAGGGTTTGAGGGTTTGGAATCGAGAAATGGGAAATTCAGGAGATAAGAGGCTGGAGATTAGGAGATGACGGTGAGGAGGGTAAAGGAGGAGCTGAATTTGGGGTGTTTGTTATCAGGTTTCGGGTAGGAATGAGAGAGAGATGATATTTTTTTTGGATATATATGATAAATAAATATCATATTTTTTTGCGGATATCCGTATCCGAATCCGCTTTTTTATGGGATATCTATATTCGTATCCGTATCTGAAATTTTTTGAATTTGGATATCCGAATCCGTATCCATATCCGCCCGGATAAGGATTTTTCATATCCGTATCCACAAAAATTTCGGATTCGGATACGAATCGGATCGGATATATCCTTATCCGAGAGCATCCCTAGTGGCAGCTACCTTGTCCACCATGGGAATCCAATCCGATTTATGAAGTTTACCCCATCTGAGAGGGATACCTAAATAAGTGATAGGGAAGGTAGCGATTGGACAGTTGAAGAAATTGGAAATCTCCAGTTGACGATTTGGGTCGCCTCCCAACCAGAGAACGGAGGACTTTTGGAAATTGATCGAGAGGCCCGACGCCAATTCAAAGCAGTAAATAAGAAGTTTAAGGTTTCGAAGGATTTGAAAATTCGGCTTAGCAAAGATAATCGTATCATCCGCATAGTGCAAGTATCATCCGCATAGTGCAAGTGAAAGATGCCCACAAAAAAAAGGTTATCCACATCGTTGTAAATAAAAGTAATCCATTGTATAGTCCACATTCATTGGGTATGACCAGCACTCTTATGGGGCCTACTTATGTGAGCGAGTGGGGCCTACTTAGCCTACGTACTTCATGTTGCGAGTGCAGAGTGGGGCCTACTTAGCCTACGTACTTTATGTTGCGAGTGCGGAGTGGGGCCTACCTAGCCTACTTAAGTCAGCGAGTGGGGACTACTTATGTGAGCGTTCTTACAAAACCGTACATTACATACAAAAAAACGAAAATCTATAAGTAGGATATCTCTTCAGTCCAAACATCCAAACAAAATCCACCCGAAAAAAACTGGTCATCCTTCTTAACCCGAACATGGATGCGATCAACAAGATTTTCCTTGGGTTAGCTTCTACTGCAATTGTCACCTTCACCGCCGGCTACATAACAACCCCAATGGGCCAAAAGTCATTGAAGGCAGTGACATCTGAAGTCCATGTTTTTCCTCCTCCTATTGATGTTTTCGCCTTCTCAATGCTTGTTGTCCTCGTCATAGCTGTGGCAGCCACAAGGTACCCGAGCTTAAGCTTGGAGGAATTTTCTTTTTTCTTCGTAATGCTGGCATTCTCTTCAATAGGAGACATCCTTCTCCAACAACGCAAGTTCATGTGGATTATGTATGTTCCTTGCTTGTTGGATATGTCATTTTTTTTGTATATGGTTAGTCGATTGATATTGGCTTGGATTAGGACAAAAGTGCATCTGTGTATCGTCAAGTTGTTTGGTGGTGCAACCAACGTGGAGGTGGAGGTTCAGGGAATCGACGCAATGGTTTAGCATAGAAAATGAGGGTACCTTGAGCTTGTAGTATTGTATTGGTTAGGGGTATGTCTATAGAATTCTGATTACACGAGCAGCATTAAGACTTTGTTTGGTATGACTATGAATAAAAAAGCTATTGTCAAAAAAAGTTAGATGGTATATGCCAATTTATGATAGTATATATCTCTGTGGCATGCTTATCATCTCTATGCTCTATTCTCTGATAAATTTAGATGTGTTTTGAGCACAAACGTGAATCGTTTTTCATTTTTATTTTTAGTCCCGATGAGAAAATGGGCTAGCCTTATAATTCTTGAGGCCCATATCTCTGTGTGGCATGATATTTAGGCTCAAATATGGACACTAAGTCAAAAATAAAGGGATTAGCTCGTGTAAATCCTCTATATTCACAATGAGAAGCAAGGCAAATAATAATATATAATGAAAGCGATGAGAATTACTTGCGAAAGTTTTAATAAACATTCTTGAATACAGACACAATGAACGATTCAAGAAAGATACAGTGACTTGCCTTTAAACGACGTTGGGTCCGAATATGCAAGAATAACGGGATTAGGCTCCCGGGTGACACGTGCACTCTACGTGTAAAAGAGACACACAGCAACACAGCAAGAGCAAGGCAACAACAAAGCGACGACAGTAAGAGCAAGGCGGTGACAGTAAGGGCTCAGCAAGCAGCGAAGCAACGACAGCAAGAGGCTTCGGCTTCGACGTCTGCAGGCGGTGGCTCTCTGGCGGCTGACGACGTGGCACGGGGTGGCAGTGGGGTAGGGTGCCGACGTGGATGGTGGTCGAGGGAGGACAGGGGCGGCTGCGGGGCGGCGGTGCTGCACATGCAGAGACGGTGGGTGTTGGATGACGACCGGGATGCGGTGAGGTGGCTCGACGACTGACGGCGATGGGGTGGGGGGATAGGGAAGGGGGGAGGGGGTTGACGATGATCGGGATGAGGATTGAAATGGGCTTGGGGGGGTTCGGAATAGCATAGAGGAGAGGGGTGACGGTTGTTGTATATGTAGATAATTAGGAGGAGTGATTAGGGTTAGGGGGTTCATTAGTATATATATATATATATATATATATATATAGAAAGAGAGAGAGAGAGAGAGAATCAGGGTTAAATTGGGTTAATGGGTAGTGCGGTATAGGGTTAGGATCCAATAAAAATGGGTTATTGGGTTAGATCGATAGGTTAAACATAGATCCAAAGATGAATGAGAACCAAAATAGACATACTCATGAACTACAGAAAAATCACGAATAAAATAAATAGAAAATTATCAACCCAAAACAATAATAGGAAATAAAAGAGAAGGAAAATTAATGGGATTCAAATTCCAAACTGAGAAATAAGATTCGAACATCATCTTGAAATCAAATGATAGCTCGTGAATAATATTAGAACTAATATTATTAGATACAATAAATGAAGCAAAATGAAATGTTATAGAATTACAAAAGAGATTACAATGGGAATCGATAAAAAGGGGAAAACGAAAACGTACGGGAATTACAACTTTACTGGTGGATTGCCTGATGGTTGGGCTTATGTATTATATGTGAATCACTCAATGTACTTATTTTGGGAAGTTGAGGCTAATGTTGTCGTCTGTTGTTAGTTCTATCGGCATGTAGCCATTTTTTTGTATATATAACAATATTCTATGTTTTAATTACATTTGATGTTAGTTCTATATAGATGTGTTGGCTGGAGCCTTGATGAGTTTATTTGTATGATATAAAAAAAGAATTTAGAGATATTTATGTGATTGTTTGACGACATTCTAATTTTTTTTTTGTTACTTATCGTGGAGTTTCTAGCCCGGTGGTATTGCATATAAATCTTATACCTATATATATATATATATATATATATATATATATATATATATATATATATATATATATATATATATTAAACTTCTATAAAAAAAAATTGGGATGTATATTGTCCGACACTAGTTACGGTAAAAATTGTGATCAGAAGAAGCTTCATTTTTCGGATGTTATAATTTGAAAATTCTTATATCTCTTCTCAAATATGGAAGAGTAATGTTTCCCTCAAACTCAAAATTTGGGTATTTAGCAAGGGATGCAACATCTTTTAGTCTAAAATTTTCAAAATTTGAAAATTTAGCCACAGCTGTATATGCTCTTACATAATTTAGAATGAAAAAATAAACAACATTAAAAGTCATTAAACATTGGGATTCAAGATTTTAGGAGTTGCAAGCTGTTTTTTTTGTTATTTAAGAAAACAGAATGTGAGAGAGAAGATTACTGAAATGTTGGGAGTAAAAGTATGTAGCTTTATAATCCCATATCGGTCAAATTGGGTCTCGTAAACATCTTTATATTTCAAATTTCTACGGTCTGTAAAAATGTCGTGGTTCTATTGACCTTCCATGTGAGCAATACACGGAACGACCCTGTATTTAAAATAAAATAAAATAAAATAAAATAAAATAAAATAAAATAAAATAAAATATATATATATATAAAAATAATCCACATCATTGTAAAAGTAGTCCACATCATTGAAAGGTCAATGTGTACATACAGCCAAATCCTTGCTTAAAAGTCCTAAATCCTTGCTCTGGTCCTAAATCCTTTACATCCAGAGCCAAAAATGCCAAAAGCAAAAACGAGAGCTTCCTTACATCCAAAAACAATAACGAAAATCTATAAATAGATATCTCTTCAGTCCAAACATCCAAACAAAATCCAGTCAGTCCTAAATAGAGAGATATAGATCTCCCACCCGAAAAAAACTGGCCATCCTTCTTAACCCGAACATGGATGCGATCAACCAGTTCTTCCTTGGGTTAGCTTCTAGTGCAATTGTCACCTTCACCGCCGGCTACATAACAACCCCAATGGGCCAAAAGTCATTGGAGGCAGTGACATCTGAAGTCCGTGTTTTTGCTCCTATTGATGTTTTCGCCTTCTCAATGCTTGCTGTCCTCTTCTTAGCTGTGGCAGCCACAAGGTACCCGGACTTTAGCTTGGAGGAATTTTCTTTTTTCTTCGTAATGCTGGCATTCTCTTCATTAAGGAGACATCCTTCTCCAACAACGTAAGTTCATGTGGATTATGTATGTTCCTTGCTTGTTGGCTATGTCAATTTTTTTGTGTAGGGTTACTCGATTGATATTGGCTTGGATTAGGACAAGAGTGTATCCGTGTATCGTCAAGTTGTTTGATGGTGCAACCAACGTGGTGGTTCAGGGAATCGAGGCAATGGTTTAGCATAGAAAATGAGGGTACCTTGAGCTTGTAGTATTGTATATCTATAGAATGCTGATTACACGCATTAAAGCAGCATTAAGACTTTGTTTGGTATAACTATGAATAAAAAAGCTATTGTCAAAAAAAGTTAGATGGTATATGTCAATTTATGATAGTATATTTCTTTGTGTGGCATGCTTATCATCTCTATACTCTATTCTCTGATAAATTTAGATGTGTTTTGAGCACAAACGTGAATTGTTTTTCTTTTTTCTTTTTAGTCCCGATGAGAAAATGGGCTAGCCTTATAATTCTTGAGGCCCATATCTCTGTGTGGCATGATATTTAGACTCAAATATCGACACCAAGTCAAAAAATAAGGGGATTAGTTCCCGGGTGACACGTACACTCTACGTGTAAAAGAGACACACAGCAACACAGCAAGAGCAAGGCAACAACAAAGCGACGACAGTAAGAGCAAGGCGGCAACAGTAAGGGCTCGGCAAGCAGCGAAGCAGCGACAGCGAGAGGCTTCGGCTTCGACGTCTGCAGGCGGTGGCTCTCTGGCGGCTGACGACGTGGCACGGGGTGGCAGTGGGGTAGGGTGCCGACGAGGATGGTGGTCGAGGGAGGACAGGGGCGGCTGCGGGGCGGCGGTGCTGCACATGCAGAGACGATGGGTGTTGGATGACGACCGGGGTGCGGTGAGGTGGCTCGACGGCTGACGGCGATGGGGTGGGGGGTAGGGAAGGGGGGAGGGGGGTTGACGATGATCGGGATGAGGATTGAAATGAGCTTGGGGGGTTCGGAAAAGCACAGAGGAGAGGGGTGACGGCTGTTGTATATCTATACTATTATTAAGCAAAGCTCTATTTTGGCGGTTTTTTACTATCATGCCCCCATATACATAAAAAGCTTTAAAAAATATATAAGGTTAATTTTGTAATTTTCACTTCACATTTAAAGCCTCCATAAAATTCTGTTCTCTCAAAAATCGAAATCGTCTCTTCCTCTCCCTCCATCGAATCCGTGCATTGCACGTGCATATCCCCAGTGCAAATTGCACGTGCTAACCCATAAAACGTGCATTGCACGTGCGGATTACTAGTGTAGATAATTAGGAGGAGTGATTAGGGTTAGGGGGTTAATTAGTATATATAGAGAGAGAGAATCAGGGTTAAATTGGGTTAATGGGCAGTGCGGTATAGGGTTAGGATCCAATAAAAATGGGTTACTGGGTTAGATCAATAGGTTAAAGATAGATCCAAAGATGAATGAGAACCAAAATAGACATACTCATGAACTACAGAAAAATCACCAATAAAATAAATAGAAAATTATCAACCCAAAACAATAATAGGAAATAAAAGAGAAGGAAAATTAATGGGATTCAAATTCCAAACTGAGAAATAAGATTCAGAACATCATCTTGAAATCAAATGATAGCTCCTGAATAATATTAGAACTAATATTATTAGATACAATAAATGAAGCAAAATGAAATGTTTTTTTTTTTTTGACGAATAAAAGGTAGGATTTTCCTACCTCACAGAATATATATATATATATATTAAAAAGAGTTTAAGCACTATTACAAAAAACAATCTGAATAGAGGTTACTAAAGATAAACGAGTCACTTGATGGGTCCAGGTTTGAGATAGCATGCATCTGTGTCGTAGAGAGGGCAGTGGACTATTGTCGTACTCCTCTACTAGACTCAAAAACATGATCTCATCCCCCTTCTCCATCAACAGCAAGTAACTCGTATAAAAAGACCTCTAAACAGATATCCAAAAAGTAATTTCAAGTTACATCAGCAGAGTTATCAAAACTATGAATCCAAAAGATCAAAAATAACAACCATCCACAGATAAAGCAGCTCTGAACTGCAAGACTAGGCCGAACAACTCCCCTCGTCGCTATCCAACTGATCATCCCGTATGAGTGCTAGAGCATCTTGCACTCCTGCTATTTCCATCTCGTTCATCAGCTTTGCCTTCTTTTTCCCGCTGTCCATTCCATCTATCCAAGAGCGAAAATAAAAAATTGCATTAGTAATAATGTCCTTTGCTTGCACGGCCTTACAAGTAAAAGTGCGTTGATTTCTAGCAAGCCACAAACTCCAGCAAATTGAGACAGTTAAAAGATGCCAAGTGAATCTGTGATTGTGAGTTTCAAAACACCAGGTCGTGAAGCACTCGTGTATATGATGGGGCATGTTATGGATATTGAGCATAGCGGTGAAGTGTTTCCAAGTTGCTACAGCAACTGGGCATTCAAAAAAGATATGAAAGGTCGATTCAACAGGACATGCACAAGCTGTGCATGTAGTGTCGCCCGACCAACCTTTAGTGTGAAGAAATTCCTTCGAGTTGAGCTTGTTCCAACTAAGCAGCCAGATGAACACCTTGCATTTGAGCGGGGCAGGCGAGGACCAAGTAGCAGTGTAGTAAGGGGAACGGAGGCCAGCCATGATGAAGAAGTTATAAGCCGACTTGACAGTATAAATAGAGGATGCAGTCAGTCGCCAGGATGGTTGATCTTCAGAAGCTGTGGGTTGGAAGTCTGCAAGCAACTCAAGCAGGCGCAGTTTGTCCTCTCTCATTGATTCAGTTAGGACACAATTAAGTCTCGGCTGCCAGGTCCAAGAGCCATCTGACCAAGATCCCTGTGAAAGAATGTCAGCTTCAGAATTCCATGCCGCAGCAGCCAGGGTTGGAAATAGGGAAGAAATGCTGGCTCCATGGATCCATTTGGACGTCCAAAAATTGATGAGCGTACCCTTACCAAGGCTCCATTTGATGTTAATAAGGAATTGGTCTTTTAGCGGATATATACCCTTCCAGAAGCAAGAGGCAGTAGAAGGACATATCAGTTGGTTTGAATCACTGCGTTGATACAGGCTTCGAAGAGTTTGGCTTGGCAGGGAATCTGAAGCAAGCAAATTCCACCACCACTTCATCAGGAGAGCTTCCAAAATGAAATGTTATAGAATTACAAAAGAGATTACAATGGGAATCGATAAAAAGGGGAAAACGAAAACGGGAATTACAACTTTACCGGTGGATTGTCTGATGATTGGGCTTATGTGTTATATGTGAAACACTCAATGTACTTATTTTGGGGAGTTGGGGCTAATGTTGTCGTCTGTTGTTAGTTCTATTGGCATGTAGCCATTTTTTTGTATCTATAACTATATTCTATGTTTTAATTACATTTGATGTTAGTTCTATATAGATGTGTTGGCTGGAGCCTTGATGAGTTTATTTGTATGATATAAAAAAAGAATTTAGAGATACTTATGTGATTGTTTGACGACATTCTAAATTTTTTTTGTTACTTATCGTGGAGTTTCTAGCCCGATGGTATTGCATATATATATATATTTTAAACTTCTATAAAAAAAAATTGGGATGTATATTGTCCGACACTAGTTACCGTTAAAATTGTGATCAGAAGAAGCTTCATTTTTCGGATGTCATAATTTGAAAATTCTTATATCTCTTCTCAAATATAGAAGAGTAATGTTTCCTTCAAACTCAACATCTTTTAGTCTAAAATTTTTAAATTTTGAAAATTTAGCCAACAACTGCATATGCTGTACATAATTTAGAATGAAAAAATGAACAACATTAAAAGTCATTAAACATTGGGATTCAAGATTTTAGGAGTTGCAAGCTGTTTTTTTTGTTATTTAAGAAAACAGAATGTGAGAGAAGATTACTGAAATGTTGGGAGTAAAAGTATGTAGCTTTATAATCCCATATCGGTCAAATTGGGTCTCGTAAACATCTTTATATTTCAAATTTCTACTGTCTGCATAAATGTCCTGGTTCTATTGAACTTCCATGTGAGCAATGCACGGGAGGACACTGTATTTAAATAAATAAATAAATCCCACGTTACATTTCAACCAGTCCAAACAGGGGGGGGGAGGTATTTACATATTTGCCACTGGGATGTGGTGGGGGGGATGGTGGCGACAGGAAGGAAAGGAAAAAAATTGGGTTACTAGTTAAGGTTAAAATTGAGCTTCATTTTTCGTATGTTATAATTTGAAAATTCTTATATCTCTTCTCAAATTTAGAAGAGTAATATTTGCCACTGGGATGTGGTGGGGGGGATGGTGGCGACAGGAAGGAAAGGAAAAAAATTGGGTTACTAGTTAAGGTTAAAATTGAGCTTCATTTTTCGTATGTTATAATTTGAAAATTCTTATATCTCTTCTCAAATTTAGAAGAGTAATGTTTCCCTCAAACTCAAATTTTGGGTATTTAGCTAGCGACTGCAACATTTTTTAGTCTAAAATTTTCAAAATTTGAAATTTTAGCCAACAACTACATATGCTCATACATAATTTAGAATGAAAAAATACACAACATTAAAAATCATTAAACATTGGGATTCAAGATTTTAGGAGTTGCAAACTGTTTTTTTGTTATTTAAGAAAACAGAATGTGAGAGAGAAGATTACTGAAATGTTGGGAGTAAAAGTATGTAGCCTTATAATCCCATATCGGTCAAATTGGGTCTCGTAAACATCTTTACATTTCAAATTTCTACTGTCTTTAGAAATGGCCTGGTTCTATTGAGTTTCCATGTGAGCAATACACGGAAAAATCCTGTATTAAAAATTTCAGGGACTATACTCCCACTTCAATTTTCATTCTCCCCTTCTGTGATTCTCCCGTTCACTATAAAATTTCAGGGACCTGTTGAACTGTACTATATAAAATTCAAAATTTTCTGTGAATTCGATAAAATAATACTTCCCCTTCTGTGAATTCGATTATAAAATAATACTTCCCCTTGAACTGTACTATAAAATTCAACTAATACTACAAAATTCAACTATAAAATTCGACTAATAGTACAAAATTCCACCGTCCACCTTCTGTGATTCTCCCCTTCTGTCTCCTTCTGTGAATACGACAAAATAATACTTCCCCTACTGAGTGATTCTCCCCGTCAGCAGATGGAGAGTCCGTCCCCCTACTGAGATTCTCCCCGTCAGCAGAAGAAAAGTCCGTCCACGCTCCCAAAAAACATTCTCAACATCCCAATCCAAATGCTATACATACCCCCAAATGCTATACAGTCCCTGAAAAAAACTGGCCAAATTTGCTCCCCCCTTCATCAAAACTGAACATGGATGTGATCAACAAGATCTTCCTTGGGTTAGCTTCTACTGCAATTGTCACCTTCACCGCCGGCTACATAACAACCCCAATGGGCCAAAAGTCACTGGAGGCAGTGACATCCGAAGTCCGTGTTTTTGCTCCTATTGATGTTTTCGCCTTCTCCATGCTTGCTGTCCTCTTCTTAGCTGTGGCAGCCACGATGTACCCGGACTTAAGCTTGGAGGAATTTTCTTTTTTCTTCGTAATGCTGGCATTCTCTTCAATAGGAGACATCCTTCTCCAACAACGTAAGTTCATGTGGATTATGTATGTTCCTTGCTTGTTGGCTATGTCATTATTTTTGAATAGGGTTAGTCGATTGATATTGGCTTGGATTATGACAAGAGTGTATCCGTGTATCAGGACAAGAGTGTATCCGTGTATCGTCAAGTTGTTTGATGGTGCAACCAACGTGGTGGTTCAGGCAATCGAGGCAATGGTTTAGCATAGAAAGTGAGGGTACCTTGAGCTTGTAGTATTGTAAATTTGGTTAGGGGTATATCTATAGAATGCTAATTACACGCATGAAAGCAGCATTAAGACTTTGTTTGGTATAACTATGAATAAAAAAGCTATTGTCAAAAAAAGTTAGATGGTATATGTCAATTTATGATAGTATATATCTCTGTGTGGCATGTTTATCATCTCTATGCTCTTTTCTCTGATAAATTTAGATGTGTTTTGAGCACAAATGTGAATCGTTTTTCATTTTTCTTTTTAGTCCCGATGAGAAAATGGGCTAGCCTTATAATTCTTGAGGCCCATATATAAGTTTGGCCCTATGTTGGCCCATCTCCAGACAGGTTTTTATTTTTTTCTATTTACGATAACTGGGCCTGTCAAAACATATAATTGTTAAAAGGTACTCTATAGGCAATGCATCATTTTGTTTTGGGGGAAATTTAGCAAATAAGAACACATTGAGGGAATTTTATATACACTTGAGAACATGCATAAAACATTAATAACAACCTAAAACATGTTTCTATAAATCTAGATCTTAATCATTTTGCAAAAGTGCTTTAATATAAAATCCTGAATCATGAAACTATAGATCTTTGCTAAATCAAAAAAAAAGAACATTAAAAATGGAAGTACTAACCTGAAGCCATTGATGGTGTAACACCCCTTTTTTTTCCGACTCCAAAATCAATTCTTTCAATTTCTATATCACTCTAAACATAAACCAAGGTAGTTACATTTCAATAAAAATTTTGGCAGAGTTTCACCTATAATTTCTGCCCCGAAACACAATTAGCTTACGGAATTCTGCTCAAAATTCCGTAGCTCATAATACATACAATAATTTCACGAGCTCCCCAGGCCAAAATGAGCAGAAACATACAAGCAATCAATATATATGCTCTGGGGGCCAAACTCACAATAGAATATCAAATATCAAATAAAAACCATAAATTTTTTTGAAAACGAGGTAAAATTTTAGAAAAATCTTAATAAAACATACCACAGGGCCCGGTTGCCCTAGCCAAACTCACGTTTTATTGCCCCGTAGTAAAAAAATTTAATACTAACAACAAAAAGTAAAAGCAAATGAAATAAATTTACGCAAAGCCATGGAAAGCACCAAATGTACACTAAGCCATGGAAAGCAATTTATGCAAAAATATTTCATGATTTAAATAAAAAAATCAATCTAGAAACTGAAAATTTTGTAAGCTTCAACAAAGTTATAGAACCCAAAAACTAAATCTAAAAGCATAATTTGATGCAATCATAGAACCCAAAAACTAAATCTACTTACCACACTATTGCAGTAGTGACAGTATATTCCAGAATCTTTTATATACCCATCAAGTAGTTCCTGTCAATAAAAAAAACTTGTTAGTGAAAAAGAAGCATATAATGGTAAACTCAAGCAATAAAAACAGTAATTGATTAATAAATACTTGGTCTCGAACATAATACCTACTTTGGTTTCCTCATGTAAAATGTCATCTATGAACACCAACTTGTGGAGGCCCAGATCCTTTCACAAATGACAATTCAGATAATTAAGTTTAAGTTGAAGCACAAGAATTGTAGAAATCAATGCATATTAATTAAATATATCCACTTTTTCTGTGAAGATGTCCTCCTATATAGGTCAGCGCAAATGTACAGACAAATCAGTCTAAAATATGTTAGGTATGTTGTAAGGAGCTATCTTTATGTTGCAAGGATCTATCTTTGATAAAAGCATGAATACCTAACTCAGCTTCAGGCCCTACAAAAGGAGAAGGTATCTTTTCTTCCTCATTGCCAAATTCATGTAATTTTTCACTTCCATAATAACAATTATAGAATAGTTGGTACTTAACTACTTTGTCCTAAGGTTTGGGTACTCATTGAGAACTACCAAATGCATTCCAGGACATGTTGTATACTTCAACATGAAACATGTTGATTATATACAATAAGAGAACACTATCTACGCTCAATAGATCTGTATCCTCTGTTTACACCCACATCCTTGAGTCTCTCAAACTGCAAGTTTGCAACCTATATAAGCCCCTTGGTAATAATAAAACCTCTTAGTCTAGTCTGGTCAAATGTGAGATTAAACAACAAATTCAGAACATTGAACATACTTTCTTACTAAATTCATTATGTACTCTGCAATACTAACTTAGTCACAGAAAGTGATGGTTTTGTCATTTGGCCCTCAGAACTAACCCTGTCATCATTATATCCTCGGATTCATCCCTTCCAATCTCAACTCGTATGTATACTTTTTATTTCTTTCAGTTTGGTTCTCTCGTGTTACCTCATCTATCAAGCCTAGGATTCTTCTGATGCTACTAGAATCAATAACGCTATGCACAAACAATTAGTTTAACTAAAATGACAGAAACTTCTACAGTGATTAACATATCGAACAAAACACGTAAAATTCTTTAGTTATTATTATAACCACATCATATGCAGGTGTACAAACTGAATAAATTAATCAAATGAAAGCAAGAGAAATCATCATCAAAAGAAGCAAGGCACCTTGACTTCTACAAGACATAGGATGCTTCTATAATAAATTTCACACCTTCATTATTTTTTTGCTTGCTGAAATAGTTAGTCAATGACAGTAAATTTGTCATAACTCTGAAGCATATACATGATCGTTGAAAGAATAATAGGTTTGAAATGGAAAAAAAAAGGTTAAGGTGACCAATGAGTATACTTGTAAGCCAGGTAGTGGGGAGAGTCAACGACCATGTCCATGCAGCGTTCACAAGGTTTATATCTGAATGTCATCCAGTCCGATTGGGCATTCAGCATCTTCACTTTCTGCAAGTGTACATATAAGATTACCCGATTTAGGCAAACTCTGTCTATATATCTATCTATCTATCTATCAATATAGATATACACATACATACACATACATATATATAGGCAAACTCTATCTATCTATCTATCTATCTATCTATTTATAGATATATGCATACATAAGTACATACATATATATGAGTGAAAAGATTACTGTTACCATACATACGATAAGAAAATATAGCTAGTAAGCATGTTACCAAGTCACCCACAGGTTCCTGAGCTCACCGTAATAAATTGAGGAGGATTATCAATGCTCATAGAGCCGAGGATGATTTCCCTCGTCAGCTTTACTGTTAGTTTGTGAATTGCTCGTAGCTAGTAATGAAATATGAAAAGTCAAATGAGAATTATTCAAAAGTAAAAGAAGAAAGTATGCCATTGCAAAGGTATTGAAGAGCATATACATACTTCAGATCTAGTAGCTCCGCCAATAATAAAGATAAAAATGTGTTGGCCCATCTTTTTAAAATCACTCGATGCATGCCTCAGTACTGAATCACTGTTAGAGTCACTCAAACATTAGTAGACAAACTCACTTGTCTATGATGAAATTTTCTGAGCTGGACAAACTCATTAGTCAGGACTCATCAGGACTCAGGATTAAATAATTAAATCGCTCATATGTGATATATTTCCTAGGTGATTAGAATAAACTGAAATCTACCTCGAGTACCCGTCATCAGAACGGCGAGGCCTATCCCATGTAGCAGTTCGTCTTGATCTCATGGAGTGGGCAGTTGTTACATGAACAGGGCTTGACGTACTCTGTGAAGTTCCATGGAAAGTAGGGCTTGGGTCATTCATACACTGGTAATCATTCGGAGGTAACTCACCGGTGCTAAGTTTCTCAATCAACTCCTGCAAAGAAACAATTGGTAGTATTATGTAATATTTCACAAGAGAATTGATTAATAACAGAACACATATCTTCACATATAAATGCCAGGAACAATGTATCCTTAAATATGTAGGGAAGGAAACATATCATCATTGAACCACCATTTTTTCCCCGTGAAACTAACCCACTAGTATTTCAAAAGTTTAGAAGGCATATCTTGATCTAACTTGTGAAGCAGTTCAGGTTATGGTCTAATATGGGAAAATTTGGGTAATACATGCTCATACTGCTCAGAAATTTTGATAATGGATACTAGTTTTTATGTGTAAATACGACAAAAAATTTCTGAGCAGAATGTCCTTTAAACATAAAAATTTCTTCCCATTTTCCATTATGGAGGTCAAGATGCAGAGAACATTTGAATCAAGAGGTGATTGTCAAAATCGCTTCTAGTTCGTACTGTAGCACCAAATTTGCTCTCTTGACTTTCAAGCGTTAAGATTAATTGCTAATTTATGTTCCTCGACATATATTCTTAAGCGCCACTTTAAAATGTGATATCAACTAACTGCAGTTTATTCCTCGACATATATTCCTTAACCAAACTGCAATTTATCCACACTTAATTATAAGAAAGCAAGCAAGCAACAATATCAACTAACTGCACACAATTGGCGTCGTCCAAAATCATATTGTTTAAGACTGTGGCCCAAACATTGTTTTCTGTATCCATATTGTTTGATTTGTTTCTAGTAAAAATAAGACAAACATCATACGAATATGCAATGTATCACAGTTTTGATAGCTAACTGTCTTAAATTTCTCAGAGATCTAAGAAAAGAAAAACCGTCTCATCTAAAAATTCACAGTAAATCAAAATTCACAGTTAATCACATTAAATTGAAAGAAGAAGACGAAGAGAAGAATAGTAGATATAATACCTTTTGATTGAGACTGGAGAGGAAGGACCGAAGGAGATTAGGGACTTAGGGTTTCAATTAGGGCTAGGGTTAGGTTTAGGATTTTAATGGAAAGGATGAGCCGTCGCCGTGGCCGTTGAAGGGTCGGTGGAGAAGGAGCTACAATCGGAGGAGCGGAGGAGCGGTGGAGGATTTCAGGTTTCGGATCGGGGATGGGAGAAAGAGAAAGAAAAAAGAAAGTGAGAACAGAACTGGAAGAGGAAGAGAAAGAAGAGAGTTATAAATTTGTTTTACACATAGGTCCTTAATAAATTTAATTTTACTATATAAATATATATATTGAATTTTTTTAAAAATTTTGTTGCCCCATTAAAGGGGTTGCCTAAGCCCATCGGCATGTTGGGCTTACCCCCGGGCCGAGCCCCCTAATAACAATACAATTTTTTTATGCGCAAAATATGTGCATATATTTATAAGAAAAATAAAAATTCGGAGGCCCTAAAATAAAATAAAAAACCGGAGGCTTGAGACGGTCGCCTTACCTGCCTCGAGGTGGGACCGGCCCTGCTTGCAAGTTGCAAATGGCTCTATTTGGTTTGAAATAAGAATTCAATTGGAAACCCTATCATCTGCCTTTCTACACTCAACGACATGGATTGGAGGCAAAAGAAATGCATGCATCTCAATGTCCTCACAGGGGCGTATCTGAGTTTCAGGGGGGCCTAAGCAAGTTTTAAAATGTGGCCCTTTGTAACTTTACAAAATAAAAAAATAGAATTATTTAAATCAAACAAACTTTGAGCCTGGAAGACAAACTACTTAAATGAAATCAAATTTATATATATACTAGTTGAAATTTACCGTGCACCAAGTGCACGTGACTTGGTGCACATAAATATTGAATATTTTAACTATTCTAGTTAACAACTTAGATAGACAAAACACACATGCATTTAGCACACCAATATTCTTCAAACTAAAAATTCGACTTAGTCAATCATCTTAATAAGCAAACTATGAATTTCAAAATTTCTCAAGGGACAACAAGCTCATCGAAATCAGATTTCAAGCAAGTATCAAGAACCCAAGTTTAATCAAATGGATCAAAATTTGTACGATGTAAGAGAGATCTATATCAGTAATAGTTTCAATTAAAACATAAATATCTAAAACACTCGTTATCTCAGATAGCGATGAGGTTTTAACCTGTGTTATTTTGATAAATACTTTCGAAAGTGTGTCAGTTTGGTAAATACTTTCAAAAAGTGGGTCATTTTGGTTAAAAAAATTCTAAGTAATTAGTTCTTAATCATTTTTAACACTATGGGAATAACATATTAAGAATTATACTTCCGCACTTATATCTTTTATTGTGATTTTGTATCTGAAACAATTTACTTTTAGTTTTTTTTTTAAACAAATTGATTTAAGAAGGGAAAAATGGAAAACTAACAATATGGTGTTCATATTTTCAACATTATTATTTTTACATTTCGACAATAAGCTTCAAAAATTTCAAAATTGACTTTTGTTGAACAAGATTTGCAAACAATGTACCATGGATTTCTAACAGCTTTAACACTTTTGATCAAAACATTGCAGTAGTTGTATTTTTGTCTTAAAATATTAAATAAAATTTCAAGGCACCAAAATATTTATAGACATATAGAGAACTGAAAAAAATATTTAAAAATAATTTTATTATTTATAATAGCTCAGAAGAATCCTCGTCTGCACAATAGAGAATGTCAGATAGTTTCTCTTCTTGCACATCCATTACTTTTCTTTTGTTTATTTGCAAGGAATTAATTTTTATTAAAATTTCGTTACAGTTATCCTAAAACAAACAAAAAAGTAATGGTAAATAATACTCCAAAAGACAAAAATTAAAGAATTAAATATACAAAATAAATTAACTGGTGCTGCAAATGTTGTGGCAGGTACTGCGTATGCTAAGATTGGAGCCACTAAGGTCATTGTGTCTATGTGAGTATATTTATATATTAAATATGTTGGTTCTTTCGAATTTGTTGTGTGCAAACTATTTTTATTGGGTGAGAGATAATGTTTATAGTATATTGGTCATTGCATATAGGAAGTAATCTGAGAAGGCACTTAGTTTGCTTGAGATCCCATGGAAAACAAAGAATCCATGTGATATAAAGCATAAGGAGGTTAATGTGCATATAGGATGGACTATATTTGTTTGTTTTTTTTTTTAGGAAAAGGTGGAATAAGGCCACCATGTTTCATTAATAAGCAGGATGGACTATATTTGTTGAGGTTTGTTTGTAGAGTTCTCACTTTTAGGTCGGAGTTCGGACTTTTCAGGTGAGAGGTTGTCTGGTTTCATCGCTCTTAGGTTCAAAATACTGACTCGAAGAAGAAACATAATGCATTCTCATATCATTAACATCTAAATTTGTATGAAACCTCTAAATTCTATTATTGATATCTTAGTCAGCATAGTACATTCGTTAACAACATATTATTCAAGCATTTAGAATAATTTGAAAGATCATGAAAACATGAGCACCCAATTGCGAAGACTGACCTTATACAATTATAGCTTGCTTCAACAAAATATAATTATAAATTCTTGAATCAATAACAAAATCGATTCCTCCAATTTTTCTATTTTTGACATTAGTGCTCATGCTCATCGTGACATTTTCAGGTCTTTATCTTCATCTGCATCACATGTACCCAATATGCTTGTGCATTCACCCTTAATTCTCAGTTTACAAAGTGACTGGAGAGCTACCAAACTCAAAGTGCCTCATAATTAGATCCTTGAGGCACCGCTCTTCCATATTTTACAACTGCGGATAAACAAAAAACGATATCCATAAGGAGAAGAAAACAAACCAGCAAGCAAAGCAGTTCAAGATAACACGAAGAAACACTAAAATGAAAGTATCAAAAGATTCCCGAGACTATTCGGTAGTAAGACAAGTAGTAAGACAACAGTAACAAGGGGAAAAAAAATATGATGTCAATTTTTTCAAAGAAAGTAAACTTCCACATAAAACCGAATTCTCATTGTCATTAGCTACTCTTTTTATGTGCTAAAGAGTTTAAACTGAATGGAAAAGATAGAGACTGTTTTACTATTCAGAACTATGTCTGAAAATTTGTTGATAATCACTTATTTTATTTACAGTCTTCACTATGTTAAAATAAAAATTCTGAAACAAATAAATTGTTCTAATAAGTCACGCTACGTTGTTTGAAAAAAAAACTTTTCCAATTGATATGGCTAAAAATAGGATTAAATCGGGACCGTTCACATCGGACCCGAATCTTAAAGCTCAGGGGTAAAACGGTAATTTCACATGCAAATGGGTCCGAAGTGGGTACTGGGTCTCCTTCTCACAGATCCAATAACCCGCAAACGGATCCACCTCAGCTGGGTACGGGTTTCAACCCGCTACCAACCCGATCCGACAAGATACAATCAAGGTCCCTGATTAGATCTAAATCAACGACCATGATTCACAGCTATCTTTTCACTGGGGATTAGGGATTAAATTCCTTAACTGATTATAGGGGATATACCTTATCAGATTACATGCCTTATCTGATTGCGAGGAATATTCCTTATCTAATCACGGGGATTACATTCCTAAAACCAGTCCCTAAGACGCCTATAAATACCCCTCACCCATCTCCATTAAGAGGTAATCAATCTTTTTCTAGTTAAACGCTCTTTCATAATCATTTCTGGTTACTGACTTGAGCGTCGGAGGGTGCGTCGCCGGGATCAACCCCGGTGTATCGCACTTCCTTGCAGGTGAACGGCGGGAGTCAACGGTCAAGATCCGGCGGAACAGGTTAGGTGTTTGCTATTCAGGTTTTTCACGAACTCACAAATTCATCTGTTTGCCCCCACACCGAAATTAGCGGCAACAGATTGGCGCCGTCTGTGGGAAACACACGAATAGCAGCCCCTCCTCTTTCCGTCGACTAGATCTTCTCCAGCCATGCCTCCGAGAAAAGCCAAATCTAGGGGGTCCAACCGTGGGCCCAATCCCGCCGATCAGCAGGAGCCAGTCCCTGACCAACCCGTTCTGCAGCAGGAACGACCTCCGCTTCAGACGGAAGACCCCCTTCAGCAAGATCAGCCCCTTCAGAATCAGCAACCCCCCAAGGGTCCGACCGGACCTCAGAATGCTGGTGCGGGGGGCTCCCGCGGAAAGCAACCTCTTCAACAAGATCAGCCTCTCCCTCAAAATCAACAACCCCCAAGGGTCCTTCCGGTCCACAGAATGCCGGTGCGGGGGGCTCCCGCATGAAGCAACCTCTCCATCAAGACCACGTCTCCATACACAACGCCTCTACGGATTCCATGGCCTCTCACAATCCCCAAAATCAGAAGGAGGAAGAGGACCTACGCCACCGTCTGGACGAGAAGCGGGCCCGAAAGGGAGCCTCCCGCCAACAACGTCCGGGTGAGCGGTCCCCTCACCGCCGAGACTACAAAAGGTCCCATGTCCGAAGGGGAAGGAAGGAATCCCCCGAGCATCACAGAAGAAGACCACGCTCCCCCGCGGGTCGGCAGCAGCCTAGGAACGATGAAGCGCCAATCACCCGTGCCGAGATCCAACGAGTTGGAGCACAACTCTCTCCTAGAGTTGCTCCTCGAACCCATCTCACAAATGGCTCTCTTCCAAAAGCCGAACTCTTCCCTTCGCTCGCCGCCGAAGCGGACCTCTTCTCAACAAGTCCGGAGCACACAACTCTCTCCTAGAGTTGCTCCTTAAACTCATCTCCCGAATGGCTCTCTCCCAGAGCCGAGCTCTTCCATCCGCTCGCCGCCGAAGCGGACCCCTTCTCAACAAGTCCGGAGCACACAACTCTCTCCTAGAGTTGCTCCTCAAACTCATCTCCCGAATGGCTCTCTCCCAGAGCCGAGCTCTTCCATCCGCTCGCCGCCGAAGCGGACCCCTTCTCAACAAGTCCGGAGCACACAACTCTCTCCTAGAGTTGCTCCTCAAACTCATCTCCCAGATGGCTCTCTCCCAGAGCCGAGCTCTTCGCTCCGCTCGCCTCCGAAGCGGACCTCTTCTCAGACAGTTCGGAGCACACAACTCTCTCCTAGAGTTGCTCCTCAAACTCATCTCCCAAATGGCTCTCTCCCAGAGCCGAGCTCTTCCATCCGCTCGCCGCCGAAGCGGACCCCTTCTCAACAAGTCCGGAGCACACAACTCTCTCCTAGAGTTGCTCCTCAAACTCATCTCCCAAATGGCTCTCTTCCAAAAGCCGAACTCTTCCCTTCGCTCGCCGCCGAAGCGGACCTCTTCTCAACAAGTCCGGAGCACACAACTCTCTCCTAGAGTTGCTCCTCAAACTCATCTCACAAATGGCTCTCTTCCAAGAGCCGAACTCTTCCCTCCGCTCGCCGCCGAAGCGGACCTCTTCTCAACAAGTCCGGAGCACACAACTCTCTCCTAGAGTTGCTCCTTAAACTCATCTCCCAAATGGCTCTCTCCCAGAGCCGAGCTCTTCCATCCGCTCGCCGCCGAAGCGGACCCCTTCTCAACAAGTCCGGAGCACACAACTCTCTCCTAGAGTTGCTCCTCAAACTCATCTCCCAGATGGCTCTCTCCCAGAGCCGAGCTCTTCGCTCCGCTCGCCTCCGAAGCGGACCTCTTCTCAGACAGTTCGGAGCACACAACTCTCTCCTAGAGTTGCTCCTCAAACTCATCTCCCAAATGGCTCTCTCCCAGAGCCGAGCTCTTCCATCCGCTCGCCGCCGAAGCGGACCCCTTCTCAACAAGTCCGGAGCACACAACTCTCTCCTAGAGTTGCTCCTCAAACTCATCTCCCAAATGGCTCTCTTCCAAAAGCCGAACTCTTCCCTTCGCTCGCCGCCGAAGCGGACCTCTTCTCAACAAGTCCGGAGCACACAACTCTCTCCTAGAGTTGCTCCTCAAACTCATCTCACAAATGGCTCTCTTCCAAGAGCCGAACTCTTCCCTCCGCTAGCCGCCGAAGCGGACCCCTTCTCAACAAGTCCGGAGCACACAACTCTCTCCTAGAGTTGCTCCTCAAACTCATCTCCCAAATGGCTCTCTCCCAGAGCCGAGCTCTTCGCTCCGCTCGCCTCCGAAGCGGACCTCTTCTCCGACATTTCGGAGCACACAACTCTCTCCTAGAGTTGCTCCTCAAACTCATCTCCCAAATGGCTCTCTCCCAGAGCCGAGCTCTTCGCTCCGCTCGCCTCAGAAGCGGACCTCTTCTCAACAAGTCCGGAGCACACAACTCTCTCCTAGAGTCGCTCCTCAAACTCATCTCCCAAATGGCTCTCTCCCAGAGCCGAGCTCTTCGCTCCGCTCGCCTCCGAAGCGGACCTCTTCTCAGACAGTTCGGAGCCCACAACTCTCTCCTAGAGTTGCTCCTCAAACTTGTCTCACAAATGGCTCTCTTCCAGAGCCGAGCTCTTTGCTCCGCTCACCTCCAAGGCGGACCACTTCTCAACGAGTTCGGAGTTCAGCTTCTTCTACATGGCTGCTCCCACAACTTACTAAGCACCACACGATGGTTCGGAGTCCAGCACTCGGCTCGACTCTTCCTCCTCGGCTCCTCTTCAGACGGGCCGGGGGCAGATCGCCGTTCGAAATTGCTCCTGCAGCCGTTGAATGGATCGGAGTCCAACACTTGGCTCGATTTTGCTTCGCAAGTCCGCTCCTAAGCGGACTAGAAGTGGCTCGCCATTCGAAACTGCTCCTGCATCTCTTAAACTAATCACACAATGGTTCGGAGTCCAGCACTCGGCTCGACTCTTCCTCCTAGGCTCGTCTTCAGACGGGCCGGGGGCAGATCGCCGTTCGAAATTGCTCCTGCAGCCGTTGAATGGATCGGAGTCCAACACTTGGCTCGATTATACTTCGCAAGTTCGCTCCTAAGCGGATTAGAAGTAGCTCGCCATTCGAAACTGCTCCTGCATCCCTCAAACTAACCTCACGATGGTCAGGGTCCTATGGCTCGACTTTACTTCACCCGCTCGTCCTTAAACGGGCCGGAGAAGATGGCCATTCCGAACTACCCCCACGACCATCCGAGCTGAGCGACCCATCTACCGAGAAGCAAAGTGGCGGAAAATGTGCCCCAAAATCCGTGCTCGGATCTGCCGAACAAGATGCATCTACCGAGCAGCTAAGCAGATGGAGAGCAAGAAGAAAAAGAGGCTAACGGGTCAGGGTCGGATCCAATACCCTCGGTCCGACCATACCCTTCTTAGCTTCTTCATTCTTCTCCTTCTTCAGTCTTCCCGCCAAGAGTACCCAACACTTCTGCTCTTCTCCACCGTGCGGAAGAACAAGGCAGAGGAGAGAACCCAACTGCCTCTCCTCCCCTTCCTCTTCTCCTCTTCTCCACCGTGCGGAAGAACAAGGCAGAGGAGAGAACCCAACTGCCTCTCCTCCCCTTCCCCTTTCTCCTCAGAAGTGCTGCCGGTCCGAAGTGCTGCCGTACCGATCCTTGTTTATGGAGAAAAATTCGGCCGACCCCATCTAACCGTTAGATCATCTCCAAATTCGCACTCAAGCGTGATGGACGGATCAGATCGCGCCATGTCACCACAAAACGACAAGATAACGTTTTCTCGAAACTCGTGCCTCTTGTCTCCTGATTCGCGCTACGATCGTGATCAACCGTCCAGATCGAGCTACGTAGCCGGGATCTGCCAATCTACCAACCTGCGGAGCGGCAAAAATCTGCCTCAAAATCCGTGCTCGGATTCGCCGAACAAAGCAAGCAGATGAAGAGGAAGAAAGAAAAAGAGGCTAACGGTCGGGGTCGGATCCGATACCCACGGTCCGACCCATACCCATCTTAGCTCCGTCACTCTTCTCCTTCTTCCCCAACACATCTCCTCTTCTCCACTGTGCGGAAGAACGAGGCAGAGGAGAGAACCCAATTGCCTCTTCTCCCCTTCCTCTTCTCCTCTTCTCCACCGCGCGGAAGAACAAGGCAGAGGAGAGAACCCAACTGCCTCTCCTCCCCTTCCCCTTTCTCCTCAGAAGTGCTGCCGATCCGAAGTGCTGCCGTACCGACCCTCGTTTATGGAGAAAAATTCGGCCGACCCCAGCTAACCGTTGGATCATCTCAAAATTCACACTCAAGCGTGATGGACGGATCAGATCGCACCACGTCACCGCAAAACGACAAGATAACGTTTTCTTGAAACTTGTGCCTCTTGTCTCGTGATTCGCGCCACGATCGTGATCAACCGTCCAGATGGCTCTTCTACAAGTCAAGCTCTTCACTCCGCTCACTTCCAAAGCGGAGCTCTTCTCCACAAGTTCGGAGCACTACTTTCCCCTAGAGTTGCTCCTTGCACTCACTTCAAAGAATGGGTCTCCCCATGGCTCTTACGAGGGTCTTCCCAGCGCCGCTTCTCTACTGTGCGAGAGAACGAGGCAGAGGAGAGAACCCAATTGCCTCTCCTCCCCTTCCTCTTCTCCTCTTCTCCACTGTGCGGAAGAACGAGGCAGAGGAGAGAACCCAAATGCCTCTCCTCCCCTTCCTCTTCTCCTCTTCCCCTCTTCTCCACTGTACGAAAGAACAAGGCAGAGGAGAGAACCCAAATGCCTCTCCTCCCCTTCCTCTTTCTTCTCAGGAGAGCTACCGACCTACCGAACAGCAAAGTGAAAAAATTCTCCTCAAAATCCGTGCTCGGATCTGCCGAACCAGATTCATTTGCAGAGCAAACCAGATGTTCCCAGAAAGGATCCGAGGTGTCGGGGTACCGACCCTCGTTTTTGGAGAAAAATCGTCCCGAGGCGATCTCACCGTTAGATCATCTCCAAATTCGCACTCAAGCGTGATGAACGGCTCAGATCTCGCCACGTCACCACAAAACGACAAGATAACGTTTTCTCGAAACTCGTGCATCTTGTCTCGTGATTCGCGCCACGATCGTGATCAACGGACCAGATTGAGCCACGTAGCTCGGATCTCAAATCCGAGCTACCGAACTACCGAACCGCTAAGTGGCAAAAAATCTCCTCATAATCCGTGCTCGGATTGGCCGAACAGGAAGCAGATCCGACGAGCTCGGATTTTCCGAATAAGGAAGGAGAGAGAGAGAGAAAAAAAAAAGAAAAAAAAAAGCTCACGGGCCGGGTTCGGACCCATCAAGGGGATCCGACCCGAACCCCAATCCAGCTCCTTCTCCACTCTCCCGCCAAAACCGATCAGAACAAAAAAGAAAGAAAACCCATCATCTCCTTCGAAAGCTTCGTCGCCAGGCTCCCCCCTTCGTCGAGCTCCAAGACCCAACACGTCGACAAGCTCCCCTCCGCCGAAGCACAAGCTTCGGCGCCAGGCGCCATCCGTCGTCGAGCTCACCTCCGCTCGCTCCCTTCTTCATCAAACTCCACCATTGAGTCCACAGTGTAAAGCTCGACCACCACCGACCCATGCGCAGCTCTCGACCACGGCGCCGACCAAGCTCATCGTCGAACCGTCTCCGTCATCAGCTCGGCGACCTAAGCACCGAGCTCACTGGCCGAACCCGAGCTCCGAACAACTCCGAGCTCCACGACACGGCAGACCTCCTCTATCGAGCTCGAGCCAACCTCCGAAGCTCCGAACTCCACTTTGTCACGGGCTCAACCCATCACCAGGCTCCCCGTTCGCCACCTTCCACGCCCGTTCGCCGAGCCCTTCGTCCAAGCTCCGGACCCCTCGTCCAAGTTCTCCCGAGCTCCGTGTATACGACGAGCCCCACGAGCTCTCACCTCCGAGCTCTCCGCCGCTCCGAGCTCCATCACCGAGCCCACAACTCCGCGGCAAACGAGCTCCTCTTCATCAAAAGTTCGCCGCCGAACTCACCTCCGTCGAAGCGCCTCCCCACTTCGCCGAGCTCCTCTACCATGCCGAGCTCACCATCGGAGCTCCCCACGACAGCCGAAGTCCCCTTCGTCGAGCCCACTCGCGGTCGCCATCAACCTCCTCTCGTCGAACCCAACGTCGAGCTCCGCTCATTGAGCTCTTCTCCTCGCCGAAGCTCGAGCTCCTCCTCGACTGCAAAGCGCACCGACGTCGAGCCCTTCAATGAGCGCCGACGTCGAGCTTCCCTCCACGAGCTCCGCGAGCTTACTCTTCACAGACATCGAAGGAGAAGAAGGGGCGAGAGCACGCGAAAGAGAAGAAAGAAGAGAAGCAGCGGGGAGGAAGAAAGAAAGAAGAGAAGCAGCGGGGAGGAAGAAAGAAAGAAAAAAAAAAAAAAAAAAAAAAAAAAAAATGCCACGTGGCGGTCCACGTGGCGACATCTCAACGATCCGGGGTGACTTCGCCGAAGCGCCGAAGTGCCGAACTCGTATTTGGAGAAAAAAAAGAGGCCGGGCCACACGATCCGTCCGATCGTTCCAAAATTCGTGTCGCGACACGATCGACGCTCAGGAACGCGCCACGTGTCCCGATCGTGATCTGCCTCACGATGCGCGCTGATCTGATCATGATGAACGGCCCGAAACGCGCCACGTGTCCAGATCGCGATCTGCCTTACGATGCGTGCTCATCTGGTCATGATGGACGGCCAGAAATCTGCCACGTGTCCAGGTAATATTTAAATTATTTATTTATTTATTTAATTGTTTTTTTTATTTAAAAAATCCGAAAAAAATATTTAAAAATTGAAAAAATTAATTAAAAATTCTAAAAATAATTATTAATTCAGAAAAAATTATTTTTAAATTCTGAAAAAATAATTATTAAATTAGAATAATTAATTAATATTTTGGATAATTAATTATCTAATTCGGAAAATGAATAAAAAATTCAAAAAAATGAGAAAAAATTCAGAAAAATCTGGAAAAATCACCAAAAATCCAGAAAATTCTGAGAATATTTTTGGGCATTTTACAAGCCCATAATAACACTGTTACACCCCGAGCAAGATTCCAAACTCCCTTGAGAACACCGATAAAATCTCGTACGCCATTGAAACAGTAAAACTACTCCTCAAAGGCTGATCACACTCAGTCTTTAGGAGTGGGGGGCTCGTGATATGGCTAAAAATAGGATTAAATCGGGACCGTTCACATCGGACCCGAATCTTAAAGCTCAGGGGTAAAACGGTAATTTCACATGCAAATGGGTCCGAAGCGGGTACTGGGTCTCCTTCTCACAGATCCAATAACCCGCAAACGGATCCACCTCAGCTGGGTACGGGTTTCAACCCGCTACCAACCCGATCCGACAAGATACAATCAAGGTCCCTGATTAGATCTAAATCAACGGCCATGATTCACAGCTATCTTTTCACTGGGGATTAGGGATTAAATTCCTTAACTGATTATAGGGGATATACCTTATCAGATTACATGCCTTATCTGATTGCGAGGAATATTCCTTATCTAATCACGGGGATTACATTCCTAAAACCAGTCCCTAAGACGCCTATAAATACCCCTCACCCATCTCCATTAAGAGGTAATCAATCTTTTTCTAGTTAAACGCTCTTTCATAATCATTTCTGGTTACTGACTTGAGCGTCGGAGGGTGCGTCGCCGGGATCAACCCCGGTGTATCGCACTTCCTTGCAGGTGAACGGCGGGAGTCAACGGTCAAGATCCGGCGGAACAGGTTAGGTGTTTGCTATTCAGGTTTTTCACGAACTCACAAATTCATCTGTTTGCCCCCACACCGAAATTAGCGGCAACACCAATATTGACACAAGTTTTGTAGTGGGTCTCATTACTACAAGATACTTCATTGGTGTGCTTTTAATTATTGGTAACGTTGATGCGAATGGTGGGTCATTATGTTGGTTCTGGTTTTATCAATTAGCTTTTCCATTGCTTATTAGACTGACAAAAATTACGTCCTTTTAGCCACCTGACAAAGGTTGCTTAAACCAACACATATATTAGTAAGGCAACTGGTTTTTGCTTACAGAATGAACCACTTAAAGGAAAGAAGGTATGGAAGGTGAATTTAGCAATGAGACTAATTTTTGAAAAAAAACAAAGCCTGTGAAATTCTTTATAGGATTCAAAAGTAACAAACTAACAAAAAAAATACTGCAAGCAAAGGTTTAAAAAGTAGATAATCCTGAAAAACCTAGTTTGATGAGCTTAAGATTATTGATGATAGGTAGATAAATAAACAAAATTAAATTAGATAAAATGTCTACCATATGCACTGGCATGAATCTCAAAAACCTGCCTGATGGTTGCAGAAGGTAGGGACTCATAATCAGGGCTCCTCAACTTTAATGACCACTCAAGACCTAGTTTCACATCTAAAACATCATTGAGCTAGCTCCTGGACATAATATTTGCACCGTGCCGAAGAATATCTAAAGTCACCAAAATATGTACAAAGTATGGTAGTAACAACTTAAAAACAAATAGATTTACCTCAACATAGATAAATACTGCACAATCCAATTGTCTTTGTTCCTGAATGATTTTCATGTGACCCATACCTTTAATTACTTAGTACCTATAAAATGAATGGCCAAATCATAGCATGCCATAAATCAACATACTTAGTCTTTATTGTACGAATGAGATTGTCTGGTAAAATGTTAGTAAAAATTGAACAAGAATGAAAGGTAACAAAGTAAAAAAAAAAAAAAATCAAAAAGCAACCTAATGAAGTTGAGGTACACAATAGCTTTTTTAATCTTTTTTTTTTGGGTGGGAAAACAGACAATAGTTGCAAACGACAAATGGAAACAAGGAAGTGTTCTTCCATCATATTCAAATTGAATCCTATGGGCTTGCAGGAACACTATGGGAGTATAAACAATTTTAATTCTGGTTTGGGCTCACTTGATTCAAAAGTTGCTGATTACATTTCTTGAATTTGCAAGATGTATAAACTTTTAATACTCTTATTGTCTACGAGGCCTTCACTTTTTCTCTGTTTTATTCCCTATCTTTTGTTCTCTTTTATTATGAGATTGAGGTTGCATAAATGTCAAGCATCTAATTCAATTTCTTCATTCAAAGCACTTTATCCTCCATGTTCGCAACTGTGCACTTTAAAATGTTTTACTTAAAGCTAAGATGCACTCTAGTTCTGCATAAGTAGAACTTTTTGTCGAATAGATAAAATTAAATGCAACAGAAAAACACTCTTAAATCTTGTATCTAATGAATAGATGTGGAAGCCACAATAACTCATAATTAATGAGGAACCACTCAATGCACAGTGTCTCTTACCTGTGATTATTGAGGATACTAAAGAGTCTTTAGTAATCATGAACATAATTTAATAGGTAAAGGCTTTAATTTAATTGCAAGAGGTACAAGATCTATCTAGATTTTGACAACATGGTTATTTCCTATTTTCTGCTGACAAGTTATAAATAACAGCAGTAGCGGTCTTTTGAATGACAACATCTTCTAGTTAGTAAATATGAGAAAGCAAATCTACTAATTGCTTTTGTGCTACTGATGGGAGGATAGTACTCAGCCACAAAAGAACCATTCCCTTTGCCCAAAAAAATACACACATCAGTAATATAAATGTAGGCTATGTTTGTTACTGTTGTGAAAGAAAAGTGTTGTGAAGCAAAAATGGTTTGCCTTGATTGTTCTGAGGAAACAAACACTTCTCAAATAAAGCTGGAAGCATCTCTTGAGGTTGGATCAGAAAAAGGAGCAAAAGAATATGTTTGCTTTAAACCAATTGTTACTTGGTTCCATACTTCAAAACTTCAAAAGCAATTCAAAATAGGCCGTAGTTCTGTCAGATTCAGTTTCAGATACAGGTTGTCCATCTTAGCTTGGAGTTCGAACTTTTCAGGTGAGAGGTTGTCTGGTTTCATCGCTTTTAGGTTCAAAATATTGACTCGAAGAAGAAACATAATGCATTCTCGAAATTGAAACACAAACAGAGTTATACAAAAATTATGTAGATCAATTGTTTGTTTTTTTTAGCAAGAACGGTGGGGAAAAAGTCCCCTAGGTTTCACTCACGTTGATGAATTGTTAAATTAGACAGACTAAACTCCATCAGGTTTGCAAATAAAATGACTGATATATACATATTAACACTTACTGTAAAAAGTACAGGGAGATAAAATAATTACCCATGATGAATGGGACGGTATTAAGACCACCCTGCTTTACATGTTGCTAGATTTCTTCTGCCTCTTCATCTACAAAATCCATCCTTTCATCCTCACCAAAAGAAAGGCGAACAATTGAAATGAAGGTGGAGAAATAGAGGAAGAAAGATGTAACTATATATTTCACGGACTTGCTAACAAAACAACCACAACGGGATGCTTGGCTGCTAGCACATCTGCAAAGGCATCTTACGACAAAACTCAAGTTTCAAAATAATGACCCCATCTGCACTTTTTGTAGAAGATTTCAACAATGGAATCAGCACTTGTTTTCATGTGAAGTGTCTTGCTGTCTGAATCTTGTCTGAAGTTTGCTGTATCATTTGGTTGTTATAATATACAGAGTCAAGCAACAATTTAGTTAGACACTGGGAGTCAAGACATTATGGGCAGGTAATACAGTAGTTGAATTGCAGCGGCAATACAAAGTAGGCTAGCAATACATTTAAATATCGTTTTTCAAATTTCAAAATAATTTAGCTAAGTACGAAGTAGTTTTATATAAAAGTTATTTCTCCATAAAAATAGATACAAATGAAGTCTTATGCTGTCCACAAAACATTTTTGGCTATTCTGTTCCAAAAGAAGGGCATCAAAAAAGGACTGCAAACAGATTCGGCAGCCAAGTCTATTCAGTTCTAATAGTCCATAAGAAGCCTCCAAAAGCTATTCAGGACCACAAATATCAACGTGAAGACCTAGAAAGAAACTTTAGTTTTATATGTTTATGAAACACTCCCCAATGTAATCATGATTTATCATCGTCGTTTATGTAGTATAATATGAACTAAAAAGGCAATAAGAAATGCAGAAAATCAGTATTCACAAGATGCAGACTTTGCAAGTACATATTTGGAAAATGACCTGAAAAGGATATAGAAAGTATTATAACACATGATAAATGGAATGCAGTTAAGAAGAGGATAATGATCTCATTAGTTTTGTAAAGAACTTATTTTAGATTGTAAAAGGTTAAGCAATTAAACAACAAAAGAGTACATTTGTCAACCTCGGCTTTTGCAGATAACTATGTTTGGGTTTCCAACTGTTAAAACCTATGTGATTATTTGATCTCAAATCTTCATGTATTAAATTTGGACAGAATGATGGCGCGAATGATGGCGGCGGCGGTGGCGGCAGAGGGACGAGATAAGGGTTAGAGTTGTGGGGGATCAGAGGGATTGGGGGTTTCGAGGAAAAGCGTTGGGATTGGGAATGAAATTGGGGTTAAGGCTTGGGTTTTGAAAAAGATTGAAGATTTATTTATATTTAGTTTTAAATATAAAAACAAAATAAGCGATCATAAATTAGTAATACCCTCTGATCAGTTTGATCAACAAAATGAACGAAGGGTTGTGATTGTCTTTGGACAGATTTTTTTCTTCTTATTCTAGCTTTTATAACAGAAATATATGGAAGGGGAAACATGACTTGCCTTCGGTTTGCGCCTCATAGTACTTCTCTTTTAACTCCTTTCAAATTGTAGTATAGGTTATAACAGGTATATCATTTCTTGTCTTCTTAATGTTGTACACATCATACACTTTCAAGTAACATAAGTATCACTATTTTATTTTTCTCCTGCTCAAATTCATCTTTCTATCTAAGAGTGATGCGTTTTAATATTGCTGACAAGGAATAGTAAAAGCAAGAATAAATAGCAAATTCATTAATTATTCAAGAGTATCATCTGATTCACATGATTATTTAAGACAATTAAGAAGTATAAAATTAACAAAAAATGTGGATAACTGTAAGCAAAGAACGCCCCAAGAATAGAAAAAAGTATAAAGGGCATACCTTTTATGGGGTCATCAATCATCTACAAACTCCATGAACTAACATAAATAAAAACTATGCCAGCACTCTAGTAGTTGCATACCTATAAAACTTCGAAGGAACTAAAACAAAGAGTAAAGAAGAATATAAGACATAATACCTTATTTGACCTGGTCTTCAACCTTTGTGAGAGGAAATCACCAAACCCAAATTAAGTTATTACTTAAGAAGACCTTGACGGAGTTGTTGACCCAGGCATGGACTCCAGCGAATTTTGTTCTAAAAGTCCTCCGAACTAATCCAAACTTTAAGAGAAGATCTAACTATTACTGAGGAAAAAGACAAAGGCCAAAAATTGCATCTTTTAGCAAGCAATCAATCAAACCTTACACAAATGCACAAAATTTAGATATAGGGTTCTTGATTTAAGATACCAGTTGGTCAGAGAAGCATATTAATTATATCTAGCAAAAAACTTTTTTTCTAGGTTTCCAAAATTAGATCTAACAAATAATAATAGTTATTAATTATATCTAGCAAAAACTTGACAAGCTTGGTTTCCAAGATAAATTGGGCGACAGAGAGGTAAACAAAATCTATCACAAGACTAAAGAACTTTAGCCTCTATTGAAATCCGAGCACATTCACAATGATGAAGCTTGCACATTAGCAACAATGTAGAAAAATATGCTATACAGTCTCACAACATATTCCCATCCCGGAACACAAGTTCAGCTCTAAGTCTAAACCAATACACTTTTCATCCATTAACATCTTCAATAATTCAATTCACAGAAATTACGGTGTGTTTGGTTTGAAGTTTTTTTTTCTTTCTTTTTCTAAAACCCAAAAACGTGTTTGGTTAGGGTGTTTTGTGAAAAGAGTTTTCACAAAACTCCAACTTCAGTCATTCTCTCTCTACATGAGCGCAACCTTACATTTTTAGAAAACTATTTTTGAAAACTCCAACTTGTTTAGTTAGGGTGTTTTTAGAAAACTGTTTTCAGAAAACTGTTTTCAAAAAAGTATTCACATCAGTTTCGACTTCCTCTCACAATTAGCTCTAAGAATTATTAAAGATATTTGAGGACAATTGGTTTGGTTAAATATTCCATTTTCTTCCTAATTAGCAGTAATGATAAGGAGTAGCAAGTAAGAACTCACATTGAAAACATATCTTTTTACATATATTCTCATTACCAAAGAAATGGGAAGGAACTGCACATAGAGTGGAGAGAAACTTGTAGTAGAACAGCTGAACAACCAGAGCAATTGAATCATCCATGCCCAAAAATTTTAATTTACTAAAATTATCCATATCCATGTAACACTAAGACTAAACTGGCAAATAAAAATGACATCTATTTCAAGCATTAAGCATACTGAAAATTTTACTATTCTTGATGGGAAGCCTAGCATTTTTGTGAAGTGTGGGCACAAAAGCTGAACTTTTCATTAGATTTGACATTAAAGTGCTAAACATTATAAAGAGAGATAGATGTACAACAACAAAGAACACTCACCTCCACCACCCTATTTCACACCAGATTCCACAACCTTGATTCCATCCAGTACACCATTTGTCACACTTAACATCCACCGGAAGCATGGGGTATTCCATAGGTGCAACAGGTTGCCGCTTAACAAATTTTGAATTCAAGAACACCAACAATGGCTCCAATACATGAGATAGGGAGAACCATGCTTAACCACAAAACTCCATGAATAAACCTCAATCCTCTGAGTTGAATTCCGACTGGAAGACCTCAAACCAACCCACGTTTCATCCTTCCACAACACATTTGAAAAATCAATCCCAAACGAAAGCAACACATCCTTTGGCCTAAAAACCCCTAAAATTCCCAACCCTCACTTCAATTTTCATAACCCCATCATAATCAATCCAAGAATTCAGCTTTCTCCCGCTACTCAAAACCAAATCACTCTTGTTAACAGAAATCCCAATACCAAATTCAATCCTTACATTCTCCCCAAACTTAACAGCTGTAATCCCAGTAACATTACCAATTGCAATGAAGAAATCCAATCTCCTTTAGCTCCTTTTAAGATCAAAAAGCGAAATCCGTCGAAAACCCATATTTTTTCCAAAAAATCTAATGGGTTTCCTTTTGCGAAAATCTGAACTTTAGAATTCCTGACCTCTACATCGCCGAGAAAAGCAATTTTGGGATCGTTTTTGCTTAATTTTTCGAAGGAGAAAGAAAAAGGTGGTATCTTTTCGACCGATTCGGTTCCAGTAGCTAGATAGGAGACCTGTGGGGGCGTGCAGATCAGGGGAGCGGAAGGAGGCCCCGGGTTGCTAGAATCAGAAGAAAAATAATTTTAAAAAGAGAATAAGGAGGATACCGATGGTGGTGGTGGTTGGGGGGGTGGGGAGGGGTTGTCGGCGTCCGGCGTCGGATGCGGTCCATGGCGGCGCCCGCGTCCGGCGTCGGATGCGGTCAGTGGCGGTGCGCGGATCGAGGCAGCGGAAGCAGGCCGGGGGTTGCTGGGGTTATCTATTAGGATTTTGGGGGTTATAGATGGGAATACATATAGAAGAGAGGAAAAAAAAAGTATTGCATGTGTAATACACGTTCTTATTAAGTTATTTAATCTGAGTCTTTAATCGTGTAGATCAATATAATAGATCGACGGTCTAGATCTTCTCTTGACAGATTTTTTTTTATTGTGGCTTTTATAATAGAAATAGATATATATATATCCTTCCAAAAAAAAAATTAATTGATAATGTATGCATTTTCCATAAAATGTATCATGGCAAAAAGAAACTTTGACAAACTCTAACAATAAAAACGAAATACATGATCTCAACTATTTTAAAAAGTCTTACTTGCTACATTTAAATCTTTAACATTGTATTTTTAAAAAATTTGTCCATAGCACCTTTTTGAGATTTGGTAAATTCTTCAATTCCTTGTTGTTTTTTTTCTTTTTTCATGTCCGGAATCATATTTTCTAGGAGGCATACTTAAAATATTAAATTAACAATACAAAATTTAAGTAACAAAGTTAAGGAACAATAGTACCTAATTGTTGTAGCTTCGAAATTTCCCTTTTTCTTGAAATCTTCAATAATTTTATCCAATTTCGGTCCCAAATCAGGAAATGAATACTCATTCTCCAAATGATATCTGAAATTATAAAATAAAAATACTAAATTAATAATGTAATTATTTCCTTACATAATCTCAACAGTAAATTAATAACTCAAAAGTACAATTAATTTAATTTTTTTATAAATAATTGCATTAATTTAATAACTAAACTCTAAAGTTACCTAGCACTGAGAAATGAAAACTAGGTAATTGAAAAATGAAATACCTAGCACTGAATAATTGCATTAATTTAATCTCAACCGCATTAATTTAATCTCAACCAGTGGTGATAACTGAAAAATGAAAATAAAAATAAGAAGAGAAGATGTAACGACTAGCGAAATTAAAATTACCTAACGGGCGACGCGGCGGCGACGCGCGACGCGCGAAGTGACGACGGGCGCGGGCGACGCTGCGAGATGGTCCCTTTGGTAGTTGTGTAGATTAAGAAAGATTTCAATAATCAAGAATCAAGATGAAGAGAAATCAGGAGATGGAGAGAAAAGTTGGAACTTGGGAATTAATTGAGATAGAGAGAAATCAAGAGAATAAGAAAGTAAAACGTCCAAAGAGAGAACTTGGGAGTTGATTGAGATGGAGAGAAATCAATGGAGCGACGGTTGGGTTTCCTTTCTTTTTTTTTTCTTTTTTTTTTAATTTTAAATAACAGTGAATAAAAAAAATTTAAAGGGGGCCAAAGCAGCCGCTTGGGCTGCTTGGGCCCAGATCCGCCATTGTGTCCTCAACTAAATTCATGAGAACAAAAATAGCTAATTCAGGGAACTGTATAGACCTTCAATGCCATTCTATTATATCAAAATAAACCTTCTGCGCATTACCTATCTCAGAAGCTCATCCATCAAGCCTAAATGATCATGCATATTATGGTGTTCCATGTTTCCATCACTAACCAGACCTGATTGCTTAATTTCCTCCACAATTAACAACTTGATCTAGCCTATTCATGTGTTTTTCGGATCACAAAATAATTCGAAATTTTCTGAACATGAAATAAACAGTTCACTCTAATAAAACCAAAACAAAGTACAGTTCAACAAATTAGAACCAGAAATCAAAAAGTTTTCCTTAGTCTTCCTGATTCTAAGCTGCTAACAATCAGAAAAAATATTAAATAAATAATTTTAAAAGACTAAAATTTCACAGTCCCAGCTAATGAGTAAAATGATAAATTATTTAACCAAAAGAAAGACAGAAAGAAAATAAGAAGAAAAAAACAACTCCATTCATATCCAATCAATCCCACAAGATTCCAGAATCCCAACAACCGGGAATCCCATTGGCTACAACCTTTTTGAATCTAACACCATTGGCCATAATTTACCAACTAATTGCAGCAATACACAAACTCCTTGTCACTTCCCATGTGACAAATTTATCTTCTTTTTTTTATTTTTTTTTCTTTCTAAAATAACATTATCATTTCCCAATCTCCACAATTAAAACTTCGATAGCTATTTTTATTTTTTACCTCTTCAACTACTACAGATGCTCTTAACGAAAAGAAAGACAGAAAGAAAAGAAGAAGAAAAAAAACAACTCCATTCATATCCAATCAATCCCATAAGATTCCAGAATCCCGACAACCCGGAATCCCATTGGCTACAACCTTTTTGAATCTAACACCATTGGCCATAATTTACCAACTAATCGCAGCAATACACAAACTCCTTGTCACTTCCCATGCGACAAATTTATCCTTTTTTTTAATCTTTTTTTATTCCTTCTAAAATAACATTATCATTTCCCAATCTCTTATCCTCGACTCTATAAACCCTATACACAAATCCTAAACCCCACAAAATATTTATAAATATTCAATAAAAAAAACCCTTAACCCCACAAACTACTTAATTAACAGCAGAACATTGGGACTCCAATCATCTATGAAGGTTACAGATCATGTAAAAGCAAATTCAGATACTTGCAATTAGCTACATCGATCTGACTTGTCTACACCTCATTGGCATTGTTGTTCGGCGTCGACCCAGCCGACTGCTCGATCCTCATTGCCGATTTCAGCATAAACCCTCCTCCCCCATTGTGGCCCGAATCCTCGTCGTGGTACGCGTAAGCGAACCCACCGTGACGGGTCAGGTCCATACCAGCCATCTCATCCTCTTGTGAAATTCTCAGCAACTTCATTTTGTGCAGTAGCAAGAAAAGTGGGCCCATTGTCACGCTCACCCACCCTACAATTACCACAATTTGGAGAATGTGTGCACCCAGTAGCTTACCTCCTCCGCCCATAAATAGCCCGTAAGGCCGCCCTTCTCGGCCTGGGTAAACTTCGTTGACATACCTCTCCTTGGCGAACAATGCAGTGAATATGATCCCCCAGCTTCCGCACCCACTATGGAGCTGTGCAGCTTCCAACGGATCGTCGTACTTCAATTTCTCAGCCAGTTTGTTGAATCCAATTAGTACCCAGGCTGCGACGAACCCACAGATGATTGCGGCCCAGGGTTCGACTACTGAGCAGCCTGCGGTGATCGCAGCAAAGCCACCGAGGAGACCGTTACATACATCGATGACATTCCAGTGACCTAGTAGTAGTCGCTTTCCGAACAGAGTTGTTAGCGCAGCGGTGCAGCCTGCGAGTGTAGTGGTGACTGCTGTACGGCCAACCGCTGACCATTGCCCGTTGATGGACCCAATTGGTCCGTAGGATTTGAGTATTGTGATGAATGAGCCCGGGTTGAACCGGTACCAGCCGAACCATAGGAGGAAGGTGCCCAGGACTACTAAGGTTGCACTGTGGCCACGGAGAGCTACAGCTCGGCCTGCGTGATCGAACCGGTCGATACATGGACCTTCGATGACTGCCCCCCATAAACCGGCAACCCCTCCTACAAGATGAAAAACTCCAGAACCAGCAAAATCGATGACACCGGTACCGAAGAGGAGAGCATGGCCAGGGTTTCGTGACGCAGAAGCCCAGCCATCACCTGACCAAAACCAGTGAGCCACCACCGGATACACAAACCCAGTGAGAAACGATGAGTAGATCAGGTATGCGACGAACTGCGTTCGCTCCGCAATTGACCCTGATGTGATACCTGTCATATACATGATGGAACAAATTCACCACTCAATCACTCTGCTGTTTCATTTAATAAATAAATAAAATAAAATAAAACAATTAGATACATTTCAATTTCAAATATATGTGATTACCTACCTGCAGCGCCGATAGAAAAAGCCCACTGGTACAGAAAGTAAGGATAGTCAAAATTGGTATCTGGAACATGAATTTTTTTCCCAAAACGACCCTTTTTTGTTAAGTTTTTTCCGAACCGCCTACTTTTTTTTTTAATTTCTCAAAGCGCCTCACTCGGTCTTTGAAAGACCGAGTCTAGTGAAAATAAGCTCGGTCTTTCAAAGACCGAGTCTTGCTCTTTGATTTTTCAAAGTGCAAGACTCGGTCTTTGAAAGACCGATCTTGTTTTCACTAGAATCGGTCTTTCAAAGACCGAGTCTTGGACTTTGTGGGTTTTCAATAACGCAGATCCCCTTTCTTCTTCTTCTCGAATTATTAGAAAGTTGGACTTTATTTTCTTCTTCTCTCTGTCCCTCAACGAACCCATTGCCCTCGCCAATTTTGTGGTCGATTACGCCTTTAATCGATCGATACACTCCCCAAAACCAATTAATCTCTAATCCATTTTCGATTTCCCCCAATCCTATTCCCCAAATTTGATTATTTCTTAAAACCCTAAATCCCGAATACCCAATTTCGTAGACCTAGTTTAATTTCGTCTTCGTCTTTGGAAGATCTTGGTTGAAGGATCTTGCTCTTCTCTACCTTGTCAGTAGCTCGCTTTGGAATCTCCTACTTGAAAGGTATATTTCTTAAGCTTTTGCTAAGCAAAAATTGTGTTACTCTTGATGCTATTGTGAAGTTGATGAGTTGAATTTGACTTATTGTTGACAATGTAGAGTATCTATTGTTGTTATTTTTAGTTTTAATTTTGTTGAAAAAGAAAGAGTTGAAAGAGTTGAAGTTGTTGCTATCAACGGCATTGTTATATAGTATTTGTTGAATTCTATATAGATTTTTGCTAAAATTAAGAAAGAGTTACATATTTTAGAATTTTTTGAAGTTGAATTTGTTATATAGAATTCTATATAGAATTTTGGTAAGAAAGAGTTAAAATTCTCTAATTTGCTAATTTTAGAGAATCAACGGCATTGTTATATAGAATTTGTTGTTACCTGATGAGTCATGTAGAATGACGGTTGTAGAAATTGCTTAATTTCCGATGAGTCATATAAAATATAACAATGCTTAGTTTCATTGTCTATTGTTCTTTCTAGTGTGTTGTAGAGCAACTTATATCATGCTTAGTTTCATTGTTCTTTCCAGAAGGAATTTTTTGTTACCTGATGAGTCATGTAGAATGACGGTTCTAGAAATTGCTTAATTTCCGATGAGTCATGCCTAGTTCTCTAATTTCTACAATGCCGACAATAAGCAATTTCTACAACCGTCATTCTACATGACTCATCAGGTAACAAAAAATTCCTTCTGGAAAGAACAATGAAACTAAGCATGATATAAGTTGCTAATTTTAGAGAATCAACGGCATTGTTAAAATTAAGCAATTTCTACAACCTAAGGAGTTAAAATTCTCTAATTTGCTAATTTTAGAGAATCAACGGCATTGTTATATAGAATTTGTTGTTGTGGAGATGTTTCGAGAATGTTGTTTTTTTGTTGTTGAGATGTTGTGGTTGTGGATAAGTTTCGAGTTTTTTGATATTTTTGTTGTTGAGATGTTGTGGTTGTGAAGATGTTTCGAGATTGTTGCTTTTTATATCTAGGTTATGTGTAGTTAATAACATTTTTGTTGAAGTTATAGGATTTGTAGTCTATTGTAAATGGCACGCACAAGGGGTAACATGTAGGTAGGGGAAAGTAGTAGACCTCCACGTGGCGATAGAGCACGTACTCGCTGTGGACGTGGTCGTGGTCGTGCTCGTACCGAGGGTACTAATGTAAGTAATTAATTGTTGATTGTAATAGAATTATATTACATTTCGGTCTATTGATGTAAATGTTATTGTTATGTAGGTTGAAGTCAATCCAAATGAGGCGGGTGATGAACACATTATTATTCACTTTTTAGAGCAATAATCTTAATATAATTAGACATTTAAAAGCTCTCTATATGGTATTTAACTCTTATTCTCTCTTTTCCATAGGAAACAGCGTAAAACAGCAAAACGAAGCAGATTCAGGACTTCAAAGATGATACATAGGAAAATGCAGAGGAACAGTCGACTTATTCCCAAGAGCAGTCGACTGGCCTGATCAAAGATGAAATCTACAGAAGTCTCGACTCAGTCGACTGGTCCAGAGATAAGTCGACTGGTCTGCGGCGGAGTAAACAAATCAAATCTTCAAAGATACACCTGCATCTAATTTCAAATCTATTTGAATCAAGATTTTATGCAGCGAATCAAATCTAAAGACAGGGTATTTCCAAGTGGACGTGGTGAACAGATAAGGAAGGAAAGGAGAAAAGAGAAAGATATTAATCATCAAATCAAATAAAGAAGGATCTTCCTGAAAAAGTGGAAACCCTAATTCTCAGCCGTACTCTATAAATATCAGAAGTGGTCAACTTAGAAAAGGGGTCATCAGATATATCTCTGGGAAGCGACTCAATCACCAAGTTCCTGAACAAACATCGAGAGCATCACTCCATCAACATCGAAGAAGGAGAGAGAAGATCCAGCAACCAGAAGGCAGTCGACTGTGTGACAGCCAGCCGACCATATTGCCGGAATCCATTAGTTTATTTCTTCTTCTCTCTTTATTCTTTTATGTTGATCATGTATTCAAACTTGTTAAGCAATAAAGTTATTATTATGTGGAACTAATTTCATAGTTGGGTAGATCGAAACCGTAGTTATGTAATACTATTTTCTTCTGAACTCTTCTATGTTACTTATTGATTGAATCTAATTGAATTGGTATAGGTTTATGATAGTCAAACTAGTTCTCAAGACTGAGAGCAGTCGACTGAGGTGAGAGCCAGTCGACTGACGTACAGAACTTGGGAAGCTCAAGTTTGGATATCATTTATCTGAATCTGTTATATGAGCATATTGAGATGACCGAATCTCGTGCTCATAATTTGTAACAAAGGAATCTTTAGGGGTTCTTGGTTCAATCAACTTAGAGGATCTAGATCTGATACCAATTTCTAGAACTTTAAGTGTTTGTTCGTTTCCACTGTTCTTATGTTTTCTCTAAGTATAACTTAGTAGATACCATGCTAGATACTTACGGAAAGAAACGAATTAGAGTAGATACCATGCCTAATTCTTGGCTTAGGGAAACATTACTTTAAGGAGTAGATACCATGCCCTTGAAGTGAACAAACATGAGTAATTAGAAGTAAATTCAGAAGGTAACTTAGCATTACTAACTATTGGTGGAGATCAACAACCCAACTATTCAAGAGATATTTGTGATTCAACACCTCTCATCTTAGTTTTAATCTTTTAGTTCTTTTAGAATATTATAAAAACTCTCATTCATTTTTATTATTAGTTTTATTGATTAGTAAGTTAAAGTCTACAATCTCTGTGGGATCGACCCTTGCTTGCCGCTACGCTTCTCCAAACGATTCGTGCACTTGCGAGGTTTTTATAATTTGTGTCTAGTTTTATCTATATATTTAGGTAGCTAGATTCCAACAACAAGTTTTTGGCGCCGTTGCCGGGGATTGTTTAGTATTTTAACTTACAAATCAGTAAAAAAATTTCTCTTTATTTTATTTTATTTTATTTCTTCTTTTTCTTTTCTAACATTTTCTTTTAGTTTACTTTCTGCACAAACAGGGTCAGACCAGTCGACTGTCTCCAAGGACCAGTCGACTGTACAGCGAAGAATTCCAAAAGCAACAATGGGTGAAAGAATATTGAATCGAGTACCAATGCAAGACAAATTCATTCCAAAGAATATTGAGCAACCGTCTTGCATAGCTTTTCAACCCAAAGTCACAGGGAATATGCATCTATCTCCCCAATTACTTAGCATGGTTCCCCAATTCAATGGTAGACTAGATGAAGATCCGCACCTACATTTGCAAGACTTCTTTGATCTTTGCAGGACACAAAGCATCCAAGGGCATACCTCTGAACAAATCAGGTTAATCTTGTTTCCATTTTCATTAAAATTTAATGCTAAATTGTGGTATAATTCTTTGGAACCAGGATCAATTCAATCATGGGAGCAATTGGCAACAAAATTTTTGAAAGAGTCCTTTCCAGCCCAGAAAACTAGACAACTAAAAAGGGAGATTCTACTCTTCCAACAAAAAGATGGAGATTTATTCTTCGAGGCATGGAAGGACTTTAAGAACAAGCTTCTCAAGTGTCCTACGCATAACATACCTAAGGATGATCAGGTACAATCATTTTATGAGGGTTTGAATGACACTAACAAAGCAATTATAGATGCAGGTTGCAATGGAATGTTGATGAGGAAGAGTGCTGAGGAGGCCATAGAGTTATTTGAAGAACTCAGCGAGAACTCACAACAATTCTCAACAAGGAGGGGCATCTCGAGAAAACAGGGAGTATACGAAATTTCTCATAATAACAACTTGCAATTAGAAATGGAAACCATGAACAAAAAGATTGATATGCTTGTGAATTCAAAGTTGGGTGGCATAAAAAGCCAACCAAAAGAAATTTGTGCAATCTGTTTTCATTCTAATCATACAACTAATTCATGTCCCATGTTTTCTTTCACAGATCAAGAGCACACAAACTACATAGAACAGGGAATGTACCCGCCCCAGAATAATTTTTTTTCAAACACGTATAACCCAGGGTGGCAAGACCATCAAGACAATCAATTTGCACCAGGGCATACGCAGCAATTCCAGGGTGGGAATGGGTATGATGAGCCAGCACAAGAACAGGAGAAGTTGGATTTCGAATCCACCATTCTTCAATTACTCCAACAGCAACAGCAAACAAGCGATCAACAAGGACAGGCCATTCAGAAATTAGAAATTCAAATTGGTCAAATTGCTACGGCGTTAAGTGAAAGAAAGGCAGGAGAATTCCCATCACAAACCATACCTAACCCTAGAGGACAAGAACAGCTCCAATCACGGACAACACTAGAAGAAGAGATTGAGTTTACAATGTTTGATGGACCACAAATTCCACACGATAATCATGAATGTTGTAATGTTAATGCGGTTCAGGAAATTTGTGACCAAACATTTCAGGAATATGGTGTTGATCCATTAGAAGCAACAATTACACACCCTCTAACATTATCTCATGATGAACAGGAATATGATGATCGGAGGATTGCAGAGACAGTACATCACCTTGAAACTCCAACGTCATATTCAGGTAAGCCTGCACCTGCATTTGAAAAGTTAGTATCTGATAACACTTGTGTTTTCCAGGAGAAGTCGACTGATGAGCAGTACAAGTCGACTGATGAGTGGACTAAGTCGACCGCTACCAAGCAACCAGAGGAGGAGCTGAAGCCAATACATGAATATTTGGGGAACAATCAGACATTACCTGTGACAGTTTCTGCAAATTTCAGGATGAATGAAGAAGCAAGGCTGCAGGGGGTCTTGCAGGAGCACAATGGTGCATTAAGATGGACCATTGCTGATAAACTGATGTCACGATGGTACGGTCCATGAATTGTTGCACAGGTTTTCCCCACATGGAGCGTTGGCAAACAATCAACGTTCAAGGTGAATGGGCAGAGGGGGAGACCTTATAAGTTGATGAGTTGAGAGCTGCGAGCCATTCAATACATTGCACAACTCATCGAGTCTAGCTAAAGACAAGAAACACAGCGCTTATTGGGAGGCAACCCAATTTTTCAGGGGAGTATTTACACTTTCCCTTTATTTTATTTATTCATTATTATTCATTTTTATTTTTATTTTTCAGTCTCTCCTTACTAGATGGTAACACATGCCTATATCTTATGTTTTGTGCGAACATTGATGACAATGTTTCATCTAAGTGTGGGGGTATTAGTTAGTTATATCTGGAATCTTTTGATTTTTTTTAGGACAAACAATTTCTTATAAAGTAAGAGTAAGGATACTTATTTACTTTAGGATTGTTGAGTTTCATAATTCCCTACAAAAATTGTGTGCGTCATGCGATTATACATAATAAACAAATGTGATGCTTTTTCTGATAATTATTCCCTTCAGATCTAGTCCTAAATCGAGTTTAAGTAAATAGAGTGATACAATATATGTATATATATTTGAATAAAGTCAGTCTACTCCAATGTTTTGAGGGCTTAGTAACTAGGGGTATTCATCACCAATGTTTACCTTTACGTCAAACGGCAACTTGAAATATGAGTATGCAAAGCACTTTAATGTTTGTGACTTGTTGAGTAACCGGGTGGATACATCACAAATGTTTCGCATTCGCGTCAAAAGACAAGTGACAACTTTAAAGAAGAGACTATAATAATAAAAAAATTTAAAAAAAAAAAAAAAAAAAAAAAACCTCTAGTTTGCTACTGGATTTGTAGTAGAGAAAAGGGATAATCACAGACTGAGTAGTTGCATACTAACTACATTAATCGCATGACAAATATGATTAAGTTTGGGGATTATGACTGAACAATTGCACTAGAGAAAGTGGGTATGTTTAATTTTACTTTATCTGAAATTGTTTGTAGTTTTATATTTTTCATTTTGATGTCCACATAATAAGAAATCTTGGTGGTTGAGTCTATTGTTATTATTATTCTCCCTATTCAAAATTCTAGTTTGCTTGAGGACAAGCAAAAGCTAAGTGTGGGGGTATTTGATGAACACATTATTATTCACTTTTTAGAGCAATAATCTTAATATAATTAGACATTTAAAAGCTCTCTATATGGTATTTAACTCTTATTCTCTCTTTTCCATAGGAAACAGCGTAAAACAGCAAAACGAAGCAGATTCAGGACTTCAAAGATGATACACAGGAAAATGCAGAGGAACAGTTGACTTATTCCCAAGAGCAGTCGACTGGCCTGATCAAAGATGAAATCTACAGAAGTCTCGACTCAGTCGACTGGTCCAGAGATAAGTCGACTGGTCTGCGGCGGAGTAAACAAATCAAATCTTCAAAGATACACCTGCATCTAATTTCAAATCTATTTGAATCAAGATTTTATGCAGCGAATCAAATCTAAAGACAGGGTATTTCCAAGTGGACGTGGTGAACAGATAAGGAAGGAAAGGAGAAAAGAGAAAGATATTAATCATCAAATCAAATAAAGAAGGATCTTCCTGAAAAAGTGGAAACCCTAATTCTCAGCCGTACTCTATAAATATCAGAAGAGGTCAACTTAGAAAAGGGGTCATCAGATATATCTCTGGGAAGCGACTCAATCATCAAGTTCCTGAACAAACATCGAGAGCATCACTCCATCAACATCGAAGAAGGAGAGAGAAGATCCAGCAACCAGAAGGCAGTCGACTGTGTGACAGCCAGTCGACCATATTGCCGGAATCCATTAGTTTATTTTTTCTTCTCTCTTTATTCTTTTATGTTGATCATGTATTCAAACTTATTAAGCAATAAAGTTATTATTATGTGGAACTAATTTCATAGTTGGGTAGATCGAAACCGTAGTTATGTAATACTATTTTCTTCTGAACTCTTCTATGTTACTTATTGATTGAATCTAATTGAATTGGTATAGGTTTATGATAGTCAAACTAGTTCTCAAGACTAAGAGCAGTCGACTGAGGTGAGAGCCAGTCGACTGACGTACAGAACTTGGGAAGCTCAAGTTTGGATATCATTTATCTGAATCTGTTATATGAGCATATTGAGACGACCGAATCTCGTGCTCATAATTTGTAACAAAGGAATCTTTAGGGGTTCTTGGTTCAATCAACTTAGAGGATCTAGATCTGATACCAATTTCTAGAACTTTAAGTGTTTGTTCGTTTCCACTGTTCTTATGTTTTCTCTAAGTATAACTTAGTAGATACCATGCTAGATACTTACGGAAAGAAACGAATTAGAGTAGATACCATGCCTAATTCTTGGCTTAGGGAAACATTACTTTAAGGAGTAGATACCATGCCCTTGAAGTGAACAAACATGAGTAATTAGAAGTAAATTCAGAAGGTAACTTAGCATTACTAACTATTGGTGGAGATCAACAACCCAACTATTCAAGAGATATTTGTGATTCAACACCTCTCATCTTAGTTTTAATCTTTTAGTTCTTTTAGAATATTATAAAAACTCTCATTCATTTTTATTATTAGTTTTATTGATTAGTAAGTTAAAGTCTATAATCTCTGTGGGATCGACCCTTGCTTGCCGCTACGCTTCTCCAAACGATTCGTGCACTTGCGAGGTTTTTATAATTTGTGTCTAGTTTTATCTATATATTTAGGTAGCTAGATTCCAACAACAGCGGGCACCTCTTCTTCAGTCCCTTCGTCATCATATGTCCCTTCTGGAGGGCCAGGACCCCTCGACCCTTCACTCCTCACTCTTCAGCCATTGCATCGATCGTAGAATATTTAGAACGGTGAGGCTACAGAGTGCCGCTTTATGACTGGTCATCCGCTACCTGTGCACCCACGTATACACGAGATACTAAGAGACTGTGGGTTCTACGGTATTGCCAGGATGACATCCATCAAGTGCGATCGTCCTCTTTTAGAAGCACTGCTTGAAAGATGGAGGCCCGAGACACACTCATTTTACCTGTCAGTTGGGGAGATGACGGTCACTCTACAAGACGTTGCCATACTTACCGGGCTTCCAATCGATGGAGAGGTAGTCACAGGATCGATGGACTTCGACCCAGTGTATATAGTGGAGTACTTAGGGGTTGAAGTAGAAGCCGGTGCGATAAATGGGAAATTTATCCGTTTAAAGTGGTTGAAGGACACGTTTAAAAATAGATTGAATGACGGTTCAACTGCAGCGGAGGTCGAGTGCTATTGTAGGGCGTACATTCTCACGCTATTCGGCACCGTCTTGTTTCCAAATTCGACCGGAAATAGCATCTCATTGATGTTCTTGCCCTTAATCGCCGATCTAGGTAGGGTCAGCCGTTACAGTTGGGGCAGTGCAGTACTTTCGTCACTGTATCGGAGTCTGTGTTTGTGCAGTATAGGTTCGAACCAGATGAATGGGCCTCTGATTTTACTGCAGATATGGAGTTGGGAGCGGATTCACGTAGGTCGGCTCGTAGTACGGATCCAATCTCAATATTGGAGAGTTCATTCCGATGATATTGACATGCTACCTCCTATCGGTGTGTACTGGACAGGCAAACTGACATGGACAGCCAACCCCAACAGGTGCTTGACATACTACCACGATGAGATCGATAGGTTGGCAGCTGACTGTGTAGTGTGGTCCCCTTACACGGAGGAGCGACTGATTTGACTGCCGCCTATTTGCACGTACAGGCGTGATTTGTGGCTCACGAAAGCACCGTTAATCAACTTTGTGGTTGTCGAGTTTTACTACCCCGATAGAGTGTTACGCCAGTTTGGTCTTCACCAAGGGATTCCAGTTGCCGCACCATTCAATGCCGAGATGCACAACATCACAGGAATGGGCCGTACCCCCGGTCACAATTGGGCCGCTTGCTTCTTCGAATACGTTCAGAGATGGAATGTTCACCGTTTCCAAGAAGTCATCGGTGACATTCCACCGTTTGACCTCTCGGTGCATGGGATATACATGGCTTGGTACGAGAGAGTCACTAGACGTTTCATTTCTCCAACGTTGCAGACTCCTGCTGGAGTTGCAGTCCCGATCCGTCGACCAGGGACCGAACCAGCAGATCAACATTCCGTTAAGTTGCCGATGTACCAACCAAAGGGATCCACTGTTAGGAATTTTGTAAGTTTTTTAAGTTTTGTTTTAAATTGTTAAAGTTTATATATAAATTTGTTTTCATATATGTATGTGTATTTCTAAGTAACCTAATCATTCAACTTTTTATGTTTCTCAGTTGGTCCAGACTTGGTCCCTTGCAAAGAAATGTGCAACTCTGTTGAATAGCAACATCGCCGATCAGGCAAAGGATACCTTACGGGAGATGTTATCGTGTTGCCGTGTACAAGCTGATCTTGTGGGGGAGGGCGCAACATTAGATGCAATACTAAGGATCCCCACACATTGAACGAGCGGCCGTACTGGTATTCGACGAAATAGAGTTGTTCAAAGGCCCCCACCTCAACCTCAAAGCGATTCAGAACACGAAGAACAAGCAGAGCCTGAGATTGAAGGGGATTATACAATAAGAAGTTGGGGGTGAGATTCAAGAAGAGGAGGACATCCTGTTGTCCGCACTAACACAGGCAACTCCTGCTCGTGGTAGACGACAACGAAGACCCACCAACTTCTACACACCTAACCCTTGACCTTTGATGTTATGTAGATGTTAGTTTGTTGTAATATTTTTTGAATTTGGTAGGTGTTGTAATATTTTTAGTTTGTTTGATTTTGTAGTTTTTTTTTAAAATGTTCTTATATTTGTGAAGAAGTTATTAATATTGTTGATGTGGTTGTGAAGATGATATTAACAACATTCTTGATGCGGTTGAGATGTGGTTGTGAAGAAGATGTGGTTGTGAAGATGATGTGCTTGCGGTTGTGGAAGAATGCAAAATTGGTTTGTGAGTTCAAATTTGTGTTGTGGAAGTGTTTGAGTTATTGAAGATGAAATTTGTGTTGTGCTTTTGGTTACTGAAGATGAAAAGTTTGAAAAGTTTGAGTTACTTAAGATGAAAAGTTTGAGTTCAAATCTGTGTTGTGCTTTTGGTTGAGTTCAAATCAGCTGTAGGTTGTGAAGATGATGTGGTTGATGTGGTTGTGGAAGTTGATGTGCTTGTGTAAGTTATAGAATGCAAAATTGAGAAGTTGATGTGGTTGAAGAAGAGTATATTTGTAAAGGGAGATGATTTGAAAGATATTAAATCTGGTTGTAGCAAAAAAACAATCAGCATCAAGACTCGGTCTTTCAAAGACCGAGCTCAGTATAACTAGACTCGGTCTTTGAAAGACCGAGTCTTGTTGCTGATTGCAAAATTTGGCTATCAAACTTAAGACTCGGTCTTTCAAAGACCGAGTCTAGTTATATTTAGCTCGGTCTTTGAAAGACCGAGTCTTGAGTTCAATCTCTTCCAGAGCCCAAGCAACTCTCTGGAAATGATTGAACATCACAGTCGGTCTTTCAAAGACCGAGCTAAATATAAATAGACTCGGTCTTTGAAAGACCGAGTCTTCAATCTGTGAAAAAAAAATTCACAGATTGAAGAATCGGTCTTTCAAAGAACGAGTCTAGTTATATTTAGCTCGGTCTTTGAAAGACCGACTGTGATGTTCAATCATTTCCAGAGAGTCGCTTGGTCTCTGGAAGAGATTGAACTCAAGACTCGGTCTTTCAAAGACCGAGCTAAATATAACTAGACTCGGTCTTTCAAAGACCGAGTCTTAAGTCTGATAGCCATATTTTGCAATCAGCAACAAGACTCGGTCTTTCAAAGACCGAGTCTAGTTATATTAAGCTCGGTCTTTGAAAGACCGAGTCTTGATGCTGATTGTTTTTTTGCTACATTCAAGGTACTTTTATATATATAATTGAAACTTACTAAATCCAAAATACTCTGTTTGGACAATATTTACACCTCAATCAATCATACATTTTCGACAATTGAACACATCCAAACTAAGTGCTTAGTTCGATATAAATATTACAAACACACTAAAAAGCACATAACAATAGAAAGAACAATAGAAAGCACATAATCACATTTTAATTGTTTTGAGATGCTCTGTTAGTACAATGACGCTTGTTGTGTCCTTCCAACCCACAACTTGAACATTTCATTCTTGTACCCCTGCTAGAACTATCTCTCACATCCATATCGTTGCGTATTCTCGTGGATTTAGGCCGGCCTTTTCGTGAACGTCGCAAACTAGCATCCGGTATGAGTCGTGGACCGTCGATAGTAGGCCAATATGCTTCATCTAGAATAGGACTGAACACAGGAGCCCAAGTTTGTGCTAATGACGTGACAAGGTAAAATTTATCAACATAAGGCTTGTGATCGATTGCACGATATGCACAGGCTGCTAATACATGAGAACATGGAATATGATATAAATGAAACTTCATACATGTGCATGTTTTCGTACCCAAATTCACGGTGTGCAAATTCCCACCCTTCCGTTCTCCATTTACCATGCGTATGCCCGTTTTCACGGAAAAAACTCCAGGCTGATGATGAAACATTGTAACCTCATGTTGATTTGCTCTTTCATGGCGACTATCAATCAAATCATGTACACTTTTAGCAAAAATATTTCCTTCACATAAAAGCTTACTAGCTTCCTGTCGACGAGTAGTAAAGTAAGAGTTGAGACGTAAAAAGATCGTCTCAACAATCGCAGTTACTGGTAAACTACGGATTCCTTTCAATACTGAATTGAAGCATTCTGACAGGTTCGTAGTCATCATTCCATATCGTCGACCTTCATCTGCATAAAGTGCCCATTTCTCAACCGGCTTCTCTTTCAACCAATTAGCCGCCTCGACATTGACGGTTTCAAGTTCAGCGAGTTTGGTCATGAACTTTTTGGGTTGGTTTTGACAAGCTATAATTTTGGCCTTTTTCCGCAATGCCTTGCTACCAAATTTACTAAAAAAATTTGTGGCAAAATGACGCATACAATATCGATGAAATCCATTCGGTTCGTTCCAAGCTCCATTTTGCAAATCTATAGCAGACAGAATACCAGCATGACGATCCGAGATAACACACAACTCAGTGCGATCGGTGACATAATACAGGATGCAAGTCATAAACCATGTCCACGTATTTATACTCTCTCCATCAACCAATGCAAATGCAAATGGAAATAAGCAACCATTCGCATCCGGGAAAACAGCAATTAGCAAACAACCCTTGTACTTACCGTACAAGTGAGTTCCATCTACACTAATAACCGGTCTGCAAGACTTCAAACCTTCAATCGAAGGACCAAATGCCCAAAATACTCCCTTGAATGTTTCCTCGCTGGGGCTAGACTCATATTTATCCCAGTGGACAACGGTTCCTGGATTTGCTGCTTGAATTGCTGTTAGTAGAAAAGGCAGCTTCGTGTATGCTTCTTCGAAGGTACCATACAACCTCTCAATTGCCTTTTTTTTGGCTTTCCAAGCTTTCTTATATGAAATTTGATAATTATATTCTATTTTCACAATCTCAATAATTGCCCCCGGTGATAAAGCAATATCGTTCTTCACCACACCCACAATCAAATTACTAACAAGGTTAGCATCAATTTTACAGTGGTCTTGATTCAACGTGGGATTCGTACAAGTATGAGGCCCAACTATCTTCTTCACCACAAAATTCCCCCCCCCCCTTTGGAACAATAGCTCGTAATCTCCAAGGACATCCACCATCACTTACTCCTGGGGGACCTTGTACGATCTCCTCAATTGTACGTTTTCTAGGTGCCATTTTGCATTTAACAGTGTACAGTGACGGTGTTGTTTTCAATGTGACAAATTCACGATGTTTCTTGATAGAATACACCTTCATAGCTTGCTGAATGGACTCTTTACTTACAAACTCCTGTCCAATATAAAATTTGTCTACATTGGATGAACCAGAGGACTCTTGTGGAAATGGGGGGACTCTAGCAGCTTGAGCCATCTCCTCCGTAACATGAGCGTTAACATTAGCATAGCTATCAGTAGCTCTCACTTCGTTAGAACTGTTGTTCGTAGGATTTACATTTGCTACATCATCATCTTCTTCTCCATCATCATTTTCTACACTTTCATCATCGTCTGTTTCTTCCTCTTCTTCATCATCATCTAATAAGCTGTTGTTAACCACTGCATTTTGAAAGAGCTCAAACACACTATCATTTGGAACATAGTCAGGAACCGGACTAGGTTGGGGTGGCAACTCAACATCTGTAGAATCAGTGTTTCTTGTATTTGTGGAGGTGTTTTCTTGTGAGGACAGTGGATTTGGTTGTGAAGGTTGAGCGGGGTTAGACCTCATCTGCTGTGTAGGTACTACCCTTATGAAGTTTGAACTGAGAATATCATATGGCTGAGCATCCAAATTTTGAATTTGCTGAATATATAACTCTAATGCAGACCAAGCATAATTGGGATCAAATGTCCTAGCAATCAATGACTTCAGCGCATTATCAGTAGGTACGTGCACTGTCATAAAATACTGACCATCTCCTCTACCTGCTGCGTATCGAGCTAAAATTTTCACCTTCCATTGATTCCTATCCCAATTAGTAACTTCATAAATTTTCTCAACTACTTCTGCAAATGTTATGGTACGAGGTACCCAAACTATTTTCGGATCCAACACACTGTAACAACTACTAATCTTTGGATCACGAATTATTTCACCACCAAAGTATAACCAAATAGGAATCTCAAGATCCATACCTACGTATATTTATACGAATATGCGAGTTATTATCTAACCACAAAAAAAATCTATAAAAAAAAGATAGAAAATTAAAGGCCAATATTCATCGTACCTTCACAAGCGTCAAGGATAGAGCCGTAGATATTTGGGTAAAAGAGTTGAAGTTTCTATCCTCTTCAAATTTAGCAAAAATCCAAAATAGGGATCTTTCAAAAGATGGGTTTAGGGTTTTTATAGTGGAGATGCTTACAGAGTTAGGAAGAAATTGGTAAATATATTTAGATTAAGATGAGATTTTGTGGGTAGGAGGTCGCCCTAGATTTAGGAAGATGGGTTAGAGAAATACAATAGGTTAAAGTAGAGAGAGAGAGAAGAAGAAGAAAGGGGATCTACGTTATTGAAAACCCACAAAGTCCAAGACTCGGTCTTTGAAAGACCGAGTCTAGTGAAAACAAGATCGGCCTTTCAAAGACCGAGTCTTGCACTTTGAAAAATCAAAGAGCAAGACTCGGTCTTTGAAAGACCGAGCTTATTTTCATTAGACTCGGTCTTTCAAAGACCGAGCGGGGCGTTTTGGGAAATAAAAAAAGTATGGCGGTTTGGGAAAAACTTTACAAAAAAGGGTCGTTTTGGGAAAAAGTTTCTGGAACATCTTTGAGTCCAAAAAAGTGGCGGCCGATGAAAGGGTTGGAGGGGGCGCCAAAGGAGAAGGCGAAGCCGAAGAGGTAGTAAAAGATGGCGCCTGCAGCGGCGTCCAGGACGTTGGTAAGCATTATGTTCATGGTGTTCTTGGCACGTACGGAGCCGGCGCAGAGCATGGCGAAACCGAGCTGCATGGCAAAGACGAGGTAGGCGGAGAAGAGGAGGTAGGTGGAGTTGATGGCGGAGGATGCGTCGGTTAGTTGGAGATTTACAGTGGTGAATTGGGAGCAGAGGTAGTTGGCGGCGGCCGTGGAGTTCAGGAGAAGGGCTAGGGCTGAGGCCGAGCACATTTGGGCTGATGCCATTTTTGGGTTTTTTTCTTTTTCTTTTTCTTTTTTTTTCTTTTTCTTTTTGAGAGTGTGAATGAGTAAGAGGATATGGATATGAGAGAATTTATAGGCGATGGGAGTGGATGGGCATCATGGGCTGAGAATATTATTATTAGAAAATTGGGATTTTTCTTTTGTGCTAAATTAATTTAGATCCTCGTCCTTTTATGTACAGTAATATACAGATTCATGTATTAATTTTTAAATTTTTTTTTTGATATATGGGATAGAGCCAAACGGCTTCAGCCATCGAAACATATATAAATCATTAAAAACAGTAAGGTTACATACAAAAATACAATGGTTTTACAAGTTGTAAAACGGAAGAAGAGTACAAAAAAGAAATAAAAAAACGGCTGAATAGCACGCAAAACAGAGGTCTGCGAAACAACATAAGCACCACACCGAAATAAGGGGGGCGAAGCAATCATCCAAGATTACCAAGCAACTGATGGAGCCAAACAAACTTGCCGCACTCGAATGTGGATCAGGACCAAAGTGACTGAGCCATGAAACAGGAGGCTGAACCTCTCCACACGAAGACATCCAACTACATTAGCAGTCCAAGGGAACTCTAGCGGCACAAAGGAGGCAAAACAGACTGCCTACACCAAGGATGTCAAAAAGAAGCCAAAACTGAACAGTGCACAATCTGATGAGTTGACAGAGAAGCTGCTTTTCTCGCAAGAATACGAGCACTCACTCGAATTTTTTAAATTTTTTAAAAAATTTAAAGTAAAAATTCTGATTTACACGTACGAAGCATGTTTTAATAAATATGATGATATATTACTAGTAGTTTACACGTTTTAATCATTTCAAAAAAAAAAAAAACTCTGACCTAAGGAGGATTTGAACCGGAAAACTCATTTATATTAGTTATGTACGTACATTGCAAATGTTGGTAGAATGACAAAATGACAAATGACACTAAGGCCTTCTCCCATTATAATATTAGAGATTAAAAGTAAATGTGAAGACTATAATGAGAGAGTTGGAGTTGCATGTGCGTTGCTCGTAAGTATGTAGATTTACAACTCAACCTCTTCCATTATAATAGTTATTATATATTATATTATAAGTAGATAGATAGATAGATAGATAGATAGATAGATAGATTGATAATTTACACGTGCGAAGCACAATTAATATATTAAAAGAGAATTAAAGTAAAAAAAAACTGACGTAGTGAGGACTCGAACCTGAGACCTCCTTTATATTAGCTATGCACGTGCAATGCACGCATTGGTAGATTTACAAATGACACTAAGGTCTTCTCTCATTATAATATTACTAGTAATTTACACGTGCGATGCACGTTTTAATAATTTCAAGAAATAAAAATAAAAACTTTGACGTAGGGAGGATTTGAACCGGAAACCTCATTTATATTAGCTATGTACGTGCGTTGCACATGTTGGTAGAATGACAAAATGACACTAAGGCCTTCTCTCATTATAATATTAGAGATTAGAGATGATTTTTCAAATTTTAGTTTCGATTTTTAAATTAATATTATTGGAGAGGGGTAGTAGCAAATGTTGGTTATAACTTCACATTTGGAAGACAACGTTCATCATCATGAGTATGATATTTGTTTTGTTACAAAAACTTGTTTAATGAATGCATCTGTGTTTTGAATGAGTTGGTTCATCAGTGCAATAATTGATTCAAAAGGATATCCCACAAAGAACATGTAGGAACAAAGAATGATTTCGGTTCGAAATTAAATTATATTTAGGTAATTAACATTTTTTCAAAAATATACAACTATTTTGTTTCATTTGTATGTGCATCCAAGTGTTAAAGCTTCTTAGACTATTTATATCTCATTTCCAGTAATGGTATAGTCATTCCCACACAACACTACTATGAAAATACAACTTAATGTGGTAAATCGTGATAACCATGCCACATTTGTAAAACTAATGAAATTAAACTCAATATAGACAATAATTCTGATGAAATTAATTCCAAGTAATTAAGCTTGAAGTAGAATTAACCCCAAGTACAACTTTCTTAATTATTCTGATTCTATGTTCATCACAAGTGTGTTAGATGCCGTTCAAATGACTAAAAACTTTTCATAGTAAACTTTTGATAGAAATTATACAATCAATACAATTAGCAATATGTACATGTGATAAGTAATATATAATTAGAACGTTTGTTAGTGGCAAACGTGGAAAAAATCCTTCAATTTATGGGTATGAAAAGAAGATGAATGGAAAGAAAAGTTGGAAGAAATCTGAAAGGAATTTAGAAAGAACCTGATGCGGTTGATAAGGTTTTGGTAGTTTATATAATTGAGCATATTTATAGTTCTAAACGAATCATTTGCTTAGGTTTGTTTTTGGAATAAAATGTGGAGTGAATGTTAAGATCTATAGAATAAACGGTGGAGTGAATGTTTTGATCTATATGTACTAGGTTATATCTGAATAATGCCTAGAATTAAAGGGCTAGTTAAATCTCCCTCATAACCGTGACTTTCCCTAATCTTAGCTCCAAACAATGATCGGCCAAAAAGATCGAACAACCATCTTTCCGTTTCATATGATAACACGGCTGTAATCCAACTCACTAGTTATAATGGTAAAGGCATATACCACTTTGTTTAGAAATAACAGTAAGTGATGTTTTAAGAGAAAGGAGTTAAACAACAGCGAAAAGACACCAAATTTACGTTGTTTAGATAGTTAGTTCAATGAAGGTCACTATATATGTGCCATCTTTGTTGTTTTTCACCACCCGTCTCTAATTTTTCTTTCTTCCGCTTTCTTATTACTTTGATTTGCCCTATCACATAGACGCATCATTGTTAACCTAAAACTAACATTTAGGATATATGATCGCCATTGTTGACGAATCCTATAGCCATTAACAGAAGCATGCAATACCTAATAGTATTCCTTTTTCTCACTACAAAAAAAGAGTTTTACACTGGCGTATCTACGCCAGCGCTTTGGTAGAAACGCCACTATAGAACCAAGTTAATGTCAAGGAACAAAAAAATCTAACTCTACACCGGCGTATCTAAAAAACGCCGGCATATCTAAAAAACTCCGGCGTATGTAGGTATACACTGGTATTTTTTTGTGAAACGCCGGTGTAGATAACGGATAAGTGAACGCCTCGTTCTCTCTCTCTCCCATTTTACTAAATCCATAAATCCATCGCCCTTCCCCCCATCTATCTATCTATCTCTCTCTCCATCTCCCTCCTCCCATCGCCGCCCCCATCCCTTCCCCCGCCCTCCTCCCCCGACGTCGCCACGTTCCCCATCGCCGCCTCCTCCAGAGCCATCTATGATTTTTTCCCCATCACTGCCCCCCTCCTCTGGCGTCGCCCCTTCCCCCATGGCTGTCCCATCGCCCTTCCCCCTACCCTGCCGTCGGCACTTCCCCGATTGTCGCCCCCCTCCCCCGCCGTCGCCCATTCCCCCATCGTCGCCCCCTCCCCCGCCATCGCCACTTCCTCTACACAAACCCTAGGTTTGTTCTTGAAATTTTTGAATCGTTTTATTTTTAAAATTTTTGTTTCTAAAATTTCTACACAAACCCTAGGTATGATGTAGTTGGTATGTTCTTGAGATTGGTTCTACAATTTTTCCCAACTCTCTAATTTAGCTTGCTTGTATGTTCTTGAGGGTATACTTGTATGCTTGTATGACTAGGTATGCTTGTATACTATATTCCAGATTAATATAGTATATGGAATGCAACTTCCATAGAAGTTTGAAAATAAATGAGGGTATAATTCCTAAATTGGCATGACCAAAGTTAAGAAGTTAATCTCTAGAAGATGAAGTAGAGGTCGATAATGTGGTTGATGTGGATGATGAGCTGGTAATAAAATGAGGGAGATCCACCAAATTTTTTTTGTTTAAAAATCATCGTCTCCTCTTCTATTTTTCAAGTGGATGGCATGGTGCATGCCATGCTCATATATTTCCATAACACTCTCTTTTGATGGGGATTCCTTGGATAATCTCTAGAAGATGAAGTAGAGGTCGATAATGTGGAGATTCTTTGGGTTAGTGTCAAATGTATGATTCAAAACTCTTGTTTCAGGTTAGTGCAATTTTTCCCGAGTTGTTTTTTTGTCTTTTGTCTGAATTTGAAGATGAGATGGATAATGTATCTGAAGTTGCACACTATGAATTTTTTATATGGGAGCGACTAGTGATGGGAATTTCATTATCTAAACTTTATATACAATTATATCATGATGTCTAGATGAGTATCATTTTCTAAGATAATGTTCATGCTTGTTGTTTGGGTTTGAAAATGAGATTGTTCTTTCTCATTGGTTTTAAGTGACGATGAGATGGATTGTGTAACTAAAGTTGCATACTATGAATTACAGAGAAGTGACTAGTGATGACATAATCCTGTTTGAACTTATGTTGTGGTTTCAATTGACAGTTATCTCATGTATCATTTGATTAATTTGGTTTGCTATTTCTCTTCTTTGATATATGGGTTGGTTGGTTTTCTGTTGGATTGCCTTTGTATTGCTAAATGGGTTAGTAGACTTTGTATTTGCATCACGAACCAAGTTAATTTGGTGTTTTTTTTTCGTTTCAAGGACACAAAATGTAATCTTCTGATACATGATGATATATGCTCAAAAGTATTTTGTTCTGCTTATGAGTAGCACTATTCTTGTTTCTTCTATTGCATTTCTATGTTTTGGTTAAACTGGATGAAGGTTGATATATTCTGTTGGAATAAATTTACACAGAAGAAAGTTGCAACAAATTTCTTTAACAGAAAGAACTAGATATTGATTTGTGGTTGCAAACAAATTTCTTTAACAAACAATATAAAGAAAGTTGCAACAATATTACTTCAAGGCTATGTTCAGTTGCTTCATGTTCAGTTGCTTGGTTAAGCTCTATTAGATGTAGAACATTAATTTGTGGTTTGTCTGAACTATCTTGATGGACTAGAAGTGAGATACCTCAATGGACTAGAAGTGAGATAACTTAAATTGCCTTCATGTTCAGTTGCTTCATGTTCAGTTAAATTAACCACATTCAGTTGCTTCATGTTCAGTTGTCTGAACTATCTTGTGGTTTGCCTGAACTATATGCTTGCAACTTTTTTTTATATTGTTTGTGGTTTTGTGTTGTGAAGATGGGTTTCTCACAGGTTTTATGAATTGGTGTAGATGTCGCTCATGTCCTTTGTGAACTTGAGTTCTTGATCTGGCCTGGAGTTACTAAGTAACCCTGGCCTAGAGATCCTTACTTTTTTCTTTTTCACTTGTTAAAACCATTTGATCAATTGATTATTACATGGGGCTGTTTTGATCCTTATTTGATACTTGTTAAAACCATTTGATCCTTACTTGTTTGGGGCTGTTTTGTTTAGAACTGAGCAATGGTTTGTCTATAAGTGTAGCTTCACGAGTTGCTTTTTTGTCTGAATTTGGAGATGAGATGGATAATGTATCTGAAGTTGCACACTATGATTTTTGTAGGAGTGACTAGTGATGGAATTTTTTTTATCTAAACTTTATATACAATTATATCATGATGTCTAGATGAGTATCAGTTTCTAAGATAATGTTCATGCTTGTTACTTGGGTTTGAAAATGAGATTGTTCTTTCTCATTGGTTTTAAGTGATGATGAGATGGATTATGTAACTGAAGTTGCATACTATGATTTACAGAGGAGTGACTAGTGATGAAATAATCCTGTTTGAACTTATGTTGTGGTTTCAATTGACAGTTATCTCATGAGTATTATAAAAGTATAAGTTTCATCTCAGTTAGTATCTTGACAGTGAAAATAATCTTTTTCACTCTTTGTAACTCAATATTTTGAACATATTTTGGTTATGAATGTGGTGAGATCACATTATTATGTTTATGAGATTACAATTTGATGATATTATACTATTATGTTTCATTCATATATATTATAATGGGTCTGTTTAAGTTTTGCAATTGGTTTTGATTAATAAGAGTGCTGAAGGTTTTTTTTTAATTTTTATTTTTAAATATAGCTACACCGGCGTTTTTACAAGCGCCGGTGTAGCTTTCAGCAAAAAACTGACAGTCTATACCGGCGTTTTAAAAACGCCGGTGTAGGTGATGGCCGAAAACAGTACTTCCAAACGAAACCACACATTCCCCGGCGTTTTTACGACCGCCGGTGTAGTTTTAACCTACACCGGCAGTCGTAAAAAATGCCGGTGAATGTCCCTAAGCTACAGCGACACACGATTTAGCGACACTTGCACCGGTGATTTATAAAATGCCGGTGGTATCTACAGCGGGGTTTATAAATGCCGGTAAATGTGCAAAAAAATGCCTGTAAAGACTGTTAGTCTTGTAATGTCTTTATAAAACCATGTTTTTTTTGAAATAAAAAGCGACCGACCGGCCACCGATCTCATTAATGAAAGATTAACGACATCACAAAATACATCTAATACTAGTACCACATCATTCTGTGCTCCTCGGCACTACATACACAAGATCTATTACATAGAATATCTAACATCAACCTAAGATGCATACAAACGACACATGTCCTGGGGCACCGTCATAATCAAAATAGGAACTCCATCTCATTGTCTCAACCCAGCTGCATAATCTGGTGCTCCATGCCACCCTATCCGAAGCATTCACTCGAATCTGATTTTCTTCCTGGACCCTGAGTTACCTGCCCATTCATTTATTAGGACCACTATATTGTGCAACAATAAATGAAAATTACATTTAATATTATGAAAGCAGTAATTATTTTTATCCAACCAAAGAGACCACAAAACAGCACCAATCGTGATATCTCACTCACCCCTAACTTCTCTCCTAATGTTATCCCTCCTCCAGCTACCCCATAAATCCTCTGCTATTAGGGATCTGAATGGTATGAAAACATAATGCAATAACTGTTAGAGATCAAGATGAGTAATTAGGGTTAGGGTTTATCTCATAGCCGCTTAAGATATTATACCCTGCTTATCAGTATTGGAATATCACTGAGCACTACCTCTAAACCAGCTTTTATATGAGATGATCTCGGTTTAGGGTGTTGGGCTTTATGCCCACTCAACCCGGTCTAACCATTAAACAGATAACACGTGCAAAGCACGTGTTGCCCCATAGAACATTATACACAATAATATTCTATTATATTGAGAATATACCTATATATCCAACAATCTCCTCCTATATTCTCAATATATTAGGCAATGCCCCGTTAAATCATTGGCTCACAAAAATAATATAGTTCACAGACTAAATCAATTATAACTCGAATAGTTCAAATGAGACTAAACCAAAATAATCAAATAGTTCAAAGACCATATCAAAACAGAATAGTTCACAATGACTAAACCAACTAAAGAAACTTGTCATAGTTTCAAAATCAACCAAAGCAGATAAACTTCGAGAACAAAATATGAGTTTTAAGCTCATGAACACAAGAGTCTTAAACTCAACAGATGTTTTATCAAGCAAGTGAAAAAGTTATTCTTTAGAGAAATAAACCAAAACTATATCCTTGCAAACTGCTTTATGTTTACTCCTCCATTTTGAGCAAATCATTATTTTGGAATCTATGTTAACAGATTCAACTCCTCAATCTTTGCTAGCTTATTGAAAACAAGAATATCAAAAGACACATCTCTAAGAATTCTAGCAAATTTTATAAAGTATCTGGTTCTACTAAAGAACTTAGTACAATTCAACGATAGCTTAGCAAAATGTAACGCAAGCATCACAATCAAGTTTTTTTAACAAAATAAAGAACAAGAACTATTATAGTTTCTGCACAACAACTATACTATATTTCATATTGGAATGATAGAACAGTCAAATCAATTATGGTTAATTCTGAATTATCAAAATTGGAATGAAACATGAATCCATAAAAGAGTTATATCATCAAAATTGGAATGATATAACAACAATTCTAAACATCGGAAACACATCGACAAGTTTTCATGCTTTCTTTTGGAATAATGAGATGATTCTAAGTAAATTATGAAAATAGCATCATCAAAATTGGAATGAAATTATATATTAACAGAATTTACATAGAACTTTTCAAATTATCTAAAGCATGTCAGCTGCCTAAAATTGATGCTTCAGTTTGAACTTCTCTATGGCTCCAATTGGATTCTAAATCTCAAAACTACTTGGATGTTAAAGCTTTTGACTCAATAGCTTTTAACTTCATTTCCCCCACAGTTTTGATAATTAGATCACTTTCAAGTCTCTTAGCAAGAGCATTGGCCATTCTTGTCACAATTGCACTTTATCAATGAGAAAGTTCAACTAGGCTTCTTTCAGTCTTAATATACTCCTCTTACTATTATAGAGTGAGTTATGAGCTACAGTGCATTATAGCTTGATAGTTGCATAACAGAATTGAGAATTTACATTAAACTTCTTAAATGGATGATTAGCAATAAGTCATTCAATTCACTCAGCCTCTTCCCCTGCAGAGGATAACACATAGAGGTCTTATTTCTTGGATGAGAACGCAACACTTGTTTGCCTATTAATCTCCATAATTTTTCTGCTCCTCCTAGTGGGATCACATATCCACTAGTTGTCGACTTTTACTAAACTTTGAGTAGCACAAAGCAAACTCTTGAGTACCACTCAGGTATCTCATTAGCCTCTTAAGGGCACTCAAATGTGCATGGGGTTATTAGTGAGTCTGCAAATCATACCTACCTCAAAGGCTATGTCTATTCTAGTGCAGATCTTTGTATACATGAGACTTTCAATTCTTTTAGAATGATCTACATGTCTCATAGTTGCACCATCATAAGGTGTCAACCTTTTATCATAATCATAAGGTGTTTCAAAATACACTTTCAATCACTATATCCCCACTTTTGAAACACATTATTGATTTATCGAGTTTGACTAAGGGTTATCCCTTGCCAACCAAAACTCACCCATATACATAATATGGTGTACACACCACTTAGGTGCTAAATTTATTTGGATAGCACAATTTTAACTCCATTTATAATAGAGATGTCACTTCCAATCAACAAGCATGTCAATAAAACCAAGTAAATAATAGTCATTATATTTGACACACCACAAAGTTAAAGGCACTGATCTGAATTACTTAATTCATATACTAGGCTCTTTGAGAAATTTGTCAAATTATTTATACGTTACCTATATTACATGTTTTAAAACATACGATAAGTTTACTAAAATGTAAATCTTGTTCACTAAACATATTAGTTCAAAACTTTCCAGTACAAAATTGTTCAGTACAAAATATCAAGTACAAAACTTTTAAATATCCTTTATGAATGACAAAATTTTCAATAGATGTAAGGGTAAGAAGAATACTTATTGTAGCAATATGACAAACATGTAAGTAGACAACAAATCAGTCTACCCCATTTATCTCAGTCAATTCTTAAGCTACTAGAAGTGCATTAAAATTGATACTGAACAATCAAAATTAAGTTTCTTCTACAAAACTCCACTTCCTTACTATAGTTTTAGCCCATTTCGGCAGATCAACTAATTTAATGTATTATTGTATGACACAAAATCATCTCATTGTCTACTAAAGACTCTTCTTAGCTCATTTGTCATTCAAGTTTAAGTGTCAGTAGGACTGGTTCTTGATTCAAACTGTGAATCATTGACCATGACAGTAGGACTGATAATTTCATAGATTTGTTTTTGATGAACACATCGTCAAAGAATTTCGTAAGTCCAGATTCTACTAACCCAAATTAGATAGATCCAAAATTGTCCATAGAATCACATTCTGCACTTTCTAAGTATACACAAATATTTATTATAGGTCCTACTTTAGGCCTTCTGGGATCATGTACTTTAACAAATGTATCATACCACATTTTTCACTTTGACAAAATTATTTGTGTTTTATACCGTTAATCTACAAGGTGTAAGTAACTTAGAGTGTGGTAACAAATTAGAAATATGAATGATAATTTAACATCACTCATAATTACTCAAAGTCAAACTATCAGTCAATAACATAGAATTCAACATCTCACTGAGTGTTTGATTCTAACTTTATCAATATTGTTTGACAATGGTAAATCTAGTGCACTAGAGATTATGCCAAATGCAAATTACTCTAAAATTATTAAACATATTCACCACCTCCATCAACTCTGAACCCTTGATTTTTAGCATTTAACTAGATTTTAATTAATCAAAATAGTGAGTGCTACATCCTCCATATATGTATGACAAACATTCAATAAACATCTACATAGGTGATTAAATACTTCTGACCAATTATCGTCTCATATAGTCACAAAGATACTGAGACCACAAATATCAGAATGTATTGACTCAAGAAGTTGTGTGCTTCTAGATACTATACTAAATGATTTTCTAGTGATCATAATCTGAGCACAACTTTTATATTTGTCATATTTAATGGAGTGTCATTTAGCAGAGTTATGAGTTTTAACAAGAACAAACAATTTAATATATAGTTCTCAAATCCTAGCCAATTTGCTATGTTCAGGAACAATACACAACTAGAACTATTATTATTAATTGTCTCATTTGTTAAACTCAACTTATACATGCGGTTGACAATATATACACATTATAAGAGTTAAAACAAAATTACTCTATCACATTTTACAAAATTATTTGCTTTCTCTAGTGATTCTAACAATGCCCACTTGCTCAAACACATTGAGCTATATTTTTCTTTATTCGTTCATCATCTTCAAAACGCTAAACGAGATAATGACCAATATTTTATAATTCAATTTTGCACACACAGTACAATGAACGAGAAAGAACAAAACGTAACTAATGGAGTCATATGCTGCATTACAAAATGCTCTTATCTAAGTTACAGACATTTGTTACAGATCTTATGCATCATTTATTTATTTTAATAAAAGAAGCATATATATAATTTCACACAAACTGCAGACAATGGATTTGTCAAAATATTTATACACATAGTATGATAAAGCATTTAACAACCCTAAATATGCTAGTTTTCAAAGCGAGAATAACTATGATCTAAAACTCTCAATCATATGATTAAACGTACAAAACGTTGACACATTCATCACATAAAAATACTAATAAAGATTATAGCAGATCATACCGACACTTCAAGTTAGAAGTGTTTTCCAAATTCGATGGCGAAGCCTGCATAGTGCAGACTTATTCTACCGTGATGCAAATCCATCGTCTCCAATACACACAATTTGTAAGTAACTTTGAAGTTCCTACATTCATCAAATTGTTAAAGATTAGCCAATTAAACAAATTATTAGCACTATCTAATTCACAACAATTTAATTGAAGATTCAATTTTACAGTCAAAATCTATAATTTAACTTATCAAAATGGACATTTGATCCTTAGCGCAACGCTAACAATTATTCAAACTTGTGTTTAATTAAACAATGGTTAACACGGTTTTGTACTTTAGCACATAGCAACAACAATTAATTAATATATATATGCAGGAAAAGAACTTATCTTTAATTTTAGATCCGATCCAGTCCAAAAACATATTTGGATCTAGTGCAAACATTATCCTCATTGCTTGCACTATCTCCAGCAATTACATCCACATCTCTTATTGAGCTTTCACTTTCCAATTGAGTTTAAAATGGACCAAATCAATAGGGGAAGAAAACCAGATATGCTCTGTTGCGATCTAGAACTCGGCCCCAAACACCGAACACCAACCATCCAATAGAAGCTCTGGATCTGCCCCCAAACCCGAAACAGCAAGTCAAGTCCAATAGGAGGCTTCGCACAGCGATCTGTCCTATCCCGAACACCAATATGACCCAATGAGAAAACCAGATCTGGGTGATTTCGCTCCGACGATGGTGGCGATGGTCGGAGGAAAGAGGGGGTTTCGCTTGCGGTGGTCGGGAAAGAGGCGAAGGAGTAAAGGGGGAGTCTTGCTCGCGACGGAATCCCCTTCAGCCTGCGATGACAAAAGTGGCACCCAGCAATGGTCCCCTGTGGCGGAGCCCAACGATGGCTCCCAACGATGGCGCCTAATGCCAGGGCTCAGGACACCAGCGATCGCGACGGCAGAGGACGCGACTGCGGCATTTGCGACAGCGAAACCATGAGCGCTCGAGATAGCAAAGCCGCGACTGCAGCGCTCGCGACGGCGGCGGTGGCGGCTGGAGTCGGCATTGGGGTCCCCCGATCGACGAACTCCAATTAGCTCTCTTAATCTCCAAGATTAATTACTATAATATCTTAAGATTGTTAGAGATCAAGATGAGTAATTAGGGTTAGGATTTATCTCATAGCCGCTTAAGATATTATACCCTGCTTATCAGTATTGGAATATCACAAGCACTACCTCTAGACCAGCTTTTATATGAGATGAACTGGGTTTAGGGTACTGGGCTTTATGCCCACTCAACCCGGTCCAACAATTAAACAGATAACACGTGCAAAGTACATGTTGCCCCATAGAACATTATACACTATAATATTCTATTATATTGAGAATATACCTATATATCCAACAATAACCTCCCAAATCAAGGTCGCTCTAAGGCAATGGACGAAGATATGGTCAGTGTCCTCTTCGTTGAGGTTACAAAATTTACAAGTTACGTCTATCTGAATATTACGTTTCTGCAGGTTGGTCTTGGTCAAGATCGCGTTGCTGAGGACGAGCCATAGGAAAGCTCTGACTTTGTTCGGAACCTGTGACTTCCAGATAATCGAAGCGTGACTATTTCTAACCCTACCGTCGTTTAGCACACCGTACATTGATGTAACTGTAAACATGTTTGATGAGCCCCAAATCCACTCTCTCTCATCCTGAGCATCCCTATGTAAGATATTCACCCATGACAGCATTACTTTCAGCTCATCTAATTGTAACTGTCCCCTATACGAGTGTCCCTCTGATAACTAATCTCAATCTCCTATTCCTCCAAAATTCGTTTACCAGACCATTCGTATTTTCAACTTCGTTTGCCAGGTCTGGGAAGAGCGATTATAGCGTGTTCACTCCGCACCACTTATCCTTCCAGAAGCTGGTGATGTTCTCCTTTCCTACTTTACATACCGTATTGGAATGAAAAATTTCCCCCACTTTAGCAATTCCTTTCCAAACGGGAGAAACCTTCCCTGCTAGGCACTTTCCTCCAAATCTGTATATTTTTTGCCTTCTGTATCGCATGAATGAATTGCTCCACCACGCTTTCCTTTGCTTGTGCATTTTCCACCACCATTTGGAAAGTAGCGCCTTATTCATATCTCTAAGGTTGATAATGCCCAAACCTCCAAAATCTTTCTTCTTACATACCCTGTCCCACTTCATCAAATGGATCCCCTTACCGTCCCCACCCCCTTTCCATAGAAACTGCCTCATGCATCTGTCTATTCTTAGAATCACCCACCTTGGGATCTCATAAATGGACATCAAATACGTCGGCAAGCTGCTGAGGACTGAGTTGATCAGAGTGATCCTTCCTCTTAATGACAAGAACTTTCCTTTCCAGCCTGCCAATCTTTTCTCTATCTTTTCAATGAGCGGTTCACAATCTTCTCTTTTCATTTTGCCCGGTCTGATAACGGTTCCTAGATATCGAAGCGGGTACTCTCCCATCTCACACTGAAGTAATGATGCTATGACCTCCAATGAAACCTCACTACAATTGCTTAGTGCCATCACATTACTCTTGTGCAGATTGACCGCAAGACCCGACCAATATTCAAAATATCTTAGTAAAATCTTGATTGCCAAGATTTCCTCTACTTTTCCTTTTTCGAACAATAGGGTATCGTCAGCGTATTGCAGTATAGATAGCGGGACTGAGATCCCTTTCACTTTGACCCCTTTGATAATACCTCTATAAATGCCTATTTTGTTCATTTCTGTAAGCCCATCGGCTATGATCGTAAAGATAAGAGGTGACAGTGGGTCACCCTGTCTCAACCCTCTCTTACATAAGATTTCCGAGCCACTCTCGCCATTCACTTGGATGAACGATTTTCCGTGTCTCACACATATCCTCATCCATCTCCTCCACTTATCCCCAAACCCTTTTCGCTGAAACACCTCATCTACACAGTCCACTCCACCGTATCATATGCTTTTTCGAAGTCCAGCTTCAATAGAAATCCGTCTATTTTTTCTTTATTTCCTCTAAAAATCAACTCGTGGGCCGACGCTATGCTGTCCAAAATATCTCGCCCTTAACAAAATCTCTCTGCGAAACGTCAACAATGTCTGATAAATGTGGCGACAATCTATTGGCCAGCACCTTAGTGATTATTTTGAATGATCCGTTAAGCAGGCTGATCGGCCTTAGGTCATTCACCCTAAGGACCTCTTTCTTCTTCGGAATTAGCAAAACGTTAGCATAGTTCAGCCGTTCTATCTGTGGCTCTTCCTCGCACACGGCCTTCACAACTGATCCATCTCCCCGTATAAAATAATAACCGCTACCACACATTACCCCACAGTCTATATGACACACAGAGGATCCCAACGGAGATTACACCCCTCGGCACATAGCGATTAATATAATAGAACACTCCAATAGCACACAAATTCCCACTGGGGATTCTAAAAAGGACAATAAAGTGCCATAAAGCATATCATATACATGGACTTATAAAAGACATCACTGACCCAAATTCAGATAAAAATCTAGTTGAGATCACTTCACTCAATAGCAGAACCCATACTTAGCAAAATGCTATCAAAGCATAAACAAACTTCACACAAACATCACATTCTCTGCTTAGCTAAATGAAACCCATACACACAAGTCAAGATCACTAGAAATGGGTATAACATTCCTAGTTAACCTAGGCTCTGATACCAACTGTAACGCCCCAAAAAAAAAAATTTCTCCCAAAATCAATTCTTTCAATTTCTATATCACTTTCAACATAAACTAAGAAAATTATATTTTAAAGAAAATTTTGGCAGAGTTTCCCTTGAAATTTCTGCCTCGAAACACAAAAAGCTTACGGAATTCTGCTCTAAATTCCGTAGCTCACATCACACGCAATAATATCATGGGCTCCCCAGGCCAAAATGAGCAGAATCACACAGGCAATATAATATCATGCTCTGGGGGCCAAACTCATAACGGAATATCAAATATCAAATAAAAACCATAAATTCCTTTGAAAACGAGGTAAAGTTTTTAGAAAAACCTTTGTAAAATCTACCACAGAGCCCGGTACACCACAACGAGGTGGGTACGGGTCACCAACATACCATACCACTTCGTACTATACTCATCATCATCATCTACATGCTTATACGTTCAAATTACAATTTAAACCATACATTCCACTACTCACATAACTGAACTTATACATAAGATTTAAAGTAAATAACTTCACTCTACGGAATCTACGCCTCACCTCTGCACTGCTGAGGACCTGAAACAGTAGGGGATCTAGGGTAGTCTAGGGACTCCCTAACCCCCCAAATACTAAGGGGTTAGCCATTTCTGGTGTGAGTATAATTCATTAATCTAATAAATAAACCAAACTATATAAAGAAATTAAATTAAACTTACAAATATCATGGTAAGAAGATTCAACCTGAATCTGAACATTAAAGCATCAAGAATACGACTTGTATCAAGTATTCGACAAATCTGCATCCGTCTACAGATATATTCATAACTTCACACCCTTCGCTAAATGCATCATATTAATATATGACTGCATATATATAAATATATATATATATATATATATCTATACAACTCTTTCAATTCATACTCAATTACAAAGCAGCACATTAATTTCACATTCCAATTACTTTTCATTTGCATCTACGAACTCGCGACTCATATTCTTTCCTACTCATCTCCATTCATAAATATTTTTCTCTTCATTCTCATATTGCATAACACCGCATTCATTCATTTCTTATAGCACATATCCTCACGTATCACAATACATTACTTTTACTTTCATCATGTATTACAACTATCTTCTTTACACTCTCAATACATCACCATACTCATCCTCAAATTCATCATTGTTATAACTTACCTTCATTTTCCCTTATATCTTCACTTACTATTCATCTTCACTCACTTTATTCTTCATTTCCATTATTCATCACCGATATCATGCCACTCACCCTGCGAATTATGTCAAGGCAGGTAGTTCCCACCATTTCCACAGAAATAGCGGGTGGGTAGTTCCTCGACACAATTCCAAGGTGTATCAACTCAAATCCTCCTGTATTTCACTTTAATAATTATTTTCGTGACCACTCTCGCATTATATCTTCACTTTCATTTATAAGATACATAATGCATTCTCTCTACATCCCGTATTCATTATCATGACACAATTTCTTCATTTAATCCATATTAATACGTTTTTCGTATTTTCTGAATCTCATCTCGTAATTACTTATTTATCCTTTATTCTTAACTCATAATACACTTACTTTTTCCACTTTCTCGTATTCATTTCAGGTCATACGCTATTGTCACTTTCACATTTTCATTTCACAACACAAAGTGTTCTACTTTTCGTTTTTCATCTCATAATACAATTCACATTAACTCTCATTCTTTTTAGATAATACACTGCACTCCAAGTAGAACTTGGGTGATAACTCATTACATCCTAAGCCAATAGCTCAATTATTAATTTACTTATTCATTTCGACCCATACACTTCACTATTTCATTTCATCTTACACCAAATACTTTCTTCTCTTTCTCATTCACATTTCATATCATATCCCTTTTATCTCAGGTCTAGCCTGAAGTATCCATTCTCCCTCAGGTCTACCCTGAGGTATCATCACTCTCTCCGATCAATGCGGAGGTATCTGCTCTCCCAGTTCTATGCTGGGGTATCATCTCTCTCTCAGGTCTACCCTGAGGTATCATCTCTCTCTCCGATCTATGCGGAGGTATCTGCTCCCCAGGTCTATACTGGGGTATCATCTCTCTCTCAGGTCTACCCTGAGGTATCATCTCTCTCTCCGATCTATGCGGAGGTATCTGCTCTCCCAGTTCTATGCTGGGGTATCATCTCTCTCTTAGGTCTACCCTAAGGTATCATCTCTCTCTCCGATCTATGCGGAGGTATCTGCTCTCCCAGGTCTATGCTGGGGTATCATCTCTCTCTCAGGTCTACCCTGAGGTATCATCTCTCTCTCCGATCTATGCGGAGGTATCTGCTCTCCCAGGTCTATACTGGGGTATCATCTCTCTCTCAGGTCTATCCTGAGGTATCATCTCTCTCTCCAATCTATGCAGAGGTATCTACTCTCCCAGGTCTATACTGGGGTATCATCTCTCTCTCAGGTCTACCCTGAGGTATCATCTCTCTCTCCGATCTATGCGGAGGTATCTGCTCTCCCAGGTCTATGCTGGGGTATCATCTCTCTCTCAAGTCTACCCTGAGGTATCATCTCTCTCTCCGATCTATGCGGAGGTATCTGCTCTCCCAGGTCTATACTAGGGTATCATCTCTCTCAGGTCTACCCTGAGATATCATCTCTCTCTCCGATCTATGCGGAGGTATCTGCTCTCCCAGGTCTATACTGGGGTATCATCTCTCTCTCAGGTCTACCATGAGGTATCATCTCTCTCTCCGATCTATGCGGAGGTATCTGCTCTAGTCAACCAAAATTATTGTTATTAACATTCTCTTTTCATAATTTCCTCTCCTTTTATCATTATAACATCTCATCTTTTATTTAAACTTATTCACATAACCAATGATCACCATCTCACTTACCCGTTCAATGCATCAGCCAACAGAAAATATCACTGTAATTAATATATAAAATCATCACATCATAATAGTGCACATCACCACTGTACTGTATTATTTATTTTATCATTACCCCACATATCATGAGTATACCATACTATTTAGTATCTCAATACCACATGTCTGCATACGCCCAGTAGATCAGTACATCACAACATCATATATATATAAAAACACCCAATACATTACCATCACACTGGATATTCAAAATTACATCTATTCACCATATACCAACATCTTATATAAATATAACTCATCCCCGTATATATATAACTAATCCATCATCTATAAATTTATATCAATACACAAGGGACACGAGTAATTAATCGTCATATTCCACACCAACACCGAACACTAATTCTCATATATACATACACCTTATTCCGTAATTCATACCAATCGTTCGTATTATACTAAGATTTTCTTAAAACAACAGATATGTAAATATATTCATACTCACCTTACAGCCCGGGAAGACTCGAAACTTCACTTCTCCATCCTACACCCGAAGCCGTTAACATCTCCTATTATCAAGTTTCAAAGCAATTAAGGCTCAAAACATCCAAATCAACCACAGATTATAACTACATTAATTCTAATATCACTCAGGTGTTTTATCGAACGTTTGGGATGCACACGTGCGTTGCACGTAATATTTAAATTCCTACGGGATGTTTATCCCTAAACAATTACTAGAATCATCCCCAACTCATTCTAATAGTTCTACTAAAATTCTACTACTATGAACGAGATAATTCTCACATATATGTAATTCTCTTTTACAAACCCAAAACCCTAATTTATTAGCAACTTGCATACTACGAGTAGTACAAAATTCATCCAAATTATCTCATATTAATCCCACAAAATTATAAAATAAAATAAATAATATTTCTTCATATAAATCTCAACCCATAACCCCCAATATATCAATAATACTGATCCAACTCAAATATCAACACCGATATCATTATTTAAAATAAAATATACCTCGAATGATATTAAACAAGTATTTTCGGTATTTTAAAATTTGAGGTATTACAGGAGTTGGTCAAGTTGATGCGGTGGAAGAGTTCGGCGCAACGAAGTTGTCGTCTCTATGGGGTCTAAGATGAAGGCGAGTGCGGCACTGCTCGTTGAGGTGGAGATGGTGGAGAGAAAAGCTCGGAAATGATGATGTTCGAGTATGGGCTTCGGTAGGGGAGTGTGCCTCGTCGGCAGCGTCGTTGGCTGTCGGTGTGGGGATTAGGAGGGTTGAAGGGCGTCGTCGAGGAGACGCCCATCGAAACATCAACCAGTGCTCGTCGAAATGGTGTAGTGTTCGGATATCGACGATGGTGAAGAGCTTGTGTCGTTGAGTTTCCAAATTGGGTTGAATCAATGATGATTGGAGCTGGGCTTGGCTCAGCAGCGGACGCAGAGAGCATTGTGGCGTCGGAGAGGCTCTTGGTGATGAGGTCGAGGGGTTCATCGGAGCAACTGATGGTGATGACGAAGGGATTTTTAGTGGGTGGAGGTGGCTGCCATCTGATGATGGCGAATCGGTGAAAGGGAGCTGTGTGACGGAGGTGCATGACTAGAGCGACAGGGAAAGTGGAGAGGGGCCTGAGAGAGAGGATGGCCAAAGTGGTGAGGAGGCACCGGGATGGATTTTCATTTTCAAATTTCGAATTTGAGTTTCGAAATTCAAATTAGAACGAGGTGCATGAGATTTGGGGGAAATTTGAAAATTGAATTTCAAAATTAGAGTTTTTTTACATGTAAAAATTTTCAAAATTCAAATTTGAATTTGATGGGTGGAAGGAGATATTTCAATGAATTTTGAATTTCAATATGGATTTTTGAAATTTAAATTTTTATTGGGGAGTATAAGGAGCATATTGTGGTGTAATTTGAATTTAAAAATAGAGTTTGTTTGAAATTCAAATTACAATTTGTGGAGTGATCGGCGAGTGCAAGCGTTATATTTGATAGGCGACGGTGTTCGGTGGCGAAGAAGTTCGTCAGCAGCACCGGCCTGGCGGTTAAGAACAACGACTACTATTGACAGCTGGATTAGACACAATCGAAAGACGGCGTCGCGGTGGGATTGGTTTGGCGGATACACGACGACAACTTCGTGGGGAGAAGAGTAAGCACGCCAGCAAGAGATAGTGGATGTGGTTGCTGCCACTATGGACGTTTGGGGGAAAGTGGAGGGAGTTTCTGGGGTGGAGTATTAATTCGGATTTTGATTTTCAAATTAGATTTTTGTAGAAGTCAAATTACACCTGGGAGAATTAGGTGGAAGAACATGGTGCAGACGCTTGTCTACAAGTCTAGCTAGGGGAGGGACTAGTTAGGATTATGGACTTAGCTTTATAACTGTTTTTCATTATTCTATTTAGGAACAAATAGATGTATAATCAATGTACTATTTGTGTTGTTAGAGCATCTGTAGTCGTTTGCCATATACCCAAAATATGGAATAAATCAAAAAAAAAAAAAATCGCTCTAGTCGTTTGCAAAATACCCAAATTTTGGGTGTCGCATGAACAGGAGCGTGCTAAATATGAAAGACGGAACGTGGTCCGAAACGTGGGACGAAAGACAATACACCGTCGCTTCAATTTTGTATACGACAAAATCGACAGACGGAGGATAATATGTCGTCGCTTCAATTAAATTTTTTTAAAAAAAATATTTGATGGACGGTACATTAAGTACCGTCCAAAACAAATTTCGCAAAATGCCAAATTGCCAAGGACTTCCGTCCAATGCATTGGTAGCTTTAATTTAATTTTAAATTTTTTTTAAAAATTTTTTTTCCTCTTTTCTGTGGATTGAGTTTACTGTTTATACTGTTTTTAAAAAAAAAAGTCCTTTTCTCTCACTTCAATGCATTCCTATATATATTTATATATTTTTTGATTTATATTTCTGAGACAATAGATAATATTACGTGGAAGATTTTGCCGTACTACCCCACTTTTTGAAAATATTTAGCGCTCCGTCCCACTTCCCAAAACAATTAGCGATATGCCCTTGTTTAGGACACGTCAGTAAGAAACGTTATTGGGAAAAACGGCATAGGTTATTTCCATGCCGTTCTTCCCAATAACGGCATCAGTTTAGAAAAAAAATTGCATGCCGTTATTTGGAATAACGGCATAGGTTGTTTTGTTTTTCGACAGCTTGTAGTCTCTACTTAGAGAAAAAATTGCAAGTATGAAAAACCTTATAACAGATGCCGTTATTTCAAATAACGGCATTCTCAATACTGATGCCGTTATTTGGAATAACGGCATCAGTTATAATTTTTTTTAATGAAAAAGTAACTTATTATTCATCCTCTCTGATGAATAAGTAAAAAAAAATTATAACTGATGTCGTTATTCCGAATAACGGCATCAGTTATAATTTTTTATTTTTTTTAAACTTTTTATTAATTCTTTCTGTTTCCAAACAACGGCAAGAGTGCATATTCAATAACGGCATCAGGCATTCGAATGCCGTTATTCAGGATAACGGCATTGTTTATAAAATTTTTTCACACTTAGAACTTTTTAAACTTAGAAGATTCACACTTGTAAGACAAATATACTGATGCCGTTATTCCAAATAACGGCATGCAATTTTTTTTTCAAACAGATGCCGTTATTGGGAAGAACGGCATGGAAATAACCTATGCCGTTTTTCCCAATAACGTTTCTTGCTGACGTGTCCTAAATAAGGACATATCGCTAATTGTTTTGGAAAGTAGGGCATATCGCTAAATATTTTCAAAAAGTGGGGCAGTGCGGCAAAATTTTCATATTACGTGTGAGTTAAATTTTGACATTTAACGAGCTCTTAATATTTTATTAATGAGTCAATTTTTTTCTTTAAAATAAAATATCTTAGGAAACTGACGAAGACGATCCCTCCAAACTTTGACAGGCACTTACCCTCCGAAAAGTGAGATTCATTGATAGGGATGGCATTCGGGCCATTCGGGCCGGGCCGGGCCGGGTTTGACCGGGTTTTGACCGGTCCCGGGCTAACCCGGGCCGGGCTCCTCGAAACGCGGGCCGGGCCGAGCCGGGCTGATGGTAAGGAACCCTGGCCCGGACCTGGCCCCTAGCCCCTAGTGGGGGGGCCGGGCCGGGCCGGGCCGGTTCGCGGGCCGGGCCGGGCCGGGCCGGGCCTGGCCCTTGTATGATTTTTTTTTCATTGTTAATTGAAGTACATAAATTTGTAATTGTATAACAAGTATATGATTTTGTAATTTTATAACAATTGCAAAAAATAAAATTTCATAAATAATTGAAGTACATTTTCATCAATAAATAAATAAATAATTGAAGTACATGAATAAATAAAGTACATGATTAAATAAATTTGAACTTCTCGAATAAAATTAAGTACATGAATAAAATTCATACAAATTTGTCTATTTAGCTCAAATCATAAAATTACAAATCAAGGGAATTACTTGAATTTAAAGATCGAGATGGCCTCTACTTAGATTGAAGAGAAGGCAGTGGACTATTGTCGTGCACTTCAACTTAACCTAAATATAGAATCTCATCACTCTAAATTTTCCCATTAATTACAATTAATTGAACAACCTTTTAATGTAAATTAACTAAATTTAATCGTTCATTCATCGCCGCTTGTTGATCCACCTCCAGCTTGTGCTTCAAGTAAGTCTTGGGTCCTCTCTTCCGCTTTCATCCAATCTTCGGCGCACACTAGCATCTCCAAATTTTTGGCTGTCAATCGGTTCCTGCTCGGGCTCATTATCCTGCCACCAAGAGAAAAAGCACTTTCCGATGCAACAGTTGACACCGGTGTTGTTAGCAGATCTTTAGCCATACGGGAAAGAATATTAAAAATTGCTTCGTTAGTCTTCCAATATTGTTGAAAGAATAGTAGAGAGAAAGATAGTTGAGTGAATTGGTGAAGAGAAATGAAAGGAATGGTGTTGTATTTATAGAAAATGTAATTTTTTTGATTTCCTATAGTACCCCCCAAAACTAGCCGTTATAAATCCGTTGGGGGGTATTTTGGTAATTTAAATTTTTTTTAAAATTTTCTGGAAAAAAAAACAACAGACCCAACGGTCGGCCCGGCCCGGCCCGAGCCTGCACGGGCCGGTTCAACCGGTCCCGGTCCACTAGCGGGCCGGGCTAGACCGGGCTGCCTTGGGATTTTTGAGGAGCGGACCTGAACCACTAATATGGGGGCCGGTTCAAGGGCTGGACCGGGTTTAAGGGGGCCCGGGCCGGGCCCGGGCCAGCCCGGCCCCGATGCCATCCCTATTCATTGCAGCCGATTCATGCTATAAAGTGCTTACATTTACAAGAAATTGCAAGCTTGCATAGATGCATTACTTGTAAAAAAATTAAAGAGCTCAAAAGCCATGAAAATGTTACTAAGAAGCTCATCAACCCCAGTCCTCACCTCCCTCCTCTCCTCTTCCTCCTCATCTCCTAAGAACCCAATCTCATTAAAGAAGTCAGCATCTTCTTCTCTCCATTCATCCTCACTCCTCAGAACCCAATCTGACTCAAACCTCTCTTCACACCATGCAACCAATCATACTCTTTTTGATTCCATCCATTCTTTCTCTGTTTACAACCTAAGAGACCAAGAAGATGATGATGTTGAAGAGGAGGAGCAAGACCAGAATGATGAAGAGGGTGATGCAACCAATCATGCTCTTCTTGATTCCATCCCTTCTTTCTCTGTTTACAACCTAATAGACCAAGAAGATGATGATGTTGAAGAGGAGGAGCAAGACCAGAATGATGAAGAGGGTGAGGGGTGGGGATTCATGGGTCAGAATCAAAATTTGAACTTGGTGGGTGGTTTTGTGGATAATGGGGATCCTTCAACTCCTCTGTTTCTTGCTAGAGGGCTTGGGATTGATAGATTGGGGTCTGGGCTGTTGGGTGGTGGTGGTGGTGGTGGTGGTGGAGGAGGAGGAGGAGGGAGATCTGATGTTGAGATGCATTACAAGAGAATGGTTGAGGAGAATCCTAGCAGTGGTTTGTTTCTGAGTAATTATGCTCAGTTCCTTTATAAGGTGAGGAATCTATGCCCTTTTCATGTCAATTTGTTTCGAGATTATGGGTGTTTGAAATACTTGAGTTTCTTTTGTTTTACTGTTAATAGAGGTGCTGAAGTTGTTTGTGTGTTCGATTCTGCTGAGTTTGGTTCATAGGACTGCAATTTGTGATAGTTGATTGTAATTTATGTATGTGGTGAGAAGTTGCACTATTTAGGTGATTTGGCTTGAAACTTTTTATTGCATAGACCATGTATGTATTGTGTGTCTACCTATGATTACGAATCATGTCAAAAAATTATTAACAAGCTTACATCTTAGTGATGTGAGACACTGACATGCACATAACATTCATAATTTTTCCCCCAAATCAAAACTGAACTCGCTGTTGCACACAAAGCTCCGCAAAGTCGTATGTATGAAAATTTTATGTTTCTATCTCTGGGTAGGAGTTAGTAAGCCATTGATGCAAGCAAGGAGCCAAGGACGTTTCTTTCACGGAGAGGAACATATCATGTTAGGGAAAAAAATTCAATTTTTCATCCTTCATTAAAACTCTGAATTGTTTACTTCTTCTGTTCTCTATTAGTCTTTAAAATAGGAGTAAATTCTTAACTATCTTGTTTTATATTAAAAAAACAAAAAATTAAGTCCCAACAACAAATGTCAAACTCTTTATATCATGTGGAGCTTGATACACAATCCATCTTGCATCAAGTCCTCTCTTATCTGATGTCTCTCAGCACATCAAGACTAGAAAGTACAGTGTTTCTGATACGGAGATGCTCTTTCTTACTTCCTAGAAATGTGTAGATATGTGATGATAATTGACTCATTCCATTGAAATTTTGTTATGTGAGCAATTTCACACTCACAACCCTCTCATTTTACCGTATATTTTATCCATGGCAGAACAAGGGAGATGCACAAAGAGCAGAAGAATACTATTCTCGCGCAATACTTGCTGAGCCAGGAGATGGTCAAATCTTGTCCCAGTATGCCAAGTTAGTATGGGAGCTGCACCATGACGAAGAGCGTGCCTCTAGTTACTTCGAGCAGGCTGTTCAGGCTACTCCCAACAACAGGTTTATATTCGTGCATGAAGCTACCATAAACTTCTAATCGAATTCAAAAGGCTACCATTTACTTTACCATCGCAACTCCCATGAACTTTCATCGAGCTTTTTTGAGAAGTATCTTCCTAAATAGGACCATCTATGATGATCGTGCGTTAGTTACCTTCTTAGGACTAAAAAACACACATAAATTTATATACGACACGACCCAAATAATATGCAAAATAGTAATTTGAACGCTGCGCTAGCAGCTATGGGGTAGTTACTTATAATATACAAAGCTATATGACCTATCTGCTACAAAGCAAGTACATGGTAGTTTCTCAAGCTCACATAAATTAAACATCAATGTAGTTTTAATGCAGGTTAGCCTTTACTCGTAACATTTTACTTGTAATTTTGAGAGCTCCATTTGTTAATGGCGGACGGATGATTAAAATTTTGTCGGAAGTTTACTAAATATGTTTCTTTTTCCTCCTTTTGTCAGCAATGTACTTTCTGCATACGCTAATTTCTTATGGGAAACTGAGGTCGGTAACGGAGATGGCTCCACTCAAGAGTATTTTTTGAAGCCCCAGTTCGTCGTGAAATATTAGCGTAAACATGAGATCGACATGAGCTTCAGGTAATACTGTTCTATGAAGAAGCTAACATATGCTGCTTATTATTTGGAATAAAAGTGCAACCTAATAATGATCTAAACCATCTATGAACGATGGACCTTGTAAATTGGCTCAATGGTCAGGAGAAGAATCTCTAATTAATATGTAATTTATAATATTCTTATTTTTAATTAGAGAATTTCGTGGTTAAATTTTTTAAAACTTTAGCTATTATAAATAAATAAAATTTCCACTAGATCAAATATGGGGTTGTGATAAGGGTTGAGGATTCAATACTTATATTCTGGAGTGTCTTTATATATTGATGGTATTTGTAACTGAGATCTGAATTGCATGCATCTGTATCTTTTTAATTTTATTCCGCAATTAATATTAAGCAATAAGGGTAATTCGAATCTACATTGCTGGACCACTTTCTATACAATACAACTAGTAATCCGCACGTGCAATGCACGTTTTATGGGTTAGCACGTGCAATTTGCACTGAGGATATGCACGTGCAATGCACGTATTTGATGGAGGGAGAGGAAGAGACAGTTTCGATTTTTGAGAGAACATAATTTTATGAAAATTTTAAATGTGAAGTGAAAATTACATAATTAACCTTATATATTTTTTTTTGGCTTTTTATGTATATGGGGGATGATAGTAAAAAGCCACCAAAATAGAGCTTTGCTTAATAATAGTTAGATGAAAACTTTAAATGTGAAGTGAAAATTACAAATTAACCTTATATATATATTTTTTTAGCTTTTTATGTATATGGGGGCATGATAGTAAAAAACCACCAAAATAGAGCTTTGCTTAATAATAGTATAGATATATTATGCTAAACCAATGGTCCAAGGATTTTTCTAACTTTTTCTTTTTAAACAAAAAAGAAGAAAAAAACAAGCAAAACGTAGGAGGTAACCCTCAACTCTTTCTCCACCCAAATTTAAAGTACAATTTTATATCTTAATCAAATCTTAAAAATCGTGCAATATTGTACAGTGTTATTAGAGAATTTTTTAAAAGTAATTTTGTTATTTTCTCAATTGCTTAAAATTTTGTACAATATATTGTACAGTATTATACTAGTTTTTATTATAAAAAGGATTATCAAAGAAAGGAAATCCTTTTAGGTTCCCAGTCAAAAATTCTTTCTTTGTTTAACCATTTAAAAAGTTAAAATTTTACAAATGATCTGTCCATCAGGTATATATATATGAAATAAGTTATTACAAATTAATTAGAACATTCTATAAGTATGACTCTTTGAGTCCAAACATCCTATATATATTAATACATTTAAGCAAGAGTAAGAAACTGGACTGTATCAATCAATATAATTTCTAACGATGCACGTTTTGCTAAAGTTCGAGAATTTTTACGTACGATGTATATGTTAAGAAATAGTTTTGGAGTTGGATGTGCATTGCACGTAATTGAAAAAAGTATTTTGAAGGAAAAACTACAATTTGTACGAGCAATGTACGTGTTTATAAATAAAATTTGAGTTGTACGCGCAACATATGTGTATGTTTAGTGTTAAAAAATTATTATAAAATTGTTTTCTACATGCGTTGCACGTTTTAGATAGGTGATTTTTTTTATTTATTTGTTTTTGTTGTAATTAATAGGAGGGTTGAAGTTGTACGTGCACGAGTTTATATATTGACAATTACAACTCCCAACTTTTCCATTATAATATGACTAGTATAATGTACGTGCGATGCACGTCTAAAAAAGTAAAGTCATCAAATTCAATAAATATATATTGAATAAGAACAAAATAGTTTATATTTGAATGTTTTGATTTGGACTATACGTGCGGTGCACATTTATATTTGTTGAATATAGTTTGAACGTGTATTATACGTGTTTGTATAGTTACAAAGTTAGGGTTTGTCTGTTACAAACCCCAACTCTCCCATTAAAATAGTAGATGAGTAATGCTACATCCACTACCAATTTCACAAACATTTTATTCACTACCTTAGGTGACACACTCCAATAGGTAGGGAAAAATAGAGTAAGTAGGAGAACTCTCCAGTAGGAGCATGCCACATAAGGTAGTGAACAAAATAGTAGTTAACTTGGTAGTGAATGAAGCATTACTCTTATAATATTAGATTAGAGATTAGAGTTTAGAGATCAAAGATATTAGAGATTAGAGATATTGTGTTTTGGATAGGCCCAATAAATCACAAATGGCGAAACTCGCCTGGAATGGATTGATCTTCGGCCGAACTCACATAGGCCAAATTTGGAAAAGTCTAAGATAGCCTGTTTTCTCATACGGCCTGTATTATAAAGGGCCTTATTTTGTGTTGACAAGTGGCATTGTTATTTTTTCAAGTTGTTTATCAGCCTTTATCATATGTTTGTGATGTAGCGCATGGGTCTAATTAGAGCTTGGTATCAGGTACTATTGGATCGGGTTCTCTACAGTCTGGATTCGGATCCAGTATCTAATGGGTTCAAAAATTGAATCCGGATCCAAACTTGCGAGAACCGGGTCTGAGTCGGGTCCTAGTTAAAAAAATCTACCCGTCGGATCCGGTAGCGGAAAATAAATATTTGCACTTAAGTATTTTTTCACTTAAGTACAAGAATAAGTATTATATTTACACATCTATCTTCAACAATTACTTTCATATCTATATCACTATAACTTTATTATTCAAATTTCATATTTCGGGGGGTATTTTTCAACGGCCGGGTCCGGGTCCGGGTCCGGGTCGGTTCTATTTTGAGCGGATCCGGACCCGGACCCGTTAGTGCATCGGGTTTTATTTTAGGATCCAGACCTGGACCCGTATAGATCGGGACGGTTTCGGTCCAATGTCGGTACTCTTAGGTTTTGTGAGAAATTAACAATTAGGAATTAGGATTTATCTCTAGATCTAAGTTGCTTGAGATATTCACCCTAGCTATCAAGATTGGAATACCTAGACTGCTATCACAAACTAATATTTATCTCTAAATACTGGTTTGGGTATCGGGTTATAAGCCCACAAATCTGTGTTCCAATATCCATTCAATTGTACGTTCAATACACGTGTTACTGATATGCACATGCAATATTTATATAGAGAGAATATACCAATATATATCCAACAATCTCCTCCTATATTCTCAATATATAAAGTACATGATTATCTCATCAGGTCAGTATAAAACTGACTGACTGATAACAGTCCATAAAAAGCATAAAAAGGTATAGTTTCATAAGAACCAATAGAATTATAAAACTGAATAGTTCAATCAAGACTAAACCAATATAATTAAATAGTTCCAAACCATATTCAATTCAGAATAGTTCACATAGACTAAATCAACTGGAATAATCTGTCATAGTTTCAAAATCAAACGAAGCAAATAAACTTCAAGAACAAAATATGAGTTTTAAGCTCATGAACACAAGAGTCTTAAACTCAACAGAAGTTTTACCAAGCAAGTGACTAATTTATTCTCAAAAGAAATAAACTGAAATTCTATCATTGCACACTGCTTTATGTTTACTCCATTTTGAGCAAATTATTATTTTTGAAATCTACGTTGACAAATTCAACTCCTTCATCTTTGCTAGCTTATAGAAAACAAGAATATCAAGAGACATATCTCTAAGAATTCCAACGAATTTCACAAAGTATCTAGTTCCACAAAAGAACTTAGTACAATTCATAATTAGCTTAGCAAAATGTAACGCAAGCATCACAATCAAGTATCTTTAATAAGTAAAATACATGAACTTTATAGTTTCTACACAAGAACTATAATATGTTTCATATTGAAATGAAAAGACTGCCGTTTCAATCATGGTTTAACATTGAATCATCAAAATTGGAATGAAACATGTATCCATAAAAGACATATCATCAAAATTGGATTGATATTTAGGACAATTTAATCTTCGGAAACACATCGACAAGTTTTCATGTTTCGTATTGGAATAATATGATTATTTTAAGTAAATTCCCTAGATATATAATACCATCAAAATTGGAATGACATTATATATTTATGAAATTTATGTGGAATCATCAAAATTATTCAAAACATGTCAACTGTTTAAAATTGATGCTTAAGTTTGAACTTCTCTATGGCTCCAATTGGATTCTAAATTTCAAAACAATTAGGGTGTTAAGGCTTTGAATCAATAGCTTTTAACTCCATTTCCCCCACAGTTTTGATAATTAGATCACTTTCAAGTCTCTTAGCAAGAGCATTAGCCATACTTGTCGCAATTGCAATTTATCTATGAGAAAGTTCAACTAGACTTCTTTCAGCCTTAATGTACTCCTCTTACTATTATAGAGTGAGTTATGAGCTACAGTGCATTGTAGCTTGATAGTCACATAACAGAATTGAGAGTTACTTAAACTTCTTAATGGATAACTAGCAACAATTTCTTCAATCCACTCAGCATTTTCCCCTGCAAAGGATAACACATAGAGGTCTTATTTCATGGATGATAGCACAATGCTTGTTTGCCTTTTATTTTCATAACATTTCTGTTCCTCCTAGTGTAAACACATATCTACTAGTTATCAACTTTCATTAAATTCCGAGCATCATAATGCATCAGATCAGCCATTCATTCGAAGAATGACTAGAGTAGCACAAAGCAAACTCTTGAATACCACTCAGGTATCTCATTAACCTCTTAAGGGCACTCAAATATGTATGAGATTATTAGTGAATCTGCAGATCATACCTACCTCAAAGGCTATGTCTATTCTAGTACAGATCTTTGTATACATGAGACTGTCAATTTCTTTAGAATGATCTACCTGTCTCATAGTTGCACCATCATTAGGTGTCATCCTTTTATCATAATCATAAGGTGTTTCAAAACACACTTTTAAACATTATATCCCCACTTTTGAAACACATTTTGATTTGATGAGTTTGACTAAGAGTTATCCCTTGCCAACTGAAAACTCACCCTTATACCTATGGTGTTCACAGTACCTAGGTTTTCATGTTGAATTCTTTGAATAGCACAATTTTTAACTTCATTTGTAATAGAGATGTCACTTCCAAGAACATGCATATCAACAGAACAAGTAAATAATAACCACTATATTTGACAAACCACAAAGTTGAAGGCACTGATCTGAATTACTTGATTCCTATACTAGGCTCTTTCAAGAATTTGTCAAATTATTTATTCGTTGGCTATACATGTTTTAAGAACATACAATGATTTTACTAAATTGTAAATCTTGTTCAAAACATTCAAGTACAAAAGTGTTCAGTACAAAGTCTTTTAAATATTCTTTATGAATGACAAAATTTTCAATAGATGTAAGGGTAAGAAGAATACTTATTGTAGCAATATGACAAACATATGAGTAGACATCAAATAAATCTACCCCATTTTTCTCAGTCAATTTGTTAGCTACAAAAAACATTAAAATTGTTATTGAATAATCAAAATTAAGTTTATTCTACAAAACTCCACTTACTTATTATAGTTTTAGCCCCTTTCAGCAGATCAACTAAATTAAAGTATTATTGTATGACACAAAATTATCTCATTTAAAATAGGTTGGGTCCGTTTGTTTTCTATATCTGACAAATAACTTTATCATTATTTTTCTTTCTTTTTTCCCTTTCGCTTTTCTTGATGCTGGCTTTATTTATGTTTCCGAATTTTTGGATGACATATGATACTCCACTTTTTAAAATAAGAGAAAGTAATGTGCTCTTATTTGCTAAATTCCCCCAAAACCAAAAGCAAAATGATGCGTTGCTTATGGAGTACATTTTAACAATTATCTGTTTTGAAAGGCCCAATTATAAAAAGAAAAGCAAAAACAAACTTGTCCGTTTATGGACCAATACTGGGCCAAACTGACATGGACCTGATGAATTCTAAGGCTAGCCCTTTATTGACGCATTAGATAGAATTCTGATTACATGCACGAAGGCTAGCCCTTCGTGGATGCATAAAACTAACAACTATCTCATGTTTGATGAAACAAAGTCTTCATGTTTTATTTATGAAGTACAGTCACATGAGTCAGAGTTGACCATATTGCATGTTTTAAAAAATCATTGTTTTATTTTCTTCTATATTTGATAGTTTTCCCTTAAATTTCTGTTTCATCTAAAATATCTCATGTTTCATGAAACAAAGTCTTCATGTTTCATTCATCTCATGTTAAATATACTTGGCAACAGTTAAGCAGAATTTTAAGAGAAAACTATCAAATTTGGAAAGAAAAAAAAACATTAATATTTTTTAAAAAGCATAATTCTAAATTAAAAAAGCATTTGATATTTTCTGGTATGTCTTTAATACTATAATGGGAGAGTTGAAATTGTAATTTGTAGACAACCTGTAATTTATAGACAATCAATCATCTAATCTCAACCATTCATTTTTAAGTGGAAGTGATTTTAACTATTCTTTTATTCAACTGTTGTTAGGTACCATAATATTCTCAAAGTTCAAATTAATTTACGACATAATTATTTTAAAAAGTGTAACTCATAAAATAAAAGTTTGTACCACTAAAGATAATTTGTAAATAGTATGTATGAGTAAAGGGAGATCTCAGGTTCTAGGCTATTACGTCTTATTATTCCCTATAAAAAAATAAAAAATTTAATTAGAACGTGCATCGCAGTGCAGATTACTAGTGAGAATAAATAATAATCTATCTCTACTATTTTAATGGGAGAGTTGGAGTTGTAAACAAACAAACCCTAATTTTGTAACTGAGTAAACACGTGCAATATACGGCAAACTAAATCTACCAAACATACCCATGTGATGCACGTGCAGCCCCTAAAAAAGGATATTTTAGCAAATACCACCATTTAAAATGTGAAAATTAGCACATACCCCCACTATTTTTAAAAACTAAGAAATACTCCTATTTCTAATATTATAATGGAAGAAGACCTTAGTGTCATTTGTAATGTTTTGTCAATCTACCAACCCGTGCAATACACGTGCATAACTATTATAAAGGATGTTCTAAGTTCAAATCCAGATTATGTCTAAATTTTTATTTTAAAAAACTATATTTATTAAGACGTGCATCGCACGTGCAAATTACTAGTATAATAAAACACAAAGAAAGCTATCAAGTGGCTCTCCTTCAATCCCCAAAAAATCAAAGGCCTAGATCTAATCTTACAAAACATATTTTCCCCCAAAAAATTCTCCCCAAAACTCAAATTCAAATCTCCCACCCAAAACAACTCCTAATTTTTTTTTCTCTCTCTCTCCCTTTTCTATTCAAAAAATTAAGAAAATAAAAAAAAAATAAATTTTAAAAAATTTAAAAAACTAAAAAAATTTAAAATTTAAAAAAACTTTAAAAATAATTCAAAAAAAATCATATAATATGTTTTTTGCTCTATGTCTGCTACTTCAATTAATTTGCTGGACCTCCAAACCTATTTTATATAATCAAACAAGGTGTACCGTTCCGAAGACGTGCCGTAGGCACGTGTCAACGGGCAAACCTAGTAATGGTATAAAATTATACTATTAAATATTTTTAAAAGGCATAATCATCTCGACAAGATGCATGTTATGTTCTATAAATTTAACTTAAAATGTATGAATTTTTTTATAACCTTGTTTAGGACGGGCGTGTTTAATAATCTTGTTTAGGATGTCCAGAGCATTTGACAAAGTTGACTAGCATTGTCAATAATTGCAAAATTTGCAAATGGTGTAAAGGGCTGCAAACAAACCGTGTGAGCTACTCGAGCTCGGTCAAAGCTCGGCTCGAGATGAGCTCGAGCTTGTGTAAATCACCTTAGGGGGTGAATAAGATGATTGTGCGGAATTAAAAAAAAAAAAAAAATTAAGTTGCAAAGTAAATGAAAAGAGATAGAAAAGGCAAACACAGCAAACACAAGTGACGCAGCAATATAACGTGGTTCGATCCCAGGTCTACATCTACACCACATACTTGTAGTAATTCTCCGCCACAAGCATTCCACTATACTCAAACCCTTGTACAGTGATTATCGGATTTAGGTCGAGAGACCTATTACACCCACAGGATTTTTAAGACAAGCCCCGTCAATTTCCCCGAGATTGAAGAAAAGAAAAGAAAAACTCAAGATCCTTAGTGATCCTGACTGAAGAAAACAAATAAGTGTCACACACATTCGGATTGATTGTTGAATCGATTAGTTCAGAAGATATTTCTCAGAGCAATAGATGAAGAATACATAGTGGGTTCGTCCAAATATATAGACTTAGGAAGTGTATCTCTCAAAAAATAGAAACGATAATTCCAAAAAAAGAAATCTGCATGAGGTACGGTCGACCGCAGAAAGGGACACTCGACTGTTCATCTTTTAATCGAAAAGACAAAAGATGAATGGTCGACTGTCTCATCATTTTAATTGCGATGAGCGGTCGACTGTGGTGCGGTCGACCGACAGTGTAGTATGGTCAACCGTAATCGTGCTGATGCTGACGAAACCACATTATATTCTTGCCATATACTAATCAATTAATAATCAATCAAATACATATAAAATCTCACATATATGGAATAATAAAAAACTGATCTTGATGGCTTTCTTGGGCACTAATTAACATGTGCTCTTTTTTTGAATGACTTCTTCTTTTGCTTGATTTTGCAATCCTTTACTTGATTTTGTAATCTTTCTTTATCGCCTTCCTACTTTGCTTATTTTTGAATCTTTTTTAATCTCTTATTTATTTTATTTATTCCTGAAAATCTGAACATTTTAATTAAAACTTATTAGCATTTGTAAGCACGTTTTGTGTACATCAAACTATGAGTCAACAATCTTCTCCTTTTGGTGTGAACAAAACATGCTTTTGAATGTTGAAAATAAAGAATAAAGTATATAAATACTTTATGTATTAAAGATTTTCATAGACGAAGAGCATTTAAGAGAGATTTTCATTTATTTTTAATAAAAACATTAAAAAAAAAAATCTTTCCCTTTTTGGAACACACCAAGAGGGGAAGAAAAAAATTGCATAAACAAAGTGTATAACATGCTTTCCCTAAATCCATGCATGAAAAAAGATAAATGAGTATACATTAAGCAAAATAAGAGAATATTTATTTTGAAAACATAAGAAAAATTTACTTACATGATACCGTTAATTGCAATACTCTTTGATATACAGTGAGAACTCTTTGTGATATCACTGTAACACCTCGTAATTTTCAAAGGTATAAATAAATAAATAAATAAATAAATAAATAAATAAATAAATAAATAAATATATATATATATATATATATATATATATATATATATATATATATATATATATATATATATATAGGGAAAGGATCCGTTGCACACTGGGCTAGTGTGCAAGCCCGTGCGCACTCGCTGTGGGCCGTCCGATTCGAATTGGAGATCAAGATCAAATCCAGCGGTTGATCTTCATTCCGCTGCTTTGCCTAATATGGGGGGGGGTATAATCGTAATTCCCCCCCCCCACTCTCTATCTCACTCTGGCCCTCTCTCTCCCGCTCATCTCTTCCGCTCCCTTTCAAGTCGAAAAAGAAAAAACCCTAACCCTAGCCCCCTTTCTCCGATCGATCGCTCATCTGCTTCCCCCCACTCTCTATCTCACTCTGGCCCTCTCTCTCCCGCTCATCTCTTCCGCTCCCTTTCAAGTCGAAAAAGAAAATAACCCTAACCCTAGCCCCCTTTCTCCGATCGATCGCTCATCTGCTCCAACTCCAGCCCTCGTTTCTCAGCCGTCGATCGCTCATCTGCTCTCTCTCCCGCTCATCTCAAACCCTGGGCTGCGAAACCTTAAAGAAAAAACCTTAGCCCCCTTTTCCCCGATCGCTCAGCTGCTCTCCCCCTTTGTGTGCCGATCCCGTTCTTGAGGCTCTTATCTTTCTCGATTACGAGAATCATCACTGAAGGTAACTTTTTTTTTTTAATTTTTTTTATTTTTTGGTTTTTTTTTGTTTTTTTTGTTGTTGGTTAATTTTTTTTTGCACAAATTGCTACTTTCGATCTTGCTACTTTCGATGTTGTTCCTACCGTCGAATTTGCTAATTTCAAATTTTTTGAGTTAATTGCTACTGTTGAAATAGTTTGCTAATGAGATTGAATAACATTTCAATTTTGGTATAGGTATGGACTTAGGTGAAGGTTGCTCACAATTGGGTGACAATTTTTTACATGTTGAAGAAGGTGAATTTACCCCCACGGTTGAAGAACATCTAATCCCTAAGATTGGTATGATTTTTGAGACCCTTGAGCTAGTAGAAAAATTTTATGATAGCTATGCAAAATGTTCGGGTTTTCAAATGCGTAAAGGAGGTAATAAATTGAAGGATGGTCAGGTAGTGGAAAAAACTTTTTTATGTAATAAAGCGGGGATGACGAAAAGCAAGACTAATGAAATTAGAATTGGTACTACATCCAGGACATCTTGCAATGCATTGGTTAGGGTTAGATTAAACAAAGAAACAAATTCATGGTCTGTTTATTCTTTCCATGAGGTGCACAATCATGCATTCACCACACCCGGTCACAGGCATTCACCAAAATCATAATGGAGCAACTTGCGGGTGCAAATATTCCCACATGCAAACAAATGCTTTTTTTTGAAGGTTCAAGTGGGGGATACGATAGGGTTGGATTTACTCTAAAAGATGCTAGGAACCATGAAAGAGATTTGAGGGAGTCATTAAAAGGTCACGACGGTCAGATGTTGGTAGACTTTTTTAAATGGCAAAAGGAAAAAGATCCTTCTTTCTTTTATGCATTAGAGCAAGATGAGTCTGGTAGACTGTCTCATTGTTTTTGGGTTGATGGGATTGCTCGTTTGAACTATGAGGTTTTTGGTGATGTAGTTTCTTTTGATGCTACACATAGTACAAACCGTTATGGTATGTTATTTGTTCCATTTGTTGGGATCAACCATCATTGGCAGTCTATTTTTCTTGGTTGTGGGTTCATCCCGAATGAGACGGCTGCATCTTTTGTGTGGTTATTCCAAACTTGGGTAGGAGTCATGAAAAAAGCTCCCGTTGGCATTGTAACGGATCAAGACCGGGGTATTGGTGCTGCAATTCAACAAGTTTTTCCTCATATTTGTCATAGATATTGCATATGGCATATTTTAGATAAAATCCCTTCCGAGGTGCCTCAATTGGTACAAAATCCCAAGTTCATGGAAGCTTTTAAAGCTAATGTTTGGAATTCTTATGACTGTGTCTCTTTTGAAGAACAATGGAAGGCTTTGGTTGTCGAATTTGGGGCTCAAAACAACAAATGGTTGAGTGATATTTTTCAGATTCGTGAAAAATGGGCCCCCGTATACCATAGGTCTCATTTTTGGGCGGGTATGTCTAGTAGTCAAAGAAGCGAGGGAATGAATTCTTTTTTAAAGAAACACACCCAAAAGAAGTATTCACTTCATGAATTTGCCTTGATTTTTGAAAGAGTTATTTGTAGGCAAAGAGAAGAAGAAGTTAAAGAGAACCACCGTACACTAGATAGGAAACCCAAATTGAAGACCGGGTGGTATATGGAGGAACAAATGGCTCAAGTCTATACTTTATCAATGTTTTTAAAGTTTCAAAAAGAACTCAAGGAAAGCCTACTGTTTAATGTGAATTTATTGGAAGATGGCGTGAATACTGTCAATACTTACTACACAGTGACATTCATTGGTAGGTCGGAAAAAGAGACCACCATTACTTACTCCAAAGAGACTACATATGGGTGTTGTTCATGTTGTATGTTTGAATTTGTTGGCCTTCCTTGTAGGCATCTCTTGGCATTCCTTAAATATTCAAATTGTAATGAACTTCCCAAACAATATATGATGAGAAGATGGAACCGTGAAGTTATTAGAAGAAGCTACACCCCCATTAATTTTGGTCAAGCCGATGGCAATAATAGCGAGAATTTTGCTTCTCGCTATTGTGAGTTAAATAACTTGTCCAAGCAACAAGTTGAGATTGGACTCTCTTGCGATCAAGGGTATGAGTTCATGCGTGACGCTATGATCAAGTCACTTGAAGGCTTCAATATGATAGTGCCCGAAGGTTGTAGTGGTGGAGCTAAAGGTAGTGGAACTTCACTTCATGGGAAGCAATTGGTCTTGTCTCAAGTATCGGTGGAAGAACCGCGCCAATGTAATACGAAGGGAAGACCAAGTGGGAAAAGATTGAAACCAATGCGGGAGAAACTAAGAAAGCAACCTAGGAAGTGCAATTGTTGCGGGTTACGTGGGCAAGGCCATGATGCGCGAACTTGCCCAAAGAAAAAAGAAAGGTATTTAATGACTTTTATGTAAAAAAGAAAAATTGTCAATTAATCTGTTCTTATTTATATTTTATTTTGTAGTTCTACTGTTTAATGACTTTTACGTGTTTTGGTTTTTTTGTGCAGTGACATTCGTGCATTCGAAGAAGATGATGTGAATTCATCTACTGAGGGAAGTTCCGAGGAATCTCACGATAGTAACAACTGAGGGAAGTATTTCATTCCTAGTCAATTTTTTGGTAAATATTGATACCCTACTTTTATTTTTTGAGTACGGGATGAATTGATAGGCAGTGATGAATTTATTTTCTTGTTTACCAACTATATATATATCGGGTTATATTTGCTGTCCGTAAACATCTTTGTGTGCAAAATACTTATGAATGGAATTTGGAAGAAACTGAGAGAAGGCTTTGGCTGATATGATAATATTAGTTGAGATGCTACTGATGCTGAGATGCTGATGCTGAGATATATCTGCAGTAATCTCATTATTTTTAACAACTATATATATATCTGGTTTTGATGTTTTTCTGGTAACCTGGCTTTGGCCTTGGGTTTCTGGTTCCATGGCTTTGGCTTTGGGTTCGGGTTGTGTGCACAATCAGAGCGCACGGGCTTGCACACTAGCCCAGTGTGCAACGGATCCTTTCCCTTTGCATATATATATCTGCAGTTTAGATTTCCCTTATGCAAACTACTTATGGTTGTCTTATCTTGAACTTGTACCTGCTCATTTCAACATTTGTAGTGACCAAATTTTTTTTTGTTTTGGTTTCACTGGTTGAAATTTGGCTTATATGAATTACGGAAGCATTTAATTGCAAATGTGGTACCACATGATTGGGATTGTTAATGTTAGGCGTCAATTTTGGCGTGGCAGTGCAACTGCAGCCAAATTTGACTACAACATCACAGTCTCATGAATTGAAGTCAATTCTGAGCCTACTTATATTCAGTTCATGAACACAATCATCCTGTACAATTACTCTATGGTATCTAATAAATCTTTATAATGTTGCTTCTTGAATTCTGATGCCACTGATGCTGCAGATGCTGCTGATGCCACTGATGCTGCAGATGCTGCTGATGCCACTGATGCTGCAGATAAAACAATCACTGTTTACAGATGTGGTCCTCTAGTTGACCTTTGTCGTGGACCACATATCCCGAACACATCTTTTGTGAAAGCATTTACTTGTTTGAAGGTGATATTTCATCCATTATAATGTATTCATGATAACTAAAATCATATTGTTGATGGTGTTAATTTTATTTTCTTCAGGCTTCATCATCCTATTGGAGGGGGAAATCAGACCGGGAAAGCCTGCAGAGAGTTTATGGGATTTCTTATCCAGATGCTAAGCGCTTGAAGGTACAAGGGATCCTATTGGACTGTTCCCAAACTTTGAACCTTTCCATTAATTTACATGAACTCATTAGTATTCAAAAGTAAAGCAAGTTCTGCAAATCTTCAAAAAGTACCTTTCAACATTTGTTAAGTTCATTTATTTAGTTTTTCAATTCTGTTATAACCCTAAGAAAAGAGAAGTTAATTCATACTTCTTCAAAATTGTACTTAAGCATTTTTGAAGTCAATTCTGAGCCTACTTATATTCAGTTCATGAACACACTCATCCTGTACTGTACAATTACTCTATGGTATCTAATAAATCTTTATAATGTTGCTTCTTGAATTCTGATGCCACTGATGCTGCAGATGCTGCTGATGCCACTGATGCTGCAGATGCTGCTGATGCCACTGATGCTGCAGATGCTGCTGATGCTGCTGCTGATGAAGCTAATGCTGCAGATGCTGCTGCAGATGAAGCGAATGCTCCTGATGCTGCTGCTAAAATAGTGGCTACTCAAGAAGATGGCTACTCGCGAAGATGGTACAATGAGAATTTAGTAACACACTCCTGCCCTCTTCACTCCATTCATTCCAGAATTTTGTGGCAAAGTGAATACTCTCTCTTTGTCTGTATGTTGGATTGTCCAGTGTGGTCCATTTTTTGTTTGTAGTATGACAAGAATGGTTATTTATTAATGAGAATTCAATAGGATGAAAAATAAAGAACCTTCATAAGTATGTTGAGGACTGATAAGTGGTAATTAACTGAATGGTAGCTGAGAATAAATGGTTGTGGATTAAATTCAAGTGCATCCTGGTGATACTAAAATTGATACAGGTGCCTACTTGCGGAGCTTAATATCCTCCAAATATATCGTGCGTTAACGTGCAGTATTGCAAATGCATTTGTGGTTCGCTGATGATAGGATTCTTTACTTCCTTGCCCGTTTATTCTCCTTTAAAATCCAAATCAGCTTCCAATGTATTTTATTCAGAGCTTCATTATGTTGCTTACTATATTGCACCTGAGCTAGGTTTTGGAGGAACTAGATGTGCTCAAGAAGAAAACAGAAGTTTCTAACATGCACTCTGTTGAGAACATGCATTGTTTTGATTCAAGGGTACAGATTTATTCAAGTTAATATCATGAGCCTACTCAGGCACCAAGCTTACTATAACCTCCTATCGAAATGCTGCAAGTTAAACCACCACAAGAGTATCAAACCCAGGAAAAGCTACACAGTGCAGCATTCTCCGCATCAGACAATACCAGTTCAAGATAATGTTACATCCTTTACATGTTGGTTAACAATTAAATACAATGCAGATGCATAAGAATCCCTATATCCAGGAATATACAAACCTCCATAAAGAATGCACATCACAACACTTCCTATCAAACTCACAACTAGTCTAGCTACTAAATTCTTTCAACTAAAAACTATCAATCACTCAGAAAAAGAAAAGAAACGGGAAAAGGAAAAAAAAAAAACTGAAATCAACCATGTTACAAACCCAACATATCAGTTCTTCGTCCACCCATCTCCACACTCCCACTCATATCACGTAATCGCATCTGTTTCAAATCTCTGATTTTTACACTTCCGAATAATGTACACATGATGTTCAAAAGAACGTTTGTCTAAACTACTCGATTATGCCTTAGCCCCTTCCCGAAATGAGGCTGCATCAATCGCACATACAAACCGTTCATCTGAGCTAGGTTTTGATGATTCTCAGTGTTGAATCTCTCTTTTCAGTAACATTTTGAGCTAGTCTTAGTAAGGTTGTATCAATGCAGGAAAGAACAGCTTTTCCCATTTAAAATCCCACTTCAAATTTTCTCAGCACTTAGGCAATGAATATTCCAACTTTAGAAGAGAAAAGAATACCTTTTCCTTTTATTGTTACCCAGTGAAATGACATTTTTATTTTAAATCTGCCAAACGATTTTCCCTGGAAAATATACTTTAGAGAAGTAAAAAATGCACCTGGTAAAGGGATTCATGAATTACAGCTTAGTTAAAAAATTCTTGGCTGATACTTGGAATTGACCTTGGTTGTTTCTTACTACATCAGAATTTCATGCTCAAAGAAACAACGCTCAAACAGAAACTACATCAGAATTTCTTACTACATAAGAATCAGCCACAGAGCTCAAACAACACAAACAACGCTCAAATAAAAAAGCTCGAACATTAACAGAGCTTAGAATATTTTCTGAAACAGCAAATATAGAGCTGAATTAGCCTGAAAACAACAAAACTTAATTACACTTGCATCTTTCGGAATTTCTACTAAACAATTCCAAATCCACAATCAAACTCTCATCATTTCTCTACTCTCCATATGCAAAAGGCCGAAGTATTTCACAAATTTCCATCATGTTGAACAGAAGATCTAAATTAAGAAAATTACATGACATTTTAGAAAGCCAGACAACATTAGACAACATTACATTCCATTCCATCATGTTCATTAGACAACTCAGAGTTCATTAGACAACATTACATTCCATCATGTTCACAAAATTATAGAAAGCAAAACTATAAATACATTTCTCGCGACACTTAACAGTCTTGCTTGAAGAAGGCCAAAAACAACAACAAAGCCAACGACAGCCCACCAATCAACCCCATAACTCCATAAACCTGGGAACCTCTCCTGTAACCACATCTGTACGCACCCTCAACATCTATCGACCTTATCAATGACTGGATCGAAAGCTCATCATGAAGCTCCCTGATTTTTGCATCTTTATCCTCCTCTGGCCCGTAATTCTCCACCCAGCAAAAAAAATCACAACCATTTGGAAAATTGGGACAATTGTAATAAGCTTTTCCAGGATTCTTCCCCGAAGAAGAATATTTTACTCTAGTCTGTATCCGGCAGAAACATTTCGGACCTACAATCCTCTCACCCGAACTACCTCGGGAGGACCTAGAGCTAGAACTATAATGATTGTGGACTTGGTTGGAGGAATGGTTTGATGTCATCCTACAAGATGTTGTAATGTTGTAATGTTCGAATATAAAATAAATGACTTCTTGTTCTAACAAATGTATCCCAAAAAAACATGCAACACATCCTGCATGTTGTAATGTTCTGACTGAGAGATACATACAACTTCAAATCTTTATGCATCCACACAACTAAGTTTTTATTTAATATGTTCTCATAAAAATTTGTGCGAAATCTCATAAGATATTGTGCGAAATCAATCTCATAAAATTCGTGCTGATTCGAGCTATTCTCAAAAAAAAAAAAAATTAATACAACAAAATAAACGATACCTTGAGAGAAGATTGGGTTCCTTCGTAATCGAGAAAGATAAGAGCCTCAAGAACGGGATCGGCACACAAAGGGGGAGAGCAGCTGAGCGATCGGGGAAAAGAGGGCTAGGGTTTTTTCTTTAAGGTTTCGCAGCCCAGGGTTTGAGATGAGCGGGAGAGAGAGCAGATGAGCGATCGACGGCTGAGAAACGAGGGCTGGAGTTGGAGCAGATGAGCGATCGATCGGAGAAAGGGGGCTAGGGTTAGGGTTATTTTCTTTTTCGACTTGAAAGGGAGCAGAAGAGATGAGCGGGAGAGAGAGGGCCAGAGTGAGATAGAGAGTGGGGGGGAGCAGATGAGCGATCGATCGGAGAAAGGGGGCTAGGGTTAGGGTTTTTTTCTTTTTCGACTTGAAATGGAGCGGAAGAGATGAGCGGGAGAGAGAGGGCCAGAGTGAGATAGAGAGTGGGGGGGGGGAAATTACGATTATACCCCCCCCCATATTAGGCAAAGCAGCGGAATGAAGATCAATCGCTGGATTTGATCTTGATCTCCAATTCGAATCGGACGGCCCACAGCGAGTGCGCACGGGCTTGCACACTAGCCCAGTGTGCAACGGATCCTTTCCCTATATATATATATATATATAATTTATACAGTGACAGATTAGTAAATATATTGTAAATGAATAATGGTATGACGACAATTGAAATGAGGATTGGAGGTGGGGGGCCCACTTGTGCCTTGAGATGACGCATGCTGACGTCATGCGGCTGGCGCTCTGCCGTTGTCTTCGTTGTTGACGTGGGCGGGGGCCCACATGGTCTTCTACTGTTCACGGAAGAGAAAGAAGGAAGGTAGAGAGGATTTGGAATTTAGTGACACATCGGAAATACAAATAAAAATATATAACTATAAGAACATCTGTAGTCGTTGTGACTCATTTTTTTGGGCATTTGGCAAATAGAAATAGCAAATTTGGCAGCGCACTGTAGTGGTCGAAAGTTAAAAGTTGGTCAGACGATGAATTATCTTTCGTCTCAAATTTTTTTTAAATAAAATAAAATAAAATTTGGGCACTAAAAGACAAAAAAAAAAACTCCAAATGTGTGGGACGGTGGATTATACTCCGTCCCAACACAAATGTGAGTTTGTCTTTAGCTCAAATGTGAGAGACGATGTATTAACTACCGTCCGATAATTTTTTATTTTTTATTTTTTTAATTTGTTGGGACGATACATTATGTATCGTCCGATAAAAAAAAACTGAGCGACAGAAGATAATCTTTCGTCCGGTAGATAATCCATCGTCCGGCCATATTTTGGCAATTGCCATTTCGCTTGCCAAATATGGCCGAGCACTGTAGCGATGAAACCCATTTTTTGGGTATTTGGCCAACGACTACAAGGGTTTTTTTTCTTTCCTAATTTTGGAAATTTTGGATATATGGCAAACGAAGATGCTCTAAATATAATTGTTTATGATCAAGAGTCGACAATCGGGTTAACCACTTTTTGAGAGGCAGTCTGTGGTGGGCAGTTATACTATACTATAAATAATTTGTCGGATAAATTGTATAAATTGTCTGAGCTGGGGGCAGGTCGAAGAACAGGTAGACCGAAAAACCAATTGAATTCACAATTAAAGAAAACAAATAACCCGGGAGCGAACAGATCGACCGCAAATCCCATAAACGCAGTTTTGATGGTAAACAAAAAACAGAGAGCGACCGCAAATACTGAAACCCTTTTTTTTATATAGAAGACAAAAAAATAATAAAAACAGAAAGCGAACCGGTCGAACGCCCAGTCGATTGTACACCTTCACAGGCGAATAGCCGCCCGTCCAGTCGACCGAAAACACAATTTTAAACAGAAATATCAATAACATTCAATTCTCCCTTTAAAAATTAAAATCGTTTTTCATCTAACGTCTTAGTAAAGATATTAGCAAGTTGAGAATTAGTGGAAACATAGACAATAATAATATCTCCCTTTTGAATATGATCTTTAATAAAGTGATACCGAATATCTATATGTTTTGTGCGACTATGTTGATTAGAATAATCCGAGAGCGAAACGGTCGACCGCAAATCCCGTAAACACAATTTTAACGCTAGCGAACCAGTCGACCGCAAATATTGAAACCCAATTTTTTTTTTATAGCAGACAAAAAAAAAAGAACCGGTCTACCGCCCAGTCGACTGTACACCTTCACAAGCGAACAGTCGCCTGTCCAGTCGACCGAAAACACAATTTTAAGCAGAAATGTCAATAACGTTCAATTCTCCCTTTAAAAAATGAAATCGTTTTTCATCTAACTTCTTAGTAAAGATATCAGCAAGTTGAGAATCAGTGAAAACATAGTCAAGAATAATATCTCCCTTTTGAATATGATCTTTAATAAAGTGATACCGAATATCTATATATTTTGTGTGACTATGTTGATCAGAATTTTTTGTCACATGAACAATACTAGTGTTATCGAATTTAATCGGATTGTGATAAAAAAAATACCATGTAGTCCTCTAAAGTGTTTTTCATCCATAATACCTGCGCACAGCAGGATCCGGCAGCAATATATTCATCTCCGGCAGTGGAGAGAGTTACAGAATTTTGCTTCTTGGATGCCCATGAGACGAGGCAATTTCTTAAGAAGTGACATGTGTCACTAGTACTTTTTTTGTCTGTTAAGCTATCGGCATAGTCTGCATCAGAGTACCCTACAAGAGAAAAGTTTCTATTTTTCAAGTACCAAGGTCGAGTATTTGGTGTGCCTTTAAGATATCGAATGATACGCTTAACAGCAACCAAATGCGATTCTTTAGGACATGATTGAAAATATGCACATAAACGAACACTAAATATGATATTTGAACGAGATGCAGTAATATAAAGAAAACTACCAATCATACCACGATAGGTAGAAATATCAACATTGTTACCAGATTCATCTTTGGAAAGCTTAGTGGTAGTTGCCATAGGTATTTTGTAAGCATTTACATTCTCAAGTCCAAACTTTTTGACTAGTTCTTTTGCATATTTGGATTGATTTATAAAGATGTCATACTTTCTTTGTTGTATTTGAAGTCCAAGAAAATAAGTTAGTTCACCCATCATACTCATTTCGAACTCATCCTGCATTTGCTTAGAGAATTTCTTGCAAAGATTTTCATTTGTAGAGCCAAATATAATATCATCAACATAAATTTAAACAATTAAAATATCTTTAGAAACATGTTTTATAAATAATGTAGTGTCTACTTTTCCTTTAGAGAAGTCTATGTGAATTAGAAACGAACTTAGTCGTTCGTACGAAGCACAAGGAGCTTGCTTCAAACCATACAAAGCTTTATCAAGACAGAATACATGGTTTGGGTGTGTGGGATCAGTGAATCTCGGTGATTGTGCAACATAAACTTCTTCCGAAATAAAACCATTTAAGAAAACACTTTTGACATCCATTTGAAAAAGAGTAAAGTCCATATGAGAAGTTGATGTGAATATTTACAAGTGTACAAAATCGCAACAAGCAGTATAGTTAAGTGAATAGAGTGTCGAACCCATAGGGACTAATTATTTTATTGAGTACCGAATTTACTAGATTAACTACTATTTGGAAGATCGAAATTAATAAAGAAAACAACTAAATTAAATTAATCTGAAAATCTAACTAAATTAATTAAGAGGGAGCGGGATGTGAAATTTTTGTAATTTGTTAATGGCAAAATTAATTCTAGGGCCTTTGACTTCACCTAGTTCATCCCACACAGTTAATAATTCCATATGAATAAAAATATTATTTTTCCAAGTTGTAGACCAAAATTCACAAATTATTCAATGCTTTCTCTCGAACAACACCAAAAATATCTCCAACTAATAGTTTGTCATATCTCTATGCAAATTTAACTAATTGAAGACTCATTAAGTTCTGTGGATTTCTTAACGGTCACATCAATCGTGGTAAATCATCTCTAATTTTGCTCAATTAATGGTGTTTAATTTATAGTTCTAAATCAAAAATTACCTCTCGGTCTCTCCATGATCCAATAAATCATACAACCGTCTATCCACCAATTGTACGCATTAAGAATAAAAATCAACCACACAACTATGAAAAAATAGAAAAATAATATTGAATTGAAATTCTGTTATCAAAACTAGGCTACATCTTAGCCATAGAAAAATAAATTTAGTTCATAATAAAATTGCAATTAACAAATTTGTTCATAGATTGCATAATAAAATTAGAGAAAGAAAAGAGATACAAAAAGAACTGCAAACCGAAGTCTCGAAAACTATGCAGAACAGTAACCACTGATTCTCTCTCTTACTTCTCTGTCTTATCTAGTATCGAACGTTGTGCCGCACACAGTCAGTAATGCCACGTCACCGAGCAAACCTCTTCTCTCTCTGTCGCTTTCGTCCTCTTCTGTTTCGATCCGCCGCTTGGAGCACGTGCCGCAGCCATGTCAGCCTGCCCCTTGTGTCTTGGAACACGTGTCGCCAGCTGTCCCTGTCCCTCTCACCTCCGTTTCTCCAGAACCCACGACACAAAAAACTCTGCTTCGTTGTGCTAAACGACGAGGGACACGTCAGCGAAACCTGGTTGACTTTATCTTTGGTTTCGTCGTAAATCCAAGCCAACGTCCGATGTCTCCTTTATAATAATTTTATTAATTTTTTTTAATTTAATTTTTTTTTTTTATGATTAGAGGCAGCCGTCGCTCTTCCTCTTCGTTCAGCTCCTCTGTTTTTCTCTTCATCAGTTGTTGTATTTATAAGAGTAGAAGAGGTAGGAATTAGGGTTTTCTTTTGCAGAAAGAACCCTTCATCTTTATATATTTGAAACACGTCCTGCAAATACAAATAAAATAAGGATTTAGAATTTAAAAATAAAAATAAAAATTTAATTAATTAGTTCAAATTAAACTAACTAATTTTCACATTAGCTCTATCAAAATCCTTTTAAATTTTGTTTATTCTTTTTACACTCTATTGACAATTAAAATTGTACTTTCCGTCTCATATTGCCAAATTGTAAAAATTACAATTCAACAAATCAATAAAAATAATAAATCAATAGTTTTGCTTTGTTTGTTGATTTTTATCAAAAATCTTCACATTTTGCATCAAAAATCTTATTTCTTCAAAATAATTAATCAATTGAAATCTTATAGAAATAAGATGAATAATAAACAATATAAATAAAAACAAGCGATATTTATGGGTAAATGAGTACAAATATTTGTATAAAAATTAGGCACATCAGAAGCAAAAACAAGTAAAATGCGTATAACTTCAAGCCGTGCAACATGTGCAAAAGTTTCATCAAAATCGACACCTTCTTGTTGGTTATAACCTTGTGCAATAAGACGGACCCTATTTCTAGTAATAGTGCCCGATTTATTTAACTTGTTCCTAAACACCCACTTAGTTTCAAGTATGGTTGTAACCCCCGTTCCCGAAAATACGTATTTCCTGAATATTTTGTATATTTTGATTAGTTATAAATCTATTTTTGTGCTAAATTCGTTTCGAATATTTTACTAAGGGTATTTGATGTGTCGAATTTATATACAAATATTTGTACTCATTTACCTATTAAAATGGCTTGTTTTCGCTGATATTGTCTATAATTCATCTTATTTCTATATGATTTCATTTAATTAATAATTTTTGAAGAAATAATATTTTTGATGCAAAAAGTAAAGAATTGGTGAAAAAATCAACAAACAAAGTAAAATAAGTGATTTATAAATTTTTATTGTTTTGTTGAGTTAAAATTGCGACAAATAATTTGTAAAAGGATTTTTATACGCGAATATGATTTATAGTTAGTTTAATTAATTTTAAACTAATTAAATTTATTTTATTTAAAAATCCTAATTTCAGGTATTATTTTGTGTATGCAGAAGCACGTGGTTGGCAGAAAAGGCAGAAAAGAAAGAAAGAGAAATAAATAAAATTCTGCATTAAAAAGAAAGAAAATGAAGGAAGTGTGTGGATTTTTATGTAAAAAGTGCAAACCCTAAACTCCTCTTCCGTTCTCTATAAATACAAATCAAGGGAGAGAAAAGAGGCAGGATGTGACGGCTGAACAATCATTAAAAAACATATATATAAAAAAAAAAAAAAAAAAACGAAGCAAAGAAAAACAGAGAGGGAGAGATCTCTGTTCGGCGCTGGGTTCAAGAAACAAAGGGAAAAGGGAGAGAGAAGAAGGCACGTGAGAAGGCTTCTTTATTCATTCTCTTCTGCTTGCTGGTGTGGACCCATGCGCTGACTTCGGCGCTTCACTTGGCGTGTGCAGCGAATCAAACACGACAAAGCAGCAGGCATCTGCGCTGGGTGAGACAGCGCTGACGTGGCGAGACGACTGGCTCCGACTCCAAAGCGACGTGACAGGTCGGCTGATTTGGACTGCGGCTGCTACTTGGGTTTGGTTTTCGAGACAGAGCGAATAGAGACTTGGGTTTGCATTATTTTTAATACATTTTTTGTATCTGTTCTTCTCTATATTTTTTGATGCGATCCAAAACAAATATGAACTGAATTTATTATTGTTCTAGAGGCTAAGATGTAGCCGAGTTTTGTAGAACACAAATTTTAATTTCTTATTATTACTCTATTTTTTCTGATTGTGTTTTAATTTTTATTATTTATGCGTACAACATGGTGGATAGACATTTGTATGATTTTTCAAATCATAAAAAGACCGAACAGGTAATTTGTGATTAATAAAAATTAAGACCGTATATTGGAGGATGTGACCGTTACGAGATCCAATTTCTCAATTAATAATTTGGTGGATAGACGAATGATTAATTGAGAATAATTTTTAGACTACGTTGATAGAGTGGTTAATATCTTTAGGATTTTGGTCGACAATTTGGGAAAAATAATATTTTTATTTATAAGGAATTATAATTTGTGTGTGTGATAAACGAGGTGAACCAAGAGCCTTAGAACAAATTTTACCATTAAACAAATTACAAGAGCTTTACTGTTTCACAGCCCTCTCCCTCTTCACCAATTTAGTTAGATTAAATTAGATTAGAATAATTTAGTTGTTTTATTATTCATAAAATTCGACCTTCCAAATAGTGATTCATCTAGTGATATCGGTACTCAGTAAAATATCTAGTCCCTGTGGGTTCGACACTCTACTCATCTATCTATATTACTTGTGCGATTTTGTACACTTGCAAATATCAACATCAGTATTATAATCGACAATTATATTCACTTTGAATAACGATATATTTTCTATTTTTAATTGATCAACTATCTATATTTTATATTATTCCTGTTTGGATTTTAATGAACTTGTTAATCTCAAATCCTATTTTGATGCATATCATTATCGGCAGTACTATTATTACTACTATCATTATTATTATTATTAGTATTTTCATTGTTTTTATTTTTATTAATATTTGTTGTTGTTGTTATTAGTATTATTATTATTGTTATTTTTATTATTGATGTTGTTACCTTTATTATTATTAGTATTGTCATGATTATTATTATTATTATTTTTTTTTTAAACCCATTGATTTTGACCTATATTGTGTTATTTAATTATTTAATTTGAAGCCCGATCCAAGCCCATCTCCTATTGGATTCTAACCCAAACCGTAGTCTACCCTAAACCCATTAACCCAAATAATCACCAACAGCCAAATCCCTACATTCACTCCTATTCACTGTATAATAACTACCCCCACTATCTCTTTGACCCTAGTAATCAGCCTATTGATTCCCCCATCATTAAGTGATTCCGTAACCCCCACATCCCACTGACTCCCCATTTTATTATAATATTATAATACATTTATTTATATAATAACCCCCTCCTGTTCTTTCTCTCCCCGTCTCTCTCTCCCTCTCTCTGTTTTCCCATAAACCAATAGAGCTTTCCCCTTCTCTATTGTCTTCCCCGTCCAGCAACTTCCCCATCGTCGTCGTCATCCTCTCATCCTCCTCAACGACTGTCGTGCCTCCTCGTTGCCCTGTGCCTCACCACTGCCACCCTGAGAAACTACCGAAGCTCTGAATCTCCTCGTAGCCGAAGAACCCCGCTACTCAACTCCTCCATTGTTGTCGACTCTGCAAGCCAGTGCCAGTCACCTCGTCGAAGCTCTACTCGCGTTCGCCACCACAATAATGCTCCTCCAGTCCACTATCGTCACCGTCTTCAAGCTCCACATTCGCTCCCTCCGACGATTGTCGCCCTGTTTCCCCCGTCAGCCCCCTTGAACCCACCTGCCATTGCCGCTCGCCATTGCCGCCACCTTCCTCTGTTTCTCTTCCAAAATAGAGCAACGTCGTCAACCGCCTCGTTTTCCAACTTCCCTCGCCGTCGCTTCCCTGAGCACTGCCGTCGACCGCCAGTGCCTCGCCACGACATCCCCGCTAGTGCACTTTCCCCGCTCGCTGCCTCCATTGTCTGTTGCACACTGCCGTCGTCTCTGCGTGTTTCAGCCAACAATGCTTGTTCAAATCACAGACGTTCGATCGTCGTTCATTACGATCACGATCATCATCTTCTTGATCTATTGATCTTAGTCGTCGGAATTGCATCGATCATCATCATCAAGATCTTGATCTCGACCGTCGAATCTTGATCATCGCGATCATGATCATCTTGATCTTGATCTTCGATCTCAGCCGTCTGATAATCCGATCTTGATCCTTATAAAGATCCGTACCCGATCGTGATCATCGTGATCGTTAGCTCGTCACCATGTCGCCGGGATTCCGATCCCGTTATTCTTGGCTTATTCAGATTAAACTAATCGTCATCAAAGGCAAGTCATCTCACCCTCAAATTGTATTGTATTATATTCGAGATTGTTTATTGAACCCCGCAAGTAGATCTATATTGATTATCGTATATTTGCTATTGTTATCTATAGTTAGGATACTACGGATTTACATGTGAGAATCCAAGTAGTAGTCTTGACTTCGTGCCGTCTTTTGCCTCCAATTTATAGAGATCTTGCATTCATTCATGTAGTTAATTATTGAATATAGGAATAGGGATTGTCATTGTAATTCATGTCATGACATTACACAACTATTGTAGATTATATACTAGTGTTGATTGTTCATATAATTGATGTTAGTATATTAGTTGATTGTGATTAGTAAGATTATGAACATTATACATCTTAACACCATGTTCACATAGACATAACTTGCTGTGATTTATGATTGCCAACCCCTAACTCATCGTTCATAACATTCTAATTATTTTATTCATGAAAAATATATTGAGACCCTAAAACTTATTGTCAACCTGAATATTGTCGTGTTGTTTCGACCTAGATACTGTCATCAAAATCAATAACTTTCTGAATATGAAATGTAGCCCTAATTGTCTAGTTTCCTTAACATCAAGAATTTTTAAATTCCGACTTATATTGCATGAGTTATGACCATTTTACTGCTGCTGCATTGTATTTCCATATTTATACATATACCATGTTAAGCTAATGAAATAGATGAACTAATGATCAAATATTACCATGATAATTTTCAGATTGATAGTTAACATGCCTATGGTAATGAAAATTATTTTTACAGATTTTTAGAATGAATATTTACTGCTTTTACAACTTAATATCGACAAAATACAGATTTTCCTCAAAAACCAATTTCAACATAAAACATACGAAACTTGCTCCAAACACAACCAAACATGAAATAGAGTCTACCAAGTGTCCAAATAACATGGAATAGGATATATAACAAGTTTATCACATGGATCTCAACAAACTTTTGACTTGGAAATATAACCACATACCACTCGGAGTTAGTATATATATTTATTATAATGAATTGCTTCTATATGAGTTAGTATATATATATGAAGCTGAGAAATGACTATTTTGCCCTTCAACATATCAGTTGATGGTCGGATCAAATTTTGACCATCGAATCGCAATCGAACGGCTGAGAATCTCAGCTCACGATAAGAATCTCAGCTCACCATCTCATAATAGACTCACTCCTATTAATCATTAAATGATAGTGTGTAATTCAGAAACATAATCCATCTCAACATCACTTATAACCAAAACATGGAAAAATAAAGCTCAGATAGGATTAATTCATCACTAGTCACTCCTACAAATCATTAAATAAATGATTCATAGTGTGCAATTTTAGAAACATAATCCATCTCATCATCACTTGTAAAACTAGAATCCAAGTTATCCAACGAAGAAGCGAACTCACAATCACATGAATATAACAGACTAGTATACTACTATAACAATCAAACCTAAAATATAGAAAGACCAAACCCCAAAATGGATAAATGGGATTCGAATACTTCCCTGACATATTATAGCTGATCATCTTGTTCCACACACTATTTTTGAGATGCAAAAATTACCTAAAAAATTAATTTTCAAAGCAAGCAATTAATTTACAAAATAAGGGATTTGAAGAAAAAAAAATGGGAAAAAAATGTTCAGAAAATTATACCCGATTCGAAGATGTCAGGGTGGAGAAGAAAGGTGGAGTTAGGGTTTCGAATGGGTGGGATTCGATAGCAGCCAAACTCATCAATGGACCAAAATCAAAAACCAAAAACCCTAGCTTCGAAAGAGAGAGAGAATGGGAGAGATGAGCGACGCATCGAAGAGAGGGAGAGATTCGATCGGGTGGGTTTCGATAGCAGCCAAACCCCTCAAAACCCTAACACTCCATTTGCCATTAAAATGGACCAAAATCAAAAACCCTAGCATCGAAATGCTCAGGAACTGAGATGGGCGACGCATCGAAGAGAGAGAGAGAGAAGGGGTGAGATGGGCCAAGTATTCGAAGCTAGGGTTTTTTACGGAGGCGCTGAGATTTCTTCGGATTCGTCAAGGAGAGAAAAAGAGAGAACGGGGGAGAGTAGCTCTCCTGAGAAAGAGGTCAGCTGAGAAATGACTGTTTTGCCCTTCAACATATCAGTTGATGGTCGGATCAAATCTTGATCATCGGATCGCAATCGAACGGTCAAGAATCCCAGCTCTCGATAAGGATCTCAGCTTCCCAGCTCTTAATAAACTTACTATATATATATATATATATATATATATATATATATATATATATATATATATTCTTTAATTAATTTATTTATTTGGTGGAGTGAATTTTAATGGAGTTTATTTTGAAAAGATGACTATAAGGACATAAAAGTAATTGGAAAGTGCACGGGGGTTTATTATAAATTTTCCATTTTATTTACTTTTTCCCCCACCCTTTCTCCTTCTCTTTTTCTCACTGACCAAACCTTTCCCCAGTTTCAGCCGAAACCCATTTCCCCCAAAACTAGAGCTTTGAATCCCTACTCATTTTCAACTATCACTTTGAATTTTTTGGGGGTTCTAAGCTAGATTCAGATGCTTTGTCGCATGGTGGGCTTGGTTTTCTTGGAGAGCATCAAGAAGGTATATTAAATTGTATGTTAGTTTATTGGATTATATGCCTTTCATTTTTTTTACTAGAAATTGATGTAGGGAGATGGATAGAGCATATAAAACATGTTAGGAATTAGAATTGGTACATATCATGGTGAAATTGTGAAGTTCTAATTTTGGCATAAAGCCAAATTTTAGGGTATGTGAAATTGGGTAAGAAACTTGATTCTAGTGATTTTAGAAAATGCATATGAGAGTGTGGAATAATGTGAGAGTATTAATATGAATTTAGAATGATTTATGTAGACTTAGAACTCAATGAATATGATTGAGAATGAAAGTACAAATAAATTATGCACGCCGGGTATTCGATGGAATGCCCGAGTGAGATTGAAGTGAGAATTTGTTAAGTTCAAAGGTGTAATTGAGTTTTAATATTATTGTTTAACCCTAATTTGAGATATTAGGAAAAAGGGATTAAAGAAATTAGGAAATCGAGAATTTTCATAATGGGAAGCCTTCGATCAACATGTGAATTTTTGCATTGGGATCCAAATTTGAAATTCGTCGATGTAGCTCAGCTACTTATGTCATTTGTGACGTGTGGGTGAAAACGGATTCAAATTTGGAGGTTCGTAGGTCGAGTTTTGAGTTTTAAGCTGATTGGTTCTATAATTTTCTATGTATGTGGAAAAAGTTGAAGTTTGATTGGCTGTCGGATGGACGCAAGACTTCGGTTGCTCGATTTGTCAGGTGAGTATGATTATACCAGGTATATATTATGTTGTGATAAATTTTTTAGAGATTCGATGTGATTTGTATGAGTAATAGCCAAATGAGGGTTTAATAGAAAATACGGAAAATTTTATAAGTTGAAAATTGTGCTATTTTGTGAATTTGCATGATTTAGATTATTTGGTGTATTTGGGATATATTGGGTATATAAATGGTAATATGAAGTAATTGGGGATTTGATATACGTATAATATACGGGTGATAAATAGAATTGATACCTATATATGGGGATATGATGTGCCGAATTATATAGTGCCTATTTATGATGTAGGGGTGATAATGAGAGGTGATATGATAAATGATGAAATTTATGAATTGGTATATGTATGATATAGTGATGTTTAAAGTGAAACTAATGGGCAGTTATATGATATAATCATCTACTTAATCTAGCATGTTCATAAAATATAGTGATGTATGATATAGTGATGTTTAAAATGAACCTAATGGGCGGTTATATGATATAATCATCTACTTAATCTAGCATGTTCATAAGATATTATAATGTGACTAAGTAAATACTTTGGTGCGTTTATGATGCAGAACAATATGAAGTAATAGTCTTATAAATTAAATAACTAGGTATATGTGAATACGTGATATATAAATGAGTTAATTTAATATTGCAGTGCCGCATAATTTTTCAGGGACTTGGGATATACCTGGAAACAGGAGTTATTGATACATCGGGATAGACCTAAGAGATAGTTGATACCCTAGGATAGACCTGGGACTAGTGCAGATACCTCAGGATAGACCTGAGAGAGAATTGATACCTCAAGATAGACTTGAGAGAGAGTTGATACCCCAGGATAGACCTGAGAGTGCAGATACCTCAGGATAGACCTGAGAGAGAGTTGATACCTCAAGATAGACCTGAGAGGGAGTTGAAACTCCTGGATAGACCTGGAAGCGCAGATACCTCAGGATAGACCTGAGAGAGAGTTGATATCCCAGGATAGACCTGGGAGTGCTGATACCTCAGGATAGACCTGAGAAAGAGTTGATATCTCATGATAGACCTGAGAGAAAGAGAGTTGATACCCCAGGATAGACCTGGGAGTGCAGATACCTCAGGATAGACCTGAGAGAGAGTTGATACCCTAGGATAGACCTGGGAGAGCAGATACCTCAGATAGACCTGATATGAGAGTAGATACCCCATGATGGACCTGGGAGGGATTTTCCTCGCTGGTATAGGCCAGGAGGAAGACGTAGCCTCGGGGGCGTTAGACTCTGTGTGATCAACTTCCTGCGTGTATACTAAGCTATCGGCGTCAGTTTGATGGGTTTTGTGGGCAGTGAGAAAGAAAACAATTCATATATAACAAATGGTATATGTGTTGAGTATGTAAATGAATAATGAATGAAACACGTTGTTGAATGAGAATGAAAAAAGAAGAAATGGCGGGATGTGATTATATTTATAAAATAACGAGATGGAGCTATGAAAATATCCATGAAAAGAGAAGAATGTATGTTAAGTGATTAATTATGACCAGTGAAGATGTGGGGATTATATAAATGAGTATGAAAAGTAAAGGAATTAGGTATATGAAGTAATATGAATAAATTGAAGAAATTGCGGTATGGAACTAAATATGAGTGTGAGACATGAAGTAAAGTATATCTTGTGACGAATAATAAAAGTAAGTGGTATTATGTGATGAGAATGGTTATAAAGTAAAATTTGATATGATGTGAGTTTGATGTATCTTGGAATTATGTCGAGGAACTACTCGTCCGCTATTTTCATGGAAATGGTAGGAACTACCTGACCTGACACAACTCCCAGGTGAATTAGTGGGTGGTTGACTTGATGGATGTATTGCGGGATGGAATTAAAAAGTAAAGTAAATTGTAAGATGAAAATGAAAAGGAAGTAAAGTAATAACTGAGCTATCGGCTTGAGATGTGATGTGATGTTACCCAAGTTCTACTTGGGGTGCGGTGATTATTACCCAAGCTATCGGCTTTGGAGTGCGGTGTAATATTATCCAAACTATGTTTGGGGTCCGAAGTATTATCTAGATAAGATTGAAAGTGAAGTGAATTGAAATATGAGATGTAAATGAAAATGAAAGTAAGATATATTATCGTCAGGAATGAGAAGTAACATAAGTTGTATGATGGGATGAATGTGATGATATACAATAAAATAAATACATGTAATGAGATTCTATGGAAATGTATGTGTTATTATTGGTTGTATGAATGTGAAGATAATTGTGAAAAGAGGAATATTTGTGTTATGGAATTTAGAATGAAAAGTAATGAACCTATATGTGAATTGATATTGTTTTGTATTTGAGCGTAAAGTAAAGGAGTTACCTATACAAATTAGTATGATGTGGTGTATATGAGATTAATCATGAAGGATTATGTCTGAAAAATTAATATGAATAACTCAAACTAATTGTGGTATGGAAAAGAGTACGAAAAGTAAAGAAAGTGTGTTTGTATGATATAATTTTATATGAATGAAAAGTAGAGTGATACGTGATATTAATGTGTTACATATAGTGATGTGTGTTAAAGTGATGGATATGGGAATGATTTCTAATCTAAGAATAAGTTTTGATATGAATTATAAGTTGATATGCCTTGGAATTGTGCCGAGGAACTACTCGCCCGCTATTTCCGTGAAAATGGTGGGAACTACCTGCCGAGGCACAACTTCAAGGTAGGGAGAGTGGTGATGGATATGTAGATGATTGCAGATTTAGAAGAGTACTTTGATGTAAAGTCGCATTTATGATGTTTTTATGTTCAGATTTCAGGTTGAATTCTATTATCTTGATATTCGTAAATTCATTTTATTTTCTTTATCCAGTTTAATTCATTCACTAAACTAGTAAATTATACTCACACTAGACATGGCTAATCCCTGTTGTTTTCTGGGGGTTAGGGAAGTTCCTTTCTGAGAGTGGACGACCTTAACTCTCCTGCAGGTTTAAGAACAGCGAGGTGAGGTAGTGATATGGTTTGGTTGCTATGCATTTGTTTGTAGTTGTTGGATTATATATATATGTATATATGATATGTAGTAATAGGGAAAGATGATGTATTATTTGATATTATGGGAAATTATGTGTATGACTATAAGGTGTAATGATATATAAAGTGTTGTTATGAAGTCTGAGGGTACCCACCATGTGCAACCTCCATAATTGAAGCGACGTCTCTCCCTCTTTTCAGTACTGACCTTGTTGTGGAGTATTGAGTTATGTGGTTGGTTTTTGAAAAGATTTCTCAAAAGTTTTTCAAAAAAAATCATATATGTTTTCAAAGAATTTTTTGTTTTTAAATTGTATCTTGCATATTATGGGGAATTAGGCCCCCAGAGCATTATATAATTATTGCATGTGTGTTTCTGCTCATTTTTGGCCTGGGGAGCCCGTGGAAATATTGCCTGTGTTGTGAGCTACTGAATTTAGAGCAGAATTCCGTAAGCTTTTTTTGTTCAGAGCAGAAATTTCAAGGAAAACTCTTCCAAAATTTTATTTGAAATATAACTATATTAGTTTATATTTAAAGTGACATAGAAATTGAAAGAATTGAATTTGGATATTTTTCTAGTAAGAAATTGTTACGCCCCGCTTCCCAAAAAGAGTACGAAATACGGATACGCGACAAAAGCCCAGCGAATGATTCTCATCATCCATAAGCCGTTCAAGAATCTTTACAATATTTTATAATAATAATCAGAGTCGGAAGCAAAAGAATCAACCAAGTATGCACGTATGAACCAAAATACCAACAAGAGTACTTGAAACCAAAATATGTTAATCTCAAATAGTCCATATCTGAATAAGTCAATATCCTGGATCACATTGTCCAAATACACATAAATCTAAGTACAAGATATGATTGTTCAAGACAAGCAACAAGAAATAATAATAGCAAAATTCAGCACTAATAGCTCATATCACCAACACCATCTAGTACATGTTCTCTAAAATCTGCAATTTAACAATTGCAGGAATAGGAAAGAGAAAACAAACTCCCAACAATGCAAGTTACGAGCCACTTATAATGCAGGATATAAGTACATGGAAAAAACTAACTGATAGCATGAAATAGGCATGATAACAGAATAGAATTCTTGCATGGCAAGACGATCAAGTGTAAATAGCATATGTCAAGTTTCAAGTAAACAAATATCATGTAAATAAGTAACAAGTGCCAAGTATCAAGTAAACATGTGTCATGTATCAAGTCTCATGTATCATGTAGTCAAGTATCAAGTCTCATGTATCATATTCGAGTGTCATGTATCAAGTTTTGTAGTTATTACTATCTAGGTAGCACTTCATGCCGCCCACACCATATGGTTGCTACAGCAATCAGTTTCGCTTTAGATTTCATAGTGAACCATATAGGGCAGTGTACTCAGGGACAAACTCTCAAGTAACAAGTATCATGCTCCAAGTAACCAAATAACAAGCTCCAAGAACCCAAAATATCAAGCTCTGTGCCAAGTGTGCAAGTGTCAAGTAGTCACGTGTCAAGCTCCAAATAACAAAATATCAAGCTTCAAATATCAAGTAGGATCGGTGGATCATCTTCTGAGTACACGTTTCTGAATTATCCACTATTAGATCTGTCCCTTTAACCCCGGCTTGATTATTTCATTATTATTATCAAACAAGCATGTGCAAGAACCAAACATAGCAAGAATATCATGGTATGATCATGTAACAAGTTCAAGTCGCAAGATAAACATGTACGAGTGCAAGATAACACATAAGAGAATAAAATAACCAAATTTCTAATTCAGGACAACAAGATCATACTACAGAAATCCAAATCTGAATCCGACGAAATTTCTAGAAAATAGACTCCCGAATGACTCCGTCGAATATTTATAAGTCATATAGTATTTCAGAAAAACACAACTCAAAACTGATTTGAATCCAGAAAATACGTTCAGCCAGAAATCAGCAAAACGAATTCAAAGTCAGGAAAACAGCATCAAAACCTTTCAAATAAATCCAGGAAAATTTTGGGGTAAACCCCTATATGTCTAGTACCAGAATATAAAGTTTCATAATATTTCAGTAAGATTAGTTTAGTAAAAAAAAATCATAAAACATCAAGAAACGGTAGTTTGGCAAATCTGGAATTCCCAACACTGTTGTACGAAAACAGTCATATCTCGCAAACCGTGAAACAAAATCCAGATCCATCAAAGGAAGATGAAAATAGACGAAATAAGCTAACTTTCATGTCTCAAAGATTTTTCATATAGTAAAAGGAATTGGGGTGAAAATATGAATCTTTACAAAACAGCGAGCAAAATCCAGCAAGTATAGTTTTTATAAACAAACATGAAACGGTACATAAAACTCATTAATAAAATCCACCAAAATTCTGGGTAATCCCTAGATAGGTATAGAAATACTGTGCAAAGTTTTAGATCAAAATAATGTGTTTAGTACTAGTATCCAAATAGTTTAGTCATCGAAATCATCAAGAAACGAATTCTGGAAATAGAATACACCGTAGTAGTAAAACAGGCATAACTCACTCATATGAAAACGAAACGATCTCTGTCAGAAAATTTGGAAAGAAGACAGATTTATCTACAATTCATGTCTACTACTGAAATTACAAATTCTGACCTTAATATGGTCTAAAATACAAATCAAAACTGATCATCGACAAAATACTGGTCTTCCTCAAAAACCAAATTCAACATAAAATATACGAAACTTGATCCAAACACAACTAATCATGAAATAGAGTCTACCAAGTGTCCAAACAACATGAAATAGGGTAATTAACGTGTCCACAACAAGTCTACCACATGGATCTCAACAAACGCCCAAATTCTGACAAATAACTCATAATGTGATCAAATCAAGAATGACCAAAAACCTAGTTGTTTCATGTCAAATTTTGTGTCGTGAGTCAACTATGGTCAAATAGCACTATAAAGACAAAATCCATCGAGATCATACACACACGAGTTGTCTCTAAAACCCAACTACATTATAAGTGGTATTTAGGACTTGTATCATACAAAAGAATTGAGTACAGGTTACTTACCGTAACCGAAGACGAAAAACAATGAAACCCAAGAATAACGGGAACGGATCCCGACAACGAACAAAACCCACGAACGAAAATCTACGAACCAAACGAACGACTCGCACGATCACATGTGCGAACTCCAACATATGCAAACTCACGAACCAAGAGAGAGAGATCACGAAGGTCGGGGCGTCGGCTATTGCTGGCACTCCGGCTGTTACTTGCTGGTCGGACGGCGGAGGGACGGCAGGGGAGAGAGAGGTGGAGAGATGGATATTGAGTGATCGGGATGGTGGAGGTGGTCGGCTAGGGATCGGGGTCGGGATTTAGGTGTGCTGGCGGTCGGGATTGGAGCAGTCGGAGAGGGTAGTCGGGTGTTGGGGGGCGGCGGCTGGCGCAAACAGGGAGGGGAGAGAGGGGGTCGGGGTTTGATAGGGTTTTAGTATGGATATATATATATAGGGTGTGATTAGGGTTGGCAATATGAGATGGGTATTGGGTTGTGGATAGTCGAGGAGTAGTAGTAGGATTAGTTTAATTAGGAGTTGATTAGGATCAAATTGTATTGGGCTCAAAATAGGATTGTAGGTTAATTTGGCTTTGGTGATCAATTAGGGATCAAAAGCAATAGGATTAGGACTAGGGTAGCCAACCAAAACACCATGAACACCCAAGAGCAAACTAAAGAGAACAATAACCAAATAAAGAGGAAAAGAATAACAATCGATGGAGAACGAAGAAAAAGACGAACGAATCAACACAAAGAGCTCAAAATGAAATAAAATGAATATATATTGAAAACAACTCCAATATATGGTTCAAAAGAATACAAGAGAGTACAAATACTCAAGAAGAAGAAAAATACATCAAAAATACGAAAAACGAAAAACAGGGGTTACAGAAATGATATAGATGAGTAATAGGTTAAGTTGAAGATCATTGGAATAAGTGGTAGAAAAAGGAAAAAATAAAGGGGGGGAGGGGGGGGGGGGTGTTACACACACACTCTCTCTTTTTCCCCACAAATTTAGATTTTCATATTTGAGGTTTGTAAATTTCTGTTTTTCCTGATTTTTAAGCTTCTTTGACTGCTCAAGTAGAAATTTTCCTGAGTTCTCTGATTGATTTCAAATGCAATGGAAGATTTAAATAGAGATTTTTATTTTTCTTTTTATTGCTCATATAGATATTTACTTGGGTAAATTTCATCCTCTAAAATTATATTAAAAAAAGCAAATATCTAATCAAAAGTTAAATTTAATTATTTTGCACCCTCAAAGTTCTAAGAAATTTGAATTTACACCCCCCCCCCCCCCCCCCCCCCCCATTTATAATTATTTTTCAGCACATGCTGATGGAAACATTGACTTTTTTTACAACTAATTGTTGTCCTACTATTCAAACTTGAGCTACATAAACTACTTGATGAAAGTTTCAGATTCATGCATTCTAAAGGATGAAAAGTAATTGTATCCAGTATTATACATGAACATTATTATAGTGTACATCTTAGAAAGTATATTAATGTCTAATAGTAGAATACACCGAGAACATCAAAGTTAACTTGCCAAATATTCTTTGATGTGTTGGACAATACGCTTCTCAAAAATACGGAACACAAGCACGTGACATTGGCCCAGCGAATGACTCACGTCAACCATAAACTGTTACCGATTCAATTCAACAATATAAACAAGAATGCGATACAACTACGCATGCAAATAAGAATAAGCACATGAATAACACTACGAATTGAATCATGAAATAACAATAAGATAACCAAATCTGGAAAAAGAAAAAAAAAGTAATAATCCTGGGTCAAATGCCCACAATAAAATAAAAATAACAACATTCAATGATTTAAGTCTTTATAACATAAACAATAAATAAATAAGCGTCGATGCTATCAATTCCTTTGCCAGTGTTGTTGTCCCAATCCATCAGACAATTCTCCTTGATTACTTATAGGTTGTTCATCTGAAAAGAGAGAATAATATGTCCTTACAGCAAATCACGAACAGCAAGTAGAGAAAACAATGAACAAAGGAATTTATGATAGTCATTAACAATAACAATAATGATTACAATAGCGGTAAGCAATAATGATAATAATGTTCCATAATGATGACAATGTGCAATGATGATGTGATGACAATCTTAAGTCTATTATTTATTTTAGTCCTAACCAATGCACGTACTACTGCGTTCCGTACCACAGGTTCGATGCATACAACCAATTTCGTTTAGACCTAAGTGGTGTACTTAATAGATCATGTACTCGGCAACGATATTCATTATTCAGTAATCACGATTCACTCTTTGATGTACGATATGATACTTCGGCAACGATACGATACACGATAGAGTGAGTTACTGCCGTAAGCCACAATCAATCGATAAAACACTAGCCGTAAGTCGGAATTCAATAATTTTTAGTGTTCTGGAAACTAGAAACATAGGGTTATATTCCATATTTACAAATGTTCATGGTTCAGTGTGAATAGATGGGTCAAAAAGATCATACAATTTCAGACAGACAGTAAAATTTCTGGATTTACATATTTCATGGTATAAAAGTGATCCATGGTTATAGTTATCAATTCAATTAATCGATTAACATGGTAAGCATGACGACAAGGAAATCACAGCGAAGAAACACAACCATACATTAATCTAATGCTAAACAATACATCAAATCAATGGTTCAACCAAATAGTAACCTACGATGCAACTCTACAATAGTTCATCGATGAGATGACATGCATTAATAATCCCTAATATCAAAGATCTATATGAAATGCATAAAAGACATGATATTTAGACTCAAATATCGGCACGAAGTTAAAAATAAGGAGATTAGCTCGTGTAAATCCTCTATATTCCCAATGAGAAGCAAGGCAAATAATAATATATAATGAAAGCGATGAGATCTACTTGCAAAAATTTCAATAAACATTCTTGAATACAGACACAATGAACGATTCAAGAAAGATACAGTGACTTGCCTTTAGACGACGTTGGGTCCGAATATGCAAGAATAACGGGATTAGGCTCCTGAGGTGACACGTGCACTCTACGTGTAAAAGAGACACATAGCAACACAGCAAGAGCAAGGCAACAACAAAGCGACGACAGTAAGAGCAAGGCGGCGACAGTAAGGGCTCGGCAAGCAGTGAAGCAACGACAGCGAGAGGCTTCGGCTTCGACGTTTGCAGGCGGTGGCTCTCTGGCGGCTGACGACGTGGCACGGGGTGGTAGTGGGGTAGGGTGCCGACGAGGATGGTGGTCAAGGGAGGACAGGGACGACTGCGGGGCGGCGGTGCTGCACATGCAGAGACGATGGGTGTTGGATGACGACCGGGGTGCAGTGAGGTGGCTCGACGGTTGACGGCGATGGGGTGAGGGGGTAGGGAAGGGGGGGAGGGGGGTTGGCGATGATCGGGATGAGGATTGAAATGGGCTTGGGGGGGGGGGGGGGTTCGGAAAAGCACAGAGGAGAGGGGTGACGGCTGTTGTATATGTAGATGATTAGGAGGAGTAATTAGGGTTAGGGGGTTAATTAGTATATATATATATATAGAGAGAGAGAGAGAGAATCAGGGTTAAGTTGGGTTAATGGGTAGTGCGGTATAGGGTTAGGATCCAATAAAAATGGGTTATTGGGTTAGATCGATAGGTTAAATATAGATCCAAAGATGAATGAGAACCAAAATAGACATACTCATGAACTACAGAAAAATCATGAATAAAATAAATAGAAAATTATCAACCCAAAACAATAATAGGAAATAAAAGAGAAGGAAAATTAATGGGATTCAAATTCCAAACTGAGAAATAAGATTCGAACATCATCTTGAAATCAAATGGTAGCTCGTGAATAATATTAGAACTAATATTATTAGATACAATAAATGAAGCAAAATGAAATGTATAGAATTACAAAAGAGATTACAATGGGAATAGATAAAAAGGGGAAAACAAAAACGGGAATTACAACTTTACTGGTGGATTGCCTGATGGTTGGGCTTATGTGTTATATGTGAATCACTCAATGTACTTATTTTGGGGAGTTGGGGCTAATGTTGTCGTCTGTTGTTAGTTCTATCGGCATGTAGCCATTTTTTTTGTATCTATAACTATATTCTATGTTTTAATTACATTTGATGTTAGTTCTATATTGATGTGTTGGTTGGAGCCTTGATGAGTTTATTTGTATGATATAAAAAAAGAATTTAGAGATACTTATGTGATTGTTTGACGACATTCTAATATTTTTTTTGTTACTTATCGTGGAGTTTCTAGCTCGGTGGTATTGCATATAAATCTTATACCTATATATATATATATATATATATATATATATATATATATATATATATATATATATTTTAAACTTCTATAAAAAAAATTGGGATGTATATTGTCCGACACTAGTTACGGTAAAAATTGTGATCAGAAGAAACTTCATTTTTCGGATGTTATAATTTGAAAATTCTTATATCTCTTCTCAAATATAGAAGAGTAATGTTTCCCTCAAACTCAAAATTTGGGTATTTAGCTAGCGATGCAACATCTTTTAGTCTCAAATTTTTAAAATTTAAAAATTTAGCTAACAACTGCATATGCTCTTACATAATTTAGAATGAAAAAATAAACAACATTAAAAGTCATTAAACATTGGGATTCAAGAATTTAGGAGTTGCAAGCTGTTTTTTTTTGTTATTTAAGAAAACAGAATGTGAGAGAGAAGATTACTGAAATGTTGGGAGTAAAACTATGTAGCTTTATAATCCCATATCGGTCAAATTGGGTCTCGTAAATATCTTTATATCTCAAATTTCTACGGTGTGTAAAAGTGTACTGGTTCTATTGAGCTTCCATGTGAGCTACCATTCTATTGACAAAAAAAACGACATAAAAAACCACCCACTCCAGTCAGGATCGAAGGGTCCACATTCAATTGAGAAATCAACAGGAGAGCAAGCAATTGAGAAATCAACAGTCAACTATAACAGCAGAGAAATCAACATCTCCACATTCAACTAACTGAGAAATGAACATCTCTCAATTGAGAAATCAACATCCAGTGAGAAATGAACATCTCTCAATTGAGAAGAGAAATGAACATCTCCCAAATGAACATCTCTCAATTGAGAAGAGAAATGAACATCTCTCAATTGAGAAAAACATCCAGTGAGAAATGAACATCTCTCAATTGAGAAATCAACATCCATCTCAATTGAGAACTCTCAATTGAGAAATCAACATCTCTCAATTGAGAAATCAATTGAGAAATCAACATCTCTCAATTGAGAAATCAACATCCAGATCAATTGAGAACTCTCAATTGAGAAATCAACATCCAGAGAAGAGAAATGAACATCTCTCAATTGAGAAAAACATCCAGTGAGAAATGAACATCTCTCAATTGAGAAATCAACATCCATCCAGTGAGAAATGAACCCATTTCAGTGAGAAAAACATCTCTCAATTGAGAAGAGAAATGAACATCTCTCAATTGAGAAAAACATCCAGTGAGAAATGAACATCCAGTGGTGGGTCCATTTCAGTCGGCTTTCCGAATGGATCGAAGGGTCCACATTTCTGTCGGCTTTCCGAATGGATCGGGCTTTCCGAATGGATCGAAGGGTCCACATTCACTTGAGAAATTGTACCTATATATAAATAGATATAGATCTCCACGAGTCTAGATATAGATCTTCACCCGAAAAAACACTGGGCATCCTTCTTAACCCCCACTGCCTTTGTCCCAGGTTGGTTACTTTGTTCCTCTTCTTATAATTTGTTTCTTCTTATAATTTGTTAATTGAACATTCTATGATTGATTCTTTCTCTTTATGTTTCTTATATATTTTGTTTAGGGTTTTGTTGTAGTTGACTGATTAATCTTATTAAATTATTGTTGGGTTTTTTCCCCTGTAAATATTGAAATTCTGAACATAACAACGAACTGCAACATCACGAAAAATTTAATCCCTAACTTTCAAGAAAACAGTTTTTAGTGGGTTAGAATTTTCATATGCCCCCACTTGGGTCTCAAATTGATCACTTTTTGTTCACTTTTGGAGTTGATAACTATTTGTAAGAAATTTGCAAACAGGGTGAGGAAATTAGAGTCTGAACATGGATGTGATCAACCAGTTCTTCCTTGGGTTAACTGCAATTGCCACCTTCGCCGCCGGCTACATAACAACCCCAATGGGCCAAAAGTCATTGGAGGTAGTGACATCTGAAGTCCTTGTTTTTCCTCCTACTGATGTTTTCGCCTTCTCAATGCTTGCTGTCCTCTTCTTAGCTGTGGTAGCCACAAGGTACCCGGACTTAAACTTGGAGGAATTTTATTTTTTCTTCCTAATGCTGGCATTCTCTTCAATAGGAGACATCCTTCTCCAACAACGGAAGTTCATGTGGATTATGTATGTTCCTTGCTTGTTGGCTATGTCAATTTTCTTGTATGGGGTTAGTCGATTGATATTGGCTTGGATTAGGACAAAAGTGTATCCGTGTATCGTCAAGTTGTTTGTTGGTGCAACCAACCTGGAGCTTCAGGGAATCGAGGCAATGGTTTAGCATAGAAAGTGAGGGTACCTTGAGCTTGTAGTATTGTAAACTTGGTTAGGGGTATATCTATAGAATTCTGATTACACGCATGAAAGCAGCATTAAGACTTTGTTTGGTATAACTATGAATGAAAAAGCTGTTGTCAAAAAAAGTTAGATGGTATATGTCAATTTATGATAGTATATATCTCTGTGGCATGCTTATCATCTCTATGCTCTATTCTCTGATAAATTTAGATGTGTTTTCAGCACAAACGTGAATCGTTTTTCATTTTTCTTTTTAGTCCCGATGAGAAAATGGGCTAGCCTTATAATTCTTGGGGCCCATATCTCTGTGTGGCATGATATTTAGACTCAAATATCGGCACGAAGTCAAAAATAAGGGAATTAGCTCGTGTAAATCCAAGACAAATAATAATATATAATGAAAGCGATCGTGTAAATCCAAGACAAATAATAATATATAATGAAAGCGATGAGATTTACTTGCGAAAATTTCAATAAACATTCTTGAATACAGACACAATGAACGATTCAAGAAAGATACAGTGACTTGCCTTTAAACGACGTTGGGTCCGAATATGCAAGAATAACGGGATTAGGCTCCCGGATGACACATGCACTCTACGTGTAAAAGAGACACACAGCAACACAACAAGAGCAAGGCAACAACAAAGCGACGACAATAAGAGCAAGGCGGCGACAGTAAGGGCTCGGCAAGCAGCGAAGCAACGACAGCGAGAGGCTTCAGCTTCGACGTCTGCAGGCGGTGGCTCTCTGGCGGCTGACGACGTGGCACGGGGTGGCAGTGGGGTAGGGTGCCGACGAGGATGGTGGTCGAGGGAGGACAGGGGCGGCTGCGGGGCGGCGGTGCTGCACATGCAGAGACGATGGGTGTTGGATGACGACCGGGGTGCGGTGAGGTGGCTCGACGGCTGACGGCGATGGGGTGGGGGGTAGGGAAGGGGGGAGGGGGGTTGACGATGATCGAGATGAGGATTGAAATGGGCTTGGGGGGGTTCGGAAAAGCACAGATGAGAGGGGGTGACGGCTGTTGTATATGTAGATAATTAGGAGGAGTGATTAGGGTTAGGGGGTTAATTAGTATATATATATAGAGAGAGAGAGAATCAGGGTTAAATTGGGTTAATGGGTATTGCGGTATACGGTTAGGATCCAATAGATTAAATATAGATCCAAAGATGAATGAGAACCAAAATAGACATACTCATGAACTACAGAAAAATTACGAATAAAATAAATAGAAAATTATCAACCCAAAACAATAATAGGAAATAAAAGAGAAGGAAAATTAATGGGATTCAAATTCCAAACTGAGAAATAAGATTCGAACATCATCTTGAAATCAAATGATAGCTCGTGAATAATATTAGAACTAATATTATTAGATACAATAAATGAAGCAAAATGAAATGTTATAGAATTACAAAAGAGATTACAATGGGAATCGATAAAAAGGAGAAAACGAAAACGGGAATTACAACTTTACTGGTGGATTGCCTGATGGTTGGGCTTATGTATTATATGTGAATCACTCAATGTACTTATTTTGGGGAGTTAGGGCTAATGTTGTCGTCTGTTGTTAGTTCTATCGGCATGTAGCCATTTTTTTTGTATCTATAACTATATTCTATGTTTTAATTACATTTGATGTTAGTTCTATATAGATGTGTTGGTTAGAGCCTTGATGAGTTTATTTGTATGATATAAAAAAAGAATTTAGAGATACTTATGTGATTGTTTGACGACATTCTAATTTTTTTTTGTTACTTATCGTGGAGTTTCTAGCCCGGTGGTATTGCATATAAATCTTATACCGGTGAAAATTGTGATTAGAAGAAGCTTCATTTTTCGGATGTTATAATTTGAAAATTCTTATATCTCTTCTCAAATATGGAAGAGTAATGTTTCCCTCAAACTCAAAATTTGGGTATTTAGCTAGCGATGCAACATCTTTTAGTCTAAAATTTTCAAAATTTGAAAATTTAGCCAACAGCTGCATATGCTCTTACATAATTTAGAATGAAAAAATAAACAACATTAAAAGTCATTAAACATTGGGATTCAAGATTTTAGGAGTTGCAAGCTGTTTTTTTTGTTATTTAAGAAAACAGAATGTGAGAGAGAAGATTACTGAAATGTTGGGAGTAAAACTATGTAGCTTTATAATCCCATATCTGTCAAATTGGGTCTCGTAAACATCTTTATATCTCAAATTTCTACTGTCTGTATAAATGTCCTGGTTCTATTGAGCTTCCATTGTGAGCAATGCAGAAAAGACCCTGTATTTAAAAAAAAAATTTTAAATGAAAGTCCACGTCGCCCACGTTTTGATGTCCCACATCACCACCCAGCCACACATCTGATCCATCCAAAGGGGGGGTCCAAACAACCTTTGGTATTAAGAAATCTCAGATATCAACAGTTTGATGCTAATTAGAACCAGTCTATCTGGCAGGAATTGTGAATGTTTTAATGGAGTCAAAAGGTGGTAGTAGGAAGGTGGTAAGAAGGAGTCCAGTAGTAGTAGTTCCATGCAATACGGCATCTGGTCCAAATGTCTACACATCTGATCCAAAGGTCCAAACAACATCCACCCATTCATCCCTGCGTTTAAGGATCCGTGTGTTGGTATGAACATAGACGAAATAGATAAAATCTATTATGAAGCATTTCTCCATTTACAAGAAAAAGAGTTAACCGGAGAAATAGATAGTATAGATGTATTTTCATATTATGAAAAATATGAATCCTCGATTAATTATTGGTTATACAAACATCCTGAATCAGAGTCTGATTCTGAAACAACCTCTCAACTAGAGGATAATCTATCCGACACATCGGACAAACAACAGTACGCAATTCGTACCAATACAGATTCCCAATTAACCGTACGTAATCCTTTATTAACCGGTGGCCCAAGTCATCAAATACCAGAACCTGTATCACAGGCATCAGGTATGGATGAAGTCATGTCCCAACGACCAAATATTCAACATTTTGCCACACGAGAAGAATGGCTTCAACAAAAATCATCAATACCCTCCCATACGCAAGGGTTAATACTAAATTTAGATAGAATTTCTCATAGAAAGTTAAAACCATACTTAAAAAATTGGTTACAAAAGATGACTGAAATTATACATATTTTACCAGTCATGAGTATACATGATTTTTTGCAATATGCAACTAGTTACTGGGAAGGCGATGCCCTTCACTGATTAACTAGTCTAGAAAATACAAACCAAACAACACTAGATACCATAATTGCATCTACTGATGCTAAGACGGCCCTAACAGAACTTATTGATATATTAGATGCCGATCTTATCGGAGAAATATTAATCACATACCATGAATCTGAGCAGCAACTAATGAAAATGCAATTATGTGATATTTGCATGTTAGAAGAATTTGTTGCTAAATATATCGGATTAATATTTCGTCTTAATAATACAGAACAAAAAATGTTTTGGATGAAAGGATTTTTTTCCAAAATCCCGCATCCATGGAGTAACCTTATAAAAGAAAATTATGATAAATTAGTCGCCACAGCACCTAATGAAAGAAACGCTCAATCCACAGGAAACCTCAAAAAAGCATGTATGGAAACAATGGAACAATACTGTGAAAGTGCGAAAGCTCATAAACAGATTGAGAACAAAATAAAACATTCCAAATTAGGCCAGGCCTGTTGCTCCAAATATAATGAAGATATAAATCTACAATATGGATGTAGACTAGAGTATAAACAAAAGTCAAATAGATTTCGAAATAAACAATCATTTTATCGGAAAAAACCAAAATTCCGAATTACGCGGAAACCATGGAAACCCGAATTCAAACGAAAATTCCGAAGTGAAAGGAAATTCCCAGCGCGGAAATTTATCAAAAAAAGAACCTTCTGAAAAGGTTGTAAATGCTTTAAATGTAGCAAAGAAGGACATTTTGCTAATGAATATCCAACAAATATTAAAACTCTTATTGTTGATAACTTAGAAGAATATGGAATTAATCTTGGTAAATTTGATGATATACCAAGCGATAACAATTCCTCTATATATGAAATCGAAAGCATTTATTCTGATTCTACTATTGAAGAAGATGAATTCAATGCTCAATTCGATGCTATCAACATCAATATGTTGACAATAAATAAAACGATCAATTCAATTAAACTAATACCATTACTAGATGATATTATGCTACCACAAAAGGGAAAAGTATATGCCGCAGGCTATACGTTATTCTCTAGTAGAACGTATTATCTAAAACGATATCGAACTACAATTATTCATTTGGATATTATTATACAAATACCTCTCGGATATTATGGTATTATACATAACTCTCCACGACATGCGAAAGAAAATATCTTTATTACCAGTGAAATAATAGAACCTATGGCTATAGAAAAAACAGCCATAATAATAAAAAAATACTAGTCTAAACGATCAAGACTACAAAATAGAAAAGGATGATCCAATTGGACTACTTGCAATTCATAAATATGAAGATCTTCCTATCATCAAAGAAGATCAAAGATCATCTCAAAATCAATTTCAAAGTCCAAACAAATACCAAACACAGAGTTCTAGTTCTAATAAAAAAGAACAAGAAACTCACTTCGAATATAGAATATATATGAATACTCTCAAAACATCTGATGAAATAACATCAGAAGAAGTTACTAACTCTAGTATTCAAGATAGCATCGGAGAACAATTCGTCGTTACTGACGAAGATCTCGAAAAACTAAAGGAAGCAATTCCTCATTCAGATAAAAGGGAAATATACAAAAACTCTTCCTTTAAATCTAGAATTTTAAATCAACATTGCTATGTTTTCGAGAGAATGCAAGGCAATATAGAACTAAAGGGAGATGAAGATTTCTCTTCTGTAAAACTCCTCGATGTTCAAAAAATAGAAAAATTAAAGAAAAAATATCTTAAAATGAAGTATCTTCATATAGGATTAATCCAAATAAAGATAACCGGACTATTTCGTTCTGGAATAGATACTCCTATAATGCTAGTTTGCATGGATGAACGAATCATCAATAATCCTCTAAATAGTATTATTGGCGGTGTCAAATCCAATCTAGCGCATAGATTATTTGGAGTAAACATACATCCCGAATAAGCCTAGAAGATAAAAATATAAATAAAGCCTGTACACTTTCAATAAATCTTCAAGGTATCGAACTTTTACCCGGATCTAAAGTTCTAGGAATACAATGGGAACATTGTATGGCTTTAAATGATACATCTACATTTAAATCCATTACACCTACAAATTTCATCAAACTTTTCGAAGTTGGAATTGGAACAACAATTCAACCTCGTTTAGTCGATATTAGGCATCTTAAAATAGATCAGGACATGCAAGTCTTTATTAAGTCATTAAAACCAATGATCCCAGTCCCGATTGAATATTTTACAACCTCAGGAAATACCATATCGACAACAAGAATGAATCAAGTTGAAGGATTCTCTTCTAACCCATCCTTACAACGATCATTTTCAACACTTTCAAATTTATCAAGTATATCTGATTCATTTGCCAATATACCATCACGAGCAAGTGTTCAACAGGAACGACTTGAACCACTAGAAGGTCGTACCAAAAAACTCATTCAACAACGTGAAACTCAACGCGAGAACGAATCTGATCAACAACAGATTCTAAAAATACCTTTCTCCTAAATCCATAATGATGATGTGAGACCCCGTATTTCTAGAAGAGTATATATACTAAGTATATAGTATATATATATATATATATATATATATATATATATATATATATATATATATATATATATATATATATATATATATATATACTGAAAGTAGAAAGAAAGAATGGAAGGATTGGAAGGTGGTGATGACGTGGAGAAGAAAGAAAGAATGAATGGGTATTGGTGGACAATAGAAGATCCTATGGGCATTGATGGTGTGATAAGCCTATGAGATTTCCTATGGGGCTTAAGGAAGTGATTAAATGATGGAATAAATGAGAAGGAATGAGTGTGGGTGTATGTGTTGACCGGTTGACTTGGGGAAAAATACTCCCATATCGGTTGGGAGTGGGAGAAAATATAAGGATATATTAGGAAAAGCCAAGGATAAAGGTACCCAACTGTCCGGACACCCTTTTGAGGCAGCCTGTGGTGGGCGTGGCTAGAATTTAGTTAATTGTGTGCGTATAGGTTGAGTGCGGGGCGTTCCAAATGATTCGCTCTATTGATTTGAAGAAACAAGCTCAATTACATATTTATATCCCAATTACAATATGTATCAAGCCAGTCTTCTACAAGAAGTGTTCATCTCTCCACAGTTTAGAACACCATTAGCTAAACAAGGAATGTTAAATGATTTCATGGGAAAACAATGTCCTATTACCCATAAAATCGTCGGACTCCAAGTCCAGATTCCTGACATACATAATACTATGGAAACTTATTCTTTCGACTTTGGTTTACTACCAAATGTCTTAGAAACTGATTGTTTGATTGGTATGGATAATCTTTGATTCTTTGAACCTTTTAACAAGCAGTATCTTCAACTTAACAATCGGTTCATACCACGGGTTCCTCTTACTGCACCCTTAGCCTCTCATTTTCAACATGCAGCACAGCGTGGTGATAATCCCGTCACATTAACATTAATTCACCATCAACATCAACCTCATTCCAAACTAGGACAGGTCAATACCTATCCTTTGCATCCTGCAAACAAATTTGAAACTCTCATCCACAACATGTTAGAACCTCTCTATTCTAACAATCCCTTAAAATGGTTTGAGAAAAGCCCCAGATATTGTAATCTCGAACTATTAGAAGAACACCACGATACCCAAATACGGGTAAATAGTATCATGGTTTCTCCTATAGACAAAATAGAATTTGCAAAACAAATTCAAGAATTAGTAGACCTCCAACTAATACAAAAAAGCTCAAGTTCCATTCCTCCCCAGCTTTCCTTGTAAGAAATCATGCCAAAATAAAATGAGGAAAAGCAAGAATGGTAATTAATTATAGAAAATTAAATAGTTGTACAAAATTCGATGGCTACTTTATCCCATCTGCAGAACAACTAATTAAGCAAATACAATGAGCTAAATATTATAGCAAGTTCGATGCGAAGTCAGGGTTTTGGCAAGTAAAACTCCAAAACAAGACTTCTATAGAACTCACAGCATTTAGCTGTCCACAGGGACACTACGAGTGGTTAGTAATGCCCTTTGGATTAAAAAATGCTCCCCAAATATTCCAGAAATGGATGAATTCTTTTTCCGGACATCTACCATTTGTCGTTGTCTATATAGACGATATTCTCGTATTTTCTTCTTCAGCAGAAGAACATAAACAACACCTCTTTCAAATAGCTCAACTACTACTCAAACATGGCATTATCCTAAGCCCTAAAAAGATCGAACTCTTTAAGACAAAGATCGAATTTCTAGGAAAATATATTAAACAAGGAACAATTGAACTCCAACAGCATATTTATGCAAAAATAAAAGATTTTTCTGAAACATTCTCTACGCTAAAGGAACTTCAAAGTTTTCTTGGATTATAGAACTACGGACGAAAGTTTATTCCTAATCTCTCCTCCAAAGTTCAAAATCTTCAACAAAAACTTAATGAAGAACAAGCAAAATATAAAGCTTCAACTGGCGAACAACCCAGACGATGGAATACTGATAAAATCTCCATCACCTTATCCACAAAAGAAATAGAGGAAATCTTAGAAATCAAACACACAGTTCAGGATCAAAAAGTACTTTATTTTCCTACTGATCAGGAAGTAATTACTTTACAAACAGATGCTTCTGATCATTTTTGGGCAGGAGTACTCGTTGCTAAACACAAAGAAATTATAGCATATACATCAAAAAAATTTGACAAAACACAGGTCAAATATTCCACATATGATAAGGAATTATTGGCTATAAAACTAGCCTTAAAAAGCCTTAAAATATATCTGTTATATCGAAGTTTTTGTATAGAAACAGATAACAAATCGGTTGCACAATTTCTGAAAAGAAAAATGTATAACAATCCTGAAGAAAATCTTAGAAGAATTAGATTAGCTATTTATTTAGAAATCTTTTCTTATGAGGTCAAATATATTTCCGGTTATACTAACCACGTTGCTGATTTTCTTACCGGACCATGAGCGACGATTTCAATGAAAGACTGAACGAACTGCTAGAGCAAATGAAGCGACCAGAAGCTTGGCAGCAAGCTGGGTCAAAAAAGACCCAGAAGGTCTCCACAAAGACCAAAACCTCATCCACTCCCACAGGAGTAGATTCAACCCGAAAGGGTAAACAGGTCTTACAGACCGAACCTGCTCCACAGAGCAAAGTCTCCACAAAGATGATTCCTGCTTCCACTGAAGCAAGAAAGACCTTTGTTCCCTACAACAAAAGAAAAATGGTTCCAACAGAACCAAAATGAACTTTAGCCGCATCAATGGTGAAAGATTGGTACAACATGGAGATGAAGGCCCATGACCCCAATCTCTATGAAAAATTTAATGGATGTTTCCAAGCCGTCCAATCTGCCGACTTTAGAACGGTAAATTTCTGGCTCACCAAATTAGAAAGTAATTTTCTCGCAATTATACGAGAAATTCGCCAGCATCAAACACGTCAAAATGAGACCCAAGGTCTCCTTCTGAAGATAACACAGTTCTCTTCCACTTCCCGATCTGAGGCTCTTGATAAAAAAAGAAGCAGCCTTATTTTCTTGCAATACTCCTGAACAAAGGAGTCTCCAACAGATTTTCTCCCAGATGGACACAACCGATCTGGTCAATCTAAGAATTCAAGACTTCTTAGATTTATTAAAATCTCTAAACATACAAACAGAAAAAACAAAAGAATTAGAAGCTGAAATCATGGTACAAAACATGCTTTTCATGTACCAACAAAATCTGTTAGATGACATAAGACTTCTCAATTTTTTTAAGAAATTAGAAGATACAGACATCATCTCCTTCTTCACAGATGAGGAGATCATAAAGAATGCAAACGACCGACCTCATCTCGTTGTCTTTTTTCGAGATATTCAAAAATATCAAAAGCACATTCGCAAATGGATTGTGCACGAAATATATGTCAACACGAACAATCCAGAGGAGTATGCAAACTGCATACCAGAGGTCTGTAAGATCAAGCTTCTTGAATATGCAAACCGTTTTCAAAACATATTCATGTTTCGCATCTGGTGTATATGGGAAGAACGACAATATGTTAAGTTATTTCCATCTGTCCAGTTATGGGAATTAGAAAGAGTCACAGATGAACCTCGTCACCAATTCACCAAATTCAACAAAAAGGAGTTTTCTGAGGAAAATGAACGCCTCCTAGCCGCTCAAGAATTTTTTGAGCATACAACAGAAGTTGCAGCCATAGGAGCTCATTCAATCCATGAAGGAAAGACTATTCTACTCGTTGACACCCTATCTTCCTACGAGTCCTCTTCTCTCAGAATTCAGAAGGCACAAACCTTCCTGTCCTCTCTCAAACTCGGCCGACTAGGTGGAACTGCTCAAGAAGAATACTTTGAGAAACAAGAAGACCTACAAAAGACTCTCGACGGATCTAATTCAGTAGATTCGGATATGCTTGGTGTCCTGGCCACTAATGAGTGAACAGAAGCATGGTGGACCCTACCACTCTATCTAACGCACTCAACTAAAGATTCCTTCTTATCTCCAGAAGCAACGTGACAGACAGCTCACCTTGATAGAGACAAGTTACCTACTGCCAGCTCCATCCACTTGCAAAAGAAGACGCCTTTCTCCTGCTTTCCTTTCGCTATAAAAGAAGGACTCAAGGGTCATGTATAGACATAAGGTTTTTCTGCATAAGTTTTTTTATTTTGTGTGAGCTCTCGAGTTTCTTTTCCCTTGTAATTGTTTGCTTGTGTGCTTTCCCTTTCCCCTTGTGTGCTTCCCACATTTGAAACCGATTGTTAAGTTGAAGATACTGCTTGTTAAAATGTAGCATAATATCATCTAGTAATGGTATTAGTTTAATTGAATTGATCGTTTTATTTATTGTCAACATATTGATGTTGATAGCATCGAATTGAGCATTGAATTCATCTTCTTCAATAGTAGAATCAGAATAAATGCTTTCGATTTCATATATAGATGAATTGTTATCGCTTGGTATATCATCAAATGTACCAAGATTAATTCCATATTCTTCTAAGTTGTGTGTGCTTTCCCTTTCCCCTTGTGTGCTTCCCACATTTGGTATCAGAGCCAAGTGATTGTATATACTGTGTGTATGCTGGAAGGCGGTCACGCCGACTTCCACCCATCCACATCTGATGATTCAAAGGTCCAAACAACATCCACCCATCCACATCTGGTCCAAAGGTCCACACATCTGATCCAAAGGTCCAAACAACATCCACCCATCCACATCTGATGATCCAAAAGTCCAAACAACATCCACCCATCCACATCTGATCCAAAGGTCCACACATCTGATCCAAAGGTCCACACAACATCCACCCATCCACATCTGATCCAGATATAGATCTCCATGAGTATAAATAGATATAGATCTCCACCCGAAAAAAACTGGCCATCCTTCTTTAACCCGAACATGGATGTGATCAACCAGATCTTCCTTGGGTTAGCTTCTACTGCAATTGTCACCTTCACCGCCGGCTACATAACAACACCAATGGGCCAAAAATCATTGGAGGCAGTGACATCTGAAGTCCGTGTTTTTGCTCCTATTGATGTTTTTGCCTTCTCAATGCTTGTTGTCCTTTTCTTAGCTGTGGCAGCCATGAGGTACCCGGACTTAAGCTTGGAGGAATTTTCTTTTTTATTCGTAATGCTGGCATTCTCTTCAATAGGAGACATCCTTCTCCAACAACGGAAGTTCATGTGGATTATGTATGTTCCTTGCTTGTTGGCTATGTCAATTTTTTTGTATAGGATTAGTCGATTGATATTGGCTTGGATTAGGACAAGAGTGTATCCGTGTATCGTCAAGTTGTTTGAAGGTGCAACCAACGTGGTGGTTCAGGGCAGGGCCGGCCCTGAGTTCCCGGGGGCCCTAGGCGAACTTCCGAAATGGGGCCCCTAATTATTTTTTTTTTATGCGTGAAATACGTGCCTATATTTACAAGGGAAGTTCAAAATTGGGGGCCCCAAAAATCGCAAATTCTGCGGGGGCCCGAGGCGGCCGCCTTACCCGCCTCCATACTGGGGTTGGCCCTGGTTCAGGGAATCGAGGCAATGGTTTAGCATAGAAAATGAGGGTACCTTGAGCTTGTAGTATTGTAAATTTGGTTAGGGGTATGTCTATAGAATGCTGATTACACGCATGAAAGCAGCATTAAGACTTTGTTTGGTATAACTATGAATAAAAAAGCTATTGTCAAAAAAAGTTAGATGGTATATGTCAATTTATGATAGTATATATATCTGTGGCATGCTTATCACCTCTATGCTCTATTCTCTGATAAATTTAGATGTGTTTTGAGCACAAACGTGAATCATTTTTCATTTTTCTTTTTAGTCCCGATGAGAAAATGGGCTAGCCTTATAATTCTTGAGGCCCATATAAGTTTGGCCCTATGTTGGCCCATCTCCAGACAGGTTTTTATTTTTTTCTATTTACGATAATTGGGCCTGTCAAAACATATAATTGTTAAAACGTACTCTATAGGCAATGCATCATTTTGTTTTGGGGGAAATTTAGCAAATAAGAACACATTAAAGGAATTTTATATACACTTGAGAACATGCATAAAACATTAATAACAACCTAAAACATGTTTCTATGAATCTAGATCTTAATCATTTTGCAAAAGTGCTTTAATATAAAATCCTGAATCATGAAACTATAGATCTTTGCTAAATCAAAAAAAAAAAGAACATTAAAAACGGAAGTACTAACCTTAAGTCATTGATGGTGTAACACCCTTTTTTTCCCGACTCCAAAATCAATTCTTTCAATTTCTATATCACTCTAAACATAAACTAAGGTAGTTACATTTCAATAAAAATTTTGGCAGAGTTTTACCTGTAATTTCTGCCCGGAAACACAATTAGCTTACGGAATTCTGCTCAAAATTTCGTAGCTCACAACACATACAATAATTTCACGGGCTCCCAAGGCCAAAATGAGCAGAAACATACAAGCAATCAATATATATGCTCTGGGGGACAAACTCGCAATAGAATATCAAATATCAAATAAAAACCATAATTTTTTTTGAAAATGAGGTAAAATTTTAGAAAAATCTTTATAAAACATACCACAGGGCCCGGTACGCCACAACGAGATGGGTACGGGTCCAAACACAACATACTACTCCACACTAAACTCATCATCGACATCTATGTACTTATACATTCAAATTACAATTTAAACCACAAATTTCACTATTCACATGCTTAGTTCATACATAAATTTCAAAAAAAAATAAAGAAATCTATTCAACTAAACTCCAAGTCTCACCTCGTTGCGACGGAGCACCTGCAACAATAGAAAATCTAGGGTAGTCACTACAAACCGTATTGGCTATAGCGGCGCTTTTATAAGGCTATAACGGCGTTTTTTGGCGCCGTTATAGCTCGTAACGGCGCTTCTTAAAGCGTCGCTAGAAAGTGCGTCGTTACAGCCATATAGGCTACTGCGGCGTGTTCGGTCGCCGCTGCTATATGGTGTCCCCCTATAACGGCGCTTTATTAGCGCCGTTATAGAAGCGTTTCGTTTTGGGGAAAATGGCTATAGCGGCGCTTGTGTGAAATGCCGGTATAGCACCGCAATCAGAAAACCAGCCTTGGTCCCTTGCTACGGCGCTGTCCCAGTGCCGCGATAGAGAATTAGAAACTGTGGTACCTATGGCGGCATTTTGTGGTAAACGCCGCTATAGGTCCTTTTTTTTTATAAATAATTTTATTTTATTTACATTTACATTTTATTATAAACTTTTCGATTAGAAAAATCAGTAATTAATCACATATTACAAATACATGTAATCATATTAAATTTAAATGCAAATCAAGTAAATCAATAATATCATAATCAAGAACTAAAAGTCACAAATCACAAAAACAACTCAATTGTAACACAAACTGTCATACAACGAGTATCAAATGTATATGTTGTACAACACTTAGTTATTACAAAACATAGATATAATTCCTACAAAACATTTTTAAAAAAAGTCCAAATTCGACAAACTACGGCAGGGGAGTCTCTTCGTATGGCCCGCTGTTGCTTCCAATTCCATCGTTATTTTGCCCTGGTGTATGTGCGTGACTGGAAACCGATGGAATACGCTGACACTGTAGAAAAAACAATCAAAATTCACAAATATCATTTGCTCGATCGTATATGAATTAATTAGTGAATAAGATACAGTATGAAACTCAGTCATCTATAGTGACAGAGGAACTCAAACTTAATAATCATCATAATAGTAATTTATAACACATAAGAACAAGAAGAAGATGAAGAAGGATCACCACCTTCCAAGCTAAAAAAAACAGGAATTTGACTAATACAGATTCCTTTATTTATTCTTTCATATGAACTCGAATCTGGACAGTGGTATACATCCCAAAGTGTTCAAATTGATAGCTGAATAGTCACAACCTGACATTTATGTTTTTTAGCTGAAGAAAAAAATGGACATTTATGCACATATAGAATGTACCTTTATTCCTATCAATCGAATTACTTTAAAGATAAATTCTGAATAGAATTACTCTAAAGATAAACTCTAACAAGAAATAAACAATTAAATCAAGGAATTTTATAGATTTATGATGATGGCCTGGAAGCTATGAAACAAAGCCGACCACTTCTACTTTTGCTAGTCGTGTCATGTATCAGACACAAAAATTCGTGCAACACTTTCTTTTTAAGTGTAATTTTTTTATGTTGTCCTTGTGTATGTTGCATCGTGTCCATTTCAGTGCTTCTTAGTCTGCAAGTGATATTTTCATTTTTGACAATTCAACATTAAGGATAGATTACTTAGTTTTCTTGTAAAAGTGCATCATCATATCATATTTTGAAACTTAGGATAACATTTGTTTTCAATTTAAGATAATAGGTCAATTAAGTTTTAGTAAACTGTGAGCTAATCGATAAACAGTATCATTACATTGATTAATTTACAATTATGTACCCATATTAATTAGCATTCTTGTATTTATAGTCAAATTCCTCATGAAGTTCCTTACCGAATAAAAATGACTAAGGAGTCTAAAACCAGGAATTATATACTTATGCTTCTGTCATTAGTACAGATTAGTGACTCACCGACATGCATCTGTAGTACCATTTATCACTCTAAATCATAAATTGGATGAGGAAAAAGATATGATGGAATTTTTATATCCCATTTAGATATGTCTATTGAAATATTAATATAATCCCTCAACCCTAACTAAAACTCAGATCTTTCATTTTTAAAATTCAGATTCAACATGTATTTTTATATTGAAGAGTATACAGATGTCAGATGCACAACACAATCCAAGTTTCGGTCCACTATAGGGGCTTCAACCATAGGGGGAATGATAGAATATAAATATAAACCCCTTAATACTCGCCACCCACTTCAGAGCTTTAGTGCCTTGGCAGAGGAAACAGTTCTTTAACCGGAAAACCAAAGAAAAAAAATTTGATATTTTGCTCAAAACACAGTTGGGAGACAATACCATAACAATGATGATCAACAGAAGTACATTGTGCTAAAGTAACAACTAAGGTAATAAAAGATACAATCAATACATTGATAAAGGTTTGGCATATAAAAGGCACAGCTGCATGGGATAGAGATGGGTAAACACAACCAGGGTAGCTATGTAACAGTGATAATGCTGCTAAAAACAGCACATCGTGATGCTAACTGTAATGAGTGACTCAACAAAAGATAGGGACGAGACATTAAAATAGAAGACATTTAGATGATATGCTTATCAGCTTGGTGTTTTTCCCCAAGTAAATCTGTAGGCAGTTTATTGTGATCAGACACTGATTTCTTTTATGCCTACAATGACTAGATGCACAATACCAATATCTAAAGGTGTGATGGTTTAGCTTACTAGTGTACACTAGAAGTAAACTGCACAATATCAGCAAACATATGGATAAAACGATGAAACATTACTCTATAAAGTGTTCAGTCCTATTGTCACGGATTTCATCCATATCCTCTAGATTTAAAAAAATGCTATTAACACTAAACTAGCATGAATGATGAGGTGAATCCGCCAATCTGCAGGATGAAAGCATGCTCTTATTATATCAACCTTTTTCTAAATGTATAATTATTAATTTGTGTTGATCTAAAGTTATAACAGTTTGCTATCTTTCTTCACTCAAAATCTTTATATCTCATTTATATCAAGCGGAGCCACGAAAGGGAGTCACGGTTTGTGGTGGTTGATCCGCTTATTATGAATATATTCATGAAGAACTCTAACTATCATGATCACTGCATGAGTTAAAAGTGGGTATTTAGTTGTCGAATACTAACTGTTGCTTGAGTTGGAATTCCTTGTGACTGTTGCCGGACTAACGTTGCCATTTGAACCATTGCTGCCTCCAGACGTGCCACTGTTGCCTTCAGCTGATCAACATCTTCCTGTGTGGCCCCGGCCCCAGTGTAAGAACATGTACGAGAACCGAAGACGCTGGTGGGTGTTGGTCCTAGCCCCATCCCACGCATATGACCGGGACGCTCGCGTCCCCTCAATTCGGAGAGAACTTGATACTGTAGCATCAATGGATCGGCGGTAGAAGAAGATGACATTTCCTCAATCTTCTTTTTGGCATCTTTCTGCAAAAGATAACAAAGACAAATTTTATTTTCAAAATTATTTTATTAAAAAGATTAAATACCTAATTGAAATTAATTTGAAAGCTTTTTATTTACCACAATATCGGCTGCCACGTCATCCTTAAATTTTCCATCCTTACCCGTGTGGGTAGTTTCAAAAAAATCTACATCGCCGATCTTCTCTCCCTCATTTGATGCTTCCTATACGTATATGGAAATCTTTTGAAGTGAACATATGCAGGATATGAACTGATATGAAATATATATGCACAATGGGTATATATATATATATCCTCCTTTACTGAAATGTGAAGTGTGTGCACAATGTGTATAAGGCTAAGGATGCAAAGCAAAATTTAGAATCAAAATGATTGGGGCATGATTATACAACTCAAACACATTTACATATTGGATATAAAACCAACCTGCTTATACATTCATTTAGTCTGCAGATTGCATCTGCAAGTTCTAAAGTTCAGAAAACACTTGACCATTTTTTTTCTCCATAGGAAGTTCTAATTTTGTGATATGCAAATATAAATTACTCAATTAGAGTTTACATTTTAAAGCTAAACACTCATCTTTTTCTTATTTCAATTTGGAAGTAAAGATTGAATAGGTCATGCTAGTGGACACTATGTAGATTACCAGTCAATTTCTCTTGTGCATTTAAGAAGGGTATATAAAAGCTCTTTAGTGAAAGCAAATCTGAAAGCTTGTTTAGTTGGCCAAAGAATTATTCTTTCATAAAAATGAGAGATCCTTATCTACCTTAAACAACTCACAAATACTACTTCTATTTGACAGAATGCACCATATAAAAGCTAAACAGGTTGAAAAAGAGCCATAAGTGATGAAATCTCGAATAAAATATTGATTGTAAATAGAGAGAGTATTTTGTGTATACTAATATCGACCTCAAGCAGCAGGTTTGAGTAACTAAACTCATTACAATTGACTGCAGCTATAAGTCATGATTCAAGTAATGTCAAAACCGACAGCTCTAACAATGTCGCAAGACCCACTAGGACAGTTTTCTAAAATCTACAGTAACATCACTTCATAAAATCTGACATAAGGAACACCAAATTTAGGATATAATAAAGCAAGCTAAATGAGAAAAGAGTATATATTATCTTTTTAAAAAAACCAAGATCTATAAACTGAGAAAACATGCCCGGCTGAATGAGTAGAGTTTATATGACCTTCATCATGTCATTGTTCTCATACTGAGGAAACATGTCCGGTTGAATGGCAAAATGCATGAATGATGTCATATAAACTCTACAGTCTACACAATTCATACAAAGGTCTATAAATGTATTTCATGACTTGTATATAACTATAATAAAAATACTTCAAAAAAAAAAATTGAAGCGTAGTTTACCAGCTCATCTCGAACTACCGCAAAGCTGGCGCTTCCAGTAGTGTGCTTCAGTTTCAACATCTTTCGACTTTTTATGCCGATGTCAGCCTTTCTCTGGTAATGATTATAATTCGCAACATCAATGAAAATATATCATCAATAAAATACAAAAGGACGGAAGTTGCGTTAATATATACCTTTCCCGTTTCACTTTTCCAAAAATTGACAAGAAACTGCCAATCTTGTGGTGTCACACCTACGGGAACCGCCCTCGCATTCTCAGCCTCGGTCCTCTCTGGCACATAGTACGTTCCTTTTAGGAAGCTCTTGTAGTCCCTCCATTTTTTAGAGACCGATTTATCCACCCATCCGTTAACAACATCAGCGTAAGAAAATTTTTGCTACAAAATAACATTAATCAGATATATATATATATATATATATATATATACAGAAAAATGTAGTTATTTATGATATAAACATTTCCTATGATATATCATATCATATATAAAAAATATAAAAGGGAGCAGGGTAACAGTAAACCTGATCATCCATGCACATTGTTCTTTAAATTCACATGTATAAGAACATTTTTAACATTCCAAGATTCTGGAAGCAAGGATTTGTTACTTCCAATGATACATTTTATCATTGGAAGTAACAAAACATATGAACACAGTTTTAGCAAAAGTACTGAACCAGCGCAAACTTCAGACAAGAAAAATCCATCATTAGTTATAAATTAGTTATCAAATGTATAATCATAATTGATGCAAAGTATTGAACCAACTCAGAATTCAAACAAAAAAACTCGATCAGTAGCTAAAGATCAGTTCTCAAAGGTATGATCACAGTTTCATATATATAACATTGCCTCGAGTTGTTTTCAGATCTTCCAGAGCAAGATCAAATCTCTTTAATGGAACTTAACTAACCAATAAAAGCAAAGCTAACTAACGACCTTAAGAAGCTTGTTGTGCCAACAATGGTCATCAAACACATAAATTAGACTTTATTCCTAGCTAGGAGAAATACTATAATCACAAAATTCTGAAAATCCCATAAAATTTGGGTCACAACTAAAAGCAATGATCCAATAACTATCTTATGGGATTGATGGCATGCTTAATGTCATACAAAAATGAAGTTTTGAAAGTAATTAGCTAAGTTCGGTTATCACAGGAATATGTTACAGCTTATCCGATGAGTTTAATACCTTTTATCCGTCACATGCAAATATAGTGTGACAGCAAATGCATAATCCAACAAGCCACTAAGATTTTTATTACCATGGAAAAAAACAGACTACTCAGTCACAAAATTGAGACAATATTGGAAAGAGTAAATGATTTTATAGATCTCTCTTCCTCTTTCATCTCTGTTTCTTTTTACAAGAGTGGCATCCACCGAAGACCATGACCATTTGGAGCGGCTTTCGGGACCTTTCTCCTCCTATGCGACTGCCTAGGTTTGCGGCTTTTCAAATCACCGTTATCCGATATAAAACTGTGTATTTGTAAGACAACGTGTCCTGTAAAACTAACTTTTCCTCTATATTTTCCTGGTGTCATCTTAAGCTCCAAAGGAACGAGGAAATTTAGAGTCAACCCATAAATCTGATTCATGTATTCAGGATTACAGATAAAGCAACATAAGTTACATAACCCAGGAAAAGTAAAATAACTCACAGCCGTATCATGTCACTTTCTCTATCCCTCTACTTGTGGTTGTCCATTTCAACTAAGGCATTCTCATTTTCTTCTTTTGTAACAATCATAAATAAATATTAACTGTATAACTTTGTCAGTATACCGTAAAAAAAGGTGACAATAATTGATCATATAAAATAGTTTTCTGTTGCTTCCAGAACATGTTATATCAGCAAAACATTATGCGTGCCTTCTCTGTACTCTTGCCAAAAACTGTATAACTCCTCACAGCTAGCAGTTTATAATCATTGGCCCAATAACCACCTTGAAGTGCTCTTTAGTATTGAATATAGTGTTGTGCTTGTGATAAAAGATTGACAAAGTTATATAATGCCTGTTACTGACTCTTCTTTATACTGACTTGCAGATGGCTGTGACAACATATGATACATCCATCCCAGCAGCTGAAAGATATATACTACATTTCTTGTCCACAATTTGGCATTACTCCAACTATTTGCTTATAACAGAAGAGATTCTCTCTTTCTGTATAGTATTTATCTAGTGTAAAAAAATTCTGATCATGGTGAACTATATTCAGTCAAGTTGTTAGTTTAAAACTAATAACATGAATTAGATTCATCAGAAACTCAGAGATCAATAGCTAAACATTCAAGCAATTCAATGTCTTACAGAATTAACATTTTTGATTTTTCTTCATGCAACAATTTTGTTGTATTAACATTCGAAGTTATGCATATGAATGTGAAAATAGACAAATAGTTGCATAGTTAGTGCCACAATGGTGGGCGTGCTATCCTCACCGACGTCAACTGTAGTGTCATTTGTATGCGTTGCACCTCCACTTTCTTCTGTAGGGTGCTCAGTCGACGGCCCCATGCTGAGAGGATCTCCCAGCTCTTCCTGCCTAATCGTGACCACCTTCCTTTTTCTTCTAGCCATCTGTCACCTGTTTACAGAACATTATAATAACCATAAAATTAAAATTAAGAAAATATGCATGAAACAATGAATTTTTAAGGAAATATACATGAAACAATAAATTGACACACGTCATTTAACATAAATTTATAAAAATCAAAAATTATCACAATATACCATTAATTTGTAAATGATTAATACTCAATTGAACTGATACAAAAACAAGAAATATTTTAAGAAACTATATCAACAAATATCGTCAAATATGTCACCCTCTTCTCCCATCTGTACGTAACCACTTAGGGCCACTACTATAATCAAAAATGTTTACATCAAATGTAGGAAACTCGGTAGCAGTAAAATTATCCATAACATCAGCATCATCATCATCTGAATCGTCCCCCAATTGAAATAAATCTCTTGGTTGCATAGTTAGTGCCACGTATGATTTTGGCACTTTTGGGTCTTGAATGTAGAAAACTTGGAGCACTTGAGACCGAAACACAAATGGTTCATGGCTAATGTGTGTCCCAGTGTGAATAAGATGTGCAAAATTTACAATTGTAAAACTAAGCTTATCCACTTTCATGTTATTTATCCCAGCCCAATCTCCACGAAATAAGACTACTCGAAAATGCCCGTAATAATCCAAATCTATAATATCTGTGAGCACCCCATAATAGTCAACATCTCCGTCTACAGGATTCGTGTCATTTTTAGAGGCATAGCTTCTAGTTTTTGAAGTAACTACAATGCCACTATTTTGAGACTTCAAATTTCTTTCACGGTCCTGAGTACGAAATCTGAAGCCATTGAATATGTATCCATTATATCTTTTAACCATTTTATGGGGCCCTTTGGCAAGAATCTTTATTTCAGATGTCACCTCATCAGCACCCAACGAAGAAACCTAAAATTATAAAGTAAATCATATTAGCATATAACTTAAACTTTAAAAAATACAGTTATCCAAGACACGGGACGGTGACTTACATGAGTTTCAAACCACTTGTGGAATTTTTCATTCATTAACTTATGTAGCTCACGTAGCTTCAATGTTTTTGGTCAATGCCTTCTTTTCATTACCCTGATAAATTCGCTGGAACAAAATAAAATGAATGGATATTAAAAAATCTTTAACTACTTCCTAATTGTGAGCAATAAAGTCATGTTAATCCAAATTCAACTTACACTCGATATGGCTCACATGATGCACTATGATCCAACACATATCGATGTGCTTGTTCCCATGTTAAGTCATCTAACTCAAATGCATCAATTTTTCCGAAAGTAGTGCCAGCGGTCTGAAAGAGATATTTAGCCCCTTTGAGGTTTGAAGTGTCTGGGTTTCTCCTTGGTCTATTAAAACATGTCTCCACACCATGGAGATACCTTGAACAGAAATTAGAGCACTCCTCTGAAAGATACCCTTCTGCAATTGAGCCTTCTGGATAAGCTTTATTTTTAACATAACCCTTAAGTCGGTAAAGATACCTAAACAAGTATATATGGATTACAAAACGTATGGAGGAATAGCATAAAAGAACTAACAAAATTATTGGTTTAATGACGTATGAAGAATTACCTCTCAGTGGGATACATCCAACGGTAATGTACTGGTCCACCAAGTCTTGCTTCATTGGCGAGGTGGATTACTAAGTGAACCATTATAGTGAAGAATAATGGGGGAAATATCCTCTCCATTTGACAAAGTGTCAAGGCAGCACGTTGTTCCAATTTGTCAATATCTTCAACACGCAGCACTCTAGAGCAAAGTCCTTTATATTTGCTACATATATCTTTCAGGACAGAAGTGACTGGCTCACACATTAAAGATCTCAGAGCCACAGGAAGGATATCTTGCATCAGTATATGGTAGTCGTGTGATTTTGGACCCTGCTTCTTCTCCTTATAATTTACACATCTTGCTATATTAGACGAATAGCCATCTGGGACTTTAAGCTGCTGTAAAACATTGCAAAATATCTCCAATTCCATTTTTGACATGGAGTAGATTGCAGGAGGAAGTCATACTCTGCCATTGGGTAATTCTTCAGGATGCAACTCATGCCTTATACCCAATTCTACTAAATCAAGGCGAGACTTAAGATTGTCCTTCGTCCTCCGATCATCCCCCATAACTGTTCCTATAATATTTTCACCGATGTTTTTACCAAGATGCATCACATCTATGTTATGACGTAGTAAGGTGTACTCCCAATACGGCAACTGGAAAAAAATACTTTTCTTCTTCCATGAACCTGAATCAACATGATTGTCACACTCATCCACATCACATAAATCGGTGTTCTCATGTTGTTCTTCTCTAGCCCGCTTCTTAGATGCTTTAATTACTGCCGGATCCTTTGACAAAGTGAATTGATGGTCTTCTAGTCGCCTTAACACATCTGACCCAGACAAAGCTCTTGGAGCATGCCTCCACTCATCGGTACCATCAAATGTCGATGTTTCTGCTCTAAAAATATGTGTTTCACACAACCATCTCCTATGACCCATGTAGCAAAACTTTTTGCCTTTGTACAACCACTTTGAATCCGCTTGCTCAGCATAACATGGACAAGCATAGCATCCTTTCGTGCTATAACCAGATAAGCTAGCATATGCCGGAAAATCATTTATTGTCCAAGTCAACGCAACTCGGAGACAGAAACTTTCTTTAGATGTTGCATCATAAGTTGTAACACCCTCCCACAATTGGGATAATTCATCAATCAACGGCTGCAGATACACATCTATATCATTTCCTGGGCTTTTTGGTCCAGGAATAATCATGGACAAAATGAATGATGATTGTTTCATGCACAACCAAGGGGGAAGATTATATGGAATTAATACAACGGGCCATATGCTGTAGGTGCTACTCATTTGCCTAAATGGGTTAAAACCATCACTGGCCAATCCAAGTCTCACATTCCGAGGATCTTCAGCAAAATCGGGATATCTTTCATCAAATTTTTTCCAAGATGCAGAATCAGCCGGGTGCCTAAGAATCCCATCATTCTTGCGACCTTCCGCATGCCATCTCATATCAAAAGATATTTTGGAGGACATGAACAATCTTTGCAGCCGAGGAACTAAAGGGAAGTAACGCAGTATTTTTGCAAACTTCTTTCTCCTAGTTGTTGTAACTGGCTCATTTGTTTGGTCATCTTCATTTGGCGTTTGTATCCATTTTGAAGTACCGCATACTTCACATTCTTCGAGAACTTTCTTATCCCCCCTAAACAGCATACAATCATATGGACATGCTACTATCTTCTCATACCCTAAATTAAAATGCTTGAGAAATTTTTTTATAGCATGGGATGACTTTGGGATTTGAATTTCAGGAAAAGCTTCATTCAACAATTCAAGAAGCAAGTTGAAGGACTTTGCAGACCATCCATTTAGACATTTAATCTGGAATAGTCTAACAATGCATGAAAACTTTGTAAACTGAGTGCAATCACGATATAAAGGAGTCTTTGCATCTTTCAACAACTTATCAAAAGCTTCAAACTCTTTATTAGTTTCTTCACCAAACATTTCATCCCCCACCCCACCATCATGAACAAATGTTTCTGCTGGCTCATCGCAAACTTGGTTGATTGGACTGTTTGTATGGACTTGAAAGTTATGGAATCTCATACCATCTCGCACTAAAGAGTGCATCTCATCGACAACACTTTGATTACTTGTAAATAAAGATTCGTCTTCTCGTACAACTGGACCATTTGAAACTGACTGAGCAGACTCTCCATGACAAAATCAATTTGTATACCCCGGTAAAAAACCATTGCAAATCACATGTGTCTCAACTACATCGCATGTTCTCAAATCACAATTTGAACACCGAACACAAGGACACAAAATTAAGTTCGGGTCTGGAGAATTCCTCTTTGCAAAGTTAATAAAATCTTTCAAACCATCCCGATACTCCTTGGATAATCGTGACTTATTAATCCAACTTTTATCCATTTCGAAAAATATGATTCAGCCTGAAATATAAAATTAATAAATTAGAATGCAAATTGCTTTGTCTCTAACCACGAAGATAATACTAACAACTAATATGGAATGACTTAACCTTCCGCTCTTTTCACTCACCCTATAAATATTGGTCAATTCAGGCCATTTTTCTGAAATCACAAATATAGTTACCTCTTTTTCATCTATATAAAATGTTGAAGAATTTATTAACTTTGCATTTTAATCATATTTGTGTGTTCTGTGTCAATGTGTCTTCGCTGACTTCTATACAGTCCTCACATTTCACATCTCAATATCACTGATGTTGAAACATTGTAGATATTTTCTTGCTAATAGTGGGCCCATACAATCATTTTGGAAACATTCCTATCTTTATATTTTTAATTTAGTTAATCAGTAATTAAATTTTTTAATTTTTTTTAAAACGAGAGAGACGGTATATGTTATACCGTCCCACGCAATCTTTTAAAAAAAATTGCGCGACGGTATATGTTATACCGTCCCATGCAATTTTTTTAAAAAAGCGCAGAATATAGCAAACAACCACTGCAGCCTTATCATACAATGATTTTAATACTCACCTCTCCCCCGGTTATCATTACTTCCAAAGACAAAATTCTGGATAAATTTCACTTAACCACTTCATTATGCAACGGACATATTTTTTCCTCCCTCTAAAACCAAACACCCCATTTGACCATCCATCTAAAAACCCCGTCATTTCTTCATAACCACGTAATCCGTTATTTCAATGTGAAAAACACAAATTATCTCCCATACCATACAATGATTTTAGACTGGTCAATTTTTGATAACTTTCGGATAATTTATTTGTACTTCGACATGATGTATCGTTTCTCAATTTATTTTCATGTTATCTTTGCAACCCATTTTCAAAAAAATAATTCGTTTGTTCAACCATATGAATCATAGGTAAATAAATTCGAAGACAATTATGAAGCAATCGAATATAAAAGAATTGCAAGCAATTCACATCTTTATGGAATGCTAGATAAAAGCATATCCTTCCTCAACAATTCCTAAATTACAACTTCACATATATCTTTTTCTGTCTCCTCCTTACAATGTATCTTAATCGAAAATTTAATATCATAAGAAAAATTTAAACTCAAACCCCATTCATCTTAAAATCACATCAAATAAGTGTTTTACTATCATTACAAAACAGCCAAAAAAACATAAATAATTTAAACTTAAACTATTATTGTTTCATAAATACAAAAATAATATTGAAGTGGGCAGAGCGGGAGGAGGATCAGCTAGAGCTAATACAATTGTAGCCATCATATCGGCTATCAAACCAATAGGGAATATAATCTCAATCATCATCTCAACCTACTTATAATATAGATTAATGGAACAAAAATAAAAATCATTATTGACAAATTAAAGAAATGATACTTTTTCTAGCAATAAAATTTGATATCAAGTATATAACCTATCGATAATGGATGCATATCGGTAGGAGTTCATGTCATCTACCAAGACATGATGTGATCTTAAGAACAAAACCAGAATGCAAACTCCTAACAACACTGGCATCATGAAGAGAGAAAAATATGTGCATTGCAAGTTTTGAAAAACTAAAAGTTAGAGCCAAAATCCATTAGACAGAAAAAAAATCAGACAAGACGAGAGTAGAAGTGGAGCAACATAATGCAGTTTCATTATGTTCCAGCAATCTTATCAGATTTTAATTATAAATCTTTATATTAAGGAATCGTCCAAAAACTTTATGCATACATTTTACCAAATGCAGTTATTATCTTACAACAATTCCATCGAACAAGCATTGTACATGATGTATTCATGCTCAGGAGTCTTAAATAAGACATTGTACATGAATAACAAGTATTGTACATGATGTATTCCATCGAACAAGCATTGTACATGATGTACATAAATTCTACAATCTTTATCGATCAGGAGTCTTAAATAAGACATTGTACATGATGTATTCATGCTCTTTAAAATACAATCACGTTGTTGTTGCTCTATCACGGTACACCGAGCAAGCATTCAGAGTTTATCCTCCTAGAAATCAACTACAGAATCAGGGCTTGTAGTGATATCAAAGTTCTTGTGTCACTTGATCCCTTAGGACTCTTCTCAGTAGCTTATTAGAAGCAGTTCGAGGAAGTTCAGGAACAATTTTGACAAAGCCCACAGATAATTATTAAAAATAAAATAAGAAGAATTCTTTTTACAAAATGTGTTAAAAATGAAAGAAGTATCATTTCTTTAATCTTTAATTTTTAATTTGTCAAAAATGAAAGGAACAAAGATAAAAATCATTGAAAGGAACAAAGATAAAAATTGGCATACATTGAAAGGAACAAAAAAAAAAGGAAAAAGGAAATGAAAGGAACAAAGATCAAAAAAATACCCAACTTACTTTGATGGAGCGAGAGAGAACGGCAAGGGTGGCGGCGATGGGTATACACAGGTCGAAGAGCGGCGAAGGAGTACCGGAGAAGGAGCGGCGAAGGAGTGGCGGAGGAGGAGCGGCGAAGTACGGGAGCGGCAAGGGTGTGCGCGCGAGAGATGCACGCGCGAGGGAGGTGAGGCGGTGAGTGGGGAGGGGAGAGAGAAACGCGATGGGAAGAAGAAGAGCGGGATCGTGGGTTTAGAGGGGATTAGTGGAGGGCGGATCGGAAGAGGGAAAGTAAAAATTGGGGTTAGGGTTAGAGTAGAGGATGAGCGGGATTAGGGTTAGAGTAGAGCGGGAAGAAGATGAGCGGGATTAATTAGGGTTGTAAAAATTTGGGAAAGTAAAAAGGGGGCGGGGTTTAGAACGGGGTAGCTTTTCAGAACATTATTTACCCCACCCTATAACGGTGCGTATAAATAACCGCCGTGATAGGTCATAGATATATATATATAACATCATTACTATTTGAGGCTATAGCGGCGTTGTTGCCACGCGCCGTTACAGAGAGTCTTTTTTATAAAATAAAATTCTACGATACCTATAGCGGCGCAGTGTGGTAACGCCGGGAAAAGTATGCCGTTATAGCCCATACGGTTTGTAGTGAGTCCTGGGACTCCCCTAACCCCCCAAACACTAAGGGGTTAGCCATTTCTGGTGTGAGTATAATTTAATGATTAAGAAAATAGATCAAACTTTATAAATAAAATAAAATAAAATAAACTTACGAATACTAAGATAATAAAGTTCCATTTGAAATCTAAATATATAAACACCATAAATGTAGCTTTTCATCAAGTACTCTTTGGATCGTCACTTGTTTATATATATATATATATATATATATATATATATATATATATATATATATATATGCTCCAAATCGACTTCTCATAGTTTTGAAACCAATCGCAAATTAATCGCTTAACACGCAACACTTTAAGCATTATACTAATATCACCTATAATTTTACTTTCCCGTATAGTTTTACATTCACACATAAACTTTATTTTATAATCAACAACATAACACGGTAATACTGCACATATATAATTCTTCTACTTTTCATTCTTAATCACGTAATGCCACTTCCTCATTTTCTTCATACTTATTCAATCACGTACTTCATTTACCAATCATTTTTATTTACAAGCTCACGGCTCATATTCTATCCTACTTCTTAATTCATAAAGTTTTCTTTCTCATTCTCATATTATATACATCACATTCGTACAAGCAATAATATCACCTTCATCTCCATAATATCTCACTACGGGTATTTATTTTTACCGCAATCCCTCCCATGTATTTAATCTCATGATATCACATTCACAACACATGTTATCGTATTCATTCAATCCCATAATATCATCTGTATCCATATCTTATAACACATATTTCAATTAACTTCACCCGTTTATTTTCAACCCGCAATACTAGTATCATATCAATAACTCACCCATTCATCCTGAAAGTTGTGCCAAGGCAGGTAGTTCCCACCATTTCTACGGAAATAGCGGGCGAGTAGTTCCTTGACACACTTCCAAGGTGCATTAACTCACAACATAACGTATCTTACTTTAATAACCATTCGCATAATATCATTACTTCATGCTATCTATATTAGCACATACCCCCTTTACTTGTTCATTTGTATAACTCAACCACATTTTTTTTACTTCTCATATTCATTTACATACATACTCTATATACTTGCTCATCTTCTTTCTTTACTTTCTCATTCTCATCTGTTCATGTTCATTCATTTTGCCAATAGAGTTTTATAAGTATCGCCATATAAATTCGACAACATAGACGTGTATAACTCCATCGATTACACATAAACATACACATCATTGATATCATACCTGCGAATACATAACTGATGTTGATATTTGCAAGTGTACAAAATCGCACAAGTAATATAGATAGATGAGTAGAGTGTCGAACCCACAGGGACTAGATATTTTACTGAGTACCGATATCGCTAGATGAATCACTATTTGGAAGGTCGAATTTTATAAATAATAAAATAACTAAATTACTTTAATCTAATTAAATCTAAATTGGTGAAGAGGGAGAGGGCTGTTAAACGATGAAGCACTTGTACTTTGTTTAACGGTAAAAATTAGTTCTAGGGCTCTTGGTTCACCTCGTTTATCACACACACAAATTATTATTCCTTATAAATAAAAATATTATCTTTCCCAATTGTCGACCAAAATCCTAAAGATATTAACCACTCTATCAACGTAGTCTAAAAATTATTCTCAATTAATCATTCGTCTATCCACCAAATTATTAATCGAGAAATTGGATTTCTTAACGGTCACGTCCTCCAATATACGGTCTTAATTTTTTATTAATCACAAATAACCTGTTCGGTCTCTTTATGATTTGAAAATTCATACAAATGTCTATCCACCATGTTGTATGTATAAATAATAAAAATTGAAAACACAATCAGAAAAAATATAGTAATAAAAAGGAATTAAAATCTGTGTTCAAAACTTGGCTACACCTTAGCCTCTAGAACAATTAAATTCAGTTCATATTTAAATTGCAATTAATAACAATGTTAGGGTTGCATCCACAAATATTTAAACAAGTTGAAGTACAAAAATTATAAAAAAAAAAAAAAAAAATGTATGCACCCTCTCACAAATACCGAACCCAGGGAGATTTGAAAACGCGTCGAAGTCAGATCGCCACGTCAGCGCCGTCTGCGTCGAAGTCGTCAGCGCTCAGATCGTCAGGAGCTGTCTTTGTCAAGTCGTGTGGGTCCCGCTCTTTTGTCTTGTTGTCCACGCCAGAAGGAAGGAGAAGAAGCCCCACGTTCTGTTCCTTCTCTCTCTTCCCTTGTTTCTTTTGACGCGCAGGAGAGAGGAGAGATCTGAGAGCTGTCAAGTCGTGTGGGGTTCCGTGCCAGCACAGGGTCCAAGTCGAGACGGCCGGGTGCACTTCGAAAACCCCAAGTGAAGAGGATTACTACTGCCCGCACAGTTCTCCTTGTCCCCTTGAATGCCGTGCAATAGTTCTATCTCTCTTTTTTTTTTTTTATATGAATAATGATGAGCCGTCACCTCTTACTTTCTTCTCTCTTCTTTGCTTTGTATATATAGAGAACGGGAAGGAGTTAGGGTTTGCACTTTTTGCAGATTAGTCCTCCCACTTTCTTTATTTCATTCCTTTTATAACCCAGAATTTTATTTACTTCCTTTTTCTTTCTTTTCTTCTTTTTCTGCCACCCACGTGCTTCTGCGTACACAAAATAATACCAAAAATTAGGATTTTTAAATAAAATAAAATTAATTAGTTTAAAATTAATTAAACTAACTATAAATCAAATTCGCGTATAAAAATCCTTTTACAAATTATTTGTCGCAATTTTAACTCAACAAAACAATAAAATCGATAAATCAATTATTTTACTTTGTTTGTTAATTTTTTTCACCAATTCTTTACTTTTTGCCTCAAAAATATTATTTCTTCAAAAATAATTAATTAAATGAAATCATATAAAAATAAGAAGAATTAAAGACAATATCAGCGAAAACAAGCCATTTTAATAGGTAAATGAGTACAAATATTTGTATATAAATCCGACACATCAATAACTCCATCCAAATACGATAATTATATTATTCCAACTCTATGGTTATATAACTATATTTATACCTCAACTTTTATAAACATAACTTTAACCATATAGGTATTGTCAATATATTTATATATCTCTCTCCTGTAACACATTCATATCTCCCTTAATATAAACAGTCTCCGTAAGATAGCATATCCATCTATATCTTTACATATACATACATTCTTTCAATACACATATACACATATTTTTCTCCTTTTCAGTGCCCACACAACTGACCTCCTCGTACAACACATAGATCTCTGTGCCTCCCCTCCCGTACATATCAATCCCGCTAACCCACCATATCACCCAGATCCAGGTGTCCTAAGCATCTATCATTTGTGTGTTGGATTGAAAGTACGGTTGCGCGCTTGTCCAACCAAGACTAAAGCCAGAAGGCTAGTCAAAAATAAAATATAACAGGCGGATCGATGCTCACATAGAGTCTTACACGTCCGAGGCTACGTCTTCTTCCTAGCCCTATACCAGCGAGGGAAACTCCTGATCCCCAAATATAATTTGGGATAATATATAACTCCTGATCCCCAAATATAAAATTTGGGGCAATATAAATATATATAACTCCTGTTCCCGGGTGCATCCCGGGCCTGTGGGGTCTAGCCCAAACCCCTGGGAGGTTGTGCGGCACTGCAATATTTAATTATCTCCTTTAAATACATATATATCTCCTTTATTATATAACTCCTTCACAATATAACTCCTTTATAATATAACTCCTTTACAATATAACTCCTCTATAATATAACTCCTTTACAATATAATTTCGCCCTTTTTAATATAACATGACTGCATATAACTCCGTTAAATACATAAGCATACACAAGCCATTAATCTCATCGATTATCGTATCAAATTCTCATTTACCACCCACACGTCACACACACATCATATCAATTTCGCATCACATTATCACATAAAATTTCCAATTTATCACCCGCATAACACACCTACACCATATCATCATTTCATCATGTTATCACATCACATTGTCATATCATATTTTACATATCATATATATCTACACACACCATGCTTCCTATCTTATCACATTAGTCATGAGATCACACATCACACATCACACATACACATACATTCACACACATATATCTGATCATTACAACCCCGAAGCATATAGATATTTATCTACATGCATCAACACACTCCCATACATATATATACTAATTTCTTACACCTCATAATTTACTCTGTATCATACTTTTTTCTATATTCAATATACTTTACATTTCACACACAGCAAACTATAATTTAACATTGTCATAGCACATTATGCACATAAAATAAAAAGATCATACTCACTTGAGATCCCGTGATGACTCGGAACACCCAGTCACGCATCCGAAATCGCTAACATCACCTATTAAGAAAGAGATTAATCACACATATATACTTCCCTTTTTATAAACCCAAAACCCTAACTTATATGCAATTTGCAAATTCTTCAATAATTTACTAATTTCTTAACCCTAACATCAAAATGAACTACTAACCAACTCTATACTCGATTACTAAGCAAAATAGATTAAAAGCATAAGAAAATACACAAATAAATTCAAAGAGATATACCTCCACTAATTCTTTTTTCCAAATCGACTCCACCATGAGCTAGAGCACCCTTCAGTTAGCCTTCCCCCAATTTAATTTGAAAACCAAGGAAAATCGAAGCGAATTTGGGTGGGGAGAAATCGAACCAAAATGGGTTTCGGTGGGGGTGTTTTGATCGGGATCGAAACCAGGGAGAGAAAGAGGAAGGATAGAGGAATTCAGGGGGGGGGGGTTGGGAAATTTTGGGTTTTTTTATAAAACATAAATATATTCTTTAAGGGATTATTTACATATAAACCCCCAAAACTCCACAATATTTCAAATAAACCCCCAACTCTCACACTTAAACAATACAAAATACATTAAAATATCTCATAATAATTCTTTAAAATTATAAAATAAAGTAAAAACAATAAGATATAACTTAAAAATAATTTTCAGCACTACAAAAATATAAAAAACAAATATTTTCGGTATTTTACAAATTCGAGGTGTTACAGATAGAGATTGCGCAGAGGGTTTGGATATTCCTATATGATACGCACTTCTATGAGAGGTTGACTCTCTATTCTTCTGTTGTTGGGATTACAGAGGGAATAAGAAGATACGTATATATAGGGGACCATAACCCTAATTGATAATTATTGATTTTCAATTTTGCCCATCACAAAATGAGAAATTCACTTTACGGACTCTACACGTGTTATATCACACTTTAAATTATATGCTTTTAACCCATTACTTAATCTTGATTAGATCACTTTAATTTGGGTTAGACTTTAGAATAGCAATTATACATTTAGAGCATCCACAGTCGTTTTCTATAATTCCCATTTTCTCAAATTTTAGCAAACGAATAGAAAAGGAGCGCTGCAGTCGTTTCTCATATTCCCAAAATATGGCAAACTTTCTATTTCCATTTCTCAAATATGAGAAACGAACTGAGCTTTCTCAAATTATAAAGGACGGGGTATGATACCCCGTCTCTTCGATATAATAATTTTTTAATCGTATCAGATAGACGATCATATACCGTCTCTCCTATTTTCTTAATTTTTTTTTTAAAAGGTCGGACGGGGAATGATACCCCGGACGGGGTATCAAACCCCGTCTCTCCCTTTTTTTTTATTTATTTATTTTTTTTAATAAAACGAACGCTCGGGATTGAGCGAAAGGAAAAAATATATATATATATATGGTGGGACGGGGACACATACCCCGTCCGGGGTATGATACCCCGTCCATGAAAGATGCAGCCATTTAATGCTGTGCAGGGATTAATTTAGGAGTAGTTAGTATATTAATTAGGTTTAGTTAGTATATTAATTAGGTTTAGTTATTTTTATATTATTTAATTTAGTTAATTAATATAGTTTAATAGTTAATAAGTAATTAACTTATTTTAATTTATTTGAAACGATCGGACGGGGTATGATACCCCGTCTCTCTAAAAAATAGAAAAAATATAGCAAACGACGACTGCAGTGAACGATCGTATTTGCTATTACTGTAGCTGCCATATTATAGCAAATGAGAAAAACGACTGTGGATGCTCTTAGTCACATATGTGAGCCAACATAGATTATTTTCCAACAATCTCCCACTTGGGCCACATATGTTACTCCTTATAAATGTACATACCTTATGAGCTCAAAATTTTGCTATCAGTGAGGGCGCGATACTTTATGAAGGAAGAATTTCCTTCTGGAAAATCAGTGAGGGCGCGAGCAGTTTTGGAGTTGGTGCACTCAGACTTATGTGGACCAATCTCACCAAATTCAAATGGTGGTAAGAGGTACTTCATTTCTTTTATTGATGATTTCAGTAGGAAGATTTGGGTTTATTTTTTGGAAGCAAAGTCAGAAGCTTTCACTGTATTTAAGAATTTTGTAGCACTTGTTGAAACTAAAACTAAGAGGAAGATTAAAGCTTTGAGGGCTGACAGAGGAGGTGAATTCTGCTCAAATGAGTTTAAAGAATTTTGTGAAGAAAAGGGAATCTGAAGGCAGCTAACAACAGCTTACACTCCTCAGCAAAATGGTGTAAGTGAGAGGAAAAATAGAACTATACTAAATATGGTGAGGAGCTTGCTCGCAACTGGAAAAGTGCCAAAGACTTTCTGGCCAGAAGCTGTTCTCTGGTCAGTTCATGTTCTTAATAGATGTCCAACCTTTTCTGTTAAGAACATGACTCCTCAAAAAGCTTGGAGTGGAAGAAAGCCATCGGTGGATTACTTTAAAGTCATTGGGTGCATAGCATATGCACACGTGCCAGATCAAAATAGAAAGAAGCTTGATGATCAAAAGTGAAGTGTGTGTGTTTCTCGGAGTCAGTGAATCCTCAAAGGCCTACAAGTTATACAATCCTATCACAAAGAAGATTGTGGTGAGCAGAGATCTAATCTTTAAAGAGGATAGCACTTGGGATTAGGCAGCAGTTCTTCTCAAAAACAAATTTTGGTGAATGGAAAAGCTAGTGGAGAAGGAGATTCAAATGTGGAATCCGGTACAGAAATAGCTCACACAGAGGAACATGTTGTAGCTGAAGAAGAATCAGGCTACAATCTCAGAAATCCTAATACAAGAAAAGGGCCAGCCTGGTTGATCGACTATTATGTAAATTATGGTGAAATTGAAGCTGAAAATATTAACTATGCTTTATTTATGGATTTTGATCCTATTGTCTTTGAGGATGCAGTGAAAGATGGCAAGTGGAGGTCAGCAATGGATAATGAAATTATGTCCATTGAGAAGAACAAGACTTGGGAACTTACTGAGTTACCCGAAGGACAGAAGGTCATTGGTGTCAAATGGGTTTACAAAACCAAGCTTAATGAAAAAGGTGAAGTTGATAAGCACAAAGCTAGACTGGTTGTGAAAGGCTACAAGCAGATAGAAGGGATTGACTTTAAAGAAGAGCTTGCGCCGGTAGCAAGGCATGATACAATCAGGATGGTGGTCTCTCTAGCTGCACAGAATTCTTGGCCTATCTTCCAACTTGATGTTAAGTCTGCCTTCTTGCATGGAGACTTAGAGGAACGAGTTTTTGTGGAGCAACCACCAGGTTATATGAAGAAAGGAAAAGAAGAGAAGGTCTACAAGTTGAAAAAGACATTAAATGTCCTTAAACAAGCTCCAAGGGCCATGTACAGCAGGATCGATTCTCATTTTATAAAGATGGGATTTCAGAAGTGTCCACATGAACATACTCTATATGCCAAGGTTGGAGATGGAGGTAAACTGATTATGGTATGTTTATATGTTAATGATTTAATTTATACTGGAAGTGATGCTAACTTGGTGAATGAGTTTAAACTGTCAATGATGAAAGAGTTTGAAATGAGTGATCTTGACTTAATGAAGTATTTCCTTGGAATAGAAGTTATGCAAACAACTTCTGGCTATTTCATTTGCCAGAAGAAATATGCTCAAGAAGTGCTAAAAATGATTCAGATGGAGGATTGCAATTCGTTTGCTACACCAACAGAAGTGGGAGTGAAGTTAGAAAAGGATCCGAATGGCAAGGCAATGGACAGTTCACATTACAAGCAACTTGTTGGAAGTTTGGTGTATTTAACTTTCACTAGACCTGATCTTATGTTTGCTGTGAGTTTGATAAGCAGGTACATGGAGAAGCCAACTAAAATGCATTTAAATGCAGCTAGAAGAATCCTGAAATATGTGAAAGGAACTCTTGACTTTGGCGTGTTCTATAAGGAAAAGATGGTCTGAAAGGCTATACAGATAGTGATTATGCTGGAGACATTGATGACAGGAAGAGCACATCCGGATATGTTAATCTTATGGGATTAGGAGCTGTATCTTGGTGTTCAAGAAAGCAGTCGATTGTAACATTGTCGACAACTGAAGCAAAGTTCGTAGCAGCAGCTACGAGTGCATGTCAAGCTGTTTGGATAAGGAGAATGCTAGATTTTTTGGGGCAAAAGCAACAAGGTGCGTCTGTTATATGCTGTGACAATATTTTAGCAATTAAATTGTCTAGAAATCCAGTTTTGCACGGGAGAAGCAAGCATATTGATGTGAGGTTTCATTTCTTGAGAGACCTGTGCAAAGATGAAGTTATTGAGCTGGAATATTGCAAGAGTGGTGAGCAAGTCGCTGATATTTTTACAAAGCCATTGAAGCAACCATTGTTCGAGAAGTTGAGGAAGTTGCTGGGAATGTGCTCATTGCAGTCTTTCGAAGAAAATGGATTCGAGATACTTCCTAAACAGATTTAGCATAAATCAGTTTAAGGGAGGGAATGTTAGAAGTTTGTTTAAGTTTGAATAATTGGCTAAGAATTAGTCAAAGTTTGTTAACTAGTTAGTAGGGCTGTGGATGAGATAATTCCCTCAACCGAAGTTGTTATCTTTGTTCTTAGATACACAACCGAAGTTTGTTAGCTAGTTAGTAGGGCTGTGGATGAGATAATTCCCACAACCGAAGTTGTTATCTTTGTTCCTAGATATCAGCTCAACTCAAACTGATTGAGTTGAAGTAGACTTGTTAATTGGTTAAGTATAAATGCTGTAAACTGGTTGAATGAATAGAATAGCAAAAATTTTGCAGCAATCACCATTTGTCTATCATTTTTAGAGTTTTTCTCAGTTGAACTAACAAGGTGATGTACATTAGGTGTAGCAAGTTTCCAATGCAACAGGAATAATGCATACACATGTAGATGTTATAACATTTGTAGGAAGAAATTAAATTTCTCAAAATTAATTAAATCATAATTAAATTCCTACTCGAATTTAACCCCAAGTGTTCTGTTTCACAAACAGTCAAGTTCACCATTAACAAAAACATAAAGAAAATAATATATCTTCAATTCGGACCTTGATGATGATGAACGAATAAACTGAGGCTTGCTAAGCAATTTCCTTAAGACTTTATTTCCGCTAAGGGTGTGCACAATGTTGGCAGCAGTAGTCTCCTAAGATACAACAATCTGACTCTGATTAACCGGCATAGGAATAATGGAGGCTCTAGCAAGATGGATATGAATGCATTCTCTATTGAAAGTTAGCACTAGTAATGGATATCAAAATTGAATGATGAGATGATCAGATTCGTCCCCTATTTATAGGCATTATGCATTTAGTAGTTGCAACTCCTCAGGAGGAACCATCCTTTGACGGTTGCAACCGCTCAGAAAATGGCTCGTTGTGAACCTTTTAGAAAAACATAAATGTTATGTTACACACGAGCACAACCTTTAGGCTAACTTTTTAACTTATTAATTTGCTTCCATCTTTGCTTTTATTTGATAAGGGACTACAATTTAATGCCACATACCAAGCAAAGAAACGAATTTTTCCTTTCAACATGCTAACTTTGAAGACGAATATTTTATTCATTTGAAATCCATTTTGGACATGTGAATACTTTAACTTATTCGTCTTAATGAGTATAATAAGATGGAACTTTGAATTGCTCCATTCAAACCGATTTCCAACAGTAGAAAATCGCAATAAAAAATGGAACACAACTATATGCATAAGACATCCAAAATCGCAGCTTGTTACATATGATCAAATACAACTAGCTCCCTAAACTAACTCCTAAGATATGGAACAAAATATCCCTAAACTAACTCGTAAGGTAAGGAAACAGATTATTCAAATTTCAAATTTATAAATACAAAATCAAAACTAATTTAACAACAAGGTGAGACTTGGTTTACTCTATTCCCTCTAGGTCATACCACTTACATGGCTAATAATTATACATGTAAAAGATTGCAATTCACTAATATAAATAGAGCATAATGCAAGCAAAAGATAACCAGAACTGTGTCATGTCCAAAACTCTGTGTCATACCTTTTATGTGACTATGTTTGCATGTCCCAAGGATTCAAATGGGGGGAAGATGACCATACATTCTCAAATCAAGGGAAGAGTTCACATATCTTTTGAATATTGCATGATTTTTATATTTATTTTATTTTTGGAACAAGGCCATATCCACACACATCCCATAGTTGGGGAATTGTGCAAGCGATGGGCGAACCCCCGACCTCTTGCTTACTATAGAAGAGGCTTGCCACTAGGCTACTAGGGCACAAGTGAAAGATAGTAATACAAAAATGAGAACTTTGCAACGGGTCACCCATCAAAGTACAACACTCACCCAAGCTTGCTTAACTTCAAAGGAGTTCTGAGCACATCTGGTATGACGAATATTTCATGATTAAGAACCAACTGGGTACGCTAAAAATTCGCAGTTCTCATAAGCAAGACCTCAGATTAGCATTTTGGCACATTAATCTTAGCCGCAACAATGAAGGCAATAAGCCTCACGCACTAATGTTGTCATGGCTTATGCCGTATGCTTTCATCATTGGCACAACACGCCCGATTATCAAATACTCATTTACATAATTATAATTATTTAATTGAAAATTCATCATATACCTGTTAAATAATTAAAGTAAATGTATACTGCTTTGCGAATCTTCTTGATAAGCGCCATCGGTTTCCTCTTCAACCCCCTCTGAAACTACAAATAAAAAAAATTACAAATAAATTTTAAAATGGGAATTCGAATCAAGTCGGATCCGAAAGCGAATTGAGACCCGACAACGACGCTCACCTTCTTCGAGCACGAGCAGTGAAGAGCCTGACGAGCTCGTGGGTGGACATGTCGAGAAGCTGATCGAGACCGACGCCTCGGAAGCTGAACTTACGGAACGCCCTCCTCTTCGGCTGCCCAGTCGCATCGTCAGCCATGCATAGGACCGGCCCTGAGATCCGGATTGCCCTAGCCAAACTCACGTTTTGTTGCCCCGTAGTAAAAAAATTTAATACTAACAACAAAAAGTAAAAGTAAAAGCAAATAAAATAAATTTACGCAAAGCCATGGAAAGCACCAAATGTACACTAAGCCATGGAAAGCAATTTATGCAAAAATATTTCATGATTTAAATAAAAAAATCAATCTAGAAACTAAAAATTTTGTAAGCTTCAACAAAGTTATAGAACCCAAAAACTAAATCTAAAAGCATAATTTGATGCAATCATAGAACCCAAAAACTAAATTTACTTACCACACTGTTGCAGCAATGACAGTATATTCCAGAATCTTTTATATACCCATCAAGTAGTTTCTGTCAATAAAAGAAACTTGTTAGTGAAAAAGAAGAAACATATAATGGTAAACTCAAGCAATAAAAACAGTAATTGATTATTAAATACTTGGCCTCGAACATAATACCTACTTTGGTTCCCTCATGTAAAATGTCATCTATGAACACCAACTTGTTGAGGCCCAGATCCCTTCACAAATGACAATTCAGATAATTAAGTTTAAGTTAAAGCACAAAAATTGTAGAAATCAATGCATATTAATTAAATATATCCACTTTTTCTGTGAAGATGTCCTCCTATATAGGCCAGTGCAAATGTACAGACAAATCAGTCTAAAACATGTTAGGTATGTTGTAAGGAGCTGTCTTTATGTTGCAAGGATCTATCTTTGATAAAAGCATGAATACCTAACTCAGCTTCAGGCCCTACAAAAGGAGAAGGTATCTTTTCTTCCTCATTGCCAAATTCATGTAATTTTTCACTTCCATAATAACAATTATAGAATAGTTGGTATTTAACTACTTTGTCCTAAGGTTTGGGTACTCATTGAGAACTACCAAATGCATTCCAGGACATGTTGTATACTTCAACATGAAACATGTTGATTATATACAATAAGAGTACACTGTCTACGCTCAATATATCTGTATCCTCTGTTTACACCCACATCCTTGAGTCTCTCAAACTGCAAGTCTGCAACCTATATAAGCCCCTTGGTAATAATAAAACCACTAAGTCTAGTCTGGTCAAATGTGAGATTAAACAACAAATTCAGAACATTCAACATACTTTCTTACTAAATTCATTATGTACTCTGCAATACTAACTTAGTCACGGAAAGTGATGGTTTTGTGATTCGGCCCTCAGAACTAACCCTGTCATCATTATATCCTCGGATTCATCCCTTCCGATCTCAACTCGTATGTATACTTTTTATTTCTTTCAGTTTGGTTCTCTCGTGTTACCTCATCTATCAAGCCTAGGATTCTTCTAATGCTACTAGAATCAATAACGCTATGCACAAACAATTAGTTTAACTAAAATGACAGAAACTTCTGCAGTGATTAACATATCGAACAAAACATGTAAAATTCTTTAGTTATTATTATAACCACATCATATGCAGGTACAAACTGAATAAATTAATCAAATGAAAGCAAGAGAAATCATAATCAAAAGAAGCAAGGCACCTTGACTACTACAAGACATAGGATGCTTCTATAATAAATTTCACACCTTCATTATTTTTTTGCTTGCTGAAATAGTCAGTCAATGACAGTAAATTTGTCATAACTCTGAAGCTTATACATGATCGTTGAAAGAATAATAGGTCTGAAATGGAAAAAAAAAAGGTTAAGGTGACCAATGAGTATACTTGTAAGCCAGGTAGTGGGGAGAGTCAACGACCATGTCCATGTAGCGTTCACAAGGTTTATATCTGAATGTCATCCAGTCCGATTGGGCATTCAGCATCTTCACTTTCTGCAAGTGTACATATAAGATTACCCAATTTAGGCAAACTCTGTCTATATATCTATCTATCTATCTATCTATCAATATAGATATACACATACATACACATACATATATATGGGCAAACTCTATCTATCTATCTATCTATCTATTTATATAGATATATGCATACATAAGTACATACATATATATGAGTGAAAAGCTTACTGTTACCATACATACGATAAGAAAATATAGCTAGTAAGCATGTTACCAAGTCACCCCCGGGTTCCTGAGCTCACCGTAATAAATTGAGGAGGATTATCAATGCTCGTAGAGCCGAGGATGATTTCCCTCGTCAACTTTGCTGTTAGTTTGTGAACTGCTCGTAGCTAGCAATGAAATATGAAAAGTCAAATAAGAATTATTCAAAAGTAAAAGAAGAAAGTATGCCATTGCAAAGGTATTGAAGAGCATATACATACTTCAGATCTAGTAGCTCCGCCAATAATAAAGATAAAAATGCATTGGCCCATCTTTTTAAAATCACTCGATGCATTCCTCAGTACTGAATCACTGTTAGAGTCACTCAAACATTAGTAGACAAACTCACTTGTCTATGATGAAATTTTCTGAGCTGGACAAACTCATTAGTCAGGACTCATCAGGACTCAGGATTAAATAATTAAATAGCTCATATGTGACATATTTCCTAGGTGATTAGAATAAACTGAAATCTACCTCGAATACCCGTCATCAGAATTGCGAGGCCTATCCCATGTAGCAGTTCGTCTTGATCTCATGGAGTGGGCAGTTGTTACATGAACAGGGCTTGACGTACTCTGTGAAGTTCCATGGAAAGTAGGGCTTGGGTCATTCATACACTGGTAATCATTCGAAGGTAACGCACCTATGCTAAGTTTCTCAATCAACTCCTGCAAAAAAACAATTTGTAGTATTATGTAATATTTCACAAGAGAATAGATTAATAACAGAACACATATCTTCACATACAAATGCCAGGAACAATGTATCCTTAAATATGTAGGGAAGGAAACATCTCATCATTGAACCACCATTTTTTCCCCGTGAAACTAACCCACTAGTATTTCAAAAGTTTAGAAGGCATATCTTGATCTAACTTGTGAAGTAGTTCAGGTTATGGTCTAATATGGGAAAATTTGGGTAATACATGCTCATACTGCTCAGAAATTTTGATAATTGATACTAGTTTTTATGTGTAAATACGACAGAAAATTTCTGAGCAGAATGTCCTTTAAACAAAAAAAATTCTTCCCTTTTCAGAAGGCAATAAATCTTGTATATATTATCAAAACTTCATAATTTGCCATTATGGAGGTCAAGATGTAGAGAACATTTGTATCAAGGGGTGATTGTCAAAATCGCTTCTAGTTCATACTGTAGCACCAAATTTGCTCTCTTGACTTTCAAGCATTAAGATTGATTGCTAATCTATGTTCCTCGACATGTATTCTTAAGCGCCACTTTAAAATGTGATATCAACTAACTGCAGTTTATTCCTAGACATATATTCCTTAACCAAACTGCAATTTATCCTCACTTAATTATAAGAAAGCAAGCAAGCAACAATATCAACTAACTGCACACAATTGGCGTCGTCCAAAATCATATTGTTTAAGACTGTGGCCCAAACATTGTTTTCTGTATCCATATTGTTTGATTTGTTTCTAGTAAAAATAAGACAAACATCATACGAATAAGCAATGTATCACAGTTTTGATACCTAACTGTCTTAAATTTCTCAGAGATCTAAGAAAAGAAAAACCGTCTCGTCTAAAAATTCACAGTAAATCAAAATTCACAGTTAATCACATTAAATTGAAAGAAGAAAACGAAGAGAAGAATAGTAGATATAATACCTTTTGATTGAGACTGGAGAGGAAGGACCGAAGGAGATTAGAGACGTTGGATTTCAATTAGGGCTAGGGTTAGGTTTAGGATTTTAATGGAAAGGATGAGCCGTCGCCGTGGCCGTTGGAAGGTCGGTGGAGAAGGAGCTACAATCGGAGGAGCGAGGAGCGGTGGAGGATTTCCGGTTTCGGATCGGGGATGGGAGAAAGAGAAAGAAAAAAGAAAGAGAGAACAAAACTGGAAGAGGAAGAGAAAGAAGAGAGTTATAAATTTGTTTTACACATAGGTCCTTAATAAATTTAATTTTACTATATAAATATATATATTGAATTTTTTTAAAAATTTTGTTGCCCCGTTAAAGGGGTTGCCTAAGCCCATCGGCTTGTTGGGCTTACCCCTGGGCCGAGCCCCCTAATAACAATACAATTTTTTTATGCGCAAAATATGTGCATATATTTATAAGAAAAATAAAAATTCGGAGGCCCTAAAATTTAAAAAAAAATCCGGAGGCTTGAGACGGTCGCCTTACCTGCCTCGAGGTGGGACCGGCCCTGCTTGCAAGTTGCAAATGGCTCTATTTGGTTTGAAAAAAGAATTCAATTGGAAACCCTATCATCTGCCTTTCTACACTCAACGACATGGATTGGAGGCGAAAGAAATGCATGCATCTCAATGTCCTCACAGGGGCGTATCTGAGTTTCAGGGGGGGGCTAAGCAAGTTTTAAAATGAGGCCCTTTGTAACTTTACAAAATAAAAAATTAGAATTATTTAAATCAAACAAACTTTGAGCCTGGAAGACAAACTACTTAAATGAAATCAAATTTATATATATACTAGTTGAAATTTACCGTACACCAAGTGCACGTGACTTGGTGCACATAAATGTTGAATATTCTAACTATTCTAGTTAACAAGTTAGATAGACAAAACACACATGCATTTAGCACACCAATATTCTTCAAACTAAAAATTCGACTTAGTCAATCATCTTAATAAGCAAACTATGAATTTCAAATTTTTTCAACAAGCTCATCGAAATCAGATTTCAAGCAAGTATCAAGAACCCAAGTTTAATCAAATGGATCAAAATTTGTACGATGTAAGAGAGATCTATATCAGTAATAGTTTCAATTAAAACATAAATATCTAAAACACTCGTTATCTCAGATAGCGATGAGGTTTTAACCTGTGTTATTTTGATAAATACTTTCGAAAGTGTGTCAGTTTGGTAAATACTTTTAAAAAGTGGGTCATTTTGGTAAAAAAAATTCTAAGTAATAAGTTCTTAATCATTTTTAACACTATGGGAATAACATATTAAGAATTATACTTCCGCGCTTATATCTTTTATTGTGATTTTGTATCTGAAACAATTTATTTTTAGTATTTTTTTTAAAAACAAATTGATTTAAGAATGGAAAAATGGAAAACTAACAATATGGTGTTCATATTTTCAACATTATTATTTTTACATTTCGACAATAAGCTTCAAAATTTTCAAAATTGACTTTTGTTGAACAAGCTTTGCAAACAATGTACCATGGATTTCTAACAGCTTTAACACTTTTGATCAAAACATTGCAATAGTAGTATTTTTGTCTTAAAATATTAAATAAAATTTGAAGACACCAAAATATTTATAGACATATAGAGAACTGAAAAAAATATTTAAAAATAATTTTATTATTTATAATAGCTCAGAAGAATCCCCGTCTGCACAATAGAGAATGTCAGATAGTTTCTCTTCTTGCACATCCATTACTTTTCTTTTGTTTATTTGCAAGGAATTAATTTTTATTAAAATTTCGTTACAGTTATCCTAAAACAAACAAAAAAGTAATGGTAAATAATACTCCAAACGACAAAAATTAAAGAATTAAATATACAAAATAAATTAACTGGTGCTGCAAATGTTGTGGCAGGATCTGCGTATGCTAAGATTGGAGCCACTAAGGTCATTGTGTCTATGTGAGTATATTTATATATTAAATATGTTGGTTCTTTCGAATTTATTGTGTGCAAACTATCTTTATTGGGTGAGAGATAATGTTTATAGTATACGTGCATATAGGAAGTAATCTGAGAAGGCACTTAGTTTGCTTGAGATCCCATGGAAAACAAAGAATCCATGTGATATAAAGCATAAGGAGGTTAATGTGCATATAGGATGGACTATATTTGTTTTTTTTTTTTTTGAGGAAAAGGTGGAATAAGGCCACCCTGTTTCATTAATAAGCAGGATGGACTATATTTGTTGAGGTTTGTTTGTAGAGTTCTCACTTTTAGGTCGGAGTTCGGACTTTTCAGGTGAGAGGTTGTCTGGTTTCATCGCTCTTAGGTTCAAAATACTGACTCGAAGAAGAAACATAATGCATTCTCATATCATTAACATCTAAATTTGTATGAAACCTCTTAAATTCTATTATTGATATCTCAGTCAGCATAGTACATTCGTTAACAACATATTATTCAAGCAATTAGAATAATTTGAAAGATCATGAAAACATGAGCACCCAGTTGCGAAGACTGACCTTATACAATTATAGCTTGCTTCAACAAAATATAATTATAAATTCTTGAATCAATAACAAAATCGATTCCTCCAATTTTTCTATTTTTGACATTAGTGCTCAACCTCATCGTGACATTTTCAGGTCTTTATCTTCATCTGCATCACATGTACCCAATATGCTTGTGCATTCACCCTCAATTCTCGGTTTACAAAGTGACTGGAGAGCTACCAAACTCAGAGTGCCTCATAATTAGATCCTTGAGGCACCGCTCTTCCATATTTTACAACTGCGGATAAAAAAAAAACGATATCCATAAGGAGAAGAAAATAAACCAGCAAGCAAAGTAGTTCAAGATAACACGAAGAAACACTAAAATGAAAGTATCATAAGATTCCCGAGACTATTCAGTAGTAAGACAAGTATTAAGACAACAGTAACAAGGGGAAAAAAAATTTGATGTCAATTTTTTCAAAGAAAGTAAACTTTCACATAAAACCGAATTCTCATTGTCATTAGCTACTCTTTTTATGTGCTAAAGAGTTTAAACTGAATGGAAAAGATAGAGACTGTTTTACTATTCAGAACTATGTCTGAAAATTTGTTGATAATCACTTATTTTATTTACAGTCTTCACTATGTTAAAATAAAAATTCTGAAACAAATAAATTGTTCTAATAAGCCACGCTACGTTGTTTGCTAAAAAAACTTTTCCAATATTGACACAAGTTTTGTAGTGGGTCTCATTGCTACAAGATACTTCATTGGTGTGCTTTTAACAATTGGTAACGTTGATGCGAATGGTGGGTCATTATGTTGGTTCTGGTTTTATCAATTGGTTTTGCCATTGCTTATTAGACTGACAAAAATTACGTCCTTTTAGCCACTTGACAAAGGTTGCTTAAACCAACACATATTAGTAAGGCAACTGGTTTTTGCTTACAGAATGAACCACTTAAAGGAAAGAAGGTATGGAAGGTGAATTTAGCAATGAGACTAATTTTTGAAAAAAACAAAGCCTGTGAAATTCTTTATAGGATTCAAAAGTAACAAACTAACAAAAAAAATACTGCAAGCAAAGGTTTAAAAAGTAGATAATCCTGAAAAACCTAGTTTGATGAGCTTAAGATTATTGATGATAGGTAGATAAATAAACAAAATTAAATTAGATAAAATGTCTACCATATGCACTGGCATGAGTCTCAAAAACCTGCCTGATGGTTGCAGAAGGTAGGTACTCATAATCATGGCTCCTCAACTTTAATGACCACTCAAGACCTAGTTTCACATCTAAAACATCATTGAGCTAGCTCCTGGACATAATATTTGCACTGTGCCGAAGAATATCTAAAGTCACCAAAATATGTACAAAGTATGGTAGTAACAACTTAAAAACAAATAGATTTACCTCAGCATAGATAAATACTGCACAATCCAATTGTCTTTGTTCCTGAATGATTTTCATGTGACCCATACCTTTAATTACTTAGTACCTATAAAATGAATGGCCAAATCATAGCATGCCATAAATCAACATACTTAGTCTTTATTGTACGAATGAGATTGTCTGGTAAAATATTAGTAAAAATTGAACAAGAATGAAAGGTAACAAAGTAAAAAAAAACAAAAACAAAAAATCAAAAAGCAACCTAATGAAGTAGAGGTACACAATAGCTTTTTTAATCTTTTTTTTTTGGGTGGGAAAACAGACAATAGTTGAAAACGTGAAATGGAAACAAGGAAGTGTTCTTCCATCATATTCAAATTGAATCATATGGGCTTGCAGGAACACTATGGGAGTATAAACAATTTTAATTCTGGTTTGGGCTCACTTGATTCAAAAGTTGCTGATTACATTTCTTGAATTTGCAAGATGTATAAACTTTTAATACTCTTATTGTCTACGAGGCCTTCACTTTTTCTCTGTTTTATTCCCTATCTTTTGTTCTCATTTATTATGAGATTGAGGTTGCATAAATGTCAAGCATCTAATTCAATTTCTTCATTCAAAGCACTTTATCCTCCATGTTCGCAACTGTGCACTTTAAAATGTTTTACTTAAAGCTAAGATGCACTCTAGTTCTGCATAAGTAGAACTTGTTGTCGAATAGATAAAATTAAATGCAACAGAAAAACACTCTTAAATCTTGTATCTAATGAATAGATGTGGAAGCCACAATAACTCATAATTAATGAGGATCCACTCAATGCACAGTGTCTCTTACCTGTGATTATCGAGGATACTAAAGAGTCTTTAGTAATCATGAACATAATTTAACAGGTAAAGGCTTTAATTTAATTGCAAAAGGTACAAGATCTATCTAGATTTTGACAACATGGTTATTTCCTATTTTCTGCTGACAAGTTATAAATAACAGCAGTAGTGGTCTTTTGAATGACAACATCTTCTAGTTAGTAAATCTGAGAAAGCAAATCTACTAATTGCTTTTGTGCTACTGATGGGAGGATAGTACTCAGCCACAAAAGAACCATTCCCTTTGCCCAAAAAAATACACACAACAGTAATATAAATGTAGGCTATGTTTGTTACTGTTGTGAAAGAAAAGTGTTGTGAAGCAAAAATGGTTTGCCTTGATTATTCTGAGGAAACAAACACTACTCAAATAAAGCTGGAAGCATCTCTTGAGGTTGGATCAGAAAAAGGAGCAAAAGAATATGTTTGCTTTAAACCAATTGTTACTTGGTTCCATACTTCAAAACTTCAAAAGCAATTCAAAACAGGGTCGTAGTTCTGTCAGATTCAGTTTCAGATACAGGTTGTCCATCTTAGCTTGGAGTTCGAACTTTTCAGGTGAGAGTTTGTCTGGTTTCATCGCTTTTAGGTTCAAAATACTGACTCGAAGAAGAAACATAATGCATTTGTTGTTGGAAATCTAGTACCTAAATTAATAGATAAACTAGACACAAATTATAAAAAACCTCGCAAGTGCACGAATCGAATCGTAGTAATAGCAAGGGTCGATCCCACAGAGATTGTAGACTTCAACTAACTAATCAATAGAAAATAATAAAAATCATAATGAGTTGTTTTAAAAGTCTAAAAGGAATAAAAAGATTAAAACTAAGAAGGAATTGTTGAATCACAAATATCTCTTGAATAGTTGGGTTGTTGATCTCCACCAATAGTTAGTAATGCTAATTTGCCTTCTGAATTTACTTCCAATTACTCATGTTGTTCACTTCAAGGGCATGGTATCTACTCCTTAAAGTATTGTTTCCCTAAGCCAAGAATTAGGCATGGTATCTACTCTAATTCGTTTCTTTCCATAAGTATCTAGCAGGGTATCTACTAAGTTATACTTAGAGAAAACATCAGAACAGTGGAAACGAACAAACACTTAAAGTTCTAGAAATTGGTATCAGATCTAGATCCTCTAAGTTGATTGAACCAAGAACCCCTAAAGATTCCTTTGTTACAAATTATGAGCACGAGATTCGGTCGTCTCAATATGCTTCATATAACAGATTTAGATAAATGATAACATAAACTTGATATTCTCACGTGCTGTATGTCAGTCGACTGGCTCTCACCTCAGTCGACTGCTCTCAGACTTCAAGATCCAAGTTTGATGATCATTAATCTATGTCAATTCAACCAGATTCAATCAATAAGTAATTAGAATATCTCAGAAGAACATAGCACTACATAACTACGGTTTCGATCTACCCAACTATGAAATTAGTTCCACATAATAATACTTTTATTGCTTAACAAGTTCAAATACATGATCAACATAAAAGAATAAAGAGAGAAGAAGAAATAAACTAATGGATTCCGGCAATATGGTCGACTGTCTGTCACACAGTCGACTGCCTTCTGGTTGCTGGGTCTTCTCTCTCCTTCTTCGATGATGATGGAGTGATGCACTGGTTGCTTGTTCAGGAACTTGGTGATTCAGTCGCTTCCCAGAGATATATCTGATCGTTGATGGAGTCGTGGATTGGAGAGAGGGGCCCTTTCAAGAGATGGTATTCTGATATTTATAGAACACGGCTGAGAATTAGGGTTTCCACTTTTTCAGGAAGATTCTTCTTTATTTGATTTGATGATTAATATCTTTCTCTTTTCTCCTTTCTTTCCTTATCTGTTCACCACGTCCACTTGGAAAATACCCTGTCTTTAGATTTGATTCGCTGTATAAAATCTTGATCCAAGTAGATTTGAATTTAGATGCAGGTATATCTTTGAAGATCTTATCTGTTTACTCCGCCGCAGACCAGTCGACTTGTCTTCGAACCAGTCGACTGAGTCGAGACTTCTGAAGATTTCATCTTTGATCATACCAGTCGACTGTCTTTGGGAATAAGTCGACTGTGACGATAGTTGTGGAAAATCAGCTTCCCTGTCCAGTCGCCTGGTTGAGGAACCAGTCGACTGATCCTCTGCAGTTTGCTGTGTATTATCCTTGAAGTCCTGAATCTGCTTCGTTTTGCTGTTACAAGCTGTTTCCTATGGAAAAGAGAGAATAAGAGTTAAATACCATATATAGAGCTTTTAAATATCCAATTATATTAAGATTGTTGCTCTAAAAAGTGAATAATAATGTGTTCATCAAATACCCCCACACTTAGCTTTTGCTTGTCCTCAAGCAAACTAGAATTATGAATAGGGAGAATAATAATAACAATAGATTCAACCACCAAGATTTCTTATTATGTGGACATCAAAATGAAAAATATAAAACTACAAACAATTTCAGATAAAGTAAAATTAAACAGACCCACTTTCTCTAGTGCAATTGTTCAGTCATAATCCCCAAACTTAATCATATTTGTCATGCGATTAATGTAGTTATAGTATGCATCTACTCAGTCTGTGATTATCCCTTTTCTCTACTACAAATCCAGTAGCAAACTAGAGTTGTTTTTTTTTTTTTTTTTTTTTTTTTTTTTTTTTTTTTTTTTTTTTATAGTCTCTTCTTTAAAGTTGTCACTTGTCTTTTGACGCGAATGCGAAACATTTGTGATGTATCCACCCGGTTACTCAACAAGTCACAAACATTAAAGTGCTTTGCATACTCATATTTCAAGTTGCCGTTTGACGTAAAGGTAAACATTGGTGATGAATACCCCTAGTTACTAAGCCCTCAAAACATTGGAGTAGACTGACTTTATTCAAATATATATACATATATTGTATCACTCTATTTACTTAAACTCGATTTAGGACTAGATCTAAAGGGAATAATTATCAGAAAAAGCATCACATTTGTTTATTATGTATAATCGCATGACTCGCACAATTTTGTAGGGAATTATGAAACTCAACAATCCTAAAGTAAATAAGTATCCTTACTCTTACTTTATAAGAAATTGTTTATCTAAAAAAATTCAAAGATTCCAAATATAACTAACTAATACCCCCACACTTAGATAGAACATTGTCCTCAATGTTCGCACAAAACATAAGATATAGGCATGTGTTACCATCTAGTAAGGAGAGACTGAAAAATAAAAATAAAAATGAATAATAATGAATAAAATAAAGGGAAAGTGTAAATACTCCCCTGAAAGTTGGGTTGCCTCCCAATAAGCGCTGTGTTTCATGTCTTCAGCTAGACATGATGAGTTCATGCAATGTATTGAATGGTTTGAAGATTCACATCTTCCTCTTGCGGTTCTAGACTCATCTCTATGTATGGCTTCGCCCTGTGTCCGTTCACCTTGAATGTTTGATTACGTTCTTCGCTGTGAACTTCCAATGCACCATGTGGAAAGACTTTTGTGACAATATATGGTCCATACCATCTTGACTTGAGCTTGCCTGGAAAGAGTCTTAATCTTGAGTTGTAGATCAATACCTTTTGTCCTTCATAAAACTCCTTCCTTGCTAATTGTTTATCATGGTAGAACTTAGTCCTTTCCTTGTATAGCTTGGCATTTTCATATGCATCGTGCCTCAATTCTTCAAGCTCATTTAGTTGCAATCTCCTTTTGTCACCTGCCTGTTTCATATCAAAGTTGAACTTTTTGATAGCCCAATAAGCTTTGTGTTCTAATTCTACCGGCAGATGACATGCTTTTCCAAAGACCAAACGGTATGGTGACATGCCAATGGGTGTCTTGAAAGCGGTTCTATAGGCCCATAATGCATCGTTCAAGCGTAGTGACCAATCCCTTCTGCTTGGATTGACTGTTTTTTCCAAGATGCTCTTGATCTCTCTATTGCTAAGCTCCACCTGTCCACTGGTTTGAGGGTGATATGGAGTACCCACTCTATGTGTAATCCCATATTTCTTCATTAAAGAAGCAAATGGGTAGTTATTGAAGTGGCTGCCTCCATCACTTATTATTGCTCGTGGTGTACCAAACCTAGTGAAAATGTTCTCCTGCAAAAACTTGACAACAACTTTGTGATCATTAGTTCGTGAGGGGACAGCCTCGACCCATTTAGACACATAATCCACACCAACAAGTATATATAAATAACCAAATGAGTTAGGAAATGGACCCATGAAGTCGATTCCCCAAACATCGAAAAGCTCGATTACTTGTATGTTGTGTAGTGGCATTTGGTTTCTAGAAGAGATGTTGCCTGTCCTTTGGCATTTGTCGCAAGTCCTGCAAAAAGAAAAAGCATCTTTGAATACTTTAGGCCAATAAAAACCAGATTGCAATACCTTAAGTGCTGTTCTCTTTGGCCCAAAATGTCCTCCACATGCATATTGGTGGCAATGTTGTAGAATACTCCTTTGTTCCTCGTCTGCCACACATCTTCTTATAATTTGATCAGAGCAAAATTTGAATAAATAAGGATCATCCCAATAATAGTGTTTGCTCAGATCCACCAATCTTTTCCTTTCCTGATGTGTCATACCTGGAGGAAAAACATGAGCAGTTAGAAAATTGACAATATCAGCAAACCAGGGTAGTTGTTCAGAGAGATAAGTCGACTGGTTGAGGGACCAGTCGACTGCCCCGAGGGTGTGAATATTTATTGCAAATAATTGTTCATCTGGGAAATTTTCATTCAGCGGGGGCACATTTCTCTCGTCCTCGTGCAGTAATCTGGACATGTGATCTGCCACAACATTGTCGCATCCTTTCTTGTCTCTAATCTCAAGATCGAATTCTTGAAGCAACAGCACCCATCTGATCAACCTAGGCTTAGCTTCCTTTTTAGCCAACAAATATCTCAAAGCAGCATGGTCAGTGAAAACAATAACTTTAGAACCAATTAAATATGATCTAAACTTCTCTACAGCAAATATAACAGCCAACATTTCTTTTTCAGTAGTGGAATAATTTAGCTGTGCATCGTTTAGAGTTCGAGAAGCATAGTAAATAACATGAGGTTTCTTATTGATTCTTTGGCCTAGAACAGCCCCTAAGGCATAATCACTTGCATCACACATGAGCTCAAAAGGATGGCTCCAATCTGGTGCCATGACAATAGGTGCCGAAATGAGAAGAGTTTTCAATGTATTAAAAGCATTTGTACATTCTTTTGTCCATATAAACTCAACATCCTTAGCTAACAAGTCACAAAGGGGTTTGGAGATTTTTGAAAAGTCTTTTATAAATCGTCTATAAAAACCTGCGTGTCCTAGAAAACTCCTAACACCCTTAACTGTAGTGGGAGGGGGTAGTTTTGATATGATGTCAATTTTTGCCTTGTCTACCTCGATTCCCCTTTTGGACACCACATGTCCCAACACAATACCTTGTTGTACCATAAAATGGCACTTCTCCCAATTCAGCACTAAATTGCATTCTTCACATCTTTTAAGCACCAGCTGCAAATGGTTAAGGCATTCATCAAAACAAGATCCAAAAACACTAAAATCATCCATAAATACCTCGATGAACCTCTCCACCATGTCTGAAAATATGCTCATCATGCATCTTTGAAATGTAGCTGGAGCATTGCACAATCCAAACGGCATCCTCCTGTAAGCAAAAGTACCAAATGGGCATGTAAAAGTGGTCTTTTCTTGATCTTCTGGAGCAATAGCTATTTGATTATAGCCACTATAACCATCTAGAAAACAATAATGACTATATCCTGCTAATCTTTCTAACATTTGATCAATAAAAGGAAGAGGGAAGTGATCTTTCCTGGTTTCATTGTTCAACTTCCTATAATCAATGCATACCCTCCAACCTGTGGTTACTCTTGTTGGGATAAGTTCATTCTCTTCATTTGTTACCACTGTAACTCCACTTTTCTTAGGAACTACATGTATAGGACTTACCCATTTGCTATCTGAGATAGGATAGATGATGCCAACATCTAGTAGCTTCAAAATTTCTGCTCTTACCACTTCCTTCATGTTGGGGTTGAGCCTTCTCTGTGCCTCTCTGCTAGGTTTTGCATCGTTTTCAAGCAGTATTCTATGCATGCATTTGGATGGACTTATTCCCTTGATGTCTGCAATGGTCCATCCTATTGCATTTTTGTGTTCTCGCAATACCTTCAGCAGCTTTTCTTCTTCCTGTGCAGTTAAGTTGGCAGCAATTATTACTGGTAGCGTCTGGTTCTTACCTAAAAAGGCATGTTTCAAATGATCGGGCAGCTGCTTGAGTTCTATGTCTGGGCGCTTCTGTACAGTCGACTGATCCATGTCAGCAGTCGACTTATCCTGTGTTTCTTGGTTCAGTCGACTGGTTAGAAGACCAGTCGACTTGCTCTGTGCACCAGGCGCCTGATCTGTAGAAAAACAAAGATTATCGGACACAAATTTTTCAAATACAGGACCAAGTTTACCTGGGTCTGACTGTGGAGTTTCAAGTTGATGTACTGTCTCTGCAATCTCCCAGTCATCGTATTCCTGTTCAACATGAGATAAAGTTAGAGATTGAGTGATTGTGGCTTGTAGTGGTTCAACGCTATGTACCTGAAATGTTTGATCAACAATCTCCTGCACCACATCAATATTATAGCATTCATGATCATCTTGTGGTAATTTTAGTGTATCAAACATTTTAAATTCCACTTTTTCTCCGTTTATCTTCATACTTATAATGCCCTTTTTAACACAAATTTTTATATCAGCTGTACTCATAAAGGGCCTACCTAATATGATCGGTAGAGATGATGACATTGAAGATTCCTCCATATCTAACACAACAAAATCAGCAGGCAAAATAAAATCATTTACCTGAACTAGGACATCTTCTAAAATACCTCTAGGTCTTTTGATGCTGCGATCAGCCAATTGCAAAGTGATGGATGTTGGCTTGAGTTCCCCCAATCCAAGCTTTTCGTAAACAGAATAAGGAAGAAGGTTGATGCTTGCCCCCAAGTCTAACAGTGCTTTTTCAAAGAAGTGCTCACCAACTTTGCAAGGAATGGTGAAACTACCTGGATCTTTCAGTTTAGGTGGTAGTTTTCTTAATAATACAGCGCTCACTTCTTCTGTCAAAGCCACATCCTCCTTAACCTGAAATGTTCTTTTGTGAGTACAACAGTCTTTCAAAAATTTGGCATAAGAAGGAATTTGTTTAATAGCGTCAAGTAGGGGGATATTAATTTCTACCTTTTTGAGAGTTTCAAAGACGTCAAATAAATGTTGTTCTTTCTTTTTATTGACTAACCTTTGAGGGAATGGTGGTGGAACTGTCCCTACTTTTTCACTTACCTTACTTGAACCCAAAGCTTTTGATGGTTGTTTTTCTGATTTGTCTGTGCAGTCGACTGGTTTGTAAGAACAGTCGACTGGTTTACTGGCTGGCTTGTCTGTGTGTGTTCCAACCATGTTGTCAATTATCTTACCATTTCTTAGGGTTGTGACTGCTTGGAGCTGTTCTTGACCTCCTGGGTTTGGTATGGTTTGTGAAGGGAGTTCACCTGCCTTTCTTTCGCTTAGCTCTTTTGCAATCTGACCAATTTGGGTTTCCAACTTCTGAATTGCTTGTCCTTGTTGGTTGCTTGTTTGATGTTGTTGTTGGAGCAATTGAAGAACAGTGGTTTCAAAATCCAACTTCTTTTGTTCTGGAGCTGGTCTTTCAAACCCACTTCCCATCTGAGGGTTCCTTGCATGTCCTTGTGTGAATTGATTCCCTTGATTATTTTGATTATTGCTCCATGAGAAGTTTGGATGATTCCTCCATCCTGGGTTATATGTGTTAGAGTATGGATTGTTCTTTGGTGGAAATACTCCTCGACCCACATAGTTTGCATGCTCCTGATCTGTGAAAGTAGACATGGGACATGTATCAGTTGTGTGATCTAAATGAGAACAAATTGCACACATTTCATTTGTTTGATTTTTAACTCCACCCATTGTCGACATTGCATTAACAAGCATATCAATTTTTTTATTCATGTTTGCCATTTCTAATTGAATGTTATTACTATTAGAGATCTCGTAAACTCCCTGTTTTTTCGTAGGTCCCCTTCTTGTTGAGAATTGTTGGGAGTTCTCGCTGAGTTCTTCAAAAAGTTCAATGGCTTCTTCTCCACTTTTCCTCATCAAAATTCCATTGCAAGCTGCATCCACAATTGCCTTATTAGTATCATTTAAACCTTCATAAAAAGCTTGTACCTGATCATCCTTAGGCAGATTGTGAGTAGGACACTTGAGAAGCTTGCTTTTGAAGTCCTTCCATGCTTCGAAGAATAGATCTCCATCTTTTTGTTGGAAGAGTTGAATCTCCCTTTTTAACTGTTTGGTCTTTTGGGCTGGAAAGAATTCTTTCAAAAATTTCGTTGCCAATTGCTCCCATGAATTAATTGATCCTGGTTCCAAAGAATTATACCACAACTTAGCATTAAGTTTTAAAGAAAAAGGAAACAAGATTAACCTGATTTGTTCAGCGGTAAGCCCTTGGACGCTCTGTGTCCTGCAAAGATCGAAAAAGTCTTGCAAGTGAAGATGAGGCTCTTCATCTGGTTTGCCACTAAAGTGGGGAACCATACTAAGTAAATGAGGAGATAGGTGCATGTTCCCTGTAGCATTAGGTTGAAAGGCAATGCAGGAAGGTTGTTCAATATTCTTAGGAGTGAATTTGTCCTGCATTGGTACTCGATTGTGTATTTCTTCAGCCATTGTTGTCTGTGAGAGTAGTCCCTGTGCAGTCGACTGTCTCCTGGTACTAGTCGACTGATTGGCTGCAAAAAGTTTACCTAGTTTGTGCAAAGTTCGTTCTGTTTCTGCGTCAATAGGTAGTAGTTCTGGATGAAGTGATCGTCTACCGTGTATTCACCAAAGCCCTGTAACCTAAAAGAAAAATTATTAATAAAAGAAAAGAAAAACTAATAAAAATTCTACTGACTTGTAAGTTAAAATACTAAACAATCCCCGGCAACGGCGCCAAAAACTTGTTGTTGGAAATCTAGTACCTAAATTAATAGATAAACTAGACACAAATTATAAAAAACCTCGCAAGTGCACGAATCGAATCGTAGTAATAGCAAGGGTCGATCCCACAGAGATTGTAGACTTCAACTAACTAATCAATAGAAAATAATAAAAATCATAATGAGTTGTTTTAAAAGTCTAAAAGGAATAAAAAGATTAAAACTAAGAAGGAATTGTTGAATCACAAATATCTCTTGAATAGTTGGGTTGTTGATCTCCACCAATAGTTAGTAATGCTAATTTGCCTTCTGAATTTACTTCCAATTACTCATGTTGTTCACTTCAAGGGCATGGTATCTACTCCTTAAAGTATTGTTTCCCTAAGCCAAGAATTAGGCATGGTATCTACTCTAATTCGTTTCTTTCCATAAGTATCTAACAGGGTATCTACTAAGTTATACTTAGAGAAAACATCAGAACAGTGGAAACGAACAAACACTTAAAGTTCTAGAAATTGGTATCAGATCTAGATCCTCTAAGTTGATTGAACCAAGAACCCCTAAAGATTCCTTTGTTACAAATTATGAGCACGAGATTCGGTCGTCTCAATATGCTTCATATAACAGATTTAGATAAATGATAACATAAACTTGATATTCTCACGTGCTGTATGTCAGTCGACTGGCTCTCACCTCAGTCGACTGCTCTCAGACTTCAAGATCCAAGTTTGATGATCATTAATCTATGTCAATTCAACCAGATTCAATCAATAAGTAATTAGAAGATCTCAGAAGAACATAGCACTACATAACTACGGTTTCGATCTACCCAACTATGAAATTAGTTCCACATAATAATACTTTTATTGCTTAACAAGTTCAAATACATGATCAACATAAAAGAATAAAGAGAGAAGAAGAAATAAACTAATGGATTCCGGCAATATGGTCGACTGTCTGTCACACAGTCGACTGCCTTCTGGTTGCTGGGTCTTCTCTCTCCTTCTTCGATGATGATGGAGTGATGCACTGGTTGCTTGTTCAGGAACTTGGTGATTCAGTCGCTTCCCAGAGATATATCTGATCGTTGATGGAGTCGTGGATTGGAGAGAGGGGCCCTTTCAAGAGATGGTATTCTGATATTTATAGAACACGGCTGAGAATTAGGGTTTCCACTTTTTCAGGAAGATTCTTCTTTATTTGATTTGATGATTAATATCTTTCTCTTTTCTCCTTTCTTTCCTTATCTGTTCACCACGTCCACTTGGAAAATACCCTGTCTTTAGATTTGATTCGCTGTATAAAATCTTGATCCAAGTAGATTTGAATTTAGATGCAGGTATATCTTTGAAGATCTTATCTGTTTACTCCGCCGCAGACCAGTCGACTTGTCTTCGAACCAGTCGACTGAGTCGAGACTTCTGAAGATTTCATCTTTGATCATACCAGTCGACTGTCTTTGGGAATAAGTCGACTGTGACGATAGTTGTGGAAAATCAGCTTCCCTGTCCAGTCGCCTGGTTGAGGAACCAGTCGACTGATCCTCTGCAGTTTGCTGTGTATTATCCTTGAAGTCCTGAATCTGCTTCGTTTTGCTGTTACAAGCTGTTTCCTATGGAAAAGAGAGAATAAGAGTTAAATACCATATATAGAGCTTTTAAATATCCAATTATATTAAGATTGTTGCTCTAAAAAGTGAATAATAATGTGTTCATCAGCATTCTCGAAATTGAAACACAAACAGAGTTATACAAAAATTATGTAGATCAATTGTTTGTTTTTTTAGCAAGAACAGTGGGGAAAAAGTCCCCTAGGTTTCACTCACGTAGATTAATTGTTAAATTAGACAGACTAAACTCCATCAGGTTTGCAAATAAAATGACTGATATATACATATTAACACTTACTGTAAAAAGTACAGGGAGATAAAATAATTACCCATGATGAATGGGACGGTATTAAGACCACCCTGCTTTACATGTTGCTAGATTTCTTCTGCCTCTTCATCTACAAAATCCATCCTTCATCCTCACCAAAAGAAAGGCGAACAATTGAAATGAAGGTGGAGAAATAGGGGAAGAAAGATGTAACTATATATTTCACGGACTTGCTAACAAAACAACCACAACGGGATGCTTGGCTGCTAGCACATCTGCATAGGCATCTTACGACAAAACTCAAGTTTCAAAATAATGACCCCATCTGCACTTTTTGTAGAAGATTTCAACAATGGAATTAGCACTTGTTTTCATGTGAAGTGTCTTGCTGTCTGAATCTTGTCTGAAGTTTGTTGTATCATTTGGTTGTTATAATATACAGAGTCAAGCAACAATTTAGTTAGACACTGGCAGTCAAGACATTATGGGCAGGTAATACAGTAGTTGAATTGCAGCGGCAATACAAAGTCGGCTAGCAATACATTTAAATATCGTTTTTGAAATTTCAAAATAATTTAGCTAAGTACGAAGTAGTTTTATATAAAAGTTATTTCTCCATAAAAATAGATACAAATGAAGTCTTATGCTGTCCACAAAACATTTTTGGCTATTCTGTTCCAAAAGAAGGGCATCAACAAAGGACTGCAAACAGATTAGGCAGCCAAGTCTATTCAGTTCTAATAGTCCATAAGAAGCCTCCAAAAGCTATTCAGGACCACAAATATCAATGTGAAGACCTAGAAAGAAACTTTAGTTTTATATGTTTATGAAACACTCCCCAATGTAATCATGATTTATCATCGTCGTTTATGTAGTATAATATGAACTAAAAAGGCAATAAGAAATGCAGAAAATCAGTATTCACAAGATGCAGACTTTGCAAGTACATATTTGGAAAATAACCTGAAAAGGATATCTATACTATTATTAACCAAAGCCCCATTTTAGCTGCTTTTTACTATTATGCCCTCATAAACATAAAAGACTAAAAAAATACTCCCTCCGTTCCACTTTAAGTGATATTTAGGGGGTTTTTTCTTGTTTCACTTTAAGTGATATTATCCAATTTTTTTCCTTTTTTTTCCAAGAACACCCTTATTTATGTTGAAGTTTTATCTTAATTACTCATCTTAATCCTATCAACTATTCTTAGAAAATTGTAGTTTCAAGTTTCTAGATTTTATTTTCTCCAAAAATTTAATGCCAACTCCCCCTCACCTACTACTTGCAACTCTATATATTTTCCAAATCAAAAGTACTACTCCTAAATATGGGTTTGAAAACATTAATTACATTTTTTGATATGTGGGTTTGAAAACATTAATTACATTTTTTGAAATCAAAATTACTCCTAGTAATTACTCATAGAGACTTATTAATAAGGGTATAAAGGGAAAAAAATATTTATCTCACCCTTCCTTAATTTGTGTGCAAAACTCCTAAATATCACTTAAAGTGGAACGGAGGGAGTATAGGGTTAATATCAGAGGTCAAAAATGTAATTTGCATGTATTGGGAAAATATTTAATATGCATAGATTTGCATACCTGTCTGCATAGATTTAGGAAAATAATTAATAGTGTAGATTTGCATGTACTTGCATGCACATTAATTTATTCATAAGAAAGTTTCCTCCTATCAAAGCCAGCAGGTCTAACACATGCATGCAAATATCAAAATAAATAAATTGTGCATGCCTGTCTGCATGCATGCATGCAACCTCTTCGGCGATCTGCCCCTTCCTCAAAATCCTACACACCTTTATAGACGTGCATCGCACGTGCATTATACTAGTAGAAAGTATTATAACACATGATAAATGGAATGCAGTTAAGAAGAGGATAATGATCTCATTAGTTTTGTAAAGAACTTATTTTAGATTGTAAAAGGTTAAGCAATTAAACAACAAAAGAGTACATTTGTCAACCTCGGCTTTTGCAGATAACTATGTTTGGGTTTCCAACTGTTAAAACCTATGTGATTATTTGATCTCAAATCTTCATGTATTAAATTTGGACAGAATGATGGCGCGAATGATGGCGGCGGCGGCGGCGGCAGAGGGACGAGATATGGGGTTAGAGTTGTGGGGGATCAGAGGGATTGGGGGTTTCGAGGAAAAGCGTTGGGATTGGGAATGAAATTGGGGTTAGGGCTTGGGTTTTGAAACAGATTGAAGATTTATTTATATTTAGTTTTAAATATATAAACAAAATAAATGATCATAAATTAGTAATACCCTCTGATCAGTTTGATCAACAAAATGAACGAAGGGTTGTGATTGTCATTGGACAGATTTTTTTCTTCTTATTCTAGCTTTTATAATAGAAATATATTGAAGGAGAAACATGACTTGCCTTCGGTTTGCTCCTCATAGTACTTCCCTTTTAACTCCTTTCAAATTGTAGTATAGGTTATAACAGATATATCATTTCTTGTCTTCTTAATGTTGTACACATCATACACTTTCAAGTAACATAAGTATCACTATTTTTTTTCTCCTGCTCAAATTCATCTTTCCATCTAAGAGTGATGCGTTTTAATATTGCTGACAAGGGATAGTAAAAACAAGAATAAATAGCAAATTCATTAATTATTCAAGAGTATCATCTGATTCACATGATTATTTAAGACAATTAAGAAGTATAAAATTAACAAAAAATGTGGATAACTGTAAGCAAAGAACGCCCCAAGAATAGAAAAAAGTATAAACGGCATACCTTTTATGGGGTCATCAATCATCTACAAACTCCATGAACTAACATAAATAAAAACTATGTCAGCTCTCTAGTAGTTGCATACCTATAAAACTTCGAAGGAACTAAAACAAAGAGTAAAGAAGAATATAAGACATAATACCTGATTTGACCTGGTCTTCAACCTTTGTGAGAGGAAATCACCAAACCCAAATTAAGTTATTACTTAAGAAGACCTTGACGGAGTTGTTGACCCAGGCATGGACTCCAGCGAATTTTGTTCTAAAAGTCCTCCGAACTAATCCAAACTTTAAGAGAAGATCTAACTATTACTGAGGAAAAAGACAAAGGCCAAAAATTGCATCTTTTAGCAAGCAATCAATCAAACCTTACACAAATGCACAAAATTTAGATCTAGGATTCTTGATTTAAGATACCAGTTGGTCAGAGAAGCAAATTAATTATTGATGCTGTTTATTTTTGGGGGACGTGTGGATGCACCAGGTGTGAGTTCAGACTCAATTTGTATTGAAGGAGAATGCCGCTCGTCTGCCGATCTTCGGTTGACCTTCTGGGACCAACGATGAACTCGGAAAGATGTTGAAGGCTGGGCTCGGATCGGAAGGGTCGGATCCGAGGTCTTGTGTACCTGCAGACGGTCCTGAAACACCGGGGTTTATCCCGGTGGCGGACCCTCCGACGCTCTAGTCAGTCTCTGTGAGAGAGTAGCAATAACTAGGTATATTTAAGTGGCAAAAGATTCATTACCTCGAAAGGTGGGTGTGGGTCTAGTATTTATAGAGAATCCCAACCAGGTTTGGTTCCTCTTGGGGGCCGGGTCTGGATCCGAAAGCCCGTGGGCCTGACGTGGCAGAAGGCCCAGGGGGTTTAGGGCGGACGTGGCAATACCAGGAGTGGTATAGGGCTGACGTGGCGAAACCCTTGGTGGTATTTGGAGCTGACGTGGCCCATCGTGGGCCTCCTGTGCATCTGGGGGGGATCGGAGGGCCTAGGCTGCGCCAGGTCATCCTTCTGCCCCGCCAGAGAGGGGGGACGGCCTGCGGGACTGTCCCGGATCGGACTCCGAGGGCTACTGAGGCTCGTCGGTACGAGGAGGCCAGTACCGTGAGGGCAAATACGAGGTTCGGCGCCGACCCTGAAGTGGTTCGGAGCCGAACCAGGTTGCTATCTTTACCTTTCTGAGTGGGAGTTGTATTGGGCCCTGGTTGGGCCTCAGGCCATTTTTACCCTGTCACACAAGCCCCCCACTCCTGCGGGGGGTGCGGGAGCAAGCAGTGGAGGAGTGCTTATGGTTGTAGAAAAAATGGGAGGGCGAATCACAGGGCCTTCCTGGTGGTGCTGTCCTGAGGCTTGGATAGGACCTCGAGCTAGTCGAGGGTTTACGTGTAGGTGAAGGCGATGGCGAACCGTTGTATCTTCCGGAGAAGAGTACCCTGGTGTTCGACAGAACCTCGAGAGGTCGAGGGATTATGTGTCGACAAGGGTGATGGCGAGCCGTTGTTTCTTCCTGAGAAGAGTACCCGGGTGCCAGACCTGACCTCGAGCTGGCGAGGGATTATGGGTCGGTAAGGGTGAAGGCGAGCCGTTGTTTCTTCCTGAGAAGAGTACCCTGGTGCCAGACCGAACCTCGAGATGAGGGGGAATTATGGGCTGGTAAGGGTGATGGCCAGCCGGTGGATCTTCCGAAGAAGAGTACCCAGGTGCCAGACCGGACCTCGAGCTGGCGAGGGATTACGGGTCGGTGAGGGTGAAGGCGAGCCGTTGTTTCTTCCTGAGAAGAGTACCCTGGTGCCAGACCGAACCTCGAGATGAGGGGGAATTATGGGCTGGTAAGGGTGATGGCCAGCCGGTGGATCTTCCGAAGAAGAGTACCCAGGTGCCAGACCGGACCTCGAGCTGGCGAGGGATTACGGGTCGGTGAGGGTGAAGGCGAGCCGTTGTTTCTTCCTGAGAAGAGTACCCTGGTGCCAGACCGAACCTCGAGATGAGGGGGAATTATGGGCTGGTAAGGGTGATGGCCAGCCGGTGGATCTTCCGAAGAAGAGTACCCAGGTGCCTGACCGGACCTCGAGCTGGCGAGGGATTACGGGTCGGTGAGGGTGAAGGCGAGCCGTTGTTTCTTCCTGAGAAGAGTACCCTGGTGCCAGACCGAACCGCGAGGTGAGGGGGAATTATGGGCTGGTAAGGGCGATGGCCAGCCGGTGGATCCTCCGAAGAGGGGTGTCCTGGTGCCAGACCGGACCTCGAGCTGGCGAGGGGATTATGGGTCGGGCCGTTTGTGGGCGAACCGTTGTGCCTTGGGGCTGTTTGAGTAGGGTAGTCTGTTGTTTTCGCGGAGCATTTGGGGGCGCCCTGGGATCTGTGCAAGGTTCCCATTTCCTAGGTGCGTTAATGGCGCCGCCTAATAAATGTATGGCGCATGGTCTTCCGTCGTTTGGTTTTCCCCATGTCATAAAGGCCAGCGCCTGGGGGAGGCTATAAGTACCCCCCCCCTTTTTCTTTCTCGTAGAGGTTCAGATCAAAGCAAGGGTGGTCTGTTTGGCCCTTAAAGGTGTCTGCTTCGGCGGACGCCTGTCTCTTGATAATTTTTACCCCCGGTTGTGTCGGAGAGGTAGTTTCTTTGTCGCCCGGATCTTCTCTTGGATCTGATGGCCCTGATGTGGCGGCCAGATCCAGGGGGGATCCGGGCGAGAGGGACAACGACCGAACTTCGAAGGGTGAGCAGTTCGCAACTGTGGAGGTTCTATCCTTCCGAGAGAGATGAAGGGCATTCCGGGCCGGTTGTTTGCAACTGCGAAGGTTCCGTTGCTGGAGTAGGCTGGACTTTTGCAGTTGCATCAACTGGCTCGGAATGGTGCACTTCTTTCGGCCTTCGGGTGTTGATCTGCTTTCGACCGGGGTGCTTGCCGAGGGGGGCGTCTTGAAGCTTTGGGCCCCGGGTAGATGAGTCGTTCTCCCATTGGAGGCTGACTACTCTGCGTCTCAATAGGGCTCCAGGTTGAGGCGGTTTCTGTCTCACCCGGGAACAGTTCGAGTCTTCGGCCGATGACGCTGTAAGCCCCGAGCTGCTCACGGGTGAAAGGGGAACCGACCCAGTCTCGGAGCCCGGGACGTCTGTCTGAGGACGGCGCCTTAAATCTTAAAAATAAAAATGTTCCCTCCCCCGAATACTTCTTCCGCGCTGACCTCCTTGTCTGGCTGCCAGCCTGTCAATGGATGATGTCAGCATCGCACGTTTTGAGGATGTGGTGCGAATTCCTAGGCGGCAGTTGCATGTCAGATAGGTGAACAGTACTCGCGGAAATCGAGGAGTCGCTTTTATCTCCTATAAATAGTCCCCCCTCTCCCCTATCTGTCCACTCCTTTCTTTTTCAAAAAAAAAATTTTTCAACACTTCAGCGCTCATCTTTGCATCTTGCTGTACCAGGCTTGCCCTTCCAAAGTAACCCCAGGTGAGTTAGCAAGTCTACTTAGTTTAGGCACAGATGGACAGGGCTCAGTCTGGCTCATCAGCGTCGACGTCTAGGGGGGAAGTGGAGCCTATCTTTGACTCGACGTCCTGGGAGGAGCCCGTACTAGAGGAGGAGTCAGTGTACGTTGATGAGTCTTCTGACACGGTTTCGTGGGAGGAACCGGTGGTTGAGGCGGAGGTACATGGTGCGAGGCTGTCGCGCTCTCGTCGTCCCTTCGTGGTGGAGAGCAGCGAGTCAGAGGAAGCGACTGATGGTTCGGACGACGTCCGTGTTTTGGAGTTGGCTACCGAGGGAGAGAGAGGTGAGGGCGGCATTGTAAGGAGATCCACGGTTCAGGGGGCAGGTCCGAGTTCCATGCTGACTGGTCGGGGGCCCTTATTCACTCCCTCGCCGGAGCGAACCGAGAAGAGGAAGGAGGCTCCGAGGAAGGTAGGGTTGGGGACTGGTGGTTCGAGCTAGGGGACAGGTTCGCCCGTGCAGCCGAAGCATTTCCGTCAATATCCTGACGACCTGTCCGACCAGGAGCTCTTTGGTGTGCAGGCCTCTTCGCCGAGTCGGACGAGAGTGTTGATGGACGCGATTCTGACCGTCTTGGATGGCGGGGACTTGGAGGTTTTGCAGCTGGCATACCACATAGGTCTTAGTTACGAATTGATGCTGCCGAGCTCTACTCTTCGCCCAACCGATCCCCTGTCTGCTTGGTATTGTGTCTTTCCCGTGGACGCGTTTGTTTCTGGACTGAGGCTGCCTGTCCATCCGTTTGTTCGGGAAGTGTTGAACTGGGCCTCCTTGGCGCCGATGCAGTATGGGCCGAACTCTTGGAAGAAGATAATCAGTTTTGTACTGATGTGCGAGGAACAACGGGTACCCCTGCGCTTGAACGTGTTCCGAGCGACGCTGATGATTAGTTCGGCGGCCGAGGGGGTTTACTATATCTCCCCCCGGAGCAGGAGGAAGGTTGTTCATAGCCACCCGGACTCTATCAAGGATTGGAAGAAAAAATATCTGGTGATCCGGAGTGAAGAGCCCTGGGACATTCCGACTCGATGGAACTACTCCAAGCCGAGTTATCCTGCGCCGGGGCAGGGGGATCTGACGGTCGAGGAGTGGGGGTTTGTCGAGCGTCTCCGTTTGTCCCCTAGTATTGATTGGACGAAGGTGACGGAGGTTCGCCTGGCGAGTGTTGGACTGAGCCCAGCCGTTCTCCGTATGTAGTTGTTTCTTTTCCCTCGATCCTTTCGTACATTCTTGCTCATTGCTCTTAATGGTTTTTTCTGTAGGTATGGATGAGGCATCGATCAGAGCAAGGAGGCTCGCCATGAAGAAGGAAAATGCCGAGAAGAAGAAGGGGGAGGCGGCGAAGAGGCCGAGGGAGCTGCCCCTTGTTATCTCGGAGGTACCACTCAAGCCGAGGGTTAAGAGGACTCGTTCGGAGACGGGCAAGGGGGGTGCCCCTTTGAGGGGTAAGGGCCCGGCGAGGGCATCCGATCTTGATAAGGGGAAAGGTCCCTTGGTAGGGGTCGAGGAGTAGGACCCGGTGGTGGAGTTGTTGCGGCAGCGGTGGGCGCCGGACTGGTCGGTTCGGATGGGCAACTGTCTGACCGAGGAAGCCCAGGCCGTAGAGGTGGTGGAGAAGCTGGCAACGCCTCGTGATCGCCAGATGATGGAGAACGAGCCCGTGGAGGTGGCATTCACGCGCCTGGCGCAGGCCACCGTGTCGGTAAGCTTGTCGACCTCCTCCTTTCTGTTTAGTCTTGCCTCAGGAGTTTTCTTCTTATCTGCGTCTTTCGGTTGCAGGCTTGTATGCAGGGAGCTAATGTGAAGAATCTCTACGAAGCTTCCCTGTTACAAGAGCGTGCTCGGGCGGACAAGAGCGGACGAGAGACGAAGGAGATGCGGATCCAGCTCGAGGGTTCGCATCAGAGGGAGCAGCAGATGAGGCTGGAGCTCGAGGCCAAGGACACCGAGTGGGGGAAGAGGGTGGCCTCCTTGAAGAGGAAGTTTGCCAAGGAGAAGGGGGAGTTGACAGCTGCGTTCGCCAAAGAGAGGAAAGAGCTGACGGATGCGGGCCAGCGGATGGTGATAGCCGCCCAGGATGAGTGCTACGCGAAGGCCCTCAGTCATGTGAGGCATTTCTATCCGACCCTCGATCTGTCGAACTTCGAGTACGACAAGGAGATTGATGGGACCCCGAAGATTCCTGCCGGAGAGGGGCTCGTTGACAACCCGGCCGTCGATCCTCCTGTGAACCCGATCGACGCCGAGGAGGGAAATCGAGTTGTATAGTTTTGTCTTTCTTTCTTCTTTCTTCCTTTCGATTGTATTTGCCTCCCGCGGACTGGCCCCCGCCTTTTTGTGTATATAAAAAAGTAATTCGGACTTGCCAAGGGTTTTGACGCCGGTCGTTTCCGGATCTCCCCGCTTATGTGCTTCGAGTTGGCTCACTTCGTAGGTTGTGGCTTCCCTTCCCGAGGTGGACCCCCGTCGCTCCGACGTGGCGTGCCGCTCGAGACGAGGGGAGTATTTCTGTAACGGCCTTTGCCCCGGTTGACAGTATACAAAGTGATGAAGGGGATGTGGCTCGGCCTCATTGATTCGCGAGGAATCGGAGTGGGGTGAGGTGACGCCTTGGGGGTCGACCCCCTAACCTGGTATTAGGTCGGGTCTGCCGAGGTGCTTGGAGTATGACACAACGAGATTTCCTTAGTATAAGATAGGGGGCTGCTAAAACGGTCTTATACAAAGGAAAGTTTTACAGAAGGTTTACTACTAGCTAAGTTAAAGTCCGTGCTTGCTCTTTGCAGGAGTTCACTGGGTGCTAGGCGTAAAGGGGGAACCTCTCCGGCTCGACGGTAGGTCCGGGGGTAGGGCCGTCCTTCTTAGGTTTGGACATGACGGCGTTGAGGGGGAACATTCCTCCTCCGACGGTGGTCATGTAGCACGATCGCGCTGCTTCTTGGCTGCCTCGGACGACGCCGACCCCTTGTGGGGTGGAAAATTCAAGCTCCAGATGGTAGGCCAAAGGCACCGTTTGGAGGGAGCATAACCTGGATCGGCCGAGTATGGCGTTGTAAGTCGTCTTGACGTTGGTCACCATGAAGTCCATAGGCTCGGTCCTCTTGGCGGGAGCCGATCCCGCGGTAACATCGGGGGTGACAATCCCTTCTAGCACGACAGGGAAGCCGTAGAACCCATGTAAGGTGTATCCGGCCGGTTGGAGCTTGCCTCTAGGTAACTTCCGTTTCTCGAAGGCTTCGAGGAACAGAATGTTCACCGAGCTGCCGTTGTCGACAAGGATTCGGCGAACTTCACACTTATCCATGCGGAGGCTAATGACGAGGGCGTCGTAGTGGGGGAGGCGAACGCCTTCGAGGTCCTCCCCTGAGAATGAGACTGGCGCGGGTTGTAGCTCGGGAGAGGGATCGCTTTGGACAGCATTCAGCTCTCGGATGAAGGCTTTTCGGAAAGTATTCGATTCCCCTCCTATTAGCCCTCCATGGACTCAATGTAAGATAAATGGTGTGTCCGCGGCTCCCTCGGACTCGGGATCCCGACCCGGTATGCGGCTCGGAGGGGGGTTCGGGGGCGAGTGTATCCCGCTCCTAGTATCTCGTCGACCCCGCGGGACTTCTCGGGTGAATTCTCGGAGGTATCCTCTGGAGATGAGTTCCTCAATCTCGTCTTTCAGGGCCCGGCATTGATCGGTGTCGTGTCCATGGTCTTGGTGGAAGCGGCAGTAGAAGCGCTGATCTCGGTTCTTGCCGTTGTTAGTTCGGGGAGGTAGTCGAACAATGCCTTTGTCTTCGATTTCTAAGAGGATGGCGGATACGTTGTGCGTCAAGGGAGTGTATCTCTCGAAGCGGGGGACCGGCGGGACCTTCTTCATGGCCCCCGGGTCCCTGGGAGCTTTCTTTGATGGTTCGACTTCTTCGGTCTTCCGCTTTCCCTTCCCGGTGGCGTCCCTGGCATCTTCGGGGTTAAGGGCCTCTTCTGCCCTAATGTATTTCTCGACCCTACTGAGGAGGTCGGGGAAGTCGACGGGGGGTTTCTTCGCCAGAGAAGTCTTCAGCTGTCCTTGACGGACGTTGTGTCGGAATGCCGCTGAAGCGACGCCTGGGTCGAGGGAGGAGACCGACCTTGCCTCAGCGGTAAATCTCCGGACGAACACTCTGAGTGATTCCCCCTCTAACTGTTTGAGTCCGAGTAACGAGGCGCTGGTCCTTTCGGTCTTTCGGCTGGTGACGAAGTGAGCGAGAAAATTGCCCTCGAGTTGGTCGAAGGAGTAAACGGAGCCAGGGGCGAGCTTCGAGAACTACTCACGAGCGGGACCCCGAAGGGTGGCAGGGAAGGCTCGGCATAGCAGGGGATCCGAGGCGCTGTGAATCATCATGAGGGTTTTGAAACCCCCATGTGATCAGCAGGATCTCCCTCGCCGTCGTAGGTCTCGAACTGAGGGGGTCGGAAATTCCTGGGTATTTCCGCTTGGAGGATGGGGGGGGGAGAAGGGAGGACGGACAGGTCTGTACCCCTGAGCCGCTCTTTGGCCGCCGTCCCCTATGTGATCGAGGCGATCCTCCATCCCTTGTAGGCGCCTTAGGAGGACGCCATCGTCCTCAGGCTGGATTATTGAAGGGCGGGATGCGCTGGCTTCGGCGTCCGACCCTGTTTGGGAATGGGGGGTTTCTTCCCTGGGGGTCCGTCGGAGGGCTCCCAGAATTTCTCTTCGGAAGTCTTGGAACTCCTTGTGAGTGACGGGGGCTCCCTCGACTTGGTTTGGTTGGTCCGAGGGTTGTCTTCCGACTCGGCTGAGCGCGGATCTTCGTACCTCGGGCGACGGTCTCGGACGGTTCGGGACCGGGTTGGAAGCGGCCCTTCCCCTGCGGCGGGTAATCCTACGGTTGAGGATTATTCCCCGGAGGTCGGGCTGGGCTGGCCGGCCGACGCTCCTTTGGGACTCCCGAGGGAGAGCCTTGTGTTTCGACGTGCGTGGCCTGGCTTTATCAGTGGGTGGGGGCGAGTCCCGTTGGTTGACGGAGGAAGCAGCCCCCTTGCCTTTGGAGGCCATGAGGGTTCGGCTGTCGAGGTCTTTTGAGGGTCTGGATCGGATCGGCTTCTGGAGCAGCTTTTCCCACAGACGGCGCCAACCTGATGCTGTTTATTTCTGGGGGACGTGTGGATGCACCAGGTGTGAGTTCAGACTCAATTTGTATTGAAGGAGAATGCCGCTCGTCTGCCGATCTTCGGTTGACCTTCTGGGACCAACGATGAACTCGGAAAGATGTTGAAGGCTGGGCTCGGATCGGAAGGGTCGGATCCGAGGTCTTGTGTACCTGCAGACGGTCCTGAAACACCGGGGTTTATCCCGGCGGCGGACCCTCCGACGCTCTAGTCAGTCTCTGTGAGAGAGTAGCAATAACTAGGTATATTTAAGTGGCAAAAGATTCATTACCTCGAAAGGTGGGTGTGGGTCTAGTATTTATAGAGAATCCCAACCGGGTTTGGTTCCTCTTGGGGGCCGGGTCTGGATCCGAAAGCCCGTGGGCCTGACGTGGCAGAAGGCCCAGGGGGTTTAGGGCGGACGTGGCAATACCAGGAGTGGTATAGGGCTGACGTGGCGAAACCCTTGGTGGTATTTGGAGCTGACGTGGCCCATCGTGGGCCTCCTGTGCATCTGGGGGGGATCGGAGGGCCTAGGCTGCGCCAGGTCATCCTTCTGCCCCGCCAGAGAGGGGGGACGGCCTGCGGGACTGTCCCGGATCGGACTCCGAGGGCTACTGAGGCTCGTCGGTACGAGGAGGCCAGTACCGTGAGGGCAAACACGAGGTTCGGCGCCGACCCTGAAGTGGTTCGGAGCCGAACCAGGTTGCTATCTTTACCTTTCTGAGTGGGAGTTGTATTGGGCCCTGGTTGGGCCTCAGGCCATTTTTACCCTGTCACAATTATTTCTAGCAAAAAACTTTTTTTCTAGGTTTCCAAAATTAGATCTAACAAATAATAATAGTTATTAATTATATCTAGCAAAAACTTGACAAGCTTGGTTTCCAAGATAAATCGAGCGACAGAGAGGTAAACAAAATCTGTCACAAGACTAAAGAACTTTAGCCTCTATTGAAATCCGAGCACATTCACAATGATGAAGCTTGCACATTAGCAACAATGTAGAAAAATATGCTATACAAGTCTCACAACATATTCCCATCCCGGAACACAAGTTCAGCTCTAAGTCTAAACCAATACACTTTTCATCCATTAACATCTTCAATAATTCAATTCACAGAAATTACGGTGTGTTTGGTTTGAAGTTTTTTTTCTTTCTTTCTCTAAAACCCAAAAACGTGTTTGGTTAGGGTGTTTTGTGAAAAGAGTTTTCACAAAACTCCAACTTCAGTCATTCTCTCTCTACATGAGCGCAACCTTACATTTTTAGAAAACTGTTTTTGAAAACTCCAACTTGTTTGGTTAGGGTGTTTTTAGAAAACTGTTTTCGGAAAACTGTTTTCAGAAAAGTATTCACATCAGTTTCGACTTCCTCTCACAATTAGCTCTAAGAATTATTAAAGATATTTGAGGACAATTGGTTTGGTTAAATATTCCATTTTCTTCCTAATTAGCAGTAATGATAAGGAGTAGCAAGTAAGAACTCACATTGAAAACATATCTTTTTACATATATTCTCATTACCAAAGAAAAGGGAAGGAACTGCACATAGAGTGGAGAGAAACTTGTAGTAGAACAGCTGAACAACCATAGCAATTGAATCATCCATGCCCAAAAATTTTAATTTACTAAAATTATCCATATCCATGTAACACTAAGACTAAACTGGCAAATAAAAATGACATCTATTTCAAGCATTAAGCATACTGAAAATTTTACTATTCTTGATGGGAAGCCTAACTAGCATTTTTGTGAAGTGTGGGCACAAAAGCTGAACTTTTCATTAGATTTGACATTAAAGTGCTAAACATTATAAAGAGAGATAGATGTACAACAACAAAGAACACTCACCTCCACCACCCTATTTCACACCAGATTCCACAACCTTGATTCCATCCAGTACACCATTTGTCACACTTAACATCCTCCGGAAGCATGGTGAATTCCATAGGTGCAACAGGTTGCCGCTTAACAAATTTTGAATTCAAGAACACCAACAATGGCTCCAATACATGAGATAGGGAGAACCATGCTTAACCACAAAACTCCATGAATAAACCTCAATCCTCTGAGTTGAATTCCGACTGGAAGACCTCAAACCAACCCACGTTTCATCCTTCCACAACACATTTGAAAAATCAATCCCAAACGAAAGCAACACATCCTTTGGCCTAAAAACCCCTAAAATTCCCAACCCTCACTTCAATTTTCATAACCCCATCATAATCAATCCAAGAATTCAGCTTTCTCCCACTACTCAAAACCAAATCACTCTTGTTAACAGAAATCCCAATACCAAATTCAATCCTTACATTCTCCCCAAACTTAACAGCTGTAATCCCAGTAACATTACCAATTGCAATGAAGAAATCCAATCTCCTTTAGCTCCTTTTAAGATCAAAAAGCGAAATCCGACGAAAACCCATATTTTTTTCCAAAAAATCTAATGGGTTTCCTTTTGCGAAAATCTGAACTTTAGAATTCCTGACTTCTGCATCGCCGAGAAAAGCAATTTTGGGATCATTTTTGCTTAATTTTTCGAAGGAGAAAGAAAAAGGTGGTATCTTTTCGACCGATTCGGTTCCAGTAGCTAGATAGGAGACCTGTGGGGGCGTGCAGATCAGGGGAGCGGAAGGAGGCCCGGGGGTTGATAGAATCAGAAGAAAATAATTTTAAAAAGAGAATAAGGAGGATACCGATGGTGGTAGTGGTTGGGGGGGTGGGGAAGGGTTGTCGGCGTCCGGCGTCGGATGCGGTCCGTGGTGGCGCGCGCGTCCGGCGTCGGATGCGGTCAGTGGCGGTGCGCGGATCGAGGCAGCGGAAGCAGGCCGGGGGTTGCTGGGGTTATTTATTAGGATTTTGGGGGTTATAGATGGGAATACATATAGAAGAGAGGAAAAAAATTATTGCATGTGTAATACACGTTTTTATTAAGTTATTTAATCTGAGTCTTTAATCGTGTAGATCATTATAATAGATCGATGGTCTAGATCTTCTCTTGACAGATTTTTTTTTTATATTGTGGCTTTTATAATAGAAATAGATATATATATCCTTCAAAAAAAAAATTTAATTGATAATGTATGCATTTTCCATAAAATGTATCATGGCAAAAAGAAACTTTGACAAACTCTAACAATAAAAACGAAATACATGATCTCAACTATTTTTAAAAGTCTTACTTGCTACATTTAAATCTTTAACATTGTATTTTTAAAAAATTTGTCCATAGCACCTTTTTGAGATTTGGTAAATTCTTCAATTCCTTGTTTTTTTTTTCTTTTTTCATGTCCGGAATCATATTTTCTAGGAGGCATACTTAAAATATTAAATTAACAATACAAAATTTAAGTAACAAAGTTAAGGAACAATAGTACCTAATTCTTGTAGCTTCGAAATTTTCCTTTTTCTTGAAATCTTCAATAATTTTATCCAATTTCGGTCCCAAATCAGGAAATGAATACTCCTTCTCCAAATGATATCTGAAATTATAAAATACAAATACTAAATTAATAATGTAATTATTTCTTTACATAATCTCAACAGTAAATTAATAACTCAAAAGTACAATTAATTTAAATTTTTTTTATAAATAATTGCATTAATTTAATGACTCAACTCTAAAGTTACCTAGCACTGAAAAATGAAAACTAGGTAATTGAAAAATGAAATACCTAGCACTGAATAATTGCATTAATTTAATCTCAACCGCATTAATTTAATCTCAACCAGTGGTGATAACTGAAAAATGAAAATAAAAACAAGAAGAGAAGATGTAACGACTAGCGAAATTAAAATTACCTAACGGGCGACGAGGCGGCGACGCGCGACGCGCGACGTGGCGACGGGCGCGGGCGACGCTGCGAGATGGTCCCTTTGGTAGTTGTCTAGATTAAGAAAGATTTCAATAATCAAGAATCAAGATGAAGAGAAATCAGGAGATGGAGAGAAAAGTTGGAACTTGGGAATTAATTGAGATAGAGAGAAATCAAGAGAATAAGAAGGTAAAACGTCCAAAGAGGGAACTTGGGAGTTGATTGAGATGGAGAGAAATCAATGGAGCGACGGTTGGGTTTCCTTTTTTTTTTCGTTTTTTTTTTCTTTTTTTTTAAATTTTAAATAACAGTGAATAAAAAAAATTTAAAGGGGGCAAAAGCAGCCGCTTGGGCTGCTTGGGCCCAGATCCGCCATTGTGCCTTCAACCAAATTCATGAGAACAAAAATAGCTAATTCGGGGAACTGTATAGACCTTCAATACCATTCTATTATATCAAAATAAACCTTCTGCGCATTACCTATCTCAGAAGCTCATCCATCAAGCCTAAATGATCATGCATATTATGATGTTCCATGTTTCCATCACTAACCAGACCTGATTGCTTAATTTCCTCCACAATTAACAACTTGATCTAGCCTATTCATGTGTTTTTCGGATCACAAAATAATTCGAAATTTTCTGAACATGAAATAAACAGTTCACTCTAATAAAACCAAAACAAAGTACAGTTCAACAAATTAGAACCAGAAATCAAAAAGTTTTCCTTAGTCTTCCTGATTCTAAGCTGCTAACAATCAGAAAAAATATTAAATAAATAATTTTAAAAGACTAAAATTTCACAGTCCCAGCTAATGAGTAAAATGATAAATTATTTAACCAAAAGAAAGACAGAAAGAAAAGAAAGAAGAAAAAAAAACAACTCCATTCATATCCAATCAATCCCACAAGATTCCAGAATCCCAACAACCGGGAATCCCATTGGCTACAACCTTTTTGAATCTAACCCCATTGGCCATAATTTACCATTTAATTGCAGCAATACACAAACTCCTTGTCACTTCCCATGTGACAAATTTATCTTCTTTTTTTTTAATTTTTTTTTCTTTCTAAAATAACATTATCATTTCCCAATCTCCACCACTCTTTTTGACACCCCTTGTAAACCCCATACACAAATCCTAAACCCCACAAAATATTTATAAATATTCAACTAAAAAAAACCCTTAACCCCACAAACTACTATAAATTAACAGCAGAACATTGGGACTCCAATCATCTAAGAAGGTTACGGATCATGTAAAAAGCAAATTCAGATACTTGCAATTAGCTACATCGATCTGACTTGTCTACACCTCATTGGCATTGCTGTTCGGCGTCGACCCAGCCGACGGCTCGATCCTCATTGCCGATTTCAGCATAAACCCTCCTCCGCCATTGTGGCCCGAATCCTCGTCGTGGTACGCGTAAGCGAACCCACCGTGACGGGTCAGGTCCATACCAGCCATCTCATCCTCTTGTGAAATTCTCAGCAACTTCATTTTGTGCAGTAGCAAGAAAAGTGGGCCCATTGTCACGCTCACCCACCCTACAATTACCACAATTTGGAGAACGTGTGCACCCAGTAGCTTACCTCCTCCGCCCATAAATAGCCCGTAAGGCCGCCCTTCTCGGCCTGGGTAAACTTCGTTGACATACCTCTCCTTGGCGAACAATGCAGTGAATATGATCCCCCAGCTTCCGCACCCACCATGGAGCTGTGCAGCTTCCAACGGATCGTCGTACTTCAATTTCTCAGCCAGTTTGTTGAATCCAATTAGTACCCAGGCTGCGACGAACCCACAGATGATTGCGGCCCAGGGTTCGACTACTGAGCAGCCTGCAGTGATCGCAGCAAAGCCACCGAGGAGACCGTTACATACATCGATGACATTCCAGTGACCTAGTAGTAGTCGCTTTCCGAACAGAGTTGTTAGCGCAGCGGTGCAGCCTGCGAGTGTAGTGGTGACTGCTGTACGGCCAACCGCTGACCATTGCCCGTTGATGGACCCAATTGGTCCGTAGGATTTGAGTATTGTGATGAATGAGCCCGGGTTGAACCCGTACCAGCCGAACCAGAGGAGGAAGGTGCCCAGGACTACTAAGGTTGCACTGTGGCCACGGAGAGCTACAGCTCGGCCTGCGTGATCGAACCGGCCGATACGTGGGCCTTCGATGATTGCCCCCCATAGACCGGCAACCCCTCCTACAAGATGAACAACTCCAGAACCAGCAAAATCGATGACACCGGTACCGAAGAGGAGAGCATGGCCAGGGTTTCGTGACGCAGAAGCCCAACCATCACCTGACCAAAACCAGTGAGCCACCACCGGGTACACAAAACCAGTGAGGAACGATGAGTAGATCAGGTATGCGACGAACTGTGTTCGCTCCGCAATTGACCCTGATGTGATACCTGTCATATACATGCATGGAACAAATTCACCACTCAATCACTCTGCTGTTTCATTTAATAAATAAATAAAATAAAATAAAACAATTACATACATTTCAATTTCAAATGTATGTGATTATCTACCTGCAGCGGCGATAGCAAAAGCCCACTGGTACAGAAAGTAGGGATAGTCAAAATTGGTATCTGGAACATCTTTGAGTCCAAAAAAAGTGGCGGCCGATGAAAGGGTTGGAGGGGGCGCCAAAGGAGAAGGCGAAGCCGAAGAGGTAGTAAAAGATGGCGCCTGCAGCGGCGTCCAGGACGTTGGTAAGCATTATGTTCATGGTGTTCTTGGCACGTACGGAGCCGGCGCAGAGCATGGCGAAACCGAGCTGCATGGCGAAGACGAGGTAGGCGGAGAAGAGGAGGTAGGTGGAGTTGATGGCGGAGGATGCGTCGGTTAGTTGGAGATTTACAGTGCTGAATTGGGAGCAGAGGTAGTCAGCGGCGGCCGTGGAGTTCAGGAGAGGGGCTAGGGCTGAGGCCGAGCACATTTGGGCTGATGCCATTTTTGGGTTTTTTTTTTTTCTTTTTCTTTTTGTTCCTTTACTTTTTGAGAGAGTGAATAAGAGGATATGGATATGAGATAATTTATAGGCGATGGGAGTGGATGGGCTGAGAATATTATTATTAGAAAATTGGGATTTTTCTTTTCTGCTAAATTAATTTATATCCTCGTCCTTTTATGTACCAGTAATATACAGGTTTATGTATTAATTTTTTAAAAAAAAATTAAAGTAAAAATTACGAAGCATGTTTTAATAAATATGATGATATATATTACTAGTAATTTACACGTGTGATTGATGCACGTTTTAATCATTTCAAAGAAAGAAGAAAAAAAAAACTCTGACCTAAGGAGGATTTGAACCGGAAAACCCTTTATATTAGTTATGTACGTACGTTGCATATGCTGGGAGAATGACAAAATGACAAAGGACACTAAGGCCTTCTCCCATTATAATATTAGAGATTAAAAGTAAATGTGAAGACTATAATGGGAGAGTTGGAGTTGCATGTGCGTTGCACGTAAGTAGGTAGATTTACAACTCAATCTCTTTCATTATAATAGTTATTGTATATTATATTATAAATAGATAGATAGATTGATAGATAGATAATAATTTACATGTGTGAGGCACAATCTCTACTATTTTAATGGGATAGTTGGGGTTGTAAACAAACAAACCTTAATTTTGTAACTAAGCAAATCCGTGCAATATACGGCCAAACTTAATTCACCAAACATACCCGTGTGATGCACGTGCAGCCCTCAAAAAGGGATATTTTAGCAAATGCCTCCATTTAAAATGTGAAAATAGCATATACCCTCACTATTTTTAAAAACTAAGAAATACCCCTATCTCTAATATTATAATGGCAGAAGGCCTTAGAGCATCCACAGTCGTTTTCTATAATTCCCATTTTCTCAAATTTTAGCAAACGAATAGAAAATGAGCGCTGCAGTCGTTTCTCATATTCCCATATTTTGGCAAACTTTCTATTTCCATTTCTCAAATATGAGAAACGAATTGAGCTTTCTCAAATTATAAAGGACGGGTATGATACCCCGTCTCTTCGATATAATAATTTTTTAATCATATCAGACGGACGATCATATACCGTCTTTTTTAATCGTATCAGACCGATGGTCTTTTTTTAATGCTGACCTTGGGCATCCCTTAAAAAAAAGACCGATGGTCTTTTTTTTAAGGGATGCCCAAGGTCAGCATATAATAAACACACATAATAAACACGTTTCAGCTATTCAAAGATGAGTTTCGGAAACTGATTGCATTTGTTGTGCTCAGTCAAGGATAACTCCTAACCATAGACTATATCATCCCGGGCATCGAGTTGGTTGTTAATAAGATATACACACTTAGTAAGTAGAGACCGACCAATAATGTAAAAATTTTGATACAGTTCATAATAATGTCAACATTTTGATACACCATTCTCTTTGAACACTGCATTTATAGCTATCGCCACCATTAGTGTAATACCCTGAATTCTCATTTATGAAAATTTTTATTTTTGTATTATTATTTTTGTACGTATTGTGCACGTGCAATTTTGCAGTATAAAATCTTATAATTATTTTCATTGCATAGACAAATGAGTATACATATATATATATATATATGAGTATACATACATACATACATACATACATACATACATATATATATATATATATATATATATATATATATATATATATATATATATATATATATATATATGATTTTGCCATTATTTTTATTAAAGCCCATTTTTAATAAACATAAGTTTTCTTTTAATTTGAGCCCAATTTAATTTATTTTAATGTAAGCTATTTTTGCCCATTAAATAAAAGCCCATGAATTTATTTTCTCTTTTAAATACAACTTGTAATGTAGATATTTTTGATTATTTTTATAAAAAATAAAATGTACAACTTTTAAATAAGGGGGACTATTGAATGCACGTGCATTGCACGTACACGTGCATTATGCACTTTTGTTTGGCCGGATTTTGAATGGGAGAGTGGGTTTTGTGCATGGGTAGTTATTTGTGTGTGGGTGCTTACCATAACTTCTACTCCTATCCTAGCCCTCCATTCTCAACTATCCAATCAATCCTAGCATTCCAATCTACTTCAAAAATAGTATAAATACCCCTCCTATCCATTTATATTTTTACACTAGTAATCTATTGGAAGAAGAGAACAATTATATAAAAGACATATATTAGTGTGAGTTGAGTGTGAGTATTTCCCCTATTGAAGGCCGGCTATTTTTCCCATCTTGGAGCTTTCGGTGGTGACAAGGAGCAAGGAGGAGAAGGGCTTTTCGTTTAGGACTTGTTGTGTGACTTTCTCTCCAAATAAGGTGGGTTGGTTTTCTATATTTCTAATTTAGATACCATGTTAGGGGTGATTGAAATGATAATGCATGAAAGAAATTAATAAGAGTATACTTAATTTGAAAAAAGACTTGCTAGTTGATTAAGCGAATGCTTGGTAGATTGTGTGTTAACTTGACATAAATCTTAAATGTCGTAGCATAAATTGCTTTGTAGTTATGGAAATGTCAAATTGGAATTATGATAATGTAGAGATTGATTATGAATTACTAGTAGATGAAATTATTGAATTTGTGCACTAAATGAACTATTGTGGTATTGATTTTAATGCATGCGAACAATGAATCTAAAATTACTAGTTTACTGTGTGATATGGCTAAAAAATGGGATTAAATCGGGACCGTTCACATCGGAGACGAATCTTAAAGCTCAGGGGTAAAACGGTAATTTCACCTACTAGCGGGTACTGGGTCTCCTTCTCACAGATCCAACAACCCGCGAACGGATCCACCTCAACTGGGTACGGGTCCCGACCCGATACAAACCCATACCAGCGAGAGGAGATCAGGGTTACTGAGTTGACTAAATCAACGGGCCTGATTTGCAGTTATCCTCTCACCGGGAATTAAGGGATTACATTCCTAATCTGATTACGATGATTTTATGCCTTATCAGATCACAGGAATCACATTCCTAATCTGATCCCAACGGCGACTATAAATACCCCCCACCTACCACTGTTACAGGTTAATCACTCTTTTCCAATTAAAGCACTTTCTTAATCATATCACTGGTTACTGACAAGAGCGTCGGAGAGTGCGTCGCCGGGATCAACCCCGGTGTTTCGCACTTTCCTTGCAGGTGCACAGCGGAAGCTCAACTGCCCAACTCAGACGAACAGGTTCGGATCTGCTATTCAGGTTTTTCCACGAACCCACAAATTCTATCTGTTTACCCCCACACCAGAATCAGCGGTAACAGATTGGCGCCGTCTGTGGGAAACCATACAAATAGCCTCCGCCTCTTCCTCGTCGACTAGCTCTTCTCCAGCCATGCCTCCCAGAAAGGTCAGATCTAGAGGGTCCAATCGTGCACCCAACCTTGCGGACCAGCGAGAAGTCCCTGTCAACCCCTCTCAACAACTGGGGCGGCTCCCTCCGCCCACCGAGGACCGTGTCCAGCAGGACCCACCTCCTCTTCCGAACCAGCAACCCCCAAACGGTCCCGATCCACGGAAGCAAAAACAACCTCTCCATCAAGACCACATATCGGTACACAACGCCTCTACAGACTCTTATGCCTCCCATAGTCCTCAGGCCCCTGACCTTCGAAATACTATCCTCAACCGGCAGAAGGATGAGGATCTCCGCCACCGTCTGGACAAAAAGCGGTCCCGAGAGGGAGCCTCCCGCCTACAACGTCCAGATGAGCGGAATCCTCACCACCGCGAGCGTAGAAGGTCTCCTACCAGGAGAGGGCGGAGAGAGTCACCCGGGCATTACAGGAGGAGGCGCCACTCTCCTACCGGTCGGCATCAGCCGAGGAACAATGAGGCGCCCATCACTCGCGCCGAATTCCTGCAGTTTCAAGCAACGGTGTTGCAGGCCCTTAACCTCCGACCCAACAACAAAGAGGCCCAAAGGGTTCCTTCGCCCCAACGGGTTCCCAGTCCTCGCCGTAGGTCCGCCTCTCCTCCGCCGGCTCCTAACCACCACCAGCATGATCTTAACCCTCGCCGCTCCCGGGACGACCATCGTCATAGCCCCGGCTCTCCCTCCTACGAAGACGAGTCCAGAGGCTCGTTCGACTACCGCGGGAGGGACGATGCCCTATACCGCCGTCTCCATGAGGTGGAGAGGAGAATCGGTCGGATAGACGAGGGGGAGGGGTCGAACAGCAGAACCATCCGTCCGAGCAAACCCCCTTTCTCCCGGACCATCATGGAAGCTCCTATCCCAAGAGGTTTCGAACCCCCGAAGTTCGAAACTTACTCGGGGGAGTCGGACCCCGTCGACCACATTGAGAGCTTCAAGACTCTCATGCTCATCCACCAGGCTTCGAATGCCTTACTTTGCAAGACCTTCCCCGCCACCCTGAAGGGGTCGGCTAGGGAATGGTACTCCCGCCTTGCTCCCTCTTCCATCTTTTCCTTCGAGCAATTCGAGACCCTCTTCATCACCCACTTCATGAGTAGTAGACGCACGGAGAAAACTAACATCTCGTTACTCCAGCTCCGCCAGGAGAAGGGAGAGAAGTTGAGAGACTATGTGAAGAGGTTCACTGCGGAGGTCAGGTCCATAGCCTCCCTCGACCAATCCGTCGCAACAGCCGCCTTCCAATCCAACGTCTTCAATTCCAGCCTCCGCTCCTCTCTTGCTAAGAAGCCTCCACAGAACTTTGCCGACCTCCTTCTCAGGTGTGACAAGTACATTCGTGCCGAAGAGGCCGCCTACCTTCCAAGCTTCGGAGGGTCTACCTCAGGGACGAAACGAAAGCAGACCGAAGAAGAAGAGGCTAAGAAGCTTCAGAAGGACGGCAATGGTCAGCGCCGCCCGACTCCTCGGTTTGAGAAGTTCACCCCCCTCGTTGCCAATATATCAGAAGTTCTTATGGAAGTGGACAAGGAAGGGCTACTCCGTGCTCCCCCTAGAATGAACACACCTGGAAAGAAGAGGAACAAGGATAGGTGGTGCCGCTTTCACAGGGACCATGGCCACGACACGGAAGATTGTCGGGCTCTGAAGGAGGAGATCGAAGAACTCATACAGCGGGGGCACCTGACCAAGTTCGTCCAGAAAGAGGGGGCCAAGCTTCCCTCCTGAGGAGCCAACAAACGAACCGAAGGGCCCGCCGAGCTTTAAGACTCAGAACCTCCCGGCTCTTCCCAAGAGGTCTTCACCTTATTGTAGAAGTAGGACCCTGATTTTTAATAAGGCCGATGCTTGTAACCCGGCCGATAGCATGTAATAATGGCTCGCCCTATTGAAGCGGCCACTTAGTTTATTTCAAACTTTATATCTTTTCATTGAAAATTATTGCTCTTACTTCTCTCTTAAATGGTGGGTTCGGAGTCCAGCTTCTTCTACAGGGCTGCTCCCGCAACTTACTAAGCTCTTCCCAACGAGTTCGGAGTCCAACACTTGGCTCGATTCCTCTTCAAATAACCTGCTCTTCAGCGGGTTAGAAGTGGTTCGCCATTCGGAATTGCTCCCACAACCGTTGACTACCTCTACCGATGGTTCGGAGTCCAACACTTGGCTCGATTCTGCTTCAAATAACTTGCTCTTCAGCGGGTTAGAAGTGGTTCGCCATTCGAAATTGCTCCCACAACCGTTGACTACCTCTACCGATGGTTCAGAGTCCAACACTTGGCTCGATTCCTCTTCAAATAACCTGCTCTTCAGCGGGTTAGAAGTGGTTCACCATTCGGAATTGCTCCCACAAACGTTGACTACCTCTACCGATGGTTCGGAGTCCAACACTTGGCTCGATTCTGCTTCAAATAACTTTCTCTTCAGCGGGTTAGAAGTGGTTCGCCATTCGGAATTGCTCCCACAACCGTTGACTACCTCTACCGATGGTTCGAAGTCTAACACTTGGCTCGATTCTGCTTCAAATAACTTGCTCTTCAGCGGGTTAGAAGTGGTTCGCCATTCGGAATTGCTCCCACAACCGTTGATTCTCTCACATAAGCAGCGAGTTCGGAGCTACAGCTCTCCCCTAGAGTTGCTCCTCACACTCGTCTCACAAATGGCTCTCTTCCAGAACTGAGCTCTTCCCTCCGCTCGCCGCCGAAGCGGACCTCTTCTCAACGAGTTCGGAGCTTAAAACTCTCTCCAAGAGTTGCTCCTCAAACTCATCTCACAAATGGCTCTCTTCCAGAGCCGAGCTCTTCCCTCCGCTCGCCGCCGAAGCGGACCTCTTCTCAACGAGTTCGGAGCTCAAAACTCTCTCCAAGAGTTGCTCCTCAAACTCATCTCACAAATGGCTCTCTTCCAGAGCCGAGCCCTTCCCTCCGCTCGCCGCCGAAGCGGACCTCTGCTCAACGAGTTCGGAGCTCACAACTCTCTCCAAGAGTTGCTCCTCAAACTCATCTCACAAATGGCTCTCTTCCAGGGCCGAGCTCTTCCCTCCGCTCGCCTCCGAAGCGGACCTCTTCTCAACGAGTTTGGAGCACAACTCTCTCATAGAGTCCCTCCTCACACTCGTCTCACAAATAGCTCTCTTCCAGAGCCGAGCCCTTCCCTCCGCTCACCGCCGAAGCGGACCTCTTCTCAACGAGTTCGGAGCTCACAACTCTCTCCAAGAGTTGCTCCTCAAACTCATCTCACAAATGGCTCTCTTCCAGGGCCGAGCTCTTCCCTCCGCTCGCCTCCGAAGCGGACCTCTTCTCAACGAGTTTGGAGCACAACTCTCTCATAGAGTCCCTCCTCACACTCGTCTCACAAATAGCTCTCTTCCAGAGCCGAGCTCTTCCCTCCGCTCGCCGCCGAAGCGGACCTCTTCTCAACGAGTTCGGAGCTCACAACTCTCTCCTAGAGTTGCTCCTCAAACTCATCTCCCAAATGGCTCTCTTCCAGAGCCGAGCTCTTCGCTCCGCTCGGACCTCCTCTCAACGAGTTCGGAGCTCACAACTCTCTCCTAGAGTTGCTCCTCAAACTCGTCTCCCAAATGGCTCTCTTCCAGAGCTGAGCTCTTCGCTCCGCTCATCCCCGAAGCGGACCTCTTCTCGACGAGTTTGGAGCTCAAAACTCTCTCCAAGAGTTGCTCCTCAAACTCATCTCACAAATAGCTCTCTTCCAGAGCCGAGCTCTTCACTCCGCTCGCCTCCGAGGCGGACCTCTTCTCAACGAGTTCCGAGCTCAAAACTCTCTCCAAGAGTTGCTCCTCAAACTCATCTCACAAATGGCTCTCTTCCAGAGCCGAGCTCTTCCCTCCGCTCGCCGCCGAAGCGGACCTCTTCTCAACGAGTTCGGAGCTCAAAACTCTCTCCAAGAGTTGCTCCTCAAACTCATCTCACAAATGGCTCTCTTCCAGAGCCGAGCCCTTCCCTCTGCTCGCCGCCGAAGCGGACCTCTGCTCAACGAGTTCGGAGCTCACAACTCTCTCCAAGAGTTGCTCCTCAAACTCATCTCACAAATGGCTCTCTTCCAGGGCCGAGCTCTTCCCTCCGCTCGCCTCCGAAGCGGACCTCTTCTCAACGAGTTTGGAGCACAACTCTCTCATAGAGTCCCTCCTCACACTCGTCTCACAAATAGCTCTCTTCCAGAGCCGAGCCCTTCCCTCCGCTCACCGCCGAAGCGGACCTCTTCTCAACGAGTTCGGAGCTCACAACTCTCTCCAAGAGTTGCTCCTCAAACTCATCTCACAAATGGCTCTCTTCCAGGGCCGAGCTCTTCCCTCCGCTCGCCTCCGAAGCGGACCTCTTCTCAACGAGTTTGGAGCACAACTCTCTCATAGAGTCCCTCCTCACACTCGTCTCACAAATAGCTCTCTTCCAGAGCCGAGCTCTTCCCTCCGCTCGCCGCCGAAGCGGACCTCTTCTCAACGAGTTCGGAGCTCACAACTCTCTCCTAGAGTTGCTCCTCAAACTCATCTCCCAAATGGCTCTCTTCCAGAGCCGAGCTCTTCGCTCCGCTCGGACCTCCTCTCAACGAGTTCGGAGCTCACAACTCTCTCCTAGAGTTGCTCCTCAAACTCGTCTCCCAAATGGCTCTCTTCCAGAGCTGAGCTCTTCGCTCCGCTCATCCCCGAAGCGGACCTCTTCTCGACGAGTTTGGAGCTCAAAACTCTCTCCAAGAGTTGCTCCTCAAACTCATCTCACAAATAGCTCTCTTCCAGAGCCGAGCTCTTCACTCCGCTTGCCTCCGAGGCGGACCTCTTCTCAACGAGTTCCGAGCTCAAAACTCTCTCCAAGAGTTGCTCCTCAAACTCATCTCACAAATAGCTCTCTTCCAGAGCCGAGCTCTTCACTCCGCTCGCCTCCGAAGCGGACCTCTTCTCAACGAGTTTGGAGCACAACTCTCTCATAGAGTCCCTCCTCAAACTCATCTCCCAAATGGCTCTCTTCCAGAGCCGAGCTCTTCCCTCCGCTCGCCGCCGAAGCGGACCTCTTCTCAACGAGTTCGGAGCTCACAACTCTCTCCTAGAGTTGCTCCTCAAACTCGTCTCCCAAATGGCTCTCTTTCAGAGCCGAGCTCTTCCATCCGCTCGAATGCCGAGCGAGTGCCGATCCGACCCCAACATCAAAGAGCCCGGTCGGCTGCCGAGCAAGTGCCTTTCCGATCCTGCAAACGGAGAAAACTCACTTTCTCCTCAACATTCGTGCAAGATCTCGATCAGACGGCCCAGATCTTGCCAGCGTCGCTAAACGACAAGATAGCGTTTTCTTGGAACTGAGCCGTCTCGAGATTTGTACCATCATCCAACGGCCCAGATCTTGCCAGCATCACTAAACGACAAGATAGCGTTTTCTTGGGAACTGAGCCGTCTCGAGATTCGTGCCATCATCCAACGGCCCAGATCTTGCCAGCGTCGCTAAACGATAAGATAGTGTTTTCTTGGAAACTGTGCCCGCCTCGAGATCCGCGCTGAGATCCAGCGGCTCAGATCGCTCCACGTCGCTTAGTATTCCTAGCCGAGCGACTAGCGATCCGACCCACTCGCGCCTCTTCTTCGCCCCAAGGGTCTTCCTAGCCCAAGGGTCTTCCAAGCACAAGGGCCTTCCTAGCACACCTTACAAGGGTCTTCCTAGCCCAAGGGTCTTCCAAGCACAAGGGTCTTCCTAGCACATCTTCTCCGTCCCTAGGAGTGAAGCTCCTCTTCCAAAATCCCCAAGACCAAAGTACTTATCAACTTCATGAAGACAAGCATCTTGCGGGGCTATTTTGACCATGAAGGAGGGTGAATCTTCATCCCACTCCTAAAGAGAAGTTGTAGATCTTCAAACTAGCTTCGAAATGAGGGGTCGCAAGCCCCGATCGGACCTCCGTAGCACCGGGAAAGTGGATCTCAATGCAGCTGCGCCGAATAGCTCGGAAATCCGAGCCGAGCCACTCGCACGAGGGAGAAATCCGAGCCGAACTCTTCCCATCCGAGCTCTTCCCATCCGAGCAAGAATCCGAGCTCTTCCCATCCGAGCCCCAACATCAAAGAGCCCGGTCGGCTAACCGAGCAAGTGCCTTTCTGATCCTGCAAACAGAGAAAACTCACTTTCTCCTCAACATTCGTGTAAGATCTCAATCAGACGGCTCAGATCATGCCAGCACCACTACACGACAAGATAGCGTTTTCTTGGGAATTGAGCCCGTCTCGAGATTCGTGCCACCATTCAACGGCCCAGATCAAGCCACATAGTTCGGATCTCCAATCCGAGCTACTGTCCTACCGAGCTGCAAAATGGCCAAAAAATTGCCTCAAAATCCGTGCTCGGATTCGCTGAACAAGGCGCCAAAAAAAATATAAAATAAAAATAAAAATAAAAAAAAAATAAAAAAAGGGGCACAAGGGGCCGGGTTCGGACCCGTTAAGGGGATCCAACCCGAACCCCTTCCCATCTCCTTCTCCAAAACTCCTGGCGCCAAAATAGCGATAAAGAAACCCAAAGCTCCACGGTGCCGAGCTCCCTCGCCGACCTCGTCCTCCACCGAGCTCACGTTGAGCTCCGACGAGCGCTACGGCGTCGAGTTCCTCCGACGGTGTCGAGCTCCTCCGACGGCGTCGAGCACCCATCGCCAAGCTCGCCAACCCATCAACCTCCGAAGCTTCGAACTCTGCTTCGTCGCAAACTCCCATGCCGAACTCTCCACGACTGAGCTCCTGTGGCGAGCTCCTCCACGGCGCGAGCTCCGAGCTGCTTCTTCGACGAGCCCATCGCTGCCACTAATGAGCTCCGTGCTCGAGCTCGCGACCAAGCCGCGCCGCAATGCCGAGCTCAAAAGCTTCAAACACATCTTCGCCGGCCTTCCAGCTCCGGCGCTGAGCTACGAACCCATTACTGAGCTCGAGCTCCGCAGGCCCCTCGCGATGCCGAGCTCTCCACTGCTTCGAGCTCCGACCTCCCGACCTCCATTCCTCGCCGAGCAACCTCTTCGTCAACCACGAGCTCCACTCCTCCAAGCTCCACCGCGGCCTCTCCGAGCTCCTCTGCCGACGAGCTCCACCTCCCATCGAGCACGCCTCACCACGCCTCCACTGCCAAGCTCCAGCGGCGAGCTCCTCCACGGCGAACGAGCTCCTCTCCTCCACCAAACTCCTCTCCTCCGTCAAGCTCCGCTCCAACTACAAGTGCCGAGCTCTCCACGAGACGAACTCCACGGTACCCTCGCCGTTGCCGAGCTCTCTCACCCTCACTCCGAGCCGCATCACGAAGCTTCACCATGGCCGAACTTCCCCATCGTCGAGGTTCTTTCCACCGAGCTCCATTAACGCCCTCGGAGACGAAGACGGGACGGAGTCGGAGTCGGAGGCGTGATAGGAGGCGAAGGTGTGGTAGGAGTCGTGGACGAAGAAGAGAGTCGAAGTAAACGAAGAAGAAGAAGAGAAAAAAGAACAGAGCGCGAAAAAAAAAAATGTGCCACGTGGCCGCCACGTGGCAGATCGAGATGGATCAGATCCGAGCTGCGCGAAGTGGCTCGGTCGGCTGCCGAACAAGTCCCTTTCCGATCCTGCACACGGAGAAAAAAGCCACCGAGCAACTCCAACCGTTGGATCTTCGCAAAAATCGCGCAAAAATTGATGAACGGCTCAGATCGCGCCACGTCTGCACAAAACGACAAAATAACAATTTTTCGAAAAACGCGCCCCCTCGAGATTCGTGCCAGGATCCGATGGCACAGAACGTGCCACGTGTCAGGTATTATTTAATTTAATTAATTTATTTATTTGATTGTTTTTTTTATTTAAAAAATCCGAAAAAATATTTAAAAAATCGAAAAAATTAATTAAAAATTCTAAAAAATAATTATTAATTCAGAAAAAATATTTTAAAATTCTGGAAAAAAAATTATTAAATTAGAATAATTAATTAATATTTCGATAATTAATTATTTAATTCGGAAAATGAATAAAAAATGAAAAAAAATGAAAAAAATGAAAAAAAATGAAAAAAAATCTGGAAAAATCACCAAAAATCCAGAAAATTTTGAGAATATTTTTGGGCATTTTACAAGCCCAGAATAACACAGTTACATCCCAAGCTAGATCCAAAACTCCCTTAAGAACGCCGATAAAATCCCGTACGCCATTAGAACAGTAAAACTACTCCTTAAAGACTGAAAAACTCAGTCTCTAGGAGTGGGGGGCTCGTGATATGGCTAAAAAATGGGATTAAATTGGGACCGTTCACATCGGAGACGAATCTTAAAGCTCAGGGGTAAAACGGTAATTTCACCTACTAGCGGGTCCGAAGCGGGTACTGGGTCTCCTTCTCACAGATCCAACAACTCGCGAACGGATCCACCTCAACTGGGTACGGGTCCCGACCCGATACAAACCCAGACCAGCGAGAGGAGATCAGGGTCACTGAGTTGACTAAATCAACGGGCCTGATTTGCAGTTATCCTCTCACCGGGAATTAAGGGATTACATTCCTAATCTGATTATGAGGATTTTATACTTTATCAGATCACAGGAATCACATTCCTAATCTGATCCCAACGGCGACTATAAATACCCCCCACCTACCACTGTTACAGGTTAATCACTCTTTTCCAATTAAAGCTCTTTCTTAATCATATCACTGGTTACTGACAAGAGCGTCGGAGGGTGCGTCGCCGGGATCAATCCCGGTGTTTCGCACTTTCCTTGCAGGTGCACGGCGGGAGCTCAACTGCCCAACTCAGACGAACAGGTTCGGATCTGCTATTCAGGTTTTTCCACGAACCCACAAATTCTATCTGTTTACCCCCACACCAGAATCAGCGGTAACACTGTGTCTTATATATGTTTCAAAATCTGGAGAAAGACCAAAAGAAGTATTTTGGAGAGATGAAAAACCTAGTAGTACAGTCGACCGAATAGGCGTAATAGTCGACTGTACTGAATACTTTAATCTTCGAGTTGAAATTCTCGCAGAACAGTCGACCATATATGTTTAACAGCCGACTGCCCCATACATTGTATTTTCAAGTCTTAAAATATAGTAGAACAGCCGACTGGTCAAATCAACAGTCGACTGACCCGACCATTTTCTTCAGTTTTTCTAATGTCACTAAACAGTCGACCGAATAGTGGTAGTAGTCGACTGCCTTGAGTATTTTTCTTCGAGTTTTATTTTCATTCTAACAGAACAGCCGACTGGCTATGGTTGACAGTCGATCGTCCTGAGGTTTAAATGATATCCAGTTTCTTTGACTCATCTAGAACTCTTGATATGGTATATTTGGAGACTGTTTCTACAAGAAAGAACTATTATGAACTGATTAGACCGAACTGTTTTGGATATTGGAAAACGTATTGATAAAAGAAAAGTAATTTTTGAAAAGAGTTATGCTAATGAAAGAAGAATGAAAGTATGAATGCTAGTTCTTTTTCTTATATGAACAAATGAGGAAAAGGAGATTATGAACTATTGATTGTGACAAATTGAATTTCTTGTTTATGCATGATTATTGTCACGCCCCGCTTCCCAAAATACGGAATACGAGCGCATGACTAAGCCCAGCGAATGATTTCTCAATCATCCATAAGCTGTAGGATCGACTCAGCATCACAACAAGTATATATAACAAGAGAGATATGAAACCAAGCATGCATGAATAATTTTCTAGCAACAGAAACAACTGAATTATAATAAACCATCCAAGTAGTTTCAAGTCTGAATCAAAGTAAAACTCGGGAACATCAGCCCGTTACAAGTTCTCAATTTTTCAAGAAAATAATAATTCAAATAAACTAATAATGCAAGAAATTAAAATATTCCAGTCAAGTCCTTCTCCACTTGGAAACTAGAACCTTTGCTCAGCAATTCCTGCGGGAAGCTCGTCTCCAAAGTCTGTTTAATATAAGATAAACAGGAAACAAGAGGGGAAACAAGAGAAAATGCCCTTAGTGCAAGTTAGGGCCACAAATAGTAAAAGCAAGTACAAGAAAGGGGAAAACAAGAATCGGAATCAAGAATAAGCAAGGTTATAAGAAGTAGTGGGCAAATTCAAAGACTAGCTAGCAAGAGGAAACATCTTAATAACTAGATTGGATAACAACTGCTAGTGGTGAAACACATGTCAGGTACACCTATAAGGGTAATTAATGTCAAGTGTCAACTCAAGTCTAGTGTCATATGTTATCTTAAATGTTAGGTCTCAAATGTCTAGTCATCCAGTCCAAGTGTCAAGTTATCTAGCTCAAGTTATCAAGTCCAAGTCTAGTTCAAGTTATCGAGTCCAAGTTATCAAGTTCAAGTCTAGTGGTGAGTTACTAGCTAGGTAGCACGACATGCATCCATTCTTTTACTACATGGTTGCTACAGTCAAAGCACTTTCGTTTAGATCTAGTAATGGATTTTATAGGGTAGCGTCTCAGGTATCAAGTATCAAGCAAGCCTTGGTTCATGAATCGAAAATTAAATAACAAGTTCACGAAGCAAGTTCGCGAATCCACAAGCAAGTTCAAGAACCGCACAATGCGTTCATGAATCAAACAAGTTCATGAGCCGAGTAACCGACTCCATGAATCAAACAAGATACAACAAGTTCATGAACCAAGTATTGGGAAACACGGGCCCCCTTCCGAGTACACGTATCTATATTGTCCACTCTATAATCTTTCCCAAAACCCCGGCTTGTTATTGTTATTAACTCTTATCAAGCAAGCACACCTAAGTAAATGTTGTAAATTAATTCTAGAAAAATTTAGGGATGTCCTAGATGATGTCCAGCAGCTACACACAAAATTTGGGGTCAAACGCACGCTGTTTGTACAGCTAAAATAATTCGCAAAGTCAATATATACAGCAGTTTTTACAGAACTGCACCTACTGACACAGCTGCAGTATAACAGCCATATCTCCTAGACCGTAACTCCAAATTCAATCATTCTGGAGTCTATCGACATCTACACATCCTGATCTACGTTTCATATTCAGGCCTCGGGCCCAAATTCCAAAGATAAGAGGGTCGAAACTGCAAAAGAAAATCCAGACAGCAACATAGGGAAATAATTCACTAATGTAGATTTCATAGAATTATGTAATTTGGTGTCTAAAATCATTATGTGGCACAAATACATGGTAATGGGAATCAAACAGCGAATAATAATATTTTTCAAGTCATAATAATCACAAGTTTGCCAAAACACTAAATTTATATGCGTCTACAATTTCTAGGGGTCCTTAATTCATATGTCCAAGTGATTCACAAGTTCAAGGGGATAAAAGAGTCCAATTGAATTATTATTTAATGCGAGGAAGTTTTGTGACTCTTAGATTGGTGAGTTTGAAGGTTCAAATTGATATACTATGATATTCAAAGGGAGTCACAAACTAACTACATGTGGTATTTCAAAGAGACTTGTACTAGAACGATAAGATGTACAAGGTTACTTGCCTTAAATCGACGATTAAAATCTCCGCTTGTTGAAGCAAATAGAGTAGAAAAATCCCCGGAAATATCCTCGAAATGCGCGTCCAAAAATCTGATCGAAGATCGAGCTTTCCTTGCGCACAAGATCGGCTCAGAACAGCGAAACACGGCTTCGGATTCGCTGCGGGTAGAACAGGAAACAACAAACCCGTCCAGTCAGAACACAGCAATGCAGCGGATCAGATCCAGGACAGCGAACAGCGGATCCGGGATCTGGTGCGGGCGCACAGCGAACAGCAATCTGGAGCGCGGATCTTGAAGAGATCTGGCGGCTGAGAAACGCTCCCGCTCTTTCTCTTCTTCTTCTTCGTTCGATCTCCGTTCGCTGCTTCTTCGACGTTCGACCGAACAGGGAGAGAGGGAGGGTGCAGCGGCGACGGCGGGAGTTCTTCGACGGCGGCGCTACGTCGGGAAGCGACGCGGCGACGGCGATGAGGCGGACGACGACGGCGATGGAGACGCTCTGTTCGTGGTCGAGAACAGGGGAGAAGCGGTGTGGGGTTCGTCGGCGCCTGGCGAAGCAGCGGAGACGGTGAGGCGGTCGAGGGGGGTGTGCTAGAGATGGTGAAGAGGCGGGGATCTTGACGGAGGTGGTGAAGTGGGAGTAATGGCGAGAAATGGGTGGGTTCGGAGTTGGGTTCGAAGGCGAAGTCGATGGTAGGGGGTTCCACGGCAGTGGGATGGCGAACGGGAGTGGGTTGACGAGGATGACGGTCGAAGTGGGGATCGGAGATGGGTTGGGTACGAGCGAAGGATTTGGTTGGGGAAAAAATGATGGAGAGGGGATTAGCGGCGGAAGGGGTTTAACAGTAGATGATTAGGGTTAGGGATTAGGGTTTAAATACAAGGGTTAGTGGGTATTGGGTTTAGGGGTTTAGGGGATCCGTTTCAAAAAGAGCCCAACAGAAGAAATGGTCAAAATGCACAATAATGGGAGTTAGAGAGATAAACGAGAAGAATCAGTCCAATTCTCATGAAGAACGGTGCAAGATGGCACACAAAAATAACGATTTTATTTGAACAGAACAAAATACGGAATCTCAAATAGGTAAAAGAGTACAATTGAGAAAAATACGGTATAAAATACAAATACGGGGAAACAGGAGTTACAAATCCTACCCACCTTACACAAAAATTTCGTCCTCGAAATTTGCTTAGGCGGTACGCAGGACAGGGTAAAGTAACTTAGGGGTGGGTAACAAAACAAGGAATCCAAGGAGAAGTCAACTTGGTGGTAACACCAAAATAAGAAGGGAGTGGATAACAACGAGGTCAAATGGAAGGAATGAAAGAGAATAACAGTATCTAAAGATCTAAATAATGCAAGATAATAAAAACGATGAAGGAGTAGGCAGAACTGAAACCAAGGAGATGGAAGACAGGAAAGAAATGAATCCAATAATGAATGAGTACATGATGGCAGGATGGAAAGCAAGAAGGAAATAACCGGTATCAAAAATGAAGAAGAACACTGAACACCACAAGACTTGCAAGATAACAAGGCAAGGAGGTGAACGAATAGAAAGAGTTGGAATCGAAGAAGGGAGCGACAAGGGAAAGATGCACCACGCAATGAGTCAATGGATGAGAACAAAAGCAAGAGATAGGGGACAGCAAATGGTGCAAGGAATGGAACAAAACAAAATACAAGGAAGGAGAAGAACCAACACGATCCTGGGTCCTGTGGGTTATGGGCCCACCACGCTTCCGCTGCGCTACTCTGATGGTGACACTCCAAGCTCCAGACATGTCGTTGTAGACAACGTGACACCAAGCGACGATCCGAGCAGGAAGAAAGGAATGGGACGCCAAGATCAAAGAGAGTATGGGCTCCAAATAGAGATAGACAATAATGCAAAATGGATATAGGGCTTGAGCTTCAATTCAAATAATCAGAATATATAGTATATATATCAAACTAATGACTTTAATAGGAATAATTATAACAACAAATGTAATAGTAATTAAAATCGTCATAATCATACAGGCAATAAAAATATCAATAATACTGATAATAATGATAATACATTCATGACAGAATATATTTCAACACATTCATGAAAATAATGCAATAATAATAATATTGATAGCAGTGAAAATAATATCAACAATGATAATAGCAATGATAGTAATAATATCAATAAAGTAACAGTAATAATAATAAAAATAATAACAGTAGTAAAGGTGATGAAACGATAATAATAACATCAATTGAAATGACAGTAATATTAATAATACCAATAATAACGAAAGTATTCTTTTACCATCAGTTTCATTATATAAGTAACGAGTCTTGAAAAATAAATTAGTAATAGGTAGAAAATCTTGCCTCCTTAACATCAAGTTACATATTTGCCTTCACGACATCAGGTTTCAAATTACCATCCAAATATTCGGCTGCACATTTTGCCTCGCCGATATCTAGTTGCAATTTGCCTCCATTGACATCGAGTTGCATATTTGCCATCTCGACATTAGGTTGCACCGAAGTGATGAAATGTATATAAAATTGAGCATGATCAGGCTCAAAACAATTTAATAATAATGATAGTAGTAGCGAAAGAAAATAATAGTACTAATAACAATAATAATATAAAAAGGTCCATATTAATAACAATAGAATAACAATGATCATGACAATAATAATAATAGTAATAGCAAAAGATTGATAACAATAATAATAATATTAACAATAATAATGAAATAGTGAAAACAACAATAAGAATATCAATAGTAGTAACAATAATAATAATATTAGTAATGATAGTGAAAATAATAGCAATGATACTAATGGTAGTAGAAATAGCATTATACAACGAAATAAGAATTTGCCTTATCTAATAATAATTCAGAAGAAATATATAGTCGATTGAAAATGAAAGGTGAGTTAAAATACATCATCGTTCGAAATAACAAAATCCTTGTTGAGATACATCTTCATAGAAGATCGAAAATAAATATAATAATTAATAATCAAAATATAGAAAGTATTCGGAAAATAATAATAATAATAATAATTATAAGGAGAAAAATAAGTAGGAGAAAAATGAAGCTACATCCAATAAGGAGTTAAAGAGAATGATGACTAGAAGGGACAAAAGAAAATTAAGGAATTGAATGCGAAGGAAGAAGGACGAGGGCAAAATCGGAATTGAAGGGATTATGGCAGAGCATGATACTCAGGGTGAGTCAACGGTTGAAGAAGAATGCAAGGCACGAAAAGTAATGAACGACACACGAACTGAAATAAGAGGGGATCAAAATGGATGGGATAAGACTTGTATCCAGATCGAGTTGACTATTAAATTATTCATGTGGTTGCATGGCCTGTTTAATGTTGAGTTAATCCTGACTGAGTCAAGCCTGTCTAATGTATTAGTCAACTAACACATTAGCTAAACCTGGCTCTGATACCACTAAAAACCTTGTCACGTCCCGCTTCCCAAAATACGGAATACGAGCGCATGACTAAGCCCAGCGAATGATTTCTCAATCATCCATAAGCTGTAGGATCGACTCAGCATCACAACAAGTATATATAACAAGAGAGATATGAAACCAAGCATGCATGAATAATTTTCTAGCAACAGAAACAACTGAATTATAATAAACCATCCAAGTAGTTTCAAGTCTGAATCAAAGTAAAACTCGGGAACATCAGCCCGTTACAAGTTCTCAATTTTTCAAGAAAATAATAATTCAAATAAACTAATAATGCAAGAAATTAAAATATTCCAGTCAAGTCCTTCTCCACTTGGAAACTAGAACCTTTGCTCAGCAATTCCTGCGGGAAGCTCGTCTCCAAAGTCTGTTTAATATAAGATAAACAGGAAACAAGAGGGGAAACAAGAGAAAATGCCCTTAGTGCAAGTTAGGGCCACAAATAGTAAAAGCAAGTACAAGAAAGGGGAAAACAAGAATCGGAATCAAGAATAAGCAAGGTTATAAGAAGTAGTGGGCAAATTCAAAGACTAGCTAGCAAGAGGAAACATCTTAATAACTAGATTGGATAACAACTGCTAGTGGTGAAACACATGTCAGGTACACCTATAAGGGTAATTAATGTCAAGTGTCAACTCAAGTCTAGTGTCATATGTTATCTTAAATGTTAGGTCTCAAATGTCTAGTCATCCAGTCCAAGTGTCAAGTTATCTAGCTCAAGTTATCAAGTCCAAGTCTAGTTCAAGTTATCGAGTCCAAGTTATCAAGTTCAAGTCTAGTGGTGAGTTACTAGCTAGGTAGCACGACATGCATCCATTCTTTTACTACATGGTTGCTACAGTCAAAGCACTTTCGTTTAGATCTAGTAATGGATTTTATAGGGCAGCGTACTCAGGTATCAAGTATCAAGCAAGCCTTGGTTCATGAATCGAAAATTAAATAACAAGTTCACGAAGCAAGTTCGCGAATCCACAAGCAAGTTCAAGAACCGCACAATGCGTTCATGAATCAAACAAGTTCATGAGCCGAGTAACCGACTCCATGAATCAAACAAGATACAACAAGTTCATGAACCAAGTATTGGGAAACACGGGCCCCCTTCCGAGTACACGTATCTATATTGTCCACTCTATAATCTTTCCCAAAACCCCGGCTTGTTATTGTTATTAACTCTTATCAAGCAAGCACACCTAAGTAAATGTTGTAAATTAATTCTAGAAAAATTTAGGGATGTCCTAGATGATGTCCAGCAGCTACACACAAAATTTGGGGTCAAACGCACGCTGTTTGTACAGCTAAAATAATTCGCAAAGTCAATATATACAGCAGTTTTTACAGAACTGCGCCTACTGACACAGCTGCAGTATAACAGCCATATCTCCTAAACCGTAACTCCAAATTCAATCATTCTGGAGTCTATCGACATCTACACATCCTGATCTACGTTTCATATTCAGGCCTCGGGCCCAAATTCCAAAGATAAGAGGGTCGAAACCGCAAAAGAAAATCCAGACAGCAACATAGGGAAATAATTCACTAATGTAGATTTCATAGAATTATGTAATTTGGTGTCTAAAATCATTATGTGGCACAAATACATGGTAATGGGAATCAAACAGCGAATAATAATATTTTTCAAGTCATAATAATCACAAGTTTGCCAAAACACTAAATTTATATGCGTCTACAATTTCTAGGGGTCCTTAATTCATATGTCCAAGTGATTCACAAGTTCAAGGGGATAAAAGAGTCCAATTGAATTATTATTTAATGCGAGGAAGTTTTGTGACTCTTAGATTGGTGAGTTTGAAGGTTCAAATTGATATACTATGATATTCAAAGGGAGTCACAAACTAACTACATGTGGTATTTCAAAGAGACTTGTACTAGAACGATAAGATGTACAAGGTTACTTGCCTTAAATCGACGATTAAAATCTCCGCTTGTGGAAGCAAATAGAGTAGAAAAATCCCCGGAAATATCCTCGAAATGCGCGTCCGAAAATCTGATCGAAGATCGAGCTTTCCTTGCGCACAAGATCGGCTCAGAACAGCGAAACACGGCTTCGGATTCGCTGCGGGTAGAACAGGAAACAACAAACCCGTCCAGTCAGAACACAGCAATGCAGCGGATCAGATCCAGGACAGCGAACAGCGGATCCGGGATCTGGTGCGGGCGCACAGCGAACAGCAATCTGGAGCGCGGATCTTGAAGAGATCTGGCGGCTGAGAAACGCTCCCGCTCTTTCTCTTCTTCTTCTTCGTTCGATCTCCGTTCGCTGCTTCTTCGACGTTCGACCGAACAGGGAGAGAGGGAGGGTGCAGCGGCGACGGCGGGAGTTCTTCGACGGCGGCGCTACGTCGGGAAGCGACGCGGCGACGGCGATGAGGCGGACGACGACGGCGATGGAGACGCTCTGTTCGTGGTCGAGAACAGGGGAGAAGCGGTGTGGGGTTCGTCGGCGCCTGGCGAAGCAGCGGAGACGGTGAGGCGGTCGAGGGGGGTGTGCTAGAGATGGTGAAGAGGCGGGGATCTTGACGGAGGTGGTGAAGTGGGAGTAATGGCGAGAAATGGGTGGGTTCGGAGTTGGGTTCGAAGGCGAAGTCGATGGTGGGGGGTTCCACGGCAGTGGGATGGCGAACGGGAGTGGGTTGACGAGGATGACGGTCGAAGTGGGGATCGGAGATGGGTTGGGTACGAGCGAAGGATTTGGTTGGGGAAAAAATGATGGAGAGGGGATTAGCGGCGGAAGGGGTTTAACAGTAGATGATTAGGGTTAGGGATTAGGGTTTAAATACAAGGGTTAGTGGGTATTGGGTTTAGGGGTTTAGGGGATCCGTTTCAAAAAGAGCCCAACAGAAGAAATGGTCAAAATGCACAATAATGGGAGTTAGAGAGATAAACGAGAAGAATCAGTCCAATTCTCATGAAGAACGGTGCAAGATGGCACACAAAAATAACGATTTTATTTGAACAGAACAAAATACGGAATCTCAAATAGGTAAAAGAGTACAATTGAGAAAAATACGGTATAAAATACAAATACGGGGAAACAGGAGTTACAATTATTGTACATGGAATTGGATATTTTGATTGGCTTGATGAATTATGGAAAAATATTATGAACATACAAATGTTATGAGCATGAAAATGAAAGGCTATTAATGTTAGTCTTGAAAAGAGAATCTATGAGCTTGAAGGGCTCAATTGGTGTGAATTTGTGAATTGAAATTGAAAATTAGGGTGTAGCCAAAACTCACACCGACAAGTGAAAAGTGATGAGATATGATTATTGAAATTGAAAAGACCAAGTTTGGGTCAATGTGAAATGAATGAAATAAGACCGGTGTTAGTGAGAGAGCTAACTCTAAGAGATTAATTTTGTTCATGATTTCATTAAATTAAGAATTAGTGCATAGTTAAGAGGTGATGAAAGTGAGAGAAAAACACAAGTATGAGGGCCTCGAGTCTACGATGTGGGTGGGATTCACAGTTTTTCTTCACGATGCGTCGTGACATGACGTGGGCACTACTCCGAAATTATCGGGATCTTGGCGACGCTTGTGGGGTGTTTGGTGACTGCGAGAGGATCGTGTGCCATGAAGGAGGCTGAATTGTCCATAGATAGTTTTCACGATGCGTCATGACATGATGTGGGATTCCCCTCCAGTTTTTTCTGTACATGAGCTCGTACTCATAGATAATCTAGGATACTTGTCGTAGTTACAGTAGTAGATTAAGTCATGACGAGTGATTGAACCCTACAAGATGAAGAACGGTTAAGAGGCTTGCCCTCGGAACTATGTAGTATGGGATGCATAGAATACGAACAAGTGTGCATTAGTGTCATGTAATATAAATAATTGCATTAAGGACTAAGTGCACAATCACAACACGACATCAATAGAGTATTCCCCTTAGTTTTATATGTGACAAGTTTGTGTTTATTAAATATGGAAAATCAATTATACTGTTTTCGGCATAGAGAGGATGGCCGTGTATAATATTCGTCGGTTGAATAAACTGACGTACCCACAGTTTTGTATGCAGGATAAATGACATGATAAAAATTAAAGGAGAACAATATTCAAATGTTGTTGTACTTTTATATAAATATTGTAAATTTGCTTCCGCTGTAAAATGTAAAGTGTAAAGATTTCTTGTAACTCTGATGTAAGTGAAAAGTTTTAAATTCCTTGTAAAATTGTACGAAAGAAGTGTAAAGATCATGTGGAATCTCGAATTCAGTTGTATTTTGGAATTCGGGGTGTTACAATTAGCATCCTGAAACTCTTCTCTCTTCTTCTCATCTTGGCATGCACTATCGCCACCCTATCACCACCCTATCACCAATGCATTTCTTCCCAAACCTCCAATCACTTTGTTATATCTTCAACAAAGTCATTTCCACCACCACCACTACCAGCAACAAGCCATTCCTTCCCATCCATAATCTTAACCAGGAATAAAGTTTAGGGAAGCTCAGTGTTAACACTGCAAAGAACTACACGAGCGTATATGACAATACTGAAGAGAACAGGTTCGTTACCAATCATTGAAATTTTGATGAAAGACATAACTCCAACAGAATCCATAGGTTCATACACATCTTTTTTATGGCCATCTTGGCTTTAGAAATTATGAATCAGATATCCGCAAATGAAGGTTATTAACACTTTTGTCGCTGAAAATATATATTCAGTAGTCCCTTCCAAACCAGCCAAACTAATTTTGCTTAATACTTTCACAAACAATCAAATTTGGAAGCAACAAGATTTACAATCAAAACAAGAATTTTAGAGGATGCATTCATGAAACTTTCCGAAACCTGGGATTCATCTGCAGTAGTCTCAATGAATTTCATGCAGAGTACCACGCATTTGGCTTTAATGCCACATGTTCAATTTGAAATATAGTAATCAGAAAACCGCACTTCCGATTATAAAGATACCATATTATCATTATCAATAAACACTCAAATTTAAACTCCAACCCAGAAAACTATATCTATTAAGAAAAATTAAATCAAGCCTAACACAAACTCAAACAGAATTAAGATAAAAAATTGCAAAAGTCTAGAGATCACAAAATTAAGAACACAAGGCCACAGGTCAGCAACAGTTAAACAATGGCATTGGCAGCACTAGCAATCCTTAGCCACAGGTCAGCACATTCTTTTCCAATGGGCCCAGTAATAGTAGATCCTACAACCATAGAAAATAGAACTCATTAAATTTATGGATCTGAAACTAATCAAAGAAAAAGCAAGTAACCAATTAATAATCATTCTGAGGTCAATTTCAATAGAATAAGCTCAAAAATTAAGATGTGCATTTGGAAATATTTACAAACTATTTAGTTAATCCGTGGGTATCACATGTTCAATTTGAAATATAGTAATTAGAAAACCGCACTTCTGATTATAAAGATAGCATATTATCATTATCAATAAATCCTGAAATTTAAACTCCAACCCACACAACTATATCTATTAAGAAAACCTAAATCAAGCCTAACACAAACTCAAACAGAATTAAGAACACAAACTACAAAAGTCTGGAGATCACAAAATTCAGAACACAAGGCCGCAGGTCAACAACAGTTAGCAACGGCATTGGCAGCACTAGCAATATTTGGCTACAGGTCAGCACATTCTTTTCCAATGGGCCCAGTAATAGCAGATCCTACAACCATAGCCAATAGAACTCATTAAATTTATGGATCTGATGCTAATCAAAGAAAAAGCAAGTAACCAATTAATAATCATTCTGAGGTCAATTTCAACAGAATAAGCTCAAAAATTAAGATATGCATTTGGAAATATTTACAAATTATTTAGTTAATCCTTGGGTGAGAGTGAGAGGAGAGGGGAGAACTTTAGGAGGGGGAAAAATAGATTGATATATAAATGGAAAAAAAAAAGTCAATTTCCAAGCCGGACAAGAACATGAAAGAAAAATGGTGGTTTTTCTTTTTATTTCTCTGGGAATAGATCAAATGATGCAAGCTACAGTCTATATATATCCACTTCTAACAAGGAAAACGAAATAGCTCTAGAGATTTTACATTCGTAATTCTATATCTTAATAAAAAAGGTTAGGTGAGTAACATGTAGGGCTGCAAACGATTCGAGCTACTCGCGAAATACTCGGCTCGAGCTCGGTCAAAGCTTGACTCGAGATGAGCTCGAGCTCGAAATCGAACTCAATAGCTTAACGAGCCGAGCTCGAGCTTGGGCATTTTGTGATTATTAGGCTAAGCTCGCGAGTACTCGGCTCGAACTCGGTCAAATCTCGGCTCGAAACGAGCTCGAGCGGATCTCGAGCTCGAAACCGAGCTCGACCCTCAAGATACTCGGCTCGACTTGGCTCGTTTGCAGCCCTAGTAACATATACCAAGCATTGATTAGTTGGTATTTTTCATAGTAAAATGCATTCAATTTTTCAAATCAAGAGACTATGCCAATCTTAATAAATAAAGTTAAATATTTTTTCAACTGACAGGATGAACGTTGTGACATAGTATTAACAAGACAAGTTTCTGCAATAATGCACTTAAAACAGAATAAGTGTATCGCCTTACCTTTCATTTCTCCCTTTGGATTCACAATCACCCCAGCATTATCTGAAAATTGCAAAAAGAACATAACCATGTTAAAAAATGAGAGATGCATCCAAAATAATGGGCTCCAACAAATTTTCAGTTCTTTAAACTTTCAATTTGCAATAGTTAGTAGGTTTTCCTATAAAAAGATATGGTTAGCAAGTGGACAAATCGGTATATTTTGTTTCCCTATAAAAAAAAACATGGTTAGCAAGTGGACAAATCAGTATATTTCATGCAACAACAAAATATTAAACATAACAAATAATAAACATGAAACCAACTGACAAGCATTAAAAAAACTGAGAAATGCAACTGCGGATGCAATAGATGTTGGCTTGAAATGCATGGATATTTTTAAACATAATCTAGCCAATAACTCTACAGTTTCTAGAAGATAGATCATAGTAGTTAATATTATCTTCGTATTTTGTACCCATTACTCTACAATGTCTTGATTGGTTTGTTGAAGTAATTAGAACGTCAAAATTAATCATCATATACACCCTATGTTTGCCGTTAATTGCCGCTAATTTAATACTTCTTTTTCTTTTTTGCCAGATTGTCGTCTACACTCAGAACCATTATGTACATATTGACAGTTTAACTTTTTGTAGGGTGATGAAGAATATGTTGGGTTGAAACCACTGAGTTAAAAGGCATTGTCTTGTTTGAAAGGTATTAGTTTCAAAACTTTTATTATTTGTTTCTTTAATTATCATGGTTTTGATAGATTATTGAAAAACTCTTACTATTTGTTTAGGCTCACTGTTTGGTCTCATATTGAAGACTCGAAGCATTGTGTTTTCCTACAACCCTGTAAAAATAATTTGGTAATTCGGTTGGTTGGTGTATATTTTGATGGAGGATGTAATAGTTGTAATATTTATTATTTTGGGAGATGATGTAAGTATCTATATATGATGATGATATAATATAGTTATGTTAATACCCGTACCCGCAAAGTTGTGGAGTATTGGGTTCTGTGCTTGGTTTTTGAAAGGTTTTTCAAAAAAATTTCTAAAAATTCATTACGTTTTCTAACGAAATTTTGGTTTTTATTTTGTATCTTGCATCATATTATGATTTTCACCCCCAGAGCCTTATATATATGATGCATGTGTGATGTTCCTTGGTTTGGCCTGAGGAGGATTGATATTGACTGCCTATGATGTTATATTTTTAATTGTTAGCAGAATTCCGTAAGCAATTGCTGTAAAAGGGTTAATATTTTAGGGAAAATTTTGTCGAATTTTTTACTAAAATTCCTTAAATTCTATTATGTTTACAAACTAAATATTGGTTTTTATTTTGTATTTTGAGTCATATGAAGATTTTTTCCCCGTGAGCCCTATATATATGATGCCTGTGTGATGTTGCTTTGATTGGCCTGGGGAGGATTCATATTGACTATCCGTGATGTTAATTTTATAATTGTGAGCAAAATTTCGTAAGGAATTCCTATAAAAGTGCTAATATTTAAGGAGAGATTCTGTCGAAATTTTTACTATAATTCCTAAAAAACTATTACGTTCTCCCACGAAATCTTGGTTTTAATTTTTTATCTTGTCTAATATGAAAATTTTAGAGGATGATTAATATTAACTGCCTGTGAAATAGCATTTTGGGGAGATAGTCGAATTTTTTACTAAACAATTTAATTAATTAATCATTTTTCGCTTTGACGTGCCGTAGACACGTGTCTACAGGCTTACTTAGTATATGTATAGAAGATATTGTACTCAGTTATAATTAATCCAATAAAATATTATTTTCTATTTATGAATCTAACAATCTTAAAATTGGGTAATATGTCATCATTTGATAATTATCAAATGTAAGATATTCCAAACTAATGTAAACCTTCAAATCCAGAAATTAATAACACAAAAATCATTGTTTTGGCATTCACAAAACAATTAAATTAATCTCACTTGATACACAAATTTGGCGGTGGGGTGTAATTAAATTGGACAGAAATGTGCAGCTGTAAACCTCGTGCATCTCAACAAAGAGAGTGATTCTCAGGCCCCATAAATGATCCAACTAGAACATGGATCGATTCTTGCGTTGACTAGGCTTACTTAACTAACTAACTATCCCACTTCTTGAAAAAACTTTTTAGTGCAGTTAGTGTCTTAGGAAACTATTTCTAAAACCGGAGCTTCTCTTTCTAGAATCCTAGAGAAAGGAGCTCTCTCCCAAAAAGAAAACCCAAAAGAAAAAAGTAACAAATCGGAGCCGCTCGGGGAGGGGGGAGGACTCCCTTGTCCGCCTCAACTCTCCTCCCCCCTCCCCTCCCAGTTTTTAAGGTGTGCTGGTGTGGGTTCCTCATCGATTTCGGTCACCAATTTGGGCCGGAGATGGTCAAGTTGATGCGGTGGAAGAGTTCGGCGCAACGAAGTTGTCATCTCTATGGGGTCTAAGATGAAGGTGAGTGCGGCACTGCTCGTTGAGGTGGAGATGGTGGAGAGAAAAGCTCGGAAATGATGATGTTCGAGTATGGGATTCGGTAGGGGAGTGTGCCTCGTCGGCAGCGTCGTTGGCTGTCGGTGTGGGGATTAGGAGGGTTGAAGGGCGTCGTCGAGGAGACGCCCATCGAAACATCAACTAGTGCTCGTCGAAATGGTGCAGTGTTCGGATATCGGCGATGGTGGAGAGCTTGTGTCGTTGGGTTTCCAAATTGGGTTGGATCAATGATGATTGGAGCTGGGCTTGGCTCGGCAGCGGACACAGAGAGCATTGTGGCGTCAGAGAGGCTCTTGGTGATGAGGTCGAGGGGTTCATCGGAGCAACTGATGGCGATGACGAAGGGATTTTTAGTGGGTGGAGGTGGCTGTCATCTGATGATGGCGAATCGGTGAAAGGGAGGGTGTGACGGAGGCGCATGACGAGAGCGACAGGGAAAGTGGAGAGGGGCCTGAGAGAGGATGGCCAAAGTGGTGAGGAGGCACCGGGATGGATTTTCATTTTCGAATTTCGAATTTGAGTTTCGAAATTCAAATTAGAACGAGGTGCATGAGATTTGGGAGAAATTTGAAAATTGAATTTCAAAATTAGAGTTTTTTTACATGTAAAAATTTTCAAAATTCAAATTTGAATTGGATGGGTGGAAGGAGATATTTCATTGAATTTTGAATTTCAATATAGAGTTTTGAAATTTAAATTTTTGTTGGGGAGTATAAGGAGCATATTGTGGTGTAATTTGAATTTAAAAATAGAGTTTGTTTGAAATTCAAATTACAATTTGTGGAGTGATCGGCGAGTGCAAGCGTTACATTTGATAGGCGACGGTGTTCGGTGGAGAAGAAGTTCGTCAGCAGCACCGGCCTGGCGGTTAAGAACAACGACTACTATTGACAGCTGGATTAGACACAATCGAAAGACGACATCGCGGTGGGGTTGGTTTGGCAGATACACGACGACAACGTCGTGGGGAGAAGAGTAAGCACGCCAGCAAGAGATAGTGGATATGGTTGCTGCCACTATGGACGTTTGGGGGAAAGTGGAGGGAGTTTCTGGGGTGGAGTATTAGTTCGGTGGATTTTGATTCCCAAATTAGATTTTTGTAGAAGTCAAATTACACCTGGGAGAATTAGGTGGAAGAACATGGTGCAGACGCTTGTCTACAAGTCTAGCTAGGGGAGGGACTAGTTAGTAGTTAGGATTATAGACTTAGCTTTATAACTGTTTTTCATTATTCTTTTTAGGAACAAATAGATGTATAATCAATGTACTATTTGTGTTGTTAGAGCATCTGTAGTCGTTTGCCATATACCCAAAATATGGAATAAATAAATAAAAAAGTCACTCTAGTCGTCTGCCAAATACCCAAATTTTGGGTGTCGCATGAACAGGAGCGTGCCAAATATGAAAGACGGTTTGGCAAAAGCCAAATTATAGCCGGACGAAAGATTATCTTTTGTCCGAAACGTGGGACGAAAGACAATACACCGTCGCTTCAATTTCCTATACGACAAAATCGACAGACGGAGGATAATATGTCGTCGCTTCAATTAAATTTTTGTACTGTCCAAAACAAATTTCGCAAAATGCCAAATTGCCAAGGACGGAAGATAATCTTCCGTCCAAGGCATTGGCAGTTTTTTTTTTTTTTTTATATATATGGATTGAGTTTACTGTTTTTATTTTTAAAACTTTTTTTTTGTATCCTTTTCCCTCTATATATTTTTTGATTTATATTTCTGAGACGATAGTTAATCTTCCTTGTGAGTTAAATTTTGACTTTTATCCAGCTCTTAATATTTTATTAACGAGTCCATTTTTTTTCTTTAAAATAAAATATCTTAGGAAACTGACAAAGACGATCCCTCCAAACCTTGACAGGCACTTACCCTCCGAAAAGTGAGATTCATTGCAGCCGATTCATGCTATAAAGTGCTTACATTTACAAGAAATTGCAAGCTTGCATAGATACATTACTTGTACTTGTAAAAAAATTAAAGAGCTCAAAAGCCATGAAAATGTTACTAAGAAGCTCATCATCCCCAGTCCTCACCTCCCTCCTCTCCTCTTCCTCCTCATCTCCTAAGAACCCAATCTCATTAAAGAAGTCAGCATCTTCTTCTCTCCATTCATCCTCACTCCTCAGAACCCAATCTGACTCAAACCTCTCTTCACACCATGCAACCAATCGTGCTCTTTTTGATTCCATCCCTTCTTTCTCTGTTTACAACCTAAGAGACAAAGAAGATGATGATGTTGAAGAAGAGGAGCAAGACCAGAATGATGAAGAGGGTGATGCAACCAATAATGCTCTTCTTGATTCCATCCCTTCTTTCTCTGTTTACAACCTAAGAGACCAAGAAGATGATGATCTTGAAGAGGAGGAGCAAGACCAGAATGATGAAGAGGGTGAGGGGTGGGGATTCATGGGTCAGAATCAAAATTTGAACTTGGTGGGTGGTTTTGTGGATAATGGGGATCCTTCAACTCCTCTGTTTCTTGCTAGAGGGCTTGGTATTGATAGATTGGGGTCTGGGCTGTTGGGTGGTGGTGGTGGTGGTGGTGGTGGAGGAGGAGGAGGAGGGAGATCTGATGTTGAGATGCATTACAAGAGAATGGTTGAGGAGAATCCAAGCAGTGGTTTGTTTCTGAGTAATTATGCTCAGTTCCTTTATAAGGTGAGGAATCTATGCTTTTTTCATGTCAATTTGTTTCGAGATTATGGGTGTTTGAAATACTTGAGTTTCTTTTGTTTACTGTCAATAGAGGTGCTGAAGTTGTTTGTGTGTTCGAATCTGCTGAGTTTGGTTCATAGGACTGCAATTTGTGATAGTTGATTGTAATTTATGTATGGGGTGAGAAGTTGCACTATTTAGGTGATTTGGCTTGAAACTTTTTATTGCATAGACCATGTATGTATTGTGTGTCTACCTATGATTACGAATCATGTCAAAAAATTATTAACAAGCTTACATCTTAGTGATGTGAGACACTGACATGCACATAACATTCATAATTTTTCCCCCAAATCAAAACAAAACTCGCTATTTCACACAAAGCTCCGCAAAGTCGTATGTATGAAAATTTTATGTTTCTATCTCTGGGTAGGATTTAATAAGCCATTGATGCAAGCAAGGACGTTTCTTTCACGGAGAGGAACATATCATGTTAGGGAAAAAAATTCAATTTTTCATCCTTCATTAAAACTCTGAATTGTATACTTCTTCTGTTCTCTATTAGTCTTTAAAATAGGAGTAAATTCTTAACTATCTTGTTTTATATTAAAAAAAACAAAAAATTAAGTCCCAACAACAAATGTCAAACTCTTTATGTCATGTGGAGCTTGATACACAATCCATCTTGCATCAAGTCCTCTCTTATCTGATGTCTCTCAGCACATCAAGACTAGAAAGTACAGTGTTTCTGATACGGAGATGCTCTTTCTTACTTCCTAGAAATGTGTAGATATGTGATGATAATTGACTCATTCCATTGAAATTTTGTTATGTGAGCAATTTCACACTCACAACCCTCTCATTTTACCGTATATTTTATCCATGGCAGAACAAGGGAGATGCACAAAGAGCAGAAGAATACTATTCTCGCGCAATTCTTGCTGAGCCAGGAGATGGTCAAATCTTGTCCCAGTATGCCAAGTTAGTATGGGAGCTGCACCATGACGAAGAGCGTGCCTCTAGTTACTTCGAGCAGGCTGTTCAGGCTACTCCCAACAACAGGTTTATATTCGTGCATGAAGCTACCATAAACTTCTAATCGAATTCAAAAGGCTACCATTTACTTTACCATCGCAACTCCCATGAACTTTCATCGAGCTTTTTTGAGAAGTATCTTCCTAAATAGGACCATCTATGATGATCATGCGTTAGTTACCTTCTTAGGACTAAAAAACACAGATAAATTTATATACGACACGACCCAAATAATAAGCAAAATAGTAATTTGAACGCTGCGCTAGCAGCTATGTAGTAGTTATTAATTTATAATATACAAAGCTATATGACCCATCTGCTACAAAGCAAGTACATTGTAGTTTCTCAAGCTCACATAAATTAAACATCAATGTAGTTTTAATGCAGGTTAGCCTTTACTCGTAACATTTTACTTGTAATATTGAGAGCTCCATTTGTTAATGGCGGACGGATGATTAAAATTTTGTCGGAAGTTTACTAAATATGTTTCTTTTTCCTCCTTTTGTCAGCAATGTACTTTCTGCATACGCTAATTTCTTATGGGAAACTGAGGTCGGTAACGGAGATGGCTCCACTCAAGAGTATTTTTGAAGCCCCAGTTCGTCGTGAAATATTAGCGTAAACATGAGATTGACATGAGCTTCAGGTAATACTGTTCTATGAAGAAGCTAACATATGCTGCTTATTATTTGGAATAAAAGTGCAACATAATAATGATCTAAACCATCTATGAATGATGGACCTTGTAAATTGGCTCAATGGTCAGGAGAAGAATCTCTAATTAATATGTAATTTATAATATTCTTATTTTTAATTAGAGAATTTCGTGGTTAAATTTTTTAAAACTTTAGCTATTATAAATAAATAAAATTTCCACTATATCAAATATGGGGTTGTGATAAGGGTTGAGGATTCAATACTTGTATTCTGGAGTGTCTTTATATATTGATGGTATTTGTAACTGAGATCTGAATTGTATGCATCTGTATCTTTTTAATTTTATTCCGCATTTAATATTAAGCAATAGGGGTAATTCGAATCTACATTGCTGGACCACTTTCTATACAATACAACTAGTAATCCGCACGTGTAATGCACGTTTTATGGGTTAGCATGTACAATTTGCACTGGAGATATGCACGTGCAATGCACGGATTTGATGGAGGGAGAGGAAGAGACAGTTTCTATTTTTGAGAGAACATAATTTTATGAAAATTTTAAATGTGAAGTGAAAATTACATAATTAACCTTATATATATATTTTTGGCTTTTTATGTATATCGGGGATGATAGTAAAAAGCCACCAAAATAGAGCTTTGTTTAATAATAGTTAGATGAAAACTTTAAATGTGAAGTGAAAATTACAAATTAACCTTATATATATATATATATATATATATATATATATATATATATATATATATATTTAGCTTTTTATGTATATGGGGGCATGATAGTAAAAAACCACCAAAATAGAGCTTTGCTTAATAATAGTACTAGTATAATACACGTGCAATGCACGTGGAGGGGGGATGAAAAGGGCAAAAAAAATCTACCAACACGTGCGCTGCACGTGTTGACACACACACCAAGAAATAAAAAATTGTTTATTTGTTTGTGAACCCCAACTCTCCCATTATAATAGTTATAGATTGTAAACCCCAAAAGTCTGCTCTAAACCTAGACGGGACCATAGTCTAATTATAACCAAACACTCACCTTAATCCAACTGAATCCAAAAATATGCATGTATTCTTCCTAAAGCCATTTAAAAAATTTAATTGACTTTACGGTCTTAAGCAAGGCCTCCTTAATCATGTTAACTAACTTATCGTCTCTGTTTCATTCACAAACTTTCTAATTCAACACCAAAAGGTTTTAAGTTGAAATCACTGAGGACAACAGATGAACTGAATTGATTATATAAAGTATATACACTGTTCCAGATTACATCCAGCTTTGGATTGGCCAAATTACCCCAGGCAATGAGCGCATGTTTGATATATTTCTCAACATGGTGATGGTTAAATTAGAAACTCTGCCAAGAGTTTTTCCTCGTTGTTTATCCACTGTTCGGGACACACACAGTCTCTCCCTCTCTAATTGTACAAGTATTTATCCTTTGGCATTCACCATTTGAATTGAGCACACACACAAAAAAAACTACATTTGTGCTCATCTAGATCTCATGTTGAGACTTCTCCTGAACTGGCTACCATTCTTCCCTTTAAGCTGCTGTTGGTGTTTGTTTTGGGCTTGGCTTTGGCCTTGTTTCGGCAAGTCTTTCAACTCCATGACCTGAATTGTCCGCTGTTTCTTCGCTGTATATGATAAAAGAGTGTCAAAACTCAATCAGTTCACGTCATTGCTAGTTCAAGGACTTGGGTACTAACTACAATGAAAATCATCCTAAAAGGAGAAGAAAAGAACACAAACCTTTCTTAGCCTCCTCGTATCTGTCTTGAAGCCTCCTCTTTGCAACCTCCAACCTACGTTGATAAGCCAAATCCTCGAACTCCTTTGATACCTGAAAGAGAGATGTTAAGAGGTGAGATTGAAATAAGATCCCCAAGTGTAACCTGCAAAAAAAAACTTCTTGGCACTATGATAGTTTTGCAGGAAACAACAAATGACCCAAGGGAGTAGTAGAGGAGGGTTATATAGGGCAATTTTTAGCACGCACTTCTATTATGGAAGGATATCCGTATCAGACACTCACACTTTATGAACATTCCTTGAACACAGATCAGACACTTACAATCTTTGCCTTGAATCTCTATAGAAGTATGTAATGCACTATAAATTTCTTTCATGCTTTTTCTCAAAAAAATAAATCTCTTTCTTGATTATGCTATCAAAATTATATTGGGCTTGAAGGAAAACCGTTTGGGTGACTTGTTATATATAATATATATCCATTATTAGCATATCCTTATTGTGGCCTAACCCTTGGGTTCTCAAAAAAATGTTTCGGAAACCCAAGCAATAACCATAAACTACTGCATGCTTTGTATAATTACTGTTTGTTTGGTCCAAAATATTAATGCCTGTTCTGTTATCGATACAAAATATTAATGTTCTGTTCATGAATGAATCATACCGGTTGCTATTAATAATAGTATAGATGGTTCTATATTTTTTTCATGCAAATGACTTTTTTTACCCCTGTATATTTTTTTAGCCTGTTATGTTTGTGAGGACATAACAGTAAAAAGCCAACAAAATAGGGCTTTGCTTAATAATAGTATAGATAGATTAACCTTATATATATATATATATATAGCTTTTTATATATATGGGGGCATGATAGTAAAAAACCACCAAAATAGAGCTTTGCTTAATAATAGTATAGATATATTATGCTAAACCAATGGTCCAAGGATTTTTCTAACTTTTTCTTTTTAAACAAAAAAGAAGAAAAAAACAAGCAAAACGAAGGAGGTAACCCTCCACTCTTTCTCCACCTAAATTTAAAGTACAATTTTATATCTTAATCAATTCTTAAAAATCGTGCAATATTGTACAGTGTTATTAGAGAATTTTTTAAAAGTAATTTTGTTATTTTCTCAATTGTTTAAAATTTTGTACAATATATTGTACAGTATTATACTAGTTTTTATTATAAAAAGGATTATCAAAGAAAGGAAATCCTTTTAGGTTCCCAGTCAAAAATTCTTTCTTCGTTTAACCATTTAAAAAATTTAAATTTTACAAATGATCTGTCCATCAGGTATATATATATATATATATATATATATATATATATATATGAAATAAGTTATTACAAATTAATTAGAACATTCTAAAAGTATGACTCTTTGAGTCCAAACATCCTATATATATTAATACATTTAAGCAAGAGTAAGAAACTGGACTGTATCAATCAATATAATTTCTAACGATGCACGTTTTGCTAGGAGTTCGAGGATTTTTACGTACGATGTATATGTTCAGAAATAGTTTTGGAGTTGGATGTACATTGCACGTAATTGAAAAAAGTATTTTGAAGGAAAAACTACAATTTGTACGTGCAATGCACGTATTTATAAATAAAATTTGAGTTGTACGCGCAACATATGTGTATGTTTAGTGTTAAAAAATTATTATAAAATTGTTTTCCACATGCGTTGCACGTTTTAGATAGGTGATTTTTTTTATTTATTTGTTTTTGTTGTAATTAATAGGAGAGTTGAAGTTGTACGTGCACGAGTTTATATATTGACAATTACAACTCCAACTTTTCCATTATAATATGACTAGTATAATCTACGTGCGATGCACGTCTAAAAAAGTAAAGTCATCAAATTCAACAAATATATATTGAATAAGAAAAAAATAGTTTATATTTGAATATTTTGATTTGGACTATACGTGCGGTGCACATTTATATTTGTTGAATATAGTTTGAACGTGTATTATACGTATTTGTATAGTTACAAAGTTAGGGTTTGTCTGTTACAAACCCCAACTCTCCCATTAAAATAGTAGATGAGTAATGCTACATCCACTACCAATTTCACAAATATTTTATTCACTATCTTAGGTGACACACTCTAATAGGTAGGAAAAAATAGAGTAAGTAGGAGAACTCTCCAATAGGAACATGTCATATAAAATAAAATAGTGAACAAAATAGTAGTGAACTTGGTAGTGAACCAAGCATTACTCTTATAATATTAGATCAGAGATTAGAGTTTAGAGATCAGACATATTAGAGATCAGAGATATTGTGTTTTGGATAGGCCCAATAAATCACAAATGGCGAAACTCGCCTGGAATGGATTGATCTTCGGCCGAACTCACATAGGCCAAATTTGGAAAAGTCTAAGATAGCCTGTTTTCTCATACGGCCTGTATTATAAAGGGCCTTATTTTGTGTTGACAAGTGGCATTATTATTTTTTCAAGTTGTTTATCAGCCTTTATCATATGTTTGTGATGTAGCGCATGGGTCTAATTAGAGCTTGGTATCAGGTCCTATTGGATCGGGTTCTCTACAGTCTGGATTCGGATCCAGTATCTAATGGGTTCAAAAATTGAACCCGGATTCGAACTTGCGAGAACCGGGTCCGAGTCGGGTCCTAGTTTAAAAAATCTACCCGTCGGATCCGGTAGCGGGAAATAAATATTTGCACTTAAGTATTTTTTGCACTTAAGTACAAGAATAAATATTATATTTACACATCTATCTTCAACAATTACTTTCATATCTATATCACTATAACTTTATTATTCAAATTCCATATTTCGGGGGGTATTTTTCAACGGCCGGGTCCGGGTCCGGATCGGTTCTATTTTGAGCGGATCCGGACCCGGACCCGTTAGTGCATCGGGTTTTATTTTAGGACCCGGACCTGGACCCGTATAGATCAGGTCGGTTTCGGTCCAATGTCAGTACTCTTAGGTTTTGTGAGAAATTAACAATTGGGAATTAGGGTTTATCTCTAGATCTAAGTTGCTTGAGATATTCACCCTAGCTATCAAGATTGGAATACCTAGACTGCTATCACAAACCAATATTTATCTCTAAATACTGGTTTGGGTATCGGGTTATAAGCCCACAAATCTGTGTTCCAATATCCATTCAATTGTACGTTCAATACACGTGTTACTGATATGCACATGCAATATTTATATAGAGAGAATATACCAATATATCCAACAATCTCCTCCTATATTCTCAATATATAAAGTACATGATTATCTCATCAGGTCAGTATAAAACTGACTGGCTGATAACAGTCCATAAAAAGCATAAAAAAGGTATAGTTTCATATGAACCAATAGAATTATAAAACTGAATAGTTCAATCAAGACTAAACCAATATAATTAAATAGTTCCAAACCATATTCAATTCAGAATAGTTCACATAGACTAAACCAACTGGAATAATCTGTCATAGTTTCAAAATCAAACGAAGCAAATAATCTTCAAGAACAAAATATGAGTTTTAAGCTCATGAACACAAGAGTCTTAAACTCAACAGAAGTTTTACCAAGCAAGTGACTAATTTATTCTCAAAAGAAATAAACTGAAATTCTATCATTGCACATTGCATTATGTTTACTCCTCCATTTTGAGCAAATCATTATTATTGAAATCTACGTTGACAAATTCAACTCCTTCATCTTTGCTAGCTTATAGAAAACAAGAATATCAAGAGACATATTTCTAAGAATTCCAACGAATTTCACAAAGTATATAGTTCCACAAAAGAACTTAGTACAATTCATAATTAGCTTAGCAAAATGTAACGCAAGCATCACAATCAAGTATCTTTAATAAGTAAAGTACATGAACTTTATAGTTTCTACACAAGAACTATAATATGTTTCATATTAGAATGAAAAGACTGCCGTTTCAATCATGGTTTAACATCGAATCATCAAAATTGGAATGAAACATGTATCCATAAAAGACATATCATCAAAATTGGAATGATATTTAGGACAATTTAATCATCGGAAACACATCGACAAGTTTTCATGTTTCGTGTTGGAATAATATGATTATTTTAAGTAAATTCCCTAGATATATAATACCATCAAAATTGGAATGACATTATATATTTATGAAATTTATGTGGAATCATCAAAATTATTCAAAACATGTCAACTGTCTAAAATTGATGCTTAAGTTTGAACTTCTCTATGGCTCCAATTGGATTCTAAATTTCAAAACAATTAGGATGTTAAAGCTTTGAATCAATAGCTTTCAACTCCATTTTCCCCACAGTTTTGATAATTAGATCACTTTCAAGTCTCTTAGTAAGAGCATTAGCCATACTTGTCGCAATTGCAATTTATTTATGAGAAAGTTTAACTAGGCTTCTTTCAGCCTTAATGTACTCCTCTTACTATTATAGAGTGAGTTACGAGCTACAGTGCATTGTAGCTTGATAGTCACATAACAGAATTGAGAGTTACTTAAACTTCTTAATGGATAACTAGCAACAATTTCTTCAATCCACTCAGTATTTTCCCCTGCAGAGGATAACACATAGAGGTCTGATTTCATGGATGATAGCACAATGCTTGTTTGCCTTTTATTTCCATAACATTTCTATTCCTCCTAGTGTAAACACATATCAACTAGTTATCAACTTTCATTAAATTCCGAGCATCATAATGCATCAGATCAGCCATTCATTCGAAGAATGACTAGAGTAGCACAAAGCAAACTCTTGAATACTACTCAGGTATCTCATTAACCTCTTAAGGGCACTCAAATATGTATGAGATTATTAGTGAATCTGCAGATCATACCTACCTCAAAGGCTATGTCTATTCTAGTACAGATCTTTGTATGCATGAGACTGTCAATTTCTTTAGAATGATCTACCTGTCTCATAGTTGTACCATCATTAGGTGTCAACCTTTTATCATAATCATAAGGTATTTCAAAACACACTTTTAAACACTATATCCCCACTTTTGAAACACATTTTGATTTGATGAGTTTGACTAAGAGTTATCCCTTGCCAACTGAAAACTCACCCTTATACCTATGGTGTTCACAGTACCTAGGTTTTCATGTTGAATTCTTTGAATAGCACAATTTTTAACTTCATTTGTAATAGAGATGTCACTTCCAAGAACATGCATATCAACAGAACAAGTAAATAATAACCACTATATTTGACACACCACAAAGTTGAAGGCACTGATCTGAATTACTTGATTCCTATACTAGGCTCTTTCAAGAATTTGTCAAATTATTTATTCGTTGACTATACATGTTTTAAGAACATACAATGATTTTATTAAATTGTAAATCTTGTTCAAAACTTTCAAGTACAAAAGTGTTCAGTACAAAGTCTTTTAAATATTCTTTATGAATGACAAAATTTTCAATAGATGTAAGGGTAAGAAGAATACATATTATAGCAATATGACAAACATATGAGTAGACATTAAGTAAATCTACCTCATTTTTCTCAGTCAATTTGTTAGCTACAAAAAACATTAAAATTGTTATTGAATAATCAAAATTAAGTTTCTTCTACAAAACTCCACTTACTTATTATAGTTTTAGCCCCTTTCAGCAGATCAACTAAATTAAAGTATTATTGTATGACGCAAAATTATCTCATTTAAAATAGGTTGGGTCTGGGTACATGTGACAGTGCCAGGTTTGTTTTCTATATCTGACAAATAACTTTATCATTATTTTACTTTCTTTTTTTCCTTTCGCTTTTCTTGATGCTGGCTTTATTTATGTTTCCGAATTTTTGGATGACATATGATACTCCACTTTTTACAATAAGAGAAAGTAATGTGCTCTTATTTGCTAAATTCCCCCAAAACCAAAAGCAAAATGATGCGTTGCTTATGGAGTACATTTTAACAATTATCTGTTTTGAAAGGCCCAATTATAAAAAGAAAAGCAAAAACAAACTTGTCCGTTTATGGACCAATACTGGGCCAAACTGACATGGGCCTGATGAATTCTAAGGCTAGCCCTTTATTGACGCATTAGATAGAATTCTGATTACATGCACGAAGGCTAGCCCTTCGTGGATGCATAAAACTAACATCTATCTCATGTTTGATGAAACAAAGTCTTCATGTTTTATTTATGAAGTACAGTCACATGAGTTAGAGTTGACCATAATGCATGTTTAAAAAATCAATGTTTTATTTTCTTCTATATTTGATAGTAAATTTCTGTTTCATCTAAAATATCTCATGTTTCATGAAACAAAGTCATCATGTTTCATTCATTTCATGTTAAATATACCTGGCAACAGTTAAGCAGAATTTTAAGAGAAAACTATCAAATTTGGAAAGAAAAAAAAAACATTGATATTTTTAAAAAGCATAATTATAGATTAAAAAAAGCATGGATATTTTCTTGTATATCTCTAATACTATAATGGGAGAGTTGGAATTGTAATTTGTAGGCAACCTGTAATTTATAGACAATTAACCATCTAATCTCAACCATTCATTTTTGAGTTGAAGTCATATTAACTATTCTTTTATTCAACTGTTATTAGTTACCATAATATCCTCAATGTTCAAATCAATTTACGACATAATTATTTTAAAAAGTATCACTCATAAAATAAAAGTTTGTACCACTATAAGTAATTTGTAAATAGTATGTATGAGTAAAAGGAGATCTCAGGTTCTAGGCTAGATTACGTCTTATTATTCTCTATAAAAAAATAAAAAATTTAATTAGAATGTGCATCGCAGTGCAGATTACTAGTGAGAATAAATAATAATAATGGTATAAAATTATACTATTAAATATTTTTAAAAGGCATAATCATCTCGACAGGATGCATGTTATGTTCTATAAATTTAATTTAAAATGTATGAATTTTTTTATAACCTTGTTTAGGACGGGCGTGTTTAATAATCTTGTTTAGGATGTCCAGAGCATTTGACAAAGTTGACTAGCATTGTCAATAATTGCAACATTTGCAAATGGTGTAAAGGGCTGCAAACAAACCGAGCTACCTGTGAGCTACACAGCTCGAGCTCGATCAAAGTTCGGCTCGAGATGAGCTCGAGCTTGTGTAAATCACCTTAGGGGGGTGAATAAGATGATTGTGCGGAAGTCAAAAAAATTAAAATTAAGTTGCAAAGTAAATGAAAAGAGATAGAAAAGGCAAACACAGCAAGCACAAGTGACGCAGCAATATAACGTGGTTCGATCCCAGGTCTACATCTACACCACATACTTGTAGTAATTCTCCGCCATAAGCATTCCACTATACTCAAACCCTTGTACAGTGATTATCGGATTTAGGTCGAGAGACCTATTATACCCATAGGACTTCTAAGACAAGCTAGCCCCGTCAATTTCCCCGAAGTTGAAGAAAAGAAAAGAAAAACTCAAGATCCTTAGTGATCCTGACTGAATAAAACAACTAAGTGTCACACACATTCGGATTGATCGTTGAATCGATTAGTTCAGAAGATATTTCTCAGAGCAATAGATGAAGAATACATAGTGGGTTCGTCCAAATATATAGACTTAGGAAGTGTATCTCTAAAAAATAGAAACGATAATTCCAAAAAAAGAAATCTGCATGAGGTACGGTCGACCGCAGAAAGGGACACTCGACCGTTCATCTTTTAATCGAAAAGACAAAAGATGAATGGTCGACTGTCTCATCATTTTAATTGCGATGAGCGGTCGACTGTGGTGCGGTCGACCGACAGTGTAGTACGGTCAACCGTAATCGTGCTGATGCTGATGAAACCACATTATATTCTTGCCATATACTAATCAATTAATGATCAATCAAATACATATAGAATCTCACATATATGGAATAATAAAAAACTGATCTTGATGGCTTTCTTGGGCACTAATTAACATGTGCTCTTTTTTTGAATGACTTCTTCTTTTGCTTGATTTTGTAATCTTTCTTTATCGCCTTAGTATTTGTAAGCACGTTTTGTGCACATCAAACTAGGAGTCAACAATTTTCTCCTTTTGGTGTGAACAAAACATGTCTTTGAATGTTGAAAATAAAGAATAAAGTATATAAATACTTTATGTATGAAAGATTTTCATAGACGAAAAGCATTTAAGAGAGATTTTCATTTATTTTTAATAAAAACATTCAAAAAAAAAATCTTTCCCTTTTTGGAACACACCAAGAGGGGACGAAAAAAATTGCATAAACAAAGTGTATAACATGCTTTCCCTAAATCCATGCATGAAAAAAGATAAATGAGTATACATTAAGCAAAATAAGAGAATATTTATTTTGAAAACATAAGAAAAATTTACTTACATGATACCGTTAATTGCAATACTCTTTGATATACAGTGAGAACTCTTCGTGATATCACTGTAACACCTCGTAATTTTCAAAGGTATATATATATATATATATATATATATATATATATAATTTATACAGTGACAGATTAGTAAATATATTGTAAATGAATAATGGTATGACGACAATTGAAATGAGGATTGGAGGTGGGGGCCCACTTGTGCCTTGAGATGACGCATGCTGACGTCATGCGGATGGGGCTCTGCTGCTGTCGTCGTTGTTGACGTGGGCGGGGGCCCACATGGTCTTCTACTGTTCACGGAAGAGAAAGAAGGAAGGTAGAGAGGATTTGGAATTTAGTGACACATCGGAAATAAAAATAAAAATATATAACTATAAGAACATCTGTAGTCGTTATGACTCATTTTTTGGGCATTTGGCAAATAGAAATAGCAAATTTGGCTGCGCACTGTAGTGGTCGAAAGTTAAAAGTTGGTCAGACGATGGATTATCTTTCGTCTCAAATTTTTTTACATAAAATAAAATAAAATTTGGGCACTAAAAGACAAAAAAAAAATGCAAATGTGTGGGACGGTGGATTATACACCGTCCCAACACAAATGTGAGTTTGTCTTTAGCTCAAATGTGAGAGACGGTGTATTAACTACCGTCCGATATATATATATATATATATATATATATATATATATATATATATATATATATATATATATATTTATTTATTTATTTATTTTAATTTGTTGGGACGATACATTATGTCTCGTCCGATAAAAAAAACTGAGCTACAGAAGATAATCTTTCGTCCGGTAGATAATCCATCGTCCGGCCATATTTTGGCAATTGCCATTTCGCTTGCCAAATATGGCCGAGCACTGTAGCGATGAAATTCATTTTTTGGGTATTTGGCCAACGACTACAGGGGTTTTTTCTCTCCAAATTTTGGAAAATTTGGATATATGGCAAACGAAGATGCTCTAAATATAATTATTTATGATCAAGAGTCGGCAATCTGGTTAACCACTTTTTGAAAGGCAGTCTGTGGTGTGCAGTTATACTATACTATAAATAATTTGTCGGATAAATTGTATAAATTGTCTGAGCTGGGGGCAGGTCGAAGAACAGGTCGACCGAAAAACCAATTGAATTCACAATTAAAGAAAAAAAATAACCCGGGAGCGAACAGGTCGACCGCAAATCCCATAAACGCAGTTTTGATGGTAAACAAAAAACAGAGAGCGACCGCAAATACTGAAACCCTTTTTTTTTTATATAGAAGACAAAAAAAAACAATAAAAACCGAAAGCGAACCGGTCGAACGCCCAGTCGATTGTACACCTTCACAGGTGAATAGCCGCCTGTCCAGTGGACCGAAAACACAATTTTAAACAGAAATATCAATAACATTCAATTCTCCCTTTAAAAATTAAAATCGTTTTTCATCTAACGTCTTAGTAAAGATATTAGCAAGTTGAGAATTAGTGGAAACATAGACAAGAATAATATCTCCCTTTTGAATATGATCTTTAATAAAGTGATACCGAATATCTATATGTTTTGTGCGACTATGTTGATCAGAATAATCCGGGAGCAAAACGGTCGACCGCAAATCCCGTAAACACAATTTTAATGCTAGCGAACCAGTCGACCGCAAATATTGAAACCCAAATTTTTTTTATAGCAGACAAAAAAAAAAGAACCGGTCTACCGCCTAGTCGACTGTACACCTTCACAAGCGAACAGTCGCCTGTCCAGTCGACCGAAAACACAATTTTAAGCAGAAATGTCAATAACGTTCAATTCTCCCTTTAAAAAATGAAATCGTTTTTCATCTAACTTCTTAGTAAAGATATCAGCAAGTTGAGAATCAGTGAAAACATAGTCAAGAATAATATCTCCCTTTTGAATATGATCTTTAATAAAGTGATACCGAATATCTATATGTTTTGTGTGACTATGTTGATCAGAATTTTTTTTCAGATGAACAATACTAGTGTTATCGAATTTAATTGGATTGTGATAAAAAAAATACCTTGTAGTCCTCTAAAGTGTTTTTCATCCATCATACCTGCGCACAGCAGGATCCGGCAGCAATATATTCATCTTCGGCAGTGGAGAGAGTTACAGAATTTTGCTTCTTGGATGCCCATGAGACGAGGCAATTTCTTAAGAAGTGACATGTGTCGCTAGTACTTTTTTTTGTCTGTTAAGCTATCGGCATAGTCTGCATCAGAGTACCCTACAAGAGAAAAGTTTCTATTTTTCAAGTACCAAGGTCCAGTATTTGGTATGCCTTTAAGATATCGAATGATACGCTTAACAGCAACCAAATGCAATTCTTTAGGACATGATTGAAAATATGCACATAAACGAACACTAAACATGATATTTGAACGAGATGCAGTAATACAAAGAAAACTACCAATCATACCACGCTAGGTAGAAATATCAACATTGTTACCAGATTCATCATTGGAAAGCTTAGTGGTAGTTGCAATAGGTATTTTGTAAGCATTTACATTCTCAAGTCCAAACTTTTTGACTAGTTCTTTTGCATATTTGGATTGATTTATAAAGATGTCATACTTTCTTTGTTGTATTTGAAGTCCAAGAAAATAAGTTAGTTCACCCATTATACTCATTTCGAACTCATCCTGCATTTGCTTAGAGAATTTCTTGCAAAGATTTTCATTTGTAGAGCCAAATATAATATCATCAATATAAATTTAAACAATTAAAATATCTTTAGAAACATGTTTTATAAATAGTGTAGTGTCTACTTTCCCTTTAGGGAAGTCTATGTGAATTAGAAACGAACTTAGTCGTTCGTACCAAGCACAAGGAGCTTGCTTTAAACCATACAAAGCTTTATTAAGACAGAATACATGGTTTGGGTGTGTGGGATCAGTGAATCTCGGTGATTGTGCAACATAAACTTCTTCCGAAATAAAACCATTTAAGAAAACACTTTTGACATCCATTTGAAAAAGAGTAAAGTCCATATGAGAAGTTGATGTGAATATTTGCAAGTGTACAAAATCGCAACAAGTAGTATAGTTAAGTGAAAAGAGTGTCGAACCCACAGGGACTAATTATTTTATTGAGTACCGAATTTACTAGATTAACTACTATTTGGAAGATCGAAATTAATAAAGAAAACAACTAAATTAAATTAATCTGAAAATCTAACTAAATTAATTAAGAGGGAGCGGGATGTGAAATTTTTGTAATTTGTTAATGGCAAAATTAATTCTAGGGCCATTGACTTCACCTAGTTCATCCCACACAGTTAATAATTCCATATGAATAAAAATATTATTTTTCCAAGTTGTAGACCAAAATCCCCAAATTATTCAATGCTTTCTCTCGAACAACACCAAAAATATCTCCAACTAATAGTTTGTCATATCTCTATGCAAATTTAACTAATTGAAGACTCATTAAGTTCTGTGGATTTCTTAACGGTCACATCAATCGTGGTAAATCATCTCTAATTTCGCTCAATTAATAGTGTTTAATTTATAGTTCTAAATAACAAATTACCTCTGGGTCTCTCCATGATCCAATAAATCATACAACCGTCTATCCACCAATTGTACGCATTAAGAATAAAAATCAACCACACAACTATGAAAAAATAGAAAAATAATATTGAATTGAAATTCTGTTCTCAAAACTAGGCTACATCTTAGCCCTAGAAAAATAAATTTAGTTCATAATAAAATTGCAATTAACAAATTTGTTCATAGATTGCATAATAAAATTAGAGAAAGAAAAGAGATACAAAAAGAACTGCAAACCGAAGTCTCAAAAACTGCGCAGAACAGTAACCACTGATTCTCTCTCTTACTTCTCTGTCTTGTCTAGTATCGAACGTTGTGCCGCACACAGTCAGCAATGCCACGTCACCGAGCAAACCTCTTCTCTCTCTGTCGCTTTCGTCCTCTTCTGTTTCGATCCGCCGCTTGGAGCACGTGCCGCAGCCATGTCAGCCTGCCCTTTGTGTCTTGGAACACGCGTCGCCAGCTGTCCCTGTCTCTCTCACCTCCGTTTCTCCAGAACCCACGACAAAAAAAAAACTCTGCTTCGTTGTGCTAAACGACGAGGGACACGTCAGCGAAACCTGGTTGACTTTATCTTTGGTTTCGTCGTAAATCCAGGCCAACGTCCGTTGTCTCCTTTATAATAATTTTATTAATTTTTTTTAATTTAATTTTTTTTTTATGATTAGAGGTAGCCATCGCTCTTCCTCTTCGTTCAACTCCTCTGTTTTTCTCTTCATCAGTTGTTGTATTTATAGGAGTAGAAGAGGTAGGAATTAGGATTTTCTTTTGCAGAAAGAACCCTTCATCTTTATTTATTTGAAACACGTCCTGCAAATACAAATAAAATAAGGATTTAGAATTTAAAAATAAAAATTTAAATTTAAATTAATTAGTTCAAATTAAACTAACTAATTTTCACATTAGCTCTATCAAAATCCTTTTAAATTTTGTTTATTCTTTTTACACTCTATTGACAATTAAAATTGTACTTTCCTTCTCATATTGCCAAATTATAAAAATTACAATTCAACAAATCAATAAAAATAATAAATCAATAGTTTTGCTTTGTTTGTTGATTTTTATCAAAAATCTTCACATTTTACATCAAAAATCTTATTTTTTCAAAATAATTAATCAATTGAAATCTTATAGAAATAAGATGAATTATAAACAATATAAAAAAAACAAGCGATATTTATAGGTAAATGAGTACAAATATTTGTATAAAAATTAGGCACATCAGAAGCAAAAGCAAGTAAAATGCGTATAACTTCAAGCCGTGCAACATGTGCAAAAGTTTCATCAAAATCGACACCTTCTTGTTGGTTATAACCTTGTGCAATAAGACGGACCTTATTTCTAGTAATAGTGCCCGATTTATTTAACTTGTTCCTAAACACCCACTTAGTTTCAAGTATGGTTGTAACCCCCGTTCTCGAAAATACGTATTTCCTGAATATTTTGTATATTTTGATTAGTTATAAATCTATTTTTGTGCTAAATTCGTTTCGGATCTTTACTAAGGGTATTATAATCGACAATTATATTCACTTTGAATAACGATATATTTTCTATTTTTAATTGATCAACTATTTATATCTTATATTATTCCTGTTTGGATTTTAATGAACTTGTTAATCTCAAATCCTATTTTGATGCATATCATTATCGGCAGTACTATTATTACTACTATCATTATTATTAGTAGTAGTATTTTCATTGTTATTATTTTTATTAATATTTGTTGTTGCTGTTATTAGTATTATTATTATTGTTATTTTTATTATTGATGTTGTTACCTTTATTATTATTAGTATTGTCATGATTATTATTATTATTATTATTTTTAAACCCATTGATTTTGACCTATATTGTATTATTTAATTATTTAATTTAAAGCCCGATCCAAGCCCATCTCCTATTGGAATCTAACCCAAACCCTAGTCTACCCTAAACCCATTAACCCAAATAATCACCTACAGCCAAATCCCCACATTCACTCCTATTCATTGTATTATAACTACCCCCACTATCTCTTTGACCCTAATAATCAGCCTATTGATTCCCCCATCATTAAGTGATTCCGTAACCCCCACATCCCTCTGACTCCCCATTTTATTATAATATTATAATACATTTATTCATATAATAACCCCTCCTGTTCTTTCTCTCCCCGTCTCTCTCTCCCTCTCTCTGTTTTCCCATAAACCAACAGAGCTTCCCCCTTCTCTATTGTCTTCCTCGTCCAGCAGCTTTCCAATCGTCGTCGTCATCCTCTCATCCTCCTCAACGACTGTCGTGCCTCCTCGTCGCCCTGTGCCTCACCACTGCCACCCTGAGAAACTACCGAAGCTCTGAATCTCCTCGCAGCCGAAGAACCCCGCTACTCAACTCCTCCATTGTTATCGACTCTGCAAGCCAGTGCCAGTCACCTCGTCGAAGCTCTGCTCGCATTCGCCACCACAATAATGCTCCTCCAGTCCACTATCGTCGCCGTCTTCAAGCTCTACATTCGCTCCCTCTGACGATCGTCGCCCTGTTTCCCCCGTCAGCCCCCTTGAACCCACCTGCCATTGCCGCTCGCCATTGCCGCCACCTTCCTCTGTTTCCCTTCCAAAATAGAGCAACGTCGTCAACTGCCTCGTTTTCCAACTTCCCTCGCGGTCGCTTCCCTGAGCGCCGCCGTCGACCGCCAGTGCCTCGCCACGACATCCCCGCTAGTGCACTTCCCCCGCTCGCTGCCTCCATTGTCTGTTGCACACTGCCGTCGTCTCTGTGTGTTTCAGCCAACAATGCTTGTTCAAATCACAGACGTCCGATCATCGTTCATCACGATCACGATCATTATCTTCTTGATCTATTGATCTTAGTCGTCGAAATTGCATCGATCATCATCATCAAGATCTTGATCTTGACCGTCGAATCTTGATCATCGCGATCATGATCATCTTGATCTTGATCTTCGATCTCAGCCGTCTGATAATCCGATCTTGATCCTCATAAAGATCCGTACCCGATCGTGATCATCGTGATCGTCAGCTCGTCACCATGTCGCCGGGATTCCGATTCCGTTATTCTTGGCTTATTCAGATTAAACTAATCGTCATCAAAGGCAAGTCATCTCACCCTCGAATTGTATTGTATCGTATTCGAGATTGTTTATTGAACCCCGCAAGTAGATCTATATTGATTATCGTATATTTGCTATTGTTATCTATAGTTAGGATACTACGGATTTACATGAGAGAATCCAAGTAGTAGTCTTGACTTCGTGCCGTCTTTTGCCTTCAATTTATAGAGATCTTGCATTCATTCATGTAGTTAATTATTGAATATAGGAATAGGGATTGTCATTGTAATTCATGTCATGACATTACACAACTATTGTAGATTATATACTAGTGTTGATTGTTCATATAATTGATGTTAGTATATTAGTTGATTGTGATTAGTAAGATTATGAACATTATACATCTTAACACCATGTTCACATAGACATAACCTGCTGTGATTTATGATTGCCAACCCCTAACTCATCGTTCATAACATTCTAATTATTTTATTCATGAAAAATATATTGAGATCCTAAAACTTATTTTCAACCTGAATATTGCCGTGTTGTTTCGACCTAGATACTGTCATCAAAATCAATAATTTTCTGAATATGAAATGTAGCCCTAAGTGTCTAGTTTCCTTAACATCAAGAATTTTTGAATTCCGACTTATATTGCATGAGTTATGACCATTTTACTGCTGCTGCATTGTATTTCCATATTTATACATATACCATGTTAAGCTAATGAAATAGATGAACTAATGATCAAATATTACCATGATAATTTTCAGATTGATAGTTAACATGCCTATGGTAATAAAAATTATTTTTACAAATTTTTAGAATGAATATTTACTGCTTTTACAACTGAATATCGACAAAATACAGATTTTCCTCAAAAACCAATTTCAATATAAAACATACGAAACTTGCTCCAAACACAACTAAACATGAAATAGAGTCTACCAAGTCTCCAAATAACATGGAATAGGATATATAACAAGTTTATCACATGGATCTCAACAAACTTTTGACTTGGAAATATAACCACATACCACTCGGAGTTAGTATATACATGTATTATAATGAATTGCTTCTATATGAGTTAGTATATATATATGAACCTGAGAAATGACTATTTTGCCCTTCAACATATCAGTTGATGGTCGGATCAAATTTTGACCATCGAATCGCAATCGAACGGCTGAGAATCTCAGCTCACGATAAGAATCTCAGCTCACCATCTCATAATAGACTCGCTCCTATTAATCATTAAATGATAATGTGCAATTCAGAAACATAATCCATTTCAACATCACTTATAACCAAAACATGGAAAAATAAAGCTCAGATAGGATTAATTCATCACTAGTCACTCCTACAAATCATTAAATAAATGATTCATAGTGTGCAATTTCAGAAACATAATCCATCTCATCATCACTTGTAAAACTAGAATCCAAGTTATCCAACGAAGAAGCGAACTCACAATCACATGAATATAACAGACTAGTATACTACTATAACAATCAAACCTAAAATATAGAAAGACCAAACCCCAAAATGGATAAATGGGATTCAAATACTTCCCTGACATATTATAGTTGATCATCTTGTTCCACACACTATTTTTGAGATGCAAACATTACCTGACAAATTAATTTTCAAAGCAAGCAATTAATTTACAAAATAAGGGATTTGAAGAAAAAAAAATTGGGAAAAAAATGTTCAGAAAATTATACCTGATTCGAAGATGTCGGGGTGGAGAAGAAAGGTGGAGTTAGGGTTTCGAATGGGTGGGATTCGATAGCAGCCAAACTCATCAATGGACCAAAATCAAAAACCAAAAACACTAGCTTCGAAAGAGAGAGAGAATGGGAGAGATGAGCGACGCATCGAAGAGAGGGAGAGATTCGATCGGGTGGGTTTCGATAGCAGCCAAACTCCTCAAAACCCCAACACTCCATTTGCCATTAAAATGGACCAAAATCAAAAACCCTAGCATCAAAATGCTCAGGAACTGAGATGGGCGACGCATCGAAGAGAGAGAGAGAGAACGGGGGAGATGAGCGATGCATCGAAGAGAGAGAGAGAACGGGTGAGATGGGCCAAGTATTCGAAGCTAGGGTTTTTTACGGAGGCGCTGAGATTTCTTCGGATTCGTCAAGGAGAGAAAAAGAGAGAACGGGATAGAGTAGCTCTCCTGAGAAAGAGGTAAGCTGAGAAATGACTGTTTTGCCCTTCAACATATCAGTTGATGGTCGGATCAAATCTTGACCATCGGATTGCAATCGAACGGTCGAGAATCCCAGCTCTCGATAAGGATCTCAGCTTCCCAGCTCTTAATAAACTTACTCTCTCTCTCTCTCTCTCTCTCTCTCTCTCTCTCTCTCTCTATATATATATATATATATATATATATATATATATATATATATATATATATATATATATATATATATATATATATAGAGTCCCCTTCGGTTGCACACTACTTTTGGTGAGCACTCCGTGAGCACTCACGAACTAGAGACCCTATGAAAAATCCGAACCGCTCATATTGTTCTATATGTCTTAGATAGCCTAACAATAAAAAATCAAGTAATTTGAAGTTCATTTGCCCATCCATCAAGCTGTTAGAATTTTCAGCCATACAATTTTGTGATGATGTAAATCATGGGCAAATGAATTTCAAATTACTTGATTTTTTATTGTTAGGCTATCTAAGGCATATATAACAATATGAGCGGTTCGGATTTTTCATAAGGTCTCTAGTTCGTGAATGCTCACGGAGTGCTCACCAAAGTAGTGTGCAACCGAAGATTTTTCTCTCTCTCTCTCTCTCTCTCTCTCTCTCTATATATATATATATATATATATATATATTCTTTAATTAATTAATTTATTTGGTGGAGTGGGTTTTAATGGAGTTTATTTTGAAAAGATGAACCATAAGGACATAAAAGTAATTGGAAAGTGCAAAGGGGTTTATTATAAATTTTCCATTTTATTTATTTTTTCCCCTACCCTTTCTCCTTCTCTTTTTCTCACTGACCAAACCTTTCCCCAGTTTCAGCCGAAACCCATTTCCCCCAAAACTAGAGCTTTGAATCCCTACTCATTTTCAACTATCACTTTGAATTTTTTGGGGGTTCTAAGCTAGATTCAGATGCTTTGTCGCGTGGTGGGCTTGGTTTTCTTGGAGAGCATCAAGAAGGTATATTAAATTGTATGTTGGTTTATTGGATTATATGCCTTTCATTTTTTTTACTAGAAATTGATGTAGGGAGATGGATAGAGCATATAAAACATGTTAGGAGTTAGAATTGGTACATATCATGGTGAAATTGTGAAGTTCTAATTTTGGCATAAAGCCAAATTTTAGGGTATGTGAAATTGGGTAAGAAACTTGATTCTAGTGATTTTAGAAAATGCATATGAGAGTGTGGAATAGTGTGAGAGTATTAATATGAATTTAGAATAATTTCTGTAGACTTAGAACTCAATGAATAGGATTGAGAATGAAAGTACAAATAAATTATGCACGCCGGGTGTTCGATGGAATGCCCGAGTGAGATTGAAGTGAGAATTTGTTAGGTTCGAAGGTGTAATTGAGTTCTAATATTATTGTTTAACCCTAATTTGAAATATTAGGAAAAAGGGATTAAAGAAATTAGGAAATCGGGAATTTTCATAATGGGAAGCCTTCGATCAACATGTGAATTTTTGCATTGGGATCCAAATTTGAAATTCGTCGATGTTGCTCAGCTACTTATGTCATTTGTGATGTGTGGGTGAAAACGGATTCAAATTTGGAGGTTCGTAGGTCGAGTTTTGAGTTTTAAGCTGATTGGTTCTATAATTTTCTATGTATGTGGAAAAAGTTGAAGTTTGATTGGCTGTCGGACGGACGCGAGACTTCGGTTGCTCGATTTGTCAGGTGAGTATGATTATACCAGGTAGATATTATGTTGTGACAAATTTTATAGAGATTCGATGTGATTTGTATGAGTAATAGCCAAATGAGGGTTTAATAGAAAATACGGAAAATTTTATAAGTTGAAAATTGTGCTATTTTGTGAATTTGCATGATTTAGATTATTTGGTGTATTTGGAATATATTGGGTATATAAATGGTAATATGAAGTAATTGGGGATTTGATATACGTATAATATACGGGTGATAAATAGAATTGATACCTATATATGGGGATATGATGTGCCGAATTATATAGTGCCTATTATGATGTAGGAGTGATAATGAGAGGTGATATGATAAATGATGAAATTTATGAATTGGTATTGTATGATATAGTGATGTTTAAAGTGAAACTAATGGGCAGTTATATGATATAATCATCTACTTAATCTAGCATGTTCATAAAATATAGTGATGTATGATATAGTGATGTTTAAAGTGAACCTAATGGGCGGTTATATGATATAATCATCTACTTAATCTAGCATGTTCATAAGATATTATAATGTGACTAAGTAAATACTTTGGTGCATTTATGATGCAGAACAATATGAAGTAATAGTCTTATAAATTAAATAACTAGGTATATGTGAATACGTGATATGTAAATGAGTTAATTTAATATTGCAGTGCCGCACAATTTTTCAGGGACTTGGGATATACCTGGAAACAGGAGTTATTGATACATCGGGATAGACCTAAGAGATAGTTGATACCGTAGGATAGACTTGGGAGTGCAATACCTCAGGATAGACCTGAGAGAGAATTGATACCTCAAGATAGACTTGAGAGAGAGTTGATACCTCAGGATAGACCTGAGAGTGCAGATACCTCAGGATAGACCTGAGAGAGAGTTGACACCTCAAGATAGACCTGAGAGGGAGTTGAAACTCCTGGATAGACCTGAAAGTGCAGATACCTCAGGATAGACCTGAGAGAGAGTTGATATCCCAGGATAGACCTGGGAGTGCTGATACCTCAGGATAGACCTGAGAAAGAGTTGATATCTTATGATAGATCTGAGAGAAAGAGAGTTGATACCCCATGATAGACCTGGGAGTGTAGATACCTCAGGATAGACCTGAGAGATAGTTGATACCCTAGGATAGACCTGGAAGAGCAGATACCTCAGATAGACCTGAGATGAGAGTAGATACCCCAGGATGGACCTAGGAGGGATTTTCCTCGCTGGTATAGGCCAGGAGGAAGACGTAGCCTCCGGGGCGTTAGACTCTGTGTGATCAACTTCCTGCGTGTATACTGAGCTATCGACGTCAGTTTGATGGGTTTTGTGGGCAGTGAGAAAGAAAACAATTCATATATAACAAATGGTATATGTGTTGAGTATGTAAATGAATAATGAATGAAACACGTTGTTGAATGAGAATGAAAAAAGAAGAAATGGCGAGATGTGATTATATTTATAAAATAACGAGATGGAGCTATGAAAATATCCATGAAAAGAGAAGAATGTATGTTAAGTGATTAATTATGACCAGTGAAGATGTGGGGATTATATAAATGAGTATGAAAAGTAAAGGAATTAGGTATATGAAGTAATATGAATAAATTGAAGAAATTGCGGTATGGAACTAAATATGAGTGTGAGACATGAAGTAAAGTATATCTTGTGACGAGTAATAAGTAAGTGGTTTTATGTGATAAGAATGGTTATCAAAGTAAAATATGATATGATGTGAGTTTGATGTATCTTGGAATTGTGTCGGGGAACTACTCGTCCGCTATTTTCATGGAAATGGTAGGAACTACCTGACTTGACACAACTCCCGGGTGAATTAGTGCGTGGTTGACTTGATGGATGTATTGCGGGATGGAATTAAAAAGTAAAGTAAACTGTAAGATGAAAATGAAAAGGAAGTAAAGTAATAACTGAGCTATCGGCTTGGGATGTGATGTGATATTACCCAAGTTCTACTTGGGGTGCGGTGATTATTACCCAAGCTATCGGCTTTGGAGTGTGGTGTAATATACCCAAACTATGTTTAGGGTCCGAAGTATTATCTAGATAAGATTGAAAGTGAAGTGAATTGAAATATGAGATGTAAATGAAAATGAAAGTAAGATATATTATCGACAGGAATGAGAAGTAACATAAGTTGTATGATGGGATGAATGTGATGATATACAATAAAATAAATACATGTAATGAGATTCTATGAAAATGTATGTGTTATTATTGGTTGTATGAATGTGAAGATAATTGTGAAAAGAGGAATATTTGTGTTATGGAATTTAGAATGAAAAGTAATGAACCTATATGTGAATTGATATTGTTTTGTATTTGAGCGTAAAGTGAAGGAGTTACCTATACAAATTAGTATGGTGTGGTGTATATGAGAATAATCATGAAGGATTATGTCTGAAAAATTAATATGAATAACTCAAACTAATTGTGGTATGGAAAAGAGTACGAAAAGTAAAGAAAGTGTGTTTGTATGATATAATTTTATGAATGAAAAGTAGAGTGATACGTGATATTAATGTGTTACATATAGTGATGTGTGTTAAAGTGATGGATATGGGAATGATTTCTAATCTAAGAATAAGTTGTGATATGAATTGATATAAGTTGATATGCCTTGGAATTGTGCCGAGGAACTACTCGCCCGCTATTTCCATGGAAATGGTGGGAACTACCTGCCGAGGCACAACTTCAAGGTAGGGAGAGTGGTGATGGATATGTAGATGAGTGCAGATTTAGAAGAGTACTTTGATGTAAAGTCGGATTTATGATGTTTTTATGTTCAGATTCCATGTTGAATTCTATTATCTTGATATTCGTAAATTCATTCTATTTTCTTTATCCAGTTTAATTCATTCACTAAACTAGTAAATTATACTCACACCAGACATGGCTAATCCCTGTTGTTTTCTGGGGGTTAGGAAAGTCCCTTTCTGAGGGTGGATGACCTTAACTCTCCTGCAGGTTTGAGAACAGCGAGGTGAGGTAGTGATATGGTTTGGTTGCTATGCTTTTGTTTGTAGTTGTTGGATTATATATATATGTATATATGATATGTAGTAATAGGGAAAGATGGTGTATTATTTGATATTATGGAAAATTATGTGTATGACTATAAGGTGTAATGATATATATAGTGTTGTTATGAAGTCTGAAAGCCTGTACCCACCATGTGCAACCTCCATAATTGAAGGGACGTCTCTCCCTCTTTTCAGTACTGACCTTGTTATGGAGTATTGAGTTATGTGGTTGGTTTTTGAAAAGGTTTCTCAAAAGTTTTTCAAAAAAATCATATATGTTTTCAAAGAATTTTTTGTTTTTAACTTGTATCTTGCATATTATGAGGAATTAGGCCCCCAGAGCATTATATAATTATTGCATGTGTGTTTCTGCTTATTTTTGGCCTGGGGAGCCCGTGGAAATATTGCCTATGTTGTGAGCTACTGAATTTAGAACAGAATTCCGTAAGCTTTTTTTGTTCGGAGCAGAAATTTCAAGGGAAACTCTTCCGAAATTTTATTTGAAATATAACTATATTAGTTTATGTTTAAAGTGACATATAAATTGAAAGAATTGAATTTGGATATTTTTCTAGTAAGAAATTGTTACGCCCCGCTTCCCAAAAAGAGTACGGAATACGGATACGCGACAAAAGCCCAGCGAATGATTCTCATCATCCATAAGCCGTTCCAGAATCTTTACAATATTTTATAATAATAATCAGAGTCGGAAGCAAAAGAATCAACCAAGTATGCACGTATGAACCAAAATACCAACAAGAGTACTTGAAACCAAAATATGTTAATCTCAAATAGTCCATATCTGAATAAGTCAATATCCTAGGTCACATTGTCCAAATACACATAAATCTAAGTACAAGATATGATTGTTCAAGACAAGCAACAAGAAATAATAATAGCAAAATCCAGCACTAATAGCTCATATCACCAACACCATCTAGTACATGTTCTCTAAAATCTACAATTTAACAATTGCAGGAATAGGAAAGAGAAAACAAACTCCCAACAATGCAAGTTACGAGCCACTTATAATGCAGGATATAAGTACATGGGAAAAACTAACTAATAGCATGAAATAGGCATGATAACATAATAGAATTCTTGCATGGCAAGACGATCAAGTGTAAATAGCATATGTCAAGTTTCAAGTAAACAAATATCATGTAAATAAGTAATAAGTGCCAAGTATCAAGTAAACATGTGTCATGTATCAAGTCTCATGTATCATGTAGTCAAGTATCAAGTCTCATGTATCATATTCGAGTGTCATGTATCAAGTTTTGTAGTTATTACTATCTAAGTAGCACTTCATGCCGCCCACACCATATGGTTGCTATAGCAATCAGTTTCGCTTTAGATTTCATAGTGAACCATATAAGGCAGTGTACTCAGGGACAAACTCTCAAGTAACAAGTATCAAGCTCCAAGTAACCAAATAATAAGCTCCAAGGACCCAAAATATCAAGCTCTGTGCCAAGTGTGCAAGTGTCAAGTAGTCACATGTCAAGCTCCAAATAACAAAATATCAAGCTCCAAATATCAAGTAGGATCGGTGGATCCTCTTCTGAGTACACGTTTCTGAATTATCCACTATTAGATCTATCCCTTTAACCCCGGCTTGATTATTTCATTATTATTATCAAACAAGCATGTGCAAGAACCAAACATAGCAAGAATATCATGGTATGATCATGTAACAAGTTAAAGTCGCAAGATAAACATGTACGAGTGCAAGATAACACATAACAGAATAAAGTAACCAAATTTCTAATTCAGGATAGCAAGATCATACTACAGAAATCCAAATCTGAATCCGTCGAAATTTCTAGAAAATAGACTCCCAAACGACTCCGTCGAATATTTATAAGTCATATAGTATTTCAGAAAAACACAACTCAAAACTGATTTGAATCCAGAAAATACGTTCAGCCAGAAATCAGCAAAATGAATTCAAAGTCAGGAAAACAGCATCAAAACCTTTCAAATAAATCCAGGAAAATTCTGGGGTAAACCCCTATATGTCTAGTACCAGAATATAAAGTTTCATAATATTTCAGTAAGATTAGTTTAGTCAAAAAAAATCATAAAACATCAAGAAACGGTATTTTGGCAAATCTGGAATTCCCAACACTGTTGTACGAAAACAGTCATATCTCGCAAACCGTGAAACAAAATCCAGATTAGTCAAAGGGAGATGAAAATAAACGAAATAAGCTAACTTTCATGTCTCAAAGATTTTTCATAAAGTAAAAGGAATTGGGGTGAAAATATGAATCTTTACAGAACAGCGAGCAAAATCCAGCAAGTATAGTTTTTATAAACGAGCATGAAACGGCACATAAAACTCATTAATAAAATCCACCAAAATTCTAGGTAATCCATAGATAGGTATAGAAATATTGTGCAAAGTTTTAGATCAAAATAATGTGTTTAGTACTAGTATCCAAATAGTTTAGTCATCGAAATCATCAAGAAACAAATTCTGGAAATAGAATACACCTTAGTAGTAAAACAGGCATAACTCACTCATATGAAAATGAAACGATCTCTGTCAGAAAATTTGGAAGGAAGACAGATTTCTCTACAATTTATGTCTACTACTGAAATTACAAATTCTGACCTTAATATGGTCTAAAATACAAATCAAAACTGATCATTGATAAAATACTGGTTTTCCTCAAAAACCAAATTCAACATAAAATATACGAAACTTGATCCAAACACAACCAATCATGAAATAGAATCCACCAAGTGTCCAAACAACATGAAATAGGGTAATTAACGTGTCCACAACAAGTCTACCACATGGATCTCAACAAATGCCCAAATTCTCACAAATAACTCATAATGTGATCAAATCAAGAATGGCCAAAAACCTAGTTGTTTCATGTCAAATTTTGTGTCGTGAGTCAACTATGGTCAAATAGCACTATAAAGACAAAATCCATCGAGATCACACACACACGAGTTGTCTCTAAAACCCAACTATATTATAAGTGGTATTTAAGACTTGTATTATACAAAAGAATTGAGTACAAGTTACTTACCATAACCGAAGACGAAAAACAATGAAACCCAAGAATAACGGGAACGGATCCCGATAACGAACAAAACCCACGAACGAAAATCCACGAACCAAACAAACGACTCGCACGATCACACGTGCGAACTCCAACATGTGCAAACTCACGAACCAAGAGAGAGAGATCACGAGGGTCGGGGCGTCGCTTGTTGCTGGCGCTCCGGCTGTTGCTTGCTGGTCGGACGACGGAGGGACGGCAGGGGAGAGAGAGGTGGAGAGATGGATATTGAGTGCTCGGGATGGTGGAGGTGGTCAGCTAGGGATCGGGGTCGGGATTTGGGTGTGCTAGCGGTCGGGATTAGAGCACTCGGAGAGGGTAGTCGGGTGTTGGGGGGCGGCGGCTGGCGCAAACAGGGAGGGGAGAGAGGGGGTCGGGGTTTGATAGGGTTTTAGTGTGGATATATATATAGGGTTTGATTACGGTTGGCAATATGAGATGGGTATTGGGTTGTGGATAGTCGAGGAGTAGTAGTAGGATTAGTTTAATTAGGAGTTGATTAGGATCAAATTGTATTGGGCTCAAAATAGGATTGTAGGTTAATTTGGCTTTGGTGATCAATTAGGGATCAAAAGCAATAGGATTAGGATTAGGGTAGCCAACCAAAACACCATGAACACCCAAGAGCAAACTACAGAGAACAATAACCAAATAAAGAGGAAAAGAATAACAATCGATGGAGAACGAAGAAAAAGACGAACGAATCAACACAAAGAGCTCAAAATGAAATAAAATGAATATATATTGAAAACAACTCCAATATATGGTTCAGAAAAATACAAGAGAGTACAAATACTCAAGAAGAAGAAAAATACATCAAAAATACGAAAAACGAAAAACAAGGGTTACAGAAATGATATAGATGAGTAATAGGTTAAGTTGAAGATCATTGGAATAAGTGGTAGAAAAAGGAAAAAATAAAGAGGGGGGGGGGGGGGGGGGGGGGGGGGGGTTACACACACACTCTCTCTCTATTTTTCCCCACAAATTTAGATTTTCATATTTGAGGTTTGTAAATTTCTGTTTTTCCTGATTTTTAAGCTTCTTTGACTGCTCATGTAGAAATTTTCCTGAGTTCTCTGATTGATTTCAAATGCAATGGAAGATTTAAATAGAAATTTTTATTTTTCTTTTTATTTCTCATATAGATATTTACTTGGGTAAATTTCATCCTCTAAAATTATATTAAAAAAAGCAAATATCTAATCAAAAGTTAAATTTTATTATTTTGCACCCTCAAAGTTCTAAGAAATTGGAATTTACAACCCCCCCCCCCCCTTTATAATTATTTTTCAACACATGCTGATGGAAACATTGACTTTTTTTACAACTAACTGTTGTCCTACTATTCAAACTTGAGCTACACAAACTACTTGATGAAAGTTTCAGATTCATGCATTCGAAAGGATGAAAAGTAATTGTATCCAGTATTATACATGAACATTATTATAGTGTACATCTTAGAAAGTATATTAATGTCTAATAGTAGAATACACCGAGAACATCAAAGTTAACTTGCCAAATATTCTTTGATGTGTTGGACAATACGCTTCTCAAAAATACGGAACACAAGCACGTGACATTGACCCAGCGAATGACTCACGTTAACCATAAACTGTTACTGATTCAATTCAACAATATAAACACGAATGTGATACAACTACGCATGCAAATAAGAATAAGCACATGAATAACACTATGAATTGAATCACGAAATAACAATAAGATAACCAAATCTGGAAAAATAAAAAAAAAGTAATAATCCTGGGTCAAATGCCCACAATAAAATAAAAATAACAACATTCAATGATTTAAGTCTTTATAACATAAACAATAAGATGCTATCAATTCCTTTGCCAGTGTTGTTGTCCCAATCCATCAGACAATTCTCCTTGATTACTTATAGGTTGTTCATCTGAAAAGAGAGAATAATATGTCCTTAGAGAAAATCACGAATAGCAAGTAGAGGAAACAATGAACAAAGGAATTTATGATAGTCATTAACAATAACAATAATGACACAAAGTTAAAAATAAGGGGATTAGCTCGTGTGAATCCTCTATATTCCCAATGAGAAGAAAGGCAAATAATAATATATAATGAAAGCGATGAGATCTACTTGCAAAAATTTCAATAAACATTCTTGAATACAGACACAATGAACGATTCAAGAAAGATACAGTGACTTGCCTTTAGACGACGTTGGGTCCGAATATGCAAGAATAACGGGATTAAGCTCCCGGGGTGACATGTGCACTCTACGTGTAAAAGAGACACACAGCAACACAGCAAGAGCAAGGCAACAACAAAGCGACGACAGTAAGAGCAAGGCGGCGACAGTAAGGGCTCGGCAAGCAGTGAAGCAACGACAGTGAGAGGCTTCAGCTTCGACGTCTGCAGGCGGTGGCTCTCTGGCGGCTGACGACGTGGCACGGGGTGGCAGTGGGGTAGGGTGCCGACGAGGATGGTGGTCGAGGGAGGACAGGGACGGCTGCGGGGCGGCAGTGCTGCACATGCAGAGACGCTGGGTGTTGGATGACGACCGGGGTGCGGTGAGGTGGCTCAATGGTTGACGGTTGACGGTTTAATATATATATATTAAACTTCTATAAAAAAATTTGGGATGTATATTGTCCAACACTAGTTACCGTTAAAATTGTGATCAGAAGAAGCTTCATTTTTCGGATGTCATAATTTGAAAATTCTTATATCTCTTCTCAAATATAGAAGAGTAATGTTTCATTCAAACTCAACATCTTTTAGTCTAAAATTTTCAAAATTTGAAAATTTAGCCAACAACTGCATATGCTCTTACATAATTTAGAATGAAAAAATAAACAACATTAAAAGTCATTAAACATTGGGTGTCAAGATTTTAGGAGTTGCAAGCTGTTTTTTTTGTTATTTAAGAAAACAGAATGTGAGAGAAGATTACTGAAATGTTGGAAGTAAAAGTATGTAGCTTTATAATCCCATATCGGTTAAATTGGGTCTCGTAAACATCTTTATATTTCAAATTTCTACTGTCTGTATATGTAACCCCTGTTTTCATTAATACGTATTTTAAAAGTATTTTTTTCCGTATTTAAATCCTCAGTATCTTATAACTATTTTTCCCTAATAGATTTTACTGTTTAAACTAATTTATGGAACTCAATATACAAATTATTTAATTATCTAATATTTATTTCAAGCCCAATTGTATAAATTCTGACTTTACTTTATATTTAATTTGAGCCCAAAACTTAGAAGCCCAACCATTATTATTGAGTTTATTATATTTAAATAAAGCCCAAACTCAAGCCCATCTCCTATTGGGTCTTGATCTGCTAACCCAAACCCAAACCCATTGTTGACCAGATCCAACAAATAACCCCTAAATTCCTCCCGTAACCCCCTCCCCTACAATCACTCTCCTCCTTAATTTTATACCATTATTATATTCTTTCCCTATTCTCTCTCTCTCTCCCTTCTCTGTTTAAAAACAAAACCACAAAATCAAAACCAAACAAAACGAACAAACCCATCGTCCTTCTCCTCCCTTTCCCGTCGAACCCAATTCCTCTTCACTCTATCACCTTTGCCTCCACCGTCGTCTCCTCCATACTCATCTCCACCACCACAGCCGCCCGCCGTCATCCGCAAGCCAACGAACCCAACCCCACCATTACCCAATTCTCGACAACCACCATCCGTCGTCTTCTTCAACTTCACACCCCTCCGACCGTCATCTTCCACCTCCGTGCGCCACCGCATCACCCTCATCACCTCCGGCGAACCCCCATTGCATCGCCATCGCAATCCGAGACAGCGCCAGTCATCGCCATCATCCCCTGTTGTCGAACTCGAGAACAGAGCGCTGCTTCCATCGCCCCCCAGTCGCGTCGCCATTGCTGTCCAGCGCGCCTCGCCGTTAGCATCGCACCGCCCTAGAAGCCGCCTCGCCCAGTCGCTGCCGCATCTAGAGGCGCCGCCGCAATCGCCGACCGTTCTCCCGCTCTCCTTTTCTCTCTGTTGGATCGAAGAAGAAGAAGAAGTGGATTGGTCCACTTCGCTGTTCGGTGTGTGTGCACAGCGGATCCGAATCCGCTGTTTGGTGTTCGGATCCGATCCGCTGTGTGGAGAGGAAGCCGATTGGTCAGATTGGCTGTTCTGTGTTCGGGAAATAGCAGATCCTATTGCTGTTTCGCTGTTTTGCCGATCGGGTGTGGGAGAATTATTGCTATCTACTAGCTTTCTTCGCACGGTCTTCGCACGCACTCTTGGGATTGCTCCCCGAGATTCTGATCCCGTTATTCTTTAATTATTTTCGAACCGTCTACAAAGTAAAAGGCAAGTCACTTCTATCGAATGTTTTTTTTTGTATCATATTCGATAATTATTGTTGAAATTCCGAAAGTGGGTCTTATTTAAAAATCGTAAAATATTATTATATCAATCGTTGAGATGCCACGGATTTACACGAGCGAATCCAAGTGGTAGTCTCGGCATCGTGCCATCTTTTTGCCTCTAAAGTATAGAGATATTCATACACCATATAGTTATAGTTATTGATTATAAAATAGGAAATTATAGACACATTTCATATCATGGCATTAAATGACAATTGGCTATAGTAGATTGTAGAAATTTGTTGATCGTTAATGTGATTGTTATTGCTAAATTGTTGAATTGTAATTATTAAAATGTTAGACATCACCTATATTAATACCATGTTCACCTAAGGTTGATTCGCTGCGATTAAGATTAATTAAACTCCAATTTACTATTATTAAACTTTATTTTTACCATTTTACTTAAAATGAACTTATAGACTATTCAGAAAATTACGCTAATCTGAACCTTAACATGCTGTTTAGACCTAGAATACTTCATTAAAATCAGAAATTCCCTGAAAGTAAATCGTAGCCCTATCTGTCTAGATATTGATAGACACCAAAACTTTTGAATTCGGAGTTATACTGCTCCAGTTATGAACCTTTTTACCACAGCTGCGCTGAAATTACAGATTCACGTACATAACAACTTAGGCTAATGAATTAAGTGAACTATTAATCTTATATGGCCAAGATAAATTCCAGATTTGTAAATAACATGTTTAGGGTGTTAAAAAGCATTTTTACTGATTTTTATAATATTTATTTACTGCCTTTATAATTAAAATTAGACAACATCTACACCCAGCCAGAAACTAAAACTTATAAAGAACACCGAATTTCACTTAGCTACCGTCGTCGGAATATAGACTTTAAGTATGCGTTGGAACCGGGCGGGAGTCTAGTTTCTAGACCACCTGACGGATCCACATTTACTGCCTTGTAGCAACGGGAATACTGATTTTGGTACAGCAACCTACTGCTGTCCAGAATTGGGATTCTACATTTTATAATGTACAATTGTGTTTATAATGTTATATTCAGTGTATTTAATTGTGTATAGTATATTGCATGATCTTAGGATTGTTTTGTCACCTTCTCTAGCGTCCCTTATAAATTGCATTATTGTATGATAATTGTGTAAAGAAAGTAAAGCAAGCCGGGGTTAAGGGTTTATTAGGGTAGTTGATGACATTGTGACTGTACTCGGAAGAGGGGCCCGTGTTTCCCTAATTATCGGTATATCGGTTATTGGTTATTGGTTATTGGTTATATCGGTTATCGGTTAATTGCAGATTACTGACTACAGTATCTCGATTGATTCGATCATCGGTCATTATTGAATAATGTTCCCGAGTACATGAACTATAGAATCTACCACCTTAGTCTAAACGAAATTGATTGTATGCATGGAACCTGTAGTATGGGATGCAGTAGTACGTGCATTAGCTAGGATAAAAGAATGAATAATAGACCTAAGGCTCTCATCGCATTATCATTGTATATTGTTATCTTATTGAACAGTGCTACCTCTATTATTGCCATTATTGATATTGTTTATTGTTATCGCGTTGAATCAAAGTACTGCATATTATGCCATTATCGGTTTGTCACTGTTCAACACTAATGACTTCATCGTTCATTTGAATTCATTGCTATACCTTTATTGCCATTGTTTCACTGTTTCTCCACTTGCATGTCCACGACTTGCTCTAAGGACAAATTATTCTTTCTTTTTAGATGAACAAGTACAGGTGAACAAAGAGAATTTTCAGAAGGCATTGGTGAGCAGTCCCTCTACAATTGGAGCAGGAATCTCTCGAGTTTTTGGTAAGTTCTTATATTCCAGTTTTGGTTATCGAATTTCAATATCGTTTATGTGATTATATTTTCTGCGTGGTTGTGATTCATTTTTCTTATATTGTTGAGTTAAGACTGGTACAGCTTATGGATGATATGAGTCGGCGTACTTATATCATTCGCTGGGCCTCAGTTACGTGTCTGTGTTCCCGTATTCCGGGAAGCGGGGCGTGACAGTATAAATGTCCTGGTTCTATTGAGCTTCCATGTGAGCAATGCACGGAAAGACACTGTATTTTCCCCAAAAAGAAAAAAGAAAAAAAAATCCCACCGCCACTGCTGTACATTTCAACCAGCATTCCGAACAACAAATTCAGTGGTGTGGGGATGTTAACATAACAACCCCCGTCTTATTACATATTTGCCACTGGGGCGGACTGGAAAGAGAGGAAAATTAATATACAATTAAATGAACCAAAATAACTAATATTATTAGATACAATAAATGGAGAGGAAAATTAATATACAATTAAATGAACCAAGAGAGGAAAATTAATATACAATTAAATGAACCAAAATAACTAATATTATTAGATACAATAAATGGTTTCATATACAATTAAATGAGGAAAGGAAAATTAATGGGGATTCAACCAGTCCGCTTACATTTCAACTAGTCCAAACAACAAATCCAGTGGTGGGATGTAACATAACCCCGGGGTATTACATATTTGCCACTAGGATGGTGGCGGACTGGAAAGAAAGGAAAATTAATGGGATTCAAATTCCAAACTGAGAAATAAGATTCGAACATCATTAGAACTAATATTATTAGATACATATTTGCCCCTGGGATGGTGGCAGACTGGAAGGAAAGGAAAATTAATGGGGAGCCACTAGGATGGTGGCGGACTGGAAAGAAAGGAAAATTAATGGGATTCAAATTCCAAACTGAGAAATAAGATTCGAACATCATCTTGAAATCAAATGATTAGAACTAATATTATTAGATACAATAAATGAACCAAAATGAAATGTTATAGATTTACAAAAGAGATTACAATGCGGGAATTACAACTTTACTAGTGGATTGCCTGATGGTTGGGCTTATGTGTTATATGTGAATCACTCAATGTATTTATTTTGGGGAGTTGGGGCTAATGTGGTCGTCTGTTGTTAGTTCTATCGGCATGTAGCCATTTTTTTTGTATCTATAGCTATATTCTATGTTTTAATTACATCTGATGTTAGTTCTATATAGATGTATTGGCTGGAGCCTTGATAAGTTTATCTGTATGATATAAAAAAAAGAATTTAGAGATACTTATGTGATTGTTTGATGACATTCTATTTTTTTTATTACTTATCGCGGAGTTTCTAGCCCGGTGGTATTGCATATAAATCTTATACTTATATATATGTGTGTGTGTGTGTGTGGGGGGGGGGGGGGGGGGGGGGGGGGGGGGGGGGGGATATGCTCAGTTGAAAACGGGTTTGTTTTCACGGGTTGGAAAACACGAATCTGAGCCATCGGATCGATTATGATCGCGATCAGCGGCTCAGATCGAGCCCGCCCATCACCCGTTTCAATTGTTGAGCGGAGGGTTATTTTGGAAATTTCGTCCCAAATAACTCTTCGCCTGATTCGTTTTGAAAAAAAATGATATAACCTAGGCCGTTGTTGGGAACAACGGCCTAGCTTATAAAAAATGAATCATAGGCCGTTGTTTGGAACAACGGCCTTGTTTTCAATATTTATAACTTAAGCCGTTGTTGAGAACAACGGCCTAGGCTATAAAATTTCTATAAATTTTTATAGAAATTTTATAGCCTAGGCCGTTGTTCCCAACAACGGCTTAGGTTATAAATATTGAAAATAAGGCCGTTGTTCCAAACAACGGCCTATGATTCATTTTTTTATAACCTAGGCCGTTGTTCCCAACAACGGCCTAGGTTATATTATTTTGTTTAGAATCTGTTCAGCGAAGAGTTATTTGGGACGAAATTCCCAAAATAACCCTCCGCTCAACAATTGAAACGGGTTATGGGGAGGCAGATCTGAGCCATCGATCACGATCATGATCGATCCGATGGCTCAGATCGCTGTTTTCCAAACCCGTGAAAACAAACCCGTTTTCAACTGAGCATATCCCTATATATATATTAAACTTCTATAAAAAAAAATGGGATGTATATCGTCCGACACTAGTTACGGTTAAAATTGTGATCAGAGGAAGCTTCATTTTTCAGATGTTATAATTTGAAAATTCTTATATCTCTTCTCAAATATAGAAGAATAATGTTTCCCTCAAACTCAAAATTTGGGTATTTAGCTGGCGACTGCAACATCTTTTAGTCTTAAATTTTCAAAATTTGAAAATTTAACCAACAACTACATATGCTCTTACGTAATTTAGAATGAAAAAATAAACAAACATTAAAAGTCATTAAACATTGGGATTCAAGATTTTAGGAGTTGCAAGCTGTTTTTTTTGTTATTTAAGAAAACAGAATGTGAGAGAAGATTACTGAAATGTTGGAAGTAAAAGTATGTAGCTTTATAATCCCATATCGGTCAAATTGGGTCTCGTAAACATCTGTATATTTCAAATTTCTACCGCCTGTACCTATGTCCTGGTTCTATTGACCTTCCATGTGAGCAGTGCACGGACAGACCCTGTTTTTTTTTGTGTATTAAAACCACAAAAAAAAAAAAAAACCGTAATTCAAATCATTCGAAGAAAACTGGCCATCCTTCTTTAAAAAGTTAGAGACGCGAGAGCTCTGAAAAGTTGACGCGAGTTAGGAGCTTCCAAAAACGAAAACGAAACAAAAACGAGAGCTTTCCTTACATCCAAAACAAAAACGAAAATCTATAAATAGATCTCTCTCCAGTCAGTCCTTCTAAATAGAGAGAGATATATAGATCTCCACCCGAAAAAAAACAGGCCATCCTTCTTTAAAAAGTTAGAGACGCGAGAGCTTCAAAAAGTTAGAGACGCGGGTCAGAGCTTCCAAAAACAAAAACGAGAGCATCTATAAATATATCTCTCTTCAGTCCAAACATCCACAAACAAAATCCAGTCAGTCCTTCCAAAATAGAGAGATATAGATCTCCACCCGAAAAAAACTGGTCATCCTTCTTAACCCGAACATGGATTCGCCGCCGGCTACATAACAACCTCAATGGGCCAGAAGTCATTGGAGGCAGTGACATCTGAAGTCCGTGTTTTTTCCTCCTATTGATGTTTTTGCCTTCTCAATGCTTGCCGTCCTCTTCTTAGCTGTGGCAGCCACAAGGTACCCGGACTTAAGCTTGGAGGAATTTTCTTTTTTCTTCGTAATGCTGGCATTCTCTTCAGTAGGAGACATCCTTCTCCAACAACGTAAGTTCATGTGGATTATGTATGTTCCTTGCTTGTTGGCTATGTCAATTTTTTTGTATAGGGTTAGTCGATTGATATTGGCTTGGATTAAGACAATAGTGTATCCGTGTATCGTCAAGTTGTTTGAAGGTGCAACCAACGTGGTGGTTCAGGCAATCGAGGCAATGGTTTAGCATAGAAAGTGAGGGTACCTTGAGCTTGTAGTATTGTATATCTATAGAATTCTGATTACACGCATGAAAGCAGGGTGGAGACTTTGTTTGGTATGACTATGAATAAAAAGCTATTGTCAAAAAAAGTTAGATGGTATATGTCAATTTATGATAGTATATATCTCTGTGTGGCATGCTTATCATCTCTATGCTCTATTCTCTGATAAATTTAGATGTGTTTTGAGCACAAACGTGAATTGTTTTTCATTTTTCTTTTTAGTCCCGATGAGAAAATGGGCTAGCCTTATAATTCTTGAGGCCCATATCTCTGTGTGGCATGATATTTAGACTCAAATATCGACACGAAAAAAAGGGGATTAGCTCCCGGGTAACACGTACACTCTACGTGTAAAAGAGACACACAGCAACACAGCAAGAGCAAGGCAACAACAAAGCGACGACAGTAAGAGCAAAGCGGCAACAGTAAGGGCTCGGCAAGCAGCGAAGCAACGACAGCGAGAGGCTTCGGCTTCGACGTCTGCAGGCGGTGGCTCTCTGGCGGCTGACGACGTGGCACGGGGTGGCAGTGGGGTAGGGTGCCGACGAGGATGGTGGTCGAGGGAGGACAGGGGCGGCTGCAGGGCGGCGGTGCTGCACGTGCAGAGACGATGGGTGTTGGATGACGACCGGGGTGCGGTGAGGTGGCTCGACGGCTGACGGCGATGGGGTGGGGGGTAGGGAAGGGGGGAGGGTGGTTGACGATGATCGGGATGAGGATTGAAATGGGCTTGGGGGGGGTTCGGAAAAGCACAGAGGAGAGGGGTGACGGCTATTGTATATGTAGATAATTAGGAGGAATGATTAGGGTTAGGGGGGTAATTAGTATATATAGAGAGAGAGAGAATCAGGGTTAAATTGGGTTAATGGGTAGTGCGGTATAGCGTTAGGATCCAATAAAAATGGGTTATTGGGTTAGATCGATAGGTTAAATATAGATCCAAAGATGAATGAGAGCCAAAATAGACATACTCATGAACTACAGAAAAATTACGAATAAAATAAATAGAAAATTATCAACCCAAAACAATAATAGGAAATAAAAGAGAAGGAAAATTAATGGGATTCAAATTCCAAACCGAGAAATAAGATTCGAACATCATCTTGAAATCAAATGATAGCTCGTGAATAATATTAGAACTAATATTATTAGATACAATAAATGAAGCAAAATGAAATGTTATAGAATTACAAAAGAGATTACAATGAGAATCGATAAAAAGGGGAAAACAAAAACGGGAATTACAATTTTACTGGTAGATTGCCTGATGGTTGGGCTTATGTATTATATGTGAATCACTCAATGTACTTATTTTGGGAAGTTGGGGCTAATGTTGTCGTCTATTGTTAGTTCTATCAGCATGTAGCCATTTTTTTTTGTATCTATAACTATATTCTATGTTTTAATTACATTTGATGTTAGTTCTATATAGATGTGTTGGCTGGAGCCTTGATGAGTTTATTTGTATGATCTAAAAAAAAGAATTTAGAGATACTTATGTGATTGTTTGACGACATTCTAATTTTTTTTTGTTACTTATCATGGAGTTTCTAGCCCGGTGGTATTGCATATAAATCTTATACCTATATATATATAGTAAGTCTATTAAGAGCTGGGAAGCTGGCCTCCTTATCGGGAGCTGGAGATCTCAGCCATCCGATCGATCTTGATCGCGATCGGACGGCTGAGATCTAATGCCGCCTATCTTCAGATCGGGTGAGGGGTAAAAGGGGTATACTCATATCGATTTCGTATACCCCTTATCTCTTATCTTCGACAGCTCTCTTCTCTCCCGCTCTCTATCGTTCCAAACCCTAATATCTTCTCCCACTCTCTCTCCCGCTCTCGAAGATCGCCTCGCTCTCTTCACAACCCTAATCGCTATCATCTCTTCTCTTCTCACCCTATCTGAAGAGATCCCCATCTTCGAAACCCTAATCCACCTCTCTTCGAAACCCTAATCGAAGAGAGCGAATTCGAGCTCTTCTCTCCCGCTCTCTTTCTTCATCACCTGTGTAAACCCAACTCCACCATCGACCGGATCTCCAGTCGCTTATCTTCATATCTGTCGAGGGGTAAAAGGGGTATAATCGATCGATCAGACGCCATCGGCGATAAGGGTTTCGATTTCTCGGCTCATTGGGTTCTGCCTCTCTCAGATTCCGGAGGGAAGTGTTTGACTCTCATAAATGCTTTTATAATTTCTGTTTAATTTCTTGCATTTTCATTCGGTTTTGTTTGTAGGCAATGATGAGATTGATTTTGATATAAGTTGGCTACAAAATTTTTGGGCATTGAAATTATTGTTTTGAAGGGTATTTGGTTGTGTGCCATGATAATTATTCAAAGTTGAATACACATCTGGGGTATGAGCGGGAGAGTAGATGGTGAAGAAATGAAAGTATGGTGTTTGAATGTCCAATGCCCTCAACACTTACCTTACATTTATGAGATTTGAGACTAGCTCAATTCACCAAATTTTTGGGCACCGATGACTCACAATGGTTTAGGCAATGATGCAAAACACTTTATGATCTGAATAATTATTTCAATCCTGTTTTAAGTATTCTTGATTATATATCCATCATATCCTAGTTGGCGCGGCACTCCAATGCAGCCCTACTTATGATTAGTGTTTTTTGAGCCTACTGGTTTTCTTTAGTCTATATATATTCATGAGTAAGTCTATTATATATGTGAGCTTGGTCGATTGATTGTGAGAAGATAAGAGATAGGGGTTTTTGATTTTACCCCTTTTACCCCCAAACATTCTGAAGATAAGCGGTATCAAATATGAGTCGTTCCATCGCGGTCAATCGCGAACGAATGGCTAAAAACCCCCGCTCTGGATAAGGATTTCAGTTCCCAAGCTCTTAATAAACATACTCTATATATATAACACAGTTGATGATAAGCTCTGAACAACACAAATAGAACATGAAGTATCAAATTTTGCCAGTTCAGAACAAACACAAACAGATCATGACACTACAAAAAAACTATATATTAGGCAGTGATGCTAAACACTTTATGATCTTGTGGTAGGGTAAAAATGGCTTGGGGGCCCAACCAGGGCCCAATACAACTATCACTCAAAAAGGTAAAAATAGCAACCCGGTTCGGCTCCGAACCGCTTCAGGGTCGGCGCCGAACCTCATGTTTGCCCGCACAATACTGGCCTCCTCGTACCGACGAGCCTCAGTAGTCCTCGGAGTCCGATCCAGGACAGTCCCACAGGCCGTCCCCCCTCTCCGGCGGAGCAGAAGGATGACCTGACGCAGCCTAGGCCCTCCGATCCCCCCCAGGAGCACAGGAGACCCACGATCAGCCACGTCAGCTCCAAATACCACCAAGGGTCTCGCCACGTCAGCCCTATACCACTCCTGGTATGGCCACGACTGCCCTAAACCCCCTGGGCCTTCTGCCACGTCAGGCCCACGGGCTTTCGGATCCAGACCCGGCCCCCAACCGGAACCCAACCTGGTTGGAGTTCTCTATAAATACTAGTCCCACACCCACCTTTGGAGGTAATGAATCTTTTGCCACTTAAATATACCTAGTTATTGCTACTCTCTCACAGAGACTGACTAGATCGTCGGAGGGTCAGCCACCGGGATAAACCCCGGTGTTTCAGGACCGTCTGCAGGTACACAAGACCTCGGATCCGACCCTTCTGATCCGAGCCCAGACTTCAACACCATCCCTAGCGCATCGTAGGTTCCAGAAGATCAGCCGAAGGTCGGCAGACGAGCAGCATTCTCCTTCAATACAAATTGAGTCCGAACTCACACCTGGTGCATCCACACGTCTCCCATAAATAAACCGCATCAGGTTGGCACCGTCTGTGGGAACCACTGCTCCAGAAGCCGATCCGAGCCAGACCCTCAAAGGACCTCGACAGCCGAACCCTCATGGCCTCCAAAGGCAAGGGGGCTGCTTCCTCCGTCAACCGACGGGACTCGCCTCCACCAACTGATAAAGCCGGGCCACGCGCGTCGAAACACAAGGCTCCCCCTCGGGAGTCCCAAAGAAGCATCGCCCGGCCAGCCCAGCCCGACCTCCGGGGGATAATCCTCAACCGCAAGATTACCCGTAGCAGGGGAAGGGCCGCTTCCAACCCGGCCCCGAACCGCCCAAGACCGCCGCCCGAGGGACGAAGACCCGCGCTCAGCCGAGTCGGAAGACAACTCTCGGATCGACCAAACCGTGTCGAGGGAGCCCCTATCACTCACAAGGAGTTACAAGACTTCCGAAGCGAAATTCTGGGAGCTCTCCGACGGGCCCCCAGGGAAGAAACCCTCCATTCCCAAATGGGGTCGGACGCCGAAGCCAGCGCGTCCCGCCCTTCAACGATCCAGCCGGAGGACGATGACGTACTCCTAAGGCGCCTACAAGAAATGGAGGATCGCCTCGATCACATAGGGGACGGCAGCCAAAGAGCGGCTCAGGGGTACAGACCTGTCCGTCCTCCCTTCTCCGCCCCCATCCTCCATGCGGAAATACCCCGGAATTTCCGACCCCCTCAATTTGAGACCTACGACGGCGAGGGAGATCCTGCTGATCACATGGAGGGTTTCAAAACCCTCATGATGATTCACAGCGCCTCGGATCCCCTGCTCTGCCGAGCCTTCCCTGCCACCCTTCGGGGTCCAGCTCGTGAGTGGTTCTCGAAGCTCGCCCCCGGCTCCATTTACTCCTTCGACCAACTCGAGGGCAATTTCCTCGCCCACTTTGTCACTAGCCGGAAGGCCGAAAGGACCAGCGCCTCATTACTTGGGCTCAGACAGATAGAGGGGGAATCACTCAGAGTGTTCGTCCGGAGATTTACTGCTGAGGCAAGGTCGGTCTCCTCCCTCGACCCGGGCGTCGCGTCAGCGGCATTCCGACACAACGTCCGTCACGGACAGCTGAAGGCTTCTCTGGCCAAGAAACCCCCCGTCGACTTCCCCGACCGCCTCAATAGGGTCGAGAAATACATTAGGGCAGAAGAGGCCCTTAACCCCGAAGATGCCAGGGATGCCACCGGGAAGGGGAAGCGGAAGACCGAAGAAGTCGAACCATCAAAGAGAGCTCCAAGGGACCCGGGGGCCATGAAGAAGGTCCCGCCGGTCCCCCGCTTCGAGAGGTACACTCCCTTGACGCACAACGTATCCGCCATCCTCTTAGAAATCGAAGACAAAGGCATTGTTCGGCTACCTCCCCGACCTAACAACGGCAAGAACCGAGATCAGCGCTTCTACTGCCGCTTCCACCGAGACCATGGACACGACACAGATCAATGCCGGGCCCAGAAAGACGAGATTGAGGAGCTCATCTCCAGGGGATACCTCCGAGAATTCACCCAAGAAGTCCCGCGGGATCGACGAGATACTAGGAGCCGGAGACACTCGCCCCCGAACCCCACTCCGAGCCGCATACCGGGTCGGGATCCCGAGTCCGAGGGAGCCGCGGACACGCCATTTATCTTACATTGAGTCCATGGAGGGCCAATGGGAGGGGAATCGAATACTTTCCGAAAAGCCTTCATCAGAGAGATGAATGCTGTCCAAGGCAATCCCTCTCCCGAGCTACAACCCGCGCCAGTCTCATTCTCAGGGGAGGACCTCAAAGGCGTTCGCCTCCCCCATTGCGACGCCTTCGTCATTAGCCTCCGCATGGCTAAGTGTGAAGTTCGCCGAATCCTTGTCGACAACGGCAGCTCGGTGAACATTCTTTTCCTTGAAGCCTTTGAGAATCTGAAGTTACCTAGAGGCAAGCTCCAACCGGCCGGATACACCTTACCTGGGTTCTACGACGTCCCTGTCATGCTAGAAGGGATTGTCGCCCCCGACGTTACCGCGGGGTCGGCTCCCGCCAAGAGGACCGAGCCTATGGACTTCAGGGTGACCAACGTCAAGACGGCTTACAACGCCGTACTCGGACGACCCGGGTTATGCTCCCTCCAAGCAGTGCCTTCGGCCTACCATCTGGAGCTCAAATTTTCCACCCCACAATGGGTCGGCGTCGTCCGAGGCAGCCAAGAAGCAGCGCGATCATGCTACATGACCACCATCGGAGGAGGAATGTTCCCCCTCAACGCCGTCATGTTCAAACCAGAGAAGGACGGCCCTACCCCCGGACCTGCCGTCGAGCCAGAGAGGTTCCCCCTTGACGCCACGCACCCAGTGAATTCCTGCAAAGAACAAGCATAGACTTTAACGTAGCTAGAAGTGAACCTTTTGTAAAGCTTTCCTTTGTAAAGGACCGTTTTAGCGGCCCCCCCTCCCTATCTTATACTAAGGAAATCTCGTTGTATCATACTCCAAACACCTCGGCAGATCCGACATTATACCAGGTTGGGGGATCGACCCCCAAGGCGTCACCTCACCCCACTCCAATTCCTCACACAACAATAAGGCCGAGCCACATCCCCTTCGTCATTTCGTGTACTGACAACCGGGGCAAAGGCCGTTACAGAAATACTCCCCTCGTCTCGAGCGGCACACCACGTCGGAACGACGGGGGTCCACCTCGGGAAGGGAAGCCACAACCTACGAAGTGAGCCAACTCGAAGCACATAAGCAGGGAGATCCTGAAACAACCGGCGTCAAAGCTCTTGGCAAGTCAGAATTATTTTTTTTATATATATACACGAAAATGGTGCGGCTTCTTACAAAAAGGCGGGGGCCAGTCCTCGGGAGGCAAATACAATCGAAAGGAGGAAAGAAGAAAGAAAGACAAAACTATACAACTCGATTTCCCTCCTCGGCGTCGATCGAGTTCACAGGAGGATCGACGGCCGGGTTGTCGACGAGCCCCTCTCCGGCAGGAATCTTCGGGGTCTCGTCAATCTCCATGTCGTACTCGAAGTTCTCCAGATCGAGGGTCGGATAGAAATGCCTCACATGACTGAGGGCCTTCGCATAGCACTCATCCTGGGCGGCTATCACCATCCGCTGGCCCGCATCCGTCAGCTCTTTCCTCTCCTTGGCGAACGCAGCTGTCAACTCCCCATTCTCCTTGGCAAACTTCCTCTTCAAGGAGACCACCCTCTTCCCCCACTCGGTGTCCTTGGCCTCGAGCTCCAGCTTCATCTGCTGCTCCCTCTAATGCGAACCCTCGAGCTCGATCCGCATCTCCTTCATCTCTCGTTCGCTCTTGTCTGCCCGAGCACGTTCTTGGGACAGGGACGCTTCGTAGAGATTCTTCACATTAGCTCCCTGCATGCAAGCCTGCAACCGAAAGACGCAGATAAGAAGAAAACTCCTGAGGCAAGACTAAACAGAAAGGAGGAGGTCGACAAGCTTACCGACACGGTGGCCTGCGCCAGGCGCGTGAATGCCACCTCCACGGGCTCGCTCTCCATCATCTGGCGATCGCGAGGCGTCGCCAGCTTCTCCACCACCTCTACGGCCTGGGCTTCCTCGGTCAGACAGTCGCCCATCCGAACCGACCAGTCCGGCGCCCACCGTTGCCGCAACAACTCCACCACCGGGTCCTCCTCCTCTACCAAGGGACCTTTCCCCTTATCAAGATCGGATGCCCTCGCCGGGCCCTTACCCCTCAAAGGGGCAGCCCCCTTGCCCGTCTCCGAACGAGTCCTCTTAACCCTCGGCTCGAGCGATACCTCCGAGATAACAAGGGGCGGCTCCCTCGGCCTCTTCGCCGCCTCCCCCTTCTTCTTCTCGGCATTTTCCTCCTTCATGGCGAGCCTCCTTGCTTTGATCGATGCCTCATCCATATCTACAGAAAAAACCATTAAGAGCAATGAGCAAGAATGTACGAAAAGATCGAGAGAAAAGGAACAACTACATACGGAGAACGGCTGGGCTCAGTCCAACGCTCGCCAGGTGGACCTCCGTCACCTTCATCCAATCGATACTAGGGGACAAACGGAGACGCTCGACAAACCCCCACTCCTCGACCGTCAGATCCCCCTGCCCCGGCGCAGGATAACTCGGCTTGGAGTAGTTCCATCGAGTCGGAATGTCCCAGGGCTCTTCGCTCCGGATCACCAGATACTTTTTCTTCCAATCCTTGATAGAGTCCGGGTGGCTATGAACAACCTTCCTCCTACTCCGGGGGGAGATGTAGTAAACACCCTCGGCCGCCGAACTAATCATCAGCATCGTCGGAACACGCTCAACTGCAGGGGTACCTGTTGTTCCTCGCACATCAGTACAAAACAGATTATCTGCTTCCAAGAGTTCGGCCCGTACTGCATCGGCGCCAGGGAGGCCCAGTTCAACACTTCCCGAACAAACGGATGGACTGGCAGCCTCAGTCCAGAGATGAACGCGTCCACGGGAAAGACGCAATACCAAGCAGATAGGGGATCGGTTGGGCGAAGAGTAGAGCTCGGCAGCATCAATTCGTAACTAGGACCTATGTGGTACGCCAGCTGCAAAACCACCAAGTCCCCGCCATCCAAGACGGCCATAATTGCGTCCATCAACACCCTCGTCCGACTCGGCGAAGAGGCCTGCACACCAAAGAGCTCCTGGTCGGACAGGTCGTCAGGATATTGACGGAAATGCTTCGGCCGCACGGGCAAACCTGTCCCCTGGCTCGAACCACCAGTCCCCAACCCTACCTTCCTCGGAGCCTTCTTCCTCTTCTCGGTTCGCTCCGGCGAGGGAGTGAATAAGGGCCCCGGACCAGTTAGCATGGAACTCGGACCTGCCCCCTGAACCGCGGATCTCCTTACAATGCCGCCCTCGCCTCTCTCTCCCTCGGTAGCCAACTCCAAAATGCGGATGTCGTCCGAACCATCAGTCACTTCCTCCGACTCGCTGCTCTCCACCACGAAGGGACGACGAGAGCGCAACAGCCTCGCACCATATACCTCCTCCTCACCTACCGGTTCCTCCCACGAAACCGTATCAGAAGACTCATCAACGTACACTGACTCCTCCTCGAGTACGGGCTCCTCCCAGGACGTCGATTCAGAGATAGGCTTCACTTCCCCCCTAGACGTCGACGCTGATGAGCCAGACTGAGCCCTGTCCATCTATGCCTAAACTAAGCAGACTTACCAACTCACCTGGGGTTACTTTGGAAGGGCAAGCCGGGTACAACAAGATGCAAAGATGAGCGTTGAAGTGTTGAAAAATTTTTGAAAAAGAAAGGAGTGGGCAGATAGGGGAAAGGGGGGATATTTATAGGAGATAAAGGCGACTCCTCGATTTCCACGAGTACTGTTCACCTATTTGACATGCAACTGCCGCCTAGGAATTCGCGCCACGTCCTCAAAACGTGCGCTGCTGACATCATCCAATGATGGGCTGGCAGCCAGACGAGGAGGTCAGCTCGGAAGAAGTAGTCGGAGGAGGGAACGTTTTTTATTTAAAGATTTAAGGCGCCTTTCTTAGACAGACGCCCCGGGCTCCGAGACTGGGTCGGTTCCCCTTTCACCCGTGAGCAGCTCGGGGCTTACAGCGTCGTCGGCCGAAGACCCGAACTGTTCAAGGGTGAGACAGAAACCGCCACAACCTGGAGCCCTATTGGGAGGCAGAGTAGTCAACCTCCCCTCGGACTCATCCATCCAAGGCTCAAAGCGTTAAGACGCCTCCCTCGGTGAGCACCCCGATCGAAAACAGATCAGCACCCAGAGATCATGAGAAGGGAACCATTCCGAGCCAGTTGATGCAACTGCAAAGGTTCAGCCTGCTCCGGCAGCAGAACCTTCACAGTTGCAAACAACCGGCCTGGAGCGCCCTTCATCTCTTCCGGAAGGATAGAACCTTCACAGTTGCAAGCAGCTCACCCCTCGAAGTTCGATCGTTATCCCTCTCGCCCTGATCCCCCCTGGACCTGGCCACCACGACAGGGCCATCAGATCCAAGAGAAGATCCGGGCGATAGAGAAACCACCTCTCCGACACAACCGGGGGTAAAAATTATCAAGAGACAGGCGTCCGCCGGAGCAGACACCTTTGAGGGCCAAATAGACCACCCTTGCTTTGATCTGAGCCACTACGAAAAAAGGGGGGGGGGGGTACTTATAGCCCCCCCCCCCAGGGGCCGGCCTTTATGACATGGGGAAAATCAAACAACGGAAGACCATGCGCCATACATTTATTAGGCGGCGCCATTAAAGCACCTAGGAAATAGGAACCTCGCACAGATCCCAGGGCACCCCCAATGCTCCGTGAAGACGACAGGGGTTATGAGCCGGCCAGATTGGGGGCGAACCGTTGTGTCTTGGGACTGATTGAGCAGGGTAGTCTTCTCAGGAAGGCTCAACGGCTCGCCATCCCCCCTGATTGGCCCATAAGCCCCTCGCCAGCTCGAGGTCGGTCCAGCACCAGGGTAGTCTTCTCACAAAGCCTCCACGGCTCGCCATCGTCCTTGCCGACCCGTAATCCCTCGCCAAGCTCGAGGTCAAGTCTGGCACCAGAATAGTCTTCTCAGGAAGGCTCAACGACTCGCCATTACCCTTACCGACCCATAATCCCTCGCCAGCTCGAGGTCCGGTCTGGCACCTGGGTACTCTTCTTCGGAAGATCCACCGGCTCGCCATCACTCTTACCAACCCGTAATCCCTCCTCGTCTCGAGGTTCGGTCTGGCACCAGGGTACTCTTCTCATGAAGAAACAACGGCTCGCCTTCACCCTTACCGACCCGTAATCCCTCACCAGCTCGAGGTCCGGTCTGGCACCTGGGTACTCTTCTTCGGAAGATCCATTGGCTCGCCATCACTCTTACCAACCCGTAATCCCTCCTCATCTCGAGGTTCGGTCTGGCACCAGGGTACTCTTCTTAGGAAGAAACAACGGCTCGCCTTCACCCTTACCAACACGTAATCCCTCGCCAGCTCGAGGTCCGGTCTGGCACCTGGGTACTCTTCTTCGGAAGATCCACCGGCTCGCCATCACTCTTACCAACCCGTAATCCCTCCTCGTCTCGAGGTTCGGTCTGGCACCAGGGTACTCTTCTCAGGAAGAAACAACGGCTCGCCTTCACCCTTACCGACCCATAATCCCTCGCCAGCTCGAGGTCCGGTCTGGCACCTGGGTACTCTTCTTCGGAAGATCCACCGACTCGCCATCACTCTTACCAACCCATAATCCCTCCTCGTCTCGAGGTTCGGTCTGGCCCCAGGGTACTCTTCTCTGGAAGAAACAACGGCTCGCCTTCACCCTTACCGACCCATAATCCCTCGCCAGCTCGAGGTCCGGTCGGGCACCCGGGTACTCTTCTTCGGAAGATCCACCGGCTAGCCATCACCCTTACCAGCCCATAATTCCCCCTCCTCTTGAGGTTCGGCCTGGCACTAGGGTACTCTTCTCAGAAAGAAACAACGGCTCGCCTTCACCCTTGTCGACACGGCTCGCCTTCACCCTTACCGACCCATAATCCCTCGCCAGCTCGAGGTCCGGTCGGGCACCCGGGTACTCTTCTTCGGAAGATCCACCGGCTAGCCATCACCCTTACCAGCCCATAATTCCCCCTCCTCTTGAGGTTCGGCCTGGCACTAGGGTACTCTTCTCAGAAAGAAACAACGGCTCGCCTTCACCCTTGTCGACACCTAATCCCTCGTCCTCTCGAGGTTCTGTCAAGCACCAGAGTACTCTTCTCCGGAAGATACAACGGTTAGCCATCGCCTTCACCTACCCATAAATCCTCGACAAGCTCGCGGTCCGGTCAAAGCCTCAGAGCAACCCCACCATGAAGGCCCTGTGACTCGCCATCCCATTTCTACAACCATAAGCACTCCTCCACGGCTAGCTCCCGCACCCCCCGCAGGAGTGGGGGGCTTGTGTGGTAGGGTAAAAATGGCTTGGGGGCCCAACCAGGGCCCAATACAACTATCACTCAAAAAGGTAAAAATAGCAACCCGGTTCGGCTCCGAACCGCTTCAGGGTCGGCGCTGAACCTCATGTTTGCCCGCACAATACTGGCCTCCTCGTACCGACGAGCCTCAGTAGTCCTCGGAGTCCGATCCAGGACAGTCCCACAGGCCGTCCCCCCTCTCCGGCGGAGCAGAAGGATGACCTGGCGCAGCCTAGGCCCTCCGATCCCCCCCAGGAGCACAGGAGACCCACGATCAGCCACGTCAGCTCCAAATACCACCAAGGGTCTCGCCACGTCAGCCCTATACCACTTCTGGTATGGCCACGACTGCCCTAAACCCCCTGGGCCTTCTGCCACGTCAGGCCCACGGGCTTTCGGATCCAGACCCGGCCCCCAACCGGAACCCAACCTGGTTGGAGTTCTCTATAAATACTAGTCCCACACCCACCTTTGGAGGTAATGAATCTTTTGCCACTTAAATATACCTAGTTATTGCTACTCTCTCACAGAGACTGACTAGATCGTCGGAGGGTCCGCCACCGGGATAAACTCCGGTGTTTCAGGACCGTCTGCAGGTACACAAGACCTCGGATCCGACCCTTCTGATCCGAGCCCAGACTTCAACACCATCCCTAGCGCATCGTAGGTTCCAGAAGGTCAGCCGAAGGTCGGCAGACGAGCAGCATTCTCCTTCAATACAAATTGAGTCCGAACTCACACCTGGTGCATCCACACGTCTCCCAGAAATAAACCGCATCAGATCTGAATAATTATTTCAATTTGTTGTATTTATTCTTGATTATATATCTATCATATCCTAGTTGGCACGGCACCCCAATGCAGTCCTAGTTATGAATAGTGTGTTCTGAGCCTACTGGTTTTTTCTTTATTTATGAAAGACAGTTGATAATAAGTTCAAAACAACAGAAACAGAGCATGAAGTATCAAAATTTGTAAGCTCCAAACAACAGAAAAGTAGATTTTATAGTAACTAACATTGGATGCGTATGTGTTGGGTACTCATCTAAGCCTTTTGGTCTTTGATTCTCTCAAACTGTTTGTTGGTGTAGGCCGTGATGCAAAACAGTTTATGATCTGAATATTTACTTCAAGATTGTTGTATTTATTATTGATTATATATCTATCATATCCTAGTTGGCGCGGCACCCCAATGCAGCCCTAATTATGAATAGTGTGTTCTGAGTCTACTAGTTTTATTTAAACCACATGTTCAGTGTCTGTTGTTCTGACAGTATACCAAATTTCAAACTTCATGGCAAGCTTCTGTTTGTCTTGAGCATACACAATTTGATACTTCGTGTCCAGGTTCAAAGAGTTCATTTTATGTTTGTTCTGAGTGAACAAAATTTGATACTTCATCAATATGTTTCTGTTTGTTCTGAGTTTAATTCAAGTTGACAAAATTGGATACTTTATGATCTGCACTTGAAAAAATTGGATACTTCAAGTTCTGTTTGTGTTTGTTCTGAGATTATAAAATTTGATACTTCATGATCTATATCTGATTGTTCTGAGCTAACAAAATTTGTTTACTTCATGCTCTGTTTGTGTTAGCTCTGGACCGGCAAAATTTGATACTTCATGTTCTGTTTGTGTTATTTCTGAGCTTACAAATTTTGCATACTTCATGATCTGTCTGTGTTAGTTCTGGCCTGGCAAAATTTTCATACTTCATGATCTGTTTGTATTGGTTCTGAGCTTATTACACGCATGATCTCTAAGGAGGCCAGCTTCCCAGCTCTTAATAGACTTACTCTCTCTATATATATATATATATATATATATTTTAAACTTCTATAAAAAAAAATTGGGATGTATATTGTCCAACACTAGTTACCGTTAAAATTGTGATCACAAGAAGCTTCATTTTTCGGATGTCATAATTTGAAAATTCTTATATCTCTTCTCAAATATAGAAGAGTAATGTTTCATTCAAACTCAACATCTTTTAGTCTAAAATTTTCAAAATTTGAAAATTTAGCCAACAACTGCATATGCTCTTACATAATTTAGAATGAAAAAATAAACAACATTAAAAGTCATTAAACATTGGGATTCAAGATTTTAGGAGTTGCAAGCTGTTTTTTTTGTTATTTAAGAAAACAGAATGTGAGAGAAGATTACTGAAATGTTGGGAGTAAAAGTATGTAGCTTTATAATCCCATATCGGTCAAATTGGGTCTCGTAAACATCTTTATATTTCAAATTTCTACTGTCTGCATAAATGTCCTGGTTCTATTGAACTTCCATGTGAGCAATGCACGGGAGGACACTGTATTTAAATAAATAAATAAATAAATCCCACGTTACATTTCAACCAGTCCAAACAGGGGGGGGAGGTATTTACATATTTGCCACTGGGATGTGGTGGGGGGGATGGTGGCGACAGGAAGGAAAGGAAAAAAATTGGGTTACTAGTTAAGGTTAAAATTGAGCTTCATTTTTCGTATGTTATAATTTGAAAATTCTTATATCTCTTCTCAAATTTAGAAGAGTAATGTTTCCCTCAAACTCAAATTTTGGGTATTTAGCTAGCGACTGCAACATTTTTTAGTCTAAAATTTTCAAAATTTGAAATTTTAGCCAGCAACTACATATGCTCATACATAATTTAGAATGAAAAAATAAACAACATTAAAAATCATTAAACATTGGGATTCAAGATTTTAGGAGTTGCAAACTGTTTTTTTGTTATTTAAGAAAACAGAATGTGAGAGAGAAGATTACTGAAATGTTGGGAGTAAAAGTATGTAGCCTTATAATCCCATATCGGTCAAATTGGGTCTCGTAAACATCTTTACATTTCAAATTTCTACTGTCTTTAGAAATGGCCTGGTTCTATTGAGTTTCCATGTGAGCAATACACGGAAAAATCCTGTATTAAAAATTTCAGGGACTATACTCCCACTTCAATTTTCATTCTCCCCTTCTGTGATTCTCCCGTTCACTATAAAATTTCAGGGACCTGTTGAACTGTACTATATAAAATTCAAAATTTTCTGTGAATTCGATAAAATAATACTTCCCCTTCTGTGAATTCGATTATAAAATAATACTTCCCCTTGAACTGTACTATAAAATTCAACTAATACTACAAAATTCAACTATAAAATTCGACTAATAGTACAAAATTCCACCGTCCACCTTCTGTGATTCTCCCCTTCTGTCTCCTTCTGTGAATACGACAAAATAATACTTCCCCTACTGAGTGATTCTCCCCGTCAGCAGATGGAGAGTCCGTCCCCCTACTGAGATTCTCCCCGTCAGCAGAAGAAAAGTCCGTCCACGCTCCCAAAAAACATTCTCAACATCCCAATCCAAATGCTATACATACCCCCAAATGCTATACAGTCCCTGAAAAAAACTGGCCAAATTTGCTCCCCCCTTCATCAAAACTGAACATGGATGTGATCAACAAGATCTTCCTTGGGTTAGCTTCTAGTGCAATTGTCACCTTCACCGCCGGCTACATAACAACCCCAATGGGCCAAAAGTCACTGGAGGCAGTGACATCCGAAGTCCGTGTTTTTGCTCCTATTGATGTTTTCGCCTTCTCCATGCTTGCTGTCCTCTTCTTAGCTGTGGCAGCCACGATGTACCCGGACTTAAGCTTGGAGGAATTTTCTTTTTTCTTCGTAATGCTGGCATTCTCTTCAATAGGAGACATCCTTCTCCAACAACGTAAGTTCATGTGGATTATGTATGTTCCTTGCTTGTTGGCTATGTCATTATTTTTGAATAGGGTTAGTCGATTGATATTGGCTTGGATTATGACAAGAGTGTATCCGTGTATCAGGACAAGAGTGTATCCGTGTATCGTCAAGTTGTTTGATGGTGCAACCAACGTGGTGGTTCAGGCAATCGAGGCAATGGTTTAGCATAGAAAGTGAGGGTACCTTGAGCTTGTAGTATTGTAAATTTGGTTAGGGGTATATCTATAGAATGCTAATTACACGCATGAAAGCAGCATTAAGACTTTGTTTGGTATAACTATGAATAAAAAAGCTATTGTCAAAAAAAGTTAGATGGTATATGTCAATTTATGATAGTATATATCTCTGTGTGGCATGTTTATCATCTCTATGCTCTTTTCTCTGATAAATTTAGATGTGTTTTGAGCACAAATGTGAATCGTTTTTCATTTTTCTTTTTAGTCCCGATGAGAAAATGGGCTAGCCTTATAATTCTTGAGGCCCATATATAAGTTTGGCCCTATGTTGGCCCATCTCCAGACAGGTTTTTATTTTTTTCTATTTACGATAACTGGGCCTGTCAAAACATATAATTGTTAAAAGGTACTCTATAGGCAATGCATCATTTTGTTTTGGGGGAAATTTAGCAAATAAGAACACATTGAGGGAATTTTATATACACTTGAGAACATGCATAAAACATTAATAACAACCTAAAACATGTTTCTATGAATCTAGATCTTAATCATGTTGCAAAAGTGCTTTAATTTAAAATCTTAAATCATGAAACTATAAATCTTTGCTAAATCAAAAAAATAAGAACATTAAAAGCGGAAGTACTAACCTGAAGACATTGATAGTGTAACACCCCCTTTTTTCCGACTCCAAAATCAATTCTTTCAATTTCTATATCACTCCTTAGTTACATTTCAATAAAAAATTTGGCAGAGTTTCACCTGTAATTTCTGCCCCGAAACACAATTAGCTTACGAAATTCTGCTCAAAATTCCGTACCTCACAACACATACAATAATTTCACGGCCTCCCCAAGCCAAAATGAGCAGAAACATACAAGCAATCAATATATATGCTCTGGGGGCCAAACTCACAATAGAATATCAAATATCAAATAAAAACCATAATTTTTTTTTAAAACGAGGTAAAATTTTAGAAAAATCTTAATAAAACATACCACAGGGCCCGGTACGCCACAACGAGATGGGTACGGGTCCAAACACAACATACTACTCCACACTAAACTCATCATCGACATCCATATACTTATACATTCAAATTACAATTTAAGCCACAAATTTCACTATTCACATTCTTTAATTCATACATAAATTTCAAAAAAAAAAAATCTATTCAACTAAACTCCAAGTCTCACCTCGTCGCGACGGAGCACCTGCAACCATAGGGGATCTAGGGTTAGTCCTGGGACTCCCCTAACCCCCCAAACACTAAGGGGTTAGTCATTTCTAGTGTGGGTATAATTTAATGATTAAGAAAATAGATTAAACTTTATAAATAAAATAAAATAAAATAAAATAAACTTACGAATACCAAGATAATAAAGTTCCATTTGAAATTTGAATATATAAACACCATAAATGTAGTTTTTCATCAAGTACTCTTTGGATCGTCACTTGTTTATACAAATATATATATATATATATATATATATATATATATACACACACACACACACATGCTCCAAATCTACTTCTCATAGTTTTGAAACCAATCGCAAATTAATCGTTTAACACGCAACACTTTAAGCATTATACTAATATCACTTATAATTTTACTTTTCCGTATAGTTTTACATTCACACATAAACTTCATTTTATAACCAACGACATAACACGGTAATACTGCACATATATAATTCTTCTACTTTTCATTCTTAATCACGTAATGCCACTTCCTCGTTTTCTTCATACTTATTCAATCATGTACTTCATTTACTGGTCATTTTCATTTACAAGCTCACGGCTCATTCTATCCTACTTCTTAATTCATAAACTTTTCTTTCTCATTCTCATATTATATACATCACATTCGTACAAGCAATAATATCACCTTCATTTCCATAATATCTCACTACGGGTATTTTTTTTACCGCAATCTCTCCATGTATTTAATCTCATGATATCACATTCACAACACATGTTATCGCATTCATTCAATCCCATAATATCATCTGTATTCATATCTTATAACACATATTTCAATTTACTTCACCCGTTTATTTTCAACCCGCAATACTGGTATCATATCAATAACTCACCCATTCATCCTGAAAGTTGTGCCAAGGCAGGTAGTTCCCACCATTTCCATGGAAATAGCGGGCGAGTAGTTCCTTGACACACTTCCAAGGTGCATTAACTCATAACATAACGTATCTTACTTTAATAACCATTCGCATAATATCATTACTTCATGCTATCTATATTAGCACATACCCCCTTTACTTGTTCATTTGTATAACTCAACCACATTTTCTTTTACTTCTCATATTCATTTACATACATACTCTATATACTTGCTCATCTCCTTTCTTTACTTTCTTATTCTCATCTGTTCATGTTCATTCATTTTGCCAATAGAGCTTTATAAGTATCGTCATATAAATTTGACAACATAAACGTGTATAACTCCATCGATTACACATAAACATACACATCATTGATATCATACTTGCGAATACATAACTCCATCCAAATACGATAATTATATTATTCCAACTCTATGGTTATATAACTATATTTATACCTCAGCTTTTATAAACATAACATTAACCATATAGGTCTTGTCAATATATTTATATCTCTCTCCTGTAACACATTCATATCTCCCTTAATATAAACAGTCTCTGTAAGATAGCATATCATCCATATCTTTACATATACATATATTCTTTCAATACACATATACACATATATATTTTTTTCCTTTTCAGTGTCCACACAACTGACCTCCTCGTACAACACAGGGATCTCTGTGCCTCTCCTCCCGTACATATCAATCCCGCTAACCTACCATATCACCCAGATCCAGGTGTCCTAAGCATCTATCATTTGTGGGATGGATTGAAAGTACGGTTGCGCGCTTGTCCAAACAAGACTAAAGCCAGAAGGCTAGTCAAAAATAAAATATAACACGCGGACCGATGCTTACATAGAGTCTGACACGTCCGAGGCTACGTCTTTTACCTAGCCCTATACCAGCGAGGGAAACTCCTGATCCCCAAATATAATTTAGGGCAATATATAACTCCTGATCCCCAAATATAAAATTTGGGGCAATATAAATATATATAACTCTTATTCCCGGGTGTATCCCGGGCCTGTGGGGTCTAGCCCAAACCCCTGGGAGGTTGTGCGGCACTGCAATATTTAATTATCTCCTTTAAATACATATATATCTCCTTTATTATATAACTCCTTCACAATATAACTCCTTTATAATATAACTCTTTTACAATATAACTCACTTACAATATAATTTCGCCCTTTTTAATATAACATGACTGCATATAACTCCGTTAAATACATAAGCATACACAAGCCATTAATCTCATCGATTATCGTATCAAATTCTCATTTACCATCCACACGTCACACACATCATATCAATTTCGCATCACATTATCACATAAAATTTCCAATTTATCACCCACATAACACACCTACACCATATCATCATGTCATCATGTTATCACATCATATTGTCATATTATATTTTACATATCATATATATCTACACACGCCATGCTTCCCATCTTATCACATTAGTCATGAGATCACACATCACACATACACATACATTCATACACATATATCTGATCATTACTACCCCGAAGCATATAGATATTTATCTACAAGCATCAACACACTCCCATACATATATATACTAATTTCTTACACCTCATAATTTACTATGTATCATACTTATGAATTTTTCTATATTCAATATATTTTACATTTCATACACAGCAAACCATATTTTAACATTGTCATAGCACATTATGCACATAAAATAAAAAGATCATACTCACTTGAGATCCCGTGACGACTCGGAACACCCCGTCACGCATCCGAAATCGCTAACATCACCTATTAAGAAAGAGATTAATCACACATATATACTTCCTTTTTTATAAACCCAAAACCCTAACTTATATGAAATTTACAAATTCTTCAATAATTTACTAATTTCTTAACCCTAACATCAAAATGAACTACTAACCAACTCTATACTCGATTACTAAGCAAAATAGATTAAAAGCATAAGAAATACACAAATAAATTCAAAGAGATATACCTCCACTAATTCTTTTCTCCAAATCGACTCAACCATGAGCTAGAGCACCCTTCAATTAGCCTTCCCCCAATTTAATTTGAAAACCAAGGAGAATCGAAGCGGATTTGGGTGGGGAGAAATCGAACCGAAATGGGTTTCGGTGGGGGTGTTTTGGTCGGGATCGAAACCAGGGAGAGAAGAAGGAAGGATAGAGGAATGGGGGGGGGGATTTTGGGTTTTTTTTATAAAACATAAATATATTCTTTAAGGGATTATTTACATATAAACCCCCAAAACTCCACAATATTTCAAATAAACCCCCAAATCTCACACATAAACAATACAAAATACATTAAAATATCTCATAATAATTCTCTAAAATTATAAAATAAAGTAAAAACAATAAGATATAACTTTAAAATAATTCTCAGCACTACAAAAATATAAAAACAAATATTTTCGGTATTTTATAAATTCGAGGTGGAGATTGCGTAGAGGGTTTGGATATTCCTATATGATACGCACTTCTATGAGAGGTCGTCTCTCTATTCTTCTGTTGTTGGGATTACAGAGGGAATAAAAAGATACGTATATATAGGGAACCATAACCCTAATTGATAATTATTGATTTTCAATTTTGCCCATCACAAAATAAGAAATTTACTTTACGGTCTCTACACGTGTTATATCACACTTTAGATTATATGCTTTTAACCCATTACTTAATCTTGATTAGATCACTTTAATTTGGGTTAGACTTTAATTATACATTTAGTCACATATGTGAGCCAACATAGATTATTTTCCAACAATCTCCCACTTGGACTACATATATTACTCCTTATAAATGTACATACTTTATGAGCTCAAAATATTGCTATCAGTGAGGGCGCAATACTTTATGAGAGAAAAATTTCCTTCTGGAAAATCAGTGAGGGCGCGAGCAGTTTTGGAGGTGCACTCAGACTTATGTGGACCAATCTCACCAAATTCAAATGGTGGTAAGAGGTACTTCATTTCTTTTATTGATGATTTCAGTAGGAAGGTTTGGGTTTATTTTTTGGAAGCAAAGTCAGAAGCTTTCACTTTATTTAAGAATTTTGTAGCACTTGTTGAAATTGAAACAAAGAGGAAGATTAAAGCTTTGAGGGCTGACAGAGGAGGTGAATTCTGCTCAAATGAGTTTAAAGAATTTTGTGAAGAAAAGGAAATCTGAAGGCAGCTAACAACAGCTTACACTTCTCAGCATAATGGTGTAAATGAGAGGAAAAATAGAACTATATTGGATATGGTGAGGAGCTTGCTCGCAACTGGAAAAGTGCCAAAGACTTTCTAGCCAGAAGCTGTTCTCTGGTCAATTCATGTTCTTAATAGATGTCTAACCTTTTCTGTTAAGAACATGACTCCTCAAGAAGCTTGGAGTGGAAGAAAGCCATCGGTGGATTACTTTAAAGTCTTTGGGTGCATAGCATATGCACACATGCCAGATCAAAATAGAAAGAAGCTTGATGATAAAAGTGAAGTGTGTGTGTTTCTCGGAGTCAGTGAATCCTCAAAGGCCTACAAGTTATACAATCCTGTCACAAAGAAGATTGTGGTGAGCAGAGATTTAATCTTTAAAGAGGATAGCACTTGGGATTGGGAAGGCAGCAGTTCTTCTCAAAAACAAATTTTGGTGAATGAAAAAGCTAGTGGAGAAGGAGATTCAAATGTGGAATCCGGTACAGAAGAAGCTCACACAGAGGAACAACATGTTGTAGCTGAAGAAGAATCAGGCTACAATCTCAGAAATCCTAACACAAGAAAAGGGCCAGCCTAGTTGATCGACTATAATGTAAATTATGGTGAAATTGAAGCTGAAAATATTAACTATGCTTTATTTATGGATTTTGATCCTATTGTCTTTAAGGATGCAGTGAAAGTTGGCAAGTGGAGGTCAGCAATGGATAATGAAATTATGTCCATTGAGAAGAACAAGACTTGCGAACTTACTGAGTTACCCGATGGACAGAAGGTCATTGGTGTCAAATGGGTTTACAAAACCAAGCTTAATGAAAAAGGTGATGGAACTGCGATGAGTCTCGGGACCACGGATTGGTGTGCGTATCGATCATAAAAGCTCAACAGATTTAATACGTGATCTAACCCTTTATAGCAGAATCTAGGGTTCACGAATTATACCTGCGATGAGAAGAAGACGATAGTTTCTAGCAACCTCGAGCCGTCAGCGACCCCAAGATCTTCTGCACGTATTCCTTCCTCGGGTTGGACGTCGGGTGGGCGACGATCTCCCAACCTTTCTTCTCCTTGGCTGACCTCTCTTTCTCTCCTTACGTGAATCACGAATTTAGAGAAAACTTCTTATCTCTGATAATGATAATCGGCCAGAGAATAGAGGATATATATATAAGGCTACGGCAGGAACCATGAGGAGAAATTAGGGTTAGGTTTCCTAACGAATCTGGGTATCCCGTGTTCAGCCCGAACACACAACCCAGGCCCATTAACAATAGCTCGGTCCACTAAAGAGCTATTATTGCACTACCTTCCTAATCCCAAATTATATTTATGGGCTCCTTTTATTATATGCTCGTTCAGCTCCCCATGTTAAGATATCGAATGTCCGTCGATCAAATTAAGTTACTGACAACTATATTGATCAACATCTTTTATCCTTAAGTAGTACCACTCAACTTTATTTTTCATGTCGGATGTAATCCACCTGCAGGGTTTACATGACAATCCTTATGAGCTCCTTAAGGAGACATCATCAACCTGACGTATCGGGGCATGGATTCCTTTTACAATCAACAGCCCATCATACATACAATGTTATTACCCAATTCATAGAGATTATTGATCCATAATGAATCTCACTCTTTTATGAGTCAAAGTAATGCACACTGCATATACATGTCTGTTATTATATCTGAATTAAGAGCATAAGCATCCATAATAACAGAGGTGTTTGTGTAACACCCCGAATTTCAAATAAGGATAAATTCGAGATTTCACAGGATCTTTACTTCACTTCGTACAATTTTACAAGGAATTTAAAACTTTTCATTCACAATACATCAGAGTTTCTTTACACTTGATTTTTTTACACAGCGGAAGACTAAAAGATTACAATAATGAAAAACAACTTGTATAACTTTAACATCATTTGCAACATCTTTAACTTCTGAACAGCAACAGCATATCTACTTTATAACTCCATGAATAGTCCATTACCTGCATGTCAGTCTGTGGGCACGTCAGTCACTTACAACTGACGAAATGTTATACACGGCTATCCTCTCTATGCCGGGAATAGTATAACGATCTCATACTTTAACAAATCACAAAAAGATTGAATGAACATATAAAGTGTCAAAATGTGATTATTCTAAACATAAGTGTATGTCATGCCTTAATGCCTAATGCACACAATCCTACACTAGGATGACACTAATGCACACTTGTTCGGATTCTATGCATCCCATACTACATAGGTCCGAGGGCAAGCGCCTACGTTCTTCACAATACAGGGCTCGATCCCTCGCCATGGAAACTACCCGGTAGCAAAACAAAGTTCAGACTATTCCACGAATGTGAATCCCAGCCTTGGAGTCCACCGCCAGCTGTTATAACAGATTCCACATCGTACGAACCGTCCCGTATGTGACCCTCTAGCCCAGTATATATATATATATATATACATTGGAGACGGTAAACACAAAAATCCATCCGTCCGACTACTCAAGATCTTGGAGTCCACCGCCGACCCGTCCTCATAGTCCCGGATTAAAATATAATAATCCGTCTCCCACAGGGCAACCTCAGTCCACCAACTGGGTCTATAGTCTTGGAGTCCACCGCCGACTATATAGAGCACCCCACTTACGTTTCCCTAAGTTTACTACATCTTCACTTATGTGCCTAAATTTTCCTAAGTTCAAGACATGAATAATTTCCATTCAAAGAATTAGTTTTTCCTCCTACCGGTCTTAATCAACAAATACGAGATGGCTCCTTAGCCATATCTCCAAATCATTTCTCAATTCTTTTCTTTCAATAATGCCGGTACCGAGGTCTTACTAACTCAAAGTCATAAGCTTTCATGTACAAGAAGCATGGGTACATATACCCTTTAATAATCATGTCTTAACTTATTATATTCATGTCTCTAACTTATCCATACTTTAATCAATGTCTCATCTTTGCATCACTCATGATTCATTCGTTCACAATCTTTGAAAACAATAATTCTTTTCATGACATAAATCCATCACTTTAAGTCTCTTTAGCAACTTAAGCACATAATATATCTCCACCACATTAACCTTTCTTAAACAAAATTTAGAGTATAACCTTTTCAAAAGAAAAATCATTTCACACAATGATAAATCTCATACTCTTTAATAATTAAAATCTTAAGTCAGAAACTCATTATCCAATTTGAGCATGTATACTAATCAAGTATTCAATTTAAAAGAAATAATCTCCTTGAGACAATTTATTCTCATACCAACACTTTACTTTTCTTCTAAAAATCTAAATTATGCTCTTAATTAATCTCTACTTCTCTACTATTATAACGGGAGAAGGCCTTAATGTATTTTGTCCTCAACCCAAATAATTACAGAGCTGATCCACTTTCGAAATTATTTACCAAACTGGTCCACTTTTGAACTTATTTACCAAACTGGTCCACGTTCGAAAATATTTACCCGACTGACCCATAACAGTTTTTTTTTCTTTTTACCTAAAAATCGTTTATCCAAAGATCCAACACTTTATGATATTGAAATAAACTTTCTCTTGACCGAGATAAATTTTAAAAACAGTAGCAAATCTCATTTCAAACTCTTTTTAAAATATGTATTTCTATTTTTAAATAATTTTCCTTCTCATTCTAAATATAGATTTTGCATTTTTCTCAAAAAAAACTTGATTTCTAGGAGTTTTATTCATAAAGACTAGTTTATGTCCACCATCAAACTAATTGAATTTTGGTAATAAAGATAAACATGTCTCTTAATCATCAAGGATAATTCTTTTATGAAGAATTATATTTTTACATAACAACATGCAATAGTAGACATATTTTGTAGTAATAATCTAATTCATCTTTCTTTCTTTCTTCATTTGACTCATCATGGTATCAAGCATAATTTTAGTATAACAATATTACACATGAATCGTATATTCAACACATACAAATTTCCTAAGCATATTAACATGATTCTTAGTATTAATTTATGTTGTCAAAATTCTTCTTTCTCCTTAATATGGTGACATTTGGTTACTTAATCACAACAAGATTTCTTCATTCATGGTAGACTATATTAACATGGATTTTGTTTACAAACATCATATCATGTTCAATCTACACTAGACATTTATAAATTTTAAGCATGCATTCTCTACATTAGAAAGTAAGAAATCACCTACTAACACAATGTTAATCTATTTGTCAACATAGCATGATTCACTATTAATCTCACCACAATCATAGTATAGTTATTCTATTTTATCAACTCAAAACTACTCATTCATTTTATTATTATTTTTTTTTTATTTGCATGTACATTCTAAAAAAAAATTAGAAAGTAGGAGACACCCACCTTATGTTTGAAGGTTGAAAACTACAAGTGAATGACTCCTTCTTGCTCCTAGCAACTCCTAGTCCTCTTCTCCTCCTAGCAAATGCTCCAAGCAAGAGAACCTCCAAGCACAATATCTTTCTTATTCTCTTTCTTTTTCTTACACTCTCTTCTTTCTCTCTTGTTTCTCTTTTCTTTTCTTTTCTTTCTCTTATTTTTCTCTCTTTCTTTCTTCTATTTTCTATTGCTTGATTTGCTTTTTGGTGTCAAGAATGAGAAGAGAAATGGTGGCTATTTATAGGATTTTGCAAGGGACTATATTGCAAAATCTCCCACCTAATAATTTCTCATTTTAATTCCCTTTTTAATTCTCATCTCTTCATATTTTTAACTCCTAAAACTCCCAACCTCTCATCTCCCCACTCTCCATGAACTTAACCACTCCATTAATCCCCTCCCCTAGCCCACAAAATGGTCCAAATACATTTGTGTGTGCATGCATACATGCACAAACAAATATGAACACATTTCTATAACTCAAAAATGTGTATTAACATGTGTAACTTGTCATGTATTAGTACATGTTTAACTAAAAATGTGATTTTAATAGTGGGCTTGCTACATGGGCTCATTACTAATTAATTTATTTAATTATCTAGTGGGCTTGCTACATGGGCTCATTACTAATTAATTTATTTAATTATCTAGTGGGCTTGCTACATGGGCTCATTACTAATTAATTTATTTAATTATCTAGTGGGCTCCTCTCCTAATGGGCTACATTTTAGTTTATAGGTCCATGGATCAAAAGAAAGGCTAAATAAACTAATGCATGCTAAAAATAGTAAAATGAGAGTAGCAAAATGAGAATAAAAATTTGCACGTGCACCATACGTGCAGAAAATCAAAAAATGCATTTTAATCAAAATAAGGGGAAAATAAATTTTCATTTTATAAAATAGATTTAAATATATAAAAATAAATAATTTAAACCTATAGAAAATATTATACGTAGTGGTGGAAGCACGTGCATCAAAACACGTAAAAATCACGTAAATTCCAGGGATTGAAATATTATATTTTAGTTGAATGAAATCAATACGGAAAATGTATAAATAATACGAATCCAAAATATGTAGTGAAATACATTACAAAATATACGTGCGTAACACCCAGGGACAAAATTGTAATTTCAATTTTGCGGGGTGTTACACTTTGTTCTCTTTTGTAGTCAGTACAAAGAGAACAACCTCAAGTGGTCCTATTCAATACACACAAAGTGTACTAGTGTAAACCTATAGTCAAGATAGACTAATACCAGATTACACTACAACCTTTCCAATGGATTGTCCAAGTCCGTCTAGGTTGTGAACTATTTATATATTCCATAGGGAACTGATAATATGATCTTCTGTGTGTCACCTCACACCATATTATCAACCTTATAGAATATCAGACACTTGCATTAATATTATAATAAACACAATATGCAAACATATGCCCATATGATTCTCATTCAAAAAAAAAAAATAAGGAAATAAAGTTAATACAAAAGTGATGCTTTCAGTATATAACCCTAACAAAAGGTGAAGTTGATAAGCACAAAGCTAGACTGGTTGTGAAAGGCTACAAACAGATAGAAGGGATTGACTTTAAAGAAGTGTTTGCGCCGGTAGCAAGGCATGATACAATCAGGATGGTGGTCTCTCTAGCTGCACAGAATTCTTGGCCTATCTTCCAACTTGATGTTAAGTCTGCCTTCTTGCATGGAGACTTAGAGGAACGAGTTTTTGTGGAGCAACCACCAGGCTATGTGAAGAAAGGAAAAGAAGAGAAGGTCTACAAGTTGAAAAAGGTATTATATGGCCTTAAACAAGCTCCAAGGGCCATGTACAGCAGGATCGATTCTCATTTTATAAAGATGGGATTTCAGAAGTGTCCACATGAACATACTCTATATGCCAAGGTTGGAGATGGAGGTAAACTGATTATGGTATGTTTATATGTGGATGATTTAATTTATACTGGAAGTGATGCTAACTTGGTGAATGAGTTTAAACTGTCAATGATGAAAGAGTTTGAAATGAATGATCTTGGCTTGATGAAGTATTTCCTTGGAATAGAAGTTATGCAAACAACTTCTAGCTATTTCATTTGCCAGAAGAAATATGCTCAAGAAGTGTTAAAAAGGGTTCAGATGGAGGATTGCAATTCGTTTGCTACACTAATAGAAGTGGGAGTGAAGTTAGAAAAGGATCTGAATGGCAAGGCAATGGACAGTTCACATTACAAGCAACTTGTTGGAAGTTTGGTGTATTTAACTTTCACTATGCCTGATCTTATGTATGCTGTGAGTTTGATAAGCAGGTACATGGAGAAGCCAACTAAAATGCATTTAAATGCAGCTAGAAGAATCCTGAAATATGTGAAAGGAACTCTTGACTTTGGCGTGTTCTATAAGAAAGGAAAAGATGGTCTGGAAGGCTATACAGATAGTGATTATGCTGGAGACATTGATGACAAGAAGAGCACATCCGGATATGTTATTCTGATGGGATTAGGAGTTGTATCTTGGTGTTCAAGAAAGCATTCGATTGTCACATTGTCGACAACTGAAGCAGAGTTCGTAGCAGCAGCTACGAGTGCATGTCAAGCTATTTGGATGAGGAGAATGCTAGATTTTTTGGGGCAAAAGCAACAAGCTGCGTCTGTTATATGCTGTGACAATATTTTAGCAATTAAATTGTCTAGAAATCCAGTTTTGCACGGTAGAAGCAAGCATATCGATGTGAGGTTTCATTTCTTGAGAGACGTGTGCAAAGATGAAGTTATTGAGCTGGAATATTGCAAGAGTGGTGAGCAAGTTGCTGATATTTTTACAAAGCCATTGAAGCAACCATTGTTCGAGAAGTTGAGGAAGTTGCTGGGAATGTGCTCATTGCAGTCTTTCGAAGAAGATGGATTCGAGATACTTCCTAAACAGATTTAGCATAAATCAGCTTAAGGGAGGGAATGTTAGAAGTTTGTTTAAGTTTGAATAATTGGCTAAGGATTAGTCAAAGTTTGTTAGCTATTTAGTAGGGCTGTGGATGAGATAATTCCCACAACCGAGGTTGTTATCTTTATTCTTAGATACACAACTGAAGTTTGTTAGCTAGTTAGTAGGGCTATGAATGAGATAATTCCCCCAACCGAAGTTGTTATCTTTGTTCCTAGATATCAACTCAACTCAAACTGTTTGAGTTGAAGTAGACTTGTTATTTGGTTAAGTATAAATGCTGTAAACTGGTTGAATGAATAGAAGAGCAAAAATTTTGCAGTAATCACCATTTGTCTATCATTTTTAGAGTTTTTCTCAGTTGAACTAACAAGGTGGTGTACATTAGGTGTAGCAAGTTTCCAATGCAACAGGAATAATGCATACACATGTAGATGTTATAACATATGTAGGCAGAAATTAAATTTCTCAAAATTAATTAAAACATAATTAAATTCCTACTCGAATTTAACCCCAAGTGTGCTGTTTCACAAACAGTCAAGTTCACCAATAACAAAAAACATAAAGAAAATAATATATCTTCAATTCCGACCTTGATGATGATGAACGAATAAACTGAGGCTTGCTAAGCAATTTCCTTAAGACTTTATTTCCGCTAAGGGTGCGCACAGTGTTGGCAGCGGTAGTCTCCTAAGATACAACAATCTGACTCTGATTAACCGGCATAGGAATAATGGAGGCTCTGGCAAGATGGATATGAATGCATTCTCTATTGAAAGTTAGCACTAGTAATGGATATCAAAATTGAATGATGAGATGATAAGATTCGTCCCCTATTTATAGGCATTATGCATTTAGTAGTTGCAACTCCTCATGAAAACCATCCTGTGACGGTTGCAACCGCTCAGAAAATGGCTCGTTGTGAACCTTTTAGAAAAACATAAATGTTATGTTACACACGAGCACAACCTTTAGGCTAACTTTTTAACTTATTAATTTGCTTCCATCTTTGCTTTTATTTGATAAGGGACTACAATTTAATGTCACATACCAAGCAAAGAAACGAATTTTTCCTTTCAACATGCTAACTTTGCAGACGAATATTTTATTCATTTGAAATCCACTTTTGGAGATGTGAATACTTTAACTTATTCGTCTTAATGAGTATAATAAGATGGAACTTTGAATTGCTCCATTCAAACCGATTTCCAACAGTAGAAAATCGCAATAAAAAATGGAACACAACTATATGCAGATACATCCAAAATCGCAGCTTGATACATATGATCAAATACAACTAGCTCCCTAAACTAACTCCTAAGATATGGAACACAATATCCCCAAACTAACTCCTAAGGTAAGGAAACAGAATATTCAAATTTCAAATTTATAAATACAAAGTCAAAATTAATTTAACAACAAGGTGAGACTTGGTTTACTCTATTCCCTCTAGGTCATACCACTTACATGGCTAATAATTATACACGTAAAAGATCGCAATTCACTATCATAAATAGAGCATAACTATGCAAGCAAAAGATAACCAGAACTATGTCATGTCCAAAACTCTGTGTCATACCTTTTATGTGACTATGTTTGCATGTCCCAAGGATTCAAATGGGGGGGAAGATGACCATACATTCTCAAATCAAGGGAAGAGTTCACCTATCTTTTGAATATTGCATGATTTTTATATTTATTTTATTTTTGGAACAAGGCCATATCCACACACATCCCATAGTTGGGGAATTACATCCCATAGTTGGGGAATTATGCAAGCGATGGGCAAACCCCCGACCTCTTGCTTACTACAAAAGAGGCTTGCCACTAGGCTACTAAAGCACAAGTGAAAGGTAGTAGTACAAAAATGATAACTTTGCAACGGGTCACCCATCAAAGTACAACACTCACCCAAGCTTGCTTAACTTCAGAGGAGTTCTGAGCACATCTGGTATGACGAATATTTCATGATTAAGAACCAACTGGGTACGCTAAAAATTCGCAGTTCTCATAAGCATGACCTCAGATTAGCATTTTGGCACATTAATCTTAGCCGCGACAATGAAGGCAATAAGCCTCACGCACTAATGTTGTCATGGCTCATGCCGTATGCTTTCATCATTGGCACAACACGCCCGATTATCAAATACTCATTTACATAATTATAATTATTTAATTGAAAATTCATCATATACCTGTTAAATAATTAAAGTAAATGTATACTGCTTTGCGAATCTTCTTGATAAGCGCCATCGGTTTCCTCTTCAACCCCCTCTGAAACTACAAATAAAAAAAAATTACAAATAAATTTTAAAATGGGAATTCGAATCACGTCAGATCCGAAACCGAATTGAGGCCCGACAACGACGCTCACCTTCTTCGAGCGCAAGTAGTGAAGAGCCTGACGAGCTCGTGGGTGGACATGTCGAGAAGCGGATCGAGACCGACGCCTCGGAAGCTGAACTTACGGAACGCCCTCCTCTTCGGCTGCCTAGTCGCATTGTCAGCCATGCGTAGGGACGGCCCGAAGATCCTGGTTGCCCTAGCCAAACTCACGTTTTGTTGCCCCGTAGTAAAAAAATTTAATACTAACAACAAAAAGTAAAAGTAAAAGCAAATAAAATAAATTTACGCAAAGCCATGGAAAGCACCAAATGTACACTAAGCCATGGAAAGCAATTTATGCAAAAATATTTCATGATGTGAATAAAAAAATCAATCTAGAAACTGAAAATTTTGTAAGCTTCAACAAAGTTATAGAACCCAAAAACTAAATCTAAAAGCATAATTTGATGCAATCATAGAACCCAAAAACTAAATCTACTTATCACACTATTGCAGCAATGACAGTATATTCTATAATCTTTTATATACCCATCATGTAGTTCCTGTCAATAAAAGAAACTTGTTAGTGAAAAAGAAGCATATAATGGTAAACTCAAGCAATAAAAACAGTGATTGATTAATAAATACGTGGTCTCGAACATAATACCTACTTTGGTTCCCTCATGTAAAATTTCATCTATGAACACCAACTTGTGGAGGCCCAGATCCTTTCACAAATGACAATTCAGATAATTAAGTTTAAGTTGAAGCACAAGAATTGTAGAAATCAATGCATATTAATTAAATATATCCACTTTTTCTGTGAAGATGTCCTCCTATATAGGTCAGCGCAAATGTACAGACAAATCAGTCTAAAATATGTTAGGTATGTTGTAAGGAGCTGTCTTTATGTTGCAAGGATCTATCTTTGATAAAAGCATGAATACCTAACTCAGCTTCAGGCCCTACAAAAGGAGAAGGTATCTTTTCTTCCTCATTGCCAAATTCATGTAATTTTTCACTTCCATAATAACAATTATAGAATAGTTGGTACTTAACTACTTTGTCCTAAGGTTTGGGTACTCATTGAGAACTACCAAATGCATTCCAGGACATGTTGTATACTTCAACATGAAACACGTTGATTATATACAATAAGAGTACACTATCTACGCTCAATATATCTGTATCCTCTGTTTACACCCACATCCTTGAGTATCTCAAACTGCAAGTTTGCAACCTATATAAGCCCCTTGGTAATAATAAAACCTCTAAGTCTAGTCTGGTCAAATGTGAGATTAAACAACAAATTCAGAACGTTCAACATACTTTCTTACTAAATTCATTATGTACTCTGCAATACTAACTTAGTCACGGAAAGTGATGGTTTTGTCATTCGGCCCTCAGAACTAACCCTATCATCATTATATCCTCGGATTCATCCCTTCCAATCTCAACTCGTATGTATACTTTTTATTTCTTTCAGTTTGGTTCACTGGTGTTACCTCATCTATCAAGCCTAGGATTCTTCTGATGCTACTAGAATCAATAACGCTATGCACAAACAATTAGTTTAACTAAAATGACAGAAACTTCTGCAGTGATTAACATATCGAACAAAACATGTAAAATTCTTTAGTTATTATTATAACCACATCATATGCAGGTACAAACTGAATAAATTAATCAAATGAAAGCAAGAGAAATCATCATCAAAAGAAGCAAGGCACCTTGACTTCTACAAGACATAGGATGCTTCTATAATAAATTTCACACCTTCATTATTTTTTTGCTTGCTGAAATAGTCAGTCAATGACAGTAAATTTGTCATAACTCTGAAGCTTATACAGGATCGTTGAAAGAATAATAGGTCTGAAATGGAAAAAAAATAGGTTAAGGTGACCAATGAGTATACTAGTAGGCCAGGTAGTGGGGAGAGCCAACGACCATGTCCATGCAGCGTTCACAAGGTTTATATCTGAATGTCATCCAGTCCGATTGGGCATTCAGCATCTTCACTTTCTGCAAGTGTACATATAAGATTACCCGATTTAGGCAAACTCTGTCTATATATCTATCTATCTATCTATCAATATAGATATACACATACATACACATACATATATATGGGCAAACTCTATCTATCTATCTATCTATCTATCTATCTATCTATCTATATATATGCATACATAAGTACATACATATATATGAGTGAAAAGATTACTGTTACCATACATACGATAAGAAAATATAGCTAGTAAGCATGTTACCAAGTCACCCACAGGTTCCCGAGCTCACCGTAATAAATTGAGGAGGATTATCAATGCTCATAGAGCCGAGGATGATTTCCCTCGTCAGCTTTACTGTTAGTTTGTGAACTGCTCGTAGCTAGCAATGAAATATGAAAAGTCAAATGAGAATTATTCAAAAGTAAAAGAAGAACGTATTTCATTGCAAAGGTATTGAAGAGCATATACATACTTCAGATCTAGTAGCTCCGCCAATAATAAAGATAAAAATGCGTTGGCCCATCTTTTTAAAATCACTCGATGCATGCCTCAGTACTGAATCACTGTTAGAGTCACTCAAACATTAGTAGACAAACTCACTTGTCTATGATGAAATTTTCTGAGCTGGACAAACTCATTAGTCAGGACTCATCAGGACTCGGGATTAAATAATTAAATAGCTCATATGTGATATATTTCCTAGGTGATTAGAATAAACTGAAATCTACCTCGAGTACCCGTCATCAGAACGGCGAGGCCTATCCCATGTAGCAGTTCGTCTTGATCTCATGGAGTGGGCAGTTGTTACATGAACAGGGCTTGACGTACTCTGTGAAGTTCCATGGAAAGTAGGGCTTGGGTCATTCACACACTGGTAATCATTCGGAGGTAACTCACCTGTGCTAAGTTTCTCAATCAACTCCTGCAAAGAAACAATTTGTAGTATTATGTAATATTTCACAAGAGAATAGATTAATAACAGGAACACATATCTTCACATATAAATGCCAGGAACAATGTATCCTTAAATATGTAGGGAAGGAAACATCTCATCATTGAACCACCATTTTTTCCCCGTGAAACTAACCCACTAGTATTTCAAAAGTTTAGAAGGCATATCTTGATCTAACTTGTGAAGTAGTTCGGGTTATGGTCTGGTATGGAAAAATTTGGGTAATGCATGCTCATACTGCTCAGAAATTTTGATAATGGATACTAGTTTTTATGTGTAAATATGACAGAAAATTTCTGAGCAGAATGTCCTTTAAACATAAAAATTTCTTCCCTTTTCAGAAGGCAATAAATCTTGTATATATTATCAAAACTTCATAATTTGCCATTATGGATGTCAAGATGTAGAGAACATTTGTATCAAGGGGTGATTGTCAAAATAGCTTCTAGTTCGTACTGTAGCACCAAATTTGCTCTCTTGAGTTTCAAACGTTAAGATTGATTGCTAATATATGTTCCTCGACATATATTCTTAAGCGCCACTTTAAAATGCGATATCAACTAACTGCAATTTATTCCTCGACATATATTCCTTAACCAAACTGCAATTTATCCACACTTAATTATAAGAAAGCAAGCAAGCAACAATATCAACTAACTGCACACAATTGGCGTCGTCCAAAATCATATTGTTTAAGACTCTGGCCCAAACATTGTTTTCTGTATCCATATTGTTTGATTTGTTTCTAGTAAAACTAAGACAAACATCATACGAATAAGCAATGTATCACAGTTTTGATACCTAACTGTCTTAAATTTCTCAGAGATCTAAGAAAAGAAAAACCGTCTCATCTAAAAATTCACAGTAAATCAAAATTCACAGTTAATCACATTAAATTGAAAGAAGAAGACGAAGAGAAGAATAGTAGATATAATACCTTTTGATTGAGACTGGAGAGGAAGGACCGAAGGAGATTAGGGACTTAGGGTTTCAATTAGGGCTAGGGTTAGGTTTAGGATTTTAATGGAAAGGATGAGCCGTCGCCGTGGCCGTTGGAGGGTCGGTGGAGATGGAGCTACAATCGGAGGAGCGGAGGAGCGGTGGAGGATTTCAGGTTTCGGATCGGGGATGGGAGAAAGAGAAAGAAAGAAGAATGAGAGAACAGAACTGGAAGAGGAAGAGAAAGAAGAGAGTTATAAAAAAAACTTTTTTACACATAGGTCCTTCATAAATTTAATTTTACTATATAAATATATATATTGAATTTCTTAAGAAAATTTTGTTGCCTCATGAAAGGGGTTGCCCAAGTCCATTGGCTTGTTGGGCTTACCCCTGGGCCGGACCGCCCCTAATAACAATATGTTTTTTTTATGCGCAAAATATGTGTTTATATTTATAAAGAAAATACAAATTCGGATACCATAAAATTACCAAAAACAATCCGGATACTTGAGACGGTCGCCTTACCTGCTCGAGGTGGGGCCGGCCCTACTTGCAAGTTGCAAATGGCTCTATTTGGTTTGAAAAAAGAATTCAATTGGAAACCCTATCATCTGCCATTCTACACTCAACGACATGGATTGGAAGCGAAAGAAATGCATGCATCTCAATGTCCCCAACCAAATTCATGAGAACAAAAATAGCTAATTCGGGGAACTGTATAGACCTTCAATGCCATTCTATTATAGCAAAATAAACCTTCTGCGCATTACCTATCTCAGAAGCTCATCCATCAGGCCTAAATGATCATGCATATTATGATGTTCCATGTTTCCATCACTAACCAGACCTGATTGCTTAATTTCCTCCACAATTAACAACTTGATCTAGCCTATTCATGTGTTTTTCGGATCACAAAATAATTCGAAATTTTCTGAACATGAAATAAACAGTTCACTCTAATAAAACTAAAACAAAGTACAGTTCAACAAACTAGAACCAGAAATCAAGTTTTCCTTAGTCTTCCTGATTCTAAGCTTCTAACAATCAGCAAAAATATTAAATAAATCTATTTTCTATTATAAAAGCCATAATAAATCTGTCAAAAGCAAATCTAGACCGCAGATCTGGTGTTCCTAGATTAAATCTCAGCCATCCAAAATTAAGATCACTAATATGCATCCCCTCCAATCTCTTCTCCCCCATCTCTCTCCCCAAAATCTTGATCTCTCTCAAAACCCATACCTAACTGATCCAATATCTTCTCTTCCGATCTCTCCCCAATATCCTGATTTCTCACAGTCTCTCAAAATCCAAACCCTAACTCAATTCCAGCTCCAATCCCGACGCCCCTCTCCAACCCGAAACCCTCATTCCCTCCAAACTGTAACCCCAATCCCACTCCAAATCCCGACCCCCTCCCTAATCCAAAACCCCCAATCCCTTCGATCCCACAAACCCTTTTCTCATCCCTCCGCCGCCGTCGCCGCCGTCGCCGCCGTCGTTTGCGCCATCTTTCTGTCCCCCCAGAATTGCCCGCCCATCACCGGAGCACAACGCTCTCAGCCTTCCCCCTCTTCGCCACATCAGCCATCGCCACCTTCTTCCTCGCAGAGTCAACCATCTCGACCCTCATAAAAATGGTGAGTTTATTTTTTAATTATGGGTTTAATTTGATAGATAAATTTATTACTATTCAGCACTTATTTGGATTATAAAATTTGATATAATTTAAGTTGGATGGATTGATGCACTATGAGATGTGTGACCCGAAAGCTGACAATGTGTTAAAGAGGGCATGTCTCTCTTTTAAGAACTTATGATGACGGTAATGATGTAGTGGGATGAAGAGATTGAATGAAGCTTGTTAGTTTGATGATTAATGTTTCTGTTGCTCTCTAATTGGGGTGTCTCTGATGTACTCCAGTGAGTTTCTGGGGTTGTGGTGGCATCTGTTTTACTGCAACTGTTTAGGCTGCATTACTTTCAATGGTGCACCGGTTTTGTGGTGTTTCGACAGCGGATGTTCTCCTCCTTTGGATGATCCTGCTATGTGGGCTGTTTTGGGTTTAGTTTGTTGCTCTATTGTGTTTCATTTCTTGCTTATGTTATTGTACTTTTATGGTGCTTTTCTAGATGTATGTTGTGCTTCTTGCGCATTTGTAATCTCAGTTGTTTTAATGAATTGATGGCCGTAACCATCCTTATTCCAAAAAAAAAGTTCACTTCATTGTCTTATAAAATAGGATACATTGATATATTTGTATGTGAACTTCAACTCAGTAGACACCTTATTCAATTCCCCTCTTCTCGACAGTTTCAGTAATGTTAACTGCTATTTCATCTTATAGAAATATAACTTGAAAGTTGAGTATCCACCTATTCAAATACTATGTATACACACACACATACCTACATACAACTGTTTACCCTGCAAATAAGAGAGGAAATTACATGTTCTATGAACCTTGTTCTCATATCCATTGGTTGAATTCTGGCTAAACCTTAATCCTAGGTTGGTACTAAAATATGCAGATACTTATATGAGGTTGAGCTTTCTCACAACATGGTTCAGATTGTGAGAAGTTTGAGCAAACATGTGATGACTTTGTAGCTTCTTGAACGTTGTAGGGTTGATGCTAGGAAGCTTAGGGTGGAAATCTCTTCTGAATTAGTGCAGGTATAAGCAAATTTTTGACTCAATTCCTTTTCGCTCCTAGCTACTGTGGTCTATATTGGATGGATGTAGATGGTTGTATAGCGGCATGCCTTCTTATTATTATATTTTATGACTTAACTATCAGCAAGCAACTAATCTTCTTAGGAAAAAAAAGAAAACAAGAAAGAAAAACAAACTTTAGCATTGTATATCACTGCATTCATCTAACAACCTATTTATTACTTATTGAATGGAGTGCATTTGAAACAAGTGGCTGACCCTTTTTTTAAAATGTAAATGTTATGTGATGCTTTTCATAACTTACACACGTTATGCAAAAGGGTTTATATTACAAGCAGGAGTTAGTAAGAAGCTTTTAGATAAAATGAAAAATCTATATAACCTATTGTCTAAAATTGCAATGGAAAGAGTTTATGAGGGAGGGAAACAGTTGGTGAACCTATCAAAATAATCAATTACAATTAGGAATGACCTATCAAGATTTCAGAGGTAAGCTTTGATTTTCTTTAGAGGTATCCATGCAATATTTTCTTCAGAGGTCATATCATATCTATCACACAATAGCCTATTTTAATTTATATTGATTTATACCATATTCTTTTAGTCTTGTAGGTTTAATGCTTTTTGTCTTTCTATTATCTGATCCTCTATTCATCTTCTGTAAAACAAACCTAAGGACAACAATTACGGACATTTTTGTAGCAACCACAAATTTTGCTTTCAGCCTTGTCTCTTTCTGCATTGAACATAATTTTTTAAAATTTTTAATTTTTTTTAGATGACATCCGACAAGAAGGATTAAGAGGAGAAGCATCATGAGGAAAATGTTACTCTAATGAAGTCATACTCATTTGCAGGTTTCATTAAAAACTCCACTTTCTTTCTTATAGTTGTTTTTTGTGTAGGGGAATGATCAATTTGTTGTTTGTTAAAGGACAGTTGTGGAACACGAGGCAGGTGAAGGTTCAGGACTTTAGAGGGAGGATGTTGGCTTGCATTAGACGGTATTATTGGAGAGAGGCAAGTCGTCACATTCTTCTGAAGGTACTGGTCCAATATGCTATATGAATACGACTCCTTAGTTATCGAAAGTGGATACATTGATTCTATTTAATTCTGAATGATTTCCTTTATTGGCTTATAGCTACTTCCCATGTTATCTACACAACACCATGTTAGGAATAGGAGCTTGAAAACTTTCATATAGGATACTTTTTCCATATGGTACTCTTAATTTGTGAATTTTGGTAATAGTTGTGTAACATTGGATAGTTTTGAGGGATCAAGACAACAAACACTTTAAACCATAACCCTAAAATTTATTCCAAAAAAATGTTAGCATTTGGATAACAGTCATTTTGATATGCTTGGCACTATAGCTATGGTGTATTAGGATCTCTTCCTGAACTTTTTAAACTATTTGGGGTTTATAATTAATAATTATGTTTGATATCTATTATATGCTTATTTTGTAATTTCTAATATAGAAATAATGTATTGTAAATTACATCTATGATTGAAAAGAATAGGATATGCTATCTATTGCAGAAGGCTTTCGAACATTTTGTTTCAGAAAAACAAATTCTGGTAAAAATGAGTTTTAAAAGAGTTTGAATAGAATATGTATCTGTGTGCTTGCTTTAAATATATTTTTTATACCCATCATACGCTTAATTTTTGATAGAATGTGTTTGGCAATTCTTGAGCCTGTTGCACATAAAGCAGCGAAACAGAAGTGTATTTCAGTAATCCTAAACCTATTCTCATTTTTCATATTGTTATATTAGTTTTTGAAACCAAAAAAGCTTTTTTAATCATTGGAAATTTGCAGCTAGCTGCAATCCTTACAAGTATACTTTTTATTGTTTTTATCATTTCTCACGATGTTAACAAGTCGTACAATTTTTAATCATAAGATTTCATTATATATCTTCAAAAATTTCCAACATGTGTCATGAATACACCAATATTTAGCCTACAATATAACTAATCCAACATTGCTCTGTTGTCATTTCTCTTGTTCAGAGCAGGATATCGAAAACTTTAGGTACTTCAAAAGAGTATTATCATTCACATAAATAGTATGCATAACTCAATACCAAATAAAACGAAAGCTCCCTAACAGATACAGCCCCCTTGGTTAATTTAGATTTTATACATATAGTTAACAAGGAAGTTAAAGCTAATCCAATTACACAAATAATAATTGCTTTTGATATAAAATGAATTTTTATCTTCCAGTTATACTAGAAGAGAATCACACTCTATACAGTCGAAGTCAATGGCCGTTCCTTATGTTATGTGGACCTTAGAATTATGATTTCCTACTTCTTAGGCCTATTTCATGTATCCATAATTTGTCTTTTTAATAATGGGGTGGAAAATTTATACATCCTAATGACCATGTAAATCGGGCTCAATCTTCAAGGAATACAGTTCCAATCGTAAGCCCTCATTTTTACAACTCTTTATTTTGACTTGTATATTATTTTCTAGATATATGAAGTCTTTAAATTTATTAACTCTAGATCTAAAGGGATGTAAAAGTAATTTTAGTGCATTGAAGTCGGCGCATGGCTAAATTATTCTCTTACATAGCAACATATTCCCTCCTGTAACTAAACATAGATGAATGCCTTTTTCGAAGATGTTTTTCGTGACTGATGATATGATGATTCTCTTAACTAACTACTATTCTTGATTGTTTTTCTTTTTCGTACTTTACTCCAATATATAAAAAATGATTAATTACAAATAAATTTGTTTATATATGTATTCAAAATCATAACAAAAGATACAAGTGCATAAGTATATTTGACTTTGTTTAATGAGGAATGCATCACCGGCTGCTCTGCAAAAGGCTTGGAACATATTAAGATGATGTTGGTGACATGTTTTACATATCAATTCAACATGTCCATCATTTGTTGAACGCACGCATATATTGATGCTTAAGTAAAATAAAGCATATAGAATATTTTATCTGTTGGTTGATTGCCGTGCATTAGCAGATATCTTGTGTTTTAAAATTTTCAAAAAGCCATTTAGCTCTTGCTAAGCTTCCCAAGTGTGTTTACAGTACTGCTTTAAGTGGCATTGTGAAGGACATGCGCCATTTCAGATTCCTTAAGTACCAAAAGATCCATGAAAGAGAGGGTCTTACTATCATAAACCTTTCAGATGTTTCTTCATAACAGAATTAAATCACAAGGGAAATGGAATTTTTTTCTGCAAAACCCATTTTGTAGTTAGCATTCACATGCATTTGGAACTATTTTTATTGTTATTGAGTACCATATCATGCATATATATAAACGAAGAGTTTGTTTCGCGTAATCCAAAATTTGCATGGTTATTGTATTCCAATACATGTTTTTTTATTTGTGTTGATCTTGAACTTGGTAGGGGAGTTTGGAGAGAAATTTATAGGGTGCAATATATGTAAGGTAACCACAATAGTCATCAGAAGTAGGAGTCACTTTGGTCCAAATCACAAACATTAATTGGGAGACTGTGATTCTGCAGGATAATTTATCAAAGCATTACATCTTTAGTTGCCACAGTTCATGATGTGTCAGATTACAGCAGTTTTAGGGTAAATAAACATTGGTGGCAAATCTTGACAATATTGCTCGATGAGATTCATATTGTTCTAGCCTTCTAGGTTCTCTGTCTGGTTGCTCAAATTGGTAGTGTAGGAATTTTACAATCATGAACTTCCATTCAATTTTAGATCTGGTATCAGCAACTACTAATACTTCTTTATGGTATCGAAATCACTCTTATCAAATTTCGATATTGATCTTTAAAAATAAGAGATATTACATAAACTTCCTGCTATTGTACTCTGCCTCTGATTAAATTGACGTGCCACTCGCCTACCTAATCTTCTGTCGTTTTGTCTTTTTGGTCATCTTCTCTCCCTTATCTTATTCTTTCCGCGTGTATAGAATATAAACTGCACATACATGGATCTTTTGAATATATTCTCCTGTTCCAAGTTAGATTCAGATACAACAACTTCCTATTGTTTTCCACTGCAGTTGTTATATCCTCTTTTTGCAGAGGAGATGGTCCTTAATATGGCTGAACGGAGATGAGTAATTCTGACAATTACTATCCATTGGAATTTTTATTTTTTTATTTTTTTGTATATTCTGTTTCTTTGCAGGGCCATTTTTCCCCCAAACTTAACCTAAACTTGAATACTATGTTCTCATGCCTTTGGGATCCTCCAGATGTTATTGCTGCCAGGTCATGTTTATTGTCTGTAAATTATTTCCAATTCTTCATTTGCCAAATCCTTCTATGGAGATCATTTAGTACTGGTTTATTAAGCAATTTTGTATATTCTTTGCTAGCAGGATTTTTAGTGCTATTGGAGGCAGCATTTTAGGGTATCAAGACTAAAAACAGGTTCTCTCTCTCTCTCAGTTATTGATTTCCCATAATTATATGTCGGCAATTTTATATTTTAAAGATGTACTATATCGGTGACATGTATCCTTCTGCTCAATTTTTTAAGCATGAGACAGAATATTGTTCTATGATATACTTAATAGTGTGAGATTCATTTTTTTTCTTCTGTGTAATAACAGTTGTGGGGATGATTTTTTTTAAATTTTCAACCGGACTGGTTTTGGATGAAGGTATTAAGTTCATTGGGTCCAATATGTTACATATTATAATTTGCATCACTATAAAGAGTATGGTTAATTTCTATAATATAACACTTGGACATGAGGTAACTTATTCTTCTTTGTTTTTATGTTTTCTTTTTTATTGACTTGAAAACTATCATATTATTTAAAGTTAGTTATGTTATTTGTATGTTGCTACGATAAAGCTGAGTTTAACCCATGCCTGCTCCATTTATTTTATAATCCAGTCCGGGCTTAAAAATTTATGCTTTTTTATATAAATGGACTTGGACTTGGGCTCCGACACTTGGATTTGTACGACTTTCCCCAGGCAATTCCGTGCCTTCCAACTGAATTTGTTGTCTTTCTTAATAAATGACTTGATCCACCTTATGACTTTATACTTCTTGCAGATCATCCACTTTAATCACTGGTTAGTTGATTATTTGCTAAGAGGATTTCCCCCCTAATGTCTCAGAAGCTGGTCCATATTTTAGTTATTATGTTCAAGGCGATGATGCACCTTGGGGGTGGTGCTCGGATGTTTTGAATCTTTGGTCAGGATTGAGGGTTAATCTTAATAAGAGTTGTGTTATCCCATTTGGTGAGGAACTGTCTACTCCAATTATGAACACTGCATTTTTTAGGGTGCTTGTAAATTTGGGGCGGGTTGACGAGGCATGCAACATTTTTTATGAACCGAGAGGAATCTTGTCGCGTGGAACGTGATTAAAATATTCAACTAGCATGTGCACCAAGTCACGTGCACCTGCACGGTAAATTTCTACAATTAGTGACATGTTTTTTTCATGACTGTATTTCCTTAATTATTTTTAGGTTAACTAAATTAATCTTTGAATTGAGTATTTTATCTTTTGTAATAATTGCGTGGGAGCAAATTTATTTGTTCACATTATTTCCTAATCCTTGTTGTTCTTACAGAAGCAACAATCAATTTATGATGCACTTGTTTATAGTTCGTTAGCAAATCAGCGGCATCCAGATATCAGTGGCATCCAGATATTAGCTTGGACGGGCAACTAACTCTAAGTTAGGTAGGAACTTGTTAGATTACACAAAGAAAAATATAAAAAAAACAAATGGAAGACGACAAGAACTAAAAAAACGTGTTTTGTAAAAAAAGATTTGTAAATTTTGTTTTTAAATATATTTGATATCATGACATGTAGAAATTAGTCAATATTTTGTACTTTGCAATTGTCCAAGAGTTTGAGTGCTACAATGTAAATATATACTCATTTGATGATTAATGAGACACGAACTAATTCTCATCTTTAATGAATAGTCGTTCTTTCTTTTGTTCTTTCTTTTTACGGGTTTTAACATGTATGTCCCTAACAAATACTTGAATATCATGTATGTCCCTCACAAATATGTATTTTCATATTTGTCCCCAACAATATATGTCACTTTTCTTAATTATCCCTTTACTTAAATAAACTCAAAATGATGGAAAATTTTAAGTTTTTTTAATAGACTTGATGAAAAATGAATGAAATATTATATTCTCTACCATTCAAACTTTATCTTTTTCATCCTTGTAATTATGGGGAATTGTAAATCCAACTGAGACTTATTAACTCTTCTAAAAATTTTCATTTTTTCTTTAAGAAATGGATAAATTAACAATACATCTTTGAGAACTACATATTTTTTCTCATGTTACTTCTCCAAATTTGCCATCAATATTTTTTTAAATGATAGATTTTAAGTTTCCTCATTTATTTTTCTTAACTGTTAAATATTTTCTCATTTAATTGTCTAATTTGATCGTTTAATTTGATTTCTACTTGTCTCGTAAGGGTAAAATCATAGTTAACTTAGTGATATCTAACATAGGGATAAATATAAAATAAAGTCCAAATTGTTAGGGACATATACGAAAATATACATTTGTGAGGGGTATATATGATATTATCAAATTTGTTAGGGTTATACATGTTAAAAACCCTTCTTTTTATTTGTGTAAACAACTTTTGAAAAGGGGACCTTTTTTCTTAGTATGGAGAAGGGACCTATTGAAATGCCAAATGGTGATTACCAAAGGATGCTCTAAATGATGATTACCAAATGATACAGTTGAGGCCAATCCATATTGAACATGAGTCTCTCACTGGCCTGTTCCAAGTCACTTTGATTTCAATATATTATACCCTTTTTATTATTAGTCTTTTTTTGTGTAAGTACAATTTATTTGTAGTATAAATTTTGTCTATGCATATAATGCATTGTCATATTTTGAGCAATTTTTTTTTTTTATATAGTTTCTACCTTTGCAACGTGCACTTGGTGCACGGTAAATTTCAACTAGTAATTTTAAAAGACTAAAATTTCACAGTCCCAGCTAATGAGTAAAATGATAAATTATTTAACCAAAAGAAAGACAGAAAGAAAAGAAAGAAGAAAAAAAACAACTCCATTCATATCCAATCAATCCCACAAGATTCCAGAATCCCAACAACCCGGAATCCCATTGGCTACAACCTTTTTGAATCTAACACCATCTCTAATATTATAATGGGAGAAGGCCTTAGTGTCATTTGTCATTGTATCATTTTGTCAACATGTGCAGCGCACGTGTTGGTAGATTTTTTTTGTCCTTTTCATTCCCCTCTCTATTTTTTCCACGTGCAACGCACGTGTATAATACTAGAATTTTTTTTTTGTCCTTTTTATTCCCCCTCCCCATTTTCCCCATGTGCAACGCGCGTGTATAATACTAGTTGGCCATAATTTACCAACTAATCGCAGCAATACACAAACTCCTTGTCACTTCCCATGTGACAAATTTAATCCTTTTTTTAAATCTTTTTTTATTCTTTCTAAAATAACATTATCATTTCCCAATCTCCACCACTCTTTTTGACCCCCCTTGCAAACCCCATACACAAATCCTAAACCCCACAAAATATTTATAAATATTCAATAAAAAAAAACCCTTAACCCCACAAACTACTTAATTAACAGCAGAACATTGGGACTCCAATCATCCAGGAAGGTTACAGATCATGTAAAAAGCAAATTCAGATACTTGCAATTAGCTACATCGATCTGACTTGTCTACACCTCATTGGCATTGCTGTTCGGCGTCGACCCAGCCGACGGCTCGATCCTCATTGCCGATTTCAGCATAAACCCTCCTCCGCCATTGTGGCCCGAATCCTCGTCGTGGTACGCGTAAGCGAACCCACCGTGACGGGTCAGGTCCATACCAGCCATCTCATCCTCTTGTGAAATTCTCAGCAACTTCATTTTGTGCAGTAGCAAGAAAAGTGGGCCCATTGTCACGCTCACCCACCCTACAATTACCACAATTTGGAGAATGTGTGCACCCAGTAGCTTACCTCCTCCGCCCATAAATAGCCCGTAAGGCCGCCCTTCTCGGCCTGGGTAAACTTCGTTGACATACCTCTCCTTGGCGAACAATGCAGTGAATATGATCCCCCAGCTTCCGCACCCACCATGGAGCTGTGCAGCTTCCAACGGATCGTCGTACTTCAATTTCTCAGCCAGTTTGTTGTATCCAATTAGTACCCAGACTGAGACGAACCCACAGATGATTGCGGCCCAGGGTTCGACTACTGAGCAGCCTGCGGTGATCGCAGCAAAGCCACCGAGGAGACCGTTACATACATCGATGACATTCCAGTGACCTAGTAGTAGTCGCTTTCCGAACAGAGTTGTTAGCGCAGCGGTGCAGCCTGCGAGTGTAGTGGTGACTGCTGTACGGCCAACCGCTGACCATTGCCCGTTGATGGACCCAATTGGTCCGTAGGATTTGAGTATTGTGATGAATGAGCCCGGGTTGAACCCGTACCAGCCGAACCAGAGGAGGAAGGTGCCCAGGACTACTAAGGTTGCACTGTGGCCACGGAGAGCTACAGCTCGGCCTGCGTGATCGAACCGGCCGATACGTGGGCCTTCGATGATTGCCCCCCATAGACCGGCAACCCCTCCTACAAGATGAACAACTCCAGAACCAGCAAAATCGATGACACCGGTACCGAAGAGGAGAGCATGGCCAGGGTTTCGTGACGCAGAAGCCCAACCATCACCTGACCAAAACCAGTGAGCCACCACCGGGTACACAAAACCAGTGAGGAACGATGAGTAGATCAGGTATGCGACGAACTGTGTTCGCTCCGCAATTGACCCTGATGTGATACCTGTCATATACATGCATGGAACAAATTCACCACTCAATCACTCTGCTGTTTCATTTAATAAATAAATAAAATAAAATAAAACAATTACATACATTTCAATTTCAAATGTATGTGATTATCTACCTGCAGCGGCGATAGCAAAAGCCCACTGGTACAGAAAGTAGGGATAGTCAAAATTGGTATCTGGAACATCTTTGAGTCCAAAAAAAGTGGCGGCCGATGAAAGGGTTGGAGGGGGCGCCAAAGGAGAAGGCGAAGCCGAAGAGGTAGTAAAAGATGGCGCCTGCAGCGGCGTCCAGGACGTTGGTAAGCATTATGTTCATGGTGTTCTTGGCACGTACGGAGCCGGCGCAGAGCATGGCGAAACCGAGCTGCATGGCGAAGACGAGGTAGGCGGAGAAGAGGAGGTAGGTGGAGTTGATGGCGGAGGATGCGTCGGTTAGTTGGAGATTTACAGTGCTGAATTGGGAGCAGAGGTAGTCGGCGGCGGCCGTGGAGTTCAGGAGAGGGGCTAGGGCTGAGGCCGAGCACATTTGGGCTGATGCCATTTTTGGGGTTTTTTTTTTCTTTTTTTCTTTTTTTTTCCCTTTTCTTTTTGAGAGTGTGAATGAGTAAGAGGGGATGGATATGAGAGAATTTATAGGCGATGGGAGGGGATGGGCTGAGAATATTATTATTAGAAAATTGGGATTTTTCTTTTGTGCTAAATTAATTTATATCCTCGTCCTTTTATGTAGCAGTAATATACAGGTTCATGTATTAATTTTTTTTTAAAAATTAAAATAAAAATTCTGATTTAAACCTACAATACATGTTTTAATAAATATGACTAGCTATTTGCACGCGTGCGATGCACGCCCTAATATTTAAAGGTGTGTAGGATTTTGAGGAAGGGGCAGATCACCGAAGAGGTTGCATGCATGCATGCATTCACAATTTATTCATTTTGATATTTGCATGCATGTGTTAGACCTACTGGCTTTGATAGGAGAAAACTTTCTTATGAATAAATTGTGTATGCAAGTCATGCTATTGTCAAAACAGAAGAAGTCATGCTGTGTTAATTTATTCATTTTGATATTTGCATGCATGTGTTAATTATTTTTTCAATACATGCAAATTACATTTTTGACCTCCGATATTAACCCTATATTTTTTTTAGCCTTTTATGTTTATGGGGACATGATAGTAAAAAGGTGCCAAAATTGGGCTTTGCTTAATAATAGTATAGATTATATATTATTAAAAGTAAATGTGAAGACTATAATGGGAGAGTTGGAGTTGCATGTGCGTTGCACGTAAGTAGGTAGATTTACAACTCCAACCTTTCCATTATAATAGTTACTAGTATAATGCACGTGCGATGCACGCATACAAAAAACTCGACATAATTTCTAGCACAGTTATAGCATCTCCTTGCCGGGGTACGGTTAAAAATCGGAGGAGTGAAATTATGTTGTAGACCTACACATATTCAAAAAAGGAAAAAGGGGTGGGTTTTTTATTTACATTGGAAGTGATAAAAGAAGTTGACTATTGTTTTCTTAGTACGAACATTTAGATATAAGACCTTACCTTCGCTAAGAATAACTGAAGTTGTATTTGTTGGGAACATGATTTGTCTAGTTTGCCTTCTTATATCACTCAATCTACCCCGAAGCACAACTGTCGTCGAATTATGTCTGTCATGATGAACTGTTGAAATGTGCATATTAATTAGAACATCATTGACAATGATTTTAATTTATAAAAGAATTGTAGTTTCGGGAGGATACCTTCTTGATTTTCAGATACTACATGATATGGGGATCCAGATCTTGCTTATCTCTTAATATCACTCAAACGGGCATTTCTTGGCATCTTCTCAGTGGGGATTTTCTATGAGAAACAATTAGTGTGAGTTGATTCTTAAAACCCCTAATCAAAAGCCTATGTATAGACAAAACCCTTTTAAAAAAATCGAATAACCTAAATCGATTAAGACCCTAAACCTCAAATTAAAACGAAAAATCCCAAAAATCTACCTTGTTGGCTGTTGAGAATCTATGACAACTTGGAGGGAGAGCAAGGGACAGAGTCGACGGCTACGGCGGCGGGAAGTCGAGGGGATGTAGATTAAAATAGAAAACACATTAACCTGAGAAGGATTTTGCATCATATCATAAAGTTGAATCTTAAATGTTTACAGAGACATTTGTTCTCCTCGCAAATGTTTTATATGTGTTCATAAATTGGAACTTAGATATATCTCTACTATTATTAAGCATTTTTACTTCACATTTACTTCAATCTCTCTCTCACTCAAATCAAACTCTCTTCATCTCAAAAAACATCTCCCTCCCGTCGATTCCTCTCCCTCTCTCAAAATCCCCACCGCCTCTCTCTCTCCTCATCCCCCCCTTTGCTGCATGTGATCCAAAAAGACCAGCTCTTAAGTAGTCATGTTATATGATTTTGCAAAGTGAACAATAAACAGCTGGACAAACTGTTCGAATGCTCGGAATCAGCACTCCCTTTTTAAAAACAAAGAAACTTGTTGTGACATCACATTCCTAAAAATAGACTCATTATAGATTGAAATATCACCAATCATTTTGTGGTTCAGTAATGTGGCCAACTACACCATACATACTAACTAACATGACAGCAACCAGTAATGCAGACAAAACCCATATGCAATCTACAATGTACCCACGCCAGAAATAGATCCAACCATCAATTGCAAAGAAACAACCAATGAATTCAGTGCAATTTTCTCTTTAAAAAAAATTTAACAACTTACAATCTGCAGCTTGACCGTCTTCCCATCCAGCTCCAGCGTTCTAATTTTCTAACAAAGCAATAATAATAATAATAATAATAATAATAATAATAATTACATCCTAAAATCTCAAAATTACAAAATAATAAATAGATACCAAGAACACTTACAAAGTCGACTCCGACAGTGCTAATGTAACTATCGACATACGAATCATCCTGCAAAAAGCAAACCCCAAACTCATATCACATACATTCCATCAAAATCAAAACTTTAGCACTCCCATTTTAAAAATAAAAAAACTTGTTGTGACATCACATTCCTAAAAATAGACTCATTATAGATTGAAATCTCACCAACCATTTGGTGGTTGGTGGTTCTGTAATGTGGCCAACTACACCATACATACTAACTAACATGACTAAATTGCATATAGGTTTACATTATCTGTATCCATATTTCAAGCCAACTCATAAAACGGGTTTGTAGCTTGATCCGGACTGGATCATTTCAGATGTTCGAACTCCGAGAATCCAATTTTCTACATCAAATTGCAGACTTTTGAGCTACTGACATCAATTATCCAATCAATACTCCATTGAACAACTCATTATTTGTATCCACTGATCAAACAGCTAAACTGAATGAAAATACGATAAGTTTTGTACCGCAATAGCATCCGGCGACGACGGCACGATTGACGGCGTAGATGGCGGCGAGAGGTCACCGGCGCTTCGACGCCAGCGAAAATGCTCCACCAGCAATCCCTGTAAATCAACACGTGCGGAAAAAAGGGAAAAGGAATCAATAACTGATGGGGAAAGGGGGCGAGAAAGAATTAGGGTTTAGGAAGAACCAGCGAGGACCGTGGGGATCGTGATGCACTGCAGCCAACTGTCAGATGAAGAAGAGGGAAGACTGAAGTTGGAATCGGAAGCCATTCCATAATTTTTGATTTAATCAAGAATCAAGAATCTTGATAATAAAGTCGAAGTCGGGGGGTCGCGGTGGTCGCGCGACGCGAGGCAGGAGGCCTAGAGGGCGGAGCAGCTAATGGCGAAGTCGGGGGAGGGGGTCGCGGCAATCACAGGATGCAAGGGAGGAGGGTTCGAGTGCGGAGCGGGAGGAAGAGAGATAGACGGGGGTGAGGAGAGAGAGAGGCGGTGTGAATTTTGAGGGAGAGGGATAGGAATCGACGGGTGGGTGGATATTTTTTGAGAAAGAGAGACGGTTTGATTTGAGTGAAAATTACGATTGTGACCTTCTTTTGTGTAGGGGTTAGGGGTAAAATTTGACAGAATTAACCCTACATTATTTTTTTAGCTTTTTATGTTTATGAGGTTATGAAAGTAAAAAGCCACCAAAATAAGGCTTTGCTTAACCATCAATTGCAAAGAAACAACCAATGAATTCAGTGCAATTTTCTCTTTAAAAAAATTTAACAACTTACAATCTGCAGCTTGACCGTCTTCCCATCCAGCTCTAGCGTTCTAATTTTCTAACAAAGCAATAATAATAATAATAATAATAATAATTACATCCTAAAATCTCAAAATTACAAAATAATAAATAGATACCAAGAACACTTACAAAGTCGACTCCGATAGTGCTAATGTAACTATCGACATACGAATCATCCTGCAAAAAGCAAACCCCAAACTCATATCACATACATTCCATCAAAATCAAAACTTTAGCACTCCCATTTTAAAAATAAAAAAACTTGTTGTGACATCACATTCCTAAAAATAGACTCATTATAGATTGAAATCTCACCAACCATTTGGTGGTTGGTGGTTCTGTAATGTGGCCAACTACACCATACATACTAACTAACATGACTAAATTGCAGATAGGTTTACATTATCTGTATCCATATTTCAAGCCAACTCACAAAACGGGTTTGAAGCTTGATCCGGACTGGATCATTTCAGATGTTCGAACTCCGAGAATCCAATTTTCTACATCAAATTGCAGACTTTTGAGCTACTGACATCAATTATCCAATCAATACTCCATTGAACAACTCATTATTTGTATCCACTGATCAAACAGCAAAACTGAATGAAAATACGATAAGTTTTGTACCGCAATAGCATCCGGCGACGACGGCACGATTGACGGCGTAGATGGCGGCGAGAGGTCACCGGCGCTTCGACGCCAGCGCAAATGCTCCACCAGCAATCCCTGTAAATCAACATGTGCGGGAAAAAAGGGAAAAGGAATCAATAACTGACGGGGAAAGGGGGCGAGAAAGAATTAGGGTTTAGGAAGAACCAGCGAGGACCGTGGGGATCGTGATGCACTGCCGCCAACTGTCAGATGAAGAAGAGGGAAGACTGAAGTTGGAATCGGAAGCCATTCCATAATTTTTGATTTAATCAAGAATCAAGAATCTTGATAATAAAGTCGAAGTCGGGGGGTCGCGGTGGTCGCGCGACGCGAGGCAGGAGGCCTAGAGGGCGGAGCAGCTAATGGCGAAGTCGGGGGAGGGGGTCGCGGCAATCACAGGATGCAAGGGAGGAGGGTTCGAGTGCGGAGCGGGAGGAAGAGAGATCGACGGGGGTGAGGAGAGAGAGAGGCGGTGTGAATTTTGAGGGAGAGGGATAGGAATCGACGGGTGAGTGGATATTTTTTGAGAAAGAGAGACGGTTTGATTTGAGTGAAAATTACGATTGTGACCTTCTTTTGTGTAGGGGTTAAGGGTAAATTTGACAGAATTAACCCTACATTATTTTTTTATCTTTTTATGTTTATGAGGTTATGAAAGTAAAAAGCCGCCAAAATAAGGCTTTGCTTAATAATAGTAGAGATTATATATTATATTAAGAAAAATGGGCTATGAGCAACTTGCTCATTTAATAAATAAGCAATTGATGATGTGCTATACATATAATTGGAAAATTCTTAAAAGAATTAGTTGTTCAATATATCACATACATGCCACATAATCAATTGCTCATTTACTAAATGTGCAAGTTGCTCATATCCCTTTTACCCATTATATTATAGATAGATTGATAGATAGATAGATAATAATTTACACGAGGCACAATTAATATATTTAAAAAAAATTAAAGTAAAAAAACTGACGGAGTGAGGACTCGAACCTGAGACCTCCTTTATATTAGTTATGCACGTGCAATGCACGCATTGGTAGATTTACAAATGTCACTAACTCACTAAGGCCTTCTCCCATTATCAGGGCCGGCCCTGGGCCTGTGCAACCTGTGCGGTCGCACAGGGCCCACAGTCGCACAAGACCCACTAATGAGGAGGCCTCCATAAGATATAATTAATAGAGATTGTATTCTAATTATAACACAAAAGTCATTCTATTTGAGTGGGGAAGGGGATAGACTTTTAAGCTATTGGTTGTAGGTTCAAATCTTGTTGATGACATATTCTTCTTCATTTATTTATACTAGTATTATACACGTGCGCTGCACGTGTTGACACAATGACAAATGACACTAAGCCCTTCTCCCATTATAATATTAGAGATTAGATATATATATATATATATATATATATATATAAATACTTTTATATAATGTTTTCAATGATTTCTATGTTGTTGCTTACGTTAATTATTAAGATTGACTTAATACGTGAAGCTTTTTTTAATCGTGTATTTCATGCGTTGCAAGAATATGAAGATCCTTAATAAGATATAGAATGTACCATACTCATATTTTTCAACTAAATTCGTTATATATATATATATATATATATATATATATATATATATATATATATATCTATCACAAAATTAAAATAAAGTTAAATTAGTATTAGAATATCTAAAGAATGCCTATTTTTTTTCTTTCCGCACAAGGCCCTATAAATCTTAGGACCGGCCCTGTCCATTATCTCTACTATTATAATGGGAGAAGGGGTTAGTGTCATCTGTCATTGTTGTCATTTTGAAGCCAACACGTGCAGCGCACGTGTTGACAAAATGACCCACTTTGGTAAATATTTTCGAAAGTGGACCAGTTTGGTAAATATTTCCGGAAGTGGATCAGTTTAGAAATTAGTTTCCTTTTTTGTCTTTTTCCCCGCGTGCACGTGCGAAAGTGGACCAGTTTGGTAAATATGTTCGACAGTGGATCAGTTTGGAAATTATTTTCCTTTTTTTTTTGTCTTTTTCCTTCTTCCCCCACGTGCATCGCACGTGCATGATACTAGTAATATTATTATTAGAGATGATTTTTCAACTTTTAGTTTTGATTTTTGAATTAATATTATTGGAGGGGGGTAGTAGCAAATGTTGGTTGTAACTTCACATTTGGAAGTCAACGTCCATGCATCATCATGCGTATGATATTTGTTTTGTTACAAAAACTTGTTTGATGAATGCATCTGAGTTTTGAATGAGTTGGTTGATCAATGCAATATAATTGATTCAAAAGGATGTCTTACAAAGAACAGGTAGGAACAATCGGTTCGGAATTAAATTATATTTATAGGTAATTAACATTTTTTTCTAAAATTATATGACTATTTTGTTTCATTTGTATGTGCATCCAAGTGTTAAAGCTTCTTAGACTATGTATATCTCATTTCCAGTAATGGTATAGTCATTCCCACACAACACTACTATGAAAATACAACCTAATGTAGTAAATCATGATAACAATGCCACATTTGTAAAACTAACAAAATTAAACTCAATATAGACAATATTTCTGATGAAATTAATCCCAAGTAATTAAGCCTGAAGTAGAATTAACCCCAAGTACAACTTTCTTAATTATTCTGATTCTATGTGCATCACAAGTGTGTTAGAGGCCGTTCGAATGACTAAAAACTTTTCATAGTAAACTTTTGATAGTAATTATACAATCAATACAATTTGCAATATGTAATATGTGATAAGTAATATATAATTAGAGCATTTGTTAGTGGCAAATGTGGAAAAAATCCTTCAATTTATGGGTATGAAAAGAAGATGAATGGAAAGAAAAGTTGGAAGAAATCTGAAGGAAATTTAGAAAGAATCTGATGCGGTTGATAAGGTTTTGGTAGTTTATATAATTGAGCATATTTATAGTTCTAAACGAATCATTTGCGTAGGTTTGTTTTTGGAATAAAATGTGGAGTGAATGTTATATAAGATCTATAGAATAAAAGGTGTACGTGGAGTGAATGTTTTGATCTATAGGTACTAGATTATATCTGAATAATGCCTAGAATCAAAGGACTAGTTAAACCTCCCTCATAACCATGACTTTCCCTAATCTTAGCTCCAACAATGATTAGTGGCCAAAAAGATCGAACTACCATGTTTCCGTTTCATATGATAACACGGCTGTAACCCAATTCACTAGTTATAATGGTAAAGCATATACCACTTTGTTTAGAAATAACAGTAAGTGGTGTTTTAAGAGAAAGGAGTTCAACAGCAGCGAAAGACACCAAATTTACGTTGTTCAGATAGTTACATAGTTCAATGAAGGTCACATAGACGCATCATTGTTAACCTAAAACAAACATTTAGGATATATGATCGCCATTGTTGACGAATCCTATAGCCATTAACAGAAGCAATACTTCATAGTATTCCTTTTTCTTTATAAAACCATGTTGATTGCCTTTTAAAAGTACTTAATGGCATTTTTATTTTAGTTAGAAATACCCTTTTAGGTTTGAGCATTTATGAATCATGTTATACCTTTGGGTATTCTGTATGTATTTTGATCAATGTCTTAATTTGAATTTTTACATGTTAAGGTCCATAGGAAACAATACCATGTGACAATAATTCTTATTATAAGTTATAACATGAAGATTCTGTGAGTTAATTATAAGGTGTCAAAGGTCCAAACTTAGTATTCTTATGTACACTGGCCAATAATAGATTAGATCCTCTCTGATAATTAATTCAATTGTGAAAGCTTAGGTTGAGCCTCTTCATAATTTCTGTTTTCTTTTCTTTTGGATAAAAGATCGGCCTGACGTTTCAGTATTAATCAATCAATAGAAAATAATAAAACATATATCCAAAGTACAACGTCTGAATAATTACACAAGAGTGTCGGTTTCTTTAGAACAAAAAATAATTGCATTTGTTGTACAATAGTGTCTCTATTACAAGTGCTCACATTGATTGCATGTTTTTTTATTATAAAAAAGTGAACTCGTCACCGCTCCATTAATCAAGAATTATCGAAATAAGTAGTACAAATAATAACATCTATCTGTTCCAAACGGAACAGTGAACAACAAATACAAAGCACAGCCTACATGTCTAACTAGTCCGTCCCCTAACTAAACACGTAAACTTGGCATTTGCACCATGTTCTTGTAGGACTATATGATTAGACAAAAATAAATGTATTTATTTGTCATTTTATTAATAAAGAAATTTTTGGTTTATTCACAAATATTAATATTGTGCATCAATAAGGTCATGCTGTATAATAATTATGTCTATGCACAAAGAATATATTCACAGTCTATAATAGAACAAGGCATTCTATTTGGCAGACTGTAGCACAACAAGTGAGAGAGTTGACTCGAACTTGTTGTGCTAGTTCGTTTAGTACGAATTGATGGAACAAAGAATGATTATATTTGTAAATAACCACAAGACAGTGTTATCGTTAAAGGCAATATAAACATGACCTATAAATCATGAGCATATAGTGAACTCATTTTTTAATATCGCACATTTTGATAAATCAAAGAGTAAGGCCTTCTAGACCAATACCTCGATGCATTGGATGTGTCTTATTAGAAATAACCAAGTCGCAAGATAAACATGTACGAGTGCAAGATAACACATAAGAGAATAAAATAACCAAATTTCTAATTCAGGACAGCAAGACCATACTGCAGTAAAACTGAGATTCCCGTTACTACAGAAATCCAAATCTGAATCCGTCGAAAGTTCTAGAAAATAGACTCCCGAACGACTCCGTCGAATATATGTAAGTCATATAGTATTTCAAAAAAATACAACTCAAAACTGATTTGAATCCAGAAAATGCGTTCGGCCAGAAATCAGCAAAACAAATTCAAAGTCAGGAAAATAGCATCAAAACCTTTCAAATAAATCCAGAAAAATTCTGGGGTAAAACCCTATATGTCTAATATTAGAATATAAAGTTTCATAATATTTCAGTAAGATTAGTTTAGTCAAAAAAAAATCATAAAACATCAAGAAACGGTAATTTGGCAAATCTGGAATTCCTAACACTGTTGTACGAAAACAGTCATATCTCGCAAACCGTGAAACGAAATCCAGATCCGTCAAAGGAAGATGAAAATAGACGAAATAAGCTAACTTTCATGTCTCAAAGATTTTTCATACAGTAAAAGGAATTAGGGTGAAAATACGAATCTTTACAGAACAGCGAACAAAATCCAACAAGTATAGTTTTTATAAACGAACATGAAACGGCACATAAAACTCATTAATAAAATCCACCAAAATTCTGGGTAATCCCTAGATAGGTATATAAATACTGTGCAAATTTTTAGATCAAAATAATGTGTTTAGTACTAGTATCCAAATAGTTTATTCATCGAAATCATCAAGGAACGAATTCTGGAAATAGAATACACCTTAGTAGTAAAACAGCCATAACTCCCTCATATAAAAACGAAATCGATCTCTGTCAGAAAATTTGGAAACAAGGCAGATTTCTCTACAATTCATGTCTACTACTGAAATTACAAATTCTGACCTTAATATGGTCTAAATTACAAATTAAAACTGATTATAGACAAAATACAGGTTTTCCTCAAAAACAAAATTCAACATAAAATATACGAAACTTGATCCAAACATAACCAATCATTAAATAGAGTCTACCAAGTGTCCAAACAACATGAAATAGGGTAATTAACGTGTCCACAACAAGTCTACCACATGGATCTCAACAAACGCCCAAATTCTCACAAATAACTCATAATGTGATCAAATCAAGAATGGCCAAAACCTAGTTGTTTCATGTCAAATTTTGTGTCGTGAGTCAACTATGGTCAAATAGCACTATAAAGACAAAACCCATCGAGATCATACACACACGAGTTGTCTCTAGAACCCAACTACATTATAAGTGGTATTTAGGACTTATATCATACAAAAGAATTGAGTACAAGTTACTTGTCGTAACCGAAAACGAAAAACAATGAAACCCAAGAATAACGGGAACGGATCCTGACAACGAACAAAACCCACAAACAAAAATCCACGAACCAAACGAACGACTCGCACGATCACACGTGCGAACTCCAACATGTGCAAACTCACGAACTAAGAGAGAGAGATCAGGAGGGTCGGGGCGTCGGCTGTTGCTGGCGCTCCGGCTGTTGCTTGCTGGTCGGATGACGGACAGACGGCAAGGGAGAGAGAGGTGGAGAGAAGAATATTGAGTGCTCAAGATGGTGGAGGTAGTCGGCTAGGGATCGGGGTCAGGATTTGGGTGTGCTGGCGATCGGGATTGGAGCAGTCGGAGAGGGTAGTCTAGTGTTGGGGGCGGCGGCTGGCGCAAACAGGGAGGGGAGAGAGGGGACCGGGGTTTGATAGGGTTTTAGTGTGGATATATATGTAGGGTTTGATTAGGGTTGGCAATATGAGATGGGTATTAGGTTGTGGATAGTTGAGGAGTAGTAGTAGGATTAGTTTAATTAGGATCAAATTGTATAGGGCTCAAAATAGGATTGTAGGTTAATTTGGCTTTGGTGATCAATTAGGGATCAAAAGCAATAGGATTAGGACTAGGGTAACCAACCAAAACACCATGAACACCCAAGAGCAAGCTAAAGAGAACAATAACCAAATAACGAGGAAAAGAACAACAATCGATGGAGAATGAAGCACAAGACGAACAAATCAACACAAAGAGCTCAAAAATGAAATAAAATGAATATATATTGAAAACAACTCCAATATATGGTCTAGAAAAATACAAGAGAGTACAAATACTCAGGAAGAAGAAAAACACATCAAAAATACGAAAAACGAAAAATAGGGGTTACAGAAATGATATAGATGAGTAATAGGTTAAGTTGAAGATAAGAATAAGTGGTAGAAGAAAAAAAAAGGGGGGGGGGGGGGGGGGGGGGGTTACACACACACTCTATCTCTCTCTCTCTTTCCTCACAAATTTAGATTTTCAAAATTGAGGTTTGTAAATTTCTGTTTTTCCTGATTTTTAAGCTTCTTTGATTGCTCATGCAGAAATTTTCCTGAGTTCTGTGATTGATTTCAAATGCAATGGTAGATTTAAATAGATATTTTTAAGCTTCTTTTTATTGCTCATATAGATATTTACTTGGGTAAATTTTATCCTCTAAAGTTATATTAAACAAAGCAAATATCTAATCAACAGTTAAATTTTATTATTTTGCACCCTCAAAGTTCTAAGAAATTGGATTTACACCCCCATTTATAATTATTTTTCATCATATGCTGATGGAAACATTGACTTTTTTTTACAACTAACTGTTGTCTTACTATTCAAACTTGAGCTACATAAACTACATGATGAAAGTTTCGGATTCATGCATTCGAAAGGCTGAAAAGTAATTGTATCCAGTATTATACATGAACATTATTATAGTGTACATCTTATAAGTATATTAATGTCTAATAGTAGAATACACCGAGAACATCAAAGTTAATTGCCAAATATTCTTTGATGTGTTGGACAATACGCTTCTCAAAAATACGGAACACAAGCGCGTGACATTGGCCCAGCGAATGACTCACGTCAACCATAAACTGTTACCGATTCAATTCAACAATATAAACAAGAATGCGATACAACTACGCATTCAAATAAGAATAAGCACATGAATAACACTACGAATTGAATCATGAAATAACAATAAGATAACCAAATCTGAAGAAAAAAAAAGTAATAATCCTGGGTCAAATGCCCACAATAAAATAAAAATAACAACATTCAATGATTTAAGTCTTTATAACATAAACAATAAATAAGCATCGATGCTATCAATTCCTTTGCCAGTGTTGTTCTCCCAATCCATCAGACAATTCTCCGTGATTACTTATAGGTTGTTCATCTGAAAAGAGAGAATAATATGTTCTTAGAGCAAATCACGGACAGCAAGTAAAGGAAACAATGAACAAATGAATTTATGATAGTCATTAACAATAACAATAATGATTACAATAGCGGTAAGCAATAATGATAATAATGTTCCATAATGATGACAATGTGCAATAATGATGTGATGACAATCTGAAGTCTATTTATTTTAGTCCTAACTAATGCACGTACTACTGCGTCCCGTACCACAGGTTCGATGCATACAACCAATTTCGTTTAGACCTAAATGGTGTACTTAATAGATCATGTACTCGGCAACGATATTCATTATTCACTAATCACAATTCACTCTTTGATGTATGATATGATACTTCGGCAACGATACGATACACGGTAGACTGAGTTACTGCCGTAAGCCACAATCAATCGATAAAACACTAGCCGTAAGTCGGAATTCAATAATTTTTAGTATTCTGGAAACTAGAAACATAGGGCTATATTTCATATTTACAAATGTTCATGGTTCAGTGTGAATAGATGGGTCAAAAAGATCATACAATTTCAGACAAATAGTAAAATTTCTGGATTTACATATTTCATGGTATAAAAGTGATCCAGGGTAATAGTTATCAATTCAATTAATCGATTAACATGGTAAGCATGACGATAAGGAAATCACAGCGAAGAAACACAACCATACATCAATCTAATGCTAAACAATACATCAAATCAATGGTTCAACCAAATAGCAACCTACGATGCAACTCTACAATAGTTCATCGATGAGATGACATGCATTAATAATCCCTAATATCAAAGATCTATATGAAATGCATGAAAGACATGATATTTAGAGTCAAATATCGGCACGGAGTCAAGAATAAGGGGACTAGCTCGTGTAAATCCTCTATATTCCCAATGAGAAGCAAGGCAAATAATAATATATAATGAAAGCGATGAGATCTACTTGTGAAAATTTCAATAAACATTGAATACAGACACAATGAACGATTCAAGAAAGATACGGTGACTTGCCTTTAGACGACGTTGGGTCCGAATATGCAAGAATAACGGGATTAGGATCTCGAGGTGACACATGCACTCTACATGTAAAAGAGACACACAGCAACACAGCAAGAGCAAGGCAACAACAAAGCGACGATAGTAAGAGCAAGGCGGCAACAGTAAGGGCTCGGCAAGCAGCGAAGCAACGACAGTGAGAGGCTTTGGCTTCGACGTATGTAGGCAGTGGCTCTCTGGCGGCTGACGACGTGGCATGGGGTGGCAGTGGGGTAGGGTGTCGATGAGGATGGTGGTCGAGGGAGGACAGGGAGGCTGCGGGGCGGCGGTGCTGCACATGCAAAGACGATGGGTGTTGGATGACGACCGGGGTGCGGTGAGGTGGCTCGACGGCTGACGGCGATGGGGTAGGGGGGGTGGGGGAGGGGGGTTGACAATGATCGGGATGAGGATGGAAATGGGCTTGGGGGGTTCGGAAAAGCACAGAGGAGAGGGGTGACGGCTGTTGTATATGTAGATGATTAGGAGGAGTAATTATTAAGTTTTGTGAGAAATTAACAATTGAGAATTAGGGTTTATCTCTAGATCTAAGTTACTTGAGATATTCACCCTAGGTATCAAGATTGAAATACCTAGACTGCTATCACAAGCCAGTATTTATCTTTAAATACTGGTTTGGGTATCGGGTTATAAGCCCACAAACCCGCGTTTCAATATCCATTCAATTGTACGTTCAATACACGTGTTACTCATATGCACATGCAATATTTATATAGAGAGAATATACCAATATATCCAACAGTAATTAGGGTTAGGGGGTTAATTAGTATATATATATATATAGAGAGAGAGAGAGAAAATCAGGGTTAAGTTGGGTTAATGGGTAGTGCGGTATAGGGTTAGGATCCAATAAAAATGGGTTATTGGGTTAGATCAATAGATTAAATATAGATCCAGAGATGAATGCGAACCAAAATAGACATACTCATGAACTACGGAAAAATCACGAATCAAATAAATAGAAAATTATCAACCCAAAACAGTAATAGGAAATAAAAGAGAAGGAAAATTAATGGGATTCAAATTCCAAACTGAGAAATAAGATTCGAACATCATCTTGAAATCAAATGATTAGAACTAATATTATTAGATACAATAAATGAAGCAAAATGAAATGTTATAGAATTACAAAAGAGATTACAATGGGAACCAATAAAAAGGGAAAAACGAAAACGGGAATTACAACTTTACTGGTGGATTGCCTGATGGTTGGGCTTATGTGTTATATGTGAATCACTCAATGTACTTATTTTGGGGAGTTGGGGCTAATGTTGTCGTCTGTTGTTAGTTCTATCGGCATGTAACCATTTTTTTTTTGTATCTATAACTATATTCTATGTTTTAATTACATCTGATGTTAGTTCTATATAGATGTGTTGGTTGGAGCTTTGATGAGTTTATCTGTATGATATAAAAAAATAATTTAGAGATACTTATGTGATTGTTTGACGACATTCTAATTTTTTTATTACTTATCGTGGAGTTTCTAGCCCGGTGGCGGTATTGCATATAAATCTTATACCTATATATATATATATATATATATATATATATATATATATATATATATATATATACTAGTTTAAATTTACCGTGCACCAAGTGCACGTGACTTGGTGCACATAAATGGTGAAAATTTTATCTAAACATACTTCCATTTAGCACACCTATATTCTTCAAACTACAAATTCGATGAAGTCAATCATCCTAAAAAGCTAACCATGGATTTCAAAATTACTCCAATAACAACAAGCTCATTGAAATCAAATTTGAAGCAGTTATCGAGAACCCAAGTTTAATCAATTCAAGCAGAATTTCAATCAAAACAAAGAAAAAAAATGGATCAAAATTCGAACTATGTAAAAGAAAGATACATGCATGCGTAATAGTTTCATCTAAAACATAATTAAAAAAAGTTATTTAAAAAAACAAATTAGTAAATCCTAATGTGATATCATCGTATTTTTCATAAAATCAATCATCACTTTCGACTTTAACTTTCTTGAGGTTAAAATTGCTTGTACTTTCTTATTCATCCTTTTTAATTTTGCATCCTGTCAATATTCTCGTGGTTGTCCTTCCATATTGGACATCCTGTGATTTAATCAAAAACGTATACTCATCTCCAATGCATTTCTTGGTCCGTCTATCAAATTCTTCAACATTTTTTTCCTGCATATAAAAACAATTAAGAAATTAGCTCTTAATTAATTGTAACACTATGAGAATAACATATTATATTTTATTCTTAATATCTTCCAGGTCTTTTGCGGAACAGCCAATGATGCACCTTGCTTCCTCATCAAATAAAGTCAATTCTGCCTCCGCACTTTTATCTTTTATTGTGATTTTGAATACATATCTGAAACATGTTATTCTTAGTTTTGTTTTAAATTGATTGTTTATTTTTTTTAATAATTTGATTGAAAAATGGAAATATGGGAAACTAACAATATGTTGTTTTGTATACCTTGGCTCATATTCAACATTACTCTTTTTACATTTTCGACAATAAGCTTCTTCATTTTCGACATTGACTTTTGTTGAACAGATTTTGCATGCAATGTACCATGGATCTCTAACGTCTTTGACACTTTTGATCAAAACATTGCAATAATAGTATTTTGCCTTGAAATATGAAGAAGAAAAAAAATTAGAGTCATCAGAAAATTTATAGACATATATAGAATTGAATAAAATATTTAAAATAATTTCATTGTCCATAATACCTCCGAAGAATTTTCGTCTGCACAATAGAGAATGTCAGATAGTTTCACTTCTTCCACATCCATTACTTTTCTTTTGTTTATTTGTAAGGAATTACTTTTTGGCAAAATTTCATTACATTTTATCCTGAAACAAACAAACAAAATTATGTTAAATGATACTCCAAATGGCAATAATTAAAGAATTAAATATAGAAAATAAATTATACCATTCTTGAATTTTATATGCTTCTGGTTCATTGGGATTTATCTCTATTGTTGTGTTGTTTGTTGATGTGAGAGAGAATCCTGTTTAAAAAAATCAATAATAAATAAATAAATAAAATATATAATAAATAACATTATTAATTTTTATTGTATATAATTACCTCCAAAGTTTGAGGTTTTTATAGAGGTAATTGCAATAATTGGCATGTTGGGTGATAATTCTTTCAGAGCTTTTCCTTCATTGATTGTTAGTTATCCCCATAATGTAAATAAGATTGGTTTTGACCTTAAATTAAGACAAAACGTATGAATTACAAAACAATTATGTATATTATTATACAACTTAATTAATTGATATTACCTGAATCTTACAACTGTAAGATTTCACTTCTCTATTTCATTACCATATTTTGAGTCCACCTTATCTACATCTCCTGCATTAATTACTGCTAAACAAAGATCTGTAGTTCAATGCAATTAGTATTTGATATCCTTTATGTGTATATATATATATATATATATATATATATATATATATATATATATATATATATATATATAAACATAATTTTTTACCTTTAAAGACAGTAGAAGATGTACTTTGCAATTCGTTTATAGTTGCAAATTTGTACCTATCCTTATCAATGATAAGATTTTTCTCAACTTCATTTACAATACTTCCCAACTTCAAAATGATGTCAAATTTATCGTGCATTGGGTTATATCTTTTGTCAACATTTTTTAGTACTCCATTAGAAATTAAGTAAGTTTCATGCTCCTCAAGCGTTTGTTGGAACGCTTCCACCGCTTCATTAAACATTATCGCCAGTATTCTAGTTCCCTAGAAAAGATGAAAATTAAGTATTAATAATTATTTATGTATGTTCATGTATGAATATTTTAACAATATTTAAAGTATCTACCTCATCATCCATTAGTGCCACTTTCGAGATTTTTCCTGTGCCTTTACTATTTTTGTATTCTTTCACACCATAATGTTTCGTAACCAATACTTTAATAGTCCACAATTGTTGATTTTCTTGTAAGGAATTGATAGAGGAGTAATCATTGTGGAATTTGTCCATTGATATAGTTAATCTGCAAAAAATCAATTAATTAAGTTAATCTGCAAGGAATAGTAAAAGGAATATTTAGATGATGTGGCAGCAAAAAGAATATAACCAAAAATATTTTGTGGTGAGAGATAGAGAAAGATATGTTTTTGAAAGAAAAAAACATATATCCTTGGCAAAAATTCTAAATCACTTGAGACTAACATTGCAATGAATCCATGCTTCAGTAAACCATATTTTTGGGATTTTTTTAACTCGGACGCCCGGTTCGAGCTTGACTCGAGCTTGTCCAGGCGGATTTCGGGCCAGACCAAAATCTACTTCACTATACAATATACATTCTTGCATCAAAGTTCTTGTACTAAAACAAACCACCTGTGGCATTTATCAAAGGTAATTATCAAACGCTAAAGGCCTCAAAACAATTTTGACAGGAATAAAAATGGTCACAGAACATGGGCTGATTCTCCATGCATTTTCAAAGCATTAGTGATTTCATACATGAAAGGCCAAAGGGGCATGTTCATCTTGTCTAGCAGATAATTGTTTAACTAAAGCGTGTAACATCAGCTCGTACACAGAAACGAGTGTAAGAAAGGTTGTATTTGGTTCTTGAAAAGAAGAAAAAAAAATGCCCTGGAACCAGCTAATAATAGTAGATATTAAATGCCAATCCTTACATCTACTAATTCCTAGATAGCTTGGTCAAAATGTAGAAGATGAAAATTATTATAGAAATCAGCAGTCCGAATAATAGATAGCAAGATGCTTACCTCTGGACTCTAGTATCAAAATAAACCTGTAGAAGTTCAGAGCAGAAAGAACCTGCATGTGAAAAGAAGACTTCAGTTGTCAAAATAAGTAAACAATAATTTTGTATAGATCCATTGTGTCTGTGTGTGTGTTCTCTCGATTATTTTTGTTGTAATTATCTTATCCTGATAAAGTTCAATAGATTCCAGCTGATTTTTCAAGTTGCTCAAAAATTTCTAACCAGTGGAATTAAGATCAAGAAATGCAAGTATAAAATCTTTCAGGCATCATATGTAGCTAGTCTTCTGAATAGTAGTATACAAAGCAAGATTCATATGTAAACAGACACAGGAATTATGGCCGCATCTAAATGTAGCTAGTCTTCCGAAAAGTAGTATACAAAGCAAGATTCATATGTAAACAGATACAAGAGTTATGGCCGCATCTAAATGTACGCTTGTTTTTGCCTACCAATAGTGTTGATATTTCCAGTACTTTTGGCTGATATAAAAACAATAAACTCCTACTAATACCAATCCTATTTATTTGAACCTTGACACTAAAGGGGGGGGGGATCGTAAGTATTCCTGGGTCCTGGGATTACTAATGAATGGAGAAGCACCTTCTGTTATACATAAAAAGACTAATAGTGATACACATAAGGATGTATTAGGATTGAATACAGACATCAATAAACACTAAATAATGCCAAACACAGATTCCTTGCTGTTCGTGACCAATTAGAATATTTGGTAATTAGTACTGAGGAACCAAATGCTACAATAAGCTTTTCATATGAAACTTTAGCATATGCACCTTCTCCTCGTCATCTATACACAATGAAGAACTACCTACATACCTGAAATACCTACACGAACAACCTAGCCTTCCGATTTGTGAACTTGTGATAAGACGAAACTTGCAATGAATTTGTCTGGCAATTTTATTGGGTATTTATAGCCTATAGGGGAGCATTAACTTGAGGGGAATGTATATCTCTTTTAACTAATTTTTAAATAAATATAATATGACTTATCAATTGAATATGTGATGTATGATTAACTTAATTTGAATTTTTATTTTTGGAGGTTTCGAGATCTTTTCAGAGGCAAAATCTGACAGTTGAATTAAGATCTAATGATCTAACAGTAATTGGGTTAAGTTGATTTAAACATCGACGACTGAGATTGGCTCTTAAGAGTTCAAAATAGATGATGGCAAAATCCAATAAAAGTGTATAGATACATAAAGGAAACTGTTTTCTTTCCAAACTGTTTCTTAAAAACTCATCTACTCAATATAATATATTAGGCCAAGGTAAAATTCAAATTAAATCTATGTGACCATGTAACTATACTGTAATGACCATTAGGGATTGATTTGGCTATGTGCATATCAGGAGTTTTAAATGCAAATTTTAAGGGAAATACGTCCCTTTGGTCAGTTTGGTTGGAATATTTACAATTTTACTGGATATCCAGTTTCATCTTTTCTAACTTCAAGTCATTCGTAAGAATTTTGAATTCCATATCAGTATTTTTAAAATCAATTAACTATTATTTACAATATCGAGGAATTAAACAAGACTGATGATTCCAAGATTCTGTGAGACGTGTATTTATAAATTGTCTGGATGTAGAATTTCAAGCTGAAACAAACCTCAAAAGGTAAAACCAGTCAAAAGTAATATATCAGCTTATTTATTATGGTGATTATTTTTAATCGTCTGGAGCCTTTATCAATATATATATATATATATATATATATATATATATATATATATATATATATATATATATATAAAATAGGTGTTCTTTTTGGATTGTATAAAGAAAAACAAAAGGAAAATTATCATGTAAGTTGTTTTGATACATACCGCCCCCTTTCACAATGCGTAAATGTTTATTGTGCAGGTTCATGGAGCATTTGCAAGGTTTAGTGGTATCACTACAGGCATATGCAACACCCATTTTTTCTGTAGAAAAACAAATCTAATTTTTTAAATTCACAATTTTCCCCAATAAGATGTAAAGTAAGTATATGTATCATTATAATTAGAGTTTAGTGGCAGTGGATGAAAATATATCCCCCTTAGCCTGAGCAGGAAAATAATCCAGTGCTTGTAATTATGTCATAGGTCCATTCTTTAATAAATAAATTTTGGAAGAAAATATATCAATATAAGTCAATTTGATTACACCCTATAAGCAGCTCTCATCTTTTTCTCCAAAAAAAAAAAAAAAAAAAAAAAAACCTTATTCTTCTCTCATTAACGCTTATATATATATGTCTTTTGTAGTTTAATCGTTGATGCGTGCTCGTTCACTTGTGAAAATGGTCCTCAGAATTTTTGGGTTTTGTGATGATTTTGTTGATCTTGTTATGGCATTTGTAGGAACTTTCTGTTGGGTTTTGAAGCTTGTAATCCTTTCGCATTCTGAATGACTCATGAATGGCAAGATTTTAATCAATTTTTTTTTAATAGATTAAGATGCCAGCATGAGAAAACAATCTGCTTTGTTTGAGCGCTTTAAAGCGACTCCCTTCTTGGAGTCAGTTGTTGTCTGCACTCTCCGGGTCTCCTTATCACCTAAAGGCTTGTTAAAATTCAAATTAAGTTAATCATATTATGCTACTTTTATAGCAGAGTAAATTGGCAAAAAAAAATTGTTGAAATTAGTAAAACAAATTTTTTATTGGTTGAAAACTTTAAACTATTTTTAATAGTAAATTTGTTAGTTCATTCAAATTTAAATTTGTTATCTTATTTATATTAATAAAAACTTTAATAATGTATAAAAATTTAATGTGTAAAAGCTTATAACGCACAAACTATAAAAAGATAATCAAATAATATTCTTAATTATCATATTTTAGGATATCTATATATCTTCCATTCTATCTCTATCTTATAACTATCTACATTTGAATGTATATACCCTTAACAGTATAGTTTAGTCAATCGCATTTTCATTCATTTTACAATGATGCGAGTAGGTTAAAAGGAAAGCTGAGAAGTAGCAAGGAAGGAGTAGAGTATACGGCTAGGAAAATAGAGAAGCAACGGTTAGTATCTATGTTATAGGTTTACCTTAGTAAACTGATGTGGAAGACATCAACAGATTCTAACCTTATAGGAAAGTTACATCACATGAAGCAACAATATTCTGAATCTTAAAATCTTGATTAAAATTGTAGACGAGTTATTTAATTTTATTTTCCAAAAACAACAAAAACATATTTCCTGCAAGCATACCCATATCAATTTTATTGAGAATAACACCCAACCAAGAACTGTGGTTCACAGGAAATTTTTTGAATAGCTCAGGCATATTGCACAAAAAAATGTACACAACATCAGAAATTTGAAAAATCCTCAGTTACAATATATTCTCCTTGAATCTTGAGCAAAGGAATATCTTCCTTCCATAACCAATAAAAACACTACAAAGCCTCCTATCCATATATGTACAATGACCATTTAAAACTCACCCTGTTAACAAATAAAACAACAGCGAGGAATCTACCGGCAATTCCATAATTAAGCTTTTACATAGAAAATACATATCTAACAGCAAACATTGACAAATTCATCTTCTTTTAACTCCTACTCAATTTAGTTTACTGAAAGGCTACTCTCTGCCAAAGGTAATGATAGATCTGAAGATGAAAGTTCCCTGTAATCCTGCGGATACCCCATAAGACTTCAGCGCACCTCCGCATACTGGGCCTTTTCTGTCTAGTAGGAGCTAAACAGCGGGATGCCAACTCAAGGATGATTTCAATTGCAAGATTAGTGGCTAGGCTTGGTGAAAGATTTGGGTCTAATGTGCGTATCGCATTCCCATCCAAAAACTTCTGCATTGCCTGCACATTTGGCGTTGTGGAATTAGAGATAACCATCTACTATCAGTTCTTTATGTAAGTCGATCAGGGATTTTAGCCTAGTGGTATGCCTCTTCGGTAGTGAAGAAGAGGTCGAGGGTTTGAACCCTGCTTGCACAATTTCCCAGTTATAGAATGAGTGTGTGTGTGTATGTGACGGATTTTAGCATATATATCCTTATAATTTGTTTTTCTACATTTTGCCTTGCTCATTATGTAATTGCCTATAATGAGATCCATAACATATTCTGAAAATGGAAATATAAATAGAAGGATAGTGCAACTATACGCAGAGAACATACTTCATACTGTAAGCCAAAGAAAAATAGCATCAACCCTAGCCCACTTATCGGAAACTATAGTCGGTACCTTACCTAAGTACTGACTCATTAGTGAATAAATTCAAGGCTGCGCAGCTTAGAATACTTGAGACTTGAGGCACTACAAGGTAAAACTAAACAGAAGTACAAATTTTTCATAGTGAAATATGGGCCAAACTAATAATTTGAATTTATATGATAAAGTGTGAAAGTACTTAAATTATGTGGATATAATCATGACAATTCATGTTCTTTGAATTCTTTCTCCTCAGAGAGAAAGCACTTGCATCTAGGAGATACAAAATCTCCACTTTTAAGAATTAAACCAAGTATGCAAAGAAGCAGTTGATAGTGGTAACGAAGGTTAGCTTCAATCAATTAGTAAACCATACAGCCTAAAGAAACATATGCACACCATAAACATGAAACCCGAACACAGAGATCAAGTGATTGAGTGAAAAGGAAGCAGTTCCCAGAGGAAAAAAATATACTTTCACAATTTCTCTACGGAGAAGAAATTTGACATAAGCATTCGTACCTTCAAAGTATTATCTACTTCAATGCTCTCCTCCAAACCTGCAAGTCCTCCAAAGCCAATTAAAAGGTGCCTGCAAAATAGAAATCCCAATATCCACTGAATCAGCATGTTAACTGAAAGAACCCACTTACTCACACCACCCAGTGCTCATTAAGAATAATTCGTATACGGTACAGAACTCCTATATGGAGCCAGACCCATATTGGCCATGTCAATGTGGCAACACTGACACTTCGTAGACATGTGCCCAATACTTCTTACACGAGTCTAATATTTAATAATATATCACTAACTTTGGACGTTTCTTCGCCACATAATGAGAAACTAAACACTCTTTCATAATACTACACTACACTGTTCTGAATACTTACATTATGCTCATCCTAATGTCAGAGTGATCAGATTCCTTGTAAAATTAAAATTAGTATAATATAACAGGTATAACTATAGAAGAAAGTGAATAATGAATTGGCAGTTAGCAACAAGAGTAATTAAAGCACACATTACTTTTATATAAAAAAAGCGAAGTTGTAAAATGTAAGGGCCTACTAAAGTTCATGATATGCACCAAAAACATTCTATTAAATTACCAAAGAAACCACAAATTATTTCCATGAATCTACAACAAAATGTAAAAAGTAGTATGATTATTATTAGCAGAAATTAATAATAGAATGATAAAATTAAATTTACTAAAATATATTAACATTTTTGGAGTAGTTTACGAGTTCAAGAATTACTGAAATGTTGGCAGAGCTGATGAATTAACTACTTCACCATGCTCTGAAGTTCCAATGATATGATCATATCCACCCTGAAAATATAAATCAGTGAGAATAGTACAGATGAATTTGTAGACTAAATTGTCTGGAAAAGTTTTAAGGAAAGAGCCAGGTCAGGTTATCTACCTTATAGGGGCAGCCCTCAAATACAGAGCTTAGATTTGAAGCATATCTGACTCTATAACCCCAATACAAACCCATTTCTTCCCTTGGGCTTATGGGTGTGACTACCTCTTTCAAACCATCTGCAAATAGTTATGTACTTAGTTCTATGCATATTAGAAAAGAAGAGGAAAGAAAATCATGCAGTAGCAGAATTCAGAAAATATAAATAGGAGACTTTTATTTTGTAGCTCAGACTAACCACATAAACCCAACGAATCACGTCAATATAGTGAGGGCTTCTCATTTTCAAGGTACATGTGTAAACAAAACACACTTGCATGCACACACAGTTACATACTTACAAATGCATAGTTGCACGATTGATGGAAAAAAAAAAGATCAATTAGGTTATGTAGAGGCGGAAAGCTTTTCACTGAAAGAGTGAAAGGGATGTGCAGTCTTTATATTAAAGACAGTATCATAAAATTCTAATGTTAAGCTCATCCTATCTAAAACATTTGTTCAAGTTGCATTGGATATTGTATTATCCAATTGATCTGGAACTAAATTAGTTCAAATGTAAAGATATACAACCAAATGGCATAAAAAGTTAAAAGGTTTTCTATCTTCTGTTAAGTCTTAGTGGTATCATTGGAAAAATAACTAATAAAAGAGGGTAAATTTAGAACGGTTGGCATGGCTATGATGGAACCTGATATGGGTTATTAGCAAGAGCCTAATGTTAATGTTCTTGTTATTTGTTGTTTGCTTTTTTGGGTATATTTTAATTGTTTATTTGGGTGGGTGGGTGGATGGAAGGGGGAGTCCAAATCTACGTCCGATGTCTTAAATTCCCTTTCACTCCTTTTCATACATAGGTTCTCTTGTAATCTGACTAACAGAAGAGATGGATTTAATTGGAGGCAATTCAGGAGGACGTCATTATTCTTTTTGGAGATGTCTTCTAGTCATTACCATCTTCTGCGTCTTTTGCTAATCTGGATGGTGATTCTTTAACAGTTATATGTGTTTTAAAGGCTAATGTTTCAGTTGTTTGTCTTTTGAATCCTTTGAGGGTGTAATTTAATTTTGAGGTCTCCTTTGCTCTTGCTTGATAATTGTTCTGCTGAGAGCATTCATATCGTTAGCTGCATACCATTTCCTTCTCAAGCTGGACCTTTTCTTCTCATCCTTTACATCGAACAAAGCATAAAGGTTTTAAAAAATTGTGGTGCAAAGTTGATATTTTACTAAATTAAATAAATAGCACAGAAAAAAGTAAAAAGAATAATCTAGGAAATAATTCACCTGTTCCCACATTTCGGTCTGTCCCCATAACCACAGTTATTCGTTGTCCAGCTTCAAGGACTTGATCAACAACAACATTCTGCAAAATTGTTTTCCACTTTATAATTTCACAATGTTGAGTGAGAATTTTCCATCATTAAATAGTATATACTTACTGAAAACCCACTTGTAAGAAACAAAATTGGAGGAAATTACAAATTTTACTATATTAATATTTAGCAAAAATTATTTCAAGGCCTAAGGCTAGAGGTTGATTATTTTTAAACCTGATAACTTTCATAAATACTAATATTATTTTTAGACCCAAACCTCCATTTAAAATATATATTTTTTGTCTTTCATTTTCTATATTACCCTTGTAGAAAGGAAAGAGATTTATCTTCATAGAATAATCCAATAAAAGGAAACAAATGAAATTAGAAAAACTCAGTGTTGTAGAAGGATTTCCCATTCTGTCAAACTAAAAACTAATAGTACTCAAGAACATTTCCATGCGAATCAATATTGATTCCAAAAACTCACAAAAGAAAGAGATCCAAATTCCTCAACAAACAAAGAGTTATTTAAATTCAACTGGCCTTCTGCATTCTTCCAGACAGAACCACAAATGACATGTAGCGGAAATGGGTCCTGGAGGATTATGTAACATTCATATTCTTGTTGCTCAAAAAAAAATAACCAAACTGATTATTTTAGCAGAAGTTTGTGTATACCTGGCAAGCTTTAGTATATACAGACATTAAAACAAAAAATGATGTTTCATTAGGTAGGTTGAACCCCTCATGATCTAAGTTTTCCAGAACAGCTACCCAGTCAGTTGTGGGAGCCTGCATTTATAATATCAACACAACAAAATTATTTTGAATGGAACAGTTATTTGGCAGATCACAAGTAAAAAAGTGAAAATTTTGAAGAAAAATAGGCCTCACAAGTTGCATAATTGCATCTACAAGGACGTCAATGGTCCAAGAGCTCAACAGTATAGACAAAGGAAAATTCACCACATTCAAGAACTGTAAAGAAAGTTTTACTAATTTATGGTAATTTTTGTGTGTATTGTAACCTTAAACCTATTTCTTAGGCTCGCACAGATATATCACATTGTAGATTATATAAGGTATTTGTGGATTTATATGTTTACATCATTAAATAAATCACCTCATCCTGCATACTTTATGCACAATGAAAGCAATTGGAATATCAAGTAATAACAACATCCTAGTTTCTTTTTGTTTTAGAAAACTATATATAACCAAAAATTACCTAGGTAAGGAAACAATAGAAGCTGGAAAGCATACATTTGGCATATCGCATTCCCATCCAAAAACTTCTGCATTGCCTGCACATTTGGCGTGGTGGAATTAGAGATAACTATCTACTATCAGTTCAGTTCATTGAATACATTTTAGTTTGCAAACTGACTTGATAATGTCAAATAATGTTATAATTTGCGATGATATTGTGTATCTATACCTTGCAATTTCTGCACGCTTCTTGGCCATCTCTGTGATTTCCTCTAAATACCCTTCTCAACACTGAATAGCCACTCTCGCTTTTCCCCTTCAAAGTGTCCTCCAAAGCATCAACTTCGAGTGTAATGTGAAGCTCTGGCTTCATACAACTTGTAACCTCATCTTGCAAAAGAACTTTCTTTATCATAATCACTTCAGGCATAATGTACTTCAATTGTGCCAAATGTGCATATGTAAACCTCCTATATCCAACACAAGAACAAACCATCAATCTTTAACTAAACCAAACCATAACAAAAGCAGCTATAAAAGCTTCAAGCTAAAAGAAAATTAGTACCTTTTAGTCAAATTCTGAATGCTAGCACAAATATTCAGAAATGTGGGAGACAATCCTTTCAATTTAAGCAATCGAATTGAACTCTCCATGGAATTAAAGAACTCTGCCAAAATCTCGTACCTGTTATCCAATCAAAAAATAAAAAAGCATTTTAAATTACTTTCGCTACAGTATTACACAACCAAAACAAAACTAACATTTAATTATTGCTACATTAAACCAATATTCAACCAAAGCTACTTTCAAGAAATCAAATCCATGTAATTGCTTTCGCTACAGTGCTTTTCCCTCTCTTCATTTTTTTTAAACCAACCAAACCACCCCTGGTTGTTTTAGTATGTAATTATTTTACGACATTCTAATTGTTTTTTATAACTTATCGTGTAGTCACTAACGATATGGTATTGCATATAAATGTTGACCAATGTGATTTGTTAGTCAAATAGGATTGCATATATTTTACTATTTACAGTGCTTTTCATATATTGCGTCGTTCAGAAGACGTGTCGTTTCTTTGCATATAAAGGATATTATTAGCACTTTGAACATTGACAACAAAACATGTCATTACAGAATATCGAACTCAAACTGGAGGATTTTACATTAAATACTACGACCATAATTTTATCAACTTACACAGGAAGAATCAAGATCCCAGAAATACATACCTCTGAACCTTGTAGATGCCACAGCAGTAAGAAGCACTTTCAAGACCTGTAGGGCAGTACTGCAAATCCCACATTTTGCCAACACTTCATAAACAACAGCTCAAGCAAATTACAGCAAAATGGAAGTCACCATAGGTCCATAGATGAACACAAACCTGTCAGGTGAAGAATTATCAACACAACCAAAGATCATGTTGAGAATGTCGGTGAACAATGGGTCACATTTATCGCCTTCCAGACCAGGATCACCTTCTAAAATCAAATCCATGTAATTGCTTTCGCTACAGTGCTTTTCCCTCTCTTCATTTTTTTAAAACCAACCAAACCACCCCTAGTTGTTTTAGTATGTAATTATTTTACGACATTCTAATTGTTTTTTATAACTTATCGTGTAATCACTAACGATATGGTATTGCATATAAATGTTGACCTATGTGATTTGTTAGTCAAATAGGATTACATATATTTTACTGTTTACAGTGCTTTTCATATATTGCATCGTTCAGAAGACGTGTCGTTTCTTTGCATATAAAGGATATTATTAGCACTTTGAACATTGACAACAAAACATGTCATTACAAAATATCGAACTCAAACTGGAGGATTTTACATTAAATACTACGACCATAATTTTATCAACTTACACAGAAAGAATCAAGATCCCAGAAATACATACCTCTGAACCTTGTTGATGCCACAGCAGTAAGAAGCACTTTCAAGACCTGTAGGACAGTACTGCAAATCCCACATTTTGCCAACACTTCATAAACAACAGCTCAAGCAAATTACAGCAAAATGGAAGTCACCATAGGTCCATAGATGAACACAAACCTGTCAGGTGAAGAATTATCAACACAACCAAAGATCATGTTGAGAATGTCGGTGAACAATGGGTCACATTTATCGCCTTCCAGACTAGGATCACCTTCTAAATGGTCGTATGCAGTAAGTTTATGATATTAATAAATATGAATGAGATCAACACTGTCAGTGATTGTTCATGAAGTAATTAAAACAACAATTATAGCAACTTAAGTGTCATATATAGCCTCAGTTACTAATTAAGTAATAAGGTCTAAAAAAACTGAGCAGCAACCATATACAGTTTGCATGTATCAATTTCAGTATGTACTATGCATAATTCTAAAGTTGGTAAACTCGTGTCTTACTGCTACATTTTTATATTGCCAGAAATAACAAATTTACGATAAAGGAAACAAATAAAATATAAGGCCAACCAAAATAACAGAAAGATCACCATACATGAAGACAATCTTGTTCTAGCTCCACAAGCTTTATGTTCTTTGTTTCAAATGCAAGCCTGAGCGGCTGTAGCACCACTTCCGTTTGGTTGCCTTCTAACGTTTGTCCAGTTGATGCTAAAAATACAGTGATCGATCTACTACTCTTCACAGGCGCACTATCTGCATCCTGCCTAGCAGACGAATCAGATTGTAGATCACCTGGGCTGGTTTCTCTTTTCGCTGCTTCATCCCCATTAGTTCTGGAGGTTTATGAATATAACAAATAATAAATAATTCATGGAGAAAATATCTTCATGAACACAATTGATAATGAATTCCACGGGCCAATAACTAATAGTTGCCAAACTTATCAGGTTAAATATAACCTATTTAACCTAAACATAGTTTTGATTGCCAATAAATGTGATTGTGCCAATAAGTTATGACTATTTGGCAGTAAATAAAATCATATAAGAAATTGAACCTAAACTTAAATGTGTCTTGACTGGTGAAATATTCTAAACTTGTGTAATAACCTCTCTTCAGCTGATAAAGATGCTGAATGTCTTTCATATTCTCTGCAAAACAAAAGTGGCATAAAAAATTCAAAAATCATAAACAAAATGCTCGGTACGGATTGTAACTTCTTGAAATTACATTAAGACACAACATGATATACTAAGGCTGATACAACAAGCATTCATTAATGAATTCCTAAGCAAACAAGACATGATTATTTTACATCTAACACCATGTTTTCTGATTGGGGTACCGGCGATAAACCGATAGTACCTGTGATAGTATTCGAGAAGCATTAATGGAAATTGTCTTTTAAAAATATGGACTTATCACCACATGTTAGTAGATGATAGATTGTGAGGACTGAGTTATACGACCTATAAATATGGAGCAGCTAAAGTAAATCCATTGGCACACAAAGTAATTAGGAAATAGAATCAAATACCTTGAAGTGCCCAGAAACTTAAATATGATCACAAAATTCCTTCAAGTTATTCATAAATAATCATAAAAATCAAAACTTTTTGTTCATATTCAACGCATTGTTCATCATGCACCCATCAATATAAATCAGAATTTAAAAAAAAAGAATAAGGAGGAATACCGATGGTGGTGGTGGTGGTTGGGGGGGTTCGGCATCAGTCGTCGGATGCGGGAAAGTGTGGCGGCGCGCAAATCAGGCCAGCGAAAGGAGTCCGGGGGTTGCTGGAATCAGAAGAAAAAAAATTTAAAAAGAGAATAAGGAGGATACCGATGGTGGTGGTGGTGGTGGTTAGGGGGTGGGGAGGGGTTGTCGGCGTCAGGCGTCGGATGCGGTCCGTGGCGGCGCGCGGATCGAGGCAGCGGATCGAGGCAGCGGGGTTGCTGGGGTTATCTATTAGGATTTGGGAGGGGGTTATAGATGGGAATACACACAGAAGATAGGGATAAAAAGCATTGCACGTGTATTACACGTTCTAATTAAGTTATTTAATCTGAGCCTTCAATCGTGTAGATCAACATAATAGATCGACGGTCCAGATTTTCTCCTGACAGATTTTTTTTTATTGTGGCTTTTATAATAGAAATAGATAATATATATATATATATATATATATATATATATATAAACTTATATAAACTTTTTTTATAGAAGTTTATATATATATATATATATATATATATATAAACTTCTATAAAAAAAAAGTTGGGATGTATATTGTCCCACACTAGTTACGGTTAAAATTGTGATCAGAAGAAGCTTCATTTTTCGGATGTTATAATTTGAAAATTCTTATATCTCTTCTCAAATATAGAAGAGTAATGTTTCCCTCAAACTCAAAATTTGGGTATTTAGCTAGCGATGCAACATCTTTTAGTCTAAAATTTTCCAAATTTGAAAATTTAGCCACAACTGCATATGCTCTTACATAATTTAGAATGAAAAAATGAACAACATTAAAAGTCATTAAACATTGGGATTCAAGATTTTAGGAGTTGCAAGCTGTTTTTTTGTTATTTAAGAAAACAGAATGTGAGAGAGAAGATTACTGAAATGTTGGGAGTAAAAGTATGTAGCTTTATAATCCCATATCGGTCAAATTGGGTCTCGTAAACATCTTTATATTTCAAATTTCTACTGTCTGTATAAATGTCGTGGTTCTATTGACCTTCCATGTGAACAATGCACGGAAAGAACATGTTTTAAAAAAATAAAAATAAAATAAAATAAAATAAAAATCCACATCATTGTAAAAAAGTAATTCATAGTAAAAGTAGTCCATATAAGGTCAATGTGGAGCTTCCTGACATCTAGAAGCCAAAAGCAAAAACGAAAATCTATAAATAGATATCTCTTCAGTCCAAACATCCAAACAAAATCCAGTCAGTCCTTCTAAATAGAGATATAGATCTCCCACCCGAAAAAAACTGGCCATCCTTCTTAACCCGAACATGGATGCGATCAACCAGATGTTCCTTGGGTTAGCTTCTACTGCAATTGTCACCTTCACCGCCGGCTACATAACAACCTCAATGGGCCAAAAGTCATTGGAGGCAGTGACATCTGAAGTCCGTGTTTTTCCTCCTATTGATGTTTTCGCCTTCTCAATGCTTGCTGTCCTCTTCTTAGCTGTGGCATCCACAAGGTACCCGGACTTAAGCTTGGAGGAATTATCTTTTTTCTTGGTAATGCTGGCATTCTCTTCAATAGGAGACGTCCTTCTCCAACAACGCAAGTTCATGTGGATTATGTATGTTCCTTGCTTGTTGGTTATGTCAATTTTTTTGTATGAGGTTAGTCGATTGATATTGGCTTGGATTAGGACCAAGTTGTTTGATGGTGCAACCAACGTGGTGGTTCAGGGAAACGAGGCAATGGTTTAGCATAGAAAGTGAGGGTACCTTGAGCTTGTAGTATTGTAAACTTGGTTAGGAGTATGTCTATAGAATTCTGATTACACGCATGAAAGCAGCATTAAGACTTTGTTTGGTATAACTATGAATAAAAAAGCTATTGTCAAAAAAAGTTAGATGGTATATGTCAATTTATGATAGTATATATCTCTGTGTGGCATGCTTATCATCTCTATGCTCTATTCTCTGATAAATTTAGATGTGTTTTGAGCACAAACATGAATTGTTTTTCATTTTTCTTTTTAGTCCCGATGAGAAAATGGGCTAGCCATATAATTCTTGAGGCCCATATAAGTTTGGCCCTATGTTGGCCCATCTCCAGACAGGTTTTCATTTTTTTCTATTTATGATAATTGGGCCTGTCAAAACATATAATTGTTAAAACGTACTCTATAGGCAATGCATCATTTTGTTTTGGGGGGAATTTAGCAAATAAGAGCACATTGATGAAATTTTATATACACTTGATAACATGCATAAAACATTAATAACAACCTAAAACATGTTTCTATGAATCTAAATTTTAATCATGTTACAAAAGTGCTTTAATATAAAATCCTGAATCATGAAACTATAGATCTTTGCTAAATTAAAAGAATAAGAACATTAAAAGCGGAAGCACTAACCTGAAGCCATTGATGGTGTAACACCCTTTTTTTTTTTCTGACTCCAAAATCAATTCTTTCAATTTCTATATCACTTTAAACATAAACTAAGATAGTTATGTTTCAATAAAAATTTTGGCAAAGTTTCACCTGTAATTTCTGCCCCGAAACATAATTAGCTTACAGAATTCTGCTAAAAAATTCCGTAGCTCACAACACATACAATAATTTCACGAGCTCCCCAGGCCAAAATGAGCAGAAACATACAAGCAATCAATATATATGCTCTGGGGGCCAAACTCACAATAGAATATCAAATATCAAATAAAAACCATAAATTTCTTTGAAAACGAGGTAAAATTTTAGATAAATCTTTATAAAACATACCACAGGGCCCGGTATACCACAACGAGATGGGTACGGGTCACAAACACAACATACTACTCCACACCAAACTCATCATCGACATCCATGTACTTATACATTCAAATTACAATTTAAACCACAAATTTCACTATTCACATGCTTAATTCATACATAAATTTTTTAAAAAAAAATAAAGAAATCTATTCAACTAAACTCCAAGTCTCACCTCGTCGCGACGGAGCACCTGCAACAATAGGGGATCTAGGGTAGTCCTGAGACTCCCCTAACCCCCCAAACACTAAGGGGTTAGCCATTTCTGGTGTGAGTATAATTTAATGATTAAGCAAATAGATTAAACTTTATAAATAAAATAAAATAAAATAAACTTACGAATACCAAGAGAATAAAGTTCCATTTGAAATCTGAATATATAAACACCATAAATGTAGTTTTTCATCAAGTACTCTTTGGATCGTCACTTGTTTATACAAATATATATATATATATACATGCTCCAAATCTACTTCTCATAGTTTTGAAACCAATCGCAAATTAATCGCTTAACACGCAACACTTTAAGCATTATACTAATAATCTAATATCACTTATAATTTTACTTTCCCGTATAGTTTTACATTCACACATAAACTTCATTTTATAACCAACGACGTAACACGGTAATACTGCACATATATAATTCTTCTACTTTTCATTCTTAATCACGTAATGCCACTTCCTCGTTTTCTTCATACTTATTCAATCACGTACTTCATTTACCAATCATTTTCATTTACAAGCTCACGACTCGTTCTATCCTACTTCTTAATTCATAAACTTTTCTTTCTCATTATCATATTATATACATCACATTCGTACAAGCAATAATATCACCTTCATCTCCATAATATCTCACTACGGGTATTTATTTTTACCGCAATCTCTCCCATGTATTTAATCTCATGATATCACATTCACAACACATGTTATCGCATTCATTCAATCCCATAATATCATCTGTATCCATATCTTATAACACATATTTCAATTTACTTCACCCGTTTATTTTCAACCCGCAATACTGGTATCATATCAATAACTCACTCATTCATCCTGAAAGTTGTACCAAGGCAGGTAGTTCCCACCATTTACACGGAAATAGCGGGCGAGTAGTTCCTGACACACTTCCAAGGTGCATTAACTCATAACATAACGTATCTTACTTTAATAACCATTCGCATAATATCATTACTTCATGCTATCTATATTAGCACATACCCCCTTTACTTGTTCATTTGTCTAACTCAACCACATTTTCTTTTACTTCTCATGTTCATTTACATACATACTCTATATACTTGCTCATCTCCTTTCTTTACTTTCTCATTCTCATCTATTCATGTTCATTCATTTTGCCAATAGAGCTTTATAAGTATCGTCATATAAATTCGACAATATAAACGTGTATAACTCCATCGATTACACATAAACATACACATCATTGATATCATACTTGCGAATACATAACTCCATCCAAATACGATAATTATATTATTCCAACTCTATGGTTATATAACTATATTTATACCTCAGCTTTTATAAACATAACTTTAACCATATAGGTATTGTCAATATATTTATATATCTCTCTCCTGTAACACATTCATATCTCCCTTAATATAAACAGTCTCCGTAAGATAGCATATCATCCATATCTTTACATATACATATATTCTTTCAATACACATATACACATATATATTTTTCTCCTTTTCAGTGCCCACACAACTGACCTTCTCGTACAACACAGGGATCTCTGTGCATCCTCTCCCATACATATCAATCCCGCTAACCCACCATATCACCCAGATCCAAGTGTCCTAAGCATCTATCATTTGTGGGCTGGATTGAAAGTACGGTTGCGCGCTTGTCCAACCAAGACTAAAGCCAGAAGGCTAGTTAAAAATAAAATATAACATGCGGACCGATGCTCACATAGAGTCTGACACGTCCGAGGCTACGTCTTCTTCCTAGCCCTATACCAGTGAGGAAAACTCCTGATCCCCAAATATAATTTGGGGCAATATATAACTCATGATCCCCAAATATAAAATTTGGGGCAATATAAATATATATAACTCTTGTTCCCGAGTGTATCCCGGGCCTGTGGGGTCTAGCCCAAACCCCTGGGAGGTTGTGCGGCACTGCAATGTTTAATTATCTCCTTTAAATACATATATATCTCCTTTATTATATAACTCATTTATAATATAACTCCTTTACAATATAACTCCTTTACAATATAATTTCGCCCTTTTTAATATAACATGACTGCATATAACTCCGTTAAATACATAAGCATACACAAGCCATTAATCTCATCGATTATCGTATCAAATTCTCATTTACCACCCACACGTCACACACACATCATATCAATTTCGCATCACATTATCACATAAAATTTCCAATTTATCACCCACATAACACACCTACACCATATCATCATTTCATCATGTTATCACATCACATTGCCATAGCATATTTTACATATCATATATATCTACACACACCATGCTTCCCATCTTATCACATTAGTCATGAGATCACATATCACACATACACATACATTCACACACATATATCTGATCATTATAACCCCGAAGCATATAGATATTTATCTACAAGCATCAACACACTCACATACATATATATATACTAATTTCTTACACCTCATAATTTACTCCGTATCATACTTATGATTTTTTCTATATTCAATATACTTTACATTTCACACACAACAAACCATATTTTAACATTGTCATAGTACATTATGCACATAAAATAAAAAGTTCATACTCACCTGAGATCTCGTGACGACTTGGAACACCCCGTAACGCATCCGAAATCGCTAACATCAGCTATTAAGAAAGAGATTAATCACACATATATACTTCCCTTTTTATAAACCCAAAACCCTAACTTATATGCAATTTACAAATTCTTCAATAATTTACTAATTTCTTAACCCTAACATCAAAATGAACTACTAACCAACTCTATACTCAATTACTATGCAAAATAGATTAAAAGCATAAGAAAATACACAAATAAATTCAAAGAGATATACCTCCACTAATTCTTTTCTCCAAATCGACTCCACCATGAGCTAGAGCACCCTTCAATTAGCCTTCCCCCAATTTAATTTGAAAACCAAGGAGAATCGAAGCAGATTTTGGTGGGGAGAAATCGAACCGAAATGGGTTTCGGTGGGGGTGTTTTGGTCGGGATCGAAACCAGGGAGAGAAAGAGGAAGGATAGAGGAATTGGGGAGGGGGGGATTTTGGGTTTTTTTATAAAACATAAATATATTCTTTAAGGGATTATTTACATATAAACCCCCAAAACTCCACAATATTTCAAATAAACTCCCAACTCTCACACTTAAACAATACAAAATACATTAAAATATCTCATAATAATTCTCTAAAATTATAAAATAAAGTAAAAACAATAAGATATAACTTAAAAATAATTCTCAGCACTACAAAAATATAAAAACAAATATTTTCGGTATTTTACAAATCCGAGGTGTTACAGATGGAGATTGCGCAGAGCGTTTGAATATTCCTATATGATATGCACTTCTATGAGAGGTCGCCTCTCTATTCTTCTGTTGTTGGGATTACAGAGGGAATAAGAAGATACGTATATATAGGGAACCATAACCCTAATTGATAATTATTGATTTTCAATTTTGCCCATCACAAAATGAGAAATTTACTTTACGGTCTCTACACGTGTTATATCACACTTTAAATTATATGCTTTTAACCCATTACTTAATCTTGATTAGATCACTTTAATTTGGGTTAGACTTTAGAATAGCAATTATACATTTAGTCACATATGTGAGCCAACATAGATTATTTTCCAACAATCTCCCACTTGGGCCACATATATTACTCCTCATAAATGTACATACTTTATGAGCTCAAAATATTGCTATCAGTGAGGGCGCGATACTTTATGAGAGAAGAATTTCCTTCTGGAAAATCAGTGAGGGCGCGAGCAGTTTTGGAGTTGGTGCACTCAGACTTATGTGGACCAATCTCACCAAATTCAAATGGTGGTAAGAGGTACTTCATTTCTTTTATTGATGATTTCAGTAGGAAGATTTGGGTTTATTTTTTGGAAACAAAGTCAGGAGCTTTCACTGTATTTAAGAATTTTGTAGCACTTGTTGAAACTGAAACTAAGAGGAAGATTAAAGCTTTGAGGGCTGACAGAGGAGGTGAATTCTGCTCAAATGAGTTTAAAGAATTTTGTGAAGAAAAGGGAATCTGAAGGCAGCTAACAACAGCTTACACTCCTCAGCAAAATGGTGTAAGTGAGAGGAAAAATAGAACTATATTGGATATGGTGAGGAGCTTGCTCGCAACTGCAAAAGTGCCAAAGACTTTCTGGCCAGAAGCTGTTCTCTGGTCAGTTCTTCTTAATAGATGTCCAACCTTTTCTGTTAAGAACATGACTCCTCAAGAAGCTTGGAGTGGAAGAAAGCCATCGGTGGATTACTTTAAAGTCTTTGGGTGCATAGCATATGCACACGTGCCAGATCAAAATAGAAAGAAGCTTGATGATAAAAGTGAAGTGTGTGTGTTTCTAGGAGTCAGTGAATCCTCAAAGGCCTACAAGTTATACAATCCTGTCACAAAGAAGATTGTGGTGAGCAGAGATTTAATCTTTAAAGAGGATAGCACTTGGGATTGGGAAGGCAGCAGTTCTTCTCAAAAACAAATTTTGGTGAATGGAAAAGCTAGTGGAGAAGGAGATTCAAATGTGGAATCCGGTACAGAAGAAGCTCACACAGAGGAACAACATGTTGTAGCTGAAGAAGAATCAGGCTACAATCTCAGAAATCCTAACACAAAAAGGGCCAGCCTGGTTGATCAACTATAATGTAAATTATGGTGAAATTGAAGCTGGAAATATTAACTATGCTTTATTTATGGATTTTGATCCTATTGTCTTTGAGGATGCAGTGAAAGATGGCAAGTGGAGGTCAGCAATGGATAATGAAATTATGTCCATTGAGAAGAACAAGACTTGGGAACTTACTGAGTTACCCGATGGACAGAAGGTCATTGGTGTCAAATGGGTTTACAAAACCAAGCTTAATGAAAAAAGGTGAAGTTGATAAGCACAAAGCAAGACTGGTTGTGAAAGACTACAAGCAGATAGAAGGGATTGACTTTAAAGAAGTGTTTGCACCGGTAGCAAGGCATGATACAATCAGGATGGTGGTCTCTCTAGCTGCACAGAATTCTTGGCCTATCTTCCAAGTTGATGTTAAGTCTGCCTTCTTGCATGGAGACTTAGAGGAACGAGTTTTTGTGGAGCAACCACCAGGCTATGTGAAGAAAGGAAAAGAAGAGAAGGTCTACAAGTTGAAAAAGGCATTATATGGCCTTAAACAAGCTCCAAGGGCCATGTACAGCAGAAATGATTCTCATTTTATAAAGATGGGATTTCAGAAGTGTCCACATGAACATACTCTATATGCCAAGTTTGGAGATGGAGGTAAACTGATTATGGTATGTTTATATGTTGATGATTTAATTTATACTAGTTTTGATGCCAACTTGGTGAATGAATTTAAACTGTCAATGATGAAAGAGTTTGAAATGAATGATCTTGGCTTGATGAAGTATTTCCTTGGAATAGAAGTTATGCAAACAACTTCTAGCTATTTCATTTGCCAGAAGAAATATGCTCAAGAAGTGTTAAAAAGGGTTCAGATGGAGGAATGCAATTCGTTTGCTACACCAACAGAAGTGGGAGTGAAGTTAGAAAAGGATCTGAATGGCAAGGCAATGGACAGTTCACATTACAAGCAACTTGTTGGAAGTTTGGTGTATTTAACTTTCACTAGGCCTGATCTTATGTATGTTGTGAGTTTGATAAGCAGGTACATGGAGAAGCCAACTAAAATGCATTTAAATGCAGCTAGAAGAATCCTGAAATATGTGAAAGGAACTCTTGACTTTGGCGTGTTCTATAAGAAAGGAAAAGATGGTCTGAAAGGCTATACAGATAGTGATTATGCTGGAGACATTGATGACAAGAAGAGCACATCCGGATATGTTTTTCTGATGGGATTAGGAGCTGTATCTTGGTGTTCAAGAAAACAGTCGATTGTCACATTGTCGACAATTGAAGCAAAGTTCGTAGCAGCAGCTACGAGTGCATGTCAAGCTGTTTGGATGAGGAGAATGCTAGATTTTTTGGGGCAAAAGCAACAAGCTGCGTCTGTTATATGCTGTGACAATATTTTAGCAATTAAATTGTCTAGAAATCCAGTTTTGCACTGTAGAAGCAAGCATATCGATGTGAGGTTTCATTTCTTGAGAGACATGTGCAAAGATGAAGTTATTGAGCTGGAGTATTGCAAGAGTGGTGAGCAAGTTGCTGATATTTTTACAAAGTCATTGAAGCAGCCATTGTTCGAGAAGTTGAGGAAGTTGCTGGGAATATGTTCATTTCATTCTTTCGAAGAAGATGGATTTGAGATACTTCCTAAACAGATTCAGCATTAATCAGTTTAAGGGTGGGAATGTTAGAAGTTTGTTTAAGTTTGAATAATTGACTAAGGATTAGTCAAAGTTTGTTAGCTGGTTAGTAGGGCTGTGGATGATATAATTCCCAAAACCGAGGTTGTTATCTTTGTTCTTAGATACACAACCAAAGTTTGTTAGCTGGTTAGTAGGGCTGTGGATGAGATAATTCCCACAACCGAAGTTGTTATCTTTGTCCGTAGATATCAGCTCAACTCAAACTGTTTGAGTTGAAGTAGACTTGTTATTTGGTTAAGTATAAATGTTGTAAACTGGTTGAATGAATAGAAGAGAAAAAATTTTGCAACAATCACCAATTGTCTATCATTTTTAGAGTTTTTCTCAGTTGAACTAACAAGGTGGTGTACATTAGGTGTAGCAAGTTTCCAATGCAACAGGAATAAAGCATACACATGTAGATGTTATAACATATGTAGGCAGAAATTAAATTTCTCAAAATTAATTAAAACATAATTAAATTCCTACTCGAATTTAACCCCAAGTGTACTGTTTCACAAACAGTCAAGTTCACCATTAACAAAAAACATAAAGAAAATAATATATCTTCAATTCCGACCTCTTGATGATGATGAACGAATAAACTGACGCTTGCTAAGCAATTTTCTTAAGACTTTATTTCCGCTAAGGGTGCGCACAGTGTTGGCAGCGATAGTCTCCTAAGATACAACAATCTGACTCTGATTAACCGGCATAGGAATAATGGAGGCTCTGGCAAGATGGATATGAATGCATTCTCTATTGAAAGTTAGCACTAGTAATGTATATCAAAATTGAATGATGAGATGATAAGATTTGTCCCCTATTTATAGGCATTATGCATTTAGTAGTTGCAACTCCTCAGGAAAACCATCCTGTGACGGTTGCAACCGCTCAGAAAATGGCTCGTTGTGAACCTTTTAGAAAAACATAAATGTTATGTTACACACGAGCACAACCTTTAGGCTAACTTTTTAACTTATTAATTTGCTTCCATCTTTGCTTTTATTTGATAAGGGACTACAATTTAATGCCACATACCAAGCAAAGAAACGAATTTTTCCTTTCAACATGCTAACTTTGCAGACGAATATTTTATTCATTTGAAATCCATTTTGGACATGTGAATACTTTAACTTATTCGTCTTAATGAGTATAATAAGATGGAACTTTGAATTGCTCCATTCAAACCGATTTCCAACAGTAGAAAATCGCAATAAAAAATGGAACACAACTATATGCAGAAGACATCGAAAATCGCAGCTTGTTACATATGATCAAATACAACTAGCTCCCTAAACTAACTCCTAAGAAATGGAACAAAATATCCCTAAACTAACTCCTAAGGTAAGGAAACAGAATATTCAAATTTCAAATTTATAAATATACAGTCAAAACTAATTTAACAACAAGGTGAGACTTGGTTTACTCTATTCCCTCTAGGTCATACCACTTACATGGCTAATAATTATACATGTAAAAGATCGCAATTCACTATTATAAATAGAGCATAACTATGCAAGCAAAAGATAACCAGAACTGTGTCATGTCCAAAACTCTGTGTCATACCTTTTATGTGACTATGTTTGCATGTCCCAAGGATTCAAATGGGGGGAAGATGACCATACATTCTCAAATAAAGGGAAGAGTTCACATATCTTTTGAATATTGCATGATTTTTATATTTATTTTATTTTTGGAACAAGGCCATATCCACACACATCCCATAGTTGGGGAATTGTGCAAGCGATGGGCGAACCCCCGACATCTTGCTTACTACAAAAGAGGCTTGCCACTAGGCTACTAGAGCACAAGTGAAAGGTAGTAGTACAAAAATGAGAACTTTGCAACGGGTCACTCATCAAAGTACAACACTCACCCAAGCTTGCTTAACTTCAGAGAACTCCTGAGCACATCTGGTATGACGAATATTTCTTGATTAAGAACCAACTCGGTACGCTAAAAATTCGCAGTTCTCATAAGCAAGACCTCAGATTAGCATTTTGGCACATTAATCTTAGCCGTGACAATGAAGGCAATAAGCCTCACGCACTAATGTTGTCATGGCTCATGCCGTATGCTTTCATCATTGGCACAACACGCCCGATTATCAAATACTCATTTACATAATTATAATTATTTAATTGAAAATTCATCATATACCTGTTAAATAATTAAAGTAAATGTATACTGCTTTGCGAATCTTCTTGATAAGCGCCATCGGTTTCCTCTTCAACCCCCTCTGAAACTACAAATAAAAAAAATTACAAATAAATTTTAAAATGGGAATTCGAATCAAGTCGGATCCGAAAGCGAATTGAGGCCCGACAACGACGCTCACCTTCTTCGAGCGCGAGCAGTGAAGAGCCTGACGAGCTCGTGGGTGGACATTTCGAGAAGCTGATCGAGACCGACGCCTCGGAAGCTGGACTTACGGAACGCCCTCCTCTTCGGCTGCCCAGTCGCATCGTCAGCCATGCGTAGGGACGGCCCGGAGATCCGGGTTGCCCTAGCCAAACTCACGTTTCGTTGCCCCGTAGTAAAAAAATTTAATACTAACAACAAAAAGTAAAAGTAAAAGCAAATAAAATAAATTTACGCAAAGCCATGGAAAGCACCAAATGTACACTAAGCCATGGAAAGCAATTTATGCAAAAATATTTCATGATTTAAATAAAAAAATCAATCTAGAAACTGAAAATTTTGTAAGCTTCAACAAAGTTATAGAACCCAAAAACTAAATCTACTTACCACACTATTGCAGCAATGACAGTATATTCCAGAATCTTTTATATACCCATCAAGTAGTTTCTGTCAATAAAAGAAACTTGTTAGTGAAAAAGAAGCATATAATGGTAAACTCAAGCAATAAAAACAGTAATTGATTAATAAATACTTGGTCTCGAACATAATACCTACTTTGGTTGCCTCATGTAAAATGTCATCTATGAACACCAACTTGTGGAGGCCCAGAACCTTTCACAAATGACAATTCAGATAATTAAGTTTAAGTTGAAGTACCAGAATTGTAGAAATCAATGCATATTAATTAAATATATCCACTTTTTCTGTGAAGATGTCCTCCTATATAGGTCAGAGCAAATGTACAGACAAATCAGTCTAAAATATGTTAGGTATGTTGTAAGGAGCTGTCTTTATGTTGCAAGGATCTATCTTTGATAAAAGCATGAATACCTAACTCAGCTTCAGGCCCTACAAAAGGAGAAGGTATCTTTTCTTCCTCATTGCCAAATTCATGTAATTTTTCACTTCCATAATAACAATTATAGAATAGTTGGTACTTAACTACTTTGTCCTAAGGTTTGGGTACTCATTGAGAACTACCAAATGCATTCCAGGACATGTTGTATACTTCAACATGAAACATGTTGATTATATACAATAAGAGTACACTGTCTATGCTCAATATATTTGTATCCTCTGTTTACACCCACATCCTTGAGTCTCTCAAACTGCAAGTTTGCAACCTATATAAGCCCCTTGGCAATAATAAAACCTCTAAGTCTAGTCTGGTCAAATGTGAGATTAAACAACAAATTCAGAACATTCAACATACTTTCTTACTAAATTCATTATGTACTCTGCAATACTAACTTAGTCACGGAAAGTGATGGTTTTGTCATTCAGCCCTCAGAACTAACCCTGTCATCATTATATCCTCGGGTTCATCCCTTCCAATCTCAACTCGTATGTATACTTTTTATTTCTTTCAGTTTGGTTCTCTCGTGTTACCTCATCTATCAAGCGTAGAATTCTTCTGATGCTACTAGAATCAATAACGCTATGCACAAACAATTAGTTTAACTAAAATGACAGAAACTTCTGCAGTGATTAACATATCGAACAAAACATGTAAAATTCTTTAGTTATTATTATAACCACATCATATGCAGGTACAAACTGAATAAATTAATCAAATGAAAGCAAGAGAAATCATAATCAAAAGAAGCAAGGCACCTTGACTACTACAAGACATTGGATGCTTCTATAATAAATTTCACACCTTCATTATTTTCTTGCTTGCTGAAATAGTCAGTCAATAACAGTAAATTTGTCATAACTCTGAAGCTTATACATGATCGTTGAAAGAATAATAGGTCTGAAATGGAAAAAAAATAGGTTAAGGTGACCAATGAGTATACTTGTAAGCCAGGTAATGGGGAGAGTCAACGACCATGTCCATGCAGCGTTCACAAGGTTTATATCTGAATGTCATCCAGTCCGATTGGGCATTCAGCATCTTCACTTTCTGCAAGTGTACATATAAGATTACCCGATTTAGGCAAACTTTGTCTATATATCTATCTATCTATCTATCTATCTATCTATCTATCTATCTATCTATCTATCTATCAATCTAGATATACACATACATACACATACATATATATGGGCAAACTCTATCTATCTATCTATCTATCTATCTATCTATCTATTTATATAGATATATGCATACATAAGTACATACATATATAGGAGTGAAAAGATTATTGTTACCATACATACGATAAGAAAATATAGCTAGTAAGCATGTTACCAAGTCACCCACAGGTTCCTGAGCTCACCGTAATAAATTGTGGAGGATTATCAATGCTCATAGAGCCGAGGATGATTTCCCTCGTCAGCTTTACTGTTAGTTTGTGAACTGCTCGTAGCTAGCAATGAAATATGAAAAGTCAAATGAGAATTATTCAAAAGTAAAAGAAGAAAGTATGCCATTGCAAAGGTATTGAAGAGCATATACATACTTCAGATCTAGTAGCTCCGCCAATAATAAAGATAAAAATGCATTGGCCCATCTTTTTAAAATCACTCGATGCATGCCTCAGTACTGAATCACTGTTAGAGTCTCTCAAACATTAGTAGACAAACTCACTTGTCTATGATGAAATTTTCTGAGCTGGACAAACTCATTAGTCAGGACTCATCAGGACTCAGGATTAAATAATTAAATAGCTCATATGTGATATATTTCCTAGGTGATTAGAATAAACTGAAATCTACCTCGAGTACCCGTCATCAGAACGGCGAGGCATATCCCATGTAGCAGTTCGTCTTGATCTCATGGAGTGGGCAGTTGTTACATGAATAGGGCTTGACGTACTCTGTGAAGTTCCATGGAAAGTAGGGCTTGGGTCATTCATACACTGGTAATCATTCGAAGGTAACTCACATGTGCTAAGTTTCTCAATCAACTCCTGCAAAGAAACAATTTGTAGTATTATGTAATATTTCGCAAGAGAATAGATTAATAACAGAACACATATCTTCACATATAAATGCGAGGAACAATGTATCCTTAAATATGTAGGGAAGGAAACATCTCATCATTGAACCACCATTTTTCCCCGTGAAACTAACCCACTAGTATTTCAAAAGTTTAGAAGGCATATCTTGATCTAACTTGTGAAGTAGTTCAGGTTATGGTCTAATATGGGAAAATTTGGGTAATGCATGCTGATACTGCTCAGAAATTTTGATATTGGATACTAGATTTTATGTGTAAGTACGACAGAAAATTTCTGATCAGAAATGTCCTTTAAACATAAAAATTTCTTCCCTTTTCAGAAGGCAATAAATCTTGTATATATGATCAAAACTTCATAATTTGCCATTATGGAGGTCAAGATGTAGAGAACATTTTGTAGGATAATGGCTCGATTCTGGTATTTGGTATCTGCAGTGTTCGAAAGTTTCAGAGCTTCAGTCGACTGGATAGAGGAGCAGTCGACTGTCCAGAGAGGAGTTTCAAAGACTAAAGATACAGCAGCAGCAGTCGACTGATGAGTCGACTGTCCCGAAGGAACCAGGCGACTGGTAATTGGACCAGTCGACTGTCGGCGGGTTTTGGATCCAGATTCGGCCCAATTCGAAAGGCCCAATAGTTTTCCTATAAATACACCCGTTAGGGTTTTGTAAATTGTAACACCTTATTCGGATTTTGTAGCCGTCATCTCTTGTAAAGGCTTTGTTTGCCCATTGGAGAACATAGTAAAGAAACCCCAACCGCCCCTTGTGGATGTAGGCATCGTTTTGCCGAACCACGTAAATCTTGTGTTCTTGTGTTGCTTGTTTTTCTGTGATTTCTTTCGCTGGTTCTCTCTTTGTTTCCGCGTTGGTTTGATTGTTGGTTTGATTTGTATTCCGCACAACAAGTGGTATCAGAGCCATTGGTTCGACCTAGAGGGAGATGGCGGGTGATGCAGATGCAACCAAGGATGTTGTGGGATCAAGTTCGTCAAGAACAACGATTCACAATGCAAAATTTGAAGTTGAAAAATTTGATGGGACAAACAATTTCGGGATGTGGCAATGTGAGGTGTTGGATGTTCTTGTTCAACAAGAACAAGATGTTGCTTTGGAGGTAGAAAAACCTAAGGATATGTCCGAAGCAGATTGGAAGAAGTTGAATCGAGTTGCGTGTGGGACTATTCGGCTCTTTATTGAGAAGGCTCAGAAGTATGATTTGATGAGGGATACCGTTGCTGCGGTGTTGTGGAAGAAGCTCGAAGACAAATACATGAGGAAAAGTTTGGAGAATCGGCTGTATTTGAAGAAGAGACTTTTTCGCTTCACCTATACGGAAGGTATGTCTATGAACGCTCATATTGAATCATTTAATAAATTATTGGCTGATTTGTTAAATTTGGATGAGCAAATTAAGGATGAGGATAAAGCCCTAATTCTGTTGAATTCATTACCTGAAAGTTATGATCATTTAGCAACTACTTTATTATATGGAAAAGATACTGTGAAATATGAAGATGTTGCAAATGCTTTGTTGAATAATGAAACTAGGAGAAGGGATAAAATGGTTGATAGAGAAACTTCTGAAGCTTTGATTGTAAGGGGCAGGACTGAGACCAGATCTGAGTCCAAATCTGGGAAAAAGGGAAACAAATCTCGTTCCAAATCGAGAGGAGTTTCGAAGGACAGGAAAATACCAGCCAAAGATGAATGTGCTTTCTGTCATGAAAGGGGGCATTGGAAAAAGGATTGTCCAAAGCTACGAAATAAGGGAAATTCGACTGCAAATGTGACTGTTGATAATTTAGAAAGTGGCGAGGATTTTTCTTTTGCACTTGCTTCTAGTCCCTCACTTTATCAAGACATATGGTTTCTTGATACAGCAGCCTCCTATCATATGTCTTGGAAAAGGAGTGGTTTACTTCTTTGGAGTATATGGATGGTGGTGTAGTGTTGATGGGAAATGATGCACCTTGTAAGAAGGTAGGAATCGGGAAGATTGAATTGCTAATGCACGATGGTCTTATTAGGGAGCTTTCAGATGTATGGTATGTTCCAGATTTGAAAAAGAATCTGATTTCACTAGGTGCTTTGGAGGCCAGTGGATTGAAATTTGCTAGTGAAGGTGGCATTCTGAAGGTGACTAGCGGATCACTCGTGGTGATGAAAGGGCAAAGAAAGAGGAACTTGTTTTTCTTGCAGGAAAAGACATATTTGGGTGAGGCTGCCAGTGTAACTGAGAAGCCTAAACAGGTTGTTCCCGACTCTACCAGGTTGTGGCATATGCGACTCGGGCATGCAGGAGAAAAGGCCTTGCAGGGGCTTGTGAAGCAAGGGTTGCTTAAAGATGCTAAAGGGTGCAAGTTGGAATTTTGTGAACATTGTGTTTTGGGTAAGCAAACTAGGGTGAAATTTGGTACAGCTGTACATCAGACAAAGGATATCCTCGATTATGTGCACACAGATGTTTGGGGCCCTACTCAGACACCTTCTATGAGTGGTAGACACTGGTTTGTTACTTTTGTTGATGATTACTCCAGACGAGTTTGGGTATATACCATGAAGCACAAAGATGAAGTTTTGACATTGTTCACAAGTTGGAAGAAGAAAGTTGAAAATCAGACTGGTAGGAAGATTAAGGTTCTGAGGTCAGATAATGGAGGGGAATATAAGAATGATCCGTTTCTGAAATTGTGTGAAGATGAAGGGATCCAGAGGCACTTCACAGTTAGGAAGACTCCACAGCAAAATGGGGTTGCAGAAAGGATGAACAGAACCTTACTTGAGAAGGTGAGATGTATGTTAGCACAGTCTGGATTGAAGAAGACATTTTGGGTAGAAGCTGTTATATATGCAAGCCACATTGTCAACCGTTTACCATCAGCAGCACTTGAAGGCAAAACGCCTATTGAGGTATGGAGTGGTAAACCTGCATCTGATTATAGTTTTTTGCATATATTTGGTTGTCCTGCTTATTTTCATGTAACTGAAACTAAACTTGATGCAAGAGCCAAAAAGGCTATATTTGTTGGTTTTAGTACTGGTGTCAAAGGTTACAGGTTGTGGTGTCCAGAACAGAAGAAGTTAGTAATCAGCAGGGACGTGACTTTTGATGAGACCAGCATGATTAGCTCGGGACAGTCGACTGGTGGTATGGGACAGTCGACTGGTGAGCAGCAGAAGAGTGGGACAGTTCTCCAACAGGTAAGTAGCAGAAGCTCGGGACAGTCGACTGGTGTACAGGAGCAGTCGACTGGTGGTCTAGAACAGCAGAAGAGTGGGAGCTCGGGACAGTCGACTGTTGGCGATAACCAGTCAACTGGTAGGAGAGTTCTCCAACAGGTGGAGTTAGAAAAGTTGTCAGTTGAAAATCCTGTTCCTGTCCAAGATGAAGATGATGTGGTTGATACTGAGAATGATGAAGAAGTTCCTATCCAGCAGGAAGAATCAATTGCAGTAAGAAGGCAAAGAAGAGATATCAAACGACCGTCTCGCTTTACAGATACAGTTGCGTTTGCTCTTCCCATTGTGGATGATGAAGTTCCCTCCAACTTCAAAGAAGCCACTAGAAGTTCAGAAAATGCAGATTGGAAAGTTGCTATGGATGAAGAGATGAACTCTCTTCATAAGAATAAGACTTGGGATCTAGTGCAACTACCAAAGGGGAAGAAAGCAATTGGTTGCAAGTGGGTGTATACGAAGAAAGAAGGTCCAAAAGGCAGTGTTCGGTTGAAGGCTAGACTAGTTGCAAAGGGGTATGCTCAACAGGAAGGTATTGACTATAATGAAGTGTTCTCTCCAGTTGTGAAGCATCCTTCTATTCGGATTTTGTTAGCTTTGGTAGCACAGTTTGATCTTGAATTGACACAGATGAATGTGAAGACTGCGTTCTTACATGGGGATCTAGATGAAGAAATTTATATGTCGCAGCCAGATGGGTTCAAAATTGCTGGGAAGAAAAATTGTGTTTGCAGGTTGAAGAAGTCTCTCTATGGGTTGAAGCAATCTCCAAGGCAGTGGTATTTGAGGTTTGACCAGTTTATGAAGGTGCAGAGATATTCCAGAAGTGAGTTTGATCATTGTGTCTACTTCAGGAAATTGCAGGATGGTTCTTTCATATATCTGTTATTATATGTTGATGACATGTTGATTGCCTCTAAAAATGCTAAGGAGATTCAAAATTTGAAGAGTCAGTTGAGTTCTGAATTCGAGATGAAGGATCTTGGTGAAGCCAAGAAGATACTTGGGATGGAGATAGCTAGAGACAGGGCAAAGGGCACAGTGAGTTTGACACAGAAGCAATATCTTTTGAAGGTGCTGAAACGGTTTGGTATAGATGAGAAGACTAAACCAGTCAGTACACCCTTAGCTCCTCATTTCAGAATTAGTGCTTCTCAGTCTCCAAGTACAGATGAAGAGAGACAGTATATGGCTAATGTACCTTACACTAGTGTGGTTGGAAGCTTGATGTATGCCATGGTTTGTACTCGACCAGACATCTCTCAGGCGGTGAGTATGGTTAGTCGATATATGCATAATCCAGGCAAAGAGCATTGGCAAGCAGCTAAATGGATTTTGAGGTACATAAGTGGCACCACAGATGTGGGTTTGAAATTTGAAAGGGATGACAATATTAGCAGGTTATTGGTTGGATATGTTGATTCTGACTATGCAGGTGATCTAGATAAGAGGCGGTCTACTACAGGCTATTTGTTTACTATGGCTAGGGCACCTATAAGTTGGAGGTCAAATTTGCAGTCCACTGTAGCGTTGTCTACTACGGAGGCTGAATACATGGCGGTTGCTGAGGTCATGAAGGAAGCCATTTGGATACATGGACTTTTGAAGAGCTTGGGAATTCATCAGGAAAAGGTGGAGGTACACTGTGACAGTCAGAGTGCTATTCATTTAGCGAAGAACCAAGTTCATCATTCGAGGACCAAACATATTAATGTTCGTTATCATTTTGTGCGTGATTTGATAAAGGATGGTGATATTCATTTGGTGAAGATTGGAACAGCTGATAATCCTGCTGATATGTTGACCAAAGTCGTTGGGGCAGCCAAGTTCAAGCATTGCATGAACCTGGCTAATATTTTGCATGTTTGATAATTTGGCACGGGCGAGTTGGGATAGTACTTTGCTATTGGTTTGGTTAGTATGTGATATCATACTAAGGTGGAGTTTTTTGGGTTCGTTTGTTACATTTGGTGATGAGCAGTTGTTTTGGAGTATTTGTGGAGATTGCTTGGGCTACTTGGAAGATTTCACCAAGGTGGAGATTGTTGGATACTTGACTTGGAAGATCTCGCCAAGGTGGAGATTGTAGGATAATGGCTCGATTCTGGTATTTGGTATCTGCAGTGTTCGAAAGTTTCAGAGCTTCAGTCGACTGGATAGAGGAGCAGTCGACTGTCCAGAGAGGAGTTTCAAAGACTAAAGATACAGCAGCAGTAGTCGACTGATGAGTCGACTGTCCCGAAGGAACCAGGCGACTGGTAATTGGACCAGTCGACTGTCGGCGGGTTTTGGATCCAGATTCGGCCCAATTCGAAAGGCCCAATAGTTTCCCTATAAATACACCCGTTAGGGTTTTGTAAATTGTAACACCTTATTCGGATTTTGTAGCCGTCATCTCTTGTAAAGGCTTTGTTTGCCCATTGGAGAACATAGTAAAGAAACCCCAACCGCCCCTTGTGGATGTAGGCATCGTTTTGCCGAACCACGTAAATCTTGTGTTCTTGTGTTGCTTGTTTTTCTGTGATTTCTTTCGCTGGTTCTCTCTTTGTTTCCGCGTTGGTTTGATTGTTGGTTTGATTTGTATTCCGCACAACACATTTGTATCAAGAGGTGATTGTCAAAATCGCTTCTAGTTTGTACTGTAGCACCAAATTTGCTCTCTTGACTTTCAAGCGTTAAGATTGAGCAAGTGAATTTTGAATAGTTTAAATGCACATTCATACCAAATTCATTTCATACATCAGAAAATGAAAATGGAACTGAAAATTCATTTCAAACAACACACAGACTTATAACATTAATAAAGAACTATAAAGACTATTCTATCGAATGATAGTGGTTGAAAGCAAAAGAAAATAAGAAATACTGTAAATATAAATGGTACCTTGAGAACTTTAATAGCTCTAGTCCTTGTAGCTATGGGGATCTTTGTCCATCTATCGAATGATAATGGAAGATACTCCGAATTCCGAGCAATCAACCCAATGAACGATGCGAAAGTCACTGCATTTTTCCCTATGGGCTGATGATCCCCATTTATCTCCACTGGTATTTTTTGACCCGCGGGTAGCTTCCATACATCAGCTAACTTCGTCGCTCCCCGGGTCTTTTTTTGGGGGGGTGGCTGGGTGCTCCCCTCACCTACCTCTAAGTGGGTATCCTCCTCATTTAGAGGCTCCTCAACCCTTCTTCTAAGCGTCGTATTCCGTCGCGGCATAATTCACACCTGCTAACAAGAAATATGTATATTTCATCACAAAAATTACAATATGCATTCCATGAATATTAATAAGCATGAGCACAAACACTATTTAGCCTAAGAAAGTTGAAGGGATTCCCCAAAACTGAAAGGAGTATCGTATGTCATTCATAAAAAACCTTTAAAGAAACTAAAGTATGTAGTGCAATTAATTTCTTCTACATTCATCGAACATCATCTACCAATCTAAATTAAAACAAGCAGGCAAGCAATAATTCATTTTCTGGTGTCAACTTGTCAAACTCGTTTTGGTAACACTACAAAGCTAATTATGGCATCGTCACAGCATTGTATGTAGAAACAAGGAACTGAGCCATATTTGTCCTTGGAAAAGGTTGGCACAGTATTTAAATCTTCCGTAGATAATGATGATATAGGCCTCAATAGCATGGTTGCTAAGATTATGTCCTGCATTTACACACGAACAAGAAAGTGTTACAGATTTACATCAGTCTAACCGCCATTTTGCATACTTGTACTACACGGTATATGAATTTGGTTGTCAAGATCGTGCAGTAAATTGACATCTAATTCATATAAATTCAAATATAGGACGAGAATTATGACACTAATGAGAATTGTGTCAATTTACATATAAATATCAGTTACCTCAGGTAGGCAATGTTGGTACAACTTGGATGAAATGAATTGTGCACCAAAACGAAAGGCGGTTATAAATGGTTTGCCGTTGGTCCCTGTTATTGAATCTAACTGTGTGTCCATCAACCCATCTCGCGATCGCTCATTTTCCTCGAAATGCTGCAAAAATCCAAGTATATATAATAAGTTAGAAGTCTAGCACAAACTAGATCTCACATCTTCTCTCTAATTAGGACTTCATGGATGACTTAATTTGCAGGAGTTGATGAAAGGTTCCTATCATTCAATTACTGTTATACGAGTGGCAAGGTAGTCATATTAAGACTAAACCATCATAAATCGTCTCCATCTTTCATTACCGAAGAAAATGTTCCTACATCTGTAAAGTTTGATTCCTATGCTTTTGACCGAAACAGCTAGCAAAGTTGATAAATTTTAAGGCAAACTTAAGTCATTTTACAAATCCACGAGAAATTACATATGGATTCTGATCTTGCAAATATGATTCAGAAATAAACAATGTGTAAGAATTGTAGTTTCAAATACTGAAGATCAAAGATTAAAGATTAAAGATCAAATTAAGAACAAGGAAAGAAAACTAGATAGTAGTATAAGTGTAGGGTATGAATCATGCCCATACTTACCATAAATACCGAAAACTAGCCTTACCCAAATAAATAATATGATAATTTCAGTTATATCTTACCTAGTGCTAGTGGTAACGGAGGTACTTATATCTCCGATTATGAAACAACGAAACAGAGTTCAATTACGACCATAAACCAATTACGACCATCGTCACAGCATTGTATGCTATAAAATTTATTGTTTCCTCCAAACAAACAGATCATTAACCAAAGCTATCTTACAATATTGATCAAGTACATTAACTGTAAAATCAAGATGAGTTCTTATAAGAAGGTTGTCATTGTTGCAGTATTCATCATTTCTGTTATGTGGGCTTTTAGTGGCTTGAAAGCAGTCGGAGCAGCAAGGCTTTTGGAAGCTAATGATGTTCGTGTACGTAAAATAACGACAAAGCTACGCATTGATGCTTCAAATAACCATAAACACAGTGATCAGAAACCATAGCTTGGTCATTGGCACAAAAACAAGAAGCTATAAGACAAAATAGATATAAGTTGGCACATAATAAGACAAAATAGATTTCGAAAACATACAATGCAATCTTCAAATACGTATCAAACGAGACAATAAATTGCAATCTTGTAAACACATAATTAACAAAATTCAAATATGTTTCAAAAGTTATTGTTATTCAATACTATCCAATACATCCCCTGGCTCTCTATATGTGCGTAGCCAATTAGGTTTACTGTTGTCATCTGTTATGTTTACATCAAACCTAGGAAATTCAGCAGCAACAAAAATGTTAGTGACATCTTCGTCCTCATCATCTGATGTCTCTCCCAACTGATATACATCTCTTGGTTGCATAATAAGAGCCACGTAAGATTTAGGCGAAGTTGGATCTTCAACATAGAACACTTGGAGTACTTGAGATGGGAACACAAATGGTTCATGGCTGATGTGTGTGCCAGTATGAATCAAATTTGAAAAGTTTACAATTGTGAAACCTAAAGTATCCTTGTTTTGGGGATAATTTTTATCCATACCAGCCCAGTCTGCGCGAAATAAGACAACTCGAAAATGACCGAAATAGTCTAACTCGATGATATCCGTGAGCACCCCATAATAGTCAACATCTTCATCAACTGGATTTGTGTCATTCTTAGAAGCATAACTTCTTGTCTTTGACGTCACTACAATTCCACTATTCTGGGACTTTAAATAACGTTCACGATCCTTAGTATGAAATCTGAATCCGTTATATATATATCTCTTAAATCTTCTAACCATCTTATGGGGACCTGTAGCAAGAATCTTGATTTCAGGTGATACCAAATCATCATGCAACTTCGGAACCTATCGGATGTGATGATAAACCGTATTAGTAAAATTAAGATTATTATAACAAAAAAAGACAGTACTTGAAAATTTAGAACACTCTTACATAGTCTTTAAGCCACATATGAAATCTTTCATTCATCATCTTGTTTTGGTCATGTGGTCTTAATTTTCTTGTTCTAGAATTCATTTTCATTTCACGGATAAATTCTCTGTAAATATTTAACAGAACGAAATATAATTAAATGTACATTGATCAAATCGAGTTTAATTAAATATAAACCAACCCAATTTTGACTTACTCTTGGAATGGCTCAACTGTTGCATGATGATCTAGCACATATCGATGTGCTTGTTCCCATGTTAAGTTATCTAACTCAACCGCATCAACTTTACCAATGGTATTTCCAGCAGTTTGAAAGAGATAATGTGCCTCACCAAGGTTTGACCCAACTGGGTTTCTCCTTGGTCTAGTAAGACATGTCTCGACACCCTGAAGATATCGGGAACAAAAATTGGAGCACTCTTCCGAGAGATAACCTTCTGCTATTGAGCCTTCTTGTAATACCCCAGATCTTGAGCAAACAGTCGACTGGTACTGGTAGCAGTCGACTGGTAGAGGACAGTCAACTGGTATACCTAACAGTCGACTGCTATTGAGATTTGTGAGAGAATTTGAGAAATATAGTCCCATATCGGGAATTTGCAAAGATAATTTGAGTATAATACTATTAGCCAAGGATCAAGAGTCACCAATCCGGTTAACCACCTTTTGAGAGGCAGCCTGTGGTGGGCAGTTGTACTACATAGTATTTATAATTTGTCTGAGCATTGGGGCGGGGTGTTACAAATGGTATCAGAGCTGACTTTCGACACAGGTGCTGAGAATCATTGATCTCCGGGGTCGGGTATATTCTGCGGTATTGAGAGTCACAGGTAGTGATTGATAGCCGGGTATCCGATCTGCGGTGTTGAGAGTGATTGATCTACATCAGCTAGAAAGGGCGGTCCTACACTAGATGTGTGTCCCGTACTCAGCGAGGACGCTGATTCCTAAGGGGGGTGTATGTAATACTCCAGATCTTGAGCGAACAGTCGACTGGTACTGGTAGCAGTCGACTGGTAGAGGACAGTCGACTGGTATACCTAGCAGTCGACTGCTATTGAGATTTGTGAGAGAATTTGAGAAATATAGTCCCATATCGGGAATTTGCAAAGATAATTTGAGTATAAATACTATTAGCTAAGGATCAAGAGTCACCAATCCGGTTAACCACCTTTTGAGAGGCAGCCTGTGGTGGGCAGTTGTACTACATAGTATTTATAATTTGTCTGAGCATTAGGGCGGGGCGTTACACTTCTGGATGTGATCTATTTTTAATATATCCCTTAAGTCGATAAAGATACCTATACATGTAAATGGTTAGATAAAAAAAGTATGCACATTATCCAAATTCAAGGTATATAATTAACAAATATGAATAACTACCTCTCAATGGGATACATCCACCGATAATGTACCGGCCCACCAAGTCTTGCTTCACCTGCTAGATGAATGACTAGGTGAATCATTATAGTGAAGAACGAAGGGGGAAATATTCTCTCCATTTGACAAAGTACCAAAGCAGCACGTTGCTCCAAGAGGTTAATGTCTTCAACACGTAGAACCCTTGAGCAAAGTCCTTTATAAATGCTACACAAATCCTTGATGACGGCAGTGACTTGGTCACACATTGAGAACCTTAAAGCCACAGGAAGGAGATCCTGCATCAAGATATGGTAGTCGTGTGACTTTAGACCCTGAAGCCTCTTCTTCTTATCATTGACGCACCTTGCTATGTTAGATGAATAGCCATCGGGAACTTTAAGCTCCTGTAAAACTTTGCAGAACGATTCCAACTCCTTTTTAGACATGCAGTACATTGCTGGAGGAAGGCGCACTCTGCCATTCTGTAAATATTCGGGGTGCAACTCGTGTCGTATGTCCAACGCAGCTAAATCAAGACGACACTTAAGATTGTCTTTTGTCTTCCGATCATCTCCCATGATAGTCCCTATACAATTTTCACCAATATTTTTTCAGATATGCATCACATCTAAATTATGGCGCAATAAATTGAATTCCCAGTACGGCAGTGTGAAGAAAATGCTCTTCTTCTTCCAGGACCCTAACTCAACAATGTCATCACATTCATCTTCATCGTTTTTGTCATCCCTTGCCCTTTTCTTGCCCTTTTTTATGGCTTCTACTTCCTTACCATAATTGAAATGATGACCATACAGCCGCCTTAACACATCGGATCCAGACGATATTTTAGGTGAATGTTCCCACTCCTCCATCCCATCAAAAGTTGTAGTTTCCGTCCTGAAATTGTGTGTGTCGGGCAACCATCTTCTATGACCCATGTAGCAGAACTTTTTCCCATTATATAGCCATCGTGAAGTAGTTTTATCAGCACAACAAGGACATGCATTACGCCCTTTGGTGCTATAACCAGATAAATTTGCATACGCAGGAAAATCATTGATTGTCCAAGTCAATGCAACTCGAAGACGGAATGATTTCTTAGTTGTTATATCATATGTTGGAACTGTAGCGCCCCGAATTTCTAATATGAGAACTTAGAAAATACGTGGCACTTTCCCAGCGACCCACTTTAACGTAACAATATACATAGACCAAAAACTCAAGTCATTTAATTCCAAATTCTTATTGCAATAATCTTTAACATTGCAGCGGAAATACAAACACCTTGAATTACAACATTTCTTTACAACACTCCTCTTTTCAAAATTACACAAGGCTCTACTATATCACTCATAATCTCTAAAGATAACCCAAGCATCCAAGCCTCCAAACTCTAAGCAACAACTTGCATCATATGAGGCTAGAGTTGAACCCTAACCCCCAACTAAAGGGGTCAGCCATAAATGGTGTGAGTGATATAAACAACGAACACAAATAAACATAAATTCTCAAACAACATGTACTGAACAAAAATACATAAACTGAACATGTAATGTGAAACAAGAAACGATAGGCCAGTACATGTGTGAAGCCAAGTCGAGAAACAATGCCAACGATCAAATATCCATCAATCAAGTTACTCTCAAAATGGTACAGCTCAACTGTACTGTACAGTCGACTGTTTTACGAACCAGTCGACTGTTCTGAACTAACAGTAATCCTCATATCTCGGAATATGCCCAACTGTCAATAACTAAAGATAACGTAGATCGGATACCCGGTATGCAATCACTAACAGTGACTCTTACACCGCAGAACATACCCATCTACAAAGAACTAAAGAGGGTATAGATCGGATACATACCCGGTATGCAATCACTAACAGTGACTCTTACACCGCGGAACATATCCATCTACAAAAACTAAAGATGGTATATATCGGATACATACCCGGTATGCAATCACTAACAGTGACTCTTACACCGCGGAACATATCCATCTACAAAAACTAAAGATGGTATAGATCGGATACATACCCGGTATGCAATCACTAACAGTGACTCTTACACCGCAGAACATATCCATCTACAAAAACTAAAGATGGTATAGATCGGATACATACCCGGTATGCAATCACTAACAGTGACTCTTACACCGCAGAACATATCCATCTACAAAAACTAAAGACTGAAAGAACACTCAAGATTATGAAAAACTCATCAGAACCAGTCGACTTATTCTGTAGTAAGTCGACTGCCCCGAGAACCAATATCCAAGATTATAACAAGTGCTATAAGTCGGCTTATTAAACCATCAGTCGACTTACCCGAAGCAATTACCGATAATTCTCAAGAAACATTCCAGGTGCTAACAGTCGACTTATAGAAGTCATGGTCGACTGTCCCGAAAAGACTGAACAATTTTTACTCAGTTGGTCAGTCGACTGATAATAGTCCCAGTCGACTGTCCCGAACAATCCTCAAATGACTGAAGATACAATAATAGGGTCGTACCAGTCGACTGATAAGTAGACCAGTCGACTGTCAGCCTACAGTTTTCATAAATTAGGTCTGAATACGAAAAACAAGTCTGGTGTTCTCTAAAGATTCTTTGCTTTGGAAATTAACTTGTATTCAGTTAAAAGTGACATTCTCAAGATGATCCTCATCATGGATACAATACTAAATCCTCATGTTCTCAATTCCTAAATCTCCCAATAGGGTTTCTCAATACTCGGTTCTTTCACCAATAATAACCAAGATCTGTTTTTAAAACCCACCATCCAGATGTTCACGCATCTGATCAAAACCATACTTAAATCTTAACATGATTCGAGCAACAAGGAATTTGTTAAACAAGATCTACTAACATTCATGGATTTTACATGCATATTACGAATAATAACCATGGCATCGATCACATACAAGATACGAAACATCAAACAAATAGCACACAATCGTACACATAACCCAAAACAAGGTTCATATCACTCACCTTTAGAATTGCAAAGATCCAATGGAAAGCCTTCTCCTTGCTAGATCCAAGCCTTCCACTTCAATCACCAAGAAAATAGTAGTATGATAAATCTGGAGTTGTGCAGCGAATGACGGCTGCAAACTCTCTTATATAGGCCGGGAATCAAGTTTTAGGGTTTAGGAATACGTTTGCAAAACAGTCCTTCCAAAATACAATTATATATATATATATATATATATATATATATATATATATATATATATATATATATATATATATCTTCTCTTGGAAATTCATCTAAAATTCATTTAAATTAGGGTTTAAAAGAAAATATAATTCTAAATCTTAACCGATACTGTTCAAAATGTCCAGAATGCCAATTTTGCATTATAGCCCCTAGGAATGTCAATTTTACAAAAAGGTCCTTCTTTTCTTAAAATTTGCAAATAGTACTAATTAATTTCAGAAAAATCTGGAAAAATACTAAATAATTCCAAAATAATAAATAATGATTTTTCATAAGGAAATATTAATTTTTCAAACTTCTCAAAAGTCATTTGCACGTGTTTTGCACGTGTACAAAAGATAAATCTTTTAGAAAATATCAATTAAATCCTCAAAATTCATTTAAATTCATTTTCAAATAATTAAAATAATATTTGAAAATACGGGGTTCTACAGGAACACCCTCCCACAACTGTTTGAGCTCATCTATTAAAGGTTGAAGATAGACATCTATATCATTTCCAGGGCTTTTCGGTCCAGGAACTATTGTTGACAAAATAAATGATGATGGCTTCATACACTTCCAAGGCGGTAGATTATACGGTATCAACACTACAGGTCATATGCTGTATGTACTACTCGTTTGCCGAAATTGGTTAAAACCATCACTGGCTAATCCAAGTCGCACGTTGCGAGTATCTTCAGCAAAATCAGGATATCTTTCATCAAAACTTTTCCATGCAGCAGAATCCGCCGGATGTCTGAGAATTCCATCATTCTTCCGCCCTTCAGCATGCCATCTCATATCAGAAGAAGTCTTAGATGACATAAACAACCGCTGTAGCCTAGGAATCAAAGGAAAGTAGCGCATCTGTTTTGCTGGCTTCTTTTTCCGCCTTGATTTAACTATCTCACTTGCATCTTGTTCTTCATTCGGAACACCTTTCCATTTTGAAGTACCACAAATTTCACATTTCTCCAGACTCTCCTTATCCCCCATAAATAACATACAATCATATCGACATGCAACTATCTTCTCATACCCCAGATCAAAATATTTAAGGAATTGTTTTATTCCATATGCTGAATTTGGGAGAAAAATTTCAGGAAATGCTTCATTCAACAATTTAAGTAACATTGTAAAGGATTTGGCAGACCAACTATTCAAACATTTGATCTGAAATAACCTCACGATGAATGAGAACTTCGAAAATTCGATGCAATCATGATACAAGGGTGTACTAGCATCCTCCAACAACTTACTGAATGCTTCAAATTCTTTGTTAAATTCAGAGTTTTGCCTACCCTCCTCCACTTCACCCTCGTCTCCATCAGTGTGCGAAGTTTCGGTCAGTGCATCATGGACTTGAGTTGTTGAACTATTTGTGTGCATTGGATTGTTGTGAATCCCAAAAGCATCCCGCACTAGATTTTGCATCTCATCGGCAAGACTGTCGTTGTCATTCACTAAGGGTTCATTTTCCTCTTCCAACAAATCTTGTCCAACCGAAACCGATGTGTCACGCTCTCCATGGCAGAACCACAGTGTGTACCCTTGCAGAAAACCATTAATCACCAAATGTGTTTGTACTTCGTTGCATGGAAGCAAATGACAGTTTACGCATCGGCGACATGGACAAAGGATAAAGTTGGGATCACGAGAATGTTTCTTGGCAAAGATAATGAAATCTCTAACACCATCTCGATACTCTTTGCATAACCGTGACTTACTCATCCAACTTTTATCCATTTCAAAAATATCACTCAATCTGAAAATTAAATTTCATAAAAAAATAGCTTTTCAGAAACAGAGAAATTTCATAAAAAATAACTTTGCATTAATTTGACTTCTGACCTATAAGAATCTTCCCTGTGGGTGAGCCTTGTAGTTAGGAAATTGATCAAGGACTTGATTCATATGGTCTACCATATGCATGTTAACAAGGAATAATTAATTTTAGGCAGAATCGAGGCTACTTGGGACTCATGACAGATCTCATAAGTCATTAATCATATTGAGATAGTCACTAATTAACTAATCTGGTCTCTTCTGTTTACCATGCTTGGCATTTGTTGAATAATGAATTAGTGCCTTCATCCTGATTCAAGGGTTTCCTGTAACCCCTGTTTCCCGAAATACATATTTTCTGAATATTTTTCGTATTTTAATTATTTATAAGTTCGTTATTATTTTTAAACTCGACTTGGACCTTCTAATAAAATTCTTTTCGAACCGGAAATTAAATTACTTCGAAAAATAGTATTGTGGTAGGGTAAAAATGGCTTAGGGCCCAACCAGGGCCCAGTACAGCTCTCTCTCAGAAACAGGAAAAACAACAATCTGTCTCGGGTTCGAGCCACTACAGGGTCGGTGCCGAACCTCAAAGTTCACCCCCGCAGAACTGGTCTCCTCGTATCCTACGAGCATCGATGGCCCTCGGCCTCCGACCCACGACAGCCCTCCGGGCCGTCCGCCCATCCTGGTATAGAATGAAGATGACCTGGCACAGCCTAGGCCCTCAGATCCTCCCAGGAGCACAGGAGCCCCATGATCTGCCATGTCGGCTCCAAATACCACCAAGGGCTTTGCCACATCAGCCCTATACCACTCCTAGTACAGCCACGTCAGCCCTAAACCCCCTGGGCCTTCTGCCACATCAGGCCCATGGGCTTTCGGGTTCAGACCCGGCCCCCAAGCGGATCCAAACCCGGTTGGAATTCTCTATGAATACTAGACCCTCACCCACCTTTTCAGGTAATCAATCTTTTCCCACCTAAATTCTCCTAGTTATTGCTACTCTCTCACAGAGACTGACTAGATCGTCGGAGGGTCCGCCACCGGGATAAACCCCGGTGTTTCAGGACCGTCTGCAGGTACACAAGACCTCAGATCCGAACCCCCTGATCCGAGCCGAGACATCCACCTCATTCCGAGCCCGTCGCAGGTACTGCCCGGTCACCCGAGGGTCGTCTGACAAGCAGCATTCTCCTTCAATACAAATCGAGTCCGAACTCACTCCTGGTGCATCCACGCGTCTCCCAGAAACAAACTGCATCAGGTTGGTGCCATCAGCCCTAAACCCGAGCCCGACCATCGAGGGACCTCGACAGCCGAACTCCCTTGGCCTCCAAAGGCAAGGGGGCTGCCTCTTCCATCAACCGACGGGACTCACCCCCGCCGATTGGCAACGTCGAGCCACGAAGATCAAAGCACGGGACTCCCCATCAGGGGTCCCAAAGGAGCGTCTCCCGTCAAGTACAGCCTGACCTACGGGGGATTATCATCAACCGGCAAGTTAGCCGCAACAGGGGAAGGGCCGCTTCCAACACGGCCCCGAACCATCCAAGACCGCCGCCCGATGGACGGAGGCCAGCACTCAGCCACGGTCGATACACCAGCCACGGAGCTCTGGGCATCAACTGGTCCCATACGCTCCTGCTGCAGCAGCAGCGCAGAGGGAACCCCCTCCGCTCGCCGACCCACTGAGGAAGATGTCGAGACACCCAGCATCGTCTTGTAGCGGTGTATCTCCATCTCCTTCTCCACAATAACATCGCGAAGTAACCTCTCAGAAGAGGGCCTCTGCACCGAGGCATTCGACATGGTATATCCAAGTCCGACACCTCCGAGGTCCCGATCCACCATCGCACTCCTCAGCCGGCTCGCCTCCTCACTTAAGGCCTCAGACTTATTCCGATAATAGTTAAAGGCCGCATCAGTGTCACGAGCCCCCTTTCGGTAGCGAACCAATGTGGCCTCCAGGGCCTCAACTTTGCTCCGGAGCCACGCCACGTCGGAACGACGGGGGTCCACCTCGGGAAGGGGAGCCGCAACCTACAAGAAAACCAGCCAACTCAAAACACATAAGTAAGGAGGGTCGGAAACACCCGAGGTCAAAACACTTGGCCGGTCAAAAATCCTTTTTTATAAATTGAGTCGCTTCTTACAAAAATGCGGTGGCCAGTCCGCGGGAGGCAAATACAATCGAGAGAAGGAAAAAGAAAGACGAAAATTATACAACTTATTTTCCCACCTCAGCATCAGCAGGCAGGTCCACAGGGGGGTCGGCAGACGGGTCAAGAACGGGCCCTTCTTCGCTAGGGGTCTTCGGTGTCCCCTCAACCTCCATGTCATACTCGAAGTTGGACAGGTCAAGGGTCAGGTAGAAGTGCCTCACGTGGCTGAGGGCCTTCGCATAACACTCGTCTTGAGCCCTGATCACCAGGAGCTGACCCGTCTCTGTCAGCCCTTCCCTCTCCTTGGCGAATTCCTTCTCCTGAGCTGCCATCTTCTTCGCCCATTCCTCCTTCTCCTTGTCAAAGGCCGTCTTCATCTCCTGCTCCCTCTTATGAGAGCCTTCGAGCTCTATCTTCATCTCCTTCGTCTCCTGCACGGCCTTGTCGGCCCGGTCGCGCTCCCGCTTCAAGGCGGCCTCATAAAGGCCCCTCACGTGGGCCCCCTGCACGGTCGCCTACAGTCACCGAGCACAATTAAGGAAGCCTCCACTACAACGTAATTACAGGGCAAGAGAGGTTGACAGACTTACCAGCACATTGGCCTGTGCAAGGCGAGTATACGCCTCCTCCAGGGTCTCGGTCTTCATCTCCGAACGATCCCGAGGGGTCGCCAACTTACTCGCCACCTCGACGGCCTGCCGCCCTCGGGTCAGGCAGTCTCCCTTGCAGATCAACCAACTCGGCACCCACGGTCGCCGAAGCCTCTCCTCTACCTCCGGATCCACCAGAGGGCCCTTCCCCTTATCGAGATCGGTGACCTTGCCCTGATCCGGGCCGCCCTGAACCGCCACGTCCTTGACCGTCTCCGAGCGAGTTCTTTTGGCCCTCGGCTGAACAGGGGCCTCGGAAACCACCTAGGACGACCCCCTCGCCTTCATCGCCTCCACCTTCTTCTCGGCCTCCTCCTTCTTCATGGCGAGTCTCTTTGCCTTGATCGACTCAGGATCCATATCTGCAAGAAGACCCAGTAAGGACAATGAGCACAGAGGAACAACAAAGTCAAAAGAAAGAAACAACTACATACACAGAACGGCCGGGCTCAGTCCGACGCTCGCCAGGTGGCCCTCGGTCACCTTCGCCCAGTTGATACTGTACGACAGACGGAGGCGCTCAACAAACCCCCACTTCTCGGCCGTCAGGTCCCTCGGCCTCGACATTTTATAGCTCGGCTTGGAGTGGTTCCATCGAGTAGGGATGTTCCAGGGTTCCTCACTCCGAATCACCATATATTTCTTCTTCTAGTCCTTGATGGAGTCCGGATGACCGTGGACGACCTTCCCCTTACTCCGAGGTGAAATGTAGTAAACACCCTCAGCCGACGAGCCAATCATCAGCATCGCTCGGAATACATTCAACCGAAGGGGCACATTCTGCTCCTCGCACATCAGCACGAAGCAAATGATCTGCTTCCAGGAATTCGGCCCGTACTGCATCGGCGCCAAGGACGCCCAGTTCAGCACCTCGCGAACAAACGGACCGGTGCCCTAATCCGGCTTTTGAAAGATATTCGAAAAAAAAAATGGGAACAAAAAAAAAAAGAATTTGTATCTTCGAAACCCATTATTTTATTGTAAACTTTATTATGACCATCCCTCATTGGTTGTCCGCGGATCCCATTATCCTCTTCCCCAGGGATCCCAGATGATGGAACCCTAGGAGAGCCGCCGACTCCAACTATCGTCGGACGACGTCGCGCTCGCCCCTATTACCCTCCATAAGGGAAATTTTCATTCTTTTATTAGTATTAGAAAATGAAATTTGTTGGAATATTCGATTTTCTTGGACGGCGAACAACCAGAGCCTATTACTCACTACATCAAAAAATTTATCGATTCATACAGAAGAAAAGGTTCTCTATTGATTTCCATTTTCCCCGAGGGGATAATGAGAAGTGGCAGCCTCAGGCCGGAGATGAAGGCGTCCACAGGGAAGACGCAATACCAATCCGGCAGGGGGTCGGTCGGTCGAAGAGTAGAGCTCGGCAACATGAGCTCGTAGCTGGACCCTATGTGATACGCCAGCTGCAAAGCCTCCAAGTCACCTGCCTCCAGAACGGTCGGGAGTGCGTCCATTATCACCCTCTTCCGGCTCGGCGACGACGGTTGGACCCCAAACAGCTCCTTATCAGAAAGATCGTCGGGGTACCGGCGGAACGGCTTAGGTCGCACGGGCGACCCTGTCATCAAGTTACGATAAACAGGCGCCTGGCTCGAGCCCCCGGTCCTCGACCCCTTCTTCTTCGGAGCCCTCTTCTTCTTGGCTCGTTCAGGCGAGGGGGTAGATAATCGCCCCAGACCTGTCGGCATGGAACTCGAGCCCACACCCTAACCTCCTATCTGAGCCCCTTCGGCTTCACCCCCTTCGGAGCCACCCTCCTCTTCGGAAGCCAGCCCTAGAATCTGGACTCCGGCAGAACTACCACCCCCCTCCTCAGATTCACTACTCTCCACAACAAAAAGCCTCCGAGACCGCAACGGCTTCACATTATGCACAGACTCCCCCATGGACCTGCCGTTATAGCATCGGGAAAACCAAACAACGGAAGCCCATGCGCCATGCATTTATTAGGCGGCGCCATTAATGCCCCTAGGAAATTGGAACACCTGCACAGATCCCGGAGCGCCTTCAATACTCCGCAAAGACAGCAGGCCGCCCCGCTTTATCCTTCTAAGGCACAGCGGCTCGCCATCACCGTTACCAACCCATAATCCCTCGCCAGCTCGAGGTTCGGACTAGCACCATGGTTCTCTTCTCCGGAAGACACACCGGCTCGCCATCACCCTTACCGACCCATAATCCCTCGCCAGCTCGAGATCCGATCTGGCACCAGGGTACTCTTCTCAGGAAGAAACAACGGCTCACCACCCCCCTTGCCGACACATAATCCCTCGTCATCTCGAGGTTCGGTCTGGCACCAGGGTTCTCTTCTCCGGAAGACACACCGGCTCGCCATCACCCTTACCGACCCATAATCCCTCGCCAGCTCGAGGTCCGGTCTGGCACCAGGGTACTCTTCTCAGGAAGAAACAACGGCTCGCCACACCCCTTTCCGACACATAATCCCTCGTCATCTCGAGGTTCGGTCTGGCACCAGGGTTCTCTTCTCCGGAAGATACACCGGCTCGCCATCACCCTTACCGACCCATAATCCCTCGCCTGCTCGAGGTCCGGTCTGGCACCTGGGTACTCTTCTCAGGAAGAAACAACGGCTCGCCACCCCCCTTGCCGACACATAATCCCTCATCATCTCGAGGTTCGGTCTGGCACCAGGGTTCTCTTCTCCGGAAGACACCACAGCTCGCCATCGCCCTTACCGACCCATAATCCCTCGCCCGCTCGAGGTCCGGTCGAGCACCAGGGTAGTCTTCTCAGGAAGGCTCAACGGCTCGCCATCACCCTCGCTGGCTCGAGGCTCACTCCGACATCAGGGCAACCCCCTCATGAAGGCCCAGCTATTCGCTATCCCATTTCTACAACCATAAACACTCCTCCACGGATAGCTCCCGCACCCCCACAGGAGTGGGGGGCTTGTGTGGTAGGGTAAAAATGGTTTGGGGCCCAACCAGGGCCCAGTACAGCTCTCTCTCAGAAACAGGAAAAACAACAATCTGTCTCGGCTTCGAGCCACTACAGGGTCGGCGCCGAACCTCAAAGTTCACCCCCGCAGAACTGGTCTCCTCGTATCCTACGAGCATCGATGGCCCTCGGCCTCTGACCCACGACAGCCCTCCGGGCCGTCCGCCCATCCTGGTATAGAATGAAGATGACCTGGCACAGCGTAGGCCCTCAGATCCTCCCAGGAGCACAGGAGCCCCATGATCTGCCATGTCGACTCCAAATACCACCAAGGGCTTTGCCACATCAGCCCTATACCACTCCTGGTACAGCCACGTCAGCCCTAAACACCCTGGGCCTTCTGCCACGTCAGGCCCATGGGCTTTCGGGTTCAGACCCGGCCCCCAAGCGGATCCAAACCCGGTTGGAATTCTCTATAAATACTAGACCCTCACCCACCTTTTCAGGTAATCAATCTTTCCCCACCTAAATTTTCCTAGTTATTGCTACTCTCTCACAGAGACTGACTAGATCGTCGGAGGGTCCGCCACCGGGATAAACCCCGGTGTTTCAGGACCGTCTGCAGGTACACAAGACCTCGGATCCGAACCCCCTGATCCGAGCCGAGACATCCACCTCATTCCGAGCCTGTCGCAGGTACCGCTCGGTCACCCGAGGGTCGTCTGACAAGCAGCATTCTCCTTCAATACAAATCGAGTCCGAACTCACACCTGGTGCATCCACGCGTCTCCCAGAAACAAACCGCATCAAGTATATTCCAACTTTATTGTCTATTTTCTAAGTGATTGGCTATTTGTATCTTATTTTATTATTATTTGGGTTTTTTATAAACTCGTTTATTTCAAATCTTATTTGATACGTATACCAAAATTTTTATTATTGTTATTATTACCATTTTATTATTCTTGTTATCAATACTATTATTAATATTCTTACTATTAATATTATTACCCTGGATTAATTTGAAAATCTATTTCAACTGATTAATTGTAGTTGTAGTCATTTCAAATAATTTCCATATTTCAGTACAAATATATTTTATTGTATAATTCTAAGTTTCATTTATTTTTATTTTTTTTTATCTATTCTATTGGATCTTTTCATTCAGATCCAAATAACCCGTTTACTACCCAAAAACAAATACCCATCTCTTATTGGATCCAAATCCATTTAAACTCAAACCCAATAACCCAATCAACCCCCAATCTCTCACTAACAGCCAATTCCTAAGATCCCTCTTAATCACTCCCCACAATCTGTAACTTCCCCTATTATCTCTCTCCCTCTCGTACTCTCTCTCTCCCTCTCCTCCTCTGATTACAAACCCAAACAAAACGAAACCCAAACCAAAACAAAACGAAACAAAACCCAAACTCCTACTCCTTCCTCCATTCCTTCGCTCGAGCCTCTCGTTCGTGCTCAACCACAACAACTCCATCACCTCGCTGCTCCATTTCGCGCGACCAATGCCAGTAACCACCAACCCCTCTCGTCGCTCATCTCCCTGCTCCTCCCCCCGTTCGCACGCCACAACCGAGGCTTTCCCCTTCGTCTTCCTCCCATGCGAGCCCCTCTCTCTCGCCCATCTCAGCGCACAGTCGACGCCAGCCCACACCGCAGCAGCAGTCGTCGACGGCCAACGCCGCCAGTGCACCACCCACCGCCGTGTTGCAGTCCAGGTCGCCGCTTCGCCCTCCTCTGGTTACGATGCCGCAGCGTCGACAACGTCGCCCCGCCAGCCACCGCAACGCCCCCCCGCGCTGCCCAGCCTCCACCAACGAGGCACCCTCTCGACGACAGCCGATGCGCAGCGCCACAGCACCTCCCCCCTGCGCGAGCCAGTGCGCCTCCGACAGTGCGTCCTCTCGACGCGCCGCCCCCTGTTTGCCGTCGACCCTCTCGATGTCGCCCTCGCCACCTCGCGCCGCTGCCGGTGCCGCCGCTGCTCTCGCTCTTGCTCTCGATTTCGACGAAGAAGAGAAGGAAGAAGAAGAAGAACTGTTTGGGCGGGATTGGATCTCAGCCTTTGGATCGCATCAAGATCCGTGCTCTCTTGGTCTGATCAGATCGGTGTTTGGTGTTTGCCCACAGCAGATCCGAAATTCGTGTTCTGTGTTTGGCCCAATCTGGTGTGCGGGAAAGTTTCTATTGGTTAATTTTGGTGTTCCGCGTTCTTGCCGCACCAGATCCCAATCCGCTGTCCCCTATTTTGGATCCGATCGGGTGTGAATCGGGTGTGAAGAATGAATTCCATTGGAAGATTCGGTGTTCTGTGTTCGGCCACACCAAATCCAGATTCGCTGTTTGCTGTTTTGGCTGATCGGGTGTGGAGGATTGTTGCTATCTACTAGCTTTCTTCGCACGGTCTTCGCACGTACTCTTGGGATTGCTCTCCGGGATTCTGATCCCGTTATTCTTTATTAATTATCGAACCGTCTACAAAGTAAAAGGCAAGTCATTTCAATCGAATGTTTTTGTATCATATTCGATAATTATCATTGAATTCCGCAAGTGGATCCTATTTAAAATCGTAACATATTATTGTATCTATCGTTGAGATGCCACGGATTTACACGAGCGAATCCAAGTGGTAGTCTCGACATCGTGCCATCTTTTTGCCTCTAATGTATAGAGATATTCATACGCCGTATAGTTATAGTTATTGATTATAAAAATAGGGATATAGACACATTTCATATCATGACATTAAATGACAATTAGCTATAGTAGATTGTATAAATTAGTTGATTGTTAATGCGATTGCTATTGATAGATTGTTGAAGTGTAATTCTTAGAATGTTGGACATCACCTACATTAATACCATGTTCACATAAGGTTGGTTCGCTGTGATTATGATTAATTAAACTCCAATTTACTATCCTTAATTTTTTTAACCACTTTATTTAGAATGAACATGTAGACTATTCTGAAAATTACGCCAACCTGAACCTTAAGGTGCTGTTTCGACCTATATAACTTAATTAAAATCAGAAACTCCCTGAAAGTGAATCATAGCCCTATCTATCTAGATGTCAATAGACACCAGAACTTTCGAATTCGGACATATACTGTCCCAGTTATGACTCTTTTGCTACAGCTGCGCTGTAATTGCAGATTCGTACACATAACATGTTAGGCTGATGCATTAAGTGAACTATTAATCATATATGGCCAAGATAAATTCCAGATTTGTAGATAACATGTTTAGGATGTTAAAAATTATTTTTACTTATTTTTATAAAATTTATTTACTGCCTTTATAATTAAAATTAGACAACATCTACACCTAGCCAGAAACTAAAACCTATAAAGATCACTTAATTTCACCTAGCTACCGCCGTCGGAATATAGACTTTAAGTATGCGTTGGAACCGGGCGGGAGTCTAGTTTCTAGACCACCTGACGGATCCATAGCTGTTGTCCTGTAGCAACAGGAATACTGATTTTGGTACAACAACCTACTGCTGTCCAGAATTGAGATTCTATGCTTTATAATGTACAATTGTGTTTATAATGTTATATTTAGTGTATTTAATTGTATATAGTATATTGCATGATCTTAGGATTGTTTTGTCACCTTCTCTAGCGTCCCTTATTAATTGCATTATTGTATGATAATTGAGTAAAGAAAGTAAAGCAAGCCGGGGTTAAGGGTTGATTAAGGTAGTTGATGACATAGTGACTGTACTCGAAAGAGGGGCCCGTGTTTTCCTAATTATCGGTCTATCGGTCTATCGGTCTATTGGTTATATCGGTCATCGGTTAATTGCAGATTACTGACTTCAGTATCTCGATTGATTCGATCATCGGTCATTATTGAATAATGTTTCCGAGTACATGAACTATAGAATCTACCACCTTAGTCTAAGCGAAATTGATTGTATGCATCGAACCTGTGGTACGGCACACATGGGACACAGTAGTACGTGCATTAGCTAGGATAAAAGAATGAATAATAGACATAAGACTCTCATCGCATTATCATTGCATATTGTTATCTTTATCGAACAGCGTTATCATTATTATTGCCATTATTGATATTGTTTATCGTTATTGTGATAAGTCATAGTTACTGCATATTACGCTATTATTGTTGTCACTGTTCAACACTATTGACTTCATCGTTTATTGAATTCATTGTTATACTACTATTGCCATTATTTCTCTGTTTCTCCACTTGCACGTCCACGACTTGCTCTAAGGACAAATTATTCTTTCTTTTTAGATGAACAAGTACAGGTGAACAAAGAGAATTTTCAGAAGACATTGGTGAGCAGTTCTTCTACGATTGGAGTAGGAGTTCATCGAGCTATTTGGTAAGTTCTTATATTCCAGATTTGGTTATTGAATTTCATTCTCGTTTATGTGATCATGTTTTCTGCGTGGTTGTGATTAATTTTTCTTATATTGTTGAGTTAAGACTGGTACAGCTTATGAATGATATGAGTTGGCATACTTATATCATTCGTTGGGCCTCAGTTACGTGCCTGTGTTCCCGTATTCCGGGAAGCGGGGCGTGACATTTCCTAACCTCTTCATTTTTAATTGTAAGTTTGTTTCACATCCAAAAGCTTTGAGCTGAAACTCCTACTAGACCCACCAACTTCATAGTTCTTTGATACAAACCATGAATCATGAAATAGTGAACTCCTCCAGAATATCAATCTTAGTTGTTGCTCTATATTAACTTGCAAGATTTTTCCTATTAATCCTCACTTGGTCTAAACATTAATTTATCTATCACTTGGTCTTAAAGTTGCATTCTACATAAAATTTCTATCTCTATCCTTTATCAGACCCTAAATGGTATAGTGGGATAAACTGTCAATTTGAATTGTTACTTTCAGTTCTACCAATAAAGATGAAACATAAATCACATTGCATTATTCGAAAGGAAATATCAAAATAGTGATACTTAATCACTACCTCTACCAAATCAATCTTGTGCACTAATTAGTGTGTAGTCTTTTTTCTTTTTTTTGAAGAAAATGTGGAGTATCGCCACCCTGTTTCATTAATAAGAATTAGTGTGTAGTTTTGGCGATATCAAAATGCATTTGAAATTATGCCACATTGGTTACCCTGCAAAATTAATGACATTAGAACCCACATGATTGAACCACATCTATCAGTAACTTAGTATACCAGATTAGTTAATTAGTGACATCGCATTGTCATGTCAAACACTAGTAGCAAAAACTGAACATGCAAGAGACAAGAAAATAATAGATCCATAATGAAAATTAGCAAAAACTGAATGCTTTGATTATATCTTATGGATCCATAATGAAAATAAGCCCTATTAGTTGTCAGACAAGTGACTAAGGTAATTACACAAGCCTTCAACCTTGTCTATAATAGCATAATGTGGTATATAAATTTTACAGATGTACTAGATGTCTTTACACATAGAATACACAGCACTACAGTTTACTCATGAACAACTTCTCATGAACAACTTCTTATGAACTTCTCATGAACAACTTCTCATGAACTTGTGAACTTAAGCATCTTATTCATTCGCATTCATTCGCATCTTATTCAAATTATTCAAACAATTGTCAAAATTTTGAACCATACTCAGTGTAAGAAAGTCACCTTATAAACAAACCCAACGGCGGCGACGAGATCCAACGGCGACGACGAGATCCAACGGCGACGAAATCCAACGGCGACGAAATCAAACGGCGACGAAATCAAAGATTAGGTTTCGGAGAGATAGGGTTTTCGTAGAGATTGGAGATTGGAGAGATAGGGTTTTCAGAGAGATTGGAGATTGGAGATTGGAGATAGGGTTTTCGGAGAGATTGGAGATTGGCGCGGGTGATTGGCGCGGGAGATTGGAGATTGGAGATTGGAGATAGGGTTTTCGGAAAGATAGGGTTTTCGGAGAGATTGGAGATTGGAGATTGGAGATAGGAGAGATTGGAGATCGGGGAGTTTGGAGAAGTAGGGCGCGAGAGTTTGGAGAAGTAGGGCACGAGAGTTTAGGGCGAGTGAAAAAAGAGAGAGGGAAGTGGGGAATTTAGTGCGCGGATGAGGGGGGTTATGGCCGGCGTTCCCAGCGCCGGGGATTTGTGTATTCCCCGGCGCAACTTAATAAACGCCGGGGAATCTCCCGGTGAAATATACCAAACGCCGGGGAATTTACGCCAGATATTCCCCATTCTTTTGTAGTGTGTGATCTGGTTAGGATGAGTTCTAAAATCTTAATAGGTCCAAGCATTATTATGTAGTGTTGACTCCGATCACCAACCCTTTGATGACTTACCTATATGAGAGGTCGTGAAGGCCGCGACTATAGGACGAGGCGATCCCAGACAACTCTCATGAATATGGAAAAAGTGCGCATGGCCATTCAAAAGCTCCACTCGATAGACTCAAGAACCTCTAGTATACTATGTGTGCTATTTTCTGAATCTGATTCAAGAAGTCTGATTCAAGGCATAGTCCATCAAGCACTTCTTCAGACAAAGACAATAGTCACTACGTGAGATTCAAGGCTGTAGTCCATCTCATTTATGCATAGTATACTCTTGGCCAGAACTTCTACATCATTATTCTTTTATCTCTGTCTTCGGATCTTGGTTTTGGGGAGGGATTGTTGGCTATTTTGGTCAAAACCAACCTCCTCATTGTTTGCTTTTAGTCCCACATCGGTAATAGGACTAGCCATATGAGTGTTTATATTACAACCCCTCCTTTACTCTATTGAAGACTTGTGTGGTGTGGGGAACCCGTGGGCCACACGCGCGCGCCGCCGCCGCCGCCCGGTTCGGTTCAGTTCGGTTCGGCGCGCGTAATGGGCACGGGTGTGCGCCCGCACCTGCGGACACGAATGCCGATCCGATTTGCTCTTCGGGTTCGGGTTGAGGCCTAAAAAATTCTTTTGCTATTTGTTTTTTATCCTTTGACTATTTCCTCCAAAACGTTGGATTAGTTATTCAGATCCGAAAATCCTCCCACCTTCTCTCCACACGTTCACAGATTCTCTGCCTATATATTTCTATCTTCTTATCCCTTTACAACAACTGAAAAAATATTTTCCCTCAATACCCTTCCTCTTCTCTGTCGCTTCCAATAATTTGTTTTCTCTTCCGTTCTGGGCAAGGACAAAGTTCGGGTCGATCTCTCGACGTTGTGTGCGACAGCGAGACGCCGGTGATACCAGGGGTTTTACCACTAGGAGCATCTGAGAAGCATCTGCACATAAGATCTCGGATCAACTCTTAGGGCAGTGCGTTCCGCACGACTTTCTCATAGGTCGGTAACTTTGTTTTAATTTACTTTGTTTATTGTTTCTATTTGCTGAAAATCAGAGATTCGAGGAAAGTTTTTATAACAAGAAATGCATGCATCTCAATGTCCTCAACCAAATTCATGAGAACAAAAATAGCTAATTCGGGGAACTGTGTAGACCTTCAATGCCATTCTATTATAGCAAAATAAACCTTCTGCGCATTACCTATCTCAGAAGCTCATCCATCAAGCCTAAATGATCATGCATATTATGATGTTCCATGTTTCCATCACTAACCAAACCTGATTGCTTAATTTCCTCCACAATTAACAACTTGATCTAGCCTATTCATGTGTTTTTCGGATCACAAAATAATTCGAAATTTTCTTAACATGAAATAAACAGTTCACTCTAATAAAACAAAAACAGAGTACACTTCAACAAACTAGAACCAGAAATCATAATTCCTTAGTCTTCCTGATTCTAAGCTGCTAACAATCAGAAAAAATATTAAATAAATAATTTTAAAAGACTAAAATTTCACAGTCCCAGCTAATGAGTAAAATGATAAATTATTTAGAGCATAGTCTTTTGCCACCAAATATGCATAATATGAATATTTGGCGCAAAACGGAGCTGCAGTCGTTTGCCAAATATGCATTGTGGTAGGGTAAAAATGGCTTGGGGGCCCAACCAGGGCCCAGTACAGCTCTCATGGCTTGGGGCCCAACCAGGGCCCAGTACAGCTCTCACTCAGAAACAGGAAAAACAACAATCTGTCTCGGCTTCGAGCCACTACAGGGTCGGCGCTGAACCTCAAAGTTCACCCCCGCAGAACTGGTCTCCTCGTATCCGACGAGCATCGATGGCCCTCGGCCTCCGACCCACGACAGCCCTCCGGGCCGTCCGCCCATCCTCGTGTAGAACGAAGATGACCTGGCACAGCCTAGGTCCTCAGATCCTCCCAGGAGCACAGGAGCCCCATGATCTGCCCTGTCAGCCCCAAATACCACCAAGGGTTTTGCCACATCAGCCCTATACCACCCCTGGTATTGCCACGTCAGCCCTAAACCCCCTGGGCCTTCTGCCACGTCAAGCCCATGGGCTTTCGGGTTCAAACCCGGCCCCCAAGCGGATCCAAACCCGGTTGGAATTCTCTATAAATACTAGACCCTCACCCACCTTTTCAGGTAATCAATCTTTTGCCACTTAAATTCACCTAGTTATTGCTACTCTCTCACAGAGACTGACTAGATCGTCGGAGAGTCCGCCGCCGGGATAAACCCCGGTGTTTCAGGACCGTCTGCAGGTACACAAGACCTCGGATCCGAACCCCCTGATCCGAGCCGAGACATCCACCTCATTCCGAGCCCGTCGCAAGTACCGCCCGGTCAATCGAGGGTCGTCTGACAAGCAGCATTCTCCTTCAATACAAATCGAGTCCGAACTCACACCTGGTGCATCCATATGTCTCCCAGAAACAAACCGCATCAGGTTGGTGCCGTCTGTGGGAACACTGCTTCAGAAGCCGACCCGAGCCCGACCGTCAAGGGACCTCGACAACCGAACTCTCATGGCCTCCAAGGGCAAGGGGGCTGCGTCCTCCGTCAACCAACGGGACTCGCCCCCACCAACTGCTAACGCCGGGCCACGCGTTTCCAAACACGGGGCTCCCCATCAGGGGTCCCAAAGGAGCCTCACCCGTCGAGTCCAGCCTGACCTACGAGGGATCATCGTCAACCGACGGGTTAGCCGCAGCAGGGGAAGGGCCGCTTCCAACCCGGCCCCGAACCATCCAGAACCGCCGCCCGAGGGACGGAGGCCAGCGCTCAGCCGCATCGGAAGGCAACCTTCAGATCGACCCAACAGGGTCGAGGGAGCCCCCGTCACTCACAAAGAGTTCCAGGACTTCCGAAGGGAAATTCTTGGGGCTCTCCGACGGGCCCCCAGGGAGGAAGCCCTCCATTCCCAAACCGGGTCGGACGCCGAGACCAGCGTGTCCCGCCCGTCAACATTCCAACCAGAAGACGACGGCGTACTCCTAAGGCGCCTCCAAGAAATGGAGGATCGCCTCGATCACATAGGAGACGGCGACCAACGAACGGCTCAGGGGTACAGACCTGTCCGTCCTCCCTTCTCCGCCCCCATCCTCCAAGCGGAAATACCCAGGAATTTCCGACCACCTCAATTCGAGACCTACGACGGCGACGGAGATCCTGCTGATCACATGGAAGGTTTCAAAACCCTCATGATGATTCACAACGCCTCGGATCCCCTGCTGTGCCGAGCCTTCCCTACCACCCTTCGGGGTCCGGCTCGTGAATGGTTCTCGAAGCTCACCCCCGGCTCCATCTACTCCTTCGACCAACTGGAGGGCAATTTCCTTGCCCACTTTGTCACAAGCCAGAAGGCCGAAAGGACCAGCGCCTCTTTACTTGGGCTCAGACAAATAGAAGGGGAGTCACTCAGAGTGTTCGTCCGGAGGTTTACCGCCGAGGCCAGGTCTGTCTCCTCCCTTGATCCAGGCGTCGCCTCCGCGGCATTTCGGCACAACGTCCGTCATGGACAGCTGAAGGCTTCTCTGGCGAAGAAACCCCCCGTCGACTTTCCCGACCTCCTCAATAGGGTCGAGAAGTACATTAGGGCAGAAGAGGCCCTTAACCCCGAAGACGCCAGGGAGGCCACCGGGAAGGGAAAGCGGAAGACCGAAGAGGTCGAGCCGTCAAAGAAGGCTCCGAGGGATGCGGGGGCCATGAAGAAGGTCCCACCGGTCCCCCGCTTCGAGAGGTACACTCCCTTGACACATAACGTATCCGCCATCCTCTTAGAAATTGAAGACAAGGGCATCGTCCGGCTACCTCCCCGACCTAACAACAGCAAGAATCGAGATCAGCGCTTCTACTGCCGCTTCCACCGAGATCATGGGCACGAAACCGACCAATGCCGGGCCCTGAAAGACGAAATTGAGGAACTCATCTCAAGAGGGTACCTGATATGGCTAAAAATGGGGTTAAATCGGAGCCGTCCAGATTGGGCACGAATCTTGACGCTCGGGGGTAAAAAGGTAATTTCACATCCAAGTGGATCCAAGGCGGGTACTGAATCTTCTTCTCACAGATCCAATAACCCGCGAACGGATCCGCACCTGTTGGGTTCGGGTCCCAACCCAAGGCGAACCCAAATCAACAAGGGGCAAATCAGGATCCCTGATTTAGCCAAATCAACAGCCCCAATTTGCTCCCACCGGGAATCATGGGCTAATTTCCCAAAACAGAATGGGAGGATTTTCCTCCTTGCTGTTAAGCAGGAAATCAGGCCTCTAACCGTTCCAAAGGCGACTATAAATATCACCCCTCTGCCACCATGACCAGGTTAATCACTTTTTCACCACTTAAGCTCTTTCTTAGTCTTTTTCTGATTACTGACAAGAGCGTCGGAGGGTGCGTCGCCGGAATCAACCCCGGTGTTTCGCACTTCCTTGCAGGTTGCGCCAGGAGCAAGAAGGCCTAGTCAACTGTTCAGGTGTTTCTCGGACTCACAAATTCTATCTGTTTACCCCCACACCAAAATCAGCGGTAACAGATTGGTGCCGTCTGTGGGAAACACCACACGAACAACCTCAGCTTCTTCTTCCTCATCTTCTACCGCCATGCCTCCGAATAAGAACAGATCTAGAAGGTCCAACCGGGTGGCCAACCCCGCCGACCCTACGGAGGATGCCCCTGTCAATCCTATTCCCCAGTCTGGGCTTCCTCCGCCGGCCCAGCAGGTCCAGCCTCCTCATCCCCAGCAACAACCCAATAATGGCCCTTCCGGTCTTAACGGTCGGAAGCAGAAGCAGCCCCTCCAGCAGGACCGTGTCTCGGTTCATGACGGGACCTCGGATTCAATAGCTTCACATAATCCCGACCTCCGCTTCACGCTCTTGAACCGCCAGAAGGACGACGACCTCCGCACCCACCTTGACGAGAGGCGGGCCCGAGAGGGAGCCTCCCGCCAGCGTCAGGGTGAGCGGTCCCCTCGTCGCCGAGATGGAAGGAGGTCTCCGGACCGCAGAGGCCGAGCGGCATCTCCCGAGCGTCGAAGGAGGAGGCCGCATTCCCCCAGGGATCGGCGTCATCCGAGGGACCGTGAAGCACCCATAACCCGTGCCGAGTTCCTCCAATTTCAGGAGACTGTACTCCAGGCCCTGAATACCCGTCCGAACCCTCAGAACGCCCAGAGGGTCCCAACACCCCCTCGGGTTCCCAGTCCTCGCCGCCGATCCTGAAGTCCTATCCCGTCTCCCAGCCGCCAGCAGCAGCAGTACGGTCCTCGCCGCTCCCAGGACTATCGGCGCCGTAGTCCGCGCTCCCCTTCTTATGAAGAAGAGTCCGGGGGATCGTACGATTATCAGCGGAGGGACGATGCCCTCTTCCGACGTATTCACGAGGTAGAGAGGCGCATCGGCCGCATGGACAGAGAAGAGGAGTCCAGAGCAGGGACTGTTCGGCCGAGCAGACCCCCCTTCTCTCGGACAATCATGGAGGCTCGCATACCGAGGGGTTTCAAACCTCCGCAGTTTGAAACGTACTCAGGCGAGTCCGACCCAGTGGATCACGTCGAGAGTTTTAAGACTCTGATGCTAATCCACCAAGTCTCCGACGCCATACTCTGCAGAACCTTCCCTGCCACCCTCAGGGGTTCGGCTCGGGAATGGTATTCCAGACTCGCCCCCTCCTCCATCTTCTCATTCGAGCAGTTTGAAACACTGTTCATAACTCACTTCGTGAGTAGCCGGCGAGCCGAGAAGACAAGCCTCTCCCTTCTAAACCTGCGACAGGAAAGGGGAGAGAAGCTGCGGGACTATGTAAAGAGGTTCACCGCAGAAGTCAGGTCGATCGCCTCCCTAGACCAATCAGTGGCGACTGTGGCATTCCAGTCGAACGTCCTGAACTCCAACCTCCGCTCGTCCTTGGCAAAGAAGCCCCCTACCAACTTCGCCGACCTCCTTCTGAGGTGCGAGAAGTACTTCCAAGCCGAGGAAGCCGAGTCCCTCCCGAACTTCGGGGGGCCCTCCTCCGGCTCGAAGAGGAAAGCTACGGAGGAAGAAGGGTCCAAGAAGGCGCTGAAGGACAGCGGTGGTCAGCGCCGTCCTCCCCCCAGGTTCGAGAAGTTCACTCCCCTCACCACCAACGTCTCTACCATCTTAATGGAAGTGGAGAAGGAGGGAGTCATCCCTCCAGCGCCGAGAATGCACACCCCGGCAAAGAGGAGGAACAAAGATAAATATTGTCGTTACCATCGAGACCATGGCCACGACACGAACGACTGCCGAGCATTGAGAGAAGAGATTGAGGCCCTCATCCGAAGGGGCCAGTTGGCCAAGTTCGTGAAGACCAACGACCGGGCGGATCGCAGCTCAACTCCGCCTCGGGGGGCTAACAAGCGCTCCGAGCGGCGCGAGGAGACACCCGAGTTTGGGGAAGAGCGGGTCCTGCACCTAATCCACGGAGGCCCCATGGGAGGCTCCTCTAATTCCTCCCGGAAGGCCTTCGTCCGGGAGGTCAACTCCGTTCATAGTGCCCCTCCTCCCAAAGGCCTCGGCATTCCCGTGTCTTTCTCTGATGAAGACCTCGAAGGGGTCCGAACTCCCCACTGTGACGCCCTCGTCATCGACCTCCGCATGGCCAACTTTAGGGTGCAGAGGATCTTAGTTGACAACGGGAGTTCGGTTAATATCCTCTTCCTCTCGGCCTTCCGATGTCTGCAGCTATCCCGAGACCGTCTAAAGCCGGCCGGCTACACGCTCCACGGGTTCACAGGGGTCCCGGTCACCTCGAAGGGGTGATAACCCTGGACGTGACTGCGGGAAGCACCCCTACTACCCGGACCGAGCCGATGGACTTCATGGTCGTCGACGTCCCGGCCGCGTATAATGTCATCCTAGGCCGACCCGGCCTAGCTGCTCTGGAGGCTGTCCCCTCGGCATACCACCTCAAAATGAAATTCCCAACTCGCTCGGGAGTAGGGGAAGTCAGGGGAAGCCAAGAAACAGCCCGGAAGTGCTACATGACTTCCACTGGGGGACCAGTGCTCTCGCTCGAGACACTAGAGATCCCCGAGCCGAAAGCTCGCCCAACGTCCGAGCCGGCGGACGAGCTAGAAGAAGTGCTCTTCTCGGATGAGGACCCGAGCCGGAAGTTCCTCATCAGCAAGTCCTTGCCGATCGCTCTGTGCTCGGACCTGATCAAATGCATCCGAGGTAACCGAGACTTGTTCGCATGGTCGGCCGTGGACATGCCCGGCATCTCCGAGGAGCTGCTCGTCCATCGCCTAAGTGTCGAGCCGGGGTGCAAACCGGTTCAGCAGAAGAGGCGAAAGTTCGCTCCCGAGCGACAGCAGGCAATCAAGGAGGAGGTCGATAAGCTGCTAACGGCCAAGTTCATACAGGAGGTGAATTACCCCGAGTGGCTGTCGAATGTGGTGATGGTCAAGAAGTCTAATGGCTCGTGGAGAATATGCATTGACTTCACCGACCAGAACAAGGCGTGTCCGAAGGACCCATTCCCTCTCCCGAACATTGACACCCTTATTGACGCCACCTCGGGCCATGAGCTCCTCAGCTTCATGGACGCCTTCTCGGGCTATAATCAGATTCGAATGTTCCCTCCGGACATTCCAAAGACGTCCTTCGTCACCGACCAAGGCCTCTACTGCTATAGGGTCATGTCCTTCGGCTTGAAGAACGCGGGCGCCACCTACCAGCGCCTCGTCAACAAGGTCTTCCAGAGCCAGATAGGCCGGAACATGGAGGTGTATGTTGACGACATGCTCGTCAAGAGCATCCACGGCACCGATCATGTGGCCGACCTCCAGGAGGCCTTCGGCGTGCTAAGAAGGCACAGCATGCGCCTGAACCCGAACAAGTGCGCGTTCGGGGTCTCTTCGGGAAAGTTCCTCGGCTTCATGGTAAGCCAACGAGGAATCGAGGCTAATCCCGAGAAGATTAAGGCCATATTAGACATGGCTCCGCCTCGGAACATCAAGGAGGTGCAAAAGCTCACTGGTCGGCTCGCCGCTATCGGTCGGTTTCTCTCGAAGTCAGGGGAAAAATGCCTCCCCTTCTTCAAAGCACTTAGGGGGGCTAAGGGTTTCGAATGGAGCCAACCACAACAGGAATCATTCGACCAACTGAAGGCCTATTTGGTGAACCCCCCTCTGCTCAGTAAACCGATCCCGAGCGAACCCCTCTTCATCTACTTGGCGGCTTCCGAGCAGACCCTAAGTGCTGTCTTGGTAAGGGAGGAGGACCGGACCCAAAGGCCAATCTATTATGTGAGCAAAGTGCTTCGGGACGCCGAGCTTCGTTATCCGAGGATAGAGAAGATAGCCTACGCTCTCATCATAGCAGCGCGAAAACTTCGGCCCTACTTTCAATCTCACTCAGTCGTCGTACTCACCGACCAACCCCTCAAGCAGATTCTCTACAAGCCTGAGACCTCGGGTCGGCTGATGAAGTGGTCCATAGAGCTGAGTCAGCATGACATCTCTTACCAGCCTCGGACCGCAATTAAGGCTCAGGCCCTCGCCGATTTCATCGTGGAGTCCACTATCCCCGAGGTCGGCCACGTCCCGAATGGGCCCCCCATTTGGACAGTCTTCGTGGACGGATCCTCTTGCAATGAAGGAAGCGGTGCCGGCATCATCCTGAACGGCCCTGACAGCTTCGTCCTCCAGTATGCGATTCGCATGAACTTCAAGGCCTCGAACAACGAGGCGGAGTACGAGGCTCTTATAGCCGGTCTCGGACTCGCACGAAGTGCTGGGGCGCACCGCCTCCGGATTCACAGTGATTCCCAACTTGTCACGCCCCGCTTTCCAAAAATATGGAATACGAGCACGTGACGAAGCCCAGCGAATAATTTTTACATCATCCATAAGCTGTAGGATCGACCCAGCATCATAACAAGAATATACAAGAGAAATATATATAACCAAGCATGCATGAATAATTTATAAAGCAACAGAAAACAGTTTAAACAAGTAATAATATTCAAATAGTTCCCATATCTGGATCAAGTGTAAACTCGAAAACAAGTCTTATACGGCAGGAGAAATAAATAGCTTAAGAAAAACAATTATTTAAACAGGTCCTTGCTCCAAGCAAAACCTGAAATGTCTGATCGCCAAATTCCAGCAGGTAGCTCGTCTCCAAAGTCTGTTTAATAAATATAAACAGGGAAACAAAGGGGAAACAAGAGAAAATGCCCTTAGTGCAAGCTATGGCCACAAATAGTGAAAACAAGTACAAGTATGGGGAACAGGAATTGGTATCCAAAATGTAACAGAGTTATAAGAAGTAGTGGACAAATTCAAGGACTAGCTAGCAAGAGGGAACATCTTAATAACTAGGTTGGATAACAAATGCAACGGGTAAAACATATGACATGTGAACCTTTAGGGGGTAACTAACATCAAGTATCATGTTTCATGTGTCAGGTTTCACGCATCAAGTTTCATATTTCAAGTTACAGGTGTCATGTTCAAGTTTCATGTATCAGATATCAGGTAACCAGGTAATCAGGTAACAGGATAATCAGGTATCAGGTATTAAGTTCAAGTCTTGTGTGATTATTACTATCTAGGTAGCACGACATGCATCCATCATTTTACTACATGGTTGCTACAGTCAAATCAATTGCGTTTAGACCTAGTAATGGAGTCTATAGGGCGGTATACTCAGGTTTCAGGTATCAAGTATCAGGTATCAGGCAGGCACGGTTCATGAATACGAATTTAAATAACAGGTTCACGAAACGAGTTCGTGAATACTAACAGGTTCAAGGACCATACAGTGGGTCCATGAATACAACAGGTTCATGAGTCAAGTAACTGACTCCATGAATACATCACGTGCAACAGGTTCATGAGCCAAGTAACTGACTCCATGAATACATCACATGCAACAGGTTCATGAACCGAGTACTGGGAAACACGGGCCCCCTTCTGAGTACACTTATCTATATTGTCCATTCTATAGTCTTTCCCTTAACCCCGGCTTATTACATTTGTTCAGGCAGAATTTGTATATTTGTATTTATGCATATGAAATAGAGTTGAAATAATGTAGATTGATTCTAAGAAAAATTTGGGATGTCCTATATGGTGTCCAGCAACTACATATAAAATTTGGAGTCAAACGCTCGCTGTTTACACATCTAAATTAATTGCAAAGTAAATATATACAGCAGTTTTGCAAATCTGCATCTACTGACACAGCTGCAGTATAACTGCCATAACTCCTAGACCGTAACTCCAAATTCGATCATTTTGGAGTCTATCGATATCTACACATCCGGATCTACAATTTCTATTCAGGGCTCAGGCCCAGATTCAAATGATAAAAGGGTCGAAACCGCAAAAGAATATTCAGACAGCAACACGTGGAATTAACCTGCTAGTGTAGATTTCATGGAAAAATATTATTTGGTGTCTAGGTCATTATGTGGCATAAATACATGATAATGGAGGTCAAAACAGCAAATAATAAATGTTTTTCAAGTCATAATAGTCGGAAGTTCGTCAAAATAATAATTATATATGTGTCTACAAATTTAGGGCTCCTTAATTCATATGTCTATGTTTTCATGTGTCCAAGGTTAAAAGAGTCCAATGATTATAAATTAAATACAAGGAAATTTTGTGACTCTTAGATTTGTCAATTTGGAGGTTCAAGATTGATCTACAATGATATTTCAAAGAGGAGTCACAATCTAACTATTTGCAGTATTTTAAGGGTGCTTGTACTAGAACAATAAAATGTACAAGGATACTTGCCTTAATTTGACGATGTCTAGATCCACTAGTTGAAGGAATCTGGGTAGAAAAATCCTGGAAGAAGTCCTCAAAAAGCGCGCACAAAAAACTACCGAAGATCGAGTTTTCCCCACGCCGGATCCCAGCCCAAACAGCAAACAGCGAATGGATTAGCTGCGCCCAGAACACCAAACAGCGAGCGCAGCCAATGGAAGAGCTCCTCCGCAGCGGATCTGATCCAAACAGGGAACAGCGGATCTCGGATCGCCTGTGGGTGAAACACCGAACAGCGATCTCACTGGCTCGATCGCACGGATCTTGAAGCGATCGAACGCCTGAGATTCGATCCCGCCCAATCCTCCTTCTTCTTCGTTCTCTTCGTCGACGATCCGAGAACGGGAGAGAGATTGAGTGCGGCGACGGCGCGGCGATGGCTTCGACGGTGACGAGGAGGACGACGACGGCGGAGGCAATGGTGTGACGTCGAGAAGCGACGGCGCGCGGCGATGGAAGGCGCGGCGGTGGGCTCTGTTTCTTGGGTTCGAACAGGGGAGGAGCGGAGAAGAAGTCTGTGGTGGTTCGGGGGTGTTGGTGGTTGCTGATGGCGGAGGTCGAAGGATGGGGACGACGACGGGAGTGGCTAGAGGTGGTCGGAGGGCGAGATGAAGGTAGGGAGTCGATGGGTTATGGTGGTCGAAAAAAAATGGCGAATTGGGTTTCGAAAGTTGGGTTCGATGGTGAAGACGACTGTGGATGGGTGATCTGAGACCGGGATGGTGGGGCGGTGGGGGTGCGAGGGCAATGGGGACGATCGGAGTGGGTTTTGGTCGTGGACGAAAAAAAACAGGGAATGGCGGAAGGTTGAAGGTGGATTGGGTTCAGGTGTTTGGGTTCGATGGATGGAGGCGACGGAGTGTAGAGGTGGTGGTGCTGTGGGGTCGACGAGGATGACGGAGTGGGAGCGGTTGGGCGATGGTGATCGGAGGCGAAGGTGATAGGCGAGGTGATCGGGTATGGTTTGTTGGCGAAAACGATGGAGAAGGAAAGCGGTGAAGGAGAAGAGAGCGGCTGCGAAATTTAGAGGTTAAAACAGTATTAGGGTTTGATTAGGGTTAGATTTTATTAGGGTTTAAATAGGATGGGTTACGGGTTTGGGTGAGAAAACGGGTTTGGTTGTGGTTTTTAACGGGTTTAAGGGTTTTGGGTATTAAAATGGGTATTAAAAACCAATAAGAAAAATATACAATTAGAGACAAATGAATAATAGATCAATAATAATATAGTAGCAAAAAAGTAAATTAATTTGTGTGCATCAAATTAATACCCAAATACTGCTAAGTAAAATAAAATAAATTTTCGATTCATCAATCAAATATAATATCAATATTAATAACATCAATAATAATTTTGATATATACCTATCAAAAATGAGATTTGAGATAAACAAGTTTAATAAAATCCAAATAGAAATAAAATAAGATACAAATAGTCGATCACTTAGAAAATAATCATTAAAGTTAGAATATACTACTATTCGAAGAAAATACAACTTCCGATTCGAAAAGATTTTTTTTTTTTTTAAATGGAAGGCTCAATTCGAGTTTAAAATAATACTGAATTTATAATAAGTCAAAATACGAAAAAAAATTCAGAAAATACGTATTTAGGGAAACAGGGGTTACACAACTGGTCGTAAACCAGGTCTTGGGCGAATATGAGGCCCGGGACGAGCGAATGGCGAAGTACCTCGCCAAGGTCCGGGATCTCATGGGCCGGTTCGAAGAAGCCATCATCCAACGGGTCCCTCGGGAGGAGAACTCACAGGCCGATGCCCTTTCCAAGTTGGCCTCGTCCTCCCTACAAGGTCTTGAACAGACCGTACTGATTGAGGTCCTCACTAAGCCGAGCATCGAAGACGAGACACCTGGCTCGGTGGAGTCATTGCCGGTCATGCTGCAGGACAACTGGATGAAGCCACTGGTGGAATTCTTAAGGGACGGAGTTCTGCCTTCGGATCCCAAAGAAGCTCGCCGAGTCAGAACTCGAGCCGAGCGCTATGTCTTGATCGAGGGCATCCTGTACAAACGCTCTTTCTCTCAAGTAGACGGCCGGCCGTACCTAAGGTGCCTCTCTCCGGAGCAGGCCGAATATGCCTTACAAGAGCTCCACGAAGGCATCGGAGGAGCACACTCAGGGTTTAGGTCCTTGGCCCGAAAAGCTTTGAACTATGGGTACTTCTGGCCGACCCTCCTTCAAGACGCCGAGCGACACGTTCGGCAATGCAGTTCCTGTCAGAGGCACTCTAACATCCGACGCCTCCCTCAGGCCAACCTCGCCTCCCTATCAAGTCCTATCCCCTTCGCAATGTGGGGGATGGATTTACTAGGGCCTTTCCCTCCAGCTCCGGGTCAGTTCAAGTTCTTGGTCGTAGCCATCGACTACTTCTCGAAGTGGGTCGAGGCCGAGCCCCTCGCCACTATAACCGAGAACAAGGTGGTTCAGTTCTTCTGGAAAAACATCATCTGCAGGTTCGGCGTCCCCCGTGTCCTCGTGACGGACAATGGGACTCAGTTCACTGGCACGGCATTCCGAGCTCTATGCGATGACCTCGTCATCCAACAGCGCTTCTCGTCCGTCTCACATCCCCAGTCGAACGGACAGGCCGAGAATGCTAATAAGCAGATCCTCGCAGGCATCAAGAAAAGGTTGGACAAGTGTTCGAAAGGTTTGTGGGTCGACCAACTCCCTAATGTGTTGTGGAACTACCGCACGAGCAAGCGGACGCCCACCGGAGAGTCCCCTTTCAATCTTACTTATGGGGCCGAGGCCGTAATACCTCTCGAGGTCGGAATACCTTCCCCTCGGCTCACAGCCTATGACGAAGCGCAGAATGCCAGGGAACTCAGAGAAAACTTGGACCTGATAGATGAACTGAGGGAAAGGGCATCGATTCGGCAGCAGAATTACCGAAGAAGGATCGAGCTGGCCTACAACAAGAAAGTCCGACCCACCAACCTTAAGCAGGGAGACTTGGTCTTGAGAAAGCTGGCCATATCCTTTCCCAGTCAGAAAGGCAAGTTAGCTCCGAACTGGGAGGGTCCTTACAAGATCACGAAAGTTGTTCGGCCTGGGGCATACCGTCTTGAAGACATGGAGGGCAGAGAACTTCCGAGGACCTGGAATGCCGACCACCTCCTAAAATACCAAGAGAGCGCTCCGGCGCCTCTCTGAGTAATCCGAGGTGTCGGACCATTCCTCTCCTCTAACTTGTAACCTGTTTCCATGAACTGTACTATGTAAAACGGTTCGCCGTCAATAATTAATAAAGAAAGCTCCTTTCGGTCTTATGAATTTGTATGCTTCTCTCCGTTCTTTTTATCTGCCCTTTAGATTGTAATTCCAACCAATGGTTCGGAGTCCACGTTCGGCTCGACCTCACCTCCTAGGCTCGTCCCCGGACGAACCTGAGACAGATCGTCGTCCCGAACTGCTCCCACAGCCGTTGAACTACACCGATGGTTTCGGAGTCCAACACTCGGCTCGACTTTACCTCCTCGGCTCGTCTCCGGACCAGCCAGGGGTAGATCGCCGTTCGGAATTGCTCCCACAGCCGTTGAACTACACCGATGGTTTCGGAGTCCAACACTCGGCTCGACTTTACCTCCTCGGCTCGTCTCCGGACCAGCCAGGGGTAGATCGCCGTTCGGAATTGCTCCCACAGCCGTTGAACTAATACCGATGGTTTCGGAGTCCAATACTCGGCTCGACTTTACCTCCTCGGCTCGTCTCCGGACCAGCCAGGGGTAGATCGCCGTTCGGAATTGCTCCCACAGCCGTTGAACTAACACCGATGGTTCGGAGTCCAACACTCGGCTCAACTTTACCACCTCGGCTCGTCTCCGGACAAGCCAGGGGTAAATCGCCGTTCGGAACTGCTCCCACAACCGTCGAGCTACAACGAAGGTCCCGGGGTCCAGCACTTGGCTCCCAGTCCTTTCAAACTTCTCCAGAAGATCGATGCCGTCCGAACGATCTCGCCCAGCTGCCGAAGACCGAAGTCTTACGTCTTCGGTCGGCTGCCGAGCAAGTGCCTTCCCGATCTCGCAAACGGAGAAAACTCACTTTCTCCCCAACTTTCGTGCATGATCTCGATCAGACGGCTCAGATCTTGCCACCTGCGCTAAACGACAAGATAACGTTTTCTTGGGAATTGAGCTGCCTCGAGATTCGCACCTACGCTCGACGGCTCAGATCTTGCCACCTGCTCTAGACGACAAAATAGCACTTTCTTGGGGCAGAGCCGCCTAGGAATTCGTACCGTACCGTGTCAGAGTCGCTAAACGACAAAATACCGTACTCATGGGGACCCGTTCGGTTAGACTAACACGCTCGGTTCAAAGATCTCGGCACGACCAACACAAGTTATAAAAAAAGACAAATATACAGGGCAATGAAAGGGAATTTTATTAATGGTCGGCGCATAATACAAAACATTCCATTACAAAGTGTTGGCAAACAAAACACACAACGCCCGACCTACTACACTTGTCTCTCATATGGAAACATCCTCACTAGACTGTTCGGACGACTGTTCGTCCTCCTCGGCTGGCAGCTCCCCTGCGCCCCTCTGGAGCTTCGCCATCACAGCCTGCAAGTGCCGAATCTCCGAGAGCAAATCATCCCGCTCGGCTATAATCTTCGACTGGTTGTGCCGAATGCATTTAACCCGAAGAGCATTGCTGAATGCGGTTTGCGAGACCTCATCCCCTCCTACGGGGCTCAGCTCGACGATCCTATTCTCCAAGCGTTGGATCTCGGCTTCCCGTAGATCGAGGACGGACAAAAGGTGAGCCCGCTCACCCTCAGCTCGGCGTAACTCCAGCTCGACTCTCTTAGGACTCAGAGCCGCCGTCCCAGAAGAGGCTTCGGATTCAGAGTCATCATCCGAGCCGTACAAATCAGCATATGAATCGGATGCCTCGGGCTGAAAAGAAAGGGGAAAACAGATAGCAATATTTCAATACGCTGCCGAAGTCTAACACTTGAAAATTTTCCAAAAAGATTCGCATTCAGACATAATAGTGTTACAGACCTGCCGAACCGACCCTACAATTAGGTTTTTTACAACAACCAACGAAAATGGAAAACGACATGATTAGGGCCTCTTCGGAAGGGGAATGCTTCGGTTTAGGGAAACGCGAGGACGACGAGGCCTGCCCTCCGAGCTCGACCCTAAACCAACGAAGCGCGATCCCCCTTCGCTGCTGGTCCTGACCGCGGCGCCGACCGAAGCCCCGCTCGACGAAACGGCCGCACTACTCTGAGCGTCAGCCGGACTCCGTCTGACCGAGGGCAAGCGTGTAGCAAGCTCATAAAATGTAATCCCTCTCTCACTCTCTTCAAGGGTACACGATGTGCTCCGGACGTTGGCCCTCTCGGGCAGGGGCTTGAGCGACGCGACCTCCTCCTCCAGTTCGATGATTCTATCCCTCAAGGCGTCGTCCTTTGCCAACTTCTTCGGACGAGGGACCCTCGACGAGCCCGAGGCATTGGCACTGTCGGTCGCAAGCCGTCGGTAATGGGTGACCTCGATCCCCCTATCTATCGTGATCCTTCTGAGCCTCTCGACCTCGGCCGACAGCCTCTTGCGCTCGGTCGACGTCTTCTCCAGCTCGGAAGTCAGTTTTTCTTCTGCCGCCGAGCGTTCTTTCTCCGCTAACTCCAAGTATTGGACCTCAGCCAAAAGGTCGTCATTCTTCTGCTCGACAGCGACGAGCTCTCTACGGAGCCTCTCAACTTCGCCTTCGGGACAAGGAGCTGGGGGGTACTTCCGCAGTTGCTCCAGCTCGCGACAGTACCTCCGCAGAGCTGCCTTCGTCTCCTCCAGCCTGCCGAGCAGGATAAATCGATTCTGCCGGCTCTGAAAGAGCTCGCCCTTCGTTTTCGCCAGCTCCTTCCGAAGGTATACTACCTCCGTGATCGGACCGAATCTCACCTGAAAAGCAGAGATAAATCCGAGGCCCAACACTTGAAGAAATTTACGCCAAATCAAACACTAAATCCGAGACTCAACGCTTGGATAAATTTCGGCCAAACAAAACATTTTTCATTCAAGTTCAAAGAGAAAGTTCTACAACAGCGGTGGCCAGTCCGCAGTTAGGCTTACAAAAAGAGACGAGATAGCAAAAGACAAAAAAGAAAAAAGACAACCGAGTCAGGGGTCGACCTTTTTGTCGTTCGGGTCCGTCGACCCCCCGGTCTTGTCCTTGCCGTCGCCCTCACCTCCGCCTTCGCTCCAGCTCTCCTCCTCGGAGCCGCCCTCCTCCTCGCCCTCGGCCTCGGTCTCCCCGGGGACTTCGACAACCTCTGTCTCTCCTTCGGGGCCGAGCAAATCCTCGGGGATTCCTTCCTCCCCTTCCACGAGGTCGTAAAAATTGTAGGAGGACGTGTCGAGGCCCGGGTTCTTTGCGGCTACATGGAGCAGGGCTCGGCCGTAGGCATCCAGCATGTTCTGGATCATGTGCTGCGCGGCCTCCTCCTGCACGGCCTTCCTCACCTTCTTCATATTCTCCTGGTGTTTGGCCTGAATCCTGTCGGCTCTCTTCCGAGCCTTCTCCTCTTCCGACCGAGCGTGTGCCAGGGCCTCCTTCTGCTCGGCAGCCCCCTTCTCTGCTTCCGACCGTGCGTTGGCCAGTGCCTCCCTCAGCTCGGCAACCTCCTTCTCCGAGGCCTCAAGCTTGGCCGCCGTGTCCTTCGACAGCTGAATGGCGTCGGCCAGCTGCTTCTCCAACCCCCCCACTTCGGCGGCCCTCTTCGCCGAGAGGAGCTGCTCGGCATCCAGCTGCCGCGCGACCTTGACGCGCTCCGCCCTCTCCCGCTCCTTCTCCTGCTCCTTGCTCGCCAACTCCTCGACCAGGGAGTTGAAGTGGCAGAGAGTCTGAAAGAGAACAACGCGTTAAAATCCGAATCCAAGAACATAGAAAAATTCTAAGGAAGAAATTTGGATGAAGGAGAGTTCGGCCCACTTACCGACATAGTATTCCGAGCAATCTGCATTATAGCGTCCCCTGCCATTCCTGCCTTCAGGGTCGCTCGATCCTTCGGGGTCGGCAGATGCCTCACCGCCTCCATGCAGATGTTCCCGTCGCCCAAGAAGCCGTCGACGTTCATCACCTGCCAGTCGGGGACGAAGATCTGTTTATGACGCTCGGTCAAGATCTTCTCCGCATCAGCAGTGAGAGGCGGAACTTGGAGGGACAGTGCATCCTTCGCCCCGAACACGCTGCTCGACGAACCGGGAGCGTCCGCCTTCGGGGTCGGTGCAGGTGCATCCGAGCTAGGAGGATCGGATACCACGACTCCCCCCTGCTCGGGGACCACGACCTTCGTCGGAGAAACCAGGACCTCGATCTCCCCCTTCTTGAGGACCGCGACCTTCGGTTGGTCGGCAGTCTTCACGACCGAGGGCTTCTTCGAAGCTCGGCTGTCCTGAGCCCCTGCCGCCGGCCTCTTCTTCTTCTCCTGCTCCGACCTGCCCTTCGCCACCAGAGCCTTGTAATCAAGCTTCATCGTCTCTGCAAAAGCCGAATGAAAAAACTTAGAAAAATTTTCATGAACTCCAAACAAAGAGTGTAAATACCAGAGGCATACTTGTAACGCCCCGATTTCCCCGTAACTGGAAAACCGTGACACATGCCAAGATCTTTCCTTCAATTAGTCTCGAGATACAGAAAAATTGGAGAATTCAAAAACTTTTCTTCAACACAGAGTTACTATGCAGTAATTACAATTATCAGTTTGTAATACCAAACTGTACTGCCTGCCCCTTTTCTTTTCTTTTTGACTCCAAAATCAATTCTTCCAATTTCTATATCACTTTAAACATAAACTAAAATAGTTATGTTTCAAAGAAAATTTGGGCAGAGTCTCCCTTGTATTTTTTGCCCAAAACACAGAAAAGCTTACGGAATTTTGCTCTAAATTCCGTAGCTTACATCACAGGCAATAATAATATGGGCTCCCCAGGCCAAAATGAGCATCATCACACAGGCAATATATATATATGCTCTGGGGGCCAAACTCATAACGGTTTAACAAATATCAATTTAAAAAGCATAAATCCTTTTGAAAACGTAGTAAGTTTTTAGAAAATAACCTGTAAAAAACCTACCACGACGCCCGGCACTCCACAACGAAATGGGTACGGGTTGAAACCATATCCTGCTGCCTCACACTATGATCTACCTCATCATCCTCATACTTATACATCAGAAATGCAATTTAAAGCATAAATCCTTACTATTTACAATTAAAACATAACAACAAATTATAGCTGGAGCTCCACTCCACGGAACCTGTATCTACACCTTACCTCTGCACTGCTGAGGACCTGTAACAGTAGGGACCTAGGGTAGCCCAGGGACTCCCTAACCCCCAAACACTAAGGGGTTAGCCATTTCTGGTGTGAGTATAATTTATTAAATAAGTAAATAAATTAAACTTACTAGTAAAAACATAACGAACTCACAATTTCCAAGATAAACAAATCTTACTTGACATCTGAATATGTAAACATCATAAATGCGATTTTACATCAAATACTCTCCGAGTCATCACCTGTATGTATATCTGTACCCGCTCATAACATACTTATATTTAGTTACCATTTGAATAACCACTCATAATACAATATTGATTTTGTTTCCTTATATCACGTATCCCATCATAAATATATGTCTTCAATCTCATACTACCACATTCATTCATGTCCAACCTAACATCTTATTTCACCTTACCAATTACTTGCATTTTATCACAATGTACCCCATATCCCAACATAGTTTTGGCAATAACATATCACACGCCAAGCCGATAGCTTGGGTAATAATCACCGCACATCCCAAGCCCAACTTGGGTAATATCACATCACATCCCAAGCCCATAGCTTGGTTATTAATTTACTTTACTATCACCCTCGCAATTCATCTCGAATGGAAAAGACACGTGTACATATAATTTGTGCCTGTGTACGTTATGACTTAAACTCTAATGCAAAATTACCCATACAATGATGCTCTTATTCTAATGCAAGCAAGTCTCCGGAACAGTATGCATCCCATACTACATACGTCCCATCTCAAGCCGTTTCTCCATATATAGGGATTTGAACCCGCGTTATGAATTTTACTATTTTGTACTCATCCTGTTCCTGACATAATACTACATGACTGGTGACTATTGCCGGCGTACCGGACCTCACACCAAAAGCCAACACGAACTACAAGATACTCGTCAACCTTCTTCCGTGCTCTCAACTCGTCATGAGAAGGCATAGAACCTGCTGGGATCGTAGGGTCTATTTCCCTAGGAACCCTCTCGTTCTTATCATGGCAAATTCAGAAATTAACAATCAAGATACGGAACCCGTGCTCCCAACTCGTCATGAAAAACACCGCCCGTATCCCGTTGACAGGGGAATACATCCCGATAACACCACCTAGTGTCAGCCTATAGGAGAGGTTGGAGTATAGGTTATCACCCCAAACACCAACTCTCTCCCTGGCAAAAATGGTTAAGTAACAAGTTACTACCCTAACGATGTTACTAACCCTAACAGACCAAATGGGCCGTATGAGCTACAAGATACTTTCAACCTAGAGTCGTACTCTCAACTCATCATGAGAAGGCACCATATGGGTCAAACAAGCGAGATACGCAACTCATGCTTCCAACTTGTCATGAAAAGCACCGTACGTGTCCCTCTTCTAACCCAACAAGCGAGACATGCACTGTGCTTCCAACTCGACATGAAAAGCACCATACGTGTCCCTCTTCTATCTAAACAAGCGAGACATACACTGTGCTTCCAACTCGACATGAAAAGCACTGTACGTGTCCCTCTTCCATAGAGTGTGACGATTTGTCCACATAATTAACCCAGTTTTAAACTAGGCTTCACATGATCTCCTCGGATCCACTCATAGCCTACTTATTTAAGACAATACCTGCGTACGAGCCCAGTGAGCTTCGTATGGAACCAACGGCTACATACGGGCCTAGTTGAGCCCGTATGAGCAAAACCACATACAAAAACAACCATACAAGTAATCAAACCTAGAAGCAGCCAAACGTGCTTACTAGTAAACTTGATCTTCTATAATTAGAAGCAACAGAAGAATCTACTGACAGTCTAAAATATGCATTCTACCAATGAGAAGTCCAAGAAGCGACATCAAACTTTTATCAAGCTAACCATTATTAGTGACATTCCCAATTCTTATTACCCATGAAGCTGAATAATGTTCATGTGATATGGTCCAACTTTACTTAGGGTCTCATACAACTAAAATCCAGGGTTTCCCTCCCCAAATTGGACTAAAACTACGTGCACTAGATTCTTGGGTTCTCTCCTCAAGTTTGAGCTAAGATCACCTAGGACGAAAGACATGGGTTTCTCGCTATGATCAACCTATAACAACTCAAGCATGCTATCTTTCTAAAATCAACTCGAGCAGGGTAGGTTTTACTGGAATGTCATATAGGCATGAATGGGTTCTTCACACAACTCAAGCATGATGTTCTACTACAACTTAACCATGGGTTTCTTTCTACAATAATTCAGCATGGATTCTTACTATATCACAAGCGTGGGTTCCTTTAGCATCCACAATTTACTCAACCCTCAAAATGGGTTCTTTCTCAACCTACAACAACTCACACCCAAGAGATGGGTTCTTTTAGCATCCATAATTTATATCAATACGCGTTATCCATAATCCATATCAATACTTTAGTTTATTCAACTTCTTTAAAAATATCAAGTACGTATATAAAACCATGCACACCATATTTGATATCATCATCTAAATATAACTCACATATATCTTTAGACCATGAAAATATAACTCACATATATCTTTAAACCATAAAAATATATAAATAATATAACTCACATAATTTTTTAACACACAAAAACACACAATAAATTAACTCACATATTTCTAAAATCACAGAAATACATATAATAAAATAGTACTCACAAAATTTGCGAAGGTCCAAAGTGTCACCAAGCCATCTCGCGTCCCAAGTCGCAATATACATCCTTCCGAAATCCAATCGAAAATCCGACAACACCACCATGTAGAGTATCCCTCCATTAATCTAACCCTCCACTTAATTCGAAATTGACGAAGGAATGGAGGTGGATTTTGAGGTGGGGAAATCCTACCGATCGATGGGTTCCTGGGTTCGTTTTGATCGGGATGAAGAAGAAGAACGAAGGAGGAAGAAGGGGTCGGGGTTTCTTCGATCTCGGATGGAACGAACGGAAGGAGGAGGAAGGAAGAGGAGGTCGGGGCTGCCATGGGTCGGCATCGAATCAAGAAGGGAGAAGGAGAAGGAAGGTGGGAATGGCGGTTGGGGTTCGTTTCGATCGGGAAAGGAACGACGAAGAAGGGGGAGGAAGGAGGAGAGGGCCGGGGGGGCTTTGGGTTCTTCTCCTTCGGTTTGGGAAGCAACAGAAGAAGAAGGAGGAAGGAGAAGGGAGATGGGAGTTTTTGGTTGGAAGTGAATGGGGAGAGGAAGAAGTAGGGGAAGGAGAAGTAGGGGGGAACCGGGGGGGGTGGTTACTGGGTCGGGGTGGAACTGGACGGGAAGAGAAGAGAAGGAAGAAGAAGGAGAAGGAGAAAGAAGGGGGGGGTTTGTAAAAATGTGAATAAATAATAGTAGATAGGTAAATATCTAAGGGAATGTTTCGTATGAGCCCCCTAGCTTTCATACATTTCAAATAAAGCCCAACTCTCTACTCTAATAATTCCAAACAATACAAAACACATTAAAACTACTTTGTAATAATCCGTATAAAAATAATTTAATTTTGAAAATAATAATAAAATAAAACTAGGCAATAACCGATAATTCTTAATTAAAAATAATTGTTATCAAAAATAACATACTCGCGTGAAATTTTCAATTGCGCCCACATGTCGATGCAAAATAGCCATATGCTATTTTTCGGGTCGTTACAATACTAGGGTCGATCGGACTGAGACCCCCTAGGAACAGATGCTCTTCGGTAATATCCTTCCAGCTGAGCGTCGGCAGGGCGAGGAGCTTCCTCTGGACCTCAGCCTCCTCTGCATTCAGCGGTACGTCCTTCTTTGTACGCTTGGGCAGGCCATCCTTCGCCCAAACTGTCGGTATCACCCATGGCGTCAGGGCTCGGACGAGGAAGTACTTCTCCTTCCAATGTTCTATCGAGTCCGGGTTCTCGATCAACTTAACTCCCGTCCGAGGAGAAAGAAAAAACCTCTGCTCGTCCCGCCTTGGCTGGCAGGGTCGGAAGAGACTCCGAAAGAGGAGCATAGTCGGCTTGGCGCCGACCTCTTGGCATCGGAGGACGAACGCCACGACGTGCCTCCATGTGTTCGGCATCAGTTAGGCGGGACTCAAACCGTACCAGACCAGGACTTCAACTACGAACGGGTGGAGGGGAAAGCGGAGTCCGGCAATAAGGGAGTCGACCGGAAAAACACACACATCCGACGAGGACTTTGTGTTAGCTCGGAATCCCGGCCCAGGAAGGAGTAGTACATACTCAAGCGGGATCCGGAAACCCTCTCGGATCAGACGAAGATCGGTCTCTGGAAGAGTCGAGATCCTATGGTCCACCTCGGACAGCTCCCTAGGCTCGTTCTCCTCCACCAGCTTGGCCGTACCTTGAGTGACTCTCTCCAAGGTATCCTCGGCGTAATCCCGGACGCCTTCCACGCTCGACAGGGCGATAGGCTGCCGGCCGAACGCCCCCGCTCTCTTTGGTGTTTCCACTATCGTGACCACGGCTTTACCCTTTCGGGACTCTGCCACGACTTCCTTGGGTACCTCAGCCACTTCGCCCTCTTTGTCCGGACGAACGACGTCCTGCTCGCTCGGCTCCACTACTCCCTTCCCTTTATCCCCTCGGCCAACGGCTTGCTCCGAGACGGGGGTCTCATCCGAGATCTTAACCATTTTTCTAAGAGAGAGGGGAAAGAGACTGACCTTGAAGTGATGTGTACGGTCGGAAAGTTCACCGGAAGCAAGGAACGCTACCGCGACAGCAAGCACCGCCACCAGAGAGCTGAAAACTTCGAAGCAAAGTGAAAACTGAAGAGAGAGAGTAAAAGTAAAAAAGTGAGACTTGGTCTAAGGGGGGGGGGGTGAAGATTTATAGTAAAAATGGGACGTCCCTTGGACTTCCAAACAGATAAGTGCGACTTTTGGGCTGCTCTCGAAACGTCGCAAAGGCTCATCACCACTGTCTCCATCACCAAGTCAACCAGCTCGGCTCCAGGGGATCTGAATCCGAGCTACAGGCAATCCGAACAGGGTCCGTTCAGAATCCGAGCAAGTGCCTTCCCGAGCGTGTAAACGAGGAAAACTCACTTTCCCCTCAACTTTCGTGCCTGATCTCGATCAGACGGCCCAGATCTCGCCGAGAACACTAAACGACAAGATAGTGTTTTCTTGGGAGCTGCGCCCGTCTCGAGATGCGTGTCACCATTCAACGGCTCAGGGTGCGCCACGTCGCTCGGACGATTGAACCCTCGGACGCCCCACCTACGTCTAGAGGAACCAGGAAAAATTTTGATTCAAAGTTCTAAGGCACCGCCCTCGGCGAGCACCCCCCAGGTCCCGTGTCTCAGTCGGTATTCTGCCGACCCACGGGCCCCGGTCAAAAACAGATCGGCACTCCCCCCATCTCTAACTCCTCCGGGCTAACATCCATCAGAAGCCATCAGCCCGGAAGGAAGACAGAGATGGGAGGGGGCCCATCAACACCCAAAGATCAGGAGAAGCGCACCATTCCGAGCTAGTTGGTTGCAACTGGAAGGCTCGGCTTGTCAGAGGACTCTGGCAACAGCGCCTTCACAGTTGCAAACAACGGACTCGGATGGTCCGAAAGTCGGCATCGGACATGGATCATCACCTCTTCCACCACGATCTCCGCCTTCCTTGGCACCCATTTCGGAGCAACCAAAGAAGGCAGAAGATCTTGGTGGAAGAACGACCACCCGTCCTTCCGAAGTAACTAATCCCCCGGGTCCGGACTATGGTCGTCACCACTCTTGCCTTCTTCTCCCCCGCTCCTGACATCCACTTTGGGGCCGTCAGGAACGAGAGAAGAAGAAGGCAAAAGGGCGACCACCCCTCCAGACCCCGAAGGAGAAGTCACCCAAGGCAGATACCACCGAGGTCTAAAACTCAACATTTGCTGCGACTGAAATGACAAAGGGAATGGAGTACTTATAGCCTACCCTCCAAGAACCAGCAATTATGACCCTCGGAAGTTGAAACGCCGCGTATTAATTAAGGGAGTTATCCTTAATGATATTGGGAAGGCGGAACGCCGCACGAACCCCAAAGCACCATTAATACCATTGGGAACAGAGTCATCTCGGATTGCCAAAACCACAGGCCCTCGGTCGGCCGCCGAGCAAGTGCCTTCCCGAGCGTGTAAACGGGGAAAACTCACTTTCCCCTCAACTTTCACGCCTGATCTCGATCAGACGGCCTAGATCTCGCCGAGAGCACTAAACGACAAGATAGTGTTTTCTTGGGAGCTGCGCCCGTCTTGAGATGCGCGCCACCATCCAACGGCTCAGGGTGCGCCACGTCGCTCAGACGACCGAGGCCACACTTCCTCGGTCGGCTCCCGAGCAAGTGCCTTCCCGAGCTGGTAAATGGAGAAAAAAGACACCGAGCTACTTAGACCGTTGGATCTCTCAGAAATTCGCGCTCCCAATGATGAACGGCCCAGATTACGCCACGTGCGCTAAAAGACAAGATAGCATTTTCTTGGGAACCGCGCCGATCTCGAGATGCGCACCAGCATCCGACAGCTCAGATAGCGCCACGTCGCTCGGCCTGCCGAACCCCCTTCCACCGGTCGGCAGCCGAGCAAGCGCCTTTTCGAGCTCGTAAACGGAGAAAAGTTCTGCCGAGCGGTAACAGCCGTCAGATCTTTCTGAAATTTGTGCTTGTCCATGATCAACGGTTCAGATCGAGCCACGTCATTAACCGGTATTAAAATCGTTTTTTATCTATTTAAATCGTTTTACTTATTTAAAAATTGCGAAAAATTGCCAAAAATTCGGGAAAATTAACTAAAAGTTCTGGAAAATAATTAAAAATTCGGGGGTATATTTTTGAACCCCTGAACGGACGATTATTACCTGGAATGTACAGTTAAGGCCCCCGAACAGTTAGCAAACACATCGCAAAATTAAATAAATAATCCGAGAAAAATAGATGAGAGACGGCAAATACTCGACAAGGCTGGGGAATAACACATGGCATCAAAAAGTTACCTCAATACCCCCTTCAAGATTCAAAATCCTCCATTCGGACACCGATACAACTCCACCAGCCACTAAAACAGTTAAACTACTCCTCAAAGTCTGATCACACTCAGTCTTTAGGAGTGGGGGGCTCGTGATATGGCTAAAAATGGGGTTAAATCGGAGCCGTCCAGATTGGGCACGAATCTTGACGCTCGGGGGTAAAAGGGTAATTTCACATCCAAGTGGATCCAAGGCGGGTACTGAATCTTCTTCTCACAGATCCAATAACCCGCGAACGGATCCGCACCTGTTGGGTTCGGGTCCCGACCCAAGGCGAACCCAAATCAAAAAGGGGCAAATCAGGATCCCTGATTTAGCCAAATCAACAGCCCCGATTTGCTCCCACCGGGAATCATGGGCTAATTTCCCAAAATAGAATGGGAGGATTTTCCTCCTTGCTGTTAAGCAGGAAATCAGGCCCCTAACCGTTCCAAAGGCGACTATAAATATCACCCATCTGCCACCATGACCAGGTTAATCACTTTTTCACCACTTAAGCTCTTTCTTAATCTTTTTCTGATTACTGACAAGAGCGTCGGAGGGTGCGTCGCCGGAATCAACCCCGGTGTTTCGCACTTCCTTGCAGGTTGCGCCAGGAGCAAGAAGGCCGAGTCAACTGTTCAGGTGTTTCTCGGACTCACAAATTCTATCTGTTTACCCCCACACCGAAATCAGCGGTAACAGTACCTCCGAGAATTCACCCGAGAAGTCCCACAGGACCGACGAGATACTAGGAACCGGAGGCTCTCACCTCCGAACCCTGCCCCGAACCGCGTCCAGTGTCGGGATCCCGAGTCTGAGGGAGCCACGGATACGTCGTTCATCCTGCACTGTGTCCACGGAGGACCAATGGGGGGAGAATCAAATACTTCCCGAAAAGCCTTCGTCCGAGAGGTGAATGCTGTCCAAGACAACCCCTCCCCCAAGCTGCAACCAATGCCGGTCTCCTTCTCAGGAGAGGACCTCGAAGGCGTTCGCCTACCCCACTGCGATGCCCTCGTCATTAGCCTCCACATGGCTAATTGTGAGGTTCGCCGAATCCTCGTCGACAACGGCAGCTCGGTTAATATTCTTTTCCTTGAAGCCTTCGAGAATCTCAGGCTACCTAGAGGCAAACTCAAGCCGGCCGGATACACCTTGCATGGGTTCTCCGGCGTCCCTGTCGTGATAGAAGGGATTGTTACCCTCGACGTTACCGCAGGATCGGCTCTTGTCAAAAGGACCGAGTCCATGGACTTCATGGTAGTCAACGTCAAGGCGGCTTACAACGCCATACTCGGTCGACCCGGACTATGCTCCCTCCAAGCGGTGCCTTCGGCTTACCACCTGAAACTTAAATTCCCCACCCCGCAAGGAGTCGGCATCGTCCGAGGCAGCCAAGAAGCAGCGTGATCGTGCTACATGACCACCGTCGGGGGAGGTGTGTTCCCCCTCGACGCCCTCGAACTCGAACCTGAGAGGGACGGCCCTGCTCCCAAATCTGCCACCGAGCTGAAGGAGGCCCCAGTCGACGCCAAGCACCTAATGAAGCTCCTTGTGGGGCGAACATAGATTCCAGCCTGGCTAAATGTAAATATGTTTTTGTGTTAACACTCATGTGTAAAGGGCTGTCTTAGCGGCCCTCCCTATCTTATACAAAAAAGACCCTTTTTTGTCAAAATCCAAATGCCTCGGCAGACCCGACCTAACGCCAGATAATGGGGTCGGCACCTAAGTTCTCGCTCCGGTATCGTCCCCAACGCCTCGGTAGGATCAACCCGAATCCAGACTAGGGACTCTTCCTAAGGCCCCACTTCGATCCCTCGCGGATCGGCGGAGCCGAACCTTGCCTCCGCCATCATTCGCTACACTACCAGCCGGAGCGAAGAAGGAAAATGATTCTTTATTCATACCCTTTTATTTTGTTCTGGGAAAACAAACAAAGACCGTTACAGGACCACTCCACTCATCTCAAACTAGAAGAAATCGCCATCTTAGGGCCCCTCGGGTCCGACGAAGGGCGGGATTACTCCGACCGAGCAACTAGGAGCCCCTCTCCTCGTTATGATGGTCCTTAGGCTCAGCCACGGTCGACACCCCAGCCACGGAACTCTGGGCGTCATCCGGTCGCATACGCTGCAACAGCAGCAGTGCAGAGGGAAGCCCCTCCGCTTGCCGACCCACGGAGGAAAAGAGCGAGACACCCAGCATCGCCTTGTAACGGTGTATCTCCATCTCCTTCTCCACAATGACATCGCGAAGTAACCTCTCAGAAGAGGGCCTCGGCACCGAGGCATTCAACACGGCCTGTCCAAGGCTCGCACCGCCGAGTTCCCGATCCAGCATCGCCCTCCTCAGCCGGCTCGCCTCCTCACTCAAGGCTTCAGACTTATTCCGATAAAAGTTAAAAGCTGCATCAGTGTCACGAGCCCCCCTTTGGTGGCAAACCAACGCGGCCTCCAGGACCTCAACTTTGCTCCGGAGCCACGCCACGTCGGAACGACGGGGGTACACCTCGGGAAGGGGAGCCGCTACCTACAAGAGAACCAGCCAACTCAACACACATACGCAAGAAGGTTCAGAAATGTCCGAGGTCAAAACACTTGGCCGGTCAAAAAACTTTTTTTCTATAAATTTGGGTACTTCTTACAAAAAATGCGGTGGCCAGTCCGCGGGAGGCAAGTACAGTCGAGAGAGGGAAAAAGAAAGACAAAATTATACAACTTATTGTCCCACCTCAGCGTCGACCGACGGATTCACAGGGGGGTCGGCAGGCGGGTCGAGAGCAGGCCCTTCTTCGCCAGGAGTCTTCGATGTCCCCTCGATCTCCATGTCGTACTCAAAATTGGATAGATTGATGGTCGGGTAGAAGTGCCTCACATGGCTGAGGGCCTTCGCATAACATTTGTCCTGGGCATTGATCACCATCATCTGACCCGTAGTCGTCACCTCCTCCTTCTCCTTGGCGAACTTCCTCTTCAAGGAGGCCACCTTCTTCCCCCACTCCGCATTCTTGGCCTCGAGCTCGAGCTTCATCTGCTGCTCCCTCTTGTGCGAGCCCTCGAGCTCGATCCGCAGCTCCTTCATCTCCCGCTCGCTCTTATCCGCCCGAGCTCGCTTTTGTGCCAGGGACGCCTCGTAGAGGTTCTTCATGTTAGCCCCCTGCACGCAAGCCTGCGACCAACAAGCGCAGATAAGGAAAAGACTTCCGTAGAAAAATTAACAAGGAGGATAGGGTCGACGGACTTACCAGCACGGTGGCCTGCGCCAGGCGTTTGAACGCCACCTCCACGGGCTCGCTCTCCATCGCCTTGCGGTCGCAAGGGGTCGCCAACTTCTCCACCACCTCGACGGCCTGGGCCTCCTCGGTCAGACAATCCCCCATCCGAACCGACCAGTCTGGCGCCCACCGCTGCCGCAGCAACTCCACCACCGGGTCCTCTTCCTCGACCTCGACCAAGGGACCTTTCCCCTTGTCTAGAATGGATGCCCTCGCTAGGCCCTGGCCCTTCGAAGCAGCCGCCCCCTTGCTCGTCTCCGAGCGAATCCTCTTGGTCCCCGGCTCGAGCTGGACCTCCGAGATGACTAGGGACGACCCCCTCGGCCTCTTCGCCGCCTCCCCCTTCTTCTCGGCCTTCTCCTTCCTCATGGCAAGCCTCTTTGCCTTGATCGATGCTTCGTCCATATCTGCAGAAAAAACCATTAAGAGCAATGAGCAAGAAAGTAAGAAAGGACCGAAAGAAAAGAAACAACTACATACGCATAACGGCTGGGCTCAGTCCAACGCTCGCCAAGTCGACCTCCGTCACCTTCGTCCAATCAATACTAGGTGACAGACGGAGGCGCTCGACAAACCCCCACTCCTCGGCCGACAGATCCCTCGGCCTCGGCGGCGGATAGCTCGGCTTGGAGTGATTCCATCGAGTGGGAATGACCCAGGGCTCTTCGCTCCGGATCACCAGATATTTCTTTTTCCAATCCTTGATGGAGTCCGGGTGGCTGTGAACGACCTTCCCCTTACTCCGGAGAGAGATGTAGTAAACACCCTCGGCCGACGAGCTGATCATCAACATCGCACGGAACACATTCAACCGCAGGGGTACCTTCTGTTCCTCGCACATCAGCACAAAGCAGATAATCTGCTTCCAAGAGTTCGACCCGTACTGCATTGGCGCCAAGGAGGCCCAGTTCAGCACGTCCCGAACAAACGGGTGGACGGGCAACCTCAGCCCGGAGATGAAGGCGTCCACGGGGAAGACGCAATACCAAGCAGAAAGGGGATCAGTGGGGCACAGAGTAGAGCTCGGCAACAACAATTCATAGCCGGGCCCTATGTGGTATGCCAGCTGCAAAACCTCCAAGTCCCCACCCTCCAAGACGGTCGGGATCGCGTCCATCATCACCCTCTTCCGACTCGGCGAAGAGGGCTGCACGCCGAAGAGCTCCTTGTCAGAGAGGTCGTCGGGATAGTGACGGAAAGGCTTCGGCTGCACGGGCGAACCTGTCATCAAATTGCGGAAAACAGGCGCCTGGCTCGAACCACCAGTTCTCGACCCTGTCCTCCTCGGAGCCCTCTTCCTCTTCTTGGCTCGCTCCGACGAGAGGGTAGACAATGGCCCCAGACCAGTCGGCCTGGAACTCGAAACCGCACCCTGAACCGAGGATCTCCTTACTGAGTCGCCCTCGCCTCCCTCCTCCTCGGTAATCAACTCCACAACACGGATACCGTCCGAACCGTCACTTGCTTCCTCCGACTCGCTACTCTCCACCACGAAGGGATGTCGGGAACGTAACGGCCTCACATTGGGTATCACCCCCTCCTCACCTACTGGTTCCTCCCACGAAACCGAATCGGAAGGCTCCGCAGCATGTACTGACTCCTCCTCAAGCACGGGCTCCTCCCACGACGTCGATTTGGAGACAGACTTCACTTCCCCCCTAGACGTCGACGCTGACGAGCCAGACTGAACCCTATCCATCTGTGCCTAAATTAAACTGACTTACCAACTAACCTGGGGTCGCTTCGGAAGGACGAGCCTAGTACAGCAAGCCGCAGGAAAGAGCGCTAAAGTGTTGGAAGATTTTTTGAAAAGGAAAGCAGCAAGAAAGAAGTAGGCGAAAAGAGGAGAAGGGGGAACATTTATAGAGGATGGAAGCGACTCCTCGATTTCCGCAATTACTGTGCGCCGATTGACGTGTAACTGCCGCCTGAAAAATCGCGCCATGTCCTCGAAACGTGCGCTGCTGACGTCATCCAGTGCCAGGCTGCCGGCGCCAGGTTCGGATAAAGGGTTCGGCAGAGAAAATTTTTTATTGAAGATTTAAGGCTCCAGGACTCGGTCGGCTCCCCTCTCACCCTCGAACAGCTCGGGGCTTACGGCCTCAGCAGCCGAAACCCCGAACTCTTCGAGGGTGGAAGGAAAGCCACCATCACCTGTGCCCCGGGCTCCAGGGCTCGGTCGGCTCCCCTCTCACCCACGAGCAGCTCGGGGCTTACGGCCTCGCCGACCGAAATCCCGAACTGTTCGAGGGTGAGAGAAAAGCCACCATCGCCTGGAACCCTATCGGAGGACAGATTGGCCAACCTCCAATCGGAAACGACCCATCCATCCGAGGCTCCTTATCTACCGGTCCGGATTTCGGCCGTTACCCCTCTCGCCCTGATCTCCCCTGGATCTGGCGACCATATCAAAGCCATCAGATCCAAGAGAAGATACGGGCGGCAGAGTAACCACCTCTCCGACACGACCGGGGGTAAAATTTGGCAATAGACAGGCATCCGCCGAAGCAGACACCTCTGATGGCCAGAGGGCCACCCTTGCTGTAATCAAACCTGCTAAGGGGAGAGGGGTATTTATAGCCTCCCCCTTAGGCCTGCCGTTATGACGTTGGAAAAGCCAATCGACGGAAGCTCATGCGCCACATGTGCATTTATTTCGGCGGCGCCATTAATGCCTCTAGGAAATTGGAACGTCACGCAGATCCCGGAGCGCCTTCAATGCTCCGCGAAGACGACGGACTACTCCGCTCAAAATCTCTAAAGCACCACGGCTCGCCATCACCCTCGCCTACTCGAGGTCCGCTCTAACATCAGGGCAATCTTCTCCGGAAGACTCAACGGCTCGCCATCACCCTCGCCGGCTCGAGGTCTGCTCTAACATCAGGGCAACCAACCCTCGCTGGCTCGAGGTTCGCTCTAACATCAGGGCAATCTTCTCAGGAAGACTCAACGGCTCGCCATCACCCTCGCCGGCTCGAGGTCTGCTCTAACATCAGGGCAACCAACCCTCGCTGGCTCGAGGTTCGCTCTAACATCAGGGCAATCTTCTCCGGAAGACTCAACGACTCGCCATCACCCTCGCCGGCTCGAGGTCTGCTCTAACATCAGGGCAACCAACCCTCGCTGGCTCGAGGTTCGCTCTAACATCGGGGCAATCTTCTCCGGAAGACTCAACGGCTTGCCATCACCCTCGCCGGCTCGAGGTCTGCTCTAACATCAGGGCAACCAACCCTCGCTGGCTCGAGGTTCGCTCTAACATCAGGGCAATCTTCTCCGGAAGACTCAACGGCTCGCCATCACCCTCGCCGGCTCGAGGTCTGCTCTAACATCAGGGCAACCAACCCTCGCTAGCTCGAGGTTCGCTCTAACATCAGGGCAATCTTCTCCGGAAGACTCAACGGCTTGCCATCACCCTCGCCGGCTCGATGTATGCTCTAAACATCAGAGCAACCAACCCTCGCCGGCTCGAGATCCGCCCTAACATCAGGGCAACCAACCCTCGCCGGCTCGAGGTTCGCTCTAACATCCGGTTAAATCAACCCTCGTCGGCTCGAGGTTCACTCCGACATTAGGGCAACCCCCTCATGAAGGCCCGGCTACTTGCTACCCCATTCTTACAACCATAAACACTCCTCCACGGATAGCTCCCGCACCCCCGCAGGAGTGGAGGCTTGTGTGGTAGGGTAAAAATGGCTTGGGGGCCCAACCAGGGCCCAGTACAGCTCTCATGGCTTGGGGCCCAACCAGGGCCCAGTACAGCTCTCACTCAGAAACAGGAAAAACAACAATCTGTGTCGGCTTCGAGCCACTACAGGGTCGGCGCCGAACCTCAAAGTTCACCCCCGCAGAACTGGTCTCCTCGTATCCGACGAGCATCGATGGCCCTCGGCCTCCGACCCACGACAGCCCTCCGGGCCGTCCGCCCATCCTCGTGTAGAACGAAGATGACCTGGCACAGCCTAGGTCCTCAGATCCTCCCAGGAGCACAGGAGCCCCATGATCTGCCCTGTCAGCCCCAAATACCACCAAGGGTTTTGCCACATCAGCCCTATACCACCCCTGGTATTGCCACGTCAGCCCTAAACCCCCTGGGCCTTCTTCCACGTCAAGCCCATGGGCTTTCGGGTTCAGACCCGGCCCCCAAGCGGATCCAAACCCGGTTGGAATTCTCTATAAATACTAGACCCTCACCCACCTTTTCAGGTAATCAATCTTTTGCCACTTAAATTCACCTAGTTATTGCTACTCTCTCACAGAGACTGACTACATCGTCGGAGGGTCCGCCGCCGGGATAAACCCCGGTGTTTCAGGACCGTCTGCAGGTACACAAGACCTCGGATCCGAACCCCCTGATCCGAGCCGAGACATCCACCTCATTCCGAGCCCGTCGCAAGTACCGCCCGGTCACTCGAGGATCGTCTGACAAGCAGCATTCTCCTTCAATACAAATCGAGTCCGAACTCACACCTGGTGCATCCATACGTCTCCCAGAAACAAACTGCATCATGCATATTTGACTACAGTAGATTGCTAAAAATGAGAGAAGATTTGAGAATTATCCATCTGTAAGAGACGGCACTTCAAGTGCCGTCGCATGAATTTTTAATTTTTTAATTGTCGGATGGCACACTTTTGAATTTTTTTTGCAATTTTTGGATTGTTTTTTTAATTTTTTGTAATGTTTTTTGTAATTTTTGTAAATTTTTTGTAATTTTTATAATTTTTTTGAAATTTTTGTTTTGCACTTCGAATTCATTTTTTCCTCCTACGGCACTTGGAGTGCCGTCGCTCCAATTAATTTTATTTTTTTTCTCGCTCCGACGAAATTTCCAGTGCCGTCCTACAAATTGAACTTAACGTTTTTTTATTTTACTGTTCTCTCCGACGGCATTTGAAATACCGTTGTTTATTATTTTAATAAAAAAAGTTTAAAAATAACTTTTAACGAATACAGCAAAACTTCGATAGCTATTTCTATTTTTTACCTCTTCAACTACTACAGATGCTCTTAACGAAAAGAAAGACAGAAAGAAAAGAAGAAGAAAAAAAACAACTCCATTCATATCCAATCAATCCCATAAAATTCCAGAATCCCAACAACCCGGAATCCCATTGGCTACAACCTTTTTGAATCTAACACCATTGGCCATAATTTACCAACTAATCGCAGCAATACACAAACTCCTTGTCACTTCCCATGTGACAAATTTATCCTTTTTTTTAATCTTTTTTCATTCTTTCTAAAAAAAACATTATCATTTCCCAATCTCTTATCCTCGACTCTATAAGAGCATCTACAGTCGTTCGATGTAAAAAATAGCAAAATGTATTTTTTAGCAATCCCATTCGATGAGCATCCACAGTCGTCGATTGGCAAAAAATGGCAGAAACGAAACATGATGTTTCGTTCCAAAAATTAGAAAAAAATAAAGGTTTTTTTTTGCAAAAAAAATTTACAAAAAACAAATTTTAAAAATAGTTCGTAAATAATATTTGCAAAAACAATTTAAAAAATTGCAAAAACAATTAAATAATATTACAAAAATTTCCAAAAAATGGCCCAGATTCTGGACGAAGCATGGTGCTTCGTCCGGATTTTCCGGAATTTTTTTTTAAAAAAAAATTGCAAAAAGAATTTTTTTTAACAAATTGTAATTTTTTTTGCAAAAACAATTTAAAAATTTGCAAAATCAATTAAAAAATTGCAAAAAAATTTAAAATTTACAATTTTTTTTTAAAATTTGGATTGGGACGAAGCATGATGTTTCGTCTCAAATTGAGACGAAACATCATGTTCATTCCCACGTTTAAAGCTTATTTTATTCGTTTTTTTTTTTTTTTTACTTCGGACGAAACATGATGTTTCGTCCGATTAATTAAGAATATAATAAAATAATCCAGACGAAACATCATGTTTCGACCGCTATAATATGCATTTTGCTATTTCGATTGGGATTTCTCCGTATCTACTGTAGCGTTTTTGCCAAAAAATAACAAAATAGCAAACGACTGTGAGTGCTACAGTAAGAAAAAAAATGACAAAAATGGCAATAAAGCAAACGACTGTGGATGCTCTAAACCCTATACACAAATCCTAAACCCCACAAAATATTTATAAATATTCAATTAAAAAAACCCTTAACCCCACAAACTACTTAATTAACAGCAGAACATTGGGACTCCAATCATCTATGAAGGTTACAGATCATGTAAAAGCAAATTCAGATACTTGCAATTAGCTACATCGATCTGACTTGTCTACACCTCATTGGCATTGTTGTTCGGCGTCGACCCAGCCGACGGCTCGATCCTCATTGCCGATTTCAGCATAAACCCTCCTCCCCCATTGTGGCCCGAATCCTCGTCGTGGTACGCGTAAGCGAACCCACCGTGACGGGTCAGGTCCATACCAGCCATCTCATCCTCTTGTGAAATTCTCAGCAACTTCATTTTGTGCAGTAGCAAGAAAAGTGGGCCCATTGTCACGCTCACCCACCCTACAATTACCACAATTTGGAGAACGTGTGCACCCAGTAGCTTACCTCCTCCGCCCATAAATAGCCCGTAAGGCCGCCCTTCTCGGCCTGGGTAAACTTCGTTGACATACCTCTCCTTGGCGAACAATGCAGTGAATATGATCCCCCAGCTTCCGCACCCACCATGGAGCTGTGCAGCTTCCAACGGATCGTCGTACTTCAATTTCTCAGCCAGTTTGTTGAATCCAATTAGTACCCAGGCTGCGACGAACCCACAGATGATTGCGGCCCAGGGTTCGACTACTGAGCAGCCTGCGGTGATCGCAGCAAAGCCACCCAGGAGACCGTTACATACATCGATGACATTCCAGTGACCTAGTAGTAGTCGCTTTCCGAACAGAGTTGTTAGCGCAGCGGTGCAGCCTGCGAGTGTAGTGGTGACTGCTGTACGGCCAACCGCTGACCATTGCCCGTTGATGGACCCAATTGGTCCGTAGGATTTGAGTATTGTGATGAATGAGCCCGGGTTGAACCCGTACCAGCCGAACCAGAGGAGGAAGGTGCCCAGGACTACTAAGGTTGCACTGTGGCCACGGAGAGCTACAGCTCGACCTGCGTGATCGAACCGGCCGATACGTGGGCCTTCGATGATTGCCCCCCATAGACCGGCAACCCCTCCTACAAGATGAACAACTCCAGAACCAGCAAAATCGATGACACCGGTACCGAAGAGGAGAGCATGGCCAGGGTTTCGTGACGCAGAAGCCCAACCATCACCTGACCAAAACCAGTGAGCCACCACCGGGTACACAAAACCAGTGAGGAACGATGAGTAGATCAGGTATGCGACGAACTGCGTTCGCTCCGCAATTGACCCTGATGTGATACCTGTCATATACATGATGGAACAAATTCACCACTCGCTCACTCTGCTGTTTCATTTAATAAATAAATAAAATAAAATAAAACAATTACATACATTTCAATTTCAAATATATGTGATTACCTACCTGCAGCGGCGATGGCAAAAGCCCACTGGTACAGAAAGTAAGGATAGTCAAAATTGGTATCTGGAACATCTTTGAGTCCAAAAAAGTGGCGGCCGATGAAAGGGTTGGAGGGGGCGCCAAAGGAGAAGGCGAAGCCGAAGAGGTAGTAAAAGATGGCGCCCGCAGCGGCGTCCAGGACGTTGGTAAGCATTATGTTCATGGTGTTCTTGGCACGAACGGAGCCGGCGCAGAGCATGGCGAAACCGAGCTGCATGGCGAAGACGAGGTAGGCGGAGAAGAGGAGGTAGGTGGAGTTGATGGCGGAGGATGCGTCGGTTAGTTGGAGATTTACAGTGGTGAATTGGGAGCAGAGGTAGTCGGCGGCGGCCGTGGAGTTCAGGAGAGGGGCTAGGGCTGAGGCCGAGCACATTTGGGCTGATGCCATTTTTGGGGTTTTTTTTTTTCTTTTTTCTTTTTCCCCTTTTCTTTTTGTGAATGAGTAAGAGGGGATGGATATGAGAGAATTTATAGGCGATGGGAGGGGATGGGCTGAGAATATTATTATTAGAAAATTGGGATTTTTCTTTTGTGCTAAATTAATTTATATCCTCGTCCTTTTATGTAGCAGTAATATACAGGTTCATGTATTAATTTTTTTAAAAAAATTAAAATAAAAATTCTGATTTAAACGTACAATGCATGTTTTAATAAATATGAGTATATATTATTAAAAGTAAATGTGAAGACTATAATGGGAGAGTTGGAGTTGCATGTGCGTTGCGCGTAAGTAGGTAGATTTACAACTCCAACCTTTCCATTATAATAGTTATTATATATTATATTAAGGAAAAAGGGCTATGAGCAACTTGCTCATTTAATAAATAAGCAATTGATGATGTGCCATACATGTAATTGAAAAATTCTTAAAAGGATTAGTTGTCCAATGTATCACATGCATGCCACATAATCAATTGCTCATTTACTAAATGAGCAAGTTGCTCATATCCCTTTTACCCATTATATTATAGATAGATTGATAGATAGATAGATAATAATTTACACGTGTGAGGCACAATTAATATATTTAAAAAAAATTAAAGTAAAAAAACTGACGGAGTGAGGACTCGAACCTGAGACCTCCTTTATATTAGTTATGCACGTGCAATGCACGCATTGGTAGATTTACAAATGACACTAACTCACTAAGGCCTTCTCCCATTATCAGGGCCGGCCCCGGGCCTGTGCAACCTGTGCGGTCACACAGGGCCCACAGTCGCACAAGACCCACTAATGAGGAGGCCTCCATAAGATATAATTAATAGAGATTGTATTCTAATTATAACACAAAAGTCATTCTATTTGAGTGGGTAGGGGGATAGACTTTAAAGCTATTGGTTGTAGGTTCAAATCTTGTTGATGACATATTCTTCTTCATTTATATATACTAGTAGTTTACACGTGCATCGCGCACATTTTAATAAATATAGTTTTTTAAAATAAAAATTTAGATATAGTCTTGATTTGAACCTAGGACCTTCTTTATAATAGTTATGCACGTGCGTAGCACGGGTTGGTAGAATGACAAAACATTTACAAACGACACTAAGACCTTCTCCCATTATAATATTAGAGATATATTATATAAATATATATATATATTATATAAATACTTTTATATAATGTTTTCAATGATTTCTATGTTGTTGCTTACGTTAATTATTAAGATTGACTTAATACGTGAAGCTTTTTTTAATCGTGTATTTCATGCGTTGCAAGAATATGAAGATCCTTAATAAGATATATTAAATCGTTATATATATATATATATATATCAAAATTAAAATAAAGTAAAATTAGTATTAGAATATCTAAAGAATACCTATTTTTTTTCTTTCCGCACAAGGCCCTATAAATCTTAGGACCGGCCCTGTCCATTATAATATTATTATTAGAGATAATTTTTCAACTTTTAGTTTTGATTTTTGAATTAATATTATTGGAGGGGGGTAGTAGCAAATGTTGGTTGTAACTTCACATTTGGAAGTCAACGTCCATGCATCATCATGCGTATGATATTTGTTTTGTTACAAAAACTTGTTTGATGAATGCATCTGAGTTTTGAATGAGTTGGTTGATCAATGCAATATAATTGATTCAAAAGGATGTCTTACAAAGAACACGTAGGAACAAAGAATGATTTCGGTTCGGAATTAAATTATATTTATAGGTAATTAACATTTTTTTCTAAAATTATATGACTATTTTGTTTCATTTGTATGTGCATCCAAGTGTTAAAGCTTCTTTTAGACTATATATATCTCATTTCCAGTAATGGTATAGTCATTCCCACACAACACTACTATGAAAATACAACCTAATGTAGTAAATCATGATAACAATGCCACATTTGTAAAACTAACGAAATTAAACTCAATATAGACAATATTTCTGATGAAATTAATCCCAAGTAATTAAGCCTGAAGTAGAATTAACCCCAAGCACAACTTTCTTAATTATTCTGATTCTATGTGCATCACAAGTGTGTTAGAGGCCGTTCAAATGACTAAAAAAACTTTTCATAGTAAACTTTTGATAGTAATTATACAATCAATACAATTTGCAATATGTAACATGTGATAAGTAATATATAATTAGAGCATTTGTTAGTGGCAAATGTGGAAAAAATCCTTCAATTTATGGGTATGAAAAGAAGATGAATGGAAAGAAAAGTAGGAAGAAATCTGAAGGAAATTTAGAAAGAATCTGATGCGGTTGATAAGGTTTGGGTAGTTTATATAATTGAGCATATTTATAGTTCTAAACGAATTATTTGCGTAGGTTTGTTTTTGGAATAAAATGTGGAGTGAATGTTATATAAGAACTATAGAATAAAAGGTGTACGTGGAGTGAATGTTTTGATCTATAGGTACTAGATTATATCTGAATAATGCCTAGAATCAAAGGACTAGTTAAACCTCCCTCATAACCATGACTTTCCCTAATCTTAGCTCCAACAATGATTAGTGGCCAAAAAGATCGAACTACCATGTTTCCGTTTCATATGATAACACGGCTGTAACCCAATTCACTAGTTATAATGGTAAAGCATATACCACTTTGTTTAGAAATAACAGTAAGTGATGTTTTAAGAGAAAGGAGTTCAACAGCAGCGAAAGACACCAAATTTACGTTGTTCAGATAGTTACATAGTTCAATGAAGGTCACATAGACGCATCATTGTTAACCTAAAACAAACATTTAGGATATATGATCGCCATTGTTGACGAATCCTATAGCCATTAACAGAAGCAATACTTCATAGTATTCCTTTTTCTTGATAAAACCATGTTGATTGCCTTCTAAAAGTACTTAATGGCATTTTTATTTTAGTTAGAAATACCCTTTTAGGTTTGTGCAATTATGAATCATGTTATACCTTTGGGTATTCTGTATGTATTTTGATCAATGTCTTAATTTGAACTTTTACATGTTAAGGTCCATAGGAAACAATACCATGTGACAATAATTCTTATTATAAGTTATAACATGAAGATTCTGTGAGTTAATTATAAGGTGTCAAAGGTCCAATCTTAGTATTCTTATGTACACTAGCCAATAATAGATTAGATCCTCTCTGATAATTAATTCAAGGGGTTTTTAACACGTATACCCCTAAGAAATATACTAATATCATATATATCCTTCAAAAATGTGTATTTTCATATATACCCCTAACAATATGAGCTTATTTCTTATTTACCCCTAAAAGTTGTCTCAAACTATATGTATTTGAAACTTATAAGATTAGTAGCGAATTTGGGTAGAAAACATGATGAAGAAGATGAAATAATAAAGATGTACTGTAAATTTGTCAATTTATTAAGAAAATTGAAGAAAAATTGAGAAAGATTGATGTGTTTCAATTGATTTTATAGACGATACAGTTTATAAAAAGTAAGAAGAATAAACTTAACTAGTAGAGAAATAGTATTTCAGTTATTTTACATAAAATCTATTAAACATAGCTGTATATTTCATAAATTTTTATGTTTTTAAAGTAATTTTAACTTTAGGGATAACTAAGAGGTTGGAAACACATTGTTAGGGGTAAATATGAAAATACATATTTGTGAAGAATATATGTAATATTCACATATTTATTAGGGACATACATGTTAAAAATCCTAATTCAATTGTTAAAAGCTCAGGTTGAGCCTCTTCATAATTTCTGTTTTCTTTTCTTTTGGATAGAAGATCGGCCTGACGTTTCAGTATTAATCAATCAATCAGAAATTAATAAAACATATATCCAAAGTACAGCGTCTGAATAATTACACAAGAGTGTCTGTTTCTTTAGAACAAAAAATAATTGCATTTGTGATTTGTAGTACGATAGTGTCTCTATTACAAGTGCTCACATTGACTGCATGTTATGGTTCCCCATCAAGTTATCGATAAAGAGCGTATGAGCCTTGATGCACCAATTCATAGCTAGATGAACATGTATAGTCGACTCTCTACTAGATAAAATACTTAAAGAGGATTCTGATTCCTTTTCGAGTGTGCTTAATACATAAACAGGTATTTACATTAAAAAGCTGAAAAATTATCTTGATGTTATGAAATGGGTTATGACAATAAAATTAGAAAATTGTGCAAATTAGGCAGAGTGATATTTTCAGCAGTCATTTTCTGTTTCTGCAACCATCCACCTAAATTTTGAAATGAGAGACCTATTTTATTGCCTTGTTCTATGCACTCGCTTTCATGGTGACCTCAAGATACCAACCATGAAAAGTGAAGCTCCTTATTTAATATGAGTGGCAAAATTTCAAACTCTCATTCAATATATACAATGTTTAATGTCAACTGTCAAGGCATAGAATAAATTTTCATGCCATAAATCTCCTATTACAACATAGTCTATTTTAGGGTACCCTGTTAGATCATAGTTGTACATAGAAGTTTGATGTGGATCAATCCTTATTATACATAATTTGCTGCATTGAAACTTGGCTCTCTTAAATAGTCCGTCCATTTTAGTCAACTCAATACAATTCTTGCAGCTAATTACAGCTCTAATTTACATAAAACTCACAAGATTTTAACTGCTCCAGTTTGTAAAAATTTTTCTACAGATGCATCTAACTTTGTGAAATATAAACCTGCACTTATTAATTATCCTGAAACTTCAACTGATACTCAGGATTCTAAACCTGCAAGTAGGGATGCAAACGAATCGAGCTATTAGCGAGCTATTCAGTTCGAGCTCGGTCAAAGCTCGGCTCGAACCGAGCTCAAGCTCAAAACTGAGCTCGTTTCGTAAACGAGCCGAGCTCGAGCTTGGGTTTTTTTTTTAGGCTAAGCTCGCGAGCTATTCGGCTCAAATACGGTCAAAGCACTGTCAAAGTTCGGCTCGAACCGAGCTCGAGCTTAAAAATGAGCTCGTTTCGTAAACGAGCCGAGCTCGAGCCTGAAGGTATTCGGCTCGGCTCGGCTCGATTGCAGCTCTACCTGCAAGTATAGCAGGTATTGTTAGGGTTTGGCCTTAAATACACGTAGGCACTGAGTACTTGAAGTTGGAAAAAAAAGATGATGAGACAAAGAAGCAAGAGAAGACAAACAGCGAGTAGAAGAATGCAGCCTGAAGAGTTGTGGTCGACCGACCTGGGGGTGCAGTCGACCGACCTAGTATACTGAAAGTTCTTCGAGTGTAAAGGTTCAACAGAGGAGAGGACGGTCGACCGACCTTGGGGGTGCAGTCGATCAGTCAGCTCTCGAGTCTGGACTTACACGTTGCGGTCGACCGACCTTGGAGGTGCGGTCGACCAACTTCTGCGGCTGATTGTTTTTGAGGTTACGAGTTTAAAGACCCAATTGCTGTATTTGTATTTATCTTTTAGGGACTTGGGGGCTATATATATTGCTGTAAACTCTAGGGTTTAATCATCTTAATCTGAATAGATCAATTTGTGTAATCAAGAGGTGAGCCGTTATCATTGTTCAACTTCAAGAGGGGATTATGCCGAGTGTTTCAAAGATGAAAGAGAGATATTGAGAGTTGTAATCTCTTTGTAATCTTTGTATTTCTTGGGAAATAAGATGTATTGGTTATCTCTACATATTAATTGTGTTCTTGTGAGATCTTGCATATATTGTGGTGGCTTGTTCTTGGTTCATCTAAGTCTTAAGAGTTTCTATTGCTTGTGGTGTATTTCCGCTATTAGCACTACGAGTTGTGGGGTAGTTTCTCCAACAAGTGGTATTAGAGCAGTTGGTTCGAGATGGCCGATAACAAAATGAAGATCGAGAGATTCGATGGGAGAGACTTCGCGATGTGGAAAATTCAGATGATAGCGTATCTTCGTCAGAAAGATCTTGATGGTCCGTTGTTTAATGAGAAACCGGTATGTGCAGACAAGGATGCGAAGGTCTTGGCAGATTGGAATCATTTGGATCAGAAGGCGCTGGGGCAGATTCAGTTGGGGCTGAATAGCCTGAATAGGAAGGCGTTATTTCATATCTCAAAGGCAACGACCACAAAGGAGGCTATGGAGATTCTCACGGATATGTATGAGAAACCGTCAGCATCTAATCAAATTCTTTACCTGAAGAAATTGGTTAATATAAAGTTGAAGAAAAGGGGTTCAATAGCAGAGCATGTAAACAATTACTGTATGGTTTACAACCAGATGGAAGCTGTGGGCTTGAAGTTTTCAGAGATGGGACAATCATTGTTACTTCTATCTACTTTACCCGATAGTTATGGTTCGGTGGAACAGACTATTACAGGCACTATGACAGATTTTACGACTCTACAGGATGTGGTGAGTAGCATTCTGAACGAGAAGGTGAGAAGGGTGAGAAACGGGGGATATCCATCATCATCTTCTAAAGATTCCGCCATGTATGTTGAGAAGAGATGTGGGAGATCTAAGAGCAGTCGAAGAAGAAAGGATCAGAGTAGTTCATCTGAGAGTGGGTCTAATGACAGCGATGGGGGAAATGGGCTTGAGTGCTGGTATTGTCACAAGAAAGGTCACATGATGCGCAATTGCAAGGCTTATATAAAAAAGAAGTATGAGAAACTGAAGAAAGATACCCCAAAGGAAGCTCAAGTGGGGCTTGTTGAGGATCTATGCTTATCAGCTCGGGAGGAGTTGGGCACTCAAGATTGGTGTATTGATTCGGGAGCTTCTTTTCTTTGCACTCCGAGGAGATAGGTGTTTGATGACTACGATGAGGGTTCTTTTGGAGATGTGATCGTGGGGAATGGTCATCGGTGTCTTGTACATGGAGTTGGTACTGTTCGCGTGAACAAAATTAATGATCAAAGTGTTGTCTTCCAGGAGACAATGCATGTTTCAGACTTGAAGGAAAATCTTATCTCGATTGGAAGGCTAGACAAGGAGGGGTTGTCTACTACAGTTGGTACTGGGGAGTGGTGTATAGCTGCAGGTTCAAGGGTGATTGCAAAAGGAAAGCGTGAGGGAACACTGTATTTTCTTAGAGACATGAGGGGCGTTTCTCCTGTAGTTGACTCTCAGCCAAAATCGAGTAGTAGGCTGTGTGGGGTGCAACCAAGTTCTTTCAGTCGTGGATGAGAGGTTACTAATTTAGTGGGAGCTGCTAGTCATAGAAGTGATCCTAGAGGACAAGACGTTGCTGCGGTGAGGGTACTTTGCGAATTGGCAGTTAAAGCTTCATATCGCTCTTGTGTGATAGAGAGCACTGGTATCGATATGCGGGGTGATGTCGATGAGGGTAACCGAATTGGGACTGTAGGGGTTGAACAGTCTACGGATATTGTGGAGGTGTCGTCCATGGAGGTTTATAGTGCAAATGGTGCATTGAGAAGCTTTGAACCATGTCCGGTATTGATGGAGATCTTGCGAGTTGGGGAGTCTTATAACACGGAATCCGACACGGGAGATTGTTTCCCCGGTATTCGTGCTCTATACGATTGGTGGAGCACATCCTTCATGAGGCGACGAGGGGTGGTTGGTGCACTCCACGTGGTGGAGTGGCAGAGGTGCTCTTCATGAGAGAGGGGAGTACTTGGGTCTTCCATGAAAGTGGGAGATTGGCAGAGATAATGCGAGGTAAAAATTGCAATAACTTTGAAGCGTGGTGTATTGGGTCCAAGTGGAAAATTGTTAGGATTTTGTCTTAAATACACGTAGGCACTGAGTACTTGAAGTTGGAGAAGAAGAGGATGAGACAAAGAAGCAAGAGAAGACAAGCAGCGAGTAGAAGAATGCAGCCTGGAGAGTTGCGGTCGACCGACCTAGTCTGCTGAGAGTTTTTCGAGTGTAAAGGTTCAACAGAGGAGAGGATGGTCGACCGACCTTGAGGGTGCAGTCGACCGGTCAGCTCTCGGGTCTGGACTTACACGTTGCGGTCGACCGACCTTGGGGGTGCAGTCGACCGACCTTGGGGGTGCAGTCGACCGACTTCGACGGCTGATTGTTTTTGGGCTTACGAGTTTAACAGCCCAATTGTTAGATTTGTGTTTATCTTTTAGGGTTTACTTGGGGACTATATATATGGCTGTAAACTCTAGGGTTTAATCATCTTAATTTGAATAGATCAATTTGTGTAATCAAGAGGTGAGCCGTTATCATTGTTCAACTTCAAGAGGGGATTGTGCCGAGTGTTTCAAAGGTGAGAGAGAGATTGATAGTTGTAATCTCTTTATAATCTTTGTATTTCTTAGGAAATAAGAAGTATTGGTTATCTCTGCTTATTGATTGTGTTCTTGTGAGATGTTGCATATATTGTGGTGACTTGTTCTTTTTCATCTAAGTCTTGGGAGTTTCTATTGCTTGTGGTGTGTTTCTGCTATTAGCACTACGAGTTTTTTTTTTTTTTTTTTTTTGATAAAAGATGACCCCGTCATCGCTTCATTAATGGGATATTAAAGAAACAAGAAGTACTAAATACATAGATGACATCTGCCAACATAGCCTTCTAACACACGGCGATAATAAAAACATAAAGTAGAATGCATCGATGATTACTACTCGAACTAGACAGCAACAAACTACTAAACATAAGCAAAGACAGATACAGATACATAATCCATCGGTCCATGAAACCCTGAGAGCCTGGAACCCATGAAGCAATTAAGTTACTGTTGTAGAAGAAGATCCTTCCCTCTACCAGCCCTTGCCCACCTGATCCCTACTCCTCATCTTCCATGCAGAGTCTTTTCATTGGTCCTCTGTTACCTGTCCAATCATGCGTTAGAACCGAAATTTTATACAGAATTCCTGATAAAGAGCATTTAATATTTCTAAAGCATAAGTCATTTCTGATCAACCATAAACCCCACATCGTGGCCGAAGCCAGAATGCCCCACTCTTCTCTATCCTTTTGGCCCTCTAACCCATCCCAACAGCGTCCCCAGACGTCTGCACTTGTCCTAGGATTAGCACTACGAGTTGTGGGGTAGTTTCTTCAGCAGGTACCTGATTCTTTATTATTTCTGAATTTGTTGGTAGCAAGTTTTTAAATAAGATGTAGGTCATAATCTGACTAAAGCCGAGATTAATACACCTTAAAAATTATGCCGATGGCTGTAATGGTTAGTCTAAGGGCAATCAGAAAAAAAATATTAGCAACTAATGGAAGATTAATTATACCCAACTCTGTAGTCTGTAGGCTCACCACAGTTGCAGTCGCAATCAGTAAAGTCCAAAATGCAAATTGGATGAGAAGGCAACAGTTTCTCATAACATTATAGAAAATACAATTTAAAATTAGGATTGAATTGTTTGTGACCTACTTTAGGATTAAAACTCAATTTTTCCTAGGGATAATCAACTCTATATTTTGAAAGATGTGTAAATCGAATAGTTTGAACGCGGTTCATATGATCAATTTAGCCTACATAATTATGATAATTTATTGGAAATGGTTGACGTAATTGAGAATAACAATCAATGGTGATGCCAGCAAAAAATGTTTCAATATGTACATTCAAAGAACCAAAGAGCTGTTTGATTTAGTAGAAAATAGAAAGACAGTGATACATATAATATGAAACTACCATTTTACCTTGACTGTCTCCAAGTTTCAAAGATTCAATTAACCTCATCAAAATTACCTCAAGATTCTCAAGTTGCCATATGTGTAGATTAGATTTATGTGACAAGTGTGTAGTTTACAATAGGGAATATTGTATCTAATTAATACTAGCTTATAATTAAACATAAATATTGAATGCAAATTGCTTAATTAATTAAATTTTGTAATTTAGAATCATGTGCACTGTATTATATATTCTATACTAGTATTCTGCAAAGCCACCTCATAAACAAAGTATCTTAATGGTTAGAGAAGATGAATCTAATCACTTTTGGCAGGATGAACTGTGTAGATAATAAGATCTAATTCATGCAGTGAAAAAAACTTGGCTAGAGTAATATAATCCTTCAATCTTTCAGCTTCTGCAGTTTGTTTAAAGAAATTCGGTGAAGAAACATGCACATAGTCTGCAGTTGAATATGGTATCTTTGTATCACCTTATATTTTGTAAATCAGCCTAGGGGTGAATTGGGTGATTGTGCGAAAATTAAAAACTTGAATTAAATGCGTAGAGTAAAGAAAAAGAGTTAGAGAAAGCAAACGAAGTAAGCAGACAAGACACAGCGATATAACATGGTTCGACCCCCAGACCTACGTCCACATCACCTACTTGTAGCAATTTCCCGTCACAAGCGTTCCACTATACATTAAACCCTTGTACATGTTAGAAAATGGATATTTATACACAATTTACGAACCAGTTTTTGAGCAATTTTTTTGAGTAAGATCCTCAATGAATTATTAAGATATCTTGATTGATTTGTATTCTCCTTCGTGAATAGATCAAAATCATTTACTTAAAACGGTGAAGGGGAGAATGAAAAATTGTCTATCAAAGTGAGACGTTTTCATTCTTGAAAATGGAATGAGGAAACATAGTCTCACATCGAAAAAATTAAAGGAATTAAATGAGGATATATAGTAACCTCCTTCTAAGTATTGTAAGATAGCTAGAAGAGAGGCTCTCTCTCCCGCACGCAGGGGTGCAAATCTCGGACCAGATTATATGCGACTTGTGTGCGCCCGCACGTCATGCGGACACGAATGCTGGACCGACATAACCTCACCCCGACTGTTATAAATGCAGAAACGGTTACGGTTGACCGCATATGTTGGATTTTTGCTTGCTTCCTTGAGAATTTGAAGCACATGTTTATTGTGTTGCAATCTTCCTTGATTTTTATAATCTTTTCGATTGATGTCTTTTTGCTTGGATTCAAATCATTTTTGATCTTTATTTTGGTTTTTCTTTATCTGTATTTCCTGCAAATCTTAATTGAAAATATTAGTTGAACATGATACGTTTTGTGCATAACAAATTTATGATCAACATATATAAAATAAGCCATTTTTCCTATTAGAAAGTTATATATTCACATCCTAAAAGTTAATTTCAATAGTTGGTCAAATAAGAGATTGAAATAAAACATTCAAAAATAGTTACTGTGTCGATACATTGTCAACGATATTCTGATAATATATACTAGTAATTTATACATGTGATACACATCTTAATAAATATATATTTTTAAAGTAAAATTTCAACTTAGTATGGTCTCGAATCTTAGACAGCTTCTATATTAGTTTCTATATTAATTATGCACGGACAATAGACGTTTTAATAATTTTTTTGAAAAAAATTAGAACTCTGACGTAGTGAGGACTCGAACCTGAAACCTCCCTCATATTAGTTATGTACACACGGTGTTAGATTGACAAATGACACTAAGGCCTTCTCCCACTATAGATTAGAGATTAGAGATGAGAGATGACTATATCTACTGATAATGCTTCCAGAGGTCACGAGACATGTCATTGAACTTTGGGAGGAGGAAAACCAACAAAGTTTGCTTACAACTTGTCGATAGAATATACTTTCCAACTTGCTTATCGCATATGAAAGGTACAATATTCAATTAAACAACTAGATATATATTTTTCTGAGAGAATAAACAACAAGATCTATACAAGTTGGTATATGTAATGATAAAAACTAGTTTATATATGATCTCAATTTATAATTACAGTATACCTAAACTTTTATCTTTATCAAGCAAGTTGTAGGATTCCAAAAATATAATAGTAGGTGCAATATGTCAATAGATTGATCATTGCATATGTCACCTACATAATTAAGACCATATGATTTAATTATAAAATTATACAGCAGAATTTGGAAACCATGATGCTGTGATTAGAGATGAACTGATTATTTATTTATTTATTTATTTATTGAGGAAAAGTTCAACTGCATAATAAGATCAGTGAAGTAGATTTCAGGCATTAGCAATCAGTTTCGGTATTGAAACTGATAGATGGAAGGAGGAAAAAAAAAGATTAAAGTGTTTTTTTTTTATCCCAAGAGGATTGATCCGATTAATTCATTTGAAACATGTGTGTACTGAAATGAAGACTTCACGTAGTTCTCATCTTTGCCTCTTTGGTAATATCCAATTTATCGAAGGGAAATGTAAGTAATATATATATATATATATATATATATATATATATTTGGATTGTAATCGGTGGGTCCGAAAACCCTCCGTGCTTCATTAAGGGAGCGTTTGGTACGCGGTAATGTATAACGAAACCCTCCGTGCTTCATTAAGGGAGCGTTTGGTACGCGGTAATGTATAACGAAATCTAGAATTACCCTCTTGATTACCTGGTTTGGTAAGACATATGTATAGTTTTGTAAATAATCTTAAATTCTCAGGGTTTTCAAAATAATTAGTTTGAAAGGATAAACATTCCTCTTGAAAAGGGTGGGATTTGTGGATTCCTCCACATAAAAAATGAGTGGGATTTCTGGGTTATCATATAACCCGCTCTTATCAAATTTCTCCCCGTCACTGAATCCCACCCAAATCCTAAGACCCACTATTCATCTGTCTTCCCCACCTTCCTCTGGCCGTTTCCGACGACCTCTTCCCTATCCTCGACAAACGCCAGTCAAAACTCCAAATCTCAATTCGCACCCCTCCCAACCATGGCCGCCCCCTCTTCCTCCTCCTCCTCTCTCCCCTCCCCGGTCCGCATCTTCACCGACATCATCACTCGCACCCCTCCCTCCTCCGTCGATTCCGCCCTCTCCTCCCTCCCCTTCACCTTCCCCCTCCCTCCATCAAGTTCTTCCGCTGTTCCGCAATAGCAGATGGGTTCTGATGGCCTTTTCGATAATTTGTTTGATCAAGAAATCATTTCTGTTGTTTACAGGTTTGAAGATGTTCAGCCGGTAGGTTTCTTAGTTTATGTCTTTTGTCATATAAGTACTTGAGTTGTACTTACTAATTTAAATTTCTACTGCAGCCAAGGCATAAGTTGATTTAGGAATTTTTTCCCAAAATGACCCTTTTTGAAAAAGTATTGCCACAAACGACCTGTTTTTTTTTTATTTCCACAAACGCCTTACTCGCTTTTTGAAAAAGCGAGTTTGGTACAAACCCTCGCGCTTTCTCAAAAAGCGAGTCTTAGGTTTCAGAAAATTGAAAACCTAAGACTCGCTTTTTGAGAAAGCGCGAGGGTTTGTACCAAACTCGCTTTTTCCAAAAGCGAGTCTTGGGCTTCTTTGCCCAGCAACACTCGCTTTTTGAAAAAGCAGGGGTAATTATACCACACTCGCTTTTTCAAAAAGCGAGTGTCGTTTGGGACTTAAACCCCCCGCCCCCAAAACAGATCTCACTTCTTCTCTCTTTTCCTCAAGACTCGCTGTCGAAACCCTAACCCAATCCTCGTATTCGTCGATTTCTGGCCTATTTCATCAAATTAGCCGTCGATTAGCTCCTAAAATCTTCGCTTTCTCATCCCAATCTAGTTGCCCACGTTGTGTTTGAGTTTTCTTTTCGAATTTTTGGGTGATTGCGGTGGATTGAAGAGCAAGGGGTGGAGGTCGGTGACGCTCGCATTTTGGTGGTGGTTCTTTTTGGTTTGTGGTGATTGCGGTGGTTCAATTCTTGCGTGAAGATTGAGGTATATTTCTAGAACTCAATATTTTCTAATGTTGTATATATATTGTGTGTAATATGTGGTGGTGTGTGTAGAATTTGTGAACGATATGCTGAGTATATAACTGTATATCTCTGATTTGAACGATTTGTTTGTAATGTGAGTAGAATTTGGGATTTGTGAGTAAAAGTGTAATTGTGCATGTGTGAGTTGTATTTGTGCATATGTGCATATGTGAGTAAAAGTACAATTGTGCATATGTGATTTTTTGAAAGTATAATTTGGGATTTGAACCATTCTAGAACTTAATTTTTGATTTTACTTAAATCAAGAATTGTAGATTTGTGCATATGTGAGTTGTATTTGTGAGTTGTGAGTTTGGGATTTGTGATCAGGAAAAATTTACTGCAATTCTAAGTATATAGTTGGGATTTGTAATCAGGAGAAATTTACTGCAATTCTAATTATATATTTACTGCAATTCACAGACCAACTATTTGAATTTAGGATATGTGAGTTGTATTTGTGAGTTGTAGATTTTGTGAGTAAAATTAGGATAATATCTCCACCTATAGATTTTGTGAGTTGTAGATTTTGTAGATTAGTAATATCTCCACCTATAATTTCTGACTTTTTGTGAGTTGTATTTGCATTTCAATTCTCTTTAGCTTCCGTGATTATTTAAATTGCTAAAATGATTTTGGTATTGTTAATAATGATTGCTCGTTCATCATTGTAGGATACTCTTTTTTTTTGAAAAAATGCCACGAAATAAGGGACGTGTGGAGGCTGGCACTAGTAGTAGAGCCAATCGTGGCGATGGACCACGTACATCTTTTGGCCCACCTCCACGCAGTGGACGTGTTGGTGGTCGTCGTGGTGGCAACGAACGAAGTAATGTAAGTTATATTTTTTTTTGAATTCGATTTGTTTCATTGTCATATAATTGATTGATATATTTATTTGCTGATGTAAATGCTGTTTTGCAGGTCCCAACAAACCAAAATGTGGCTGGTACTTCGTCGCCTGCCCCTTCTTCATCTACGGTTCCCCTTGTTGGTCCAGGTCCACTCGACCCCACTCTTCTAACGCTTCAGTCGCACCATCGCTCCAAAGATGTGTGGGAGGGGGATTCGAAAGAGTGTACCTTCCGTGGGGGGCATCCACTCCCTATGCACCCACGGATTCACCAAATATTACGGGATTGCGGTCTATATGGTATTGCACTGATGAGCGGCATCAAGTGCGATCGGCCTCTACTAACAGCACTCCTGGAGAGATGGCGTTCTGAGACCCACAGCTTCCACTTGTCAGTTGGGGAGATGACTGTTACGTTGCAGGACGTTTCAGTCATCACAGGCCTTCCGGTAGATGGGCAGGCGGTGACCGGCTCTATGGACTTCGACGCCCCATACTTAGTAGAACAATACCTAGGTGTCGAAGTGGAGACTGGTGCAGTAGTTGGGAAACAAATTCGTCTGAAGTGGTTGAAGGAAAAATTTAAAGACCGGCTGACAGATGATTCGACCGAAGAGGAGGTCCAGATGTACTGCAGGGCGTACATCCTTACTCTTTTTGGAGGGGTACTATTCTCTAACTCAAGCGGTCATTCCGTCCCCCTCATGTACCTCCCGCTTATTGCAGACCTTGGACGAGTCGGCCAGTATAGTTGGGGTAGTGCTGCCCTAGCAGCCCTCTACAGGAGTTTGTGCCTGTGTGCCCTCGGGTCCGTGCAGATGAATGGCCCGATGATTTTGCTTCAAGTGTGGAGCTGGGAGCGTATCCACGTTGGGCGTCCCGTAGTTAGAAAACAATCACCCAGCTGGATCCATCTCCCTGAAGACCCGTACATGCTTCCTCCTCTAGGTGTGTACTGGTCGGGTAACCTAACCTGGACTGCCAACCCGAACAGATGCCTGACCTACTACCGTGATGAGTTGGACAGGTTGGCAGATAACTGCGTTGTATGGATGCCCTACACGGAGGAGCGTCTAGCTCGATTACCGCCCAATGCCCTGTATAGATGAGATCTTTGGCTGACAAAAGCACCGCTCATCAACTTCAGCACTGTCGAGTTCTATTTCGTTAGCAGAGTACTACGACAGTTTGGTCTCCAGCAGTTGATTCCAGTAGCAGAGCCATTCAATGCAGATATCCATAAAATTACCGGAATGGGTCGTACGCCAGGTCACAATTGGGCAGAAAGCTTCTCCACATATGTCGAGAAATGGAACTTACAAAGGTTTGATGAAATAATCCGCAACATACCTCCATTCGAATTAGCAAACCACGCGAACTACATGAATTGGTATCGGAGGATGACAAGGCGGTACATCTCTCCGACAGGGCAGACTCCAGCCGGTGTGGTGATGCCTATACGTCGACCGGCAGCAGAACCGGTAGATTTGCACTCCATGCATTTGCCGATGTTTCAACCGAAGGCATCGGCTGTTCGCACGATTGTAAGTTTTTTAGAAATTTTTAAGTCTTTTATTTTTTTTGAACTCTAACTACAAAAAACAACTTATTATATTTTGTAGATGGCCCAGACTTGGAGTATGGGCAAGAAATGTGCAGCGGTATTGAGTAGTAACGTAGCCGATGCAGTGAAGGACTTCGCACGCGAAATGCTGACATCCTGTCGAGCACAGGCAGATGCTGTGGGGGAGGGGGCGACCTTGGATGCAATCTTAAACACTCCCGCACATCGGACTAATACACGCAATAGACGATTCAAGAAAGTCGCTAGTAAGCCACCGCGTCGTACCATTGTTGAAGAAGAAGAGGAGGAGCAAGTAGAGGAGGAGGAGCAAGAGGAGGAAGGCGAGCCAGTAGAAGGTATTACACAGAAAACTCCATCTCCCCGAGCGAAGAGGCAATGGGAACGAACCCATATTTTTACACCGGACCCGTGATCAGCGGTGTTGTAATTAACTTTGAACCCATAGTTGTGTAGTTGAATGTTGTCAAGATTTTGTTTAGTCAGTTAACTTGTAATTAACTTTTGTATAGTGCATTCAATGAAATTCGAATTTTAGAATGGGGTGTGTGCGTGGTGTGATCTTGATTGTTGAAGTTTTCCTCTTTTTTTTTTTGTTTTGTTGCTCGATTTTATTTTGTTTTTGTGCGTGTGGTGATCTTGAGAATGATGATGGATTAAATGTGATTTTGGTTGGGATTGTGGTGATATTGAATGGCTTCAATGTTAATGGTATGAATATGGTTGTGGTGGATATGTTAGTCGTGTAATTGTCCCACCAAGAATTGATGCTTACATCCTTACTGCATACAGAGCAAGAGAAAGCGAGTCTAGCTAAAATGACCCCGCTTTCTCAGAAAGCGAGTCTATCACTTGGGAATTCCAAAGCTGTCGAAGCCTCTGGGATTCAAGCAGCATAAACAGTCGGTTTCTGAGAAAGCGGGATAGTTATTACTAAACTCGCTTTCTGAGAAAGGGAGTCTTCGTTCTGTATCTTTTTTATCTAGCAGATCCAAGACTCGCTTTCTCAGAAAGCGAGTCTAGTACTTTCACCCACGGGATCTTGAAAAGCGACTGTTAAACCAGAGAAATTTGATTCTCTGGTTTTCTACAGATCGAAGACACGCTTTCTCAAAAACCGTGGTGTTTAAGACTACACTCGCTTTCTGAGAAAGCGAGTCTTGGAGCTGTATCATTTTCATCTAGCAGTAGTAATTTCATCTACGGGATCTGAATAAGCGACTGTTAAACCAGAGAATTTTGATTCTCTGGTTTTCTACAGATCGAAGACACGCTTTCTCGAAAACCGCAATTACTTACACCAGACTCGCTTTCTCAGAAAGCGAGTCTTTGGCTTGTTGAAAAACAACTCCAGGTGTAAGACTCGCTTTCTGAGAAAGCGGGATAGTTTGTATAAGACTCGGTTTCTCCAAAAGCGAGTCTTACCTATGTTAATGAAATTTATTTTTTAGATAACAATACTCATAACGCAACAAACACACAAGGACATCAAAAACAAAAAAAACGAAATTTCCAAAATAAAACTTCATCGTTTTTATCGACATAATTTAGTACAATAACAAAGTCCAAATTAATAATTACAAGCATACAATATTTAAGTATGCTGAGTTCCACTATTAGTGCATCGTCGCTTATTGTGTCCTTGTAAACCACATTTTGAACATCTCATCCCCGTGCCACGACTTGACCTATCTCTCACATCCATGTCATTGCGGAATCTGGTAGTTCTAGGCCTGCCCTTCCTTTTACGTCGCAAAGTGGCATCAGGTACTAGTTTTGGTCCAACAATAATAGGCCAATATGCTGGATCTAGTATAGGCTGAAACACTGGACCGTATGTTTGTGCTAATGAAGTAACGGTGTAAAATTTATCAACCAGATGCTTGTGATCGATTGCACGATATGCACAAGCTGCCAGTACATGAGAACATGGGATATGGTATAGATGAAATTTCATACATGTGCACGTCTTCGTTCCCAAATTCACAGTGTGCAAGTTCCCACCCTTCCTTTCTCCACCCACCATGCGTATACCCATTCTCACGGAAAAAACTCCCGGTTGATGATGGAACATTGTCACCCCATGTCCGTTAGCTCTCTCACGGCGACTATCAAGCAGTTCATGTACTTTTCGAGCAAAAATCCTCCCTTCGGATAAAAGTTGAGTTGCTTCTTGTCGACGAGTAGTAAAATAAGAGTTCAGACGTTCGAAGATCGTCTCAACAATCGCTGTCACTGGCAAACTACGGACTCCTTTCAAGACTGAATTGAACACTTCTGACAGGTTCGTAGTCATTATCCCGTATCTTCGACCTTCATCTGCATAAAGTGCCCATTTCTCAACCGGCTTCTCTTTTAACCAATTAGCCGCCTCCACATTTACGTTCTCAAGTTCAACAAGTTTGGCCATGAACTTTTTGGGTTGGCATTCACACGCTATAATTTTCGCCTTCTTACGCAATGCCTTGCTACCAAATTTAGTAAAGAAATTTGTAGCAAAATGGCGCATACAATAACGGTGATATCCACTTGGTTCGTTCCAAGCTCCATTTTGTAACTCCATAGCATGCATTATACCAGCGTGTCGATCAGAAATAACACACAACTCAGTGCGATCGGTGACATAATGTCGGATGCAACTCATGAACCATGTCCACGTATTTATACTCTCTCCATCAACCAATGCAAATGCAAACGGAAATAAACAATCATTCGCATCTGGGGAAACAGCAATTAGCAAGCAACCCTTGTACTTACCGTACAAGTGAGTTCCGTCAACACTGATCACCGGTCTGCAGGACTTGAAACCTTGAATTGAAGGACCAAATGCCCAGAATACACCCTTGAATGTTTCCTCGCCAGGGCCAGACTCATACTTATCCCAGTGAGCAACGGTTCCTGTATTTGCAGCTTGAATTGCTGTGAGTAGAGCAGACAACTTTGTGTATGCTTCTTCGAATGTACCATACAACCTCTCGATCGCTTTTTGTTTTGCTCGCCAAGCTTTCTTATAGGAAATCTGATAATTATATTGTATTTTAACAATCTCAATAATTGACCTCGGTGATAAAGCGGTATCCTTTTTCACCACATCGACAATTAGATTACAAACAATATTGTAATCAATTTTAAGGTGATCTTGATTCAGCGTTGGATTCGTGCAAGTGTGTGGCCCAACTATCTTCTTCACCACAAAATTCGTCCCGCCTTTTGGAACCATTGCTCGTAATCTCCAAGGGCAGCCACCATCACTTACTCCGGTAGGCCCTTGCACGATCTCCTCAATGGTACGTTTTCTAGGTGCCATTTTGAATTTAACAGTGTACAGTGACGGTGTAGATTTCAAAGTTACGAATTCACGATGTTTTTTGATAGAATACAACTTCACTGCCTGTTGAATCGACTGCTTACTTATAAACTCCTGTCCAACGTACAATTCATCTACATTGGACGAACCAGACGACTCTTGTGGAACTAGGTGTACTCTAGCACCTTCAGCCATCTCCTCAGTAACATGCCCGTCAACATTGCCGTAGCTATAAGTACCTCTGGCTTCATTAGAACTGTTGTTCGTGGGATTTGCATTTGCACCACTATCATCATCATCGTCTACGTCATCAGTGTCACCACTATCAACATCTTCATCGTCTGTTTCTTCATCTTCTTCTTCATCTTCTAATAAGCTGTTGTTACAGACTGCATTTTGAAAGAGTTCAAACATACTTTCATTTGGAACAGAGTCAGGAACCGGGCTAGGTTGGCGTGGCAGCTCAACATTTACAGAATCCGGAATTGTTGTGTTCGTGAAGGTGTTTTCTTGTGAGGATACTGGATTTGATTGTGAAGATTGATCGGGGTTAGGCCTCGACTGCTGTGTAAGTACTACCCGTATGAAGCTTGCACTGGGGATATCATGTGGCTGAGCATTCACAACTCGAATTTGCTGAATATATAACTCTACTACAGACCAAGTACAATTGGGATCAAATGTCCTAGCAATCAATGACTTCAGCGCATTATCAGTAGGTACGGGCACTGTCATAAAATACTGACCATCTCCTCTTCCTGCTGCGTATCGAGCTAAAATTTTCAAATTCCATTCATTCCTATCCCAATTAGTAACTTCATAGATTTTCTCAACTAATTCTTCAAATGTGATGGTACGGGGTACCCAAACTATTTCCGGTTCCAAATGACTATAACAACAACCAATCTTTGGATCACGAATTATTTCACCACCAAAATATAACCAAATAGGAATCTCCAAATCCATACCTACGTTAATTTATACCAATAAGCGAGTTATTATCTACCAATAAAGAAAACCTAATTAAATTAACAAAATAATGGGGGAATAAACATCATACCTTCACAATAAAGTTGCTTTCCTTTTGAAGTATACCCAAATTCCAACAAATTAAACCTCTAACGGAAGATGGGTTTAAGTTGTCCAAAGCAATTTTGTGGGTTATTCAACAAATTACGAGGGTATTTTGACGAATTTGAGATGAGAGATGGGTTAGGGTTTCGCGAGCGAAGAGGAAGAGAAAGAATAGAGAGAAGAAGTGAGATCTGTTTTGGGGGCGGGGGGTTTAAGTCCCAAACAACACTCGCTTTTTGAAAAAGCGAGTGTGGTATAATTACCCCCGCTTTTTCAAAAAGCGAGTGTTGCTGGGCAAAGAAGCCCAAGACTCGCTTTTGGAAAAAGCGAGTTTGGTACAAACCCTCGCGCTTTCTCAAAAAGCGAGTCTTAGGTTTTCAATTTTCTGAAACCTAAGACTCGCTTTTTGAGAAAGCGCGAGGGTTTGTACCAAACTCGCTTTTTCAAAAAGCGAGTAGGGCGTTTGTGGAAATTAAAAAAAAACAGGTCGTTTGTGGCAATACTTTTTCAAAAAGGATCATTTTGGGAAAAAAATCCTGATTTAGCAGGCAACCATTCAAATGACGTTGATTTTGATTCTCCCTATTCGATAGAAGCTAGAAGTAGGGTATGTATTATAGTCCTTAATCACTTTTTTTTCCTTTTACACACCGATCAATTTACTAATTACTTTCAAAATAAAAGTTTTTTTTTTAATGTTGTCTGCATATGATATGATTATGTATTCATTATAGGGGTTTGATGTTCCATGGTGGAAGAAGATTGTCGGGAAAAAACTTACAGGCATGTTTATTTTCCTTCATTTTTTTTCTTTTTTTAATGTTAAATCTCGTTATTTTCATTGGCTTTTTTGTTCTTACAGATCTTAGTAATTACTTGTAGGTGGCAAGCCAGATGATATTATTGTGATAGCGGCGAATGTTGTGAATCTTTGTTAGAGCATCTGTAGTCGTGGGCTAAATACCCAAATTTTGCAAAAATTTTGAAAAAATGAGCTGCACTCGTCGTCCAAATACACAAATTTTGGCAGTACGATGAATAGTGTCTTGCCAAATATAGCAGACGATCTGGCCAAATGCGAAATATAGCTAACGACCAATTATACCCCGTCCGACCCAATTGACGGGAGATTATATTCCGTCCGAACGTTTTTTTTCAAAAATAAAATAAAATAAATAAACAAAGTCAACCAACAGCCTATTATACACCATCCAAGGAGATTGACGGTAGATTATATCCCGTCCGAACCATTTTTTAAAAAAAAAATCAAAAAACGACCCAATTGGCCGACGGGAGATTATACACCGTCATTTGAAATTGACGGAAGATTATCTCCCGTCCCAGGCCAATTTTGATTTTTTTTTTTGTCTTTTAGTGCATTAAAAAAATCAAAAAAATTAAAAAAGCAACGATGAATAGTGCTTCAAATGAAATTAACGGGATAATATCTCCCGTCCCTGACAGCTTTTGATTTTTTTTTTTAATTTTTTTTTGTCTTCTAGTGCTTTAAAAAAAAAATTGGGACGGACGATTATACTTCGTCATTCTTAATGGACGAGTAATAATCTCCCGTCCGGCTATATTTTAGCTTTCAACGACTGCAGCAACATTCTTTTTTCCCTATTTTTTAATTGCCATTTACCCAAAATTTGGCAAGAACGACTACAGATGCTCTTAAGTGATTGAATGGCCGTAAAGCTAACAAATGAAGTTGTGAAGTTACATATGACACGTCAAGACTATTTAAAAAGAGAGAAAAGGAAAACATTCCATTGTTCCTCGGCCATCAAATTCCTCGGCTATTGTTTTTCTCTATCATTGAGTGTCTTGTTAGTAATTGCAGCAATAGGACGCGTTACTAAAATTTTATAAGATATATATTAGTATTGCTTTTGCACATACATGCATATACATCAATTATTAAATTAGATAACTTTTATGTTTATTTATTTTTAAATAAAGCCAAAATGGTATTTTCGATAATGTCTACTATAGAGATTGATTGATGGGAATGAGTTGTTCAATACCAAATACGGTAATAAAGTATTCCTAAGTATGTAATGTCGTATACCAAACACAGTATTGCAACATTCTTGGGAATTTTTATTCCCACCCTCATATTGCTGGGAATCCACTAATTCCTGAGAATTCTCCAATTCGCGTACCAACCGCCCCCTAAAAAGATTTTAATAAAACAATCAGCCAGAAAGATAATGATGCTCATGTCTCCCACCATATCTCCCACCAGGGAAATGTAATTTTTCAATTGACAAATTTCAATTCTGCAGGTGCTGTCGCAAGAGGAAATTATAATACTTGATGTATTTCAATGTTTACATAGCCATTTGCAATAAACAAAAAAACTGATACACAAGCCCCTTATTCAAACTCTGTTATATATTCAATCTTGCAGCTTGTTTCCCAACATAACTACCATGTATCTGAGTTGACCAAAAAATTAAAAATCAGAAATTGAAAGTAATGATATTGAGAAGTCAAATACCGGGGGTCGGGAAATTAATAAATAATATGGGAAGAACTCGATAACCTCATTATCAACATTTGTTGTAAATCTAATCACCATTAGGACTGCAAATGAATGCACCAATTCGCGAGCTATTCGGCTCGAGCTCGGTTAAAGCTCGGTTAAAGCTCGGCTCAAACAGAGCTCGAGCTCAAAATTGAGTTCGTTTCGTAAACGAGCCGAGCTCAAGCCTGGAGGTATTCGGCTCGGCTCGGCTCGGCTCAATTGCAGCCCTAATCACCATCGACAAAGTCCTAATATAGAACTTGGATAGTATCATATATTTACCCAAAATATTTGCTTTAGAAAAACTTTCATTTTTTTTAAAATGTTAATTCACTCGATAGTGTTTTTTTGTTTTTTTGTTTTTGTTTTGTTTTTTTTTTTTGAAGTAAAAGTGACCAAACTGTCATCTGTTTCATTAATGAGATTTTAAAGAAACCCAGTCCAATCAAAATATTACAGACGCATAAAGTTCATTCTAGATCAATACCCCATCTAGAATAAAAAATAACATCAATATGAACATAGGACAACAAACATAATGCATAGAGCAGTAAAATGGAGAAGAAAAAAAACGATCTATCCCCAGAGACGATTCCATAGGCTTCCCTTCCCTCTTTTGTCATGCAGATCTGGTTGTAGCTTCCTCTTGACCCCCAACTTACCGCCCATGCATTAATAAGACTCAGAGATTTATAAAACATCATTTTAAAGCTACATCTATTATCACGGAAGCAAAAATTATTTCTGTCTAGCACACACTAGCAGCAACCGTGATATCCCACATATCCCTTCACTCGATAATGTTACTTCATTCTTATTTGTATGCACTTATTTTTCTCGAGTATAAAGTAGACTTAATTGTGTATTTATCTGGTTCCATTTCTAAAGTTAATTATGAAATGTGAAATAACACGTTGGGCTACTACCAAATTCGGCTTCCTAAACTTCTTAATTAATACTTAGCATGATGAAACAATCACGTTAAGAAAATGATAAAATTCGTAATGTGCATACTCTGCAGTGAGTTAATAATAATCTAAAACAAATTCAACTAAATTATAGTGTTCTCCTCTCACAATAAGTCCAGCCAAACAGAGCCTTATGCTAGCAAATTCATCACCAAATAATAATTTCAGCTTCCGTACTACTACTCACTTGTGCCCAAGGTCCAATCGAGTCGGAATAAGTTAGACGCAGGTCAATCTTTTTTCTTTTTTTTTTTTTTTTTTGATAAAAAGATAACTACAGTCATCGCTTCATTAATGATAATTAACGAAACAGTCTACAATAATACATAGTATGTTCGTAAGCCCAAAAACAACCAAAAATGTCCCAAAACAAGGCTACCGCCTCACTAGCCACACGAGGCAATCTATCAAAAGAAAACAAATAACAGCTACTCCATTTTCTAGTCATACAACACTAATTTCAGTAATTTTCTGGGTTTTTTTTTGTTGATAAAAGATGACTAACGTCATCGCTTCATTAACGATTAATTAACGAAACATAGAAGTTCCACAACATATTACGAAGTCTAGTACTCAAATTCTACGCAAAAGCGAAGAAAAGATCAACAACCGAAATGAACAACATGAAATAAAGACACAGATACAGATACAGTCATCCAATGCCCTACCCTATGATGTTGCATCATACTACTCCTCACCAAGACGTAGTCTCTTCTTTCCACCTGTCAGAACAGTCCATTCGTGAATAAGGGAATAAATCTTATACATCAAAAAGGAAATTCTATGATTAATCTGACGGAAACAATAGTCATTTGGATCTAGCCAGAGGCCCCACATAGTGGCAGCTACAGCGATATCTCAAATCAATTTATCCTCTTTCTTAATTTTATCTAATCTGATTGTTCCCCAAACCTTCGTACTCGACCTAGGAACAGAGTATCCCCAAATCCTAGACCCAATATCTCCCAAATTATTCTAGCTCTATGACAACGGAAAAGTAGATGATTTGTGTCTTCTTCTTCTTGTTTGCACCAGTCGCAGATGCTACTATTGATCATGTTCCTTTTTCTAAAATTAGCTTTTGATAGTATTGCATCGTTCTTAACCAACCACAGGAATATTTTGACCTTCAATGGAATCCCTATCAGTAATTTTCTGATATATATATATATATATATATATATATATATATATATATATATATATATATATATATATATATATATATAGGGAAAGCTTCGGTTGAGCACTCCTCTAGTGCTTACCGTGTGAACAGTAGGCCTTCGGGCGTTCATATCGAAAATCCGAACCGTTCACATTGATCTACACATCTAAATTAGTCTAAATATGTAAAATCAAATCATTTGAAATTCATTTGCCCATTCATTGAAGTGTTACAAAATTGTATGGCTGAAAATCATTGTTTTTATAGTCACATGATGGATGGGCAAATGAATTTCAAATGATTTGATTTTACATATTTAGACTAATTTAGATGTGTAGATCAATGTGAACGGTTCGGATTTTCGATATGAACGCCCGAAGGCCTAGTGTTCACGCGGTGAGCACTAGAGTAGTGCTCAACCGAAGCTTTCCCTATATATATATATATATATATATATATATATATATATATATATATATATATATATATATATATATATATATATATATATATATATATATATATATATATATATATATATATATATATAACACAAAGAAAGCTATCAAGTGGCTCTCATTCAATCCCCAAAAAATCAAAGGCCCACATCTAACTTCACAAAACATATTTTTCCTCCCAAAAGTTTTCCCCCAAAACTCAAATTCAAATCCCCCACCCAAAACAACTTCTATATTTATTTAATTATTTATCCCTCCCCCCCCCCCCCCCCCCCCTCCCTATCTCTTCTATTCAAAAAAAATTAAGAAAATATATTTTTTGAAAATTTCAGAAAAAATAAAAACATAAAAACATAAAAAAAATTTTAAAAACTTCAAAAATAATTTTAAAAAATCAAAAAAATCATATAATATGTTTACTACTTCAATTAATTTGCTGGATCTCCAAAACTATTTTCTATGAACAAATAAGGTGCACCATTCTGAAGACGTGCCGTAGGCATGTGTCAACGGGCAAACCTAGTATATATATATTGCTAATCATATTTTATACATTTATACTACTCATCAAATTTAAATGTTTTCCAATTACACTAAAACATGCTGGGCCTAAAATATTACACTGGGCCGGACATTTCCAGCCCATTAAAAACCCAAGACTACCTTAACCCCCAAAATCCGGCCCAAAAGATTAGACTAAAAGGTAGGGTTTCTCGCTTCTTAAACCCCCTTCCCTCATTCGTCACATCCTTTTGACGGCGATTCTCTCAGATCTCAGAACTTATCAACTTCGAATCAATGGGCGCTTTTAGGGTAAATATCTCAACTCCAATACCATTTCATACTCTCTAAGATCCAAAATATTATAATCTTTGATAAGGGTCGCATCTTTTTTATGTTACTTGAATGCCCATTTTGTTTGATTTTTGTTTCATATGATTCTTAGATGTAATTTTGGATGTTAAATATTTCAACAACAACAACAACAACAAAAATCAATTTTTAAAATTTAAACTGCAGTTTCATCAGTATCAAGTGGTGGGTAGAGCACTTCCGACTGCAACGGATGAGCACCCGAAGATCTTTCGGATGAAGCTTTGGGCAACCAATGAAGTTAGAGCGAAATCCAAGTTTTGGTATGTTTGATATTGTATTAGATGTTTTTTAATAAAAAAAATGGTGTTATGTAGTGTTGTTATTGATTTGGTGGTGGTATGAATTTGCTAGGTACTTTTTGAGGAAGTTGAAAAAGGTTAAGAAGAGCAATGGGCAAGTTCTTGCTATTAATGAGGTCATTTCTTTCTCCGTCGCCGTTTGTATTGTGTTATTTAATTGGGTTTGTGTGAAATGTTTATGAGATTGTGGTTATATGTTGTTAGGTTGTGTAAGTCATTCTGTGTACAACTTTAGTTCTTAAATGAATAGACATCAATGTTTTTTTGGCTTGTGCATTGGATGCAACCAGTGGAGCACACCCGTATTGTTTTGTTGGATCGAACTCGGTGTGACCCTTATGTTTTTCAACCCTAACTCCTACTGCCAAATCCATGCACTCACGTTGAATAATTATGGTTTGGTTTGTAACAAATTCTCTCTTGAACACTTTACAATTCTTTGAAAGTGTTAAATTGGATAAATTCCCACGGATAAAAGAGGTATCAAATGTTGAGTACATGCATTCATGTGTGAACTGTGGTGACCATCAATGGCCCGCGTACCAGGGGCGGATCCAGGATTGAAATGTGAGGGGGGCTGGAAATTTTTTATGCACAAGGTAACATGCAAAATATATATAAAGTTGTTATAGATACTAAAGAAGTAAAGTTGTTATAGATACTAGATAGAATAGAGTTGAGCTTGGGCCCAAAAAAATAAATAGAAGGCTCAAATATATATGGGGTGGGCTTTAAAATTTTTTTTTGGGGGGGGGCTGAAGCATAAATTCACACTACTATACCCAAAAAAAAAAAAATACAACCAAATGTTAAATGTGGGGGGGGGGGGGGGGGGGGGGGGGGGGGGGGGCTGTAGCATACCCTAGCCCCCCTGGATCCGCCCCTGCCGCGTACACACTGACACTGTCGTGGGAGTAACAATAGTAGAGACATTTATCAGCATTTCTTATTTGTTCTTATAAAGTAATAATTATTTTGTTTGGAGCCATCTATTAAAATTTCAATTCCACTGTTCCTAGATGTGTGAATTTCTTATTGAGGATTTATCTAATTAGCACTTGAAGTTGGTTATGTTAGATAGCTGCCTTCCCATGACACTATTTGTTTGAGGAATTAGGAGCTTGTATGACTTCTAGGTTACAGGGTTTTACTTGTTACTTGTTTTGTGAATCATTTAAATAAGTTTTTACTTGTGAAATCAGCTCATCCATATGAACTGAAATTTTGCTTTGTTTTGTTCTATAGTCTATACTACTTACAGTTAATAAAGTCCCAGTTGTATGACATACTGATATGCACATACTTGACACTAATGTTTACTCCTTTTTGATAGTTTATTCATTCGTTCAATTACATCTCCATCTGGTTTCCCTATCAGTGTACATTGGTTAGTGCGTGCCATTGGAAAATTACTTTAAATAGCACTTGACTTGTGGGCAAGCGTGAACACACATGGCTCTGAAATGCCATAACGATCAAAGGGGTTGGGTAAACATTAGTTAAGATTTAGATTTTATCATGCACTTAAATATGTTTACCTAGTAGTAAATATATATTAATGGATCTGTAGTTAGAGCATCCACAGTCGTTCAACGGAGAAAATGGCAAAATGCATTTTATAGCGATCCATTTCTTCGTTTTGCTGCAGTCGTCAAATGGTATAAAATGCATAAGTTAGTTTTAAAAAAAATCAGACGAAGCATGATGTTTCGTCTCATAATAAAAAATTAATTTATACGGGCCGAAAGTTAGAAAATATTAATAAAAAATACGGGACGAAACATTTCGTCCCAAAAAGGGAAAAAATTCGGAACTTTTTTTTGCAAAAAAAATTTGCAAAAACAATTTTTTAACATAGTTTGTAAATAATAATTGCAAAAACAATTAAAAAAATTGCAAAAAACAATTAACAAATTTGCAAAAACAACTTAAAATATTACAAAATGTGCCAAAATGTTCCCCAAACCAGACGACACATCATGTGTCGTCCGGATTTGGTGGAATTTTTTTTTGCAAAAAAAAAATTGCAAAAACAATTTAAAAAAAGAAATTGTAATTTTTTTTGCAAAAACAATTTAAAAATTTGCAAAATCAATTTATATAATTGCAAAAAAAAAATTTCAAATTTACAAAATTAATTTTTTAAAACAAAATTGGATTGGTTGTTTCGTCCCACACGGGACGAAACATCATGTTTCGTTCCCACGCTTACCGGTTATTTTATTCGGTTTTCTTATTTATCTTAATTCGGACAAAACATCATGTTTCGTCCGATCAATTAAGAATATAATAAAATAATCCAGACGAAACATCATGTTTCGTCCGCTATAATATGCAATTTGCCATTTCGATTGCTATTTCTCCGTATTTACTGTAGCGCTTTTGCCAAAAAATGGCAAAATAGCAAACGACTGTGAGCGCTACAGTAGAAAAAAAAATGGCAAAAATGGCAATAAAGCAAACGACTGTGGATGCTCTTATGAGTTAATACCCAATCAAAATTTTGGAAAAAAATATTGCCTGCTTTTTGACTACTTGCCATTGCATCTCTCTCAAACATAAAAATAAGTGAAGAAGACAATCTTGTATGTTTTTAGGTAAGATTAGAAAGAGTAATCTAAGGGAGGGACCAAGCACACTCACTTCCCTAGTTCTCTTGCACATCTTGAATAATTTAGTTCAGTGAACTAATGTACATCCTTAATTACTGAATTATACCTTGGTAGAGCTTTTGTGATAACATTTAGACAGTTGACATTTTCTAAAACTCACCGTATAATATCCTGAGTAACCTTAGTTTTGTTAGGTTTAATCATATTAGTCTGGAGATAATCTGAAATCTGTTTAGGGAGGGACCAAGCACACTCACTTCACTAGTTCTCTTGCACATCTTGAATAATTTAGTTCAGTGAACTAATGTACATCCTTAATTACTGAATTATACCATGGTAGAGCTTTTGTGATAACATTTCGACAGTTGACATTTTCTAAAACTCACCGTATAATATCCTGAGTAACCTTAGTTTTGTTAGGTTAAACATATTAGTCTGGAGATAATCTGAAATCTGTTTAGGGAGATGCATAATTATTTCAATCTTCGTACAAAGCTATTGTAGTTGATCGTGTAGGCATTTATAATCATTTATTTACTTTCTATGTAAATTGGAATGTCTCATAAGCCTTTTCGCAAATTGTTTTTACAACTTTATTATCTAAATCAGTAACAACATGATTTTTCTTAAATTATTTGGATGATTTTATTGGATAACTTAGTAAGTCATCCAACACCCATATATGCCATAAATTTCAAACTTCAATAGGCTTACCTTCAATCGTATATCACTCCCACTTTCCTGCTGTTCGTTTCTTCAAAGAATCCTTCACTCAAGTAACCTTATTGTTTTAGCATCATGTATAATTTCTTTTGGGGCTTTAGTATAGTCCTACATAAATTCTTTAATATGACTTATTAACAAAAGTAAGTCCTTCCTCTCACTTCTTTTTCCTCTTCTTTTGCAATGACTGTTTGATCTTCTTTTTCCTCTTCTTTAATATGACTAATGGTATCTGTATCTTTACTCTTCATCTTTTATCATCTAATAATTCTTGTCTCAAATGGAACTTATCAGAACATACTTACCATGGACACCTCAATGGAACCAGAAATCTGTGTTCTGACCTGAAACATTTTGTTCCAACACGGTGCTAAATGGCACCTTTTTTTGCAGTCTTGCAATACAAGTCACGCCATATTTGTTATATTTCCAATGAAGACAATCCACTCTAAATTTACATTAACAAAATATTTTCATTCACTTTCTTTGCTAGTGCTACAACTTTATTTACATCAAGTATATGTTTCTGCTACATCTCCTTCAATTGATACTCGATTGAATTATACCTATGAATAATTTCAGAAATGCCTTTCTGCTTCTATAGATACGAAATAGTTTTACTTCATTTTAGCTTTAGCACAGCCACAATATTTCTTTTATATTACTTGATCATATGTCCAGAATGGTTTTAGACTTCTGGTGGTTGATACTCTTATTGAAGTTAAAAAAATTATAGATAGCAGTTTGCATGGCTGAAATTATTATGAAACCACAAAATTTTGGATTGTTAATTCCTCTCTCAGGAAGGTCTGGAGTTTTTTTGCTCTTTTTGTTCAATGACATATTGTTGCGCATATACTGATTATGCAAATTATTTATTGGTTCCGATTTCTGATAATTTCCCGCTTTCTATCTGTTAACATCTAATAACGTATTCTGCTATTATACTCACTTGTACCTGTAATCATTTTGAGTGTAGATCTACGAAAAAAATCCAACAAAGATCAAGAACTATGGCATCTGGCTTCGCTATCAGAGCAGGACTGGGTATCACAACATGTACAAGGAGTACAGGGACACCACACTGAATGGTGCTGTGGAGCAGATGTACACTGAAATGGCATCTCGCCACCGTGTGAGGTTCCCTTGCATTCAGATCATCAAGACTGCCACCATCCCAGCTAAGCTCTGCAAGAGGGAGAGCACAAAACAGTTCCATGACTCCAAGATCAAATTCCCCCTCGTGTTCAAGAAAGTGAGGCCCCCCTCGAGGAAGCTCAAGACTACCTTCAAGGCTTCTCGCCCTAACCTCTTCATGTAGGCTCTCTACCATAGAGTAAGTCTAATGGTATCATAGTGTTTCCAAAATTTTGTTTTACGGGGGAGTGATCCAGTTGGATCAATCTTTCTGATGTTATGAATTATGTTGAGTCTTTATAAACTGAGACCATTTACTTTTGAATGTTACTCTGTTAGTTTATGAGATTTTGTGAGACTTTGAATTTATGTTACTTGCTTTGCTTGTCATTGCGTTATGAGATTTAGCTGCTATGGTTTCTGGTTTTACGTGCAGAAGATGAATGAGATTTCTGTATACAGTCTGAGGTCGAGTTAATTTTGTCAAAAGATTTTGTTGGTAATTTGTGTACCATGAACTCTAATCTCATCTTTTCCATGACTTTGAATGCTGGCATGCTCTATCATAATTTGCTCTTTTATTTGACAAAATTTGCCCTTTGCATTCTTGCTTTCCTCAAATCTTGTAGATAAATGTTATCTTTTACTGCATTGAAATGTACTTCAAAAATGTTGCCCCCACTGTAGCAAATCTTTCAATTATTTTGGTAGATTTATTTTCCTAATCAAAAGCTCAAACAGGCATACCAAAATTAATCACAGAATAGATAGATCCCTTAGAAAAATCTTACAGAAATCCTCAGGGAAACCAGCCAAAAAAATGCATCTCTTGTTACTAGTTGGAACAAATTTAGCAATGTAGTCTGCAACTGAATTAAACTCTGAGCATAGCCTTATATGCGATATCCTCACCACCCCAAAGTTCTGAATTTTGCTCATCACATCGAGCATTTTCCATTATCACACTGAGCCCTTCAATCCACAAATTAGTCCCTGGCCTCCATGATCCTATCCCACAGCCCCTGGTTTCTCGTTCCTCCACCACCATCGGAGAGGAGGCGAATTAGTAGATGATAATTCTTTAAAGGATAACTACCAACTAGACAAGGCCGACCGGCCTGGAGGTCAAGTGACTAAATGAGTTGCTGCCTATCGTGAGCCAAATTAAACTTGCACCCGGTCATTGGTTGAGCTAAAAGTATTCTTATGTTTTAAAATAGAACCAAGGTCGACAAAACAAGTGGAGCTGCATGGAGCCTTGTATGTCACTGTAAGAGTGCTGATCATCTACAAAATTCATTTGCTGATCGACTTAGATTGTGTTTGAATCACTTGCAATCTGTGTTTGAATCTGAACACTAGTTTTGTTTTCGTGAAACCTACAACGGGCACTTGAGGATCAACTGGAATGTTGGCCTAAGTCGGATTCAGTTCGGGTTAATCTGGTTTCTTTTGGATTCCATCAACTCCCACCCTTCCATCTCAGATTTTCCAACAGAAGTTATATGCAAATTGGTCCAACTGTACACAGGGCCAGCCCTCAGTTCCCAGGGACCCGAGGCGAAAGGCCTAAATAATTATTTTTAGGGACTCCTAATTACAATATAATTTTATTTTGCGCAAAAAAATGTGCCAATATTTACAAGTAGAATACAAATTTGGAGATCCCTAAAATTGTAAAAAAATTGGGGGCTGAGGCAGCCGCCTCATTTGTCTCAAGCCTAGTCACAAAGTTCGGGTTTAATTCGGCAAATTTGCGATTTATTCGCAAATATTTCATCACCTGAACTAGTTCGCGAATTATACGTCGCTTCCCAAAAAATCACTTCGAAGTGCGCGAATAATTCGCGAAAATCACGAATTGCTGAATTATTCGCGAATAATACTCAATAACCCAACTCAAGTGTTCAACCCTATTTCCTTGTAGCGTCTTGCTTTCCTCTTCCCTTGTGTTTTCTCTTCCCAGCCGTGCAGTTTTTTTCCCCAAATCAGAAGGAGTGACGATTCCTCTTTCCTTATTGCAATCGAAAGAATTTCGTTCGCTCAATCACTAGAAGGTATGATTCTCGATATCCTATCATTTTCATCTATGTTCATGTTCATTGTAATTGTTGATCAATAAAATGAACCATTTGTTGTGTGAACTTGCTGCTATCCAATTTTTAAGAGGATATGGAACAAAGGGGAGTGAGGATTGAAGTATGGCATGAACCTGGAAACTTGAGTTTGAAATTATTTTGTAATTGATGTCTCTAATTTGTAGTAGTCTAAGATATTCTCTTATGAAACACTATTGTAATTGGTTGTTTGGTGCATAGGTTAAGTAGCTAACAAACAAAACAAGACAGAGAACTAGGTGATGCTATGTCAGTGTTTTTGAAGCTAATTATGGTATATGTGTAATTTGTGGTATGCAGTGTAATGTCATATAAAACTGATGATCAAAGCAAGTAAATGATCGTAAAGCTTATTGATTCTTATCTTATACAATATACAATGACTGCATTCACAGACTACTAATAAATATTTTTTTTGCTTTGGTGATGGGTACTAACTATTAAGATTTATTAAATTTTGTATTTCTTTCTTTCCGAACTTATGCCAATCTTTTTCAGAATTTTTTGAAATTTTGTCGAATTCCGAATATTAAATCTTGCTGAATTATCCCCTGACGCCGGATCTGTGACTATGGTCTCAAGATAGAGGCTGGCTCTGACTGTATGGTCAAAGATGTCAGGGTCAACACAGTGACACTATCTCCAACCATCAATGTTGAAAACTTGCCAATAATTTCATCTAATGCCGGAACCGGATCTGTAATCTCTTATTTACTGTGGAGAACTCTTGCCAACTGTACTGCTTAACAAAAACATGTCATTTGTTGGAGAAATCTTAACTTTTAATATCCTGAAAGATTCCTCACATACAATGCTCATAGGCTAAAGTTGTCATCGCTCAAAAGCTATAGCATACACCTGAAAAGCCCTGGTCTGAACAATTCCTCTGCCCTAATAAAAACAAGGAGGAGATGGATCTCAGATATTTGGGAAACGATCGAGGGCATCTTGACAGTCAAAAAGGGACAAATAACATGACATTTGATAGGTTGGCATTGGCAATGAGGGCAGAATAACATGACATTTGATAGGTTGGCATTGGCAATGAGGGCAGAGATGACACTCACTCTCTATGCCGTGCCAAAACAAGTTTTACCAGAACTAGAAACCCTAGTACTTGGGGGTATATTCTCATTGTACTCTTTTGACAATATCATCCATTTCTAGTCACAAAGATGCCATATCTTAGCCAATCCAGGCTCTTGACACTCAAATAAAACATTCATTGGGTGATTGCCATTTAGTTTTTTCAAGTCAAAGAGGTAGACTGTGACCCACCCTGCCTCGCACGACTCGCACCCGATTGAAGTATGTTAATAACAACCAGTGTCTCGGAAATAATATATATTAATATTGCCTAGTCTAAAAACATAGAGGTCTTAAGTTAGTAATTTTACAAGTAGGAGGGGTGAAAGGTTGATGATACTTCCAATTAGAGTGAAGTGAGGGTAGGGGCTGAGACCTACGAGAATTTGCATGAGAGAGAGAGCGAGAGAGAGAGAGAGAGAGAGAGAACTGATGTATAAGTATATATACAGTATAAACAAACAAAAATGCACGATTTTTATTTTTATTCATTTCTTAGAGCGTTTGCACATTTGCAGTCATTTTGTTAAAAAATGGTTATATGAGAAATATAAAAATAGCTTTTTTGGGGTAATGCTGCAGTCCTCAATACTCAAAAAATGGCTTTTTTATCAAATGGAACATGATATACTGTCTGAACAATTTTCGTAGAAAGCGGAAGAAAACAAATTGAAAGACGTCAGAACATCTACTGTCTGATGAAAAAAAATAATTGTTAAGAACTGATCTCCCGTCCGACACATTAATTTAATATTTTTTTTTTCTCAAATGGCATATCATTTGCCGCCTAACCTCCTTTTTTTTAAATATTAATTTACTCAAACGTGTATTGTGTGTGATGAATAAAAAACAAAAAATTCTTTTGAAGGTTCCCGTCCAACACCTTTGCACTATTTTTTTTTTTTGTTTTTTTCCTCAAATGTCAACATCTTAGTTGACATTGTTTTTTTTTAATATTTTTTTTTCTTCCAAAAGGCAAATCATATGCCGTCTCAAACTTTCACAATTAAAATATTTGTCTCAGACGGCATATCATATATCGTCCGACAATAAGACGGTAAGTTATCCTACGATTTCTAAGATATGCATGATGTCATTTCTGCTGCCAGATATAGACGTCTCCTGTTCATTTGAAACCCAAAAAATGAGTATATAGACGATGACTACAGAGATTTTTTGTAAAAAAATATTCATAAAATGGATATATAGCCAACGACTACAACAGATGCTCTTATGCCTTCTGAGAAGTAGATTTTTTTTTTTTTTTTTTTTTTTTTTTTTTATAATCGGAATGCGGCCATAGCCAAACACTTCACACTTCACTTTACCTTAAATATATATTAATTGAAAAAGAATAATTGGAATTCCGACCTTTTGCTCACCAGCAAAGATACTTACCAAGATACTTACCAGTTGACTACACCGACACTTGCACTTATATCAATCATAAGAAAATCCAGTACGTAATGCTTATTCAATTAAGTACACGATAATATACATCAGTTAGCTAACTATATAGTTAGCTTAACTGTTGACAAAATTATATTCCACGAAAGAGTCTAACGCATCATTATAATTATATATTATATTAATAGGTCTATCTCATCCCTCCTTTCTCTATTTTGAAATAGAGAAAAAATATTAGAAGTATGACTCTATATTTAACTAATACGTGCACAGTGCACGCTTTTATTTTTGAAAAAATCAATCCCTCTCAACCCCCTCCCCCCGCCAAAAAAAAAAAAGCCGGTCCCCCCCGCCTTCCCCCGCTCCAGTATGATCCCGCCGCACGCTGCCGCCCTCTGACGCTGCCGTTTCCCTCCGACGCACCGTTCCTCTCCTTCGAGGTTGCCACCTCTGCTTCAAATCAGTCTCATGTTCAATACTGAACAACGAGACGGTCTTGATCAAACTCAAGAACGCCAGTGTTATTCACGGCTGATACCTCCCTCTCTTCTTTCGATTTCTTGATTTTTGATTATCATTATTGTGTTTTATTTCTTTAATTTTCATGTTCTTTTTTCAGTTTTGGGGATGAGTTTAGGTTTTTGATGAAGCTGAACAGCGAGACGGTCTCGATCGAACTCAAGAACGCCACTGTTGTTAACAGAAGGTACCTCCCTCTCTTTTTACGTTTTCTTGATTTTTTAATTAGCATTATTATGTTTTCTATCTTTAATTTTTGTGTTTTTTTTTCTTTCTAGTTTTGGGGATGAGTTTTAGGTTTTGATGAAGTTGAACATTGAGATGGTTTTGAACAAACTCAAGAACGTCATTACTGTTCACAGAAGTATCTCTCTCTATTTTTCTATTTCTTGAATTTTTATTAGCATTATTATATTTTATTTCTTTAATTTTTGTGCTCTTCTTTCAGATTTAGGATGGGTTTCAGCGTTTTTTTGATGAAAAGCTGAACAACGAAACGGTCTCAATCGAACTCAAGAACGCCACTGTTGTTCATAGAAGGTACCTCCCTCTCTTTTTACTTTTTCTTCATTTTTTTATTAGCATTATTATGTTTTATTTTTTTAATTTTCATGTTCTTTCTTCAGTTTTGGTGATGTGCTTTAGGTTTTTAATGAAAAGTTGAACAACGAGATGGTCTCAATCGAACTTAAGAACTGTTCATGTACGACAGGTACATCCCTCTCTTCTTTCAATTTCTTAATTTTTTATTAGTATTATTATGTTTTATTTCTTTTATTTTCGTGTTTTTTTTTCAGTTTTGGAAATGAGTTTTAGGTTTTTGATGAAGACGAACAATGAGACGGTCTCGATCAAACTCAAGAACGTTACTGCTACTCACGGCACCATCACACGAACCGATCATACATTTCTCTCTCTCTCTCTCTCTTAGAGTTTTGTAGTTAATATTTTTTATTAGAATTTGTAGATAGCAAGTAACTTATGAGTCTGTTAAAATTATTTTAGTCAGTACAATTTATACATGGTAACAATGGTTAGAACATTGAGACTACTTACACTACAAAAGAAAAGGTCTTTACCGGCGTATATTCCCCGGCGTTTTACCAGAAACGCCGGGGTAGGAAGAGACCAGGAATGGGGCGTCAAACAGGATGGTTATACACCGGCGGCCTCTATAAAACGTCAGGGAATTATGATATTCACCGGCGTTTTTTATTAAAACGCCGGTGAAGGCTATATTCACCGGCGTTTTAATAAAACACGCCGGTGAAAGTATACAGGTAAAAAAATCTTCTCCCATTCACCGGCGTTTTTAGTTAAAACGCCGGTATAGGGTCTTGGAATAAATTTCCCCCAAACCCTCTACCATTTTCTCATTCGATCGCAAAAAAAAACCCCCAAATTTTCCCGCTCTCTTGCGCTCTCCCGCTTTCCCCAATTTCCCCAAACCCTATACGTATACTTTCCCCAAAATTTTCATTTCTCTCCTTTCCCCATCGACGCCCCCCTCTCCCGCCGTCGTCGTTTTCTCCCTCCCCCGCCGTCGCCACTTCCCCCATCGCCGCACCTGCCCCCCTTCGCCCGCCCCCCGTCCTCCATCGCGGCCCCCCGCCGTCCCCCTTCTCCCAATCTCTCTCTCCCTCTCAAAAACCGCCGTCCCCCCTCCCCCAATCAACTCAAGTAAGAAATTTCAGACCCTAAAGTTTATTCTAGTATGAATTTGAGAATATGAGAATAGGTTAATTAATGATCGGTTCTTGATTAGGGTTAGGGTTTTGATCGGTTCTTGATTTATCGTACTAACCGGAATTGATTCTAGTCATGCTTTTGTTGTTTGTAGTTTTTTAGGGGTTAGTATGGTTTTTAGATGAAGTTGTTTGAGTGTATAATGGAGAGTTTGTTTGGTTTCTTTGATATTGTTGTATGGATTTTGTTGCTGGTAGATGAGAATTAATAGAGTTGCGATCAAACATTTTGTTAGAATTTCAACATGGGTTTCATGGGAATTGGTTATTTATTTGAGATAAAATGTTATAATGTATGTAATGTATACATATACAATTCTGAATAAATGTGATACTCGTCTTTATTATTTGTGGTAATATGCGATTTCTTTTATCCTATTGTTTGTCTAAATTTTTTGTTTTGGTAAATGAAATTGGAGGTTTAATGAAAGCTTCTCCACTCATCAATGTATTGGTTTGTTGATGATATCATTTAGTTGTTCTTTTGATGCTAAAGTATTAGTATGTAATTATTGTAGTTGTGTTAATTATAGCCGTTTCTTGGAGGTTAGTTATGGGTTATTGGATAGTACTGATTAATAATGGTTTTATATTGTAAAGTATCTTAACAGCCATTTCATATTTGCACAGAATGAACTGAAGAGTGATTTTGTTGTTAGTCTCATGGGAGATGCAATTCTTAACTATTGTCCAGTGAAAGGATTAAAATAGGCTTTGTTGATGAAGGATGTATGATGAAGAAGGTAGTTGATGACAATGAGGTGGTTTGGAGGATTTGGTCAATTTCATATACAGTTAAATCATTTTGGTAACTGTAAGTTCATGGTACTTTGCTACTTTTTTTGCTATCGGGTCACACTACTGACTACTTTGCTACTTTTTTTAAACTAGTGATGATGAGATGGGTTATGATTCTGAAGTTGCACACTACGAGTCATTGATTTAATGATTCATTGAATAAATGATTCATAGGAGTAACTAGTGATTTGTTTGAATCCTATCTGAGCTTTTTAATTTATGAACACTTTTGCTGCTGAGTGAAAGCACATTCAGTGAGCCGCTGAGTGAAAGCTTTTTAATTTATGAACACTTCTGAAGTTACATGCTCCTTTTTAATTAAATGACTACTTTTGATATACTGACTAATTAATGAGTTAGTGATTGGCAATCTACTTTTGATATACTGAGCTGCACTCACTGATTAATCTTTACCTCTTTACCTGACTAATTTTGAGTCAGTGAGTGGCACTCACTGATTGTGCTTCTCTAATTTATCATGAATCATCCTGCTGAGTGCATTTTGCATATGGATCTATATTGATTTGGATCTATATTTATCATGCTTGGGTAATTTATGCCATAGTATTTGTGAGAACAACTAAATATGCTTGAGTAAAAACAGGGAACAAATGGAGTTTCTTCTCATTATTTTCGAGTGAATGAGTGATGATGAGATGGATTATGCTTCTGAAGTTGCACACTATGTTTCATGATTCATTGAATAAATGAATTATAGGAGTAACTAGTGATGATTGAATCCTATCTGAGCTTTTTAATTTATGATTGTAGTTGAATTTGTAGTTGAATTTGTTTTGGAGCCACAGACATCAATGGTAGTTGGGATGAAGAAGTAATAGAGAAACATAAATGCTTAGATACTGGAAATTTTGATTTTCTTTTACTGTTAAAGAAGCTGAAAACATGCATCTGATTGTCATCTTGGCATGTTTTTTGATCAAAAATGGGTTCACTGTGAACTAAGGATGCTAGCTGTATAACAAAATCCTCCATATCTGTACTATCAATTGGGCTGAACAAACCTTGTGTTGCTTTTGTTTTGGAGCCACAGACATCAATGGTAGTTGGGATGAAGAAGTAATAGAGAAACATAAATGCTTAGATACTGGAAATTTTGATTTTCTTTTACTGTTAAAGAAGCTGAAAACATGCATCTGATTGTCATCTTGGCATGTTTTTTTGATCAAAAATGGGTTCACTGTGAACTAAGGATGCTAGCTGTATAACAAAATCCTCCATATCTGTACTAACAATTGAGCTGAACAAACCTTGTGTTGCTTTTGTTTTGGAGCCACAGACATCAATGGTAGTTGGGATGAAGAAGTAATAGAGAAACATAAATGCTTAGATACTGGAAATTTTGATTTTCTTTTACTGTTAAAGAAGCTGAAAACATGCATCTGATTGTCATCTTGGCATGTTTTTTTAATCAAAAATGGGTTCACTGTGAACTAAGGATACTAGCTGTATAACAAAATCCTCCATATCTGTACTAACAATTGGGCTGAACAAACCTTGTGTTGCTTTTGTTTTGGAGCCACAGACATCAATGGTAGTTGGGATGAAGAAGTAATAGAGAAACATAAATGCTTAGATACTAGAAATTTTGATTTTCTTTTACTATTAAAGAAGCTGAAAACATGCATCTGATTGTCATCTTGGCATGTTTTTTTGATCAAAAATGGGTTCACTGTGAACTAAGGATGCTAGCTGTATAACAAAATCCTCCATGTCTGTATATATGGTTTTACCTAGGCACATCTGAGCACAAATAAGCAAGTGAAGTATATTAATTATGCAGAGACTTAGACTGTGGGGGGGGGGGGGGGGGGGGGGGGGGGGGGGGGGTTGCTGAATTGCATATTCAAGAACTGATGGGATACAAGGCATCAAAGCCATCAATGTTGGAAAAGAAGTAGTTTGATGCAGAGTTGCTTTTTGATGGGTGAAAAGAGTGCTGATACTAGTATGTATGAGAAAGGAAAGAGTGATAAGTGACATTTCCATAAAGGGCTATTGTTTGTTTTAAGAATGATCAGTGTATGATCTAATGGATCTCTTGCATTTGGTTTTGATTATAAGAGTGCTGATTTTTTTTTTTTTTTTTTTTTTTGAAATTTTTTTTTAAAAAAAAATTAGCTACACCGGCGTTTTTACAAGCGCCGGTGTATCTTTCAGCAAGAATTTGGCAGTCTATACCGGCGTTTTAACAACGCCGGAGTAGGCGATGGCCGGAAATGGCACCCACACATTCACCGGCATTTTTACGGCCGTCGGTGTAGTTTTAACCTATACCGGCGGCCGTAAAAAACGCCGGTAAATGTTCCTAAGCCACAGCGACGCACGATTCAGTGACATTTGCACCGGCGATTTATAAAATGTCGGTGGTATCTACAGCGACGTTTATAAACGCCGGTAAATGTGCAAAAAAACGCTGATAAAGACCTTTTCTTTTGTAGTGTTAGAATACCCATTGCATTATCCTTATTTTAAAATGAAGATGCTAAAATTGATGCCTTGAAGTACCGGTCAGTTTTACATTATTAGTTTGAAAAAAAAGGTATCTTGGACCTGGAGAGGTGTTCAGACTTAGCTTAGAAAACTAAAATTATTTTTAAAAGATAAGAATCATTATTGTTAATATTCCCCATATGGCATAAGGGTGGTGATGGTCAAATTAGACATGCATTGATATTGATAGCTTAATCGAAGGGAGTGATAACAGTAGTTTGAATATATAATACCAGCAGCTAGCATGTATTGACTGACACTGATAGGGCCTCTTTTGACCGGCCGGAAACCCTAACAACAAGCCCCCCTAATCTCCTTCTAATTTAATTAACTTCATAATTAACTACCATAAAATAAAAGAACACAAGAGAGACAATACATTAGTTAAGCAGAGAAGATTGAAACCAATTAACTATAGTTAGGCTATGAGGAATCAAATTTATAGTGCTTGTCAACAGCAACAGATACATCCCAAGTGCAGCTGAGTCCTTTCGGGACGATCACAAGATCTCCGGCTCCAAACTCGACGCAGTCGTTCGATCCTTTCGTGTACGACTTCACTCTCCCTTTGAGAAGATAGCATGTCTCTTGTGCATCGAACTTCAAAGGAAACTTGCCTGATGGACAACCCCATCTATATTTTTGTTTCAAAAATTAAGTAGAGAAAAAGGGTTAAGACCGATCGAGCTAGTGTTATAATATAAAATATCGAAGTTTTCAAGTGTATGAGATTATTTCCAGGGTATATAAGTTTGATTCTACTTGGCGTGTATTAGACACGGATTAAAACTTAGAATATTTAAGAGGGTGCAGTAGAGTGCAAAGATGGATTTCTAAACCTTACTTAACTTGGGAGTTTTTAGTATAGTGACAGAGATAACACGAGAAAAAGTCGGAGAGAGTACTTGGGCCACGACTTGATGCCGAGCTCTGCTAAGCGGGATGCTGATGGGTTTCTCTCAACTTGAATGGTGAGGAGGGTTGGAGAATCCTTGTTGCTCTCCTTAGAATCTGAGTTTGAGCTTGTTGCCATCAATGAGAAAGGGAAGGTAATAAGAGAAGGGGGTTGTTATGTCTCTTCTTCTGTTATAGTGTAGGCATTAAGAGAATTGAGTTATTTTTTTTGAGGGAAAGAGGAGGGAGTTATAAAGTGAGCAAAATGTTAGTATCAAGATTTTATAACAAGAAAGAAATGTTATTATAGGGATTGAGAGGGACATGTTGAAAGGGTTTCGATTCTTTTAGATATTTTATCATCACGTGAGCCATGTAACACATTATAGCCGTGTAGAATGTTTTTTTTTTATTTTTTTTTTTTAATTCTTAATTTTTAAATAAAGGAATACCACGTAGCCTTCTTATCTCAAACCTGAGACTCAAGTTTTATGATGTTGGAGGGTCTTATCTCAAACCTGAGACTCATGTTTTATGATGTTGGAGATAATAATCATAAATTAATCCATATCATAGCACGGGTTGAACTTAGGTTGCATCCTGAATGATTCAAATAAGGTTACTAGGTTCCGCTTAGAATATTCCAAACCTGCTAGCTAAGAACCTATATTGAGAGAACAACGAGGCTTAACGGTTGATTTCTCGATTTTTTTTAATTTTAATTTTAATTTTTTTTGGTTAAGAAATCCACATAATAATTGGTTTTGAATGATGATATAACCAAATAAATTAAAAAGCAAACCGATACAAGGTATTACAATGAATGATTATTGAGGTAGGATAAAAATGAACTGGAGCCCAGGAAGGCTTTCGCTCCAAGTCCATCCGGCTCGGTCCCGGACCACCACATGCTCGACGCCGAGCCATAAGTTCACCACCACGAAGCCAGCCCCCCCCCCCCCCCCCCCCCCCCCCCCCCCCCCCCCCCCCCCCCCCCCCCCCCCCCCCCCCCCCCCCCCCCCCGTCCCGACGACCCTCCGAGACCCTCGGTCTCCGATCCTCGACGGTCTCACGGGCCGTCTACTCAGCCGGGCAAGGGAGGGATATGACCTGGCGCAGCCTGGGCCCTCTGATCCTCCCAGAGACACAGGGCCCCTACAATCTGCCTTGCCAACCCTAAAACCACTTGAGGCTCTTGCCAAGTCAGCCCTAAACTACTCTGGGCACTGCCACGTGTGCCCTAAACCACCTGGGCCCCTTGCCACGTCAAGCCCATGGGCATTTCGGGTCCGGACCCGGCTCCCAAGCGGATCCAAACCCGGTTGAGTTATCTATAAATACCAGACCCCCATTCACCTTCAAAGGTAATCAATTTTTCACTACCCAAAACCCTAGTTACTGCTACTCTCTCACAGAGACTGACTAGATCGTCGGAGGGTCTGCCACCGGGATAAACCCCGGTGTTTCTAGACCGTCTGCAGGTACCCGAGGCGAGGCAATCCGAGCCGCTCCTCCAGTGCCGAGGCGAGCCCACGGACCACCGCCCGCTACCGAACTCTTCCCCTCTTATAAATTGAGTCCGAACTCACACCTGGTGCATCCACACTCTATCCAAAAATAAATCGCATCAGGTTGGCGCCGTCTGTGGGAAATCTTTCTACTCATTCGGTAGGAACGACAGTCCGAGTCTCGGCTCCGACACTCATCCTCCGATCCACTCTCCGATGCCCTCCAGGGCCCGGAGATTGGCCTCTTCCTCCCGTCGGAACGGGCCTTCCAATCAGGACCCCCTCGCGGGAGGGCAAGGGTCAAACAATCCGGGGGCAAACCCCGGACCCCGGCAAGGCAAACCTCATGTCGAACAACCCGACCTTCGTCGGGTTATTATGAACCGAAGGGCTAGTCAGGCCCGGGGAGGAACCGCTTCCAACTCGGCCCCAAACCACTCAAGGCCGTCGGTACACAGCCGCATTGGCCGAATTCCTACACCTCGGCCCGACCCTTTCGACCATGGCGCGGTCACAAGGGCCGAGTTCCGGAGCTTTCGAGAGGAGATCATGGAGGCTCTCCAAGGAGCGCCACGGTCCGCAACGTTCGACCGACCCCGTCGAGAGAACGAAGGAAGAAGCTACACTCATGCGCCGCCCCCTCCGCCGGAGCGCGCAGACCAGGTACTCCGTCGCCTCACTGAGATGGAGAATCGCCTCGAACGCATCGGCGACGGGACTCCGAATCCCGTACTAGGCCGAGCGCCTTCCCGGCCACCGTTCTCCATCAACATTTTAGAAGCAGAGATCCCCCGAAACTTCCGGCCTCCGCAATTCGAAACATACAACGGTGAGGGTGATCCTGCTGATCACATTGAGGGCTTCAAGACCCTCATGATGATTCACAGCGCATCGGATTCCCTACTGTGCCGAGCGTTCCCAGCCACTCTCCGAGGTCCGGCCAGGGAATGGTTCTCCAAACTCTCCCCGGGCTCAATCTTCTCATTCGATCAGCTGGAAGCCAACTTCTTAGGCCACTTCGTCACCAGCCGAAAAGCCGAGAAGACGAGCGCGTCCCTGCTCGACCTCCGCCAAAGGGAAGGGGAATCACTCCGTAACTTCGTCAAGAGATTCACGACCAAGGCAAGATCCGTTTCTGCCCTCGACGCCGGGGTCGCCTCGGCCGCCTTCCGACACAATGTCCAGCATAGTCAGTTGAAGGTCTCCCTGGCGAAGAAGCCACCTCTGGACTTCCCTAACCGTTTCAATCGGGTCGAGAAGTACATACGAGCAGAGGAAGCTCTGAACCCAGAGGGCAGCAAAGAAGTCGTCGGAAAGGGCAAGCGTAGGGTCGACGAGATCGAACCCGCCAGGAAAGCGGCAAAGGAAGGGGTCGGCTCGAAGAGGGTTCCTCCGGTCCCTCGCTTCGAAAGGTACACTCCCTTGACACAGAACGTGTCCGCCAGCCTCTTAGAAATCGAAGACAAGGGCCTTGTCCGACACCCTCCTCGACCGAGCAACAACAAGAAGCGAGACCAACGCTTCTACTGCCGTTTCCACAGGATCACGGACACGAAACCGACCAGTGTCGAGCCCTGAAGGACGAAATCGAGGCCCTCATTTCACGGGGGTACCTCTGGGAGTTCACAAGAGAAAACCAACGGGATCGGCGGGACACTAGGAACCGGAGGCCTTCGCCTCCGAACCCTACTCCGAACCTCAGTCAGGGTCGGGACCCCGACCTCGAGGGAACCGGGACCCCGGCAATTCTGCACTGTGTCCACGGAGGACCGATGGGGGGAGAGTCGAATACTTCCAGGAAAGCCTTCGTCCGCGAGGTGAACGTTGTCCAAGATCTCCCCTCACCTCGGTTACAAATGGTACCCTTCTCCTTCTCCGGAGAAGACCTCTAAGGCGTCCGCCTCCCTCATTGCGACGCCCTCGTCATCAGCCTCCACATGGCTAATTGCGAAGTGCGCCGGATCCTCGTCGACAACGGCAGCTCAGTAAACATCCTCTTTCTCGAAGCCTTCGAGAATCTCAAACTGCCCAGAGGCAAGCTCAAACCGGCCGGATACACATTGCATGGGTTCTCCGACATCCCTGTCGTCATAGAGGGGATGGTGACCCTCGACGTCACTGCGGGCTCGGTTCCTGTTCAGCGGACCGAGTCTATGGACTTCATGGTAGTGAACGTCAAGGCGGCGTACAATGCTATACTTGGCCGACCGGGGCTGTGCTCCTTTCAGGCGGTACCGTCGGCCTATCACTTAAAGCTAAAATTCTCCACCCCACAAGGAGTCTGTGTTGTCCGAGGCAACCAAGAGGCGGCACGGTCCTGCTACATGACCGCCGTCGGAGGCGGTGTCTTCCCCCTCGATGCCGTCGTGCTCGGGTCCGAGGGCAACGGCTCCGCCCCAGAGCCAGCCGACGAGCTGGAAGAGGTCCCGTTCCGGGCCACAGACAAATCGAAGTGGTTCCGAGTGAGCCGCTCGCTCTCTGAAGGCCTGAGGGCGGACATAATTGACTGCCTCCGCCGCAATGTTGACCTCTTCGCCTGGAAGCCCTCCGACATGCCAGGGATTTCCGAAGACCTGATCATGCACAGGCTGAGCGTCACCCCGGGATCCAAGCCGGTCGCTCAGAAGAGGCGCAAGTCCGCCCGGGAGATGCAGCAGGCGGTGAAAGCCGAGGTGGACAAACTCTTGTCCGCTCGGTTCATTCAAGAGGTCAGCTACCCCGAGTGGTTGGCCAACGTCGTCATGGTTAAAAAGGCGACCGAGGGATGGCGGATCTGCATAGATTTCACGGATCTAAACAAAGCATGCCCCAAAGATCCTTTCCCCCTCCCTAGCATCGACGCCCTGATCGACGCGACCTCTGGACACGAGCTGCTGTCCTTCATGGACGCATTCGCAGGGTACAACCAAATCCGGATGTTCCCGCCCGACATTGCGAAGACCTCGTTCGTCACCGACCAGGGTCTTTTTTGCTATCGCGTTATGCCATTCGGGCTGAAAAACGCCGGAGCCACCTATCAACGGCTCGTGAACCGAATCTTCAAAGACCTAATCGGCCGCAACATGGAGGTCTATGTCGACGACATGCTCGTCAAGAGCCGAGCCGAGCCGGGCCGGACCACGTCGCCGACCTCGAGGAAGCCTTCGACATCCTCCGGTGCCATAACATGAGGCTCAACCCTGCCAAGTGCGCGTTCGGGGTCTCCTCCAGAAAGTTTCTGGGTTTTGTCGTCAGCCAGCGCGGCATCGAGGCGAACCCAGAGAAGATTCAGGCCATCATAGACATGGCCCCACCCCGGAATATCAAGGAAGTGCAGAGACTCACTGGCCGGTTGGCGGCCATCGGTCGTTTCCTCTCCAAATCAGGGAAGAAATCTCTCCCCTTCTTCAAGGCTCTGCGCGGCAAAGGGGGCTTCGAATGGGGTGCCCCTCAACAAGAAGCCTTCGAGCAGCTGAAGCAATACCTCGCCAACCCGCCTCTCCTCAGCAAACCCGAGTCGGGCGAACCCCTGTGGCTCTACCTCTTTGCCTCGGACAGCACCCTCGGCGCCGTCCACGTCCGAGAAGAGGACGGGGTTCAGAAGCCGCTCTATTATGTGAGTAAGGTCCTACTCCCCGCAGAGACAAGGTACGCAAGAATCGAAAAGATGGCCTATGCTTTGGTCATGGCGGCCCGAAAGCTCCGCCCTTACTTCCAGTCTCACACCATCCGAGGAGGGCGATCAAAGGCCAGGCCCTCGCCGAGTTCATCACTGAGTGCACAACTTTTGAGCAGCCGAGCGTCCAAGAGTCGGACCCAACCTGGGAGGTCTACGTCGATGGATCCTCCTGCGAAACCGGGAGTGGTTCCGGAATCATCCTTCGAGGCCCCGACCAATTCCTCCTTCAATACTCCCTTCGCCTTAACTTCCCATCTTCTAACAACGAGACAGAATACGAGGCCATGATTGCCGGACTGACCCTAGCACACCGAGCCGGAGCTAAGCAGATCCGAGCCTTCAGTGATTCTCAGCTCGTGGTCAATCAGATTACCGGGGAATACGAGGCTCGCGACGATCGGATGGTGCGATACTTGGCCATGGTCCGACGGCTCCTGGCATCCTTCTGCTGCTCTACAGTGGTTAGGATCCCCTGAGAGCAGAACGCCCAAGCAGACGCCTTGTCAAAACTCGCCTCCTCCTCCTTCGAGTGCCTCGACCAAACGGTACTCATCGAGATCCTCTTAAAGCCAAGTATCGATGACCAAGACCAGGAGGCAATGTGCGTACAAGGCGGTGTCGGTCCGGACGACTGGACCACCTCCATCCGAAGATTCCTAGTCCAAGGCGAGCTCCCCGAGGACCGGGCCGAGGCAAGATGGGTCAGAATCCGAGCCGAGAGGTTCGTCATGATAGGCAACATCCTCTTCAAACGCTCGTACACACTGGCCGATGGTAAACCGTACCTCTGCTGTCTCACCAATGACGAAGCCAGATACGTACTGAAGGAACTTCATAAAGGGATCGGCGGATGCCATATGGGAAGCAGCTCCCTCGCTCGAAAAGCTCTGAATCAGGGCTACCACTGGCCCACCATGCTCCAAGACTCACAAGACCTGGTCAAGAGGTGCGGCCCCTGTCAGAGGTTCGCCCCTATCAAGAGGCTTCCTCAAGCCAATCTCCGGTCCCTGGCTAGTCCTATGCCATTTGCCATGTGGGGCATGGACCTTGTGGGCCCCTTCCCCGTAGCAACGGGACAAAGAAAATTCTTGATAGTCGCCATCGACTACTTCACAAAGTGGCTCGAGGCCGAGCCGCTGTCCAGCATCATCGAGCGCCAAACACAGCAGTTCTTCTGGAAGAATATCGTTTTTGGGTTCGGGATCCCTCAGGTCCTCGTTACGGACAACGGGATCCAGTTCGCAGGCCAAAACTTCCGAAAGTTCTGCGAAGACATCGGCACCCAACAACGCTTCTCCGCCATATGCCACCCTCAGTCTAACGGCCAAGCGGAAAACACGAACAGGCAAATCCTCGACGGCCTCAAGAAGCGCCTCGACAGTTCCCCCAAGGGGCTGTGGGTAGAGGAGCTGCCCAGCGTGCTGTGGGCACACCGAACCACCAAGAGGATCTCCACGGGAGAGACACCGTTCAGTCTAACCTACGGGACCAAGGCAATGATCCTCGTAGAGGTCGGCCTGCCCTCCCCTCGGATCATGGCCTTCGACGAAGCGGACAACTCATCCGGCCTAAGGGCCAACCTGGACCTCGTCGCCGAGGTTAGGGAAAAGTCATCCGTCCGAAGAAATATCTATCAACAGCGGATCGAGAGGTTCTACAACAAGAAGGTCTGCGCAACAGATATTAGGGCTGGGGACCTGGTGTTGCGCAAATTATTCGTCTCTGATCCCACCAAGAAGAGGATGCTGGCCCCCAACTGGGAGGGCCCATACAGGGTAGCCGAGGCCATACGGCCCGGCACCTATCGACTAATAGACATGGGGGGTCGAGCGATCAAGCGACCCTGGAACGCCGAGCACCTTATAAAGTTCCTAGAAGAACGGTCACAGGTCCCGGCTTAGCTAATGTAAATAATATCTTTTGTAAGCTTTCATGTGTAAAGGGCCATTTTAGCGCCCACCCCTATCATATATGAAAAGATCATCTTTCTATCAACTTCAAACGCCTCGACAAGTCCGACCTAACACCAGACAATGGGATCGGCACCCGAGTCCCCACTCCGGTATCGTCCCCTAACGTCTCGGTAGGTCCGCATCGGCTTCGGGCCAGGGAGTCATCATAAGAGCCTCCTGCTGCACATGATGCCGAACCTCACCCCTACCAATCAATAGGCTATTAGCCGAGGCAATAAATGAAGAAGAATCCCTTATTCATACTCCCTTATTAAGTTCTGGAAAAACAAATAGAGATCGTTTTACAGGACCACTCCACTCATTTCGCAATAAAGGAATTCACTCTTAGGCCCCCTCGGGTCCGAGGGATGGCATCCCCACTCCCATCGAAAGACTTGGGCCTCCCTCCTCGTCACGATGGTCCTTAGAGTCGGCAACGGTCGACACACCAGCAACGGAGCTCTGGGCATCAGCTGGCTGGATGCGCTCCAGCTGCAGCAATGCCGAAGGAACTCCCTCCGCTTGTCGATCTCCTGAGGAGGATGCCACCCTCGTTCCGGACACACCCAGCATCGTCTTGTACCGGTGTATCTCCATTTTCTTCTCCACTATGACGTCGCGAAGAAGCCTTTCGAAAGAGGGCCTCTGCACCGACGCACTTGACATGGTGAACCCGAGGCCGGCACTTCCGAGGTCCCGATCTACTATTGCCTTCTTCAGACGGTTCGCCTCGGCACTCAGAGCCTGAGACTTCTCTCGATAATAGTTGAAGGCGGCGTCCTGGTCACGAGCCCCCTTGCGATAACGGACCAACGTGGCCTCCAGAACTTTGATTCTACTTCGGAGCCACGCCACGTCGGAACGATGAGGGTCCGGCTCGGGAAGGAGAGCCGCTACCTAAAAGAGAACCAACCACAGCTCAAAACACATCCACAAAAGGGGTCCGGAAAGATCCGAGTACAAAAGACTTGGCCAATCAGAAAAAATCCTCTCTTATAAATTGAAATTGTCGTACAAAATGCGGTGGCCAGTCCGTGTTCGGCAAATACATTTTAAAGGAAAGAAAAAGACAAAACAAGAGGGAAACCGCCTATGTTATCACCTCAACATCAGCCGGGTCCACGGGAAGATCGATGGCCGAGCCCACGACGAGAGGGTCGGCAGGAGGGTCGACGTCAGGGGTCTTCGGTGGCCCCTCGACCTCCATGTCATAGTCGAAGCCCCTCAGGTCGATGTTGGGGTAGAAGTGCCGCACATGGCTGAGGGCCTTCGCATAGACCGCGTCCTGGGCCGCGATCACCAGGTCCTGCCCCGTCACCGTCAGTTCCTCCTTCTCCTTCGCGAACTTCTTCTTTAAGGCGGAGACCTTCTTCCCCCACTCGGAATCCCTAGCATCGAGCTCCACCTTCAGCTGCTGCTCCCTCTTATGCGGGCCGTCGAGCTCTATCTTCAACTCCTTCGCCTCTTGCAATGCCTTGTCGGCCCGGACTCGCTCCCGTTCCAAGGCCGCCTCATAAAGACCTCTCACGTGGGCCCCCTGCACGGTCGCCTGCAGTAACCAAACACAACTAAGTAACCAAACACTACTAAGTAACCAAGCAAGTGGGGTCGACAGACTTACCAGCACATTGGCCTGCGCGAGGCGCGTATACGCCTGCTCCAAGGTCTCCGCGTTCATCTCCGCGCGATCCCGGGGAGTCGCTAGCTTCTCCGCCACCTCGACGGCCTGGGCCCCACGAGTCAGACAATCCCCCTTCCGGATCGCCCAGTCCGGCACCCATGGCTGCCGCAACTCCTCCGTCACCTTGTCCACCCCCTCGCCTTCGACCAGGGGATCCTTCCCCTCTCTGCGCTCGGAAACCTTGGCCTGACCTAAGCTACCCTGAGCGGCCACCTCCTTGCTCGTCTCCGAGCGAGTCCTCTTGCCCCTCGGCTGAAGCGTTGCCTCGGATGCCACCTGGGTCGGCCCCCTCGCCCTCTTCGCACCTCCCTCCTCCTCGGCCTTCTTCTGCTTCAATTCGAGCCTCCGAGCCTTGATCGATTCTGGATCCATACCTGCAAAAAGATCCATTAAGGACAATGAGCGCAAAAGAACAATAAGACCGAGAGAAAAGAAACAACTACATACAAAGCACGGTCGGGCTCAGTCCAACGCTCGCCAGGTGACCCTCCATCACCTTCGGCCAGCTGATACTGTGCGACAGACGGAGGCGCTCAACAAACTTCCACTCCTCAGCCGTCAGGTCCTTCGGCCTCGGCGCTTTGAAGCCTGACTTATAGTGATTCCATCGAGTAGGGATGTCCCAAGGCTCCTCACTCCGGATCACAAAATACTTTCTCTTCCACTCCTTGATGGAGTCCGGGTAACCATGGACGACCTTCCCCTTACTCCGAGGCGAGATATAATAAACCCCCTCCGACTCCCCTGACGAGCTGATCCCCAGCATCGCCCGAAACACGCCCAACCTAAGGGCACCTTCTGCTCCTCGCACAGCAGCACGAAGCAGATGATCTGCTTCCAGGAATTCGGCCCATACTGCATCGGAGCCAGGGACGCCCAATTCAGCACCTCCCGAACAAACGGATGGACCGGCAACCTCAGTCCAGAGCCGAAGGCATCCACAGGGAAGACGCAGTACCAAGTAGACAGGGGATCGGTCGGGCGCAGGGTAGGGCTCGGCAACATGAGCTCGTAACCGGACCCTATGTGGTACGCCGACTGCGCAACCTCCAAGTCACCAGCCTCCAAGATAGTTGGAAGCGCGTCCATCTTCACCATCTTCCGGCTCGGCGAGGACGGCTGAACCCCAAAAAGCTCCTTATCAGAGAGGTCGTCGGGGTACCGACGGAACGGCTTCGGTTGTACGGGCGACCCTGTCACCAAGTTTCGAAAGACGGGCGCCTGGCTCGAGCCACCGGTCTTCGACCCCTTCTTCCTCGGAACCCTCTTCTTCTTGGCTCTCTCCGGCGATGGGGTGGATAATCGCCCCAGACCGACCGGCGTGGAGGACGAACCCACACCCTGAACTGTGGATCTCCCCCCCGCACCTCCTATCCGAGCCCCGACGGCTTCACCCTCACCTTGGCCACCCTCCTCTCCGGAAACCGACTCTAGAATCTGGACCTCGTCCGAACTGTCGCTCCCCTCGTCGGACTCACTACTCTCCACCACAAACATCTTCCGGGACCGCAAAGGCTTCACGTCATACACCGTCTCCTCTTCCCACGACTCCGAGTCTGAAAGCCCGGTGGCGGGGGGCCCTTCGCCTCTAGACGACGACGCTGACGAACCTGACTGAGCCCGGGACATGCCTAACTAAATAAACTTACCAACTAACCTTGAGCGCTTCGGATGGACGAACCGGGTGCCGCAAACAGCAGTATCGAGCGCCGAAGCGTTTGAAATTTTCGGGAAAGGAACAAGAGAGAAGTGAGCAGTGCGAAAGGGGGGTGGGGGTATTTATAGAGGGAGAAACGACTCCTCGTTTTTCGTGAAATGACTCCTCGATTGGCGTGTAACTGCCACCTATAGAATCGCGCCACGTCACCCTGGAACGTGCGCCGCTGACGTCACCCACGTCACCTTGAAGCTGGACACAAGGGTCGGTCCGGATGAGGTGCGTCGGATCCGAACACCCTAGCGTCCGTCCCCGAAAGCAAGAAAAGTTTAGATTGAAAGTATTAAGGCACCCGCCCTCGGCGAGTGCCCCGGGCCCCAGCACTCGGTCGGTTCCCCTCTCACCCACGAACAACTCGGGGCTTACGACCTCGGAAGCCGAAACCCCGAACTGTTCGAGGGTGGAAGAAAAACCACCATTGTCTAGGACCCTATCGGAAAGCATATCGGCCCGCCTCCCATCTCTAACTCCTTCGGGCCGACCACCATCAGAAGCCGTCAGCCCAGAAGGAATACAGAGATCGGAGGAGACCCATCCGATCGAGGCAACCTGCCCCGGGTCCGAACCTCAATGGGCCTCCCTCCCACCGTGATCTCTCCTGACTCTGACCACCACATCAGGGCCGTCACAGCCAGGAGAAGACCATGGCGGGAGAACAGCCCACCCCCCGGGACCGGACATCATTGGTCATCCCTCGCGCCGTGATCTCCCCCGATCCTCGCTACCACCTCAGGGCCGTCAGGATCGGGAGAAGAACAAGGCGCGAGCATAACCACTCGTCCGACCCTCTCATGGTTAGAATTTTTCAAAGGAGCAGGCGTCCGCCCAAGGCAGACACCTCCAGTGGTCGATCAACCACCATTGTTGTGATCAAAGCTACAGGGGGGAGCGGGGTATTTATAACCTCCCCCCAAGGACCAGCCACTATGCCTAGGGAGTCGAAGCACTGCACATTTATTATAAGAGCCATTTAATGGACCCGGGAAGTTGGAACGCCGCACAAATCCCACAGCGCCATTAATGCTCCTCAAAGTTAGCTAGCATCGGCTTAGCCTTCTCTCGAAGGCCCAACGGTTCGCCATCGCCCTTGCCGACCCGTAAAACCCTTGCCAACTCGGGGTAGGGTCTCGCACCAGGGTAGCCTTCTCTCGAAGGCCCAACGGTTCGCCAGTGCCCTTGCCGACCCGTAAAACCCTCGCCAGCTCGGGGTAGGATCTCGCACCAGGGTAGCCTTCTCACGAAGGCCCAACGGTTCGCCAGCGCCCTTGCCGACCCGTAAAACCCTCGCCAGCTCGGGGTGGGGTCTCGCACCAGGGTAGCCTTCTCTCGAAGGCCCAACGGTTCGCCAGTGCCCTTGCCGACCCGTAAAACCCTCGCCAGCTCGGGGTAGGATCTCGCACCAGGGTAGCCTTCTCACGAAGGCCCAACGGTTCGCCAGCGCCCTTGCCGACCCGTAAAACCCTCGCCAGCACGAGGTAGGGTCTCGCACCAGGGTAGCCTTCTCACAAAGGCCCAACACGACCCGAAACTACTCCTCCACGGCCAACTCTCGCATCCCGGCAGGAGTGGGGGGCTTATGAGGTAGGATAAAAATGAACTGGGGCCCAGGAAGGCTTTCGCTCCAAGTCCATCCGGCTCGGTCCCGGACCACCATAGGCTCGACGCCGAGCCATAAGTTCACCACCACGAAGCCAACCCCCCCGTCCCGACGACCCTCCGAGACCCTCGGTCTCCGATCCTCGACAGTCTCACGGGCCGTCCACTCAGCCGGGCAAGGGAGGGAGATGACCTGGCGCAGCCTGGGCCCTCTGATCCTCCCAGAGACACAGGGCCCCTACGATCTGCCATGTCAGCCCTAAAACCACTTGGGGCTCTAGCCAAGTCAGCCCTAAACTACTCTGGGCACTGCCACGTGTGCCCTAAACCACCTGGGCCCCTTGCCACGTCAGGCCCATGGGCTTTTTGGGTCCGGACCCGGCTTCCAAGCGGATCCAAACCCGGTTGGGTTATCTATAAATACCAGACCCCCATTCACCTTCAAAGGTAATCAATTTTTCACTACCCAAAACCCTAGTTACTGCTACTCTCTCACAGAGACTGACTAGATCGTCGGAGGGTCTGCCACCGGGATAAACCCCAGTGTTTCTAGACCGTCTGCAGGTACCCGAGGCGAGGCAATCCGAGCCGCTCCTCCAGTGCCGAGGCGAGCCCACGGACCACCGTCCGCTACCGAACTCTTCCCCTCTTATAAATTGAGTCTGAACTCACACCTGGTGCATCCACACTCTATCCAAAAACAAACCGCATCAATTATAATGGTCCAATTGCTCAGAAGTTGAATGAGAGGTCGACCATTGCTGTGAATCAGAATTTCCATCTCGGCCTCAAATACAGATATACACACATAATTATATGCAGTCTGAGTTCAGATGTGCTCGAGCCAGCTTTGAGCTAACGCTGTTGCTTCCCACTGTACTCTACAACATAATAATTAATCTTTTCTTTCTTCTTTTATCTTGCATGTTATTATTATTATTATTTTTTTTTCTTATTTCCCATAAGCTACAATATTTTAAAATAAAATAATAAGGTGCTGATTAGTAATTGATGTTGTTTGTTTTTGGAGTGTGGGGGCAACATGTGTGAGTTTTTGTAATTTGTGTAGCGGAAGCTGAGGTACTGGCGTTGATCCGATCCTGGGTCTTAGGACCGGCTTAGGAGTAGCAGGAGAGAGGTAGAGGCCGGATACTCGGGGTGGATCTAGTAGCTCGGTTCAGATCTTTGAGGCTCGGTTCGGTCTTGTGTACCTGCGCACTGCCTAGAAATACCGGGAGAAGTTCCGGCGACAGGCCCTCCGATGATCTAGTCAGTTATTGAGAAAGCAACAGTAGTTAGGGTTCAGGTGGGGAAAAGTTTATTACCTTTTGAAGTGAGGATGAGGTCTGGTATTTATAGGCAGGGGTAAACGGATCTGAGATTCTAACGGACCAGGTCGGACTCGTTTACCTGTGGGCCTGAATGGGCTGAAGCCCGTTTGACCCATCTTGACTTGATGATCACATGGGAGCAAAATCTGAGAAGATCTGATGGTCCAGATGGGACCACGTCATCCACCCCATATCAGTAATCCTTTTTTTAAAAGAAAAAAGATAGTTTAATTTTCCTCAAAATTAGAATTAAATCTCCTCGATAAAGGGAAAATTAAAAATTAAGAAAATATAGGAGGATTTGAGCTTCAGGTTTCTAACTCGGTAACTCGGAGAGTTCATGCTACATAAATTTATATCTGCGAGTGACTCTTTTTTTATATATACCTTTTATTGTTTGTAATATCCGTCTCCACATATTCTACTCAAAATAAAAGGTTTGAAAGTCTTAAGAGAGTTAGTGGCTCAGGCCTTATGGTAAGTCGAAATGTTCGACAGTAGTTCTCCATCCTCTCTTCAGCTTGAGATGCACTACACTATTCCTCGACCCAATTATCCTTCTCCGGAAATGACACTGAATCTAGAACATTCTAAAAGTGCATGCATATCATTTAAGATTAATGTCATTCCAACTAGTTAACTTGAAAATTCATCTAATTTAAGTTGAAGTCTTTTTCCAATGTCCGGTTTAATGTGAACATATTGGATCACCCATTCAAAATTTTAAGAAATACAACTAAACTTGATTTAGAATAGTGGGTGCTATCTTTGAGTGTTCACTTGTGATTTCTTTATTAAGTATTCATTATTCCAGTGTCATAGAGTCAAGATTCAGTTAATTAGTTTGCAATCCAACATACCCGTCTCTGTTAGCAAATCAAGAATGTATTTTCTCTGGCACAAGTAGATTCATTATCTCCTTCTGACTACCTCAATTCCTAAGAATTACTTGAGTTCACCCAAATCCTTCATCTCAAACTCAGATGCTAGATGCTAACTGTCTCTTTGCATTCTCTCTTAACGACTCATATTAACACTCTCCCTCTAGTTGGCAAATACACATCAACCATGCCCAACTTGCTTAGTGAGTCATAAAATGTCTTCCTAAAAACACATTTTGTAAGCATATCTGCGAGTTGCTATTCAATATGGACAAAAGAAAAGTAAATAAGTTTGACATCGAGTTTTTTTTTTAATAAAGTGACGATCAACCTTTACATGCATAGTGTGATCATATTGTACTGGATTCTGTGAAATATCGATGATCGCCTTGTTGTCACAGTATAACTGCATAGTATTTTTTAGTTTGAAACGTAAATCATGTAGCAAATTTCTCAACCACAATAATTCACAAATCCCATGAGTCATACCTCTATACTCAGCTTCATCACTGAATCGTGCCACCACTTTCTGTTTCTTGCTCTTACACGTAACTAAATTATCAAAATTAAAATAAAATTATATATTAACAAAATTTATATAGAACTTTTCAAATTATCTAAAGTATGCCAACTGCCTAAAATTGATGCTTAAGTTTAAATATATTTATGGCTCCAATTGAATTTTAATATTCAAAACAACTACGATGTTAAAACTTTTGGCTCAATAACTTTCAACTCAATTCCCCCACAGTTTTGATAATTAGATCACTTTCAAGACTCTTAGCAAGAGCATTAGCCATATTTTTATCTCAATTGCACTTTAGTTATGAGAAAGTTCAACTAGGCTTCTTCCTGCCTTGTTATACTTCTCTGACTATTATAGAGTGAGTTATGAGCTACATTGCATTGTAGCTTGATAGTCTACGAATAAAATTAGAGAGTTACTTAAACTCCTTAATGGATGATTAGCAACAAGTTCTTTAATCCACTCAGCTTCTTCCCTGCACAGGATAACACATAGAGGTCTGATTTCATGAATGATAGCGCAGTGCATATTTGCCTTTTAATTTCCATAACATTTATGTTTCCTCATAGTGTAAACACATATACACTAGTTTTCGACTTTCACTAAATTCTGAGCATGATAATGCATCAGATCATCCATTCATTCCTGAAGGATGACTAGAGTAATACAAAGCAAACTTTTGAGTACATCTCAAGTATCTCATTAGCCTCTTAGGGCTCTCTAGTATGTATTTATAGGACTACTACTGAATCTACAGATCATATCTACCTCAAAGGCTATGTCTATTATTAGTGCAAATCTTTGTATATATGAAACTTTCAATAAGTTTAGAATGATCTAACTGTCTCATAGTTGTACCATCATTATGTGTTAACCTTTATCATAATCATAAGGTGTTTCAAAACACACTTTCAATCATCATATCCTCAATTTTTGAACACATTATTATTTTGATGAGTTTGACTAAGGGTTATCCCTTGCTAACCGAAACTCACCCATATACCTAATATGGTGTCCACAACACCTCGGTGTTTCATGCTGAATTCTTTGGATAGCACAGTTTTAACTTTATTTATAATAAAGATGTCACTTCCAATCAACAAGCATGTCAACAATATATAAATAAATGAGGGCAATTATATTTGACTCACCACAAAATTAAAGTCATTTATCTGAATAACTTGATGTAAATATAAGCTTTTTAAAATTTTGTCAAATTATTTGTACCTCAATTTTAACACTTAAAAAAATATACAATAATTTTACCATTTTGTAGATCTTGTTCAATAACATATTAGTGCAAACTTTTCAGTACAAACTGTTTAGTACAAAATTTTTCAATACAAAAACATCATGTACAAAACTGTTTAGTACAAAACTTTAATACAAAATATCAAGTAGAGAAACTTTTAGTACGAAACTGTTTAAACATCTTTCATGAATAACAGAATTTTCAATAGATGCTAGAGCAAGAAGAATGCTTATTGTAGCAATATGACAGACATGTGAGTATAATTCAAACAAATCTTCCCTACTTATCTAAGTCAATCCTTTAGCTGCTAAAAAGGCATTAAATTTGCTACTAAACATTTCAAAACTAAGCTTCTTCTACACAACCCCGCTTACTTACTATTGTTTTAGCTTATTTTGACAAATCAACTAAATTAAAATATTATTATATAACAACAAATTCATTTCATTATCTTCTCTCTCTGTTTTCGGAGGCTGTCGCAACGACGATAAATATTGATATGTTAGTTGTTGTTGTTTGGCGTAAAAAGAGGCTGAGGCTTAAGGTTTTTGATCAAATTTCACAAGAGAGTAATAACCAACTGTAAAATCTCAACAATTTCATTCGTACATATGGTATGCACATTAATGAAACTGAGGATGAGAGGAGTTGGAATCTAGATTCTAGTCACATTCTCTGTGAAGTCGATATACAGATGGCTCAACAATGAAGGAGTGAGATGGAAGGAGACTGACATTATTTGGAGCATTAATGCGCCGTTGAAAGTTAGTGTTCATTTGGCTGGTGAAGATCGATGCGATCTTATTAAAGATCAATCTACAAAAACGAAATATGCAAATTGATGTAAGATGCTTCAAATGTAACAACGACGATGACGACACAAATCACTTATTATTTATCTGCCCCAAAGCAAGGTTAGCTTGGGAGGTTGTCTACTTAGGGTTTGGGATCTTAGATTGTCCTAGGTCGAGCTCTAAGGTCTGGGGTCACTGGAGGCTAGATATTGTCAGAAAAGATGATAGATTTGTTAGGGATATTTTTTGTTGCGGCTAGAGGCTTATGGCTAGATCGTAACGAATTATGCTTCCATAACATCAGTAACATATTTCCTGTTATGATGCACAAAATATTTTCCAATATACATGCTTGGGCTGGTCGGGCGATCGCTAAGAAGAGGAGTTGCATGGAGGAGAAAGATTAGATCATATCAGGAGTGCAGGATGCAGTGGATATGGGTGTCTACTGCCTTCTCAATACTTGTATCTTCATGTATGCTCTAGAGAATATAGTTGCAGTTTCGCTTTGATTTATGATTGGAGGTGGGTGAGTGGACCTGTAATATGATATATCGTGTTTCGTTAATTATTCATTAATGAAACGATGATAATGTCAACTTTATTATCCCCCAAATTTTTTTTTTGCAATGTTGAGTGAATAATAAGCCATAATAGAAGTGCAAAATTCTTACCAACATTGTGCTATATATGCTTCCGCACGGTCAGGCTTATTAGCAATGACATTTTCTAGGATTATTTAGCATACATATGATATGTAAGAGAGAAACTTAACTTAATCACCAAAAACGAATGAAAATTCCTCATGGCAAGCTTTTTTTTTGCTGTGAAAAAGCTTGAATGTTCAAATTTTGTGTGCACCGATCCTTTTTTACAGGGTAATGGGTAATAGCATGTGTAGGGTGCTGTAGGAGTAACTCATTACCTTCTGGGTGGAATTGCCACAACATGGGTATTGTTCTTAGCAAGAATTATTGCAGGAGGATAGATCGATTTGGTGGGATATTTAAACATCTTTCTCTTAAGAAGTCAAGAGCATGCAGAAAATGAAGTTGTGTTTATATTTTTTTTTTGAGGAAAAGGTAGCCACCCTGCTTTGTTAACAAGTGATTAATAAAATAAACTCAGAGTACTGAGCCTACACAAAATCCTACAAACAAAACAACAACATAAACTCCACCCCGAACATGGGGGTGGGACAAAAGAAAAAACATTAATAAAGTTGTGTTTATATTGTTAATAAAGGTCTTTGAGATTCTGAATATGATCGTCCGTTTTTTTTTTTATATTAAAAAAAAAATGAGATTCTCATTGATACATCAACATCGAAGATGAGCACAAGATAACAAGAAAAAGATATATTAAGTGACCTTTATGAACAATATAAACACAACTTCATGATGTTTTGCGTAACCTACGATCATAATCAGAGAAGAAGTCAAGATCATGCAGAAAAGGTGTCAGCAATCCTCCATTTTCTCAATTTGAATCGTTCTCATTGAAAAGAACTTCTCAAGGTAACTAGGTAAGCAGTATCTATCATATAAGTGGTTTTTGACATTCAATACAAGCATAGAAAGTTACAGTATTTTGCATGACAAACTTATCCGAACAAGCACATCCATCGGTATCAAGAGCGAAAACAATTAGGCAAAGATCTGGATAAGAACGACACAATATTCTAGAAAACTAGGCAAAGATCTGGATAAGAACGAAGCAATATTCTAACTAGAGTCTCATTTCTCATATCGAAGAAGAGCTGTACAGGAAATAAGCATATGAACAAAACATGTCGGCATTTGACCATGCAATATTGGTTCAAGAAGCAAGACAAAGTCGAATAAACTAATATCGACCTTAAAACTTCCCAAGGTATCTTTTTGCAGGTGTGATTCCTCTATCATTCTCCAGTTGCATATACAGGCACTCATAATGTGTTTGGTAGTAGATTCTAAAGTAGTCGAACAAAGCTACAAAATGAATTGGAAAAAGGCTTTAGAAAGGCCTATTAAGATGCAGATACTGGTAAGACACCTAACCGAGACTCTGTTTGGTATGCCATAAGCAAAAAAATGCTAAGGTTGAAACATACTTCTGATTGTCTGACTTAAGACTTTCAGCCGAAACACTTCTTCACAGAGATAAAAGGCACACTAAGCATATAACTCGTGTTGTAACTTGGTAGGAGGATCAGAGTTCAAAACTCCCATAATTTTTTGAAAAAAGTGTTTGTGGACACTCTTTACTCAAATTACCCTCATACCTCTTTTCACAAAATTGTTACAAATTTAAAACACCTTCGACAGATGTTCTAGAGCTAACCCAAATGCAAATACCAAACATGTAAAGTCAGTCAAACACCTAAGCTTGAGAAAAAAAGTAACCCTTAGCATGATTCAACAAAGGTATCCTGATCACCTGGAATAAAGGCAACATATTTAGCACAAATCTCTAAACCATAGTAGCGAGCTTAGATGTTTCATATGAAATCAAAAATAACTCGTGCAACCTTTGGCTAAAACAGAATAGGCTATATAGTCCTGAACTTCCATGCCGTGAGCAACTCAGAACTCCGAAAACAGACAAGGAATTGCGAAGAGCAACAGTCACGTAGCTGCTAACGAACACTCCAAAGGATATAGCCTTGTTACAACAAGTATACACGCATTTTCTAGCTATCCATATCTTGCCCGTAAGTGTCTCGTAGCTCTACACTCATCCTCCAACCCCAGTAGTGATGGCAGTTCCAGTTTACAGCTGAACAATACCTATATGGTTCTGTAATTTCATATATTCGACTATGAAAGATATTTCATATGGAATAAAGAGGTTAAAAGCTAGAGAGAAGAGATGGTGAAAGATTTGGTAACAGACTGTTATAAGAAGGGTATGGTTAGCTAATGGTTTTACTTATTCAATGATCACAGACTCTGTTTGTAACTCAAAGATGCTAGTACAGAATGCAAGTGTTTGTAGCTGTAAAAGCCTGTTTATTGAATAATCAGATTGTGGCTTATATAGCCATTACAAACAGGATTGATTCAAAGGTGCATCCACGATTTACAAGACTATATCGTGGCTAGAATATAGGAAGAACAATTCAAAACAAACTAACTACTCCCTACAAGTAAGGGTTATTCAACAGAAACACAAACAAACTTAATCCATGAGCTGCCAGGACTTGGTCAGTAACCAAAAACCTAACAAACCCTCCCTTGAACTGAACTGCCCTTCAAGCAGTCAGTTTACCTCCTGAACAGAGCACATACCCAGCTGCTCCCTCATCTTCACGAATGCATCTAACTTCAAAGGTTTAGTCATTATGTCAGCCAACTGATCTTTAGAGCCACAATGCACCAAATCCACTACACCATCTCTGCTCAAGTCTCGAAGAAAATGGAACCTGATATCTCTGTGTTTACTTTTTCCATGCATGACAGGGTTCTTTGAGAATTTAATAGCTAAACTATTATCACAGTGAATAACACACCTTTTCTGACTGAGACTAAGCTTCTCAAGAATCCGCAGCATCCGTACACTTTGACAAGCACAAGAAGCAGCTGATATGAACTCAAAGTGTCACTACTGGCTGCTTTTTTGAACTCCAAGCTATAGCTCCAGAACTTAATTTAAACACATAGCCTGAAGTGCTCTTGCGGTCCTCAGTGTCTCCAGCATAGTCACTATCAGAGAAAGTAACCAACTGCTCTTCCCCTTTATTCATGTAGAGTACTCCCAAATCAGTTGTTCCTTTTAGATACCTGAAGACTCTTTTCACTGCTACTTGATGTAACTCAGTAGGAGCTTCCATATAGCGACTTATAAGACTCACTGCATACATGAGATCAGGTCTGGTGGCAGTCAAGTACATAAGACTACCCACCATTTGCTTGAAAGTAGTAGGATCCACCTTTACACCACCTTCATCCTTCGTGAGTTTGCAGCCAGGTTCAATGGGAGTCTTAACTGAGTTGCACTGTTCCATTTTAAACCGTACAAGCACCTCATTGGCATATCTTTTCTGACTAATGAAAATCCCACCTGAGCCTTGCATAACTTCTACTCCAAGAAAGTATTTCATTTTCCCAAGATCGGACATGTCGAACTCCTGCATCATTGACCTCTTGAACTCTTCAAACATCTCCTCATTGTTCCCGGTAAAGATGAGGTCATCTACATACACACTGACTATAAGTATAGCTCCATCTTCCCCACACTTCACGAAGAGAGTATGCTCACTTAAGCACCTCTCAAAGCCTTCATTGAGAAAATATGACTCAATTTTGCTGAACCAAGCACGTGGGGCTTGTATGAGCCCATACAATGCTTTCTTGAGCTTATACACCTTGTTCTCAACACCCTTTTCCCCATACCCTCTTGGTTGCTCGATGAACACCTCTTCATTGATCTCTCCATGTAGAAAGGCACTTTTCACATCAAGCTGATACACCATCCAATCTCTACTTGCTGCGAGTGCAAAAATCATTCTAATAGTATCCCATCGAGCAACAGGAGCAAATATCTCATTGTAATCAACCCCATGCTGTTGAGTGTACCCTTTTGCCACCAACCGAGCTTTGCACTTGTCTACCTCACCTTTCTCATTCAGCTTGGTTTTGAAGAGCCACTTAACACCTACCACCCTCTTTGCCCCTTCAGGCAACTCAGTTAATTCCCAAGTCCCATTCCTCTCAATAGCCTGAATCTCCAAGTTCATTGCATCTCTCCATTTGGAGCTCTTGACGGCTTCTTCAAAAGTAACCGGATCATTTGCTGAAGTGAACATGACAAGCTGTTGGATCGGACCCTCCCCGAATAGGCCTTCACCACTCACATAGTCTTCCATCCAATCTGGTCTTCTTCTAACCCGCCCCTGGATGGGTGTACTCACATTAATTTCACCTGAGTCAGTAGATGTGGATGAACTTGAGCCACCACTACCACCCTGTGCATTCTGTCCTTCAATATCACCTTCTTCCACAGTTGGACCTTCTTTTTCTTCTACTTCTTCTTCTATAGTTACTTCATTCTCTACAGTGTCATCCCACTCTAACACATCACTAATAGCTTCTTCTTTTGTTTTGTCCCAACTCCATTTTTCTTCCTCTTCAAACACAACATCACGACTTATGACAATCTTTTTTGCCTCCGGATCGTACATTCTGTAAGCCTTGGATTCTTCACTGACACCCAGAAACACACACCTGAAGCTCTTGTCATCAAGTTTCTTTCTTTTGACATCTGGAATGTGAACATGACCTACACACCCGAATACTCTGAAATAATGAACTGAAGGTTTGTAACCACTCCAAGCTTCTTCAGGGGTCATATCTTTCACTGCTACTGTAGGGCAACGATTAAGGACATGCACCGCCCAATTGACAGCTTCTGGCCAGTACTCTTTTGGGACTTCTTTATCATTGAGCATACAACGTACCATGTTCATTAGGGTTCAGTTTCTTCTCTCTGCAACTCCATTTTGTTGTGGAGAATAAGCTGCAGTGAGTTGTCTACTGATCCCATTTGAACTACAAAACTTGTTAAACTCCAAAAAGGTGAATTCCCCCCCCCCCCCCCCCCCGATCAGTTCGTAAACAACATATGAAGTTCCTTGTTTCTTTCTCTACTACATTTTTGAAACTTTTGAACATAGTAAGTGCTTCTGACTTAGCATGCAAGAAATATGTCCACACCTTACGGCTATAATCATCTATGAACGTAACTATGTACCTCTTGTGGTTGTTTGATTCAGGAGTGATCGGACCACAAATGTCGGAGTGTACAAGTTGTAAAGGTTGAGTAGCTCTCCACCTGTCCTTCTTTGGAAATGGATCACGATGTTGTTTGCCGGTCACACACTCTGTGCAGAGTTTGGAGGAAGCTTTGAGAATTGGTAGGCCCTTGACTAGCTCTCTGTATGCTAATGTTCTCAACCCTTTCATGTGCAAATGCCCGAATCTCCTGTGCCATAGACTTGTCTTTGTATCCTCAGAAGTCATTTGAAGACACGTTGATCCTGTAGGTGTAGAAACTATAGGTATAGAAGCAAGCAACACAAACATTCTATTTGCTGACATGTTTGTTTGCATGATCAAACCTCTTATTGGATGAAAGATCTTACAGGCACCATGTTGAATTAAGATGGCTAACTTCTTCTCTTGGAGCTGCCCAATGCTAAGCAGATTATTTTTGAGCTCAGCAATATAGTATACCTCAGTGATTACTTGAGTTGTCTCTTGTACTTGCATTCTGACGCTCCCCTTCCCCATGACACTCATCTTTGTGTTGTTGCCAAGCTTCACCATGTGCCTGAATGCCTCATCAAACTCAATGAACCACTGCTTATCACCACTCATGTGATTACTGCATCCAGAATCCAAGAACCATACATCTTCTCTCTTTGACTGGTTCATCTCTACATACGCCATCAGCAACATCTCCTCAGTCTCATCAAGTTCAGCATAGTTAACATTCTTCTCCCAGCTAGGACACTCATACTGAAAGTGTCCTAGCTTGTGACACTTGTAACACTCCACGGTCTCCTTGTTAAAACCTCCTCTTCCTCTTCCTCTTCCACGACCTCTGCCCCTAGAAGCTCCACGTCCTCTTCCTCTATTGCTTCCCTCTTCATTGGTGATCTTTAAAGCTTGCTCTTCTCTTGAAACTCCGTTGCTTCGATTCAATCTTTGTTCATGCACCAAGAGACTACTTTGCAGTTCATCCAAGGTCATTGAGTCTAGATCATTTGATTCTTCTATGACGCAAGCCACATAGTCAAATCTAGGAGTTAATGATCTCATAATCTTTTCAACAATGTCAACTTGTGACATGTTTTCTCCACCATTAATCTTCAACTTGTTCACCAGGGTAAGTGTACGAGCAATGTACTCGTCCACCTTTTCTCCTTCTCTCATTGAAAGCACTTCAATGTCTCTCTTCAAGGCTTGTCTATGTGCACGCTTCACTCGGTTTGTGCCTTGATATTTCTGCTTCATAGAGTCCCAAATGCTTTTGGAACTCGACTTATCAAGGATGGTTTCCATGATAGTCCTATGGATGGAGTGAAATAGGAAGTTCTTGACTTTGAGATCATCCTCCTTCAGCTGCTTTATTCTTTGACACAGCTCTTCCTCTTTCTTTCTCGGTGCCTCAATTTGTTGTCTTCCCTCAGCCACGATTGTAGAGAAGGTTGCAACTTGTTGATTCACCTGTGCTGTGGTGGGGATGCCTTCATCCACAAGCATCCATAGCTTCCTTTGACGCAGGAAGTTCTCCATCATCATAGACCAATGGTCATAGTACCCATCGAAGACAGGTACGGACACAAGGGTTGAACTGCCTTCAGCTAGCAATTTCAATTGCACAGTAATACTCTCAGCCATCAACTCTCTCTCTCGTGTTTCACTCTTTTGTTCTGCACTCGCACTCAGGCCCTTTCAAGGCTCTGATACCACTGTTTGTAACTAAAAGACACTAGTACAGAATGCAAGTGTTTGTAGCTGTAAAAGCCTGTTTATTGAATAATCAGATTGTGGCTTATATAGCCATTACAAACAGGAATGATTCAAAGGTGCATCCACGATTTACAAGACAATATCGTGGCTAGAATAAAGGAAGAACAATTCAAAACAAACTAACTACTCCCTACAAGGGTTATTCACAAGGGTTATTCAACAGAAACACAAACAAACTTAATCCATGAGCTGCTAGGACTTGGTCAGTAACCAAAAACCTAACAGGCTCTTCCCAGTGTTGCATCATTTATATCATGATATTAGTTTATTAACATCACTGTTACTGTTAAAATAGACAATGATAATTGATAAGAAGAGACACTAAGCTGATGACTATATTTAAACTCCATATTATATTGTAGTCACCTTACTAATTTGATTTGGAAGCACACTAACGTGTCTCTTTAATGATGGAATATAATCCAGTGATAAGAACAATACGGGAACACAAAGATTACACATGCATATTATATTATAGCTAAAACCCACACGCCTAACCATTTTGGATTTTGAGCACAATATTCACACTCCTAGTTGACCACTGAGAAATCAGTCGACATGATTGACATTAAATTGTGTATATTTAGACTTGTCATTTTATTCTAAGAAATCGGAAAAACTTCGAATGTCCTTTTCATATTTAGTGCTGAACAAGTGACTTACTTTACATGCTAAAGAATTATCTCACATATGACAAATCCACCCCAAATTTCACAATTACTGCACTATCAGTCTTCATTAATTGTCAAACCATACCGAGCAATGGCATTCATCCCTCCATCTATAAAAGCAATCTATAACTTCTAATAAGCGCATGCGATTTGTCTTCTATAATACTATTGAACATCCATCTCAATAACCTCAATTCAAATAAAACAATTCCACTATGTAGTTAATTACTCAACCCATTTCTTGGAACATCTACCTTGTTATACTAGAAATCCATTAAACTCAAAAACTCCTACTTTTAATCACATAGGTATGCTATAGTGATCCATGCATCCTATGTAACTTATCCACACCAACTATCCTGTATTCATGCTTTAATCGAGAAATCTGTATTCTCACACTCAATACGCACCTATTTGGGAACAAAGCAAGGCAAAATTGTTTTTTAAGTGAAAGTACAAGTATACTGACTTTGGTTACCCTATCTATACCGCCAACTTTTAAAATAACCTTAGTTATGACCAAGTGTTCGACAACCCATAGTTAAGTTACATGAGGACATAGTGGAGTTAGGATAATTCTTGATGTGGGTGAAAATTACAGCTAATCAGGACCGTACAATCCATGCACGAATCATGAGGTTCCGGAATTCAAAACAGTAATCTTACAACAGCTACATGCCCACGACAGACACATGGGTCGTCCATAGGCCCACTATCTTTGATGAGCTCATAATGGGGCTGATTTGCAGCTCAATCAGGAGAGATTGACCAGTCAATCATGACTGGCAATCAAATCCACTAAAAATGGGAAGATAATAATTGATTAGATCTCTTGATTTGGGGATCTTCTAAATCAGTTATGGAATCTTCTTAATAACCGATCCCCTCACTGCCTATAAATACAATCCTACCTCCTCCATTATCAGATAATTAACATTTTGCCCACTAAAACTTAGTTATTACTTCTGAGTTACTAACTTGATTGTCAAAGGGTCTGTCGCCGGAAAACTCGCAGTATTTTAGGCTTTCTTGCAGGTTTCCGGCTACATCTCAATTATCCATTGCAGATCGGTCCACAAAAATGCCTCTCATCAAATCTGACCAACGGGTGAAATCTAAGCCTGCCTTAATCATCGAAGAACTCATTATCTGTTTGCTCCCACACCAAAAAATGCAGCATCAATACTTATCCACATCAACAATCATTTTTTGTTATCAACAAATGTGCATTATCATACTCAAAAATGGCCTATTTAGGAACAAAATTAGGATAACTAAAATTATTTCTTAAGCAAACGTACAAAACTACAACCGGACAAGTATACTAACTTTGGTTACCATACCTATACTGAGTACCGTCAGCTTCAAAAAATAACCTTATTTAAGTCGTCAACAACCCACAAATTAAGATAAATTAGGTCTCGGTAGAGTTTAAATAACTTAAGTTATCTCAAATCTAGAAAGGACCCAAAACAACCCTAGAAAGGACCCAAAACAACCTTTGGGGCCCTTTACGGGAACAAAGTTCAGATTACCAAGATTATCTTAATTTTGAAGGTAAGATAACCAAAAGTTATCTTAATTTTGAAGGTAAGATAACCAAAAGTTATCTTAACTTTGGTGGTAAGAGGTATGTTAACTTTGGTTATCATAGTTTTACTTCCAACTTAAAGCCATCTTTTAAATTTGGTGTATAGGAAAAATTGGATAAGAGTAGATAACTTAGTTATCTCAACTTTTGGGGTGAGACAACTGCAGTTGTCTGAACTCTTAACTCCAAAATGAGATAACCTGATTTTTGTAAAGTTACACGAGATAACTCCAGCTAACCTAACGTAACTTTGTTCCCGAACATACCCCCAAAAGTCAAGATAACTGAAGTTATGTAAAATAACTCCGCAAAACTCCAGTTACCGTCAGTCTATTCCCAAACTCACCCTACGCTTCCCGACCTCAAAAAAGTATCACATAATCATAACATGTACTTCATCACAAAATGTTAACCAACCACCAACAAGCATCAACAGAAACACAATCCAAAATGCGACTATGCGAGACTTGCAACTACAATCGTGTTCTCATAATAGAAATTCCAAACAACTATCAATCATCATATCACATTGTCATTAAAACTCCCATAAAACCCTAAATCGATCCATATCCCCCCCCCCCCCCCCAAATTGAAACCCTAACTTTTCAAGGCAGAAATCGACCTTCACTTATTTCCATTGACGTCGAAATCGTCGAAGTCGTCCTCGAAGGAGTTGAAGAAGCCGGCGTCGAGCAGCGGCTTGTCGAAGTCGGCGAAAATGTCGACGACGCCGTCGGTGTCGTCCACCTCCATTCCCACGTGCTCTTCCAGCTCCTGCGAGTTGAACACGGATGACGGCGATTGCTTCATTTCGATTTTCTTCCAATTTATTCTTTCGTTTTTTCGTTTTTTCGTTTTGTTGTTTTTTTTTAAAAGGAATTTTTGGAGTGGAATCTGAAGGTGCAGAGTGTGAACGATAAATGATTCTGTTTTGGGGTGGTATACCGTACCATCATTATTCTACCGTCTACCATACCGGTATACTTTTTTTGATGAGACGGATAGAGTCCTTAGACTCCAGCCAAACAATCAAATATATAATGAACAGTTTACAAGGATGGTTTTACGGGACGTAAAACGGAGTACAACAGAGAAAATCCTATATACAGCGGAAGATAACTAAAATGAAGCAGCATATACAAGGCGCAAAACCAAAGCAGTCGTGGCGGAGCAAACAGGGGGGCTCCCAGAAAGGCTCCGCAGCGTCAGTTACAGGAGTGAAAGAGCCGATCGGCGGGAGACGAGAGTGCGAAAGTCCGGCTCGACTGCTAAGTCCTCGGGGCAATCTGAAGAAAGAGGTACCATCCAAGACCAGGCTGAAGTCCACTGCCCAAATTGTCCGGTCTCTCTCAAGATAGATCAGAGAAGGATCAGAGGTTAAAGCATAAAGCAGAACACAACCATGCTGATCCCCTACAGCGACAGCTCTCCATTCGAAGAAGGCCATCAAAATGACCATAAGGAACAACATACATGAAAATAACAGCACCCCAGTCTAGCAAAAAGGGCATACTGTTAAGCAAGCAAACTTCATGGTCAAGGTGGCACCCAAGGCATAACGAAACATCAGAGCCGAGTAAAGAAAACCCAACAAGACCATAGCAGTCCAGGCCAGAAAAAGGGACACATAATTGCCCATAAAATAACATCACCATAAATAGCTTAAGAAAATAAAGATAAGTAAAATCAGACAGTGGACACCACAATCGCAGAAAAGAGCAAAGATCAACCATAAGGATCAGAACAACAATAAGTAAAGCCTAGTATCCATGGCAATAAAACTCCATCATAGAACTAAGTGCAGCATCACCATACTAAGTAAATATCAGAGAGACATAACCAGAGAAAGATACTTCCCAATAGAGCTATACAACAGTAGAACTGAAAGAAGTAATCAGAGAGTGCTAGAAAGATAAAATCTAAGCTCGGAAGCTATAAAAACGAAAAAACTCCCAGGGCTGATGAGACTAACAGGAACAAAAGAGAGAAGCTGGGCTGCCACTAGGCTCACCGAAACAACCAAAAGAGATCCCAAAGACTAAAGCCCTCCAGATATTAGCCCTGCACATAGTAAAGAGAGCAGACATAGATAGAAAAGTGAGAAAAGCATGGGAGAGAGAGAGAAAGAAAACTGAAAAGATACTATAAAGCTTGAAGAACATTGAGGCAGTTAATCGACTGAAATAGTTTTTGGGACGCCATAGTGGCGTCCTCTTTAAAGTTAGGGCTCGAAGCCCAAAGATTGAAAAGGAATATTAGTTCATCTATCATGGCCGCAATCGGTTTGCGACGATGCCGAAATAGTCTACCGTTTCGTTCTTGCCAAATAATCCATATAATGGTGTGAGTAGCTAAGATCCAGGCCTTACGGCACGAACTGTTGGGAGGGGGCGAAGACCAGACAGTGGTCAAAAGGATAGGGATCATGCCCGTGTTCCAAGCAAGAGCGTTGATCTTCCAAAGGGGAATAATGACTGGGCATGTAACGAAAAGGTGATTAACATCTTCCGGAGAGAGATTGCAAAAAGGGCATAGTTGACCCCAAGCTAAATTTCTTTTGTTGAGAACCTCGACAGTGAGAAGTTTGTTATTTAAAGCTAACCATGAATTAATTCTGACTTTAAGGGGAACTGAGGACTCCCAGATAAGATCTGACGACGCCGATCGCAAACCTCTTGAGTTGAGGAAATGGTAAAAAGAGTGAACCGAAAAGGTTCCTGACGCGTTCCAGCGCTAAGAGATGCCCTCTAAGGGGGACCAGGAATATTCATTAAGAAGACAGAGTAGGTTATTATATTGGTCAGTGAGCGGGGAGGGTAGAGTAATCGTGAAGGGGATCGACCAGTACCTTACATTATCAATCAGAATAAAAGAATCTGCTACCGAGGCGGACGGGATAGCAGCTAAACGGAATAAAGAGGGGAAAGCGGATGAAAGCTTCAAGTTACCGATCCACAAATCGGACCAAAATCTAACGGTGGATCCGTCAGCAGCATTACGCACAATGCTACACTGGAAAGCATCGGACGCTTTCCAAATACCTTTCCAGAAAGGAGAGGCTTGACGAGGAGGGGAATGAGGGAATTCCCACCAATTGAATGAAGAACGATAATTTTTAATGCATCGAATCCAGGGGAGATGATTAAGATGGTGAAATCTCCACAGCCACTTGCCTAAGAGGGCAATATTATGATTTCTAAGATCCAGCACTCCAAGACCTCCTTCTTCTCTAGGAGCACAGATAATTTTCCAATTAGCCAGATGCGAACCTGGATTATAGACGGAGGAACCCGACCATAGGAAATTGCTCCTGATCTGATCAATCCTTTTGATCACCCAGGTGGGCAGGTAAAAGAAGGACATCATATATTGAGGTAAGGCGGAAAGCACCGAATTAATGAGGGTTAATCTACCACCCCGGGAAAGAACTTTCCCGGACCAAACCGTGAGCCTAGACTCCACTTTGTCAATCAGTGGAATCCAGTCAGCTCTGATGAGCTTTCCCCATCTCAGGGGAATGCCAAGATAAGAGATAGGAAAATTGGCGATCGAGCAATTGAAGAAATTGGAGATCTCTGTCTGGCGGTTGGGAGACCCGCTGAGCCAAAGAACTGAGGATTTTTGGAAGTTAATGGATAACCCTGAAACCAATTCAAAACAGTAGAGGAGCAGTTTCAAATTACGGAGAGAGTGAAGGTTAGGCTTGGAGAAAATAATCGTATCATCGGCGTATTGAAGGTTAAGAACGCCCTCAAAATGAGGAGAGGGACCAAGACCCTCTATCATTTGTAAGTTCCAGGCATTCCTGAGCAGTTTGCTAAAGACATCCGCAACCAGGGAGAATAGGAGAGAAGAGAGAGGGTCTCCCTGACGAAGTCCGCATTTGACTTTGAACTTGTGACCCTCTGATCCATTGATAAAGATCGCCGAGGTCCCAGAGTAAAGACTGGATTTAATCCAGGCAACCCATTTGGGGCCGAAGCCCCTAAAGGTTAGGATATTCAAGAGGAAGTCCCAATTGACATTATCATAAGCTTTTTGAAAGTCGAGCTTCAGAAGGATCCCTTCGTCCCGGGATCGGTGACATTGAGAAATGATTTCCTGGGCCGAAGCCACACTGTCAAGAATAAACCGATCCCTGATGAAGCCAGACTGAGCATGGTCAATAAGGGGGGAGATAATGGCGCTCAGCCTGGACGAAAGAACTTTCATAATGATTTTAAAGGATGTGTTAATCAGGCTGATTGGCCTAAAGTTGGTCAGAAGATGGGCTCCCGCAATTTTCGGAATGAGAATTATGTGCGCATAATTAATGCGGTCAAAAGAGAAGTGACCCTGATGGAGATCCTGAAAAAGTTTAAAAAGATCATCTTTGAGCCAATTCCAAAATTTCTGGAAGAAAAAAGCGGGGAATCCGTCTGGACCCGGAGCGGAGTCGCTTTTTAAAGCAAAAACCGCCAAACGAATCTCCTCCAAGGAGAAAGGAGCTTCGAGAGAGGATAGGTCGTGAGTTTGGTCGCCATAAAGATGGAGCCAGTCGATGTCAAGAGCTCGATGCTTGTTCGTGCCAATGAGATTTTTATAAAAGTTGAGGAATTCTCGATGAATCTCGTCATCGGAATTAAACTCAATCCCTTGAACTGAAAGAGAAGAAATACGATTACTTCGTTGTCTATGCGAAGCAAAGTTATGGAAAAAAGCAGTGTTAGCATCACCCTCTTTTAACCATTTGATGCGAGCTCTTTGAGCCCATTTAGCATGATCCTGCTGGAGAATAGCGGCATAATCCTGTTTGCAAGACAGCCTCTCAGCGCGGGCTGCTTCAGATAAGGGAGCCGATTCTTCCATTTTATCAATGGAATCGATAGATTGAAGAAGAAAATTTTTGAGAAATACGGTATTATGCTGCCTTTCGGCTCGCCAAATCTTGCAACCGTGTTTGATGGCATGAAGTTTAAGGAGGATGTTACCGAGTCCCGAGGATCCCGTGATGGAAGCTAAACATTCCTCCACCAAACCGACAAAGACTTGATCTTGCAACCAAAATTTCTCAAATCGAAATTTGTGCTGATGACGGAAAGGAAAGTGAGAAGAGAGGGAAATTGGGCAATGATCAGATGAGGGATTAGGGAGCGCCTGAGCTGACGACTGAGGGAAGCGGTTGAGCCAAGCTTGAGAAACAAGGAAGCGATCAAGTTTGGCTAGGGAAGGCGGAGAGCGTTGGTTGGACCAGGTAAAAGATCTACCGGAGATAGGGAGGTCGGTTAACTGTAATGCTCGAATACAATCATTGACATAGCAGGATTGGTTAAAAGAGAAAGCTGGGTTGGATCTTTCGAAAGCAAAGCGAGTGACGTTGAAGTCTCCGCACAAGAAATAGAGGTCAGTAAGGAATGGTTGTAAGGAGAGAAATTCTTGCCAAAACAAAGGGCGCCTCTCCGCGGAAGAAGGACCATACACAGAGATAATGGTTAGAGGGCAGTTGAAGAGGGTCCATTTAAGTTGGATAATAAGGAAAAAGTTCAGACGGTGAGAGCTGAGCAGGGAAAAGGTCGATTCCTTATAGCCTACGAGGATACCTCCTCTAGAGCCGATGGCGTCAAGTGAGACCCACTTTGAGATCTGGGAACCTCCTAAAGCCCGAAGAATGGAAGGAGAGGGAGATTCCAATTTGGTTTCTTGGATAGAGATCAGGTCACAACAAGAATCGGATATGAGATCGAAAATTGCCCGTTGCTTAGACGGGCAATTCAATCCCCTAATGTTCCAAGATACACTAATCATGGGCACAACTATGCTCCAAAACTCTGTTACGTTCCAAAGTCCTAATGGAACTAATGAAATGTGGATCCGCGGAGTTGATGAGAAAACCCATATCTTGAGCGAGGGAGGAAAGTTCACTATTAGAAATCGAGTCGAAGATAGGGAAATAGAGGGATCCATACTGATTGTGGAGAGAAGAAAATTTGACGGGTAAAGGTGATGGGGAAGAGGAAGTCAATTTGTCCCTAGTAGAGCAGCTTGAATAGCACTCTGAGGAATCCTGGATTTTTTTTATTTTTTTGTTTGATAGCCAATAAACGCGCGCTGGATCTAATGAAGCGCTGTGACGGTTGAGTGGGGTTGCCAACCTCAATATCAGAGCCCTTCAAAATCACAGGGGGGGAGAGAGGTGTGTGGTGAGGGGTAGAAGGTGAAAGGCAAAGGGGAATCGGGGAGGGAGACTGCTTTAAGAGGTAGGCATAGCCCGCAGATAGGGATAGAGGGGGTAAAATAGAAGGATTCTTTCTCGGCCTTCGGTACTTTGTATCTAGGGATGGACGATTCCTCCCCTGATACAAAGGCCCTAAAGGCTTAGAGAAACCAGAGAGAGCATCCCTATGGGAGACGGTAAGAACAGGAGCTAACACTGCCAGATGTAACAATTTAAACAAACAGAGAGCATAGGAAATAAAGAAATAATGGATATGCTTAGAGAGAGAGATAGAGGATACCTGCTTGGCTTGCGAGGCTCTATTGAGATCCTCCTCTTCTTCCAAGAGCAGAGGATCGTCGTTAATCTAGGATGGAGCTTTGGAGGACTTTGCTGCCTTGAGAATGGCAGACTCGAAGGCGGGCTCAGAATGCTTTGGAGTAGGAAAGTGAGCGACCTGCTGAAATTGTTCCCAGTCTGAGGCAAAGTTGGGATTGACTTCCCATGCCGGCCAGTTAGCTGAGGATGATTTGCCTTTAGCAAGAGAAGATGAAGAAGCCAACGGAGGAGGCGAGGCTGGGGCGATATGTTGGAAGACTTTGGGGGGGGGGGGGAAATCGAAGTGCCTCGCGATTTAATAGTTGACGTAGGAGAGGCGGAAGTAGGAACCTTCGTGGAGTGAAGATCGGGGTTGATCCAAACTAAATTTGGAGCTTTGGAAGGGGAAATCTTGGGAGCAGAAGAACGACCAGCAGGTTTGAGTGGATTGGCAGCTTTATTGCGCCCTGAACCCCCTCGGGGAGCTTTCACAGTAGGGGATGGAGATTTGGAAGGGACTTTGAGTCCAGGGTGAAAAGAAGCCTTACTAAGATTTTGAAGGGACTTGGTACACATATTTCTCTATCATTACCGTACTAAGATTTTGATACTGCTGAGTTCGGTAATACCGGAATATCGGTACGGTATTGGTAATACCATGGTACTACCGGAAATCAATTAGCTTAAAAAATTAACATTCATATAAATGACAAAAGAATGATAAATAAGCTCAACATAAATATATATATGAAGAAGTTTCAACATAAATAATTAAATATATATATGAAGAAGTTCCAATAATCAACCAATGTCAATTCTCAAACAAAACCCAACTAACGGTCCATAATTTAGTCTAACATCTGTGTTTCCAGAGCCCAATCACCAGCAGTACCAAATAATATAAGTTTCTGTTTAACAATGAAGGAAGAAATCATCACAAAACGTCATTGAAATAACTAATATCTTCAGGCATGTTCCTTTCAAAAAGCTGTATAATTCCCACTCAAAACAAATTAAACACATACAGGAACACAGAAATACCGACACCAATAGTATACAGAAACCTACAGTTCAACCGATTAACTGAAAACAGATTCACATTAAAAAAAAATATTCTCACAAACAAACTAACATCACCTAATATAGTGATAAAGAATCCACATAAAATTTAAGATCATGGATAAAAAAAACATCAACATCCCCTTCTCATCCCCTAAGTAGCATAACTGGGGTGAAAAATTTAAAAAGAAACAAGAAAAATGGGTCTGGACCTAGGTCTGGGCCTGAGTTTTTAAATATAAAAAATTAAATTAAATATATATTAATTACTCGGTATGGTACGGTATACCATGGTATCAGTATTGGGTACCAGTACCATACCATATAATTTTGGTATGGTACAATACCGAGATTTCGGTACGGTATTATCAAGATTTCGGTAATATATGGCATGGTAACGGTATGGTACGGTAATATGGTACTTTTTGACACCCCTGATTCTGTTTGGGTCTTTGCGCCCACATACGAATTGTATTTATTTATTATTATTTATTTGGATAAATTTTTGTATTAGTCATTTTTTTAAAAAAAACTCTCAGAACTTTTTTATTTTAAAAAAACTGCACTCAATTATATTATCAAAAAACCCACATTGTCGGGGTTAACTTCCGTTAGGGTTTATGTCACCTGCATTGCACTAATGCAATAGTTCAGTGATTTTTTTAAAATATTTGATTAGTTAAGTGATGTTTTTTTTAAACATAAATAAAAGATGAATGTTGTTTTTTGACATAAATCTTAACGGAAACCTAACTCCGTCAATGTGGATTTTTTGATAACATAGTTGAGTGAGGTTTTTTTTGAATAAAAAACTTTAGAGGGATTTTTTTAAAATGACCAATACTTCAGTGGGGTTTTTTTTTAAATTTAGCCTATTTATTTTTGTGAGCATTGTTTGTTACTTGTAATAAACACGTGTGGTGCACGTGTTATTTTAAAAAAAAAACCAATGTAAAAACTCTGATTTACACGTGATGCATGTCTTAATAAATATATATATTATTAAAAATAAATGTGAAGACTATAACGAGAGAGTTAGAGTTGTACGTGCAATGCACGTATTAATAAAAAAATAAAGTAAAAAAACCGATTTACACGTTGTGAGCACATCTTAATATATATAAAAAATTAAGTTAAAAATCTCATTTGCACGTGCGATGCACGCCTTAATAAATATATATATTTAAAAGTAATATAAATACCTATTATAATGGAAGAGTTGGATTTGTACGTTCAATGCACATTATAAATAAAGAGTAAAATTGAAGAGTTGGAGTTGCACGGGCGGTGCACGTAATAAATAAAGTATAATGGGAGAATTGGAGTTGCACGTGCAGTGCACGGGTCTGTTTTGTTACAAATGAGCTTTGTTTGGTTACAAACTCTCTCATTTAAATAGTAGAGATGTATAAACATTTATCCTCCATATCTTTTAGAAAAAATAAATTTATACAATTATAACATCATTTTTTTTTTATAAATAAGATAGAGTCGAATGACTCTAGCCAGACACTTCATTAATAGGAAAAGAAAGTAGCATACAATATATAGATTTACAAGCTGTAAAATAGCAACAAAAGAATAGAATACAAACACAGCTAAATAACTCAAGGCAGCCTTCGCAAATAAGAGATTTGCCACTGCCAATCAAAACACAAAAAGCATAGTACAACAGAAGTAAACAAACGAAGGTAGATACTTGGAACTCAAAACCAACCAACTGAACATACCACGAGAACGCATCAGCCAGGCAAAAGTGCCCTCTCCACCGAAGCGAAAACTCAGAATGAAGCAGCAAAGCTCAGGATACTTGGAGTAAGGATAGAATAGAAATACAAACTCCAGCAATAAAACAAGCACTGCAACCTGAGCTAAGCACAAAATATAGCAACACACAACAAATACTAAACTGGAAGGGTTAGCAAACATAAACACATTGGGACACAGAAAGGGTAACCAAACAAACAACAAGCACATACGCATAAAGGAGTGAATGTTTAAGACATGTAAAAGAACATAAAGATAGAAACAGCTTGTTCTGCAAATTAGTTAACCTCCAAAAAGAGGAGCAACATATGCAAATAGAGTAGAAAGATTTCGTCCTCATAAGGAAACAAAACACCTACTAACGAATACCAAGTACAATTATAACATCATAATTTTGGGTAGTAAGATCATAGTCACACATAAGATTTATGTTGCAAATATCTGGTCACAACAATAATGTGAAATGCATTGGCACGTTTGTCATGTGGCTGTGGCGTGTGGACATCTGTGTTATAACTTAGTCATATGCCAGATGCATGCCAATATTTCTAATTACTATCGACTCTATGGATGAGAGATGATTGAAAGTAAGATGACGAGTTTCTATATATTAGACTGGTACTATTATATGACTCCAAAAGGAATGAGTAAGGCATTCTTTTTTTGCTAGATCCTACCCTACTTTTTTTTGTTTGATGCATTTGAAGTGTAAAAAAATTTACTCAAGTTCTACCTGAAATATCATTAGAAATCAAGTATTTCATATAGAAATCTGAACACAAGTAGAGAAGAATAGATCCTGTATCGAACAATCTATTAGCAAATTATCGGGGCAAGAAGAACATAGCAAAGGGTAATACAACGGTGATGATAATTGTTGAAACATTGAATTTATTCGTAGATAAAACTAGCCTGCAAATTTGTAAAAATCACGGTGGAAGATGTCATACCCGATACTTCAGTGAACTTTAAGAAATGCTTGTTCTCACTTAACATTGAAGCAATCGAATCAGAGTCGCTCTCCATCCTCTTGGGAAATAAGAAATATATACAAGTTTCCCAGTTCATATTTCAGCATAGTTTCAGATATGATCAAAAAAGTTAAATTCCAAATTTCAGGGCCTTTAAAACTAGGAACTGGTACGGATAAAGCAGCTAATCACAAAACAAGCGGAGTGTAGAAATAATAGATACTATGATTATACTGCGAAAGCCTTGGTCTAAAATTGTAACTTCTAAAGTCAGTGTCAATGCCAACTAAAGTTTTGAAATTGAATTTTTCATGAGTTCTGCGAAGTAGGCAGACCAGGTAGAGTAAGAAATGGTATCAGTGCACAAACAGTTTCTGTACCTTTTATACAAAGGCTTCGGTAGTTATCAGTGGCGTAGCCAGTATTTCCATCTAGGGGGCGCGACACTTACTATTTAAAAAAATTATAATAAACACATTTGCAAACCTCAAAATATCATATATTACTATCAAATGTCACAAACTATTACAATTACTAAATAGCATTTTTCTTTAGTAATAAAATCCTTCGATATTTCATATTCTGAAAATATTGAATGATATCTTCGTTGTCAATGGCATCCAAAGCATCTCTTTCAATATATGCAACCAAACAATCATTCCTCATCTCATCTCCCAATCAGTTTCATAATGAAGTCTTGATGATTTTCATTGCAGAAAATACTCTCTCTACTGTTACGGTTGCAACGGGTAATATCAATGCCATTAAAATAAACTAGTAGTTAAACCTTCTCTATTTTCAACTTCAATCATCAGTCTACCTCAAAGTAATTAAGTGCATCAAGCATTAGATGTTCATCTCATAAGTACATGCATAGAAAGAGTAAAAACCAATGGTTAGAATTAGTTACCCACTTTGTGTTTGTTGTTTGATCTATTTCTTACTCCTCTCGAACTCCTCTCAGGTCTCCTTTGAATTTACGATGAGATTTGTAAGTTGAATTCAAAAGAGGAAAAGAGAAAGAGAATGAAGGTGAATCATAATAGTATATGTTTGTACAAATAACCAGATTGGGCATTGAACAATGTGATGTACAAATTTAATGTAGCGCCTTGAACCTGGGTTTTCTCCAAATATCATGAAAATTTGTGAAAATGTTGCTCACATATATAAGATACGCATATAAAAAATTCAACTCTAAACTCCATGTGTTTAAATATAAAAAATTTCGGAAATTAGCTCAAAATTGGGACAGAAATTAACACTATAATCTGTACCCATTTGGGTTCTAATTTGATTACATATCATACTAATTCAGTCCATTCTCAAACAAATCAGTAACACTGAAACAGAAATTAGCAATCTAATTATCCTACCATATATGAATTCACGAAATTTCAGAATATGAACCCTAATTATCAAAATGTACAAAAAAATTTACTTACAATAGGATTTGGAATCGATCGACTCCTCGCTCTCTCTCTCTTCTGACCTCCTCTACAAACCCAACTAATCACTTATATATTTTAATCCCTCTTACAAATTCATTATGAAGTGAGTTTGGGTTCACTAGAGTGGAAACAAAAGAGTGGAAGAAGAAAGAGTAAAGTAAATCGGTAAATGACTAAATGGGTTGGGAATTCTACACATAAATCCTTATTAAATTTCTTTTTACTAAATTTTTTTTTTTGAAATTTTTTTAAAATCTCAGGGGGCGCAGCTGCACCCCCCCGGGCATGGGGCAGCTACGCCCCTGGTAGTTATGTTGATATGAGAATTTCAAAAACAAGTTGCAGAGAAAACTACAAGAACGCGTCAACGTAAAATTTTTCTTTGATATTTTTATGACCTACATTAAATTAATTTCGGTGATTATGGCGAAAAATATCCTCACAAAGTTATACCGACAAACCCCTTCAATAAACGACTAGGTGAACATAGAATTTTTTGCATTCCTGAGCTACTTTTTGAAACTTTTTGCGATTTTAGGCCAGTTGACAAACTATTAGCATTTTTTGCTAGCAAGTACCACGTCAGCAGCGGCCGCTATTGGGAATAGCGGCCTCCTCATAGCGACCAACACATCGGACTCCCACACTTTGCAGATTTGTATAATTGCAAACCAATTTGAGTAACGGAGGTCGCTATTATCAATAACGACCTTGTATAACTAAGCTCGCTATTCCCAATAGCGACCTCAGTTGTGCCTAAAAGCGATTGGGTCAACCTATGGTCGCTATTGGGAATAGCGACCTTAGTTATACAAGATCGTTATTGACAATAGCGACCTACGTTACTCCAAGTAGTTTGGAATTATACAAATCTGCCAAGTATGGGAGTCTAATGTGTTGGTCGCTATGAAAAGACCGCTATTCCCAATAGCGGTCGCTGCTGACGTGACACTTGCTAGCCAAAAATGCTAATAGTTTGGAATGTGGCCTAAAATCGCAAAAAAATTCAAAAGTAGCCTAGTACTGCAAAAAATTCGTGAACACATGATCTTAATTAATACAAGAATGGGTTTTCACAAACTGATAGCTAAGGCAACTTACAGAGTTTATTCATATACTAACATGTAATTCATAAACTTGTATGTAAGTGAGTGCACCGATGCGAGTACCGTAAGCAGATTGTCTGGTTTAGATAACGATCCAATGCAACCAATATTTCAAGTTTGTTCTTCTAGAATTGTAACCAAATCAATCAATAGTCATCATCATTGACCGACTATCAACTACATCCTCTCTTGTCTACTGTCAACTTCCTAATTGAGGAAACATTTGACAAGAGATGCACTTGGCATAACCCAGAATGAATTCCAAATTCTCGTAGATCCAAACCTGATAACTTAATACCGCGATAAGATGTGCACATTACATTCACAGCATATTCAACAAAGTAATGTATATATCAAACTGGGACTAAATTGTATTGTATGAGTACCAATTTACGTAAATGCTGAGAGGCTTGACAAGTAGTACCCTCCAGTTACACTAGAAGAATCCTTGAGCGGGGGGGGGGGGGGGGGCCTCTTAAAAGGTGATCAACCAGATTGATGATCCTTGATTAGAGACTATATTATTTATATATTATTTTATTTGTGTGTGATTTTCGATGGGGACTATGAATACTCTTCTCTGTCGTGCTTTTTGCGTGTACAGCAGTCCCATGGTGGGTCCCCATCCACGTCAGCCGAAGAGCGGAGCACTCAGCACAGTTTTTTTCTTCTTTCCTTCACAGTCCGGGTGGCCCCAGGGTGACGTCATCATGACGTCACCAGCAACTAGCACCTCTGTGCTGTTTCAACTTTCAACCAACCGAGAACCCCCCCTCCCCCTATTCAAGAAAAATTTGCCGTGCTGCCCTCCTTTTTGAAAACAATTAGTGACTTGTCCTACTTTTCAAAACAATTAGTGATATGCCCTTGTTTATGATACGTCAGCAACAAACGTTATTGGAAAAAACGGCATCAGTTATTTCGATGCCGTTCTTTTCAATAACGGCATCTCTTTTAAAAAAAAGTGTCGTGCCGTTATTAGGAATAACGGCATAACTTATTTTTGTCTAAAGATCTCTACTGTATCAATCGTGACTCGAGAGATAAATGCAAAAATGAAAATAACTGATGCCGTTCTCTGAGTGAACGACATAGATTATACTGATGCCATTTTTGACAATAACGGCATCAGTTATAATCGTTTTTTACAGGTTCCTACAATCGAAAAACCCTTCTTCTTCCCCCCTTATCCCTTGCGATTGTTTCCTTCTCAGTTCCGACTGTGGAAACCCTAAACCCAAAAAAAAAATCCTAAAATCCCAAGTATTTAATTGATTTGTACTCAAAGTCTACTCTTCAATCTCTCATTGAGAGTGCCAAATCAATCCGAATCCAAAATTATTGTAAGTATCCAAAAACCCTAATTTTATTTTGTAAAGTTGATTTTGATAGTATGATAGATGTGTGCATTGGTAGTATAGTACAAGTGATGTAGATTTGTGTTCTTTAAGTAGTAATTGTGGAAATAATATTATGGATTCTTAGTGATATAGGGTTTACAAAAATGTTGAATTGTTGAGAAAGGTGGAATTGTTCAATTTCTTAGGAAAACAAAGAATTTGGAGGGATACTTTGTGTGTGTGTGTGGGGGGGGGGGGGGGGGGGGGGGGGGGGGGTTGTAGTTCAAAATTCATACTTAGTTTATAAAATCTATTTTTTTACAATGTTATGAACGATTCGGAATTGAGGAATAACGCGTTTGTGATGAATTATACTTAGTTTATTTTGCAAACTTTTTTACTAAAATTGTTGTTGATTAGTGTTTGTTATTGTTGACAGGCCAATGGATCCTACACAACCATCTTCTTCGCATGGTGTTGGTGCTTCTTCTAGTTCTTCGTTTGGACCACGGGGACATCCGGGTCCATTAGATCCTACCGTTCTATATCTGCAAGAAGACCACAGATCACAGGCAGTTTGGACCGGAGATGTAGAGAAGATGAGTTTCCGAATGCACAACATCATGCCGGCGATCCCCGGTATTGAAAATTACTTGGTAAGCAGCGGATTCTACGGGATGTCGAAGCTGAAAAAAATAAAGTGTGACCACGCCCTACTTACCGCTCTTGTGGAGCGATGGAGGCCGGAGACACACACGTTTCACTTGCCGGTTAGAGAGATGAAGGTCACCCTACAAGATGTAGCCGTGATTGTGGGTCTTCCAATTGATAGGGTGGCCGTCACTGGCAACTTAATGTTCAATAAGGTAGCTTTGGTACGAGATTATCTTAGACTGGTGGTGCCTGAAGTAGATCACGGAATATGGGTTAGGGAATCAATTAGACGGGCTTCTTTTGATGGGGAGTTCACTAATCGGATGCCAGCCGTACCGACGGACATCCAACTCCAGAATTACACCCGTGCTTACCTATTGTCGATGATTGAAGGGATTCTATTCCCTAACTCTTCAGGTGATGTAGTCCACCTCATGTACCTTCCACACATTGCTGACCTGCAAACAACCGGCCGATATAGTTGGGAAAGTGCGGCTCTAGCTTCCCTCTACCGTGCACTCTGTAACTGTTCGATGGGGTCGATTCAAATGACCGGACCGATGTCTATCTTGCAAATATGATATTGGGAATGAATACACCTCGGCCGACCCCGTGTCACGGTACTATCAGAAAGTTGGAGAGTACTACATGATAATTCTGTGCTGAGAGCTCCTCTCGGTGCCTACTGGGCGGGGAAGCGTACATGGAGGGATAACCCACGTGGTGTCCTCACCTATTACAGGGACGAACTCGATCAGTTGAGGAAAGAGTTTGTCAATTGGACCCCGTACACAGATGATAGGCTGCAACTTCTACCACCCATTTGCACTGCCAATAATCAGTTGTGGTTGACATTAGCTCCACCTGTAAACTTCTCAGTTGTGGAGTTTTATTACCCCGGCCGTGTTCTTCGCCAATTCAATGCACAACAACCCGTCCCCGTAAACTCATTGTACGATCGTAGACTACACAACATCACGAGTCAAGGTCGTTTACCAAACATGGATTGGGCCAATCACCACCGTGCTTATGTAGGATGTTGGAATGAGCGTAGGTATGAGTTGGTAGTTGAGGGTATTGTACAGTCGTACGACAGATCAATGCAAACAGCTTATATGGCATGGTACCGTCGCATCACAAGGTTGTATGTCGCGCCAAAAATGGATCTTCCCGCGGGTATCCAACAACCGATACCCGCGCACCAAGTTGAACCACCACCCGCACATTCATCATCATAACCCATGTATCAACCAAAAGCTTCATCATACCGTCTAATGGTAAATAAGTTTGTTTGTTCAATTACATTTATTTCGAGAAATTTTACTTATGCTTCTTTGATTATGTCTAATTTGGTTTACTATTATAGATCGACAACACATGGAACATGACGAGGAAATGTGCGAGTGTCTTGAAGAGCAACGCCAATAAGGCATGCAAAGAATTGGCACGAGACCTCCTGTTCAATTGTCGTACCTCTCTTGAAGAGGTTGGAGATGGCCCACGTTTCAATGACCTTATGCGGTCAACCAAAGAGCAACGCCAACAAGTACGACCCTACCGCTAGCCAAGCTCCACCTCCACCACAACAAGCATTGGAATTGGGAGATCCCCTCTCACCTCAAACTCAACCTCAAACTCCATCACATCATCTATGAAGGGGTAAGACCGTTCGCTTCCCTCCTACGCAAAGCGAATTGGCAAATCCGGAGATTGAAGTAGGAGGAGGTGATGAAGAAGAAGGAGTTGGTCCAAGTGGACCCGCAACGCAAGAGACCCGGAAACGTAGGCAGAAAGTCCCGGCTCGAAGGAGGAGAGCACCCCAACACTTCACACCGAGTTAAACCGAAGAAAACTTTATGTATTATTGATGTTTATTGTTTTTTTGTCATTATAGACTTGATGTAGTGCATGCAATGTAGTTGATGAATTGTTTAAGTATTTTTAAGTTTGAAGTGCATGTTTTGAAAGATTTCAGTTGTGCAATTTTTGAAACTTGATGTGCATTTAGTATTTGAAGTCTGTGAAATTTGATGTGCATTTTTTTGTCATTATAGACTGTGAAGTATTAGTTTGTCTGTGAAATCTTTTGATACTGGATGAACTAGTTGTGCAAATCTGTGCAAATCTGTGAAGTATGGATGATACTTGATACTTGATGAACTTGATGAACTAGTCTGTGAAATCTGTGCAAATTTGTGCAAATCTGTGCAAATCTTTTGATACTTGATGAACTAGTCTGTGAAATCTTTTGATACTTGATGAACTACTTGATGAACTAGTTGTAAAAAATTTTAAGTTTGTGAAGTATGTCAAGTCTGGATGTTGGTCTGTGAAAACATGCACATCAATGAATTGAAGAATTACTTGGTCTGTGCATGTCTGTGAAGTAAAAAACATGAATAAAGGATGCCGTTATTGAAAATAACGGCATCTTAATCCTGTAACGTTCTTGCGAATAACGGCATTAGTATAGAGGGAAAATTAGCAAATATGGAGTTTGCTGCCAATATTTCTGTGTCCACAATCGTTATCCAAATTAACGGCATCCTAAACTGATGCCGTTATTGAAGATAACGGCATCTTTGTATAACCCACCTGCCTTCCAAGATAACGGCATATATGAAGATGTCCATAAGTATGCCGTTATCCAAGATAACGGCACCTTCAAATCCTGTCGTTTTCTAAAATAACGGCATCAATTATTTTTGCCGTTGTTCAAAAGCACGGCATCAGTTAAATATCAAAATCTCAAAATTTGAGATTTCTGCCAAACTTTCTATCTCCACAGTCGTTCTTGAGAATAACGGCATAGAAAGAAGATGTCGTTAATCACAACAACGACATCTGTTGTTTGAACAGTTGTGCATGTTTTCTGTGCATGTTTTGTTGTGATTGTTTATTTACAACAAATTTAACTATATCCACCACCGATTCAAACAACAAATCTCATTCCAAACAATTTAAACTTAAATTTCTCAACATATAAAAACTAATTTATAATTTCATACAAACACTTACAAAGGAGGAGACATAACTAACATCCAATAACAAGGAAAATATTCAAGTGCGTGTAGATTGTGAAGTCCCCACACTTTGTACATTCTTACAACTCCGTCTATTGTGTCCACTCACACCACATTTCGAACATACTTTTCACTACTCCCACCTTCTCGAGCGTCCATGTCATTGCGGATGCGAGTACTCTTAGGCCTCTTCTTCACCCGACGAAGACTAGAATCAACTATTAGTACCGGTGCGCTTTGGGTAGGCCAATAAGATTCGTCTGGTATAGGATTGAAAGTTGGTGCCCATGTTTTTGCTAACGAATCCGTAGTGTAGAAGGGATCTATGTACGGTTGATAATCAAGCGCACGTGAAGCACATGCCGCTAACACATGAGAGCATGGAACGTGGATCAGTTGGAATTTGCCACATGTACAAGTTCGGCCTTCTAGGTCCACCGTATGCCAATGTCTACCATTTTGATATCCACCATCCATTCTAATGCCCGTTTTCACTCCAAAAACACCATCGCGATTATTAAACATTATGGCCTCATGTAAATTGGATTTTTCACGACGGACATCAATTAGGTCCTGAATTCGGGGTGCCCATAGTTTACCTTCAGTGATAAGTGTCTGCGCGGCCTCACGCCGGTCGGTGAAGTACATGTTTAGACGGAAAAATATCTGTTCTACAATTGCGGTGACAGGTAAGCTACGAACACCTTTTAGAACCGAGTTGAAAACTTCGGATAGATTTGTTGTCATTATACCATATCTACGCCCACCATCAGCAGTAAGTGCCCACTTCTCAATTGCTTTTTCCTTCACCCAGTTAGCCGCATCAGCATTGCTAGCTTCAAGTTGTGTCATCTTTTCCTCGTACTTTTTTCACTGATTTTGACACGCAATTACCTTTAATTTATTCATCAAAAATTTCGAACCAAATTTTTTATGAAAATTGCTAGCAAAATGCCGCATACAGTACCGATGATATGCAAATGGTTCCCTCCACGTACCAAACTCATTTCCCATTGCTGATAAAATACCGGCATGTCGGTCAGAAATGACACAAAGGCCTTCACGATCTGTAACAAATCACCAAATACAGTTCATGAACCATGTCCACGTTTCTATGCTTTCACCTTCAACCAGTGCAAACGCAAACGGAAACAACCTCCCATTTGTGTCTGGTGAAATCGCAATCAACAAACAGCCTTTATATTTCCCGTACAAGTCAGTGCCGTCTACACTTATAACTGGTCTACATGATTTAAATCCTTCGATGGAAGGACCAAATGCCCAAAAAACACCCTTAAATGTTTCTATACCCGGATTGGTCGTAATCTTCGCCCAATGTACAGTCGTACCCTGATTTGAAGCTTGAATTGCATTGGGTAGATATGGTAATTTAGTGTACGCTTTTTCAAAAGAACCATATAGTTTCTCAATTGCTTTATGTTTTGCCTTCCAAGCTTTCCAATATGATATTGTGTAATGGAGCCTACCCTTCGCCATCCCAATTATGGCTCTTGGTGTTATTGAGAGTTGTTCCTTCAGAGTATCCATTATGACCATCGATACGACCGTCGAGTCAATTTTGCTGTGATCCTGAGTCAATGTAGGAATCACACATGTGTGTACACCTTCAAGCTTTTTCACCACAAAATAATTACGACCTTTGGGAACAATTGCACACAAGCGCCATGGACAACCAACTTCATTTTGAAGTGATGGATTTTCTGCAATCTCCTCGGCTGAATGGTTGATGGACGCGTATTTACATTTCACATGGTATAGACAACGATCTGATTTTACTGTCACAAGTTCTCTGTGGTTCTTCACGGCGTACATCTTCACTTGATGTTGTAGAGCATCTTTGGTTGGAAATCTTTGACTTATGAAGAGTTCATCCAAGTTGGAAGAACCAATGGAAGACTGGCCATGTTTATGTACGGTGGCACGGGACATCCATTCACTTGATTGCGATCCACGCATAGCTGCACTTGTGTCCTAACTTGGCAACATGCGGGCATTGTTAACCGGCACATCAACATTAGCATCAACAACTGGAGCTTCAACGGCAATTTCCTCATCATCATCCTCGAGACCGCATACCTCATCTTCTTCCTCTTCTACCAAGTCGTTATTTACAACGGTGTTGTCAAAGTCTTGCATAGCAATGCCAGCTACCAAAATATTTTGTGGCAATGGGGTCGGATGTACCTGCTCGTATTCGGAGGAAACAGGTTCCGTTGGGGTTGTGCTAGTATCTCCAATTGTATTTGAAATCCTTGCGTGTGACTCTGCAGATGGTTTAAAAGTCCTTGTGGGCCTTGGACTTTCGATAACAACTCTTGTAGTATTTGGAAGCCTCGTTTGATCAATATATAACTCAACTATATTCCAACCACAACTTGGATGAAGTGTCCTAAGCAAGACAGACCTCAGAGAACTGTCACTGTCTATGGGTACCAACATATAATACTGCCCATCCCCTTTACGAGCAGAATAACAGGCTCTCAGTTTTAGACTCATTTCACTTCTATCCCAATTGGTGACTTCATATATCTTATCTATTAATTCTGCGTAACCAAAGTTGGGGGTAGCCCAAATAATTACCGGTTCAACATCACTATAAGAATATCCAATTTTCGGATCCTTAATTACTTCACCCCCATAATATAACCAAATAGGGATATCAAATTCCATACCTATGCATAAAAATTAAAACATATTCAAGTCATTCACTACTCACAATAAACAAAACATTGGAATAAAAATCAAACATAAGGTTAAGATGATAATACCTTCAAATTAAACCAAAAAAACCACTAGTAAAAATTTCGTTGTGGATGAAGACTGCAAATGAGAGTGGGAGTGAGGAGGTAGGATGTATGGAATTTTACAGGACACAAATGGTTGGAATTTTTGATTTTGAGATCTAGGGTTTGTGGGTAACAGGAGCGATGCGAGAGAGAGATGTTTACGAATCAGAAGGGGAGGAAAGAGAAGAAGAAGGGTTTTTCGATTATAGGAACCTGTGCAAAACGATTATAACTGATGCCGTTATTGTGAAAAACGGCATCAGTATAATCTATGTCGTTCTCTCAGAGAACTGCATCAGTCATTTTTGCATTTCTCTCTCGAGTCACGATTGATTCAGTAGAGATCTTTAGACAAAAATAAGCTATGCCGTTATTCCCAATAACGGCACGACACTTTTTTTTAAAAGAGATGCCGTTATTGAAAAGAACGGCATCGAAATAACTGATGCCATTTTTCCCAGTAACGTTTGTTGCTGACGTGTCATAAACAAGGGCATCTCGCTAATTGTTTTGGAAAGTAGGGCAAGTCACTAATTATTTTCAAAAAAGATGGCAGTACGGCAAATTTTTCCCTATTCAATTTATTTACGTGGTATGCCATCCTTCTTATCTATATAATAAAACACAAAGAAAGCTATCAAGTGGCTCACAATCAATCCCCCCTAAAATCAAAGGCCTAGATCAAACCTTACAAAACATATGTTCCCTCCAAAATTTAACCCCCCCCCCCCCACCCCCCCCCCCCCCCCCCCCCCCCCCACCCAAAAAAAATAAAAACAAAAAAACTTACTCTCTCTCTTCTCTTCTCTCCTCTCTATCTTCACTTTTTCATACTATCTCTCTCTTCTCTCTCTCTCTCTCTCTCTCTACTCTATCTCACTCTTCTCTCTTCACTTTATTACTGGCTCTCTCTTCTCTCTTCACTTTTTCATATTTCTCTCTTTCTCTCTCCCTATCTCTTTCTCCCATTCTTTCTATATTTACTTAGAAATTTAGATTTTTAGAGTTTTAATATATTTTTTGCACATGTTATTTTGAAAATAGTAAATATCTCTTCAACTCCACACTTAAAGTTCTAAGAAGTTAGATTTTATATCTCATTTATAATTATTTTTCAACATATACTAATGGAAATATGAACTTTTATTTACAACTAATTATTGTCATACTATTCAAACTTGTGCCGTAGGCACGTGCCCACGGGCAAATCAAGTATATTATATATATACTAAATTTGCCCGTAAACACGTGCATACAGCACGTCTTCAGAATGATACAGCATACGAAAAATTGGGGTAAAAAATTCATATTTTCATTAGTATATGTTGACAATAATTATAAATTGGGGTAAAAAAATTCATGTTTCCATATATAAATTGGGGTGTAAAAAACTCTCATCTAGTGTGGCCTCAAACCTCAAATCACCTTCGTATTAGTTATGCAATAATAAACATCCCAAGATGACTATCAAATCCAAAAGCCCAACAGCCCAGCCCACAAACTGAACCAGGGTATTTCAGTCATTTCCCCCGACAACTCCAATCCTATAAACTCCCTCACCCCCAAAACCCTAGCTCGTTGTCTCTCTCCTTAAAAGCCTAGCGGCGGCGGCGGTGAAGAAGAAGAAGATCAAGCGAAGATGCCAGCTGGACACGGTCTCCGATCGCGCACCCGCGACCTGTTCGCGCGCCCATTCAGGAAGAAGGGTTACATTCCGTTGACGACCTACCTCCGCACCTACAAGATCGGCGACTACGTCGACGTCAAAGTTAACGGCGCCGTCCACAAGGGAATGCCCCACAAGTTCTACCATGGACGTACCGGCCAGGTCTGGAATGTTACCAAGCGCGCTCTTGGCGTCGAAATCAACAAACAGGTCCGTTAATTTTTTTAATTTCGGAAATTTATTTTGGTGGATTTTAGTTTGGTTTCTGAAATGATTAGGACCCATGTGTGCAAAATTTGATCTTTAATAGGTTTGCTATTTATTTTTAAGTTCTCATAGCCTGAGGCTTAGATGACAATTGGTTATTAAACAATTTTTGACTTTTTTGTTTTTTTGTGTTGGGGATTGGTTTGGATTGTGAATTGGTTAGGACCCATGTGTGCAAAAATGGATCTTGGGTAGATTTGTGATTTGTTTGGGTTATGTGATTGGATTTGGGTATAGATTGCATTTAATTATTAGACATTGTTTGAGATAAGAAAGCAATTTCTCTGTATTTGAAGATGGATGTTGATTCATACATAGTTGGAAGAATGGGGAAATAGATATAGATGTGGAAACAATGGATATGAACACAAATGAGATAGAAGTTCAGAGCTAGGATTCATAAAATATCGGTAGAATGATTTCTGGGACTCTAAGAAGCATGTGCATAAACATGCTCACATAGACAGGATACGATATGAAAAATTGGTTTGTGAAAAATGCTTAAGAAAGTAACTTAAAATAAGCTGGTATACACGGCATGACAAGGTTTCAACATGAAATTGTTTGAGCTTTACGATATGGGCTGAATACTATGGGACTTTTGGCAAGGGTAACTTAGGAACCATATTATTTGCAATCTTTGTCGTCCATTCTGTATGTGAAAATAATTTGTTTATTAATTTGTGAATTCTTTCACTTGTTAGATAGTTTTATGTGCATACTTTATTATGCTATGTTGATGTTTATGTATGAATAAGCTGTAGGTTGTTCAATAGCTACATAGTTTTATTTTCAGTATGTTTTATGTTATAGATGATATTTTTCAAATAAATTTGTCAGTGAACATATTTAGTCTTTAAAGTAACAGAAAATAAAATTGCTATTTGATTTTGTTATTCTTTTGATAGTTTTCGTTTCATTATACTAGTAATTTACATGTGTGATGCATGTCTTAATAAATTTATATTTTTAAAGAAAAAATTCTGACGTAGTCTGGTTTCGATTTCGAACCGGAGACATCTTTTATGCACGGACATTGTGCTTAAATTGGTAGATTTACAAACGACCATTCCAACTCTCCCATTATAATAGTTATGGATGGATAGATTATAGATAGATTTTTTTTAAAGTAAAAATTTCGACGTAGTCTGGTCTCAAACTTGAAACTTCTTTTATATTCCCTCCATTTCACTTTAAGTGATATTAAGGAGTTTTGCACACAGATTATGGAAGGGTGAGATAAACATTTGTTTCCCTCTACACCCTTATTGTCTCCATGATTTAATTACTAATTCTTTTTCCAATACAGATTCTGATTTCAAGAAATTGTAGTTGATATTGCTAGTAGTACATGGTGAGTTGGCATTAAATTTTTGGAGAAAATAAAATCTAGAAAGTTGAAACTACAATTTTCTAAGAATATTTGATAGGATTAAGATGAGTAATTAAGATAAAATTTCAACATAAATAAGGATTTTCTTGGAAAAAAATTGGATAATATCACTTAAAGTGAAACAAGAAAAAAACCCCTAAATATCACTTAAGTGAAACGGAGGGAGTATTTGTTATGCACTGACAATGTGCGTAAGTTGATAGATTTACAAATGACTTACAAATGACAACTCCAACTCTCCCATTATAATAGTTATAGATTCTTATAATAGTTATAGATTCATGTATTATATATCAATGTTAAAATAGACTTTTATAGATCTCGATTTTAAAGTTCTTTTGAAAATTTTCCCGTGGCTTTATTTATATTGTCATGCATGTTTGGTTTGAACTGGCACGCCTTGATAATTCATTTTTCATTTCTTAGTCTTGAATCAAAGGTTCTGTTTTGTGAGAGGTGTAAAACCCATCTGACTGCTTTTTGTGATGACTGTGAAATGTTCTGAGGGTTAATGATCTAGACAGTTAAAATCATTATTTTGAACTAATCGGTCTAGGAGTGATTAGTGATTAATCGGTTAATCGGAAAATAATCGGGGATTAAATCGGAAAAATCTTTATATATATAATTAAAAAAAATGTATCCTCATTATGTAGCAACCCTAAATCCAAACATAAACTATTATGAGATTATTAAATAAGAATATATAGTTATAGAGAAAAAGAAGAGAGTACTTAGTTTGAGCTGAGTTGGAATTATGGATGTGGGTCGGGTCGGGTTTGCTGGTCGGTTCCATCAAACAAAAACGATCGGGGAGGAGGAGCACTCCGAGCAACAAGAGGTGTAGTAGATGCCGGCCAGGTCAAGTATGCGACGGTGCAGGGGGAGAGACGTCGGGTCGGGTTTGAGTGTGCTCGATGAAGAAGAAGAGAATCAGTTTGGGTTTGGGTTTGGATTTGAAGAGAATTAGTTTAGGTTTGGGTTTGTATGAGGAAGAAGAAGAGAGCGGTGATATGTCGGGTTTGGGTTTGCGCAAGGACCGGAAAGGTTTGGATTTTGGATTTGGGCTAGATTGAGCCTAAATAATGGAAACGAGCATGAAAATTAGAGGAAGATATTTAATCGGTTAATCGGCCACTTAAAATCGGCCGATTAATCACTAATCGGCCGATCATTCCCGATTAAATCGCTAACTATTGAAATATTATAAATCACTAAAAAATAATCGCATAGTCTGCGATTAGCGATTAATCGGGGATTAATCGGGCGTAATCGGGGATTTTAACTGCTTAGTTAATGATTACATATCACATCTACTACTGAAAAGAAAATATGTTTTACCATATGCAAGATTGAAATTGCAACTCCTAGCAGTCATTCTCAATATGAAAGCGTCGAATGGTCATTGTTGTCCTTGGTAGGATATATCACATGGTATCATTGTTGTCCTTGGTAGGATATATCACATGTATGTACCAGTTATTTACCTTTTTCTTTATCCTGTTGAACTATGTGGTTGGCTGGAGAGCTGATGACGAAATTTTTTGTCTTCCGCTTTCCTGTGTGTTTATATATAACTTGCAAGCGAATTTATATAGAACTTTATGATTGTGATTTGTGACACATCTTACTAAGATGTGTTTACAGACGGTAGCTTTAGTAGCTTTAGTTGCTTTAGTTGCTTGTTCTCCTAAATATCTTTTAAGTAAATTGTTGTCAAAATTTACTGAATCACTTGAAGAACTTGAATTATTTGCTTGTCTACTTGTCTGTCATTTACATTGGTTTGACATTATGAACAGGTGGGAAACAGGATCATTAGGAAGAGGATTCACGTCCGAGTAGAGCATGTGCAGCCTTCCAGATGCACCGAGGATTTCCAGCTCAGGAAGAAAAAGAACGATCAGCTTAAGGCCGAGGCAAAAGCTCGTGGTGAAGTTATCAGCACTAAGCGACAGCCTGAAGGTCCCAAGCCCGGGTTCATGGTGGAAGGAGCTACCCTTGAAACAGTCACTCCTATTCCCTATGATGTTGTCAATGATCTCAAAGGCGGTTATTAAGCTGCTACTTGCCCAGTTTTTCTCCTTCATTTTGCAATTTTTGTTTGCTTTTTTGAAAACCCTAGCAGTTGTGGAAACATTGTGTCGTTTTGAATTTTATGGACACCTCATTTTGAGTTTATATTATTACTGAGTGAATGCTAGGACAAGTGTTAACTGGTGGATGCTTAGTTTTTTATTGATGGCTAGAAAATTTCTATTTATTTTGGTTTGTCCATTGTTGTTGATGGGAGCAAAATTGCTGATGCCTGTTTTCCTTCTTGTCTTGCTCTCTGTTGATTTTCAATTATGTCTGGAGTATATTGTGGTATCGACTATAATACAGTGCCCAGTGCTTATTCTCTGTATCAAGAGAGTGCTTATTCTCTGTATCAAGAGTTTGATGGAGTTCTTGCGAAGACTTGCTTGCGTTACTCTGGTTAAAGGTATATTTAGGTTCCTTAAACTTTGCTTTATTACCAGTTTCCTGTGTAATTTAGGGATTGACTTTTTGTCTTATTTAGTTGCATGACTGCAGTCTGCATCTTATTAGTGAAGTTCTAACATTGATTCGTTATACTAGCAGTAGTCATATGTATCCGAGAGTAGTATAGGAGGTGACTGTTATAGACTGAAAATTCAACAGCATGAGTGAAAATTCGATGGTTCTCGATTCATGCTAATAAAGCAGATGAATGAAAATGTTTACATATCATTCTAAACTAAGAATTAGCATTGTTCTGCTTCTTTTTTTCTTTGAATTAAAACTGCAAGGTCAAAAAACCTTGGTGTTCCATTAATAATTAACAAAATAACCTAAAGAAAAGAGAACAAACAAGTTTAATATAAGTTTAATATAATTTCACAAGTCTGGCACTTCAAAATAAATGAAGCTAGTAGATCAAATTCGCATCCTAAAAAAGCTAAAGCTCATTTCTTATATCTTGCCCAAATGAATGCATAAAATCATCAGCACACTAAGCTAATAGTGGTTGCTTAACGACTAATTCACTGTGATCCATCCATTGCTCCCTGACGTAGTGCCCTAATGCTCCTCTCCTGCACCAACATCAATCCAATAGGGGCCCCTATTCAATGCCTTAACCCACCTTAGCTACACCAACATCGGCCATTTGATCCGACTTAGTGCTCTCGCCACCTTGGCTGCACCAAAATGGACTAAATACCCCCGACTGAGTGTACACACCTCCTTGGTTCCATCAAACATTGATCTAGCCTTGACTTAGTGTCTAGCCTTCACTTAATGTGTAGCCCTCCTTGGCCGCCCTACAAAGTGATCGCCCTCCTTGGGTGCACCAACGTCCACCAGCAAAACCGTATTCACGACCAAAAACCACCTTCGCTGCCCTAAGATTAGAGCTGGTACAAAAACCCGATACTCGAACCTGATCCGAAAACAGCATTGGATCGGAACCAACCCGATCTATACGGGTCCAGGTCCGGGTCTGGGTGCTCAAATTAGACCCGACCTGGACTCGGACCTGTTAAAAAATCAAGCATTTGGGGGAGATTGTAAAGTCAAGCATTGCATCCTCAAGGAGTGGGAGATCATCATACAACAGCTTCAGTCAGGAGGCTTGTATTTCTCTGCAATCAAGCGACACCAAATTTGGTGCAGAAACTCGGATATCACCATCCGAAGTCCGGCAATGCCACAGATTCAACACCTTCAGGCCCTTGAACTGAAGGTCAACTAAGCAAACTCGCTATGACTTATCAATACATTATCTGTAATTAAGATATTTTTGCTCAGTACATGGTGATGACTTTAGGGGTAAAAGTTTTTTTTTTTTTTTTAAAGCTTCTCTCTCTAGAATTTCTAGAGAGAGAAGCTCTCCCGAAAACCCAAAAACCCAACAACAACTAAACCATAGATCTGATTTTTGGGGGGGGCTTCGGCTGCGCCGCCTCCCCCCTCTCGTGGCCGCTCCCTGCTTCCCGTCTTCTTCTTTCTTCCAGATCTCATCACCTCTAATCTTCTTCGTTTCTTCTCTCCAAACCCACTCAGTTGTTGCCGAGGTGGTTCGCCGAACTATAGCCTTCTCCCGCGAGGCGGGGTGAAGGAGGAGGGGTGGTTGCGGCCACCTCTCGGGGTTAACTCTGTGATCGGAGTAGGGCGCGACCAGGGCGTCGGGGTTGGTGGCTCGAGCGCGTGATTAGGGCTTCAGGGCACCGGGGTGCGACCATGGCTCGAGCGCTCGATTAGGGCTTCAAGACACAGGGGTACGACCATGGCTTCGGGTGGCTCAAGCGCGCTGCGTTGGGGCTTGCAGCGGGAGTGCTGCCAAGCAAAGGTATCGGGTGGCGTTCGGCAAATTTGGGGTAGTCAGCCCTGTCGTGGGGGAGGCCGGGGAGAGTAGGGGAATGGATATTTTCGAATTTCAAAATTGATTTTAAAATTCGATTTTGATCTGGGAAGCGATGTCGTAGGGGGGAGATTTGAATTTCATGTCAAGTTTTGAAATTCGAGTGAACGGTGAGGAGCTCATAACATCCAAACTCGTCCCTAATATCCAAATTACAACCGATTCACAATTAGCAGAGAAAGATTCCCTAGTTGGCGTGGGCGACTGTTGTCAGACAAATTTATAGTTTGGGTTCTACTTTGACCTTGGTTGGTCAAAGTGAGGGCGACGTCTACCATCGTTGCTAAAATGCGGTGAGAGTCATCGAGGGTGAAGTAAGGGGATGAGAACGATGACTCAATCTTGACATGGAGTTGTCAGATTGGTGGAGTGCCTGCGGTGTCTCTCATATGGTGCTTACACTTGTCGTTTGAGTCACTGTGGGGGGCGACAAGGGAGAGCGTACGATAGTAGGAGAGGATAAACGGTGTACAAGCGAGGGACTGAGTAAGAAAATGAGCCCAAATTGACACGAGAAATTTGCTCTGGCGGAGGTGGCCGATCAGTATGACTGGATTTTCCTGTATTTTTTGTTTGTTTGTTAGGGTGTATGAATTCCAGAACTCAGCCTGTTGGTATCTGAACTTCATAAGTCTTATTTTTGGTTGCATGTTTCGTTAAATTCTCTTTAACGAAAAAGGGGTTCTACCCACCGTTTAACGGGAAAAAAAAAAGACTTCAGGGGTTAAAGTGTCGAATTCAGACACGTTGAAGTTGAGAAAGGGGGTGGATGACCAGAGGTGAGTCCACCTCTTTGATAAGATGCTAACCTGAACCGCCTTCCTCGACCCGGCAAAGTATTGGATCTGATGGAGAATCTCATCGGGCAGTTGGCTTATCCTGTCCTCCTCTTCCATATTGTTGGCTAGGGTTGTTGCCATGGCCTACTTGTGGATGAATTTGGAGGGTTTTGTTTTCTGCATCTTATACATAGGTTACTATTCTTCCTTCCCAAGAAAACTTCAAGAAAATATGATTATGGAGCCTTTAGTTTCGGGAACAGGATGGATACCTCTCCCATTATTCAAAATCCGCAAAGTATTCAGTAAATTAATACGTTCATCTAAAAATAAACCGTATAATTATATTTCATTAAGCATGTGCAATGCATGTTAAAGTATCCATTTTTAACCATAACTCCACCAGAATAGATTCCACGAATTTTTTTAGAGTGTGGTTGAGATTAGTAGGTCCATGTTCATCGAATTAGAATTTGATGATGAGTGATAAGATAAAAACAAGTATTCTTTTACGTACACTTAATTTTCAGTATAAAATAGATGCTAAATAGAAATTAATAGGTTCGATGTACCACCTAATTGCAGTCATCACTGCGAGCAGTCGGTTTTTGGGAGGAGTGTGGCTGCACCAGGAGTGAGTTCTATTTGTTATTTTGTGGAAGGTCGCGGCACTGGACGGTACGCTCGACTCTCGGCAAAGGGGCGTGATGGGGTGTAGGCGTGGAGGCCAAACGTTTGGATCGGCAGTAGAGGCTCGGCTCGGATCTGGAGGCTCGGATCCAGGAGTCTCGTGTACCTACAATCGGCCTAGGTACATCGGGGTTGGTCCCGGTGACAGGCCCTCCGACGGTCTAGTTAGTTACTGAAGTAGAGCAACAGTAGCTAGGGTTTTTTTGGGGAAAAAGATTGATTACCTCTGAAGTGGGGAGAGGGCCTGGTATTTATAGGCATACCAAACGAGTATGGATCCGTTTGGGCCGGGTCTGGACCCATGTACCCGTGGGGTTTGTTGAATAGAAGCCCATGGGCTTAAGTGTGATCTGATGATCATGGATGAGAGCTTTTCGAGGGGATCGGATGGCCTAGGATGTGCCAGGTCATTTTTTCCCTATGTCATAACCCTATAAACGAACAATCTCGATCATGACCTAGAAACTCCCATAATTCGCAAATGATTATCTCGAAGAATTGAAGATTCATCATTAATTCATGTTTTTTGTCCTTGATTGTTAGGTTTGCAATTGTGGCTTTCTGAGATCAGCTAAAGGCCTACTAATTTTTGGCCAACTTAGTCAGTCAAAAGGAGAAACTCCGATTGGAGCCTAAGGTCCGATTGGAGTGATGATGATAATCAGCCCGCCGATGATGAGATGGCGCACATCTCAAAATTGATTTTCAATTGGCAATGCTTATATTGTAATTTAAAAGGAAAATAACGCAAAAATTATAGTCACAATAAGAAATCAAAGGAGGTTTCTTCTCAATTTTTGGTTGTATGAATTTAAAAGATTTCATCTAACACATTAAAAGATCGGAAGATGAAGAAAAAAATTAAAAGACAAAGATTAACAAAAAAAATAAAATTAAAGAAACAACATAATAAATTCTCGCATTAAATAAATCATAATCAAAACAATCATGGCCAAATCTAATTATTTCATAATGCAGATCCCTGAATGGGTTATGAGGATGGGGAGTTTGCGTATCAGTCCAAATACCTTACGTATCAGCCCTCGAGAGATAAATCTTTCTTTGTGGGGCTTTTATGAATACATGCCGCACTTTTGCACCTCGGCCCCTCCTTTTTCCAACGCGAGTAGGGGAGGGGAGATGTGTGGGGCCCAGCTACAGTATTAGCCGTTAGGCCTGCTGTATCTTTTTCCTTTCTTTTTCACTTTTCGTTTTGTTAACCCGTTGAGTGCACGTGCCACGTGCAGCTCAACCTATGGGCAGGGGCGGAGGCAGATGTTGGCTTGGGGGGACAAATGGGACCCCAGAAATTTTTTAAAAACCCCCTTCTTATACTTAATTTTCTAAATTGCCCCCCCAAATAAATAATTTTTGGGACCCCCAAATATAATCCATCCAAGCCCAGTCCAAAAGCCCAAATGAAAACACACATTCAGCACATCATCACCCATTTACTTCTCTCACATTTTACCCATTTATCAATTAACCCTAATCCCTAAACCAGTTACCTCATGGTCCTCATCGCCGTCATCGGCTGCCGCTGAAGGCTGCTTGCTCATCCTCACACTCCTCTCTGTTAGTCTTTCTCTCTGGATCAAGTAAGCTCTCTCTCGATGACAATTAGTTGTGTATTCATTAGTATTTGCTAGATGATTTCTTGCTTTGTTAGTTTTTTAGTATTTGCTCATCATCAGTTCATCACCCTTTTTCTAATAAGGGTCTACAATCTCTATTGTTCAACATTTTGAACGTATAATCTCATCCTCCTAATTTCTAATTTTTTCACTCATTCATATTTCATCATTTCACATTCACAACTCCTCCAACCTCCCATCCTCATTTGAGTCATTTCAACTATACCCATTCTCTAGACATATCATCTCTCAACACTCTGAACACCCCAATTTTAATGTTAAAAAACATATTTCAAAAATAAAAATGTACATAATGCGATACTTATTTTATAGCTTTCTAAAAATGAGCCTACCTTTCGACACACAGCGAAGAAATTTGTTAAACAGAGCAGGAAGAGTAATATAAGAAATATTGGCTTTTACTAGTGAGATGATCATGTTTACATTGAAAAAAATATTTGTCGTACTTTTACTAGTGAGATGATCATGTCAGAGTTTTATTCTATGAAACCTCGACGGTAGGGATAAATTTGTTGATTGTAATTTTTGAAAACTTGGGTCATATTATTGACGTATTTTGTCGTTTGGTTATAAATTTATGGGTTTTATGAATATATGTGATCCAATTATTTTGGAATTTTTTTGGCAACACTGATGATGAATGCCGAAAAGAATGGGACCCCCATTTTGAATAGTCTGGCTCCGCCACTGCCTATGGGTGATCTACTGTACCTCTCCTTTCTCTCTCGCTTTATATTGCAGGGGAGATGAATGTAATGGATATGAATATATGAATCAATCTTAATCTCTTTCTCTACCTTCTCTGTTCTACTTCTCCCTCTGTTTTCCCCTCTTTCCCTTAACCTCTTCTTCTCGTAGGTAGTGCATCGCCATGGCGATTACAAGGTCTGGACGTGAACCACCACCACCTCCTCCACCTACTGAGCATCCCTTAGTTGGGTCTGCAATATTGGTATCAGAGCCTATAGCTCCTTCAAACCCTGACAACCCGGTCGAGTGCCGACCGATTCTTGACTCCAGAGGCAGCTCTGGAATCGGATCCCCAGGCCTGATGGCGTGAGGTTCCCCCCATAGGGAGGTTGAACCTCAACAGCCGTCTAATCAAAGTCAGAGGATGGAGAGCCTCGAGATCACCATGGGAAGCTTACAACATTAGATCACCGGACTACAGATACAAAACGATGACATCTGTAGCCTATTGTGTCGTCTTGCTGGCAAGGACTCACGCAATAGAGAGGAAGCAACCTTTACTCCAAACCCACAGAGGGGAAAACTTTACAGTGCTCCTAGAGTCATTAAACGCTGAAGAATCTCCTGAGAGCCACTTGAACTGTCTGCACTTTGTATTGCCAACCACAGCTCCCCCCACTATCTCTTTGGGTGCTGTCATAGGGGTGGAGGAGCCATAGACCTTAAGGTTGAAAGGTGCAGTAGGTAACGAAGAAGTTTATGCGCACTTCGACACTGGCTCAACCCACAACTTTGTGGACTCCCAGGTGGTAAAAAGAGCAAGACTACAGGTTAACACCCAATCTCATCTTTCATTGACCATTGCAAATGGGAGCCAGTTGCAGTGTGAGGGTGTCTGTGAGGAGTTGGAGTTCTGGTGCCAAGGAGTTTCAATTCGTAGCCCCTTCTATATCCTGCCTCTGAGAACAAATCAGATCATTCTTGGAGCCCAATGGATGAGAACCAAGGAAGACATTTGGCTTAGCTTCAAAAACCATACTATGCGCTATGAGGAAGAAGGAAAGATGATAACCTTGAAGGGAGTTCACGGCAGTATCTTGAAGATAGCAGAGGCAAAAGAAATGCAAAAGACCCTTACTCATGCCAAGGGAGGTTTATTACTCCATGTAGCAGCAATCTCCACCTCAGAGGATGAAGCTCATAACCCCACTCCTTGTACACCTGAAATCTCCCACCTCCTCAATCACTTTGAATTAGTGTTCCAAGAGCACACCACATTACCCCCAGTGAGACCCCAGGACCATAGTATACCCCTCCTTCCTAATTCACAACCCGTCAATCAACGACCTTACAAGCACCCATGGAACCAAAAGAATGAGATAGAAAAAATCATCATTGAGATGCTCCAGACTGGGGTGATACGACCTAGCTGCAGTTCATATGCCTCTCCCGTGGTGATGGTGAAGAAACCAGATGTCTCGTACTACAGGGCATTGAACAAGATCACAATCAAAGATAAATACCCCATCCCTGTCATTGACGAGTTATTGGATGAATTACAGGGGTCTAAGGTGTTTAGCAAGCTGGATCTACGAAGTGGATACCGCCAGATACGAATGAAACCTAAAGATATTCACAAGACGACATTCAAAACTCACCAGGGACACTACAAGTACATTGTGATGCCTCTTGGCCTCACCAACACACCTTCGACCTTCCATTCATTGATGAACGAGGTGTTTAGGCCTTATTTACGAAAGTTTGTGCTTGTTTTCTTTGACGATATCTTGGTTTATAGCAGGTCTCTTAAGGAGCATGGCCAACATCTGAAATTGATGCTGCAAGTGTTGCAAGCCAACTCCCTCTACGCCAAAAGGAGCAAGTGCGTATTTGGAGTGCAATTGATATCTTATTTGGGGCACATTATATCTGAAGCTGGAGTTTCTGTCGACCCTCACAAGGTGGAAGAAATCAACCAGTGGCCCCTCCCCAAATCTGTAAGAGCTGTGAGAGGATTCCTTGGATTAGTGGGGTACTATCGCAAATTTATCAACAGATACGCTGCTATAGCTGCTCCTATGGTGTCTCTAACCAGGAAGGGGACATGCCATTGGTCTCCGGAAGCGCAGAAGTCTTTTGAAGCTCTGAAGATAGCACTAACAAACCCTCCTGTCTTGGCCTTGCCAAACTTCGCTGAAAAATTCACCTTGGAGTGCGACGCTGCAGGTATGGGGGTCGGAGCCATATTAATGCAAAATCAACATCCCATTGCCTTCCTTAGTAAAGAATTGAAGGGAAGGAATTAGATACATTTCCACTTAGGAAAAGGAGATGCTAGCCATCCTCCTCGCAGTCAATAAGTGGAGACACTACCTACTAGGCGGGGAGTTCGTGATCAAAACCGACCATAAACCACTCAAACACCTGCTCGAGCAACGGTTGGACACAGAAGCGCAACACACATGGCATTGGAAACTCCATGGGTATCAATTTTCAGTAGAATACAAAAGAGGCAAGGAGAATAAGGGAGCAGATGGTCTTTTGAGAGCTTTCGAGGAGGCTAAGGTGCAGACTATCATGGTGGTGCAACCCCGCTGGTTAACTGAGTTGAAGAAGGAGGTGTTAGAAGATCCCTATTATGCAGAAATACAGAACAAACTATCTAAAGGAGATGACCCAAGGTATAGCTATCAGCATGGGGTGTATTTCTACAAAGGAAGGGTAGTGCTCAACCAGTTTCGCCTTTGATCCCTCAGTTGCTACACCTATACCATGATTCTCTACAAGAGGGGCACTCCGGCTACGAGAAAACATGGTTGAGATTGAAGAAAGTTTCTTATTGGCCCAGTATGAAGGGAAGGTTGAAAACTTACATAAGAGAATGCGATGTATGCCAGCGTTGCAAGTATACCAACCAAACCCCCTCTGGCCTGTTGCAACCTCTCCCTATTCCCACCTAAGTTTGGAAGGACATTAATATGGACTTCGTCGAAGGCCTACCGCTCAGTTGGGGAAAATCCTCCATCCTGGTCGTAGTTGATAGGTTCTCCAAATACGCACACTTTATTCCACTCTCTCATCCCTATACTGCGAAGCACATAGCAGAGGTCTTCGTTCATAACATCATTAAGCTTTATGGAGTACCTGCCACAATCTTCAGAGATCGGGATCCAATCTTCACCAGCTCTTTTTTGCAGGGCATCTTCACCACACAGGGAATCCAACTCTGTTTGAGTACTTCGTTTCACCCCCAAACAGACGGGCAGTCGGAGGTAGTGAACAGAACCTTGAAAACTTATTTGCGATGTTTTTGCGCTTACAAGCCCTCAAGTTGGGCCAATGTCCTACCGTGGGTGAAATATTGGTACAATACCAGCACCCACAATGCCACGAAGTTATCTCCCTACCAGGTTCTATACGGGAAGGTTCCCCTAACTCTCCTCAGCTACATCCCAAAGACAGCCAGTTCACTGGAGGTGGAAGAATGACTATTGGATAGAGAGGTCACCTTAAGATTGCTCTGTGACAACTTGAAGAAGGCCCAAGAGAGAATGAAGTCATACTCTGATAAGAGACGAAAGGAGAAAGTCTACGAAGTGGGTGATTTCGTCTACCTGAAGTTGCAACCCTATAAGCAAATCACTGTAGGAGGGAGGCGTATTCACAAACTCTCCCACCTCTACTTTGGTCCTTACCAAATCACAGTGAAGGTTGGGGAGGTGGCTTACAAACTTTTATTACCCCCTGAGGCCAAAATCCACAACGTCGTCCATTTGGGAAGTAAACACACCCTCGCTTCTACCCCTCCCACATACTTTCAGGAAGGGGAGCCCCAGCCAGCGAAAATCTTAGATAGAAGGATGGTTGGAAGAGGGCGCGTCGCTGTGTCGGAAATCTTGGTCCAATGGAGGGGGCGACCCACGGAGGAGGCGACGTGGGAGGAATTTTGGGATATACATCGTCGCTTCCCTAAGTTTCGAGTAACTATGGAAGCTCCTTTTCAAGCTGGGAGAGATGATGCAGATCCCTGAATGGGTTATGACGATGGGGAGTTTGCGTATCAGTCCAATCTTTCTTTGTGGGGTTTTGTGGGGTTTTTATGAATAAATGCCGCACTTTTGCACCTCAGCCCCTCCTTTTTCCAACCGTCTTTCCACGTGGCTTAACACGAGTAGGGGAGGGGAGATGTGTGGGGCCCAGCTCTTTTCGTTTTGTAAACCCGTCGAGTGCACGTGCCACGTGCAGCTCAACCTATGGGTGATCTACTATACCTCTCCTTTCCCTCTCGCTTTATATTGCAGGGGAGATGAATGTAATGGATATGAATATATCAATCAATCTTAATCTCTTTCTCTACCTTCTCTGTTCTACTTCTCCCTCTGTTTTCCCCTCTTTCCCTTAACCGCTTCTTCTCGTAGGTAGTGCATCGCCATGGCGATTACAAGGTCTGGACGTGAACCACCACCACCTCCTCCACCTACTGAGCATCACTTAGTTGGGTCTGCAACATTTCACCTTTTCTTTCTCTGCAATCCTCACTATAAGACTAAAACAAAAACTAATATCAACGTAAAAGAATTTCTTGAAAATATTTCAAAATCTAACAGAATTAAACTAAAAGAACAATTTATTTCTTACCTTTATCAACTTCTTTCACTCCCTTATTTGAATCTGATAGCAATGAAACAACTAACTATATATATATATTACATAGTGGGAAACCTGAAGAATAGAAAACCTATAATCTAAGATGATGCATAAGAATTTCTCAAAAATATTTCAGAATCTAAGAGGGTAAAAAACTACAAGAACCATGCGAGATCCTAACAAACCAATCAAACACACCCTTTCCTTACTCATCATCTTCATCAACTTCTTTCACTCCCTCAATTTGGTTTTGTTACTGAATCTTGATAATTAAAGAAACGACTAACTGTTACATAGTTGGCACACTTTAACACACGGAAACAGGAAAGGTATGCAAAGAACCGAATGCACAGGAAATTAAAGATTATTACTTTGACTGGTTCAATGTCACCCTATTCTGCTACCTCCTTCATTCATTGGCCTCGTCTTCTTTAATTCTCTTCTCCGTTGCTTTTACAATTTGAATAATGAAATACTCATTTCTTTCTTCTCCACTTATGTGCACACACTTGAATAACTTGATCTTGTCTTGTATCTTCAGACCGTAATCCTCGACAAATTTGTACCAGTTCCTACTCAACACATAACACTGATCGTTAACTGGTTTTAGCCAATAGCAATATTTGAACTCCCACATTCTATCCATGTTTGGCTCGAAGAATTTCAGAGTCATGCCTTCACCCTTGATGAGTTTTCCATTGGAGTCGTAATTCTTGGTTAATGCTGGGAAGCGAGACTCTGCAACAGCACTTGGGATCAAGAACCTACTATGAACTTTTGAGACATCTGTTGCGGTGAGAACCTTTGTGTAAAGGTGTTCGAACATAACCGTATCCGGATCTCTTCTTTCATCCATGATTGATTGAAAGAAAAAGAAAATATTCCTGGTTTGCTCTGAGATGGAATGAATTCTTGGAATGAATCGATGGAAAAATGAAGCTAGCTCTTAATTGTACAAGGTGGTATATATACACCTAACAACCTCATGCAGTTTAAGGTTTGATACAGTGACTGATAGGTTGATGAAAAAAGTAAAATAAAAAAATACTTCCGTTCACCTATCCAGATTTTTTTTATATTTGAATGTAATCTGTGATCTTGTAAGAGTCACAATAATATTAAATTCGGTACTAGCTGTTTCGGTAATTTATCATTAATGGAACCGGTGACTTCGAGTCACTTTTATTTCAAAAAAAAATATTAAATTCGGTTGAATAAGCTCTCTTTTTTTGCATTTAAAATCTTAAACCTTGATTACAGCATGTCAGATATCAGAATCATGAGGACTCATTGTGGTGGTGATGATATATAGTATCATGTTTTACATCGTTGTTGTTCTTGATGATATTGCTTTACACATATATATGATGATAATAGCAAAAGAATATCATATCTCAAAAAAAAAAAAAATAGCAAAAGAATATCATGTATCATTTTTTGTGAATATAATATCATCATGTATCATGTCTTCTTAATTAAACGTCTTCTCACTCCTCCAGATTTGTCGATCTGAATATATCTGTGATCTTGTAAGTTGTAACAGTCAGAATAATATTTTAATTTTTTATGAACAGGATTAATTATAAAGGTTTAGTGATGAGGACATAGTTATAAGAGATATACATTCATTTCTAGTACTCTTATTAAAAACATAGTTATAAGAGATATACATAAATTCATCTGAACTTAATGTTCCCCTATAGGCTATAAATACCCAGTACACTTGCCAGATTAATTCATTGCAAGGTTAAGTTACTTCTTCTCATCGCAAGGTTAGGGTTCTTCGCCTAGCACTCCTTAAGGTATAATTTGTTATGAAAATTTAATTACTTTTTTTACATATATATATTTATAACACAGATTCAAGTTGGTAATTGTAGTTTGACAGTACTAATAATTAGTTGTTTTGTATGTTTATTTTGCAAAGATTGATCATAATGTCACTTACGAACAAGTTGAGGGTGCTTGTTGTGGATAACAACAGAGTCGACCGTGAAATTTTAACCGATCATGTTAAAGTGCTTGGTGCCGAAACCCAAGAAGCAGAAAGCGGGAAAGAAGCCGTGGAACTTTTTGCTAGTGGTTCACAATTCGACCTAGTTCTGATGGAGACTGAGATGACTGTAATGGATGGTTATGAGGTAATGCATTAAAAAAAAATTTTGTTTTGTTAGTTCAAGTTTTTGTTTATTTTTAGGGTAAACTGCAGATAGCCTCCCTGAACTATATGGCCAATGCAAGAACCACCCCCCCCCCCCCCCCCCCCCCCCCCCCCCCCATCTATCGATCGATTAAAGCAAGGCAATTCCCTTTGATTTCTGTTAGTTAAAAACTCTGTTATTTAAGTATCTGATATAACATAAGTTTTAAGAAATTTCTGAAGAATCACCCTCCTTGGGGATTTTCTTTTTTGGCTGATAAATTTGGCATTGTTTGCACTGATCATGTAGAGGTCGCACAAGTTATCCTTAATTCATAATTGCGCAAATAAAAGCTTTACTTTTTAAGTAATTAATATATAAAGCCTTTTTTTTTTTGTGACAGCCTTTTGCAGGGGTATCACTGCAAATCCTAAGATTGTGGGTGTCACTGCAGATCCTAAAAGATTGGGGATGAAGGGATTTGAAGAGTCTGGTGGTAATGGGTATTATCCCAAACCCATGGATGATGACAAACTGCAAGCATTACATTTCAAAGTTGCACTTGACCGTTGCCAGAAGGCCGAAAAACTTGGTATACTTCTAGCTTGAAGCAGATGTCACTAACCAAATTTGTTACAATGTAAGAAGCTTATCATGGGAAAAGCTAGGAAATAATGTAGTAGGATCAAATCAAATGTAGGTGTCTAAGACACCTTATTCATTAATAAGAATTTCGCGATATATATAGGGTCTAGCTATCATCCCCTGCCCTTTTAGTACCATGCTTTCTTTATATACAGGTAAACTTTCAGCATGTTACTTTCTAAACATACTTGAAATTAAAATGCAAACATTATCCAAGTTGCAATGGCAGTAGAACATGCATGCTACTTGGAGAAAAACAATGTTTGAAATTCTTGATACTCGGAATTCTCTGCATGTGTGTTAATTTGGAATCAAGAACCGACTGTGGCTTTTAATTGAGATATCGTTTTCAGTGAGAACCTTCATGAAGAGCCCTCCGGTGGTCAGTCGCGGAACCTCTTCCTTCTTCCAGTGAATGAAAGTTTTTCTTGATTTGCATCTTCATCAACTTCTTTCACTCTAATTCTCCTATTGCTGAATCTTCAAAGCAATGAAACAACTAACTATTACATAGTGGGCAACCTGAAGAACTGAAAACCGAAAATTTAATCAAAGAACTAATGCAAGAAAAGCTGAAAACTCGAAAAAAAAAACTATCCCCCCTATTCAACTAGCTCACGATAGCTCCCCTCCTCTTCCTTGTGAGGAACTTCAATCATGAAATAGTGATCTTCTTCTTCTCCAAGTCGGCACATGCCATTGATTTGGACGAACGCATGCATGCAATTAGACAAGATAATGTTGTATGATATTTGCAAGGTTGAAGTAAGGCATTCATAATACAATGTGCACATCTACATTGCAACATGACATGAATTACAGAATGGGCATAGCAAAATTAAAAGCTATAGCCTGTACCGTCATAATACCCCGTCATAAACAACAACTCGCCTATTGGAACTATACATTTGAGATGAAAAAAAAAGAAATAAATAAATAAATTTTGGGAAAAAAGAAAAGAAAAAAAAAACAATGGAAAAGAGAATTTCCCCTGACAAAAGCTAAACCCAGTCCCCATCAAAGAAAGAGCGTCGAGATTGTTGATGATATCCATGTTCGCTCTTACTTCCTCTCAATCGACTGAAAGCAGACCTCTTTGTTCTTAAAGGACCTGATCGATTGTCCCCTCTATCAATCTCTTCAATATAATCTGAACTATAATCCATTGTATAATTGTGGATAAAACGCGGTGTACTTCCTAAGGACTCCTCCATTTGACTGCAAGAATCTTCGCAGGCTTCATCCACGTCATTGTATATAAGCTTCAGTGCTTGTACGACTTCTCCCATGAACGGTCTCTGTGAAGCTTCAACATGCACGCACAACCAAGCAATGGCAGCAACTTTTGCCATTGTGTTGAAATCATAATTTGGGCCTAAAGATGGGTCAACCAATTGCTCTAGACCTTCTGTTGTGGTGAGTAGAGGGCGTGCCCATGTCACGAGGTTCTCTGATCCATGAGGCTGAGACATGTCAACTGGCTTCCTTCCTGAAAGAAGTTCAAGAAGCACCACTCCGTAGCTGTACACATCACTTTTGACAAGCAGATGACCCGTCATTGCATATTCTGGAGCAACATACCTGGAATTTGATGATTTAGATTATTAATGATAAAGTTGACAGTAAGGAAGAACTAGCGATTAACTATGTCAGCAGGGTACGTATAAATCATACTACAGTCCATTTGGGCACTACTGTAAACCTAGCTAGAACATTGCATCGTGAATACAAGGGATAACTGCTTTGACTAGGATAAAGGTCAAGTAATGTATTTGAAACCTGAGTTCACCTAGGGGAAGTTGAGTTTAAAATTTGGCTAATAGCATAATCTAAAGTAAACTCAAACCTACCTCACTATCATAATTATAGACACAATTGGAGAGACTAACTAAATTTCTTGAGATAGCATAATGTCCAGTTTGTTGGCTCGGATATTTATTACAGATAAAAGTAATAACATAACTTGGCAAGTCTTATTGCGTAACTGACATTATATAGATGGTTCCTACATTCAGTCTGTGGTATAATCCATTATAGACAATACAGGACAAAGGTGAATGTGCATGCAAAGAAAAAATTTATGTATGAGAAGCTAGTGCAAGTGTTCGCTTTACGATGCAAACTGAGAAATCCAATTATATATAATTTCTAGAAAGCAGTAAATCTGGGCAGTTTTGTACAAGCAAACAAACACGACATTAGAAGAGAAATAAGAACATTACCCAAAAGTTCCCATCACCCGAGTAGAAATGTGGTGTATTCCTTCTAAGGCTTCCCTTGCCAACCCAAAATCTGAAACCTTGGGAGTGAAATCATCTTCAAGTAGAACATTACTAGCCTTAAAGTCGCGGTGTATAACATGAGGGTTGGAGTCCTCGTGCAGATATGCTAGTCCTCTTGCGGCTCCAAGGGCAATTTTCATCCGGGTATCCCAGTCAAGAGGTGACTTCATTCTATCAGCACCTAATTACCAACATGATAATAAGAATAATAAAATAGAAAAAATAGTCAGGCTTATGAAACTACAGCCAGGATTATTATTCTCTAAATTAAGCAGTGCTCCAAGAAGAAAGACCTTGAAGATACGAACCTTGGTTTCAAGCACATCTACAATTTACATGATGTTGTCAATCCAGAAGTTGATGTAACTTCCCCAGAAGTAAGAACATACTATGTGATTTTGTGATTTTTGGAGATGTATATATTTTTAAAATGCTACTGATATAGATGCAAATGATTTGGGAAGAAAAAGAACTGAATGCAAAGAAATCTTGATTCAATTTGGGACCTAGTTGGGATGTTGGCTTACAATAACTGAATGAAACACCAGAATCTACTTTCAATTGATCTTAGACAACTTTCCCAGTTAAGTATCAGGAAATTCTTTGCAACTTGGATAAGCTATTAAAGTGTGAATTGATGTTGGTAATTGAACAAATGTAAGGAAAACTGGATAGGTGCAAGGAAATAATTTTATCCGTAGGGGGAAGAAATATCCTACTAAATGCAGCAGTGCAGCACCCTCTTAGAAGTAAATTCCTTACCTAGAATAAGAAGGGAGGTTATGCTTTAGGCAAACAGGGAGATGTATGTAATCTGAGGAGGATTGTAAACAGAAAGGAGGTTCAGGCATTCACTATCTCAGTGACATAAACAATATCCTGTTGGCTAAGTGGTGGGGGTCTATGAAACTGCTACAGAGTAATTCAACTAAAAGCCTCTGGAAGGCATGGGAAAACCTCAACAGTTTTGCAGTGAAAATCTTAAAAACCAGAGTTCAGTGATCAATTATTTGAAGAGAGGGTCAAAGATTGAGGAAGTGTTTTTGTGGGAATAAAATTCAAGCTACAATCATGCATTTAATTCAATTTTCGCAAGATGCTTGGTGTGGAGAATAGCCCTACAATACAACTTTTAAACAGCTTTTAACCGACTTCCAATAGTGACATGACATTCATAGATCAGCAGAGAAACAGCTGTCTGAAACCAAGAGTAAAATCTACCCAAAAGGCACGAGAGAAAGTATGTTTATAACTAAGAGATTGCCCTGAGCACTATAAACCAGGACCAAGAGATAACGAAACGATATTACTGTGGAAGTGGAATGTGGAACAGGGATAGCACTTTTACAATGAAACCCGACTATAATTTCCTCAGCTACTTTTCTGTTCTATAGTATGGGCAATCACATCATGAGGGCTGAGGCTTCTACAAAGGTGAGATCGTGAGAGCCTTTGTATGGAAGTATGTCATACTGATTTATTTTTTGAGATTATGGATAGGGTTCTAGTGAACCCCAGCCTAATAATATATATTAATAAAAGGATGAAGAGTCTTACAAGAGCAACTAGTCAAAGTGCCTTAACATAAAGAAGGCACTTCAATATGACAAAGTATGTCATGCTCATAACTAGCAAATAGCATGCAATCTAACCATAGATAACTTGACTTGGCAGGAAATGTCAGGGGCAGGATAATTGATACCCAGTTAATAATGTCATAGAACAAGTGAATCTTATTATGTTGTTTCCGATCAGTAAAGGTTAAGGTGAAGGGATACCCTAGATCAATCATGTCATTGTGGAATGTTTGGATATTGTCAAGGGTTAAATATAACATGAAGATCCTTTGGGTTATAGAGCCAACAAATAGTTGCTAGGTCACTTGGTGGAAAAGAACTTGTAGTGTTCTCACATGTGATGTCAAATATTTGGGACAGTTTTATTATCTTCTCACATTAAGCCAGATAGCCTTGAACAATCAGCTCAAGACAGCTAAAAACTATTGTGGGAATTGATACACAAGAACGAACAATATAAGTCAATCAATCCAGATGGCTCGACTATGGATGAAAAGGAGATCTGCCTGATTAGAGAGAGTGCCCTCGTACTCAATGTATTTGTTTCACGCTCTTTCAATTGAGAGCCTTATCCCCACTGTTTATGATATAAACAAAAAACAATGGCCGATATTTATGTACGCAAAATAAATTACCAGAAATACTATTACATGTCCCACGAAACTAGAAGTTTTTTTGATCTTGCTATTTAACCATAAAACTATGGTCAGTCGTTGTGGCCATAACAATAAACAATGCCTCCTTCATCTCTCTTCTGTGTCTAGTGAATTTAGTGTCTATCCATAATTCCTCGTAAATCATAGGATGATCATTGGCTCCGGGAGCCTGAAGGCCCTCCATCTAAACAACTTTCCTTCAATGACATTCAATAAAAAGGTGGTTCCGAGATTCAATATTAGCATTGCAAAAGTCACGGTTGGTTGCACTGTGGGGTTGTCTTTGACCAAGTTTTCCCTTGTAAGAATAGCATTGTTGAGTACCAGGACCCTTACCCTAAGGGAAGCTTTGGCCTTCCAGATAATAGACGACCATGGGGGTGTACAACCCCTAAAGTGAATTTAGTTATCAAGTGTTCACATCGAGAAGCTGCCATTGTGTTCCATCTCCCACGCTACCCTATCTGGTCCAAATGTACATTTCACCCCTAATTGTGCAATGAAGCTTTGTAGTTCTTCTGATATCAATTGGAGCAAGGGGTTAAGAGGTGAATTGAAAGCTGGTCGCCACGACCACGACCATCTTTTATATGTTTTAGCCAGTGAGATGTGAGGTTGTGTAACTAATACCTCATCAGCATGTCTATGCTGCTGAATTATAAAAATTATTAATGTATACTCCTGATAAATGGAGGAACACTAAAGCACTTTTTTGTTCAAAACGATATCAAGGAAGACAAACGACTCGTATACTAGAAATAACCGTAGGCACTTTCTAACACCAACTTTTATTCCTCAAAGATATGCAATGATCCAGCCAATTGGCTGAATCCCGTAAAAATCATTTCATTGAAGTTCATTGATACAGTTCACTTTCAAGTTTCAACTCTTGGATGGAGTTTAATAAAGATTAGCATTCACTATACTCTTACACTCTGTGTTCCTTCCTGTGTCTGTTGAAACACCCCATTCAAAATAATACTGGAACGTAAAATAGCTGAACTGACTAAACATTTGACTATGTGATCTAAGAATTTATGATAAAAACACAGAAATGTTTCATTTTGAGAAGTAAAGAAAAGCTAGAACCAAAATATCCCATATGATGAATGTAATTGTCATACCATGCAGATGAGATTCGACACTTCCATTTCGGATGAGTTCATAAACTAAGCACCTTTTGTGTCCTTCGATGCATATGCCAATCAGCTTGACAAGATTGCGGTGATGCAGCCTACTTAGCATCTCCACTTCTGCGATGAATTCACGATCTCCACTGTCCTCTCTTGTAAGCAGCTTGATAGCAACCTCACTTCCATCTTCCATGATACCAAGGTAGACACAGCCAAAACCACCTTTGCCTAAAACTTTTTTAGAGCTGAACTTGTCTGTAGCCTTCTCAAGTTCAGCTACTGAAAATGTCTTAACTGAGGAAGGGCAAGGAGCCATATTGGAAACAAAGGATACCGATGGGGATGAGCTTGTTATACTTGTTGACATTACAGATCTGATTCCTGCATCCGATATAAACACTCTAAAGTTATAATATTATAGTAATAAAAGATAAAGGACATGAAATTAATAGATGTAAAATAGTTTCTTACTCAGACTTGAGAGAAATAGCATTTAATGAGAACAAAAAATATATAAGCAAACTGCAACACTAAGAAAGTTTGGAATTTTCTTTTTGACTGTAAGAGCAATCTGAGCCGCACATCGAGAGGTGATAGAAGTGGTTTTGCAACACTAAAATTCAAGAAACTAAAGAAGATAACTCAAAAGGAATAATTAATTTGCAGGAATCGTAAACATGCAATATACTAATTAAATACAGCTCTTTAACCATTTACCTATTCAAATTTCACTACTGTCAAGATTTCTATTTATAGTGTAACTGATCCAGTAAGAGTGGAGAATAACCGGCTCTGAATATATTATAATAATCTATAAGAAGACATCAAGACATTTACAAATGATCCATATCAAATTATCGTAATTTAGTTTAGATCTCTTCACCTTGGACTTCTACACTTTGAGGCTAATTTGTCCAATGGACCACTTACAAGGACAGTAAGTGAGGTGACATGTAAGTATAAGCAGTACACTGAGTTTACAACTCCTATTAATACTCAACATTATCCCACTTCGAAACAATAGTGAGAATTTTACATTCATATACTACTGATGTGTTGAATTGCAGTGAACCACAAGCAAATTACCAGAGATAAAATGATATATATCAGGCCATGAGGTCAAGTTTCATGCTATTGTGAAATTTAATAGTCCCAGCAATAGTGAAATCAAGCTTAAGCACAGCCACAGAAGGATACACACAAGGTGATCAAATTATGAGGCTTTGAGATCAGAGTCAGCAATATGACACCATATATATGATAAACAAGAAAGTTCACAAGGAGCACAATGTCTATAGAACAAGCTAAAATTTACATAAATGTCCTCACCTGTTTTTCTAGTAACTGATGAGGTAAATGGAGGTCCAATGGCAGGAGATGCTCTTCCAAGTCTCCTGTGCCTCCCGAACATACAAACAGATCCAAAGCACATTAAGATGAAAATTGCTGATGACAGTGCAATTATGGCAATGGTTTTAGGATTGATCTTCAGAGTTTTGCTAGTATGCACATTCGCAGTAAATGGATACTGATGACTGCCATTGTCGCTTGGGCTTAAGGCTTTCCCGTCAATAGTTGGTGGAGCGGAAGGAAGTCCTGTAACGGCATTTACTCATATTCAACTGATCTATTTTTATTCTAAACAAAAACTTAAGAAAGATGCATATCAAACTGTTTTACCTGGATATCGAACATATATTACATTGTAGTCACCAAAAACGGTCATGTTTATCCACACCTTTTTCTGCCACAATCTTTCGTAAGTCAACAGTGCAGTCATATTATCAAATTTCTCCCCCAATGGAACCAAGTCAATAGTAACTGTTGTCCTTTCTATGTCATGGATGCTAGGACTGGCACCCATTATTCTAACTTGACTTTGTTTCAAAAATGTGCCAGCTGCAATCTCCATTTCCAGCTCAGCAAAACTGGAGAATAGTTGATATGTTGCTACTGCAAGGTCAATTTGGAATTGCATAGGCAATACACAGCCACATGGTGAACCAATTGGAGTTGAAGTAAACGGTTCGGAACAGGAAACCTCGTCACAAGCATCTATTAACAATTGGGTAAACACATTATTTCAACATTTTCTTGTATACAAAAAATAAAATTAAAAATAAATTAAGAAGTAATAATAAATGATGTGGAATGCATGAGGAAGTCAAGAGTTCAAACCTGGATCTTGTGAGGGTGTAAGTGAGGGTGGTGGGACTGCATTAGGAATCCCCCTGTGATGTTTTGACACATAAGCATGTGGAAAGTAGCCTAGGAAAGATGGCAGTTAGATTCCACCAAGGTTATCAAAGGACAAGTGAGGAATAAGTATGATAAATACCATGGCTGTTTGGAGAATAAGCTGGAGAATGTGCTGGGGTCAAAGATTCTGTAGAAACTTTGGCTGGAACATACGGAGAGAGTTTAGATTTCAAGGTGATTGTGGGCAGCATGCAACACCTCAAATTCATAGAGACTAACTTTAAACATTGGTGTTACCGCTGGTAATTAGGCCTTCGTACAAAAAACTCAGCAAACAATAAAATTATACTTCTTCTTGAAACGTAAGTTCAACTGATACTTCATGCACAAACAACAACACTATTTCTTTATGATTAAACATAAACAACAAGGAAAATGGCAGGTCAAGTAACACATTGACATGTACATGAGTCACATCTCTCATCTTACAAGGAGACAAAGAAGTAGTCTATCAACATATATGTAAAGATCTGTAGTGAGGTGTGCTATATGATCAGAATGATAATCTGAGTAGAGAATGTTCGTAGAGACCCATTGCTCGAAGATGCTAATAAAGACGGGTATAAAAGAGATGCAAAGTAGCAGAAATTCTCCGTTGAAGCTTTAGTTGTTTAAATAAAGTGGACTCGTCAATAATTCAATATAGTCGAACTTGTAAGCTTGCTCGTTTGTCATGTAGTTTTTCGTTTTTGAAATTGTCTTTCAATTTCAAAATGAGTATTTCATCTTGTCCTTTGCAATTGCACCTTTACAGTTGCAACTGAAGTCAAGTTTCATAGTTTCCTCGTCAATTGAATAGGACAGCCTATTCAGCCATGAGAACGACATATTCCCGTTAAGAATCCCAACTACAACTAAGGCACAGGCAGACAGAACCAAATAGAAAATGACCCATAATTAACTTAACAGGAATAGACAAAATAACTTGAATGTACTCACAGTTAATATTCACAAAGCAAAATTAGTAGAACCTAGCTCTATATATATGCACACTCCTTAATCTATTTACACATTCATACATAATCTACCCTCTGCTAATAAAAAGTTCCAATTTTAACTCGGCAAGTCTCATGCTCTAATTGATGCAAATAAAATTGGCTACAAAGCTACAAACTTTCACATACCCATCTAACTAAAACCCACTAATTATCAGATTTTCACAGCCAAATCACTGTCTATATTTCCATCCAAAACCCTAACTAAAATGTGAACTTTCTCACATCACAATTCCACCTCTGTCCCGAATGTGCACTACTATCACCCCCCCTCCCCCCTCGCGAACCCTCAATTTCAAGAATTACTCACATTCACTTGAATTTAACTTCAATTTTCGAGGAATGAGGAGTTACCAAAGCAAATAGACGCGAAGTAGAGAACCGAGAGCGCGAAAACCGAGAGAAAGAGCTCATCTTCTTTCACCGGCATCGCCACATTCCCCGCAGCCGCTAGCCGCCGCCGCCGCCGAAGAAGGAGGAAGAGGATGAGAAGAGCACGTGCGAAATTCCGATCAGGAAACCCTAGTTTCTAGATCCATCGGAAATCTGGGAATTAGGGAGAGAGAGAGGTGCAATAAATTTAGGAGAGTGAAGTGGAAGCAACGATTGGGGGTAGCTGGCGAGGAGTGAGAAAGTGAAAGAGGAACTGTATTTTTTTATTATTATCATTTATTATTATTTTTTTGGGTTTAAAGCGGGAAATGGTGATTAAAGAATTGATTAATGTTTGTGACGGCAAGTGTGAGGTGATTTTGATTTTTGATTGTGTCTTGTGATTTTAGTTGAGTTAATCATGTTTAGTTGGGTATGATTAGAAGTCATGGATGACCCAATGGACACATCTAGTAACATTAGAGCATCTGTAGTAGTTGCTATATATCAAAAAAAAAAAAAAAGATATTTTTAATAAAAAGATCTCTGTAGCCGTCGTCAATATACTCATTTTTTGGATTTCGAATAAACAGGAGACGTCTATACTTAGCTGCGAAAATAATATTACGCATATTTTAGAAATTGGAAGATGATTTACCGTCTTAGTGTCGGATAGTATATGATATTCCGTCTGAGACAAATTTTTTAATTGCAATGAGTGGACGGCAAATAATTTTCCGTTGAATTTTTTTAAAAAAAATTGGAAATCGGGAGATGTTCTTAATTTTGGGGGAGAGAGAGAAAGCATGCATATTTGATTTTTGTGTTGGACAACACATCATGTGCCGTCCTTCACCTTTTTTAAAATAAAAAAATTCTGCCATCCTTCACACTATTTTTTAAAAAAAATATAAAGATCTTCAAACGGTATATGATATTCCGTTTCATCCCAAAAAAAATCATTTTTTAAATATAGACGACTGCAGCGTTTGAATTATTTGCTATTCCAAAATATTCCTATACCCATTTTTTAACTTAAACAACTACAAATGCTCTTAATCAACATTTAAAAGGACAACTCAAATAGCCCGGCCCACATCCAAAACCCAAAAAACAAAAAAGGACAAAATCAGCAAAGAAAAATAGACAGAGACAATATCCAAATCCAAAGCTCGTCCATTACCAGCAAGAAAAATCCCACTATTATCTACATCCGCCGTTAGATTACGCTTCAAGATCCACGTCCTCCCAATCCCGACCGTCCAATTCTAACGGACAAAAACATGGGCACGTGAATCCTCAAACGCCCAATACCCGCAACAGTCCAAGCAAAACCGACCCACAAACCCAAACTCTCACCAAACGCGTTTCCACACTGGGCCCCACCTCACTTCAACTTCCCACCACGTGTTCCCATAATTTTTACCAAAATGACCCACTTTTTGAAAGTATTTACCAGCCTGACCCAATTTCGAAAGTATTTACCAAAACGACTTACTTGCTATCTCAAATAGCAAGTTTAGTTAAAAACTCATCGCTATCTGAGATAGCAAGTGTATGATTATGTGTTTCTTCACACTTTGAAACTTTTTTTAAAAAAATACCAAGTTCAGAATTGCTATCTCAGTTAGCGAGTGTGTTTGTAGCACACTCGCTAACTGAGATAGCGAGTGTATGACCTTGAAGAAAAAGAGGAAGTTCATACTCGCTATCTCATATACCGTATGATTTTGTATCACACTAGATAACTGAGATAGCGAGTGTAGATTGTGGACGAATTTTAAAATTCTTGGGCTTAGACTCGCTGTCTCAGTTAGCGAGTTTGTTTATACTACACTCACTAACTGAGATAGCAACTGTCGATTGGAAAAAAAATTATAGCGAGTCTCGTTATCTCAGATCTCTCTCACTTCATCGATCGTGAATATTGATCATGAATAATACCTTTGAATCTATGAGCGTTAATATTAAGCAAATCGGGATCTTCGATGATGGGTTTAGGGTTTTGAGAGTGGGAGTAATGAATCGGAACTCAAAAGATTTTGAACGGATTTTGTTGGTGAAATAAAGAATTTGGGAGTCTCGGGTTTATTCGTTTTGGGTTTCTTTCGGAGTTAGAGAGAAGTGAGGGAAAGCGAAACAGCAAGTCTTTAAAAATTTCTCAATTGACATTCGCTATCTCAGTTAGCGAGTTTAGTCGAACAACACTCGCTAACTGATATAGTGAGTTTAAATTGAGGAATTTTTTTTCAAGACCGTACACTGGCTATCCTAGTTAGCGAGTATGGTACAAACTCACTCACTATCAGAGATAGCGAGGATCAATTGGGGAAATTTTCCACACAACCATAAACTTGTTGGGAATGGGGTGTCAACCAATGCCTGTTGTCGCAGCAAAACTAATAGAGCAATGAGAAAGTCGAAGTAGATGAGACGAATAAATTGAGCAAGCAAGTAGATCCACCAAACTAACATAAACACACTGATGACTTATCTCGGTTAGCTTTTGCTGAATCCGGGGGAAAATATAGGGAAATCTGATATTCAATTATAAGAGATTACAAGGAGTTATTGATTCACTCAATACAAGGAATTAAACTCACTCACCAAGTACTATCTCTCTCTCGAGCCTCTCTTTGCAATGGAGAAAATAATCTATGAAGTGCTCAACTCTCATAAAGGAGGAGTTTAATATATGTAGAAGAATAGAGAGAAACCTACGTCTAATCTTGATTCTCAGTCGTCCAATATAACATGGAAAAGAAGTAACTGAATAGGAGCCACACGATCTAACTTGGAGTTAAATATTTGGATGAAACGACTTAACAAATCGAAGCCCAAAAACGAACATAGCGCCGCGAGCGGTCGACCATCCAACAAGACCGGTCGACTGTACCACTCTGACATTCCCTGTACTACGAGCGGTCGGGGGGTGTGGTCAACCGCAACATAGGACAGTCGACTGCAACTATGTCTGCACCTTGCTGTTGTTGTTTTTCCTTCTGCTCACTTCGACGCTTCGACCTCCGTGCTTCATCTTACCTTCTTTTAATCTGAACAACAAGTATTCAAGACACAATCCTAACAAACTCCACCTTGGATTGCATACGAGTGCTATCACATGATGTGTTACTCATCTCCAAACTCTAATAAATTCCACTTGCAAAGAAAACGTAGAACAATAGCTTCTTCTTTTAGTTTAAGTGATCTCTACCGAATCTCACCTGATCCAGTGTAGCCCCTCAAAGACACACCTCCGTAGATGTATTCACGGAGTTCCCAAACTCAGCACGAACTCCACCTGCCCTTAGGCTTTCTCCACCTCTCGACGATATTCGAACGTCGTGGTCTCGTCTCGATGATTCTGGTTGCGGCAAACTAGCTGAGCTTGCGGAAATAACGGAAAAAGAACTAACAACCCCTGCGCAGGATTTACGAATTCCCCAAATCTTGTAGAGATTGTGTTGGCTTGGCCCAACCACTCTCATACCTCTAATCACTTCACGACGACCTTGAAAAACAAACAGAACTCCACCTCGAGCTGTGTACCTACAGCCCTGTGCATCAAGACTCAGTAGCGGCAACCCTCCTGACAAAAATTTTCAAATCTTCGGATACTTAGGGGTATCATGCGGGTCCTCAAGCTCGGCCTCAACCATTGCTCAAACTTCTGCGCTTTCTTGGCTTCGTCCTGGACCATTTCCAATGCATATCTTGAGAGTTGGTTGAATTTGGTCTCATACTCCCGCACAGACATACTACCTTGATGCAAGCCCAAAAATTCCAGTCTTCTTCTCTTGAACATCCATTGGAAAATAATGACTCCTGAATTCTTCAAGAAACTTTTTCCAAGTAAGCTGCACATTTCCCAAAGTCCTCTTCAGTGATTGCCACCAAACAGCTGCATCTTTCCTAGCTGGATGGTGGCTAACTTCACCTTACTTGCCTCTGGGGTCTATAGCACTTCAAAAACTGATTCAATCTGTCTAATCCAGTCATCAGCAGCGTTTGGATTTGCCTAGCCCTCAAACACAGGTGGCATCATCCTTTTGAACGATTCTACCAGCCTGATTGCTTCGGGGACATGCACTGCTGGCTCTGGCCCGACATTCCCAGCGATGTTGGTAGTGAAAGCATTTAAGGTCTGATATATTCGAGCTAGTTCGGTGTCCAAATCTAGCCCATTCTCACCGATATACCCTCCGCTCATGTTCCTTTGTACCATTTCTGAGTCATAAAATTCATAATTAATCAACATAATTAACACAAATAACATCGCTTCAACAAAATTTATTCATTCCAAATTAAAACTTTTTACATTCAGAAAGAGAAAACTTTGCTTCAGTACATCCATTACATCCTTTAACAAAAGACATCCTAAATTCTACGGTTTCTCTTGACTTCTCTGAGCTCTTCCCGTAGTTCCTGGATTTCCTTATTCATATCTTCAAATCTCTGATGCCGCTCCTACTCGTCCCAGCGAGTGAGGTGGTCCAACTTGGCAAAGTGTCGATTATTCATGTGCTGAACCTTCTCGAGTTCGCACACTTGAAAACTCAGCTCCTAAACGCGCTTCTTGTCTTCTGCCCGTTGCGCTTCCAAGTGGTTTACTCTGCACTTCTGAACATCCAATTTTCTTCGAAGAGAAGCAACAAATATCATCTTGGTTATCTGGAACGAGTTCTTCGTCTAAGGATTCTTCGAAGAAATCAGGCGGAGGTGGAGTAATCTTTCTGGACTCGGGGAATTCATCTTCTATCTCCTATGGGTCTTCTTCTTCCTCCATTGGCTCTTCCTCTTCATCCTCGAAGGGGACAAACCAATGTGCCCCATTCTAGGGATCATGCTGATTGGCCATCTTATAGGGAAAGGAGGTAAAAATGTCATTATATAGAGCAACACAAACATAAGTTACTTACATTTAAATCTCTATAAGTTGAAACTCACACTCTAATGTCCACTCTAGGGTGTCATTTCTTATAAATTTGTACTGCTTATGAAGCGTGACTCTGATACCATCTGTAACGCCCTGAATTCCAAATAAAATCGAATTCGAAGTTCCACAGGATCTGTACACTTCACTTCGTACAATTTTACGAGGAATTTGTACTTTTTATAATACATCAGAGTCTTTTACATTTATTTACACAACAAAAGATAAAATGAAGTACAATAATATACAATTTGCAACATCTTTAACATGTAATAAATCAACAACAGCATATCAACTTTATATCTTCATGAAAATCCAACTCCTGCATAATAAACTGTGAGCACGTTAGTTACTTACAACTGACGAAAATGTTATACTCGGTTATCCTCTCTATGACGTAAATATAACGATCTTAATACTTTAACAAACCACATCTTCAAATAAAGTGTTAAATGTGACTATACTAAACATGTAAGTGTATGTAATGCCTTAATGCCTAATGCAAATATTTTAAACTAAGATGATACTAATGCATACTTGTTCGGATTCTATGCATCTCATACTACATAGGTCCGAGGACAAGCACCTACGTACTCCACATTAAAATAGTTCGATCCTTCGCCATGAAAATTATCCAGTAATAAAAGCAAGGTTTAGACATTCCACGAGTACGGATCCCAGTCTCAGAGTACACTGCCCGACTGTTATACTGACTCCTCGTCGTGCGAACATCCCGCAAATGCCCCTCTAGCCCCGGTATACGTATATACACTGGAGTACGACAAACTATCCACCCGACTACGCATAGTCCTGGATTTAAAATAAAACTCGTCTCCATCGAAGCAACCTCAGTCCCGGAGTACACCGCCCGACTGGGTCTATAGTCCCAAAGTACATCGCCCGACTATATAGAGTGCCCCACTTACGTTTGCCCAGGTTTACTATATTTTCTTCTAAGTGCCTAATTCTTAAGTTCAAGACATGAATAAATTATCATACCTAGAGTTAGTCTTACCCCATACCGGACTTAATCACAAATACGAGATAGCTCCATGGCTGTATCTCAAAAATATTGTAACACCCCGAATTCCAAAATACAACTGAATTCGAAGTTCCACAGGATCTTTACACTTCTTTCGTACAATTTTACAAGGAAATAAAAATATTTCTTACATCAGAGTTACATTACACAATTTACATTATTACAGCGGAAGCAATTTTACAGTAATTACATAAAATAACAATTGAATCATTCCTTGAGCAGCATGTATACTTCAATTTGTCAAGCATCTTTACCCTGCATGTAAAACTGCGGGCGCATCAGTTCATTCACTGACGAAATATTATACACGTCTATCCTCTCTATGCCGGAAACAGTATAACGATTCTTAATACTTAGCAAACCACAAACTTATTCATAAACAAAGCTAAGGGACTATCTGTAGAACCCCGTATTTTCAAATATTATTTTAAATATTTGAAAATGAATTTAAATGAATTTTGAGGATTTAATAAATATTTTCAGAAAATTCAGCTTGTTACACGTGCAAAACAAGTGCAAATACTTTTTGAGAAGTTTGAAAATTTAGTTTTCTTTATGAGAAATCATTATTTAATATTTGAGATTTATTTAGTATTTTTCAGATTTTTCTGAAATTAATTGTATCTACTTGCAAATTTTGAGAAAAGAATGACCTTTTTGTAAATTTGACATTTTTAGGGGTTAAAATGTAAAATGTATTTTCTGGACGTTTTGAACAGTACCGATTGAGATTTATAAGTATATTTTACTTTTAAATCCAAATTTAAATGAATTTTATTGAATTTCCAAGACTAGATCTATGTATGTAGAGTTGTATTTTAAAGGGGATCATTTTGCAAAAGTGTGGGTAAAACCCTAATATTCATTCCCGGATATTTAAGAGAATTTTTCCAGCCTTCATTGCTACAATATACAGAATTTTGAGATTGGTTTTGGAGGAACAAGAGAACTTTTGGATCTAGCAAAAAGGAAAGCTTTTCGTAGATCTTCTCAATTCTAAGGTGAGTGACATTGTGTGTTTTGTTTTGTTTTGTGAATGATATAAATTTGTCTTGTTGTTGATCTATGTATGCGGGTGGCAATGTTGTTTGATTTGATGTTGTGAATGATATAGTTCTTGTATTGTGGTATGACTCATGTGAATAATTGTTGTTGTTGTACCATGTTGTGAAATCTATGAATGAATAGTAGATCTTTGTTTATAAAATTTTGTTGCTAAAAAGCGTGTTAAGATTTGGGTATGGTTATGAACGGATGGTTGAACAACTGGACATTGAGTTTATAAATTAGATTTGATTTAGAGTTGTGAAAGAAATTTAGTCTTGCGAAACCCTAATGAAAGAATTAGTGATATAGAACATGAGAACTTGAGTTTTGACATATTTGATGTTTTGAGTAATATACCCATAATGAAGATTCTTTGAGATTTGTCATTTTGCCTGAATACAAACTATTTTCATAAACAATGAATCTTTAGAAAACCTCGGTTTCGATTATTGTATTCAGACCTAAGTTATGAAAACTGTATGCCGACAGCCGACTGGTCTACCTATCAGTCGACTGGTACGACCCTACTGATGTATCATTAGCCTTTTGAAAATTCGATCTGGACAGCCGACTGAGACCTTTGTCAGTCGACTGGTGTACTTAGAACTTATTTTGTAAAATTATGTCAGTTTCTTGTCTGGACAGTCGACCGAAGCTTTCTTAAGTCGACTTATATGACTTAGTTTATTTTGTTAAATTTTAGATATTTGTCATTCTGGACAGTCGACTTACTACAGTATAAGTCGACTGGTACTGATAAGTTTGTAACTTGAGTGTTCCTTGAGTGTTTGGTTCTCAAATAATTCATTCTATACTTGACATTCAGTTCAGTATTTGATTAAGCATTCGAGTTCGAGATATTCAGTTAAGTATTTGATTTAAGACATTCAGTTGAGCCACTGTGTTTAGTGGAACTTTGCTTTAGACATTTGAGTTGAATCTCTAGAGGTGTGTGACCCTAGTATACCGGTGTTGAGTTATTTTGTTGCGGCCCATTGAGGCATTTCAGTTATTCAGTCTTGATTTTAGGCCGGTAGGGTACACCACTCTAGGAGATTCGTTGAGTAATTAAATAACCCACAAATAATAAGGACAGGCACTAGTGGTGATATGATGAACGGGAACATGAGTTATGCACCTCAGTATGGCTTTAGATGTGGGATTTAATCTCCGGAATTATCCAAGTAACTTTCTTGAGATGTGGGATTTATCTCCGGAATTATCCAGGTAAATTACCTGTGATGTGAGATATATCTCCGGAATTATCCAAGTGGTTTGCTTGAGATGTGGGATTGATCTCCGGAATTATCGAAGTCCAGGCGACGCACATGTGGTATTCATGTGATGTTGTGTCAATGTTTAGATGTGGGATGATCTCCGGAATTATCCAGGTAAAATGCCTGAGATGTGAGATCTATCTCCGAAATTATCAAGCATGGGCTAATTCTCACAGTTTATCTTTATCTCGTAGTAGTCATCGTGATAGGATTAGTTGCATAGCGGGGGATTGAACCCTATGAAGTGAAGACGTTAAGGGCTTGCACCGAACCTATGTAGAATGGGATGCATAGACTTCGACAAGTACGCATTAGAGAGTCCACATATAGAATTTGTGTTTTCTTGACTTAGTTTTATGCATGTGGTTTTTCGGTTTTCTACACTTGACACTTAGTTTAGTATCACTTGTTGTTACATCCTTGCTATCTCATACTTTATGTATTTTGGTTCACTATATGTTACTTAAGAATCCATGCTTAAGTTTTATTTATGTTGTTTGTTGTTTTTATGTCACTCACACCATTTATGGCTAACCCTTTTAGTTTTGGGGGTTATGGATCATCTCTAGCCTCATATGTTGCAGGTTGTTGCCTAGAGTTTGGAGGTTGGATGCTTGAGTTGGTTTTAGAGATAAATTGGTTCATAAGTGTTTTGTGTAAATTTGTAAAGGCAAATTTGAGATATTTCGTGTTGTAAATAAAAAGAAATTTATGAGTTGAGTTGTTTTGAACTCCGCTATGCTTGTAAAAGTTTGATGTAATAAAAGTTGAAAATTTTAGTGGTGTTGGTTGTGTTTAATATTATATTGAAGTGGATTGCTGGGATTGTGCCACGGATTTTCTAAGATATCTTATTAGAAATTCGGGGCGCTACACTATCCTATTGATGTTGTGTTGTGTTATGCACTTAGTCCTTAATGCAGTTATTATGTTATATGACACTAATGCACACTTGTTCGGATTCTATGCATCCCATACTACATAGGTTCAAGGGCAAGCCCTTAATCGTACTTCATCTTATAGGGTTCAATCTCTCGCCATGACTTAAACTACAACGGTAACTACGGTAAGTATCCTAGATGTTCTATGATCTACGAGCCCATGTCCAGACAGTCTGGAGGGAAATCCCACGCACTGACATGACGCATCAAGCAGGCAGACTATGGACAATTCAGCCTCTGCCATGGAACGATGGCACCACCGGCAGTCACTAAACACTCCATAAGCATCGCCACCGGAACGATAATTCTGGAGTAGTGCTCACGCCATGTCATGACGCATCAAGCAGACAGTCTATGAATCACTCTCACACCGTCAATCCGATGGCCCTCATACTCGTGTTTTTCTCTCACTTTCGTCACATCACCACTATGTATCTAAATCCTTAGTTTATTTGAATCATGAACAAAATCAATTCTCTAAAGTTAGCCTTTCCACTATACCGGTCTTAACCATTTATTCAACATGACCCAAATCTTGGTATTTCATTTCAAATTTCGTTTCAATTCATTTCTTTTCAATGCTGGTATGAGGCTTAGCTACACCTTAGTTCTGAATTTCAATTCACAATCATACAAAATTGAGCCTTTCAAACTTATAAGTTCTCTTTTCATGATCAGCAATAGTTTTTCCTTTTCATGTTCATAGCATTCATATTCATAAAACCTTTCATAATTCATCAGGATATTTCATTTTACTTTCCTATACAATTTCACGCAAAAAGACAAATAAAGTTCACTTTTCTAATTTGTCACATTCAATCTTCATTCTTTCCATTATCAAATCTCTTTTTCAAACTCTTTCAAACAGTATATTTATTTTTATCACGAGGCAATTTAAAATCTGAGAAGTCAAAATAGTTTGGACAGTCGACTCTTGGAGCACAGTCGGTCGACTGTTCAGCAAGGATTTAAAAGACTCAAGAAAAATGGTCGGAACAGTCGACTGTTGAACTTGGCCAGTCGGCTGTTCTGTAAAGTTTTAAAAACTCGAAAAGGATCAGGGCAGTCGACTGTTAACAAGACCAGTCGGCTGTTCTGCGATGTTTTAAGACTAGAAAAGGATGGGGAAGTCGACTGTTAAACATATACGGTCGATTCTTCTGCGAGAATTACAACTCGAAGAACTAAATATTCAAGACAGTCGACTATCTACGCCTATTCGGTCGAATGATCAGCAACAAAAATCGAAAGTTGGAATCATTTCTTCTTTCTTTTTGATTAACACACAAAAATTTAGTTTAGATTACAATATGTTCATTTCCCCGAAAACTAACACACAGCTTTAGAATTCATTTAACATCAATCACAACATGCATAATTTACTAACTAATCTTAATAATATAGAGATTCTTACGATTAGTATTTTCCACACGAACACAACTTCTAAAATTTGCACTTTTCCCATAACCATAATTCTTCTACATGGATAAACATTTATTCTAATTTAGCATGCTAGAACAATATCGAAATATCACAACATCAATCATATCATTCAATCAAGTTCACCCATTCATTTCATGCAATTTCACTTGTATTCCATTTTCACTTTAATCATCGTATTATCAAAGAGCAATATTTTCACTTATTTATTCTTGCATGATTAGCACAAAATTTAGCATGGTATCTAGATTAGAAGTCATGAGAAACACCCACCTATTTGAAGAAACAAAGAAAGAACTCCTATAAATCTCCTTGAACAAAGAGCGATCCTTCTCCTCCTAGATTGAGCTGCAATTTGCCTTCGCCTCCTTGTGCTTGATGGAACTCGAGCACTCCTTCTTCCTGTCGATTTGGCCGGCCTCCAAAGATGCACTCACACTAGCACACACTCAATCTTTTACTCTCTAGTATAGGTTTCTCTTATAATGAAAAATAGGTGTAAGAGTAACTTAGGAAAACGGAGGGGGGGGGGGGGGGTTATTTATACAAAATTTTAGGCGGATTGAATGGCTAGGATTAGAACAACTAGTTAGAGATTAAGGGCTAGGATTAGCTTGGAAGTTGCCATAACCACTCATGAATGAGTTAACCACCTCACCGCTACTCCCATCTCTCCCCTCTCTTGATTCCATCTGGCCACTCCAAGGGCGTGTTTTGCACACTTTTGTGCATGCACGTGCAAGTGCAATGCAAACTAGTACCCCTACAAAATTTTGTTCATGCACTTATAATTAATTGTTTATTAATTTAGTCTACCACACAAGTTGGGTTAATTAAAAGAGAACTTAAACTAAATGGGCTTACTATTGGGCCAAAAGACCATGAGCTCAAATAATTAAAATAATTTATTAATACAGTGGGCTAAAAAGACAATTTTGGGCTTTAGATTTCAATTAGGCTTTAAAAGAAAATAATTTTTGGAAAATTAAAGGAGAACAAATACTATAAAAAATATTTTATACGAAAAATTATACAAATGAAATCATACGTGCAAAACACGTAAAATCACAAAATGTCTCATAAATGAAAACTAGGGTGTTACAAATATAAATCAAAACTTTTATTTCAATAATGCCGGTACCCGATGTCTCACTAAACTCTAGATCACAACCTTTCATGTACAAGAATCCATGGGTACTCATACCCTTCAAGAATCATGTATTAAACTCAAAATATTCCTATCTTCAACTTATTCACAATTTGATCAATGTCTTGTTTTAGCACTTATTCATGATTCATTTATTCATTCACAATTTAAAATAAAACAATATTTCTTTTCTGGAACATAGATTCATCACTTTAAGTCTCATTAGCAATTTAAGCTCATATAGCAATTTCCACATCAAGTATTTCTTACTCAACATAAGTGTATGTTTATATCAAGAGAATTCCATAACATGTCACATATTTTTCTCTTCTTTTCCAAATAAAGGTCACATACTCAAATAAATAATTTTGTAGTCAAAACTCATTTACTATCTTAGTTCCTCTTTTTATTTCTCAAAATATTCATGAAAATTTTTAAAACTATTTTTAATCAATTCTATATCTTTTTATAGGAATATTAGATATTTTCCCCAAATTTTATTCACATTAGAAATCCCTTAAAATATCAAAAACACAAAAAAAATCAAAAAGTGGCCTTCGGGTTTCGAACCCAAGACCAGCCAAAACATACAGTAAGCACCCAAAAGCCCAACCGCAAGTCACTAAGTCCATGTGGACTTTGTGTTATAAAGGTAGGCCAAAAACCATACATATAAATGTCCCACTGTTTAAATAATTAAAACCGAAACCAAAAAAAGGAGGGGTTGCCGGGATTTGAACTCGCAACCAGTACTAACAGGCACACTACAGTAATAGTCTTAAGGGGCCTCCGCTAACCAATAAGTCCAACCCCAGTCACTGTTATTTAATAAAATGCTAAACTTTTGTTCATATCGCACTGTATTTACTTTATTTCACAAAACTCAAACATATGATCGATCTAATCTTTTTAATAGATTGTAATTATCTTATTCATATTGAGTTTATTTGAAATTAGTAATTCACGAATTTCCAAACTTATTTTTTTGACATATTTCAAATTATTTCTTTTCTTTAATAAACATGAATTTCATTTCTTTAATTTAATCAAAATGGCAACTTGCATCTCTTACAAACAATTTAAAATGATTCTATGTGTATCAATTTTACTTCACAAAAGTTCATTTTAACCACAAGGGAAAATCTATAAGTTTAAAACAATTACTCAACATGCATACTTGTTCATGGTAATAACTTATTGTTTCTTTTTCTCATTTTCAACTAACATGATGACAATTAGTTTCTCAATCATACAAAATTTTACTACCATTCATAGCACATACAATAGTATAGATTTGTTCTACATTTATTTCATCAAATTTATCTATACTACTCATTTAAATACTAGCATGTATTTCCTATATTTAGAAAACACAAGATCACTCATATCACATCAATTTGATCTACATTACTAATGTCATATTCTAGTATGCTCAACCTATGAATTAGAAAGCATAAAGATCACCCACCTCTTATGAAGAATTGCAAACATGATGGAACACAACTCCTAGCTCCAACAAGCCACCTAGTCCTTCTCCTCCTAGCAAGAGCACTCCAACAAGCAATAAGAACACTCTAACTCTCTTTCTCTAAATTAGTTTATTTTGGTGTGAAATGAAAAGAAACAACAAGGATATTTATAGAACAAAGTGAAGAGCTAAAATGCAAATTTCTCTACCTAATAACTTCTCACTGAACTCTCCATCTCTTCACTTTCCCTAACTCCCACATCTTCATCTCTCCTAACCTCCATAAGCCCTCACATCCCAAACCGGCCACTCTCTCTCTCCAATTGCACATGCACGTGTTGTGCACTAGTGCACACACACAAAAAATTTAATACAATTCCTATAATTCTAAAATGTGTATTAAAAGTTGTTATATATCATGTGTGAGTCTATGCACAAGTTAAAAATATATTTAATTAATGGGTTTGTCTTGTGGGCTTGCTTTTTAATTAATTAATTTAATTAGTCTAGTGGGCTGGAATCTAATCTTAGGTCCATGGGTTTAATAAAAGGCTAAATAAAAAGACTATGCATGCTAAAATAGTAAATGAGAGTAAGAAAAATAAGGATGGAAAAATTAGCACATGCATCATACGTGAAAAAATTGAAAAATGCATTTTTTAATAAAAATACGGGATGTTATATTAACCCAGGGACTCGGCAACCTGAAGCTTTGATACCAGTTGTTGGGACTGAGGCGTCAACCAACGCCCATTGTCACAGCGAAACTAATAGAGCAATGAGGAAGTCGAAGTAGATGAGACGAATAAATTGAAAAAGCAAGTATCCGCCAAACTAACACAATATTGACTTATCCCGGTTAGCTTTTGCTTAATCCGGAGAGAAATATAGGGAGATCTGATATTCAACTAAAAGAGATTATAAGGAGTTATTGATTCACTCAATACAAGAAATTAAACTCACTCACCAAGAACTCTCTATCTCTCGAGCCTCTCTTTGCAATGGAGAAAAGAATCTACGAAGTACTCAACTCTCATAAAAGAGGAGTTTACAATATATATAGAAGAATAGAGAGAAACCTAATCTAATCTTGATTCTCAGTCGTCCGATATAACATGGAAAAGAAGTAACTAAATAGGAGCCGCACGATATAATTTTGAGTTAAAGATTGGGCTGAAACGACCTAACAAATCGAAGCCCAAAGTCGAACACAACGCCGCGGGTGATCGACCGTCCAACAAGACCGGTCGACCGTACCACTCTCTGACATTCCCTGTACCACGAGCGGTCAGGGGGTGCGGTCGACCGCAACATAGGACAGTCGACCGCAACTATGCCTGCACCTTGTTGCTACTGTTTTCCCTTCTACTCACATTGACGCTTCGACCTCCTTGCTTCATCTTACCTTCTTCTAATCTGAACAACGGGTATTCAAGACACAATCCTATCAAAACTCGTTATCTGAGATAGCGAGTTTAGTACAAACACACTCGCTATTTGAGATAGCGAGTTTATACTTGATGTTTTTCTTCAAACACATAACCATACACTCGCTATCTCAGAAAGCGATGAGGTTTTAACCAAACTCGCTACCTGAGATAGCGAGTGGATCGTTTTGGCAAATACTTTCGAAAGTGGGTCGGTTTGGTAAATCCTTTCAAAAAGTGGTTCATTTTCGTAAAAATTCGTGATCCCACCACGTGTCCACTCCGTTCCAGCTCACTGCACGCCTCCAAATCCTAACACCATCCCATCCGGCCCACCCAACAAAATCCAACCGTCAAATATCTTATCCTCCCAGACCCCAACAGCCTCAATTTCAAACCCCTCCAACCGTCCATCCCTCGCCACGTGTCTCCCCAATACGCGTCAATTTCTCATCACCCTTTATCCGATCCCAAACAAAATCGACACTCTATAAAATCCCCCCATCCCCAATTCTCATTCTCAACGAAATTCGTACCAAAATCCTTTTTCTTTCAAAAAAAATATTTTAAAACAATTCAAAATCAATGGCGTCGTTAAACATCACTCCCCAAATCGGAACCCTAATCACCGCCTCGGACCAGAACCAGCCGTCACCGTCCGCATCGCTTACGTCATCCTCGGCTTGGAGGGCGCCGATCCAGCCGTCGAACAACCTCCGGTGCCGCATCCAACGGCCAGGCGCCGCCGACCTCGACCCCAACTCGCCGCCGGTGAGCCCGCTCGCGTCCACTCCGAAAACGAAACCCGATCTCGACGTCGCGTGCCAGGCGCTCGTCGCTGACGCGGCCGCAGAAACGGAAACGGTAACCGAAACGGAATATTCGGTTGGGAATGTAAAATCTTCCGTTAAGGGAGTGCCGGTGTTTGTGATGCTGCCGTTGGATACCGTAAAGATGAATGGAGGGGGGTTGAACAGGAAGAAGGCGATGAATGCGAGTTTGATGGCGTTGAAGAGCGCGGGAGTGGAGGGGGTGATGGTGGATGTATGGTGGGGATTGGTGGAGAGGGAGGGGGCGGGGATGTACGATTGGAGAGGGTACGCGGAGTTGATGGAGATGTGTAAGAGGATTGGGTTGAAGGTGCAGGCGGTGATGTCGTTTCATCAGTGTGGTGGCAATGTCGGCGATTCGTGCACGTGAGTAGAATCTCCTATGTGCTTATTTCTTGATTTTAGAGATAGATGAATGAATTTAGGTAACTTGGTTCTATTCAGTTTTAAAGATGAGTTAGCTATAGTTGTCTCAAATTTAATAAGGAAACTGCACCAGCAAAAGCAAAAGGTATCTACGATATAATTCTGGAAAACTCAAGTTATTGATCATAACGTAAATTTGTATCGGAACACATAATTTCGAGTGAGCCAAAAGATAAAACTACTCTATACGAAAGATAAATGACCTAATAAGACTGGATATTTATATTTTTGGTAGTATGTAGGGCTGCAATCGAGCCGAGCCGAATACCCTTCATGTTCGAGCTCGGCTTGTTTACGAAACGAGCTCAGTTTTGAGTTCGAGCTCGGCTTTAGCTCGGTTCGAGTCGAGCTTTGACCGTATTCGAGCCGAATAGCTCGCGAGCTTAGCCTAAAAAAAAAACCCCAAGAGCTCGGCTCGTTTACGAAACGAGCTCAGTTTTGAGCTCGAGCTCGGTTCGAGCCGAGCTTTGACTGAGTTCGAGCTGAATAGCTCGCAAATAGCTCGGTTCGTTTGCAGCCCTAGTAGTATGCACTTGTAGTTTTTTTCTTTATAAGCTTTGTTTAAAAAGTATAGTTAATACAAAAAAATGAAATATTGTCACAATTTGATAATTGTATGGTTGTTTGTATAATTATGTTCGTGTGGACATCCAGATTTAATTTACAACCCAATCCATGACTTGGTTTGTACATGTTATAAGCTGATTCTCATGTTTCATAGATTCTTATCTTTGATACTGAAACAGCAATATTTGTTTTTAATGAAGTGCAGAATTAGTCACTGTATAGGATATTTTCGTGCGATTTAGACATATTTTTTCCTCGTTGAGAAATCCAATTTCCTTTTTCCTATAATTATGTCGACGAGCTGGAATTTTCTAGATTACTTTATTTCTACTTTTTCCGTGACTACGACGGAGATCCTGTTATAATAAGTTGTTGAAGCATCTTTTAGTTGATTAATTAAAGCAGTCCATCATGTTTCGTTAGGTAAACTAGAGAATGTGATCCCATACCGTAACCTGGGCAGAGAGTCATGTGAATTTTCACATGTTCACATGGCTTACTACGGTGATGGTTGGAGAGTCAACCGGCCCATCATGCCCAACTCATGTGTGTAATTAATAACACATAGCTTCAATTCGTATTTTGCTTACATTTTGCTTTGGGTGCAGCATACCTTTGCCTCCATGGGTGGTGGAAGAAATAGAGAAGGATCCGGATCTTGCTTATACCGACCAGTGGGGCCGTCGCAACTATGAATATGTATCCCTTGGTGTTGATACACTCTCTGTACTAAAAGGCAGAAGCCCAGTTCAATGCTACGCGGATTTCATGCGAGCTTTTCGCGATCAGTTCCGATCATACCTTGGATCCACCATCATTGTGAGTTCAATTAATTATCTGACTTTGCAATATATTAATTTGATTTGATTGAATTATATTTAATGTTTGTTTATGCTATTTGCAGGAGATTCAAGTTGGAATGGGACCAGCTGGGGAGCTGAGGTACCCGTCGTATCCGGAGCTCAATGGGACCTGGAAATTCCCTGGTATTGGAGCTTTCCAATGCTATGATAAGGTATGACCTTCACATGTTAATGTATGGTTGATATGTAAAGGAAAATAAGATATATTTTTTTTCTTTCGATATAGTTAATTGTCTCTTTTTGAAAATTAACTTCAGTAATAATAAGCTCTCGTCGACGCTTTTCAAATGAATATTAGAAGTGTTCTGAACAATCATGCTTTTGTCAAACTGAGATGTTTTTATAGCAAGTTAATATAAGGTATCAGATTTCAAATGCTCATATAATTGTATGGAGTGTAAACTGAATTTTTTCTATAGCAAGTTATTGAACATACCATTATCACATACATGCAGTTTCCATTATTAAGCATGAGATATTACTGACTAAATCTCAAATGTGAACATGAAAAAAATAAAATCAATGTTATTCCAACATAGCGTGGTATACCTGCCATTGTTGTGGTGGGATTTGAGGGTTTTATACTTGTATTCTTGTGCAACAAGGACTTTGAGCTAATATTGCTAAGGATAATGGTTCAGTTTTATGCAAACATAGTGTGAAAGACCTGCCACTACACTAGAACTATGAACTTTGAAGTTGTGGTGGGGCTTGAGGGTTTTACACTTGTATCCTTGTGCAACAAGAACTATTAGCTGATATTATTAAGTATAATGATTTTTAACCATTTGTTGGTATGTAACGAGCAATTTTAACATTTTAACTTCCACTTGGTTTCATCAACTTTGTTTTATATATATTTCTACTGTGCATGGTAAGTGAAAATAATTTTGATACAGTTTTCTCCCCATAATATATTTTGGGTTAGTATTTTAAGTATGTGATAAGCAATTTTAATTTGGTCCGAATAACCTATTAACCCTTTTTTATAATATGTTTGTACAGTACATGATAAGTAGCCTCAGGGCGGCTGCTGAGGCAGCAGGGAAACCAGAGTGGGGAAACGGTGGCCCCACCGATGCTGGCAGCTACAACAACTGGCCGGAAGACACCCCATTCTTCAGCCGAGAAGGTGGCTGGGATGGTCCGTACGGTGAATTCTTCCTCGCATGGTACTCTGATATGCTTCTCCAACATGGCGAACACATCCTCTCTGCTGCTTCCTCAATCTTCAGTTCCTCCCCTGTCAAGATATCTGTCAAAGTTGCGGGTATACACTGGCACTATGGCACCCGATCCCATGCCCCTGAACTCACCGCTGGGTACTACAACACCCGCTTCCGTGGTGGGTACCTCCCCATTGCCCGCATGCTCGCACGCCACGGTGCCGTGTTCAACTTCACGTGCATTGAGATGCGTGACAGTGAGCAGCCGGGCGAGGCAATGTGTATGCCCGAAGGGCTAGTCAGGCAAGTTGCAGCAGCTACGAGGGAGGCTGGAGTTAGATTAGCTGGGGAGAATGCGTTGCCTAGGTACGATGAAACAGCACATGGTCAGATCTTGAGTACAGCAATATCGGATGAAGGGGAGGAGATGTGTGCGTTCACGTACTTGAGAATGTCGCCGGACTTATTCCATCCTGATAATTGGAGGAAATTTGTAGGGTTTGTGAAGAGAATGAGGGAGGGGAAGGAGGAGCACAAGTGTCGGGAATTGGTGGAGAGAGAGGCCGAGCAGTTTGTTCATGCTACGGTGCCTCTTGTTCAAGAGGCGGCGGTTGCTCTAAGGAGCTAAGTTAGTATAAACCCAAGTAGATAAATTAAGCAATAAGGGGGTGAGGTTGAAGAGTTTATTAGTATCTTCTCCTCTGAATCTCGATCTCTCTGATGAATGTGTATTGTACGATATTATTAGTCTTTTATGTTTGGTATTGTTTATGAAGTAATTAAAAGGGTGGGATTAGTATCTGTAATCTAGGCCTTTGTGCAACTGTTCGATTCAATAACTTCCAAAAACTGGTCATATTCAATTTATGCGTCTATGTTTTCATTTTCTGCTCCCAGCTCTACTTCTCAATCTGTTTTAGATTCTAAATAACTGAATAATTTCATATCCAATCATTTCTTCGGGGGTTACTTGTAAATTTCTTATGAATTTTCTGAATCGTTTATTTGGGTTAACTTACAGGGATTAGTTCCCGGTCTTTCTTTTCTCTAAATTTGCTAACAGTTACTCTACCGTAATGGAGGGGAATAGACGAATGGTTGGGGTCTTACTAGAGCTTACAGCTATTCGCAGGGTTGTGTTTTCTTCGACCAAGCTGAGCTGAGTTGTGTCTACTAGCACAAAACAGGCTCGTCCGTAATCCAAGAAAACTAGTTTTTAGTCTGGTCATGGCTTCTCATGTGGAGGAGAACCTGCTCGAGTGCAAATCTATCCTTGGTTACCTGGCTGGGCTTGTGTCGGTTTTTAGTCATACGGCTGCCACTGGGTCGGGTTTTGTTTTTACTTCAACCAAACCTTTTCAGTCCCGGTCGTCTGTGTTGGGTTTTGGGCCTTCTGGAAAGAGCGAAGCGGCAAAGCTTTTCAATAGAAGAGTTTTTCTTATTTTTATATTTTAACGAAAGCAAAAGCGAGACTCAAACACAGGATACTTTAGTACTCCTGTTATGTGAAAGACTCTGACACTACATAAACTTCAAACTCGTAGGAATCTGAAGAAATTGCACTTGAATTCTTGTAGCTTCTCGAAAATAATTCGGTGGTCATCATTCCTTCTTATGTTGTCTAGTTTCTCTCTCAAAAGCCTTCTTTTTCTAATATTATCATGTACATATTTTTCCTAGAATCTTGTTTTTTTTAATTTAAATTTATTGAAAGTGCATTAAAGAAACCCGATGCAGGCTGCAAACAATCTGAGTCGAGCCGAGTATCTTGAGGCTCGAGCTCAGTTCGTTAAGCAACCGAGCTCAATTTTCAAGCTCGAGCTCGTCTCGAGCCCAACTTTGATCGAGCTTTGACCGAGTTCAAGCTGAGTAGTTCGTGAACTTAGCCTAATAATCACAGCAAGCCCAAACTCGAGTTCGGCTCGTTAAGCCATTGAGCTCGATTTTCAAACTCGAACTCGTCTAAAGCCGAGCTTTGACCGAGCTCGAGCCGAGTAGCTCGGTTCGTTTGCAGCCCTTACCATCACATAGACGACCTCAACCTCGCATATAAAAAAAAACTGAATACTACGCGTGTAGCGCACGTGCCAAAAGATGCAATCTTCTAATCGTCACTCGTATTAGCCCTCTGTTTATCTCTTCTTATCTCTCCCACTCCAGTTCATTTCTGGATCCTCTTTCCCTCCTCTCATGAAGTCGTTTTCCAGTCTCCAAACGTCGTCGTTCCTGAGGTGAGGTGAGGTGAGGTGAGGTATGTATGTCCAAATAACCCTTCTTATGCGCTTACCTACAAAGCATGGGTAATGTTTCATGCCCATCAACTGTTTGTTAAAATGCTTACTCCAGTTTCCTCAGCATTGCTCCAACAGCATTGCATCATGGCACATGCCCACTATCTTTTTGTCAAAATGCTTAGTTGCATTTATCAATAACTTGCTGTTATTTGTCTTTATCTAATCCTAATTGGAACCCCCATTGGAAATATTCGATGTGTTTAACCCCCTTCGTAATGAGACTTTTTTGCCGCAGTAGGCCACTTTTTGAAAATATTTGCGATTATGGGCCAGTTTCGAAACGATTAGCGCTCGTGCGCTACTTGGTGCCACGTGAGCAGCAGCCGTTATTCTCATTAGCGGTCTTTTGAATTTGAAATTCGCTAATGGGAATAACGGCCTATGTTTTAAAATATTTGAAATTTTATGTTTTCTATCACTATTCCCACTAGCGACCGAAATATATATGAGGTCGCTAAATGAATGTATTGAGACACTTAGCGATTTTTAGAGAACTTTTGCTCTCTTAGGAATTTTTTTTTTAAAAACTGAGATCGCTAGTCCGAATAGCGACCTCAGTAGAATACTAAATCTCCTTTCTCTCTGGAAGATTTGCAAAATAATCATCCAACTAAGGTCGCAATTGGAAATATCAACCTTAGTATACTTTGGTCGATATTCGCAATAGCGATCTCAGTAGGAAACTCAATCTCCTTATTCTTTGTAAAATTTGCAAAATAATTACACAACTAAGGTCTCTATTCGGAATAGTGACCTTAGTCTAACTAAGGCCTCTATTCCGAATAACGACCTCAGTTTCAAAAATAAATTGATAGTAAAAACTAGAGAGCTTTTGCTCCATAGATTTGACTAAGTGTTGGAATACAGTTCATTGAAGGTCGTTAATCTCATTAGCGACTTCATATATGCTTTGGTTACAAATAGGAATTGCGATAGTAAATAAAAATTTCAATTTTTTTTTTAAAAAAAATAGAGGCCGCTATTCCCATTAGCGACCTCTAAATGGAACTGACCGCTAATGAGAATGGCGGCCGCTGCTCACATGGCACCAAGTAGCCCACGAGCGCTAATAGTTTCGAAACTGGCCCATACTCACAAATATTTTTAAAAAGTGGCCTAGTATGGCAAAAAATTCTCGTAATGAATAACGTTGGTGCTCACTCTCATGTTAGTATAACCCTTGGATGTTCAAGTCAGTTGTTGGATTCTAGAGAGGAAGACAGGAAGAGGGCGTCAAGAGTCATTCATTGTACTTTATAGACTCCCCACAATGCCCGTCAAAGCATTTGGATGTGTCTTAGTCGATAGGTAGGTGTCAGTGGCTGCATAAGACAAATCAGATGCTTTATCGCTTAATTACCTGTTCGGCTCTTGTTTATACAATGATGCTGTCAGATGTTTCATGTTGGATGTTCTCCATCATTGCTTGATATGATTTTCCTATTGCATACATCCAGATTGATAAATTAACAACTAATTGTCAGTTGTATATCAAAGGGGCTTTCTCCCAATTCTAACTGTTCCAATGTGCTACTTAAGTATTTATCCTGAGGTAGATTCCCCTTTCAAGAGTAAAATAATTTACTGTATTTCTAAACTTAACAATAAATAAAAGTTTTATTCAGTTTTATTTCCTGATATACACACTTGTAATTCTAGATGACGATTACTGATCCGAACTTTTAAACTTGTGTTTTGTTAATGATTATATTATATTATATTTTATTTTATTGAAGCTGTGACTTATCTGTGTAGTATAGTTTATCGGTATTGTCCTATTTGGTTGTATACTTGCCACAAAATTTTTAACTATTGCAGCCCTTACCATTTGTACTGAAATTCAACTTTGAAAACTCATATCTTCTGCAGGATTTCTGGCTTAGTGACAATTTGGTCAAAACCCGAAATTTTGCAACATTTCCAGAGGCAAAAATGGCTTCGATATATTTCCGAGGAATCAAAACCAATCAATTGTTCCTGCATCCATTTACTTTCCTTTCTAGGAAACGTGGTGCTACGCTATGCACTCTGCAGAGCCCACAAACTGAAACTAAAGCACAGATGGAAAGCCTGCAAACCCAAAGGACAAGACAACTAGAGAAAAAAAGACAAGGATATGAAGCTGTCATCGGTATTGAAACCCACGTCCAGTTATCTACTCTCACAAAGGCCTTTTGTAGCTGCCCCTACCTTTACGGATCCCAACCCAACACCACTGTATGTCCAGTATGCATGGGACACCCAGGGACTCTACCTGTTCTGAATTCGAAGGTTGTTGAGTTGGCAGTGAAATTGGGACTTGCACTCAATTGTAAATTATCCTTTTCATCCAAGTTTGATAGGAAGCAGTACTTCTACCCTGATCTCCCAAAGGGTTACCAAATTTCTCAATTTGATATACCTATCGCATCGAGAGGTTTCGTTGAGTTGGATCTTCCAGTAGAATTTGGTGGCGGACACAGAAGATTTGGGATAACCCGGGTCCATATGGAAGAAGATGCCGGGAAATTGCTTCATTCTGACTCTGGCAGATACTCGCAGGTTTCTTCTTGTTAAAGAGTTTTTGAGTACTCTATATTTATTTGCATTATATAGACTTGCAGGTGTTATGGCTTGACTAAGCTTGTTGTACTTTTAGAACTTAAATATAAACTGCCTATGAGAACCCTTGTATATTCTTTATTTATTGGGCAGTTCTTGTGTTATTTTTAAATGGGCGTACCTTTACTTGTATAGGTTGACCTTAATAGAGCAGGTGTACCTCTACTTGAGATTGTTTCTGAGCCTGATATGAGAAGTGGCCTTGAGGCTGCAGAGTATGCAGCTGAGATACAGAGACTTGTCAGATATTTGGGGATAAGTAATGGAAACATGCAGGAAGGATCTCTCCGCTGTGATGTGAATGTTTCCATCAGGCCAATTGGGCAGTCAGAATTTGGGACAAAGGTAAAAGATTTCCAATTCCATTACTTTTAAGTTTCTATGCCTAGTTGAAGTTGCTTTCATTTTGCTTATTTTGTGGCAGTAGGTTAGTTTTCATGAGGCATGTGGTTTGGGGGTCGGAAGATCATTTAGGCATCATCCAAATGTTACACATTGCATCTGACTCATATTTCCATGTTGTTGACAATGATATTTTGGGTGCTTTGTGTCAACTGCATGTGGTTTGTTTAGATTTAGTGTGACAATTAGGTGTTATAGAATTTAGTTTTATGAAGTGTGTTGCACGTACTTTAAGAATCCTTACAATTTGTTTGCATAAGCTTTCATGCATTTTATGGCATTGTACATCCAATTATTTATATCTTAATAGAAACAGAAGTCCTGATCTTTAAGAAGGATCAGTGACGATAGTTTGAACAATTCCTCCATGTGAGTTTTTCCTCTTTGCAGAGTATTTGGTCATGCCTTGAATATGATTATAAACCAGATGTTGAACCTGACAATCACATCATATAAATCTCAGTAATGCCTCTGTGATCACATATTTTCAGTATTTATGTCGGACTGAGCCCTCCCTTTTTTATATTTCAGAATATAGTTGGTGAGGATCAGGATAGGCTTTTGCCATATGGATGCTGCTGTAGTTTCCCTCATATACATTAATATATTGAATTATAGGATTATCCTGCACAAAGCAGCCACTGGCTCAATTTAGTCTATACGAGAAAAGGATATATAATACATTTTCACTTTTATTATTATACTTCCATTTCCTTCTTATTTATCTTTGTCTTTTTCAGGCACCTCCATTTCTATTTTTCTTTTAACATTAGGACCAGCACTTTCCTCGAATTGATTCATGTATATTTCCTTTTTTAACCTCTTCAACAATTTTGAATCTTTAATCACTCAATAGAAAAATATGATGTAAATCATTTATTGTCGAATGGTTTTAGGGTACAGTGTAGCCATAAGAACTTAGAATGACTCAAAATTAAAAGGAAAATGTTCAGTAGCCGATTTCCTAAAACACATTTTTTATCGTTATCATTTATTTTGTTTTTAAGCTTGAAGTAAGAATTATTGAATTATTCAAGTATCAAGATGAAGATAGTGAGATGCCAATATTTCCTTTATGATGGTGCAGGTCGAAATAAAGAACATGAATTCCTTCTCTGCAATGAATAGGGCCATTGATTATGAGATCTCCAGACAGATTGATCTCCATAGTCAAGGACAAACTGATCAAATTGTACAAGAAACTCGACTTTGGGAAGAAGGTGCTCAGGTTAGACCCTTAAGTCACCGACACACTTAGAAATCCACAGACGTCGCGTTTATGTTTTCTGTCTACACATTATCTTTTTTTTTTTTTTTTTTTTTTGAAATGAAGAATGGCATGAGAATTGCCATCCGACTCTAATATATATAGCTCAAAAGAAACTTCCCACATACATCATCCAAAATACAATAAAGTACATGAATAGTTACATCCAAGAAACGTCCTAAACATCAAAAAAGATACAAGTAGACTCCAAAATACAAAAGATTTCGGTATAAAAAACGGTATGAAAAACCGTCCTGGCACCGAAAACACCTCCGAGTCTACCACCGAACCGACCAAACCCGATCAGTTGTTGAGGCCATCTCCTGGAAACAAAGGACCAACTCGAACTTTCTTCCTAACACCTGGAATATTAAACCAAGAAGTGGTAAGAGAAACAATACGGTAAATCAATTGCCCAAAATTGGAAGAATGATTACGAAAGCATAAATCATTTCTATCGAGCCAAATGGCCCATAAAGATGCAGCTACAACACAATCCCATTCCCTCAACTTCTCCTTTTCAATCTCTAACCCTCTAAAATCGCTCCACAGCTGGGGGACCTTGCTAGGAACCCTACCGCATCCGAAACCCCTAAGGAAGAAATCCCAAATACGTTTAGAAACTGTACATTCCAAGAATAGATGGTCAATGGATTCGTCTAAAGCGTTACATCTGGGACACAAAGCCGACGCGATGAGGCCCTTCTTAAGTAAATTAACTCTAGTTAGAACAGCTCCTTTAAGCACTATCCACATGAAAGCCTTAACTTTGTGAGGAGCGTTCGTCCTCCAGATTATTCTATTCTCCGCACTTCTCGTACCCCCATCACACAACACTCGATACATGGAATTAACAGTGAAGTGACCGTTGCGATCCCATCGCCAACTCCTCTTATCTTGAGAATTCAAGTTAGGAGAATCCGAGTTCTGTAAAAGTGTTAGAAGGGGGCCACACAGAATTTGTGTGTCAACATCACTCGGAGCCTCTAAGTTGATTTGCCAAGCTGAACTAATCCAATAGTCGGCAACCAAAGCAAATTTGTTACGAGCTAGATTGAAAATGTCTGGAAAGAGAGAACACAAAGTATTGGGTCCCGCCCAAGCGTCTAACCAAAATCGGGTATCGACTCCGTTCCCTACTCTGGTTGGAGCATTGGCATGAAAGATATCTCCCAATTTGTCAATCCCCTTCCAAACTGGAGAAATACTTCGACGATGTTGCCCCCCTCCAAACCTGAATCGTCGACGCCCTCGATAACGAGCCCAAAGGAAGCCTTGGTTGGTAGAGTAGCGGGAATGAATTTTCCACCACCACTTACAAAGAAGTGCCTGATTCATCAGTCGAAGGTTAATGATGCCCAAACCCCCGAAATCTTTACTTCTACAGACCAGACTCCATTTCACTAGAGGAAGGCCCCTACCATCCTCTCCACTCCCCTTCCATAAGAAATCTCTACGGATTTTATCAATTTGGTCAATAACCCAGGAGGGAAACTCATATATGGACATCCAATAAATAGGGATGTTAGAAAGGACCGCATTAATCAAGGTAATTCTACCCCCCAAGGACAAGTGATTTTTCTTCCATCCGGGAAGCCGTTTGTGAATTCGCTCCAAAAGATGATTCCAATCATTCCGAGTCAGTCTCCCAGGACGCAACGGAACTCCCAAATAATTAATGGGAAATTTACCCACTCTACAGTCCAAGACATTAGCCAGAAGAGCAATAGACGTAGCGTCACTTCTTCCAAGGCCAATGAGATTACTTTTCTCAAAATTAACTCTCAGTCCGCTCCAGGCCTCATAGAACAGAAGAATACCTTTAAAAACCAGGATCTCGTTAGTATCGTTCTTCCCAAAAAGGAGTGTGTCGTCTGCATATTGCAGAATAGGAATTCCAAAAGAACCATCCAGACATCCAATACCACGTAAAAGATGTTGATTGGTGCAATGTAAAATCATTTCTGACAAAGCGTCAGCGACCAGGGTAAATAGCAAAGGAGATAATGGATCACCCTGTCGGAGCCCTCTTCTGCATAAAATGAGATTACTTGGGGTCCCGTTAATCAGCACGGCGGATTTACCCCCCGATAAGCACAGATTGATCCACCCAATCCATCTGGCCCCAAAACCTCTAGAATGTAGAACCTCTTCTACACTTTCCCACTCCACTGTGTCATATGCTTTTTCGAAGTCGAGTTTAAGCATGAACCCTTCTTCTTTAGCTCTATGAGTCTACACATTATCTTAGTTCATTATATTTGTTCTTTTCAGAAAACGTTTACAATGCGTAAAAAAGAAGGGCTTGCTGATTATAGATATTTTCCTGAACCTGACCTCCCAGAAGTTGTCCTCACAAAGGATTATGTTGAAAATATTCGACAATTATTGCCCGAGCTTCCAGAAACAAAGCGCAGGCGTTATGAAAATATGGGTCTTAGTATGCAAGATGTTCTTTTCCTTGCTAATGATAACAATGTAAGTAATCCTATATCCCTGCATCTAGAAAGTGTTTAATTAAGAGAGGAAAAAAAATAAGTTGTTTCTGAGATGACCTTCAAATTAATTATCCAGGTTGCAGAATTTTTTGATTCTACACTCCAAAAGGGTGCGGATGTAAAGTTGGCTGCAAACTGGATTATGGGTGATATAGCAGCTTTTCTTAAGAATGAGAAGGTGTCGATAAATGAGATCAAACTTACACCACATGAACTTGCTGAGCTCATAGCTTACATAAAAGATGGAACTATTAGTGGAAAAATTGGGAAAGAGGTCATGTTTCTTCTCCCGAAACTCTGCTTATGACATATTAGCATAATTACTTTTCGGTATGTGGATACTTGTGGCTTGTCAGCATATGAGTTTACTAGGTCCTGTACTTGTGTAGTTTGATTTATTTATTTGATTATAGTTAATTAGCACTTACAGTTGTATCCACCGCTTTAAACATTATATTGTTTTCTAAATTTTCTGAATTTTATTTATTGATTAAGAATTTTCTATGTTTGCTTGGTAAGAGACTCATATGCCTTTGAACCTATACTTTGTGGTAGCTCAGTTTTTATGAATTTTATAGAAACAGATTGTCATTTTTTTTTTTTTGATCATAAAAGGTTGGCATACGCCCCCCCGTTGTTTCATTAAAAAGCCTTTAATAAAACAGAACAAAAACTCTCAAAAGGGACAATGATGCTCATGTGTCCTACATACAGGCCATGATACTCATTGTCTACCAAAATGTAAGTCCCCCTTTACATTATAGAAGACCCGTAAGAACAGTGACAAATACAAAAAAGGAAAAAGAAAGCGACATGGACCCAAAATACAACGAACCACTGTCCCCAAACATGAAACCAAAAGCTCCCAAAAGTATCCTTGGTGACAGTTCTACCCTCCTCCGTGCTCACCCCACGCCATCAACCATCTTCTGCTGTGTCTTCCTCTTCCTGTGACTGAGCTTGATTGGTTGCAATGTCCTTGTACATGTCTTTGATTTTCTTCGTCTGTTCTTCACCTGCCGTTGTAGACCAGAATATTATATTAGCAATAATCTTGAAGAACAATTGTTGATGCATGATGTGTCTGTGTGTGCTTCTAAAAATTCTGTTGTTCCGTTCAAGCCATATGCCCCAACATATAGCCGCCACCCCGATCTCCCACGCGCAGGAGCTGTTGCTAAGAATGTGGACATCTCTCCATTCTCCTTCCCCCCCCCCAAGCTTCTAGAATCGTACTTGGTCCTGGCCCTGAAATACCTATTCTATTTCGAAAATCTCCCCATATCGGCTGCGCGAAGCTGCATGTTAGTAGAAGATGGTCCACCGTTTCGTTATCCCGGTTGCACATAACGCAGTTAATCGGTCCTTGCCAGTGTCTCCTAGCCAGGTTATCCCGTGTAAGGATTGCGTTTCTGCAAGCGAGCCAGTTGAAGGCCTTCACCTTCAGAGGCGCATGTGCCTTCCATACAGGGTCATCTACTCGGATCCCTCCATCATTTAGCCTTTTATAAGCAGACTTCACCGAAAAGACCCCTCCTTTTTCCGCTTCCCATTTTACTTTATCCTCAGTATCATTACCAGTTGGCTTCCAATCCTGCAAGAATGCAATGAGCTCCTGTTTTTGTCTTCTAGCCTCGCTTGTAAGACCCCTCGTAAGTCTCGGTCTCCATTCCTCATTCCGCCAACATCTTGCTACCCGATCATATTTGTCACTAGCAAACTTGTATGCCTCCGGAAATCTCCTCTTAAGATTTATCGGTCCACACCACTTATCCTTCCAAAAACATGTCGTTGCACCATTACCGATCGAAAAAGTCACCCCTGAGATGAAGATGTCTCTCGTTTTGGTGACCCCTCTCCAAAATCCGGAAGCTGAGACCTTGTTTTTCTGTTGTTGGTGCATGCACCCATTCTTAAAGTAGGCCGCCTTGATAAGTGTACCCCATTTTGTCTTCGTTTTGTTTTTTAGTTTCCACCACCATTTACAGAGAAGAGCTTGGTTCATTTAGCGAATATTGACCACACCTAGACCACCATGCTCTTTGCGTCTGCACACAATACCCCATTTGATAAGAGCATACCCTCTCCCTTCCCCCGCCCCATGCCATAAGAACCGTCGCCTCATTCTGTCAATTTTTTTGATCACCCACACTGGAATTTGATAAAAGGACATAAAGTATAAAGGTATAGAGCTAATAACCGAGTTGAGCAAAATGAGACGTCCTCCGAGAGACAGCATTTTTCCTTTCCACCCCTCGAGCCTGGTCCCGATTTTGTCAATGATACCCTGCCAATCCACCCTCCTAATATTGCCTGTTCCAATCGGGAGTCCCAGGTATTTAATCGGTAATTTCTGGATCGGGCAGTTAAGAATATTAGCTATCGTGCTCCATCCTTCCTCTGACTCCCCTAAGAAAGTAATGGAGCTTTTACTGAAGTTCACTTTTAGACCCGACCATTCTTCGAATAAGTATAGTCCCCACTTGAGGAGGGTTGCTTGTACCACATCGCACTCACCAAAAATAACCGTATCATCTGCATATTGGACATTCATTACTGCAGAGATACCCCTCCTCATCCCTAGACCATTGATCAGACCATTCTCTCGGTAAGCATGTAGCATTCTATGCAGTCCGTCCCCCACTAAAGTGAACAGAAGTGGTGACAGCGGATCACCCTGTCTGAGCCCTCTCCTGCATCGGATTTCCTTTCCAGGCTCCCCATTTACTAGCACATTGACCTTAGAAGTAGTTAACCAAGTGTTAATCCAGCCTATCCACCTGTTTCCGAACCCTCGTCTCTGAAGGATCTCCAGCAGGCATTTCCATTCTACCTTATCATAAGCCTTCTCGAAGTCTAATTTTAACATGAAGCCCGCCCTCCTCCGTCTCTTCGTGTCCTGTATAACTTCCTGTACTAATGCCACTCCTTCAAGGATGTCTCTCCCGGAAATAAACCCAGTCTGATAGTCCTCTATAATGTTCCCGATGATCCTTCCTAATCTGTTTGCGAGAACCTTGGTGATGATTTTCACTGAGCAGTTAATGAGGCTGATCGGTCTAAAGTCAGTAACCTCCCTCGCAGCTTGTTTTTTAGGAATAAGGCACACATGAGCGTAATTGAGTCTTTCCAGATTCAAAGAACCGTCATAGAAAGCATTCATGATAGCCATAACATCGCTCTTCACAATGTCCCAGAATTTCCTATAGAAAAAGATCGGGAAACCATCCGGCCCTGGTGCCTTGTCCTGTCCCATCCCCCACACTGCTGCCTTCACCTCCTCCATCGTGAATGGGTCCTGCAGTGCCTCCACTCTGTTTCTAGTATCACCTTGCAATACCTCCCATAAATTCTCATTGGACTCACATTGTCCCACCCTGTTCTGTCCGAATAACGCCTTAAAGTTGGCATCGACATGGTCAACAATCTGACTTTCGTCTGCCACCGAGATACCGTCAATGTCCAATGAGTGTATGTAATTGTGTCTTCGTCGCATACTGGCTACCTTGTGGAAGTAATTGGTGTTCGCATCCCCCTCTTTCAGCCATTTGATCCTCGATCTCTGTCGCCACATAATTTCCTCATCGATGTAGGTTTGCTGGATCTCTTGCCTACATATCGATAATCTTTGGAATTGAGTATCATCCAGGGCACCAGATTCTTCCTTTTTCTCTAGATCCTCGATTTCGAGAAGAATAACCTTCTTCCTATTGAAGATATTCCCGAATGTGTCTTTATTCCACTTTCTAAGCCTCCTTCTAAGGGTAGCCAATTTTTTGTTAAGTCTGGCAGCTGCTTCCGTCAGCCCTAGATCCTCCTCCCAACATTTCCTGACGATATCTTGACAATTATTGTTGTTCAGCCACATTTTTTCGAACCGGAAGATTCTCTTTCTTCTTCTCCCTACTTCACCCGTATTGATCATGATCGGAACATGATCCGATGTATTCCGAATACAAGACCTTGCCAAAGCCAATGGGAACTTGTTTTCCCAGCTTGTAGAGACAAGAATCCTGTCCAGCTTAGCAAGAACTGGTTCCCTACGTCTGTTGGACCACGTAAAGCACCTGTCATTAATAGGGATGTCCATCAAACTCAGCCTTGCTATCACCCTATTGAATCTCCTCATATCGTGTCCGTTCCCTATCCCTCCACTCCTCTCGAAAGTGTGCCTGACAATATTGAAGTCCCCCCCCCCACCACCCAAGGTAGACTCCACCTTCCCCTAATGTATTGTAGCTCATTCCAGAACTGTTGTCTTAGCATTCTATCATTCGGGCCGTAGACCGCCGTGATGATTTGTTGCCATCCGTCCTGCCTTCTTTTAACGATAACCGAGACCGTGAACTCCCCAACCCAGTCATCCAGTAATTCAAAATTACTGGTATTGACCCCCACCATAACCCCCCCTGACGCACCTATAGCGTCCCTTACCCTCCATTCCTGCAAATGGTCAGCCTTTAGCCCCCTAAGAACCCTACTCGTTGGTTGAGCTAATTTGGTCTCTTCCAAGCAAGCAATATCTATATAATTATCCCTAATAACTTCGCCTACCATTCTACGCTTGGTCGCCTTGCCAAGCCCTCGAACATTCCAAAATAGGATGTTACACATTATCAACGTCCACCCCCCCTTGTACCTGTCGATTTGAAACCGACTCTACCAGGTTACGGGACACGCAATCCATGCTTGTCCCCCCTTGGCTAACCCTTTGCGCATTAGCAATATTGGCTAATTCTCTACCCCGTATATCGTCAATAATGTCAGTGTGTGAATTATGATGCAAGTTCAAGCCGTAGACATTTGCAAGTTGAATTAACATATAATCAGGAATAGAGCCAAAAATAGAGATATTCGATTTTGTACCTGCAATGTTTTCATAGGCCTTTCTTTTTCCCACCTTCTGATAGATCTCTTTAACGGTCATTGGCTTATCCCCTTTACTCTTCTGTCTGACGCTGCGCCGGAATCCCTCCTTTTTCTTCGGCACTGTAAACCTCATGCCCTCTTTAACCGTCTCTGCTTCCTCATCAATGTTGACTAACTCTCGCTCATCTCCCGATGTATGCTGTTCGGATTTGTCCGACTCCGAATCCGACTCTGAAGCTACCTCTGCTCGCTGTTTGTTGCTCGAAGCCCAATTCCCTAGCATTTCCTTTATTCTTTTCTGAACTTCGCGCTCCACTCTTTTTTCAACCTCATGATTTAGGAGTTCCTCCATCTTAGCCTTCCCCTCATCGGGTGTATCCTCCACCTGTACCATGTCCGTCACTTCCCTATTATAAAGTACCTCGGAGATTTGTCTAGTCGCTATGGGCGCCCCAATAATATCCTGCACATTGACTACCTCCTCCTGGTCAATCACACCGTGAACCCTGTCCAAACCCAACTCCCCACCACCCAAAGTCGATTTGTGAAGATGAGTTTGCCCACTGGCGCTATTTTGAATTTTTTCAAACCCCCCGAGACCGCTGTCAGCTACTTTATCCCCTTGCTTTTCAAGCACAACAATAGTACCATTGAGACTCTGCTGATAATGACCCGCACAGTTGGTTGCATTGGGCCCCACAATATGAGAGAGCTTGCTTTGACAGTTGACATTCTTGGGCCCCACAACCTGAGTTGTACTTTGCAATTCTTGAAGAAACCGTGCCGAAGCACCTTGGGCCCCTCCCTCTGAAACTTGACTCGGCACATCAATCCCCCCCGTACAAGTAGGCAGTAGAGATTCCTTGAGAATAGTGTTTCCCTTACCAAAAGAGAACTCACCAACCGTTAGATCATCAACTTCACTTTGCCCTAAGATCAACGGCTGATATGATCTCCTCTGGAAATTCTCCTGGCCCGCTGCATCCTTGATCGAACCCAAATTCTGAGCGCCCCTGCTCGATGAACCCACCACGACGTCCGACCATCTCCTGACATGGCCAGAGCTTGTATCGTCTCCAAAAAGTCTCTTCGACACCGACTTCCCTTTCCTCACCTCATCCCGGTCTTCCCCCGAACTCTCCCCCTCCACCGTGATGTCCACCATGAAGGAGGTATTCTCCACCATAACTTTAATGACGCGAGGTAACTCCGTCTGGCCATTGCGAGCTAATCTGACCCGGGCAGCGCCACCTCTCTTCAACTCCGTCGCGATGTCCAACTCCAGTACATGCCCGTAAGGCCTTAACACATCCTGGAATCCTCCTAGCTCCCAACAGTGGAGCGGTAAACCCATGAGAGAGACCCAGCTAGCCTTGTCTTCTGCATGGCGAATAGCACCTTCGTCCCCCACCCACTGTCTAATAGCAATGCCATATCGCCCTCCACTGATATTCAGCTCAGTACGTCTCGCTAAAGCCGCAATGCCTTCCGCAGATGGGAACTCCGCAAGCCAAAAGTCCTTCACTTGGTGTAGCTCCCATGAGCGACGATTAAAAGATTCGGACATATTTTTGAGGCCAGTGATGATCTCAGCAGTGGACGGCCACCCTCTAACCGCCCTAATAACCCCCATCTTGGATCTGAGGATCTCCTTGTTCGAGCGCATCACTCCCGTAAGAGAAACAACGGCGCATGGAACATCGCTTCCTTTAGCAGACACCTTAGCTTCCGCCCCCTGCCGTACCCTCTTCTTCTCGCCTCTAACCGCACAAGAACTTACCTTGTGCCCAGGGAGTTTACATTCGAAACACACGAATACACCAATGGGACACTCCTCCTTGCGATGTGGATCACCGCAGAAGACGCACAGTGTCTCTCTCGTCTTGGCCATGTTGGTCACAAGCTTCTTAGTCGACTTGGAGTGATAAGTCTCCCAGCCTCCGTCATCCTCAGCCCGTCGCGCCTCGTCTTCCCTTCTCCGCACTTCCCGCAACGCTGACAAGAGTTCTTGCTCAGTGAAGTTTGATGCGGAGATAGGAGATCGATTCTTGGCCATAACACCTGTGTTATCACTGGGCGTAGGATGCGACTGCTTGCCTGCAGGTGATCGCAGCGAAGTACCTTGTACTGGAGATTGCTGAGATGGCGACCTCACAGCCACCCTGGGGCTCACCACCTGCCGGACCACCCTACTGTCATGATCGAGAGGGCTTTTGAGCGCTCGTGCACCCTCCGCAGTTCTCAGACCCCGCATATCAGCTTGTTGACGATGGACCTCAGGTGATCTAGAGCGCGTACGACGTTGGCTTCCAGCATCATTCCTCACGGAAGGACGAGTACCCCTCCTCGGGGATCTCTCTCGGCGGCTCTCCCTACGGTCGTCACGCTGATCCCGCCAGCCGCGTGGATTGCGACGCTCCTCGTCGCTACTGTGTTCGCGAGGCACCCATGCGCGCGCTCTCCCCTGGTGATCTCCCCGCATCGCAGAGTAGAAGCCAGAGAGGAAGGAAGGAAGGAAGGTTTGTAGTGGTGAAGTTGTGGAGGTTGGTGAAAGCAAGAGAACCTATGGAAGGAGAGGGGGTGAGTTGACGTAGGTGAGGGAAGTTAAGAGGAGGTGGAGGAGAGGGGGGAGGAGAGGTAGGCTAGGTAAAGGGAGGAGGAGGCGAGGGGAAGGGGAGGGTGATGGGGGAGGGAAGGAGAGAGGAGAGCCATGAGTCTTATCTTGATCCTAGATTGTCATTTTTGTATATGAGATCAGTATAGTATTCACCAAATCCAATATACATTTAGTTTTATCTATGCATTAGCTATTGGAAGGATTAAGTTTCTCATTTGTCTTTAGCCAATTAGCCCGCCAAGATAAATGGCTGTTATTTGAACAACCACTATTGCCTATTGCATTCATTTACAGCCAATATATATCAGTCGGAAGTTATTATTGTTCATTTCCTTTACTGTTCACATTTCATTATTCTCCATGTTTGTGTTCCAAATGATTTTTCTGTCAATTTTTATGTTCAGTTGAACCCATGTATAGAGGAGATGCAAGGAACAGTATTGTCAAAGCAAATCTTCACATCTTTTTCAACAAATATATATACCCCAATTTTATTTCATTTTAGTGTTCTTTTTATCTGCAGATACTTTTGGAGCTTATAGCTAAGGGTGGGACTGTAAAAAAGTTGATAGAAGAGAAGGATCTAGTTCAGGCGAGTGATTTACTACAATTCTGCTTTAGATTTGATTTCTTTGTTTTAAATTTTAATGGTCCTACACTTGCAACTAAGTATGTGCTTCCTGAGTCTACTTAGACTTCAACACATTGACTTGTACAGTATATGGTTTTCTGAATTTAATGTAAAGGAGAGAAAAAACATTGTATAGTTAGTTTGAAATTTGAATGTCAACTTCGTTTTGCAATAATATTAAACTTTCTCTGGTTTTGCTTTTGGTTCTGCTGTTTCTTGCTAGAGCACTTCAGCTCCATTTCAAAGTTACAGTATACATTATTTTTTTTCTAAGACACTCTTTCTAATAACATTTCAAATTGTTAGGTGATTCAGGATTTCAATCTTCTTATTTATTAGCACTAAAAATATGTTTTCCCAAATTAGCAATCAATTTTGATAGCTTTACAATTTGAAGTGATTCATCTTTGGATTTGCAGATTGTTGATCCTACGGCAATTGAAGCTTTAGTTGATAAAGCTATTGCAGACAATCCCAAGCAACTTGAACAGTATCGAGGAGGCAAGACCAAGTTACTGGGCTATTTTGCTGGACAGGTATATAAATCCTGGACATTTTGATGTATTTTGGGTCATTTTAGTTAATTGTATGTATTTTGGGGGCATTCATGGGTTCGTGAGCGACCGATGTAGGAGTCTATATTTTGGGGGTGGGACAATGAGTATCATGGCCCGAATGTGGGTCACATGAACATCATTGTATGGAATTTCTGTTTTATTAAAATCTTTTTAATGAAACTAGGGGGGGCTTAGGCCAACCTTTTCTCATCAAAAAAAAAAATCCTGGACATTTACCGAGTAAAAAGCCGTTTGTTCCTGCTTCAATCAATTAATGTTTACTTATGTGCAGGTAATGAAGGTATCAAAGGGAAAGGCAAATCCTGTGCTTCTAAACAAAATCCTTCTGGAAAAGCTAAATGCTAGTAGCTAACAACTACTAAAGGTGGGCAAAACTCAAATTCATTTACCGATTTACGTACATTTCTTTGTATGTGTATTTTAGCTTCACAATATCAATATTAATATATTGAATTATAATGTCAGCGTAGAATCACATTTTAGGCAAGATAAATTGAGACAACACACTTTCAATCCATATAAACAACAGTTGATAAGTTATTTGGTAATAGAGGTAGGATCACTGGAGTTATATATTAGGTGGAGGTGAAGGTATGGAAGCCACAGTTATCCTTTGTAGATTTGTTAGAATACAAAGGCGAGACAAGGAGAGAGATTGAGAAATTAACAGATTTGGTTTTACAAACCTCCAGGTATCTTACCCCCAGGGTTGAGATAATTGGTCAAAATGAGATTCAAACAAACTAAGTGTAAATAACTGGAGGTAGCTTTTTACCCCCGCATTCCTCTAATTATCTTACCTTACCAAAGTACCTTAACTGCCCATGATCTGAACAGAATGTTTCAGGTTTTTTTCTATTCCTGTTACAGTTTATGAAATGGTCAATTTCAACAAGTTACCAATTGTGTTAATTGTCTAATGTTATCCATGAAAATGTCACAGGACGCAATGTTTGAGTTTTAGAACCATATGCTTCCAGCTCGGGTCGGACGTGGTCCAGCTAGATCTGAAGACTATGGGCACACTAGCAAGTGGGACATGGAACTTAGGAAGTAGTCCTCTAAGCCAGGTACGGATGGAAAAAAGAAGGCTTACCATTTTCTGGGTCTGTTCTTCAGCGATGTCCAACATGAACCCAGTTAGCAACACTTGAATAAGGCCCATGGATGAGGTCCGACATCATGACTGTGAGGCTGGTGGTTATCATTACTCAGTATAAAATAGCATATGAGGTTTTTTGAAAATAAAGGTGAACCCATCACCGCTTCATTAATGATAATTAACGAGACACGGAAGTACATAAGATCACATAATTACTACTACATACTACTAAATGCATCACCATCCAGTCTTGAATTACATGAACTCATACATCGAAAATATAAAGCGATACAGATACATAAGCTTTCCTACACCACTTGACCCCAATCCCCCACCAACAATAGTCCTGTACTACTCCTCCTTCATGCGCAGTCTCTTCTTGACCCCTGCTTGACCTGCCCAATCAAAAATGGAAGAAAAAATCTTATGCATCATAATAAAAAATATATTGTTAATATTACGAAAGTAAAGTTCGTTACGGTCTAGCCATAAACCCCACACTTTAGCTACTACTGCAATTTCCCAAGCTATCCTATTATCATATTGAATAATCACTCCATTCCCCCCAAATATCGCGTGACGAAGTTGGGCAAGATAGAAGCCCGAACCCTAAACAAATCACTTCCCAGGTGGACTTACTCCTGAGCAATTGAAAACAATGTGGTTAGTATTCTTTATTTCTGATCCGCATCTCGAACAATTAACGTCTATTAGCATATTTCGTTTATGAAGATTAGTCTTTGACAGAATTGCATCGTTAGCCACCAACCATAAGAATACTTTGACTTTGTTGGGGGCCTCGATCTTCCAGATATTTTGTGCCTCAGTACATCTCATTCCGCTGTCATTAATCCTGTTGTAAAGAGAGGATACTACGAACATGCTGTTAGGTTCTAGATTTCATAGTCTTTTATCGTCGTGTCTCTAATTGAACTTTCCTATGGCACAAATGAACTCATTAATCTTCTGCACTGCAAGAATACTGTCTTGCAATGTTCCATTCCTCAATTGGATCCTAATAGAATTATTGCGGCACACCTCCGCAACTAGCACGTCCAAATCTACCGCATTTGCTGTAACCTCCGGAAACAACGACTCTAGAGTGTTATTCCCACACCATTTATCCTTCCAGAATCTACTGTCCTTCCCATTTCCTATAGTGCATGTTGTGTTTGGGTGGTACAAGTCACCCACCTTTGCCACTCCTTTCCATAAGTACGAGGTCTTTCCATACTTACTTCTTTCTCCGTAGCTGAACTTCTTTCTTCTTCGGTACATCTTGAAAGAGTTGCACCACCAACTGTTAAGTCTCTTCCTAGTTCCTACTTTTCCACCACCACTTACTGATGAGAGCTTTATTCATGTCCCTAAGGTCTACAACCCCTAAACCTCCGAATTCCTTTTTCTTGCACACTCTTCCCCACTCATAAGATGAATCCTCCCTTATTATCTTTGTTTTCCCCTTTCCATAGGAACGTTCTTCTACATTTGTTATTTCTTGGTTTCGTCCAGTCATTAATAATTTTATTATTTTTAGATAATAGTAGATGGAAACAATGCTCGTAAGGAGTCCTATTGAAACCCGTGTTATTATTGATTCCGTCTCCACAGTCTAACGCTAAAGGAACATGATGTGAAGTGAATCTAGTCACTGACCTTGAAGTGAATCTAGCCACTGCCCTCGCAGAAGTGAGAGGGAAAAGATTTTCCCAGTCCAAAGAAACAAAATTTCTATCGAGTTTCGCCAAAATAGGATTAACCTGCATGTTGGTCCACGTAAACTTTCTATTTGTCGATTTAATTTTCATCAACTGTAGGTCGTCCATTGTATTGTTAAACTCCGACCTCTCTTGAATACTTGCTCCTTTTTCTGTATGCTCGTTTCGAAATCTAGTGATATTAAAATCTCCACTGACCACCCAAGGACCATCCCATCTCAATCTGATGTCTTTGATTTCTTCCCATAGTTGACCTCTCAATCTCGAATCGTAAGGTCCATAGATAGAAGACATCATATGTTCCCAATTGTCGCTCTTACGTCTCAGCCTAATTGTAACCGAAAATTTCCCTAAAGTCGTCTATAATCTCAAAGATGCTACTATCAGCCCCTAAAGCATATGAGGTTATCAAAAAAAAGTAATAGCATATGTGAATAATTATATTCCTATTATATTAGTAAAATATAAAAGGAAGACAATTATCCTAAGAGCTGATTCAAAGGGAAAATTGAGCAAAAAGTGTATTACCCTGATAATTTTTCTCATAATCACCTTTCACCTTCGTATTCAATCCCAAAATTTTGGTTACATTCAGCTGGTTTATTCCCCTCCTCTCACCCTAAAGCCCCTTACGGTTATCCCACCCACCCTGCCGTCTTTCAACCCTCTGACCTGGTCTATCTTTGCTGCTACCTCCAATTAAGGCATCTTCATTCATTTTATAATTATTAATCTTTTTGTTCTCAATTCTAACTTAATTTGTCGTATCCTTTGATGTGGTAAACATGCTCCATAAGATTATGCTTATATGAGTAGATATTAATGTTGATGTTGACGTTGGTTTTGATCTACTTTTATCTTTTGACAAAAGATATCATTCTATTTTCATTGTGATTAGCACGGTTGAATCGACCTGATAAGTCTCAAGAGTTTCTTCAAAACACGATTGGCTCAGGGCCGGACACAAGGATATAGGCCCAATGCATGCCTCGGCTGGGTCGGCATGTTTTCTACATTTTAGGCTGAGCTGAGTTTTGCAAGGCTTGACACAGTTCCAACCCTAACGCCTGCCAGCTTATCCACTAGTCATCAAGAATTGCATGTTGTATTAGCAAATAGGCGCTAAAATTTCAGTTTCTAATTATATATCTAAAAAACAATGAATTTCTGCACTCTGTTTTGCAAGGCGAATGATCTGGTTCTTTTCTATGGATCTCTACAGGGATGAATACATGACTGGTTGCTATATGTCAAGCATGCAGAAGAGTGACATACTCGAGCTGAAGACGCGCTACCTTACTCGGTTTTAAGTCATGCAATACTGGTTCAGTTAATGCCTCAACAAATCTGATAGATTTAGGATGCGAAATATGAGAAATTTGAAAGGTCAGAATTATCTTTTACTTCAGGAATAGCTTCGGTATCTTCTGCTCATTCCTATTTGGCTACTGCTGAATTAAGTGGAAAGTATGAAATTACAAGATTATATATGAAAGTAGACATTTGTCTTGTTACTAAATTTACCCGTGGGCACGTGCCTACGGCACGTCTTCGGAACGATACAAAACACGAAAAGCCATGTAAACAGTAAAACAATAATTATGTAGCTCAAGTTTGAATAGTATGACAATAATTAGTTATAAATAAAAGTCTATATTTCCATTATTATATGTTGAAAAATAATTATAAATGGGGGTATAAAATCTAACTTCTTAGAGCATCCACAGTCGTTTTCTAAAATTCCCATATTTCCAAATTATAGCAAACGAAGCCAAAAAAGACGCTGCAGTCGTTTCTCAAATGTCCATATTATGGCAAACTTGCTATTTCCATTTCTCAAATATGAGAAACGATCTGAGCTTTCTCAAATTATAAAGGACGGGGTATGATACCCCGTCTCTTCTATATAATATTTTTTTAATCCTATCGGACGGACGATCATATACCGTCTCTCCTATTTTCTTAATTTTTTTTTTTAAAAGGTCGGACGGGGAATGATACCCCGGACGGTGTATCAAACCCCGTCTCTCCCTTTTTTTTTATTTATTTTTTATTTTTTATTTTTTAATAAAACGAACGCTCAGGATTGAGCGATAGGAAAAAAAAAAAAAAAAAAAATTCCAGGTGGGACGGGGACACATACCCTGTCCGGGGTATGATACCCCGTCCATGAAACATGCAAGCATTTAATGCTGTGCAGGCTCTTATTTAGGAGTAGTTAGTATATAAATTAGGTTTAGTTAGTATATTAATTAGGTTTAGTTATTTTTATATTATTTAATTTAGTTAATTAATATAGTTTAATAGTTAATAAGTAATTAACTTATTTTAATTTATTTGAAACGATCGGACGGGGTATGATACCCCGTCTCTCTAAAAAATAGAAAAAATATAGCAAACGACGACTGCAGTGAACGATCGTATTTGCTATTACTGTAGCTGCCATATTATACCAAATGAGAAAAACGACTGTGGATGCTCTTAGAACTTTAAGTATGGAAAATAATTAAATTTAATTGTTGAAGAAATATTTGCTATTAAAAATTCTGAAAATGTACAAAACCGAAAACTTAAAATCTAAATTTCTAAGTAAACAAAGAAACAATGAGATAGAGAGATATAGAAAGAGAGAGAAAGAGAGAAATATGAAAAAGTAAAGAGATAAGAGATAGATAGTAATAAAGTAACAAGTTTTCTAGGGGGATAATTTTGGTTTTGGGGTTTGAAATTTTGGAGGTAAAATGTGTTTTGTGAGGTTTGCTTTGTGAGGTTTGCTATGAGCCTTTGATTTTGGGGGGATTGATTGTGAGCCACTTGATAGCTTTCTTTGTAATTTATTATATAATAGATTCTTCTATGTCTAATCTTTGTTACAAATTTGAGGAAAAAGAGCCAGCAGTTGTACACTTTGTACATACCGTGGGGCTCTATATAGACGATCTTGCACCATTCATCAGTTTCTTATATTTGAGTCCATTGATGTTCCTTATATCTAGGGCCGGTCCCGAAATTTATGGGGCCTCGTCTTTAAATATTTTAATACTAATAATTAAAATAAAAAATCTTCAACAACAAGGTTCGAACCTGCACTCATTAGATTTAAAATCTATCTCCTTAACCACTCAAACAAATTGACTTTTGTGCTAAAATAGGGAATAAAATCTCTATTAATTATATATGACGTCCAACGAGCCACTCATTGATGGGCCCCGTGCGATCGTGGGCCCTGTGCGATCGTGGGCCCTGTGCGACCGCCCAGGTCGCACAGGCGCAGGGCCGGCCCTGCTTATATCTGAATCCAAACAAGTAGATTGTTTATGAACATTGATGTTATGACTTGCAAATCAATATGGACAGTGCCCATCGTTCATTGTGGATCACATCGTGTGTGTAGAATTATTCTGTACGAGGGAATCATCTCATATATGTATTAGGTTCATTTTCTCTATAAATTTTGATATTAGATAGTTGTTCCACAAATTTGATCATATAAAATTATATTTGAGAAACAGTAAAATATCATTTATCTGAAGCCAACAAATCAATAATATTCCCTTTGTTCTTCAGAGAATGCAATTGTACTACTACTGCCTTATCATACATCACCCTGTTTCTTTCTTTCTTTCTTTCTTTCTTTCTTTCTTTCTTTTTTTCTTTATCATGTTGATCAGTCAAATATCCCCCCTTTACTTAGACAACTAAGAAATAGGTTCCGTGTTAATCTCCACCTAATCACCCAAGTGAGGTAATTAAGATCCTCCTTAATCCAAATCTAGACAGATTGGCCACAAATGCACTTGAGCTTTGTTGAGCTAATTAACTTGACACATGTAACAATATTTTTAAAACCCTAGAAAGTTGGTGAATAGTTCCAACAAAAGTGAGAGGCTTGATTAAGCATTACATCTGCTTTCATTGCATGATTAATTGGATTTGATTAATGCTAATGATGTAAGATTAAGAATATGGGATGCTAATGATGTGGATCTTTGCTGCTCAATGTTTTCTTCTAGATTCAAAAGGCAATGCAGTGCCACTATATTACATTACACCTATTCCTTTAGATTGCTTGTATATTAAGAGGGATCGATCTCTATGAAAGTTACTTTCCTCTTTGGTTTTCTTTATTATGTGGCGTATCCAACTAAACTATGGTTACTATGTCTCTTATTTCTACTTATTAATGATGATACAGTGTTAATTTTTATTCTGCAAATATCTCATGGTTAGATTGAGAATACAAAAACTAGGCTTAGTAACTCTTGATAAGAGAAAAGTTGGGAGTGTTGGCATCCTGTTTCAATTATGAGTAGAGAACGAAATAATCTAGTTGCACTGTCACATTTACCCAAGACCCGATCCAACCCGGGCCTGATTCAGACTTGATATTGGACCAGAACCGACCTGATTATAGACGGATAGGATTCGAGGATCCAGTAGTAGACCATTAACTTAAATTTAAGTATGTTAGAACAAGATAGTTGTATGTCTACAAAAAAAAACAAAACAAAACTTATAGAAAACAAAGTTTTATATGTGCAATGTTTTCTTTTACTCCCAATTTGCATCTCATATTCTTTATTTTGTAAAATCAACTTACCTATATCCATTTACATATTAATCAATTTTACTTTCACTTTTTGTTATGTAGCTAATTCAATGTGGTCCTCTAGAAAAAAACCATATGTTATGAATTTGAATATTATTATCTTTAGTACACATTGAGGGGAAAATGGTATGTATTATTAGACCCGTTGGATACCTTGAAACCGATCGAACCTGAACCGGAATAAAAAATAATGAATGGATCCGAACCTGGACCCGGACTCGGACCTGTGGTGGCCATGGTAGGGTCCGGGTACCTCACTACTCGACCCCACCTGACGACCTGACCTGATAACAATGCTAACTGAGAGCAAAGAGAAAGTACATCATAAATCTCCAACGGTTACTGAGAGAGTGGAAAGCCGAAAAATATAAACTAAAAGAAGTATAGCAACAAAGTTATATATATATAGTAAGAGCATTGTAGTCATTAAAGGCAAATTTTGGGTATTTGGCAAATAGCAAATAGAAAAAATAGCGGTGCTCTGTAGTCGTTTTTTTGAGAATAAAGATGACATTGTCATCGTTTCATTAATGATATGTTAACGAAACATAGTAGAAGGTGCTCTGTAGTCGTTGTTAGCCAAATTTTGGCTTTTACGAAATCCAAATAGGACGGACGCTAAATTATTTTCGGTCTGATGTTTTTAAAAAAAAACTTAAAAAATTATTAAAATGGTCAGATAGTGACATTTGAACACAAAAAAAAAAAAAAAAAAATTCAAAAAACTTCCCTGATGTAGGGTGGAGGGAGAATGTTCCGTTTGTGGTTTTTTTGGTTTTTTTTAGATGGAATCATTTCCCGTCCGACCGTTTTTTTTTAATAAAAAATAAAAATAAAAATTAAGGGACAATATATTATTCCTCGTCCGATGATGGCTCAGTTTCAATTGCGTAGGGACGGTGTTTCATTCTTCGTCCGACGTCTTCGATGAAATATAATCTTTCGTCGCATTAAACGGACGAAAAATTATCTCTCGTTAGTTATATTTTGGCAAAAGCCATTTCGTCTCTTATATTTGGCCAAACACTGTTCAAGTCAGACCGAAAATTTGGATAAATGGCCAACGACTAGAACATTTTTTTCACATTTTTTTCTAAAAAATGGGTAAATGACAAATGCTCCAAAGACAACAGGATCGTCTCCAACAGTCCTTGGGCGGTAGCATCAAATCTACTTTAATGTCAATTGTCTGACCGTCGTATCCTTGCCGCTAAAGCATGCCTGTGAATTGTGATGCCTCCTCGATGATTTGGAGTGGCTCCTTCTTAGGTTTGTTAACTTACTGATCAAATTATTCACTGACTCAGCCTGTTGTGATACATACACATTGATATCATACTTCATATTTTTAGTTGAATGCTTCGGTAAATGACTGTTTAATGGTTAACGATTTTTTTAATTAAAAAAACATTTACTAAAACTCATCCTTGCAGTTTTTCACATGGCTACGATCATTAATGGTCTGGAAACTGGAGCCTTAGCTCTAGCTCCATATTGTATTGATCCTACTTAACAGAGAGATTGTTCGAGAGGTCACAATGCACTATGATTATCATAACAAACTCGATTGGACTGCTTTATTTTTTTAAAACTTGGGATCCATAAAAAGTGGAATTTGTGCGTGTGAAATAATGATTGGAAGTTAGAAAGTGGAGACCGCAAAATATTGGGACAAATGCACGATAACATCAAACTCGCTTGTTTAGATTGTATTTAGTTAGTTGTTTTGAAAACAGTTTTCTGAAAATAAGAGTGTAAAAGCTGTTTGGTAAATAATTTATTTTTAAAAATGTTTTTTGAAAATAAGAGTATTATGTATGTATAGGTTTGGTTGTATGTATATACTGTATATAGTATATATACTCTGATACATACATGTTGTATACATATACATACATACTGATATATAATAATATAAAATATTTTATTATAATAAACATATTTAATAATATACATATATATAATAATATATAATAATTATAATAATATATATGTAATAATAATATATTCAAATTATATATTAAACAATTTATTATAATAATAAATTATATAATAATATATATATAATAATATATATTATAATAATAATAATAGATTATTATAATATTATATATAAAATAGTATATATAAAATAATAATATAATATAATAATAGTATATATAAAATAGTATAAATAAAATAATAATATATATAATAATAATATATATAATAATAATAATATAATAATAATAGTATATATAAAATAATAATATATTATAATAATTGTATATTATATAATAATATGAAATAATTTATTATAATAAACATATTTAATTATATACATATATATAATAACATATAATAATTATAATAATATATATGTAATAATAATATATTATAATAATATATTAAATAATTTAATATAATAATAATAAATTATATAATAAATTATATAATAATATATAATAGTAATATATAATAATAATAATATAATATTATAATAGTATATATAAAATAGTATATATGAAATAATAATATATATTATAATAATAGTATATATATTATAATAATAGTATATCAAAAAAGAAAGAGGAAGGGTTAAAAAATGACCCATTTGGATTTTTCTAAAAAGAGAAGCAAAAAATCGCTTCGAAAAGTGGGTAACCAAATGTTTTTTTGGTTTTAGAAAACGAAAAAATGGTTCAAAACAACTATCCAAACATTTGAGCATTCTTTCTTGCTCCTAAAAAAGCCTTAGCTAATGTGCATTTTTGCTTTTTTTTTTTCTTGTTCGTCGATAGAGTGGTCTTATCCGCCCCTCTCAAATAAAACCCTTCGTAATTCGAGTGTAGTAAAAAAAGTTTACAGAAAAAAATAGAATATAGTCATTTTCTCTTTCTTTTTTAAGAGGATAGAAGTATTTCTAATCACAACGACTACATAAAACCTAAAACTTTATACGATTCATGAGGATAAGTTCAATATAAACTCCGATGGGTCCTTAACAACCAAAGTACTACCATCAAAATCACTTGCTTAATTCATCACCATGATGGCTCCTACCTGCTCCCTTCCCCCCTCCTCCTCCCAAACCCTAATCCCTTACTCGTCAGCCACTAGCCCAGCCCTTCTCTGTCTTCAATCCCCCCCGCGCTTCAACCCCCTCCTCCCCTCCCTCCACACCCCCCAACCCCTGTCAGCTCCTCCTTTCCCTGCTTCTACCTTTGAAACCTTGCCTTCTTAGTTCCCGTCATTTCTCTTCTCCTTTCAAAGCTTATCCTATAGCGGCATTAGATTGTTGTTGAGAGAGTAGTAGATGGATGTCTTCGAGCTTGAGATGAGGGGATGCTGGCCTGATGAAGTGGTTCGCCCCCTCATTGCCCCACATTGTTTCATCCCACTCTCCCACCTCCGCGGCCCTTCCCCCCTCCTCCCCCCTCACCTCGTCTCTGCGCCCCTTCCTCCCCCTTCATCGCTCCTCCTCCCCAAACCGTGCGCCCTGTGCCGCAGCGAGAGTACCCTTCGATGAAGGGTATGCGAGAGCTCAGTTACTCGCCTGCAGTTGGGCACCATAATGATCAGCGACGCCTTTATCATCATCTCCCTCGCTCGCCTCGTCACCAAGGAGGGGCCTCTAAACTCCTACTAGCCATTGCTGGCGTAAGAAAATCAACCCTCTAGGCCATTAAGGGTATCGTTGGGGCGGGGAGAGGACGGCTGACAAGGGCAAAAGGGAGTGGGGATCCCAACCTCACCCTCCCATCAATGGTCCTCTTCCTGTGCAGTGGCTGACATCTCATACAACCTCCTGTTTGGTTCAACCTCCCTATACCTCTACAACCCCTCTACACACACAGTCCCAACCTCCTCCTCCGCTGTCAGTCCAACCTCAACCTCGCTACCACCATCCCGCATTGCTTACATTGGGGCTCCAGAGGGGAGTCTAGTGAAGACGGGGGCGGCCGTGAGAAGTGAGGAGGCGATGACTGGGACTAAATGCCATGGAAGGTGGTGGGTAGCAAAGCAGACAGGAGGTCAAAATCGATCAACCAAGAGAAGTCCAGAGCTAAGCCATACCGAAAGTGGAAGAAGAAGCTGGTGACGTGCTTCAATTGTGGTGATCTAGGGCATGTGCGTGCGGATTGCACAAAGGAGATGCGATGCCACAATTATTTGAAGTGGGGACAAATGTCCTATGACGGCTCTAATGTGGTGGTTAACGGTGAAGAGGCCAAGAGGGATGTCAAGCGTGGCCGCTCGCCTGACAATCCCTCCAAGATTCGACTTGCGAGTAGCCTAGTGCTCATCAAGAACGAGGAGCAGTGACTGAGGGCTTGGTGCGCCATTGCCAAAGTTCAGAAGGGTCGCCCATCAGAAAATCAACTCCTAGCAGAACTTACTAAACGGTGGCCGATGAGGAGTCACCGGGACTGGATCGTTAAGAGAATGTGTCATCTTCAGTTTCTTGTTTCCTTCCCCTCTTCTGACAAGCTGTCTTAGGTGGTGGAAGAGAAGCTAGTGGACTTCGGCCACTTGGCCTTTCATCGATGGACCCCACGCTTCGGGGTGGAGAAACCGCAAGGGGATGCGTTCTGGTTTTGGATCCACAACGTTTCCTTCCACTGTTGGGGAAGGGCAGTTCTCGAGGAAATAGTCTCCGACTTCGGAACTATCGTTGAGGTGGACGAGAAGACCCTCCGGAGATCTGAGCTCATCTCCGTCAGAGTGCAAATTCGATGCCCTGACATCAGTAAGATGCCGAGGTTTGCGAAGTTCTTCACCTTCGATGAGACCTACATCATCAGATTTGTGCTTGAGTCTAAGGTGGAGCAAGCCCCACCACCGACAGCAATCCCTACCTCCTCATCCCCTCTAGCCACAGCAGATTGGAACTCCTTTTTGACACTGGATTCCACAATCGACGGGGCGGCGCACGAGATCGGGCGTGCCCACCATGGTGATCCTTGCCACCAAGGAACCAGTGTCGGAGACCACCTCTACGGCAGGCACAAGGATCAGATCCAAAGGGACTACCAACCTCCAGATCCAACCACACATCCATCTCTAACCCCAGATCCACATCTAAGGGCAAGGAGAGGAGAGAGGATAGTGGGACTGTGGCAGGTCAAAAGATTGCGAGCTCTAAGCGGGGCTCATATCTGAGCATAGTGGAAAGGAGCGCTGGCAAAGGAGTTTTTGGCGCGACGCTTGCCAACTATGCAAGGAAAAGCACTGTCATCGCTGCCAAAGCTGGAGCAAGGTTTGAGAACTGTGGTCTTGACCCAGGGGTCAGAGATCTAGTGGCGTGCAGGGTGGAGCATGAGAGTAGAAAGCTTTCTGAGCTAGAAAGTGGTAAAGGCGAAGTGGTTGGGATCAGGGAAAAGAAGGGAAGCGAAGGGCGGGAAGTGGGAGAGAGGAGCTTAAAGCTGAGCTTGGATCCGAAGAAGAGAGAGAAAATGGGGGAAAGAAGTGGAATTGACTACGGAGTTGGTGGTGGTAGGTAGGGAAAGAAACGACGCAAGGGGGAAATTACCTTGCTACCCCCCCGCTGTTTTGTTTCCCACGCCAACGCCACGTGGCGTTAATGCTGTGGAGCCACCTAACGCCCCATGTGATGAGGGGTTAGGGAGCGTGCCAAAGACGATAGGGGTTTTGCATGTTGGTTTGGAGTGTGTTAGTACGGGCAATGCACGTAGTTTTGATAATGGGAGTCAGTCTCCTATCTCTACGAGCGCAACATGTGCTAATGTGAGTATTATCAATGGGGTTGGTAATGGGCCTACGAGGAGATCCACATGATCAGATTCAGCTGATAATTTGTTTGCTCTCATTTCAATCCTTCACAAACAGCCGTTGTCGAGATTGAGCCTTAATAGCCCTACTTTTGGGGTCAGCACTAGCTTCATAGATAATGGGCCCATGTCGGGGTCCAGTGTGGTTCCTTGCACTTATGAGGATGATGAATGTCTTAATTTGGAGGATGGTGATCCATATGTTGAGGATGATTCCGAGTCCGAAGAGGTGATTGAGTTCGAGACGGAGGCTGAGATACCTATGGTGGGGGCGCCTTCCGCGATCCCTACAAATCTATCTGGGAGTAGGAGTCAGCAGCTGTCGTCATCAGTCAGAGGGCAGCCTTATCTTAAGAAGGGCCATCCTGGGTGTCTTGATGACTACCTAGAGTTTGCTGCGGCAAAAGCTTCCAGTGCAGACTGTGGAGTGATGCGTTCTTGTTTGTCGTCCATTTTTAATTTCATGTCTGATTCAGATGTATTCTGTCTCCAAAACCTGTGATCTTGAAATTGGGGACATTGAACGTAATGCATTACTCCTGAATAAGATTAGGGGATGGGAATTGGAGCGCGGGGCGGGTGGCCCTGCCCTCGTGAACTCACGTACTTCACGACCAGTTCCCCAATGAGTACACTATTCTGGAATGTTAGGGGTCTGGGGGACCCTGGTAAACGGGGGATGGTGAGAGATGTTATTCGTTCCTCTAAGACTGATATTGTGGGCATGCAGGAAACCAAGCTTGCACTCCGTCCAGGCTCAGTAAGATTGGTGGGGGTAGGCTTTCAGATTGACGGGTATTTCCCTCCACCGGAGCTTCGGCGGTATTGCTATTGGGTTTAATTCCTAACTTTTCTCCTGCTTGGAGGAATTCCACGGAGAATTTTCTTTGTCAATCGGGTTAAATCGATGGTCCGACAACTGGACTCATGTGGTTTCAGTTATCTATGGCCCCAACATCCGTAGCCTTAGGCCTACGTTTTGGGTCGAGCTGCGCTCTATCCAGTCTCGATGGCAAGACCCTTGGGTGGTGGGGGGTGATTTCAACATTACTAGATATGCGTTTGAGCATCAGGGTAGGGGCGCTAGCATTGTTGATAGGGAAGAATTCAATTGTGTGATTAATGTCCTCGAGCTCGTTGATATACCGGTTTCAGATAGATTGTTCACTTGGTCCAATATGCAAGCATCACCTATTTTGGCCAAGCTCGATAGGGTCCTCGTTTCCGCGGATTGGGAGGCCAAATTCCCACTGGCTTATGTCAGATCCCATAAAAAACCAACCTCGGATCATGTCCCCATCATCCTATCGACGGGTGATCCAATCGCTCGGATGCAAGCTAAATTCATATTCGAAAAAACGTGGTTGGATATTCAGGGTTTCCATCACTTGGTCATGGAGAACTGGTCCCTCCCTACCCAGGGGACTGAGGCGGCAGCTATCTGGTGCGAGAAAATCAAACGGTTGAGATCTAGACTTCGGAGATGGAACCGCACCAGATTTGCCTCCATCTGGCGAGCGAAAACCTTCATCCTGGAAGGCATTGAAGAGCTAGAGCTACTAGAAGAATCTAGGGATCTCTCCCAAAAGGAGAGGAACCGTTTTCTACAACTCGTAGGGGAAATCACTCAATTGTACAAGCTTGAGGAAATTAAATGGAACCAACGCTCCAAGATATCGTGGCTCAAAGATGGAGACGTGAACACGACCTTCTTCCATAAAATGGCCAGCGCTAGGCGACAGTCTAATCTTATCCCCTCCATCCATACTGAGGCAGGGGAGATTCAGGAGGCGGCCCGTATCCACTTAGCCTTCAATGCCCACTTCAAAAGGTTGTTCCAGGGCAAGCAGGAGTTTAGGACCCCCATCTAGTTGGATTTCTAGGAGGGCGACCATGGCAGTATAGTACAAGGTCTCAGTGCGGTGGAGAAGCCGTTTACTGAGGCTGAGGTCAAAGAAGTGATCTCACTTATGGGAAGTCACAAAGCCTCGGACCCTGATGGTTTCCTGATCTTATTCTACCAGACTTTCTGGAAAGAGATCAAAGACGATGTCATGGCTCTGTGGAACGAATTCTTTGACCATAAGCTTAAACTTGGCAGGCTCAACTTTGCGGAGGTGGTATTGATCCCAAAGTGCGGAGAGGCTAATTGAGCGAGTGACTTTCGCCCTATCAGCCTACTTAACTATTCAGTTAAGATTATCACCAAAACACTCGCCAATAGGCTGTCTGAATTTATGGATTCTTTGATTGGCCCCGAGCAGGCTGGCTTTATTAAAGGGAGATGCATCGTGGACTGTGTTGCCACTGCTGAGGAAGTTATCCATCGTCACATCTCGAAAAGTGATAGCTATCTCCTTAAGCTGGATTTCGATAAAGCTTACGACTCCGTATAGTAGGAAGCTCTACTGGAGGTGCTTATGGGGCGAGGCTTCGAAACCTGGTGGATTATTTGGATAAGGTAGTGTCTCTCAACAAGCAGGACAGCTATTATGGTTAATGGAACAGCTGAAACCCCTTTCCAGTGTAAAAGATGTCTGAGGCAAGGTAACCCGCTTTCACCCCTGTTGTTTGCTATTGTGGCTAATGTACTTAAACGCATGATTGAAAGATGTCAATTAGTGGATTTGATCCGACCGGTGGCAAGGGGTATTAACCGTGCAGGATGCACGATTTTACAATATGCGGGCGACATGTTTCTTTTTGGTAATGCCGTGTTGGAGGAAACCATTGCCTTCAAAGGTGTGCTTTACTGTTTTGAAGTTTGGTCGGGGCTACGGGTTAACTTCCATAAGAGTGCCCTGGTCCCTATTGGGCTTTCGGAAGAAGAGTCTCTCTTACATGCTTCGGTTCTGAACTGCAAGATCCGCGACTTCCCCCTCAAATATCTGGGGTTGCCCATCGCCCAGGGAAGCTCATGAAAGTAGACTGGCTATCGATCATCGATAAAGTGGAAGCCAAGCTATCTTGTTGGCAAGGCAAGTATCTATCCCTTGGTAGGAGGGTTACACTCATCAATGCGGTCTTGTCAAATCTTCCAACTTATTACATGTCTATCTTTGAAATGCCTTAATGGGTAATCAAGCGGATTGATCGGGTCCGGAAAAGGTTTCTTTGGAAAGGAATGGATACGGAAAGAGGGGGTTACCACCTAGTCAGATGAGCGAAAGTCTGCATGAAAAAGTGCCATGGAGGGCTAGGGGTAATCGATCTACGGGATATGAACTTGGCCCTCCTCGATAAATGGTGGTGGAAAGCCATTCATCCCAATGGGGAGGGCTGGCAGGGTTTTGTCCAACGTTACCTCTGTGGGAAGGGCTCGTAGGAACTAGGGTTCAGGGTTGGCCCGAAAGTTTCATGGTTTTGGAGGAATGTTTCGAAGGCTCATGATTCTTTCAACAGCGGAATGACCTCCTTCATTGGCAATGGAGCGTCCACTAAGTTTTGGTGGGATAAATGGTGTGGTCCTCACCCACTCCGGGAACTTTTCCCCGACCTTTACAGACTGGCTGCCCACCCTTATATCTCGGTGGCCAAGTCTTGGAAAAGGGGCACATGGAGACCATCCTTCAGGATGCGGCTGGATAATGATGGCATATCACGCTTAACCTCGCTGCAGGTCTTCATTTCTCAAACCAGAGTGTGGTGCTCGCATGGCCCGGATCAGAAATCATGGGATCTTGAACGATCAGGGCCCTTTTCGGTCCGTTCTCTCTACAATCGCATTCACTTCCGAGGGTGCTTACCTAGTTGGGCGTTGATAGTTTTGAAGACGAAAGCTCCATTAAAGATTAGAGTCTTCCTGTGGTTAATCCTGAATGATGCCATTCTGACCAAGAAAAACCTAGTCAAGAGGTTACCGAATGTTGGGACGCAATGTGGTTTCTGCAGTACGGATTTGGAATCGAGAGATCATCTTTTCATTTGGTGTCAAAGGAGCCAATTGGTTCTAGTTGAGGTACTTAGAGCGCTTGGCACCTCTAAGTATCCACACTCATTTGAGGAACTGTGGGTGGGCTTCACATTCGCCTCTGAAAGGGCAGACATGAAAGAAGCGTGGTTTATAGCTATTGCAGGGACGACCTGGACCTTATGGCTGGATAAAAATAACTTTTAATTACTTTCGTGGGACATGTAATAGTATTTCTTGTTACTTAATTCATATTATGCATCTCTTTTCTTTTTGGGCTACAGCTGCAGCGGCAAGACTGAAAGGGAGGATCGCCAGGACCTTCCAGGTGGATAAGTACGATGACGAGGAGGTTGTGCTCGAAGCTACTCTAGAGTGAGCGTGGGTCCTCTTGTGTAGGGTTTACTCGGGTGCACTCATTTGCTGTTGTCTCTGTTCTTTGTATGGTCCCACCTTTCAGGGCTCTGTTGGAGGCTTAGTGACTACGTTTTACTTTTCTCTTTGCATGGTCCCACCCTCCAGGGTTTTGTTGGAGGCTTAGTGACTACGTTTTACTTTTCTATTTGTAAGACTTGTAATGGCACCCAGTATTCAGGGTTGTTTTGTTATACTCTCTTTAATGAAACATGGTGGCTATATTTCACCTTTTTTTCTTCAAAAAAAATAAAAATTCACTTGCTTAATTAGATTTCACTATGCAATGGCAAAACCCTAGCTAGAAGTGCAAGCAAATCTCTTGCTCACTTTCTAACAACATCTTGTAGATAATACGTAGCATCCAAGCAAAATAACAAGAGACTAATTAATCAGACTCATTTGCGCTTTAACTCAAAAGAAGTAAAGAAAAAATAATAATAATAATAGAATAATAAAAATGCAGTGCATGAAGACATATATCCCCCCCCGGGGGGGGGGGGGGGACCTCAAATGGATCGAGTAGTAAATTAATAATTTGTAATAATCTTGTGATAATCCATTCATAAAGAGCTAAAGATATTTTGTAAACATGATTAGGTGGCACTAATTACGTCCTAATCTCATACATCAGAACTTAACAGGTGTCAACCTCACGGCGCGTCAAGGTCGTCGCTGCTTAATTCACGCGTCGTAAATAATCTACGAATTAAACTAGAAAAAAAAAAGGATTATTTTATTAGAAAGATTACCCAAAATGGCATCCCCCTCAAAAGCCACATCTGATCCAATAAACTAAAGATTAAAAATCGGTCACCTTTCTATCAACAACAACAAAAAAAAATCTAAAGATTTAATTTGTGATCTAGTATTTCATTCAGGACAACTTTATTTTAGGCCCCATTGTTTTACCCTCAATTTTCCATAAGCCCCAATATTTCACATACCTTCAGTTATCTTATCACTAGTATAATGCACGTGCGATGCACGTCTATTAAAAAATTTAATCATTAAATTAAATAAATTTTTTATATCGTATAAGAAAAGAAATAGTAAAACATTGATTTTCCTTAAAGTTAACCAATTTGAAAAATAAACTGAAAAATAAAATGAAGTAATAACTTATTGCTATTAAGCACTACTACACCTGAAAAATAAACTGAAGCTTCTTGCTTAATTTCCCTTAAAGTTAACCAATCACAAAGCTACTGAACAAACATTGCCTTCAAATTATAATTAGCAAATTCAATTGTCAAGTTGCCTCTTAGTTTAAAGCATATACTACACATTAGTTTACAGCAAAAGGTGAATCTGAAGGTATATACAAATAAACTGACAAAATGTATGTGACAGTAATAATAAAATCTCTGCCATGAACAGACTGAGTCACTGAATGTAATAGATCAAGAACATATATTTAGAGCTGTAAATGCAAGAATACTTCAAATTTGAGTTGAGCACTACAAATTCAATTCTTCCTTAATTAGCTTCCCCACTTAACCCAAACAATTAATTATGCATTCCAGCACCTTCTTGCACCAATGATTACTTCATTTCAAACTGAAACCACTTCAGTATATGAAAACAGCTTCAAATTTTATTTTACTTTTTTTAGATTATCAGAAGAGAACAAAAAATAGAACATAGTAAATTAAAATATATGTATCAAGAGAACTCAAAGTCAAGGAGAAGCATAACATTTGGTTTTGTACTTAAATCGAAGTTATCAGGGTCTATGTTCTTTGCACTGAGATCAAATTCATTATGAGAAAACTGCGCCGAATTACTTGCTTCCCCACAAACCTGCATTTAGATATGAGAGGTCTACATTTTTTTTTCAAGAACAGAGATCATCGAGCGTGACTTCTTATACACCTTATCTGCATTGTTCTGCAAATAAGAAAACATTTAGGCAAATCATTCAATCACAGAAAGAATCAATCTAAGGCATTGGTTGACTCAAATATCAATAGAATTCAATAAAATAATACATTATACGTTATGTATTATTTTCAGTGAAAAAACATGAAAAAGATAAAAAGAAAACTATCCAGCATTACTTGATTATAGAATTCAGATTAACATGTAACTACTAAAATAGAAGAAAGTCATTTTCTCAACATGCTAATTCTTAGTTACCAAATATTTTGAATGCATAGATCACATGATTGCTTTAGAAAAATTTTTTTTCAATTTAATGAGTATTTACTATCACGCAATACCACAAAAGAGCTTCTTCACGTTAGACATTCCATTTTCATTACATTGCAATAGTGACGTAATTATGCATTCCAGCACCTTCTTGCACCAATGATTACTTCATTTCAAACTGAAACCACTTCAGTATATGAAAACAGCTTCAAATTTTATTTTACTTTTTTAGATTACCAGAAGAGAACAAAAAATAGAACATAGTATATTAAAATATATGTATCAAGAGAACTCGAAGTCAAGGAGAAGCATAACCTTTGGTTTTGTACTTAAATCGAAGTTATCAGGGTCTATGTTCTTTGCACTGAGATCAAATTCATTATGAGAAAATTGCGCCGAAGGTTTGAGATCAAATTCATAGTATATTGTCGTCTAGTAAATTTCTGCATTTGCTTCTCAATAATCTTTGGGATGCCGTCTCTCAAAGGCAATAAGATATCACAGTATTGCTTCTCCAGAGCTTTCATTATTGCCCTTTCTATGTCAGCAACAATCTAATAACACAAAAGACATCAGTATAGTAATTGATGTTGTCTCAAGAAAACCTTCCACCAAACCAAAGGTGCTAATTTTAATTTTTAAGACCTGACGAAAAAAAGCCCAAGAGTGCTAATTTTAATTTTAATTCATTCCCTGCAGAACTCATTATATATGCTTTAAACTAAGGTTGAAGTGAACTAAAGAAAAGAAGCAAGCCAGAAATACATGAAAGATTATAATCAAGTTTCAATTCAGCGCTAACCAAGAAGTTGCCGTTGGGTCTTCGATATCTTCAAGCACGCCACTATTGTCCCCCCTTCAAGCACGCCACTCCCTGGATCTTCGATATCTTCTCCAATGCTTGCAAACACTACAGCGATATCTTCGAAAAAGGAAAGTTTTTAACACTACAGCAATTTCTTGTTATGTATATTTGGATCAGCTTTAATTTTAATTTATTCCCTTTAGAACTCATTATATATGCTCTAAACTATTGCATGGCTTTGAAGGAAAACATTTGGGTGACTTGGTTCTCAAAAAAACGTTTGGGAAACCCAAGCAGGAAAAAGCCTTGGGTTCTCAATCGGTATGGATTTATTATTACTGCATGCTCATTTGAAATACTCATTAGTGGGTTTTTTTTTCATTGGCTCACTCATAATAATTAGAAGATAGTTTTCTGGTGATTTCAGGTTTTAAATGCATGTGTTCAGCAAAAGCAATGGGAAGGAGCATTTTGGGTGTTGCAACAAATAAAGCAGCAGAATATACGGCCAACTAATACAACTTATGGGCTTATCAATCCATGAGCATGTTATTAATAGCATTCGGTATTTGTTATTAATAGCATGCGGTATAAATCCATGAGCATGTTATTAATAGCATTGGGTATTTGTTAATAGCAAACCCGAAGCAATTACTGTTTGTTTGTTTGGTCCAAAATCTGACTGACTGTTCTGTTACCCATTCCTATTAATAGTATAGATGGATAGATGGTTCTTTATTTTTTTTCATGCAAATTACTTTTTTGACCCCTGTATATTTTGTTAGCCCTTTATATGTGTGAGGACATAACAGTAAAAAGCCACCAAAATGAAGGTTTGCTTAATAATAGTATAGATCATACATTCGTTCCCAACTACTAGGGTTTAAATTTCTAGTTGTCTGATATCCTTCCGAAAACTCCGATCATGTTATAAGATGTTATAATGGCAGGTAGATCAATAAGGAGGGTGGGGTTGTCAGTGTAAGTCAAGCAGGGCCGGCTCTGAGTTCTCGGGGACCCAATACGAAAGACCAAAATAATTATTTTTGGGAGCCCCTAATTACAATGTATAAATTTACGCGCAAAACATGTGCCTCTATATTTACAAGGGGATACAAATTGGGGGCCCCTAAAAGTGCAAAAAAAAACAGGGCCTAAGGCGGCCGCCTCACCGGCCTCAAGGTGGGGGCCGCCCTGAAGTCAAGGTAGCTTGTCACTGTTTCATTTATGAAGAGTTAATGAAACAAGATAGGTTAACCTAAAAAGAGTTTCATCGAAATACTCTGAAATGAAACCCTAGATACAAGTGTGATATGGGTTGGATGACGTGGCCCCTCCTTGGCCACAGGATCTCCTCAAAATGCGCGCACCTCCAGATCATCCAGATCCGCCACGTCAGTACCGGAAAATCGCCCGGGCCTCTGCCACGTCAGCCCGGAAACCGTTCGGATTTCCACTGCTTCAACTCCACGGGCAACCGGGTCCAGACCCGGTTGGCCTGGGTTCTCTTATAAATACCAGACCCCTACCCCTTGATCCAGGTAATCAATCTTTTCCTACTCAAACCCTAGTTACTGTTACTCTCTCTCAGTAGCTGACTAGTTCGTCGGAGGGTCTGCCACCGGGACCAACCCCGGTGTTCCTAGACCGTCTGCAGGTACACGAGACATCGGATCCGAGCCTCCCGATCCGAGCCGAGCATCCAGCCTCCACCTCACTACCACCCACTTCCGCACCGTTCGTCCGGCCGAGGGTCGTCTGCATAGGAGCTTCCTCTATCAATACAAATCGAGTAAGAACTCACACCTGGTGCATCCACACGTCTCCCAAAAACAAACCGCATCAAAGTGCGTGAAAATCTATGGTCAAAGGAGATCAACGAAAATCACAAATGATACGAGGGGCATTGCATTTTTATTTTGTTGAAGAGGGAGAGGCATGCGTTGTAAAGGTTAACCTAGGGTTAAACACGTGGTTAACAACCATAGGCAACACTGGCTCTTTCATCAAGGGAACAAACAACCACCAACTAGGCCACTACTCTTGCTATCTATGAGAGCAGCATGAGAATCACCCCTTCATGTCTCTTTTAATTATTTTTTTGTCCTTTATTTTATTTTATTTTATTTTTTGTTTAATGCTTTAATTTTCTTGTTAATTAACAATTAATAAAAATTAAAAAATAAAAAATAAAAAAATTTAAGTGGGCCTTTTTAAAGGACTGGGCCTGCACTAGAAGCCTCAACAGTTTGAGATACGTGGATGCGAGACAATGTTTCCCTGCGTATTTTAAAATTATGTAAAACTAACAGGCTATGGGTTTAAATGTTTAATAATTGAGAAATACTTTAAAAACTCGAAATAAAATAAAACTAAAATCTTGTACCATGTCATCTAGTACACGGCAACTTTCCTTTCTCGAATCAAAAATTGATTCGAAGGCAGTCTCATCATTCACGTGGTTTCTCGATGTTTCGGTATTCTGACGAACTTATGCATACACATTAAACTTTAATAGTATAATATACATGTGATGCATGTCTAAAAAAAAGTAAAGTATCAAATTAAATGAATATATATGGAATAAGAAGAAAAAAAAGGTTTATATTTGAATGTTTTGATTTGGGCTTTACGTGCGATACACATTTATATTTGCTGGATATAGTTAGGACGTATATTATACATGTTTATATAATTAAAAAGTTAGGGTTTGTTTGTTACAAATATAACTCTCTCATTAAAAATTTAAAAAGATAGAGATAGAGATAGGAAAGTGTTATAAACTTTTATTTTTCTATCTTCTGTAAAATATGACTTTCGCTTGTTAAGTGTGCACGGAAAGTATACTATAATAAGTAGAATATTTGTAGAAAATACAATGGAGGCTAGGCTAGCTTTTTTATGAGACAAATTAGAGGGGATAAAATATAGGGTTAGGGCGATTATTGATGAGAGGAAACAACATAAAAATGACGATGCAAAATAGATGGGGATATTGGAAATTAGACGAGGGAAGTAGTGGGAGTGTGATGCACGTGATAGGGACATGGAATGCAACAATATGAGAGTATAAATATGGAGGCACACTCTCCTCTTCATTTGTCTCATACTTAGGGTGACAAACAAAAACCAGCTGCTCCTATATATATACCGCGATCACTTCTACTGTAACTATCAAGAATTGAAGAAGAGATATATATATATATAGATCAGTTGATCAGATTAGCTAGCTAGTATATATATGGAAGGGCAAGGGTTTGGATGGAGTACTTGCACGAATCTCGACGACGGGTGGAGGAAAGGGCCATGGACTCCTCAGGAGGACAAACTCCTGGTTGAGCATGTCAACCTCCATGGTGAAGGAAGATGGAACTCGGTTTCAAGGCTTACCGGTACGTAATTCAATATAATTAATATTTATGATCATAATTTCGTAGCCTGTTTTTGAATCTAAGACCTCCCAAATCCTTACCACCTGAGCTACAACTTAATTAGTGGTTTTACTTCATCGATTATGAAGTCTAGCTAGCTAGTTGTTGATAATTGATATATATTAATGGTTTTTTTTTTTTTTTGCTATGTTTGATTTGATTAGGATTGAAGAGGAGTGGGAAGAGTTGTAGGCTAAGGTGGGTGAACTATTTGAGGCCAGACCTGAAGAGAGGCAAGATTACTCCAAATGAGGAGACCATCATTCTAGAGTTGCATGCTAGATGGGGAAATAGGTAAGATTATACACTTATTACTTAATTATATATACTTTTAATAATTAATATTATTTTATTTCATTCATTATTCATTATTTCCCTTTCAATAATTTCATGGCAATCTTGATAGCTTTTCTAAGATATTTACCATAAAATAATAGCTAATTGGCCTCTTTCGAGTACGTTTTTAAAATAAATAAATTAACCAAATGCTAGCTCGTACAGAAAATGAAATCGATCGCACACAAAAGTAATTGAGCAATATCATGAATTCCTCTAGTGGGCCGGCACTTTGCTTATGAAATGTAATAAACTGTGTACAGGTGGTCAACAATAGCACGAAGCTTGCCAGGGAGGACTGACAACGAGATCAAGAACTACTGGAGAACGCACTTCAAGAAGGGAAAAACCACAAAGAGTGTCGAAAGGGGGAGAACCCGATTCCTCAGACAACAACAAGAACAGAAACAACGCATCAACCAAATCGACCAGCAGTACCAACTGCAACAAGACCATCAGCAACAACAGCAGTTACTGCAACTGCAATTTCAAGACACGGAGACGACGATGAAAAGGGTGGTGCCACCAGTTGAAGCAGCTGCTACAACAAGTGCAATATTTGAACATGAGAACAAGCAAGATTTCTCCTACATGTTCCCCATGTCCTACAACAACATGTTTCAAGCTAGCATTGAGAATGATAATAATAACAACAATAATAATGGTGGTGATTACTCGATGAGCGAAGAGAGCTCAGTCGAGGAGGTTGCATGGGGAAGCCTGTGGAACCTGCAGGATGCCGAGGATCAAGTTTTTTCTTTCTATTGATGATGATGATGATGATCACAACAAAGATTTGATCATGAGAGACTGGAGCGCGCGGGGGGGGGAGGGAATTAAGTGTATGTTTAATTTGTATTGTGTTTTGTGTTTTCTTCAAGGGTCAATGTGGTGTCTTAGTTTGGCTTTGAAGTGCGACAAGGATAGGGAAAACAAAGTTTAAGCTAATCTTAATTAATGTAGTGTCATCTCCAATGAAGTACTTACTTTGTATGTTCTTTTTTGGGCTTCATATAGATGAAAGTGCAAAAAGAAAATATTAATAAAAGATAAGCATTTCTTTCCAAAAAAAATTGATTAGCATCTTTCCTCTTTGATATTTCAGTATTGTTTGAGGATTTCTATCTTATGTGATTGTTTCAATTTTGATTATGGTGAGTTTCATTTGAAAGGATAAACCTAACTAAGAAAGACTATAAGAAGAACATGAAACAATTTCCCCTAGTAATTCTCACTTATTCTTGAGTAATTTTTTCTCTACAAATATGTGTACAAGATTCCCAGCTGATAGAAGAATATTATAACTCCTTCCCAACTTTACAAAACTCGGATTTTCTTTCTTTCTTTAATAAAAGTGGTTCTACTACAATGTTTTATTGATAGGAAATAGCGAAATGCAAAACATCCAAACCGCAAATAAGAGTACATCTAAAGCCTAAAATCTAATGTGCATACAAGCACCAAAGACAACGATTGTGGTGCACTCAATTAAACTTTTTGAATATGGTTAATGTTCTGCTCAAGTACTCGACTTCTTGCATGTGTAAGCATGTAACCAAACGCTAGAGACAAAGTACAATCTGAAATTGGGCATGTTCAACTTTGCTGAAATTATCATCATCCCCAAACATGAGGAACCCCATGGGGTGGGGGATTTCAGACCCGTTAGTCTCCCCAACTGTTCGGTTAAGATTATCTCCAAGATCTTAGTCAATCGTCTACGGAAGATAATGGATGGTTTAATCAATCGCGAACAATATGGTTTTATAAGGGGGAGGTGTATTCTCGTCTGTGTTGCCACTTCCGAAGAGGTGATTCACCAATATCATATTACAAATGATAAGAGCTACCTTTTGAATTTAGACTTCGAGAAAGCGTATGATTCGGTGGACTAGGAATGCCTGTTAGACACGCTCAAGAGGAGAGGGTTTGGTACCAGATGGATCAAGCATTGCTTGGTTATAAGTACAACGTGCATCTCTATTAACGGAAGAATAGGTCATCCTTTCTCCTGTAGGAAAGGACTGCGTCAAGGAGACCCTCTCTCTCCCCTTCTGTTCACCCTTGTGGCGGATGTGCTTAAATCCATGTTAGACAACTGTAAGCAAGTGGGTTGGATCTACCCAGTAGCTAGCGGTAGGAATCGGCTGGGCTGTACGATTCTGCAATATGCAGATGACACGATTTTGTTCGGTAACGGGGACATGGCCGAAACGATCTGCTATAAGGGAACCCTCTACTTCTTTGAGGCATGGTCGGGTTTAAAAGTTAACTTCCATAAGAGTGTTCTGGTCCCTACTGCTCTTTCAGATACAAATGCGGAAACACACACTACCATCCTCAACTGTCAGAGAGAGGGATTCCATATCAAATACCTAGGCCTACCACTTAGACTGAGTAAACTAAAGAAGTCAGATTAGCTTCTGATCATTGACAGAGTGCAGGGTCGATTGGCGGGATAGAAAGGCAAGTCCCTCTCTCTTGGTGGTAGAGTGGTCCTTATCAACTTGGTCCTTTCTAACCTACCTACTTACTACATGTCCTTCTTCGAATTACCAAAATGGGTGATCCAGAGAATTAATCGCATCTGGAAGAGATTTCTCTGGAAAGGTGCTGACACGGATAAGGGAGGCTATCATTTGATCAGATAGGAAAAAGCATGCATGAAAAAATCACATGGCGGGCTGGGCATCATCGACCTCAGAGACATGAACCTTGCCATATTGGGAAAATGATGGTGGAAACTGTTCTATCCTAATGTTGAAGCCTGGCAGTAATTCATTCAATCTTACTTTAAAGGGAAAGGAACGAGAAATATGGGGTTCCGGGTGGGCTGTAAGGTTTCTTGGTTCTGGTAAAGGAATCGTTAAAGCCCATGAGCCATTCTGCATGGAAACTGCATCATTTATAGGAAATGGTCAGTCACCAAATTCTAGTGGGACAAATGGTGTGGTGCCCACGCCCTTAGACAAATACTTTCGGACCTATACGAGCTAACATCCCAACCACATACGTCCGTGGCCAAAACGTGGAGGAGGGGAACTTGAAAACCATCCTTTGTACGCAACTTAGTCCAGCTCTTATTGAGAGACTAGGAGCCCTCCAATAATATATCGCTTAGGCTGGGGTGAAGTGTTCCCATGGCCCAAATAGAAAATCGTGGGGGCTGGAGAAGAATGGATCTTATACAGTTGTATCCACTTTCAGGGATGTAGACCTATGTGGGTTACGATCCTCTGGAAGGTAAAGGTGCCCTTCAAGGTCAGGGTATTCCTATGGTTGGTGCTCAATAATGATATCCTCACTAGAGACAACCTGTCCAAAAGGCAACCGAACATTGCGACCACCTGTGGGTTTTGCAACTTTCATACAAAATCACCGAACCATTTGTTCATTAGCTGCCAACGGAGTAAGGCAACGCTGGTTGAGGTTCAGAGGGCCTTGCGTACGTGTGAATACACCAACAATTATGATGATTTATGGGGTGGGTTCCAAATTTGCCGCTATTCGGCACGAGATGAACGAGGCGTGGTACATCGCCATCGCTACTATGACCTGGGTTTTATGGCTTAATAAAAATAATTTTTACTTTTGTGGGACTAATAATAGTAATTCTGGTATTCTAACTCATATCATGCATCTTTTTTTTTTGGGCTACAGCTGCTTCTACAGGTCCGAGGGGGAGGATCGCTAGAGCCTTCAAAGTGGACGATTACGATGACGAAGAAGTTGAGTTCGAGCCCTCCCCGGACTGAGTGGCGAGACGACTTCTAGATACTCACCTTCCAGAGTTTTGTTGAAAGGACTATGTGTGTTCTTGTTTTATTTTCGTACTTGTTAGGTTGTACTACTTTTGGATATGTCCCACTCTCCAGGGCGTTATTAGAGGTTTATGTTTTATTTACTACTTTGTAGAATTGTAGTCATTTGTATTCTCCGAGTATTCTGAGGTTGTTTTATTAAATCCTTATTAATGAAACATGGTGGTGATATCTTACCTTTTCCCTCCAAAAAAAAATAAAATTGTTAACCATGTGAAATAAGAAACAAGAGTAAATAATATATATCAAATTGAGTGCCTAATTTAAGTTTAACATTTTTTTAAATAGATAAAACCGTTAGGTTAGAAAATCTACCAACATTTCATTAATAAGTACCTAACGAAACAACCTCAAGAAAGAGAAACGAACAAGTTTGATACAATCTCACTAGCTTGACCCCTAAAAAGTACGAAAACAAATCTCCCTTGATCATATGCCAACAATTTCATACATAAAACACTGAAAGAGCAGTCCAAGCTTCACAAATAAATTACCACAATCAATAAATCTGGCCCTATATAATGCCCTACCCTTCCTTGGTTGAACTATCATCGATTAAAATTGCCACAATATAGTGTCTCATCCTTCTTTGGTCTCACCAGCATCGACCAGTTTGACTTGATTTATTGCCCTAGAGTCTGTGGCTTCACCAGTATCAACCCGACATAGCACCTAGCCTCCTTGCTTGCACCAACAATCAAGTAAATACCCCCGATTTAGTGCCTATGGCGCTCTTGATTGCACCGACATTGATCGTTTGACTTGATTTAGATTATTGTCCCACTTTGCTGCATTAACATCGACCAACAATGATCATCACTGGCGTATAACCTCTTTGCAGCTTGTGATGCTCTCATTCCCCATTTAAATACGAGATTAAGTATCACAACGAAAACCCATCTCCTTGCACTTCTTGCCAAAAAGTTTTTCATACAAAAAAAAAATGAAAGCATCCTCCCAATCTGACTGAAATAGGTCAAAGCTTAGCTCTGTCTCTTATCCCCTAGCTTGTCCATCGTTCATCATCACCCCTAACCGCAACCACAATTTTCGTCACCCCCAACGATAAATGGAGCTTTGCTTAACGAAGTCATTTCTCCATCAACCTCACGCTCCCCCTTCTCCCCTGAAACCAATGACGGCGGTGTGGTAGCGGCATCTGTGGTCCCCTCCTCAGCAGCCCCTCTGTACATACCTTCCTCGGGGGCTTGCCACGTGGCGTTGACAACCCACTCGACGCCATCACTGCTGCAAAGAGACCCATCGACTTCGTTGGCCTACCTCCCGACGGCCATGGTGGGGACACTACCGCCCTCGACAGCAGCGGTGCCTTTGACTCCCCCTCCCCCTCTTGGGTGGCGCCAATGGAGCCACAAATACCACCTCCAAGCCCGTTGACATAAGAGAAACCCCAAATCTAACCGGATCTAACCGAATCTTGTCGGGTCTAAGACGTTGGTGGTTGGATCTGCTCAAATCTGAGGAACTAGACTTTAGATATTCATATGTGATTTTGGTGGGGTAAGGCAGGAAGGAGGACTTGTAACCCGAAGCATCCTCCTCCTTCCTCAGATCCGAGGGGGTGGGGGGGGGGGGGGGGTTGTTGTTGGATATGGAAAAGGAAGAAGGAAAGAGGATAGCTAAGAAAAATTGAATTTTTTAACATGTTTGATATGGGTCAGATGACGTGGCCTCTCCTGGGCCACAGGATCCCCTCAAAAGGCGCCACATCCCCGATCATCCCAGATCTGTCACGTCAGCCCTAAAACCACCTGGGCTTTTGCCACGTCAGGCCCAAGGGCGACCGAGTCCAGACCCGGCTCCAAATGGGTCCAAACCCAGTTAGCATGGCCTATAAATACCAGGCCCTCTACCCTAAAAGGTAATCAATCTTTTTCCTCTCAAACCCTAGTTACTGTTACTCTTCTTCAGTGACTGATTAGACCGTCGGAGGGCCTGCCACCACGACCAACCCCAGTATTTCTCGGCCGAGTGCAGGTATACAGGACCTCTGGATCCGAGCCGAGCCTCCAGATCTGAGCCGAGCATTCGATCTCCACCTCGCTTCCGCCTCTACTCTCGAGCCATCCCCCCTGGCTGAGGGTCGGGCGTACCATCCGTACCGAAACTTCCGCAAAAATACAAATCGAGAAGAACTCACACCTGGTGCAGCCACCCCCCAAAAACAAACCGCATCAGGTTGGCACCGTCTGTGGGAACCTCGGTACGGACATCAGTCCGAACCCAGCATCAACGGCATCCCATCAATTCGAGCTCACATATGACCCAAGCCCAGAAAAGCTGTCACCTCTACACGTCACCAGGACGTTCCTCCTCAGGACGTCCCTGCTGACAATCATGGATCGAACAATCCGAGGTCAGCCTCGGACACCAGTCGGGCGCATCTTGCTCGGTCGTACCTAACCTGCGTGGAGTTATCCAGAACCGACAGGCAAGTCGGACTAGGGGAGGGGCCGCTCCCAACTCGGCCCCGAACCATCCCAGACATCCGCCCGGAGGACGAGAGTTGGCGCTTAGCCGCGTCGGCCAAAGATCGCCGCCCCAACGCAACCCTGCTGAACGAGCCCCAGTCACCCACCAGAAGTTCCAAGACTTTCGGAAAGAGATCATGGAGGATATCCTGGGAACCCCTGCCAGCGAGGCGCTCCATCGCTCTCACTCGCGTTCAGATGCCGAGGCCAGCGTGACCCGACAGCCTCGCCGGAGTATGACGAAGACGTCCTAAAATGCCTCCAAGAAATGGAGAACCACCTCGACCACTTTGGCGACGACTGCATGAGGCCGGCTCAAGGCCACAGGCCGACCCGACCTTCTTTCTCCACCGCAATCCTGCAGGCGGAAATACCTCAGAATTTTTGCCCACCTCAATTCGAGACTTACGATGGCGAGGGTGATCCTGCTGATCACATGGAGGCCTTCAAGACCCTAATGATGATTCACAGTGCATCGGATCCCCTCCTGTGCCGAGCCTTCCCCGCCACCCTCCGGGGTCCAGCTCGGGAATGGTTCTCTAAGCTCGCCCCCGGCTCCATTTTCTCCTTTGACCAGCTGGAGGGCAACTTTCTTGCCCACTTCGTGACCAGTAGAAAAGCCGAGGAGACGAGCGCATTCCTGCTGGGCCTCCGACAGAAGGAAGGAGAGTCGCTCCGGCTGTTTGTCCGAAGGTTCACCTCAGAGGCGAGGTCGATCTCCTCCCTCGACCCAGGAGTCGCCTCGGCAGCATTCCGGCACAACATTCGGTACGGCCAGCTGAAGGCATTCCCGACGAAGAAGCCTCCGATCGATTTCCCTGACCTCCTCAATCGAGTCGGAAAGTATATCCGGACCGAGGAAGCCCTGAATCTGGAAGACGCCAAAGAAGTCCCCAGGAAGGGAAAATGCAAGGCCGACGAGGCGGAACCGGTAAAGAAGGTCCCAAAAGACGGGGCCGTCGGGAAAAGGGTCCCTCCGGTCCCCCGCTTCGAGAGGTACACTCCGCTAACGCAGAACATATCAACTATCCTCTTAGCGATCGAAGACAGGGACCTCGTCCAACTCCCTCCTCGACCAACCAACAACAACAAAAAGAGGGATCAGCGATTCTACTGCTGCTTCTACCGAGACAACGGGCACGATACCGACCATTACCATGCCCTGAAGGACGAGATCGAGGCTCTCATCCAACGAGGGTACCTCCGGGAGTTCAAACGGGAAGATGCCCGGGACCAAAGAGACACGAGGAATCGGAGGCCTTCCCCTCCTCCTCGAGCACTCAGACAGCGTCCTGAGCAGAACCTCGAGCCTGAAGAACCCGTGGGTCAAGCCATCTTGCATTGCGTCCATAGAGGGCCCATGGAAGGGGAGACAAGCATTTCCAGCAAGGCATTCGTCCGAGAGGTTAACGCCATCCAGAGTATCCTCTCCCCCCAGGTCCAGCAACTCCCTGTCTCCTTCTCTGGGGAAGACCTAGAGGGAGTTCGGCTCCTGCACTGCGATGCGCTCGTCATTAGCCTCAGCATAGAGAACTTCGAGGCCCGTCGGATCCTCGTGGAAAACAGGAGCTCGGTAAACATTCTCTTTCTGGAGGCATTCGAGAACCTAAAGCTCTCCCGGGATAAACTGAAGCCAGTCGGCTACACCCTGCACGGGTTCTCCGGCGTCCCGGTGCCGATCGGGGGGATCGTGACCTTAGACGTCACTGCTGGTACGACCCCTCATAGACAGACTGAGTCGATGGATTTCATGGTTGTAAACGTCAAGGCAGCCTACAACGCCATTCTCAACCGTCCCGGGCTCTGCTCTCTCCAAGCAGTTCCCTCGGCCTACCACCAAAAGCAGAAATTCCCCACCAAGTCAGGCATCGGAGTTGTCCGAGGAAACCAAGAAGCGGCATGAACGTGCTATATGACGGCAATCAGGGGTGGTGTGTTCCCCTTGGATGCCGTCGAGCTACAGCCCGAAAGAAGCCAGCCAGAACTTGAGCCGGCGGACGAGTTAGAAGAAGTCTTGTTCGAGACAGGGAACGTGTCGAAGTGGTTCCGAGTGAGCTGCTCCCTCGTTCCCAACCTCAAATCCGACCTGATCGACTGTATTCACCGCAATGTCGACCTCTTCGCCTGGAAGCCCTCCGATATGCCCGGCATCTCTGAAGACTTGATCATGCACAAACTTAGCGTGATCCATGGCTCGAAGCCGATCGTCCAGAAGCAACGTAAGTTCGCCCCGGAGCGGCAGTAGGCGGTGAAAGCGGAGGTGGACAAACTCTTGTCCGCTCGCTTCATACAGGAAGTCAACTACCCTGAGTAGCTGGCAAATTTTGTAATGGTCAGAAAGGCGAGCGAGTGCTGGAGGATCTGCATAGACTTTACCGACCTCAACAAGGCATGCCCCAAAGATCCGTTCCCTCTTCCCAGCATCGACACTCTGATTGATGCTACATTGGTTCACAAGCTCCTTTCTTTCATGGACGCCTTCTCAGGCTACAACCAGATCCGAATATTCCCTCCTGATATAGCCAAGACGTCCTTCATCACGGACCAAGGTCTTTATTGCTACCGGGTTATGCCCTTCGAGCTGAAGAACGCCGGTGCTACTTATTAGAGGCTCGTTAACCGAGTCTTCAAGGATCAAATTGGTCGCAACATGGAGGTGTACGTCGACGACATGCTTGTCAAAGACTAGCAGGGACATGATCACGTCGCCGACCTGGAAGAAGCCTTTGGGGTCCTTCGAACCCACAATATGAAACTCAATTCGGTGAAGTGTGCATTCGGTGTCTCCTCGGGGAAATTCCTCGGGTTCGTTGTCAGCCAGCATGGCATCGAGGTGAACCTCAAAAAAATCCAGGTCATAATAGACATGGCCCCTCCCAGAAACATCAAAGAAGTCCAGAGGCTCACGGGAAGACTGGCGGCCATCGGACGTTTCCTCTCCAAGTCCAGAGAGAAGTCCCTCCCATTCTTCAAGACTCTGCACGGAATCGGAGGCTTTGAATGGGGCACTCAGCAGCAGAAGGCGTTCACCCAATTGAAAGAGTACCTCGCCAACCCTCCTCTCCTCAGCAAGCCCGAACCAGGCGAGCCCCTTTGGCTTTACCTTTCGGCTTCAGAAAATGTGCTCAGTGCTGTCCTCGTTCGAGAAGAGGATGGAGACCAAAAACTGCTGTACTATGTGAGTAAGGTTCTGCTCGCCGCCGAGACCAGATACTCTAGAATGGAGACGGTAGCATACGCCTTGGTAATGGCCGCGGGGAAGCTCCGTACCTATTTTCAGGCGCATTCGATTCAGGTGCTCACTGACTAGCCTCTGAAGGCCGTACTCTACAAGCCCGAGAGCTCCGGACGATTGGTCAAATGGTCGATCGAGCTCAGTCAATACGACATCGGCTATCAGCCAAGGATGGCCATCAAAGGGTAGGTCCTCACCGAGTTCATCACGGAATGCATCATCTCCGAGCAACACGAAAGTACGGAGGCCGACCAGACGTGGAAAGTTTACGTCGATGGCTCCTCTTGCGAAGCGGGGAGTGGTGTGGGTATCATTCTGCGAGGTCCCGACGGTTTCCTCCTTCAATATTGCCTCCGCCTCAACATTCCGGCCTCTAACAACGAGGCTGAGTATGAGGACATGATCGCCAGGCTCACCCTGGCACATCAGGCAGGCACCAGACAGATCAGGGCCTTCAGCGACTCTCAGCTCGTGGTCAACCAGATCACCGGAGAGTACGAGGCCCGTGACGATCGAATGATCAGGTACCTGGCCGTGGTGGCGTCCTTCGACGAGTCGGCGGTCTTAAAGAACCCCAGGGAGCAGAACGCCCAGGTTGATGCTCTGTCGAAGTTAGCTTCCTCGTCCTTCGAGGGTCTCGATCGCACCGTCCTGATCAAAGTACTCCTAAAGCCGAGTACTGACGTCCCCGAGATGCTCTGCATCGAAGACGGAGCTCATCCTGACGATTGGACCACTCCTATCAAGATGTTTCTAATCAAGGGAAAGCTCCCCAAAGACCGAGCTGAAGCAAAGCGGGTCAGGGTCCGTTCAGAAAGGTTCGCCATGATCAACGAGACCCTCTTCAAAAGGTCATACACAACGACGGACGGAAGACCCTACCTCCGCTGCCTAACCCCCGATGAAGCAAAGTACGCTCTCAAGGAGCTGCATGCGGGAATTGGTAGGTGCCATATAGGAAGCCGCTCGCTCGCGCGAAAGGCTTTGAATCACGGGTACTACTGACCCACAATGCTAAAAGATGCCCTCGTCCTGGTCAAGAAGTGTGGCCCCTGTCAATGGTTCTCCCCTATGAAAAGGGCTCCGCAAGCGAACCTCCGCTCCCTGGCCAGTCCGACCCCCTTTGCTATGTGGGGGATGAATCTGGTAGGCCCATTTTCAAAGACAACGGACCAACGAAAGTTTCTCATACTGGCAATCGACTACTTCACGAAGTGGATCGAGGTCGAGCCACTAGCCACGATCACCGAGCAGCAGACCCAACAATTTTTCTGGAAACACATCGTCTGCCGGTTCAGGATCCCGCAGGTGCTCATTACAGACAATGGGACTCAATTTATGGGTAAGCATTTCTGAAAGTTCTGCGAAGATCTCGCGACCCAACAACATTTTTTCTTCGGTGTGCCACCCGCAGTCAAACGGCCAGGCCGAGAACGCGAACCACCAAATCCTTGACGGTCTCAAGAAACGACTCGATAACTCTTCCAAGGGGTTATGGGTCGATGAGCTGCCGAGCGTTCTCTTGGCCCACCGAACGACAATGAAAATCCCCACGGGAGAATCGCCGTTCAATCTAACATACGGCACGGAGGCCGTCATCCCTCTGGAGATCATGATCCCTTCGCCCCGGACATGGCCTTCGATGAAGCAAGCAACACGGCACGGCTACGTGCCGACCTGGATCTCATAGATGAGGTCAGGGAGAAGTCCGCCATTCGAAGGAACACCTACCAGCAGAGGATCGAAAAGTTCTACAACAAAAAGGTGCATCCCACCTACATCAAGCTCAGGGACCTCGTCTTCCGGAAGCTAGCGGTATCCAACCCCGGCCAAAAGAGGAAACTGGCCCCAAACTGGAAAGGCCCATACAAGGTATCTGAGGTCGTACGCCCGGGCACGTACCGCCTATCTGACCCGGGAGGCAAGGCTGTCAAGAGGTCCTGGAACGCAGAGCACCTCATCAAATTCCTAGAAGGGGAGGGTTAGCCTCTACAGCCCATGTAAAATTATGAAAAATGTAATCGGCACGTCGTGCCTTTTTTTTGTAAGGTTCAAGTATTTTGTAATTATGCCAGCATTCTTGAAACAAGCTTTGGCTTCATATTAGCTCTCATTAAAAACATGTCTCGGACTCGGCACTCGGAAGAAACCGCGAGCCACAAAAAGCTTCCCTTACAAGCTTAGGGCTCGGCACTCGGAAAAAACTGCGAGCCACAAAAAGCTTCCCTTACAAGCTTAGGGCTCGGCGTTCAGAAGAAACCACGAGCCACAAAAACCTCTCGTATAAACCTGGAGTTTTATCCTTGGTATGGGGGCTCGGCATCTGCCCCGAGCATGGTTTGGGCTTTTTCAAACCCATCAACCTATACGCTCGGCGGCAACCGCTAGCTACACCCGTGAATTCTACCTGAGAACAAGTGTGGGGGCTCGTCTTCGACCTCGAGCAAGGCCTTGGCTTTCTTCAAAGCCACGCGACCTTTACGCTCGACCACGACCTTCAGCTACGCCCATTACTAGCTTTCTCCATGGTATGGGGGCTCGGCATCTGCTCCGAGCATGATTTGGGCTTTTTCAAATCCATCAACCTATACGCTCGGCGGCAACCACCAGTCACACCCGTGCTATCTACCCGAGAACAAGTGTGGGGGCTCATCTTCGACCTCGAGCAAGGCCTTGGCTTTCTTCAAAGCCACGTGACCTTTATGCTCGGCCACGACCTTCAGCTATGCCCATTACTGGTTTTTTCCATGGTATGGGGACTCGGCATCTGTCCCGAGCATGGTTTGGGCTTTTTCAAACCCATCAACCTATACGCTCGGCCGCGACTGCCAGTTACACCTGTGTTATCTACCCGAGAAAAAGTGTGGGGGCTCGTCGTCGACTTCGAGCAAGGCCTTGGCTTTCTTCAAAGCCACGCGACCTTTACGCTCGGCCATGACCTTCAGCTATGCCCATTACTGGCTTTCTCCATGGTATGGGGACTCGACATCTGTCCCGAGCATGGTTTGGGCTTTTTCAAACCCATCAACCTAGCTATACGCTCAGCGGTGACCGCCAGCTACACCCGTGCTATCTACCCGAGAAAAAGTGTGGGGGCTCGTCGTCGACCTCGAGCAAGGCCTTAGCTTTTTTCAAAGCCATGCGACCTTTACGCTCAGCCACAACCTTTAGCTACGTCCATTACTAGCTTTCTCCATGGTATGGGGGCTTGGCATCTGCTCCGAGCATGGTTTGGGCATTTTCAAACCCATCAACCTATATGCTCGGCGGCGACCGCCAGCTACACCCGTGCTATCTACCCGAGAACAAGTGTGGGGGTACGTCGTCGATCTCGAGCAAGGCCAGGGCTTTCTTCAAAGCCACGCGACCTTTACGATCGGCAACGACCTTCAGCTACGCCCATTACTGGCTTTCTCTATGGTATGGGGGCTCGGCACCTGCCCCGAGCATGGTTTGGACTTTTTCAAACCCATCAACCTATACGCTCGGCGCTAACCGCCAGCTACACTTGTGCTATCTACCCGAGAACAAGTATGGGGGCTCGTCGTCGACCTCGAGCAAGGCCTTGGCTTTCTTCAAAGCCACGCGACCTTTATGCTCGGCCACGACCTTCAGCTACGCCCATTACTGGCTTTCTCCATGGTATGGGGGCTCGCCATCTGCCCCAAGCATGGTTCAACCGCCAGCTATACCCGTGCTATCTACCCGAGAACAAGTGAGGGGGCTCGTCGTCGACCTCGAGTAAGGAGCTAGCTTTCTTCAAAGCCATGCAACCTTTACACTCGGCCATGACCTTTAGCTACGCCCTTCACTGGCTTCCCTAAGATATGGGGGCTCGACATCGGCCACGAGCATGGGTTGGGCTTGTTCAAGCCCATCAACCTAGGCGCTCGACGATGACCTCTGGCTACACCCCTACTATCCGAGACATGCAAATAAGGGATCGGTGTCGCCCTCGGGCAAGGCCTTGGCTCTTTCAAGCCATACCTTTTTACTCCCGGTGACGACCTTTAGCCACGACCGTTTAAAAAGTTTTCATTAAGGTTTAGGGCGCCCGCCTTCAACAAACGCCCTGAGCTTCGAATCGTTGGTTGACCCTCCTCTCACCCGCGAGCAACTCGGGGTTTGCGGCTTTCAAGAGACAAAACCCCGAATTATTCGAGGGCGATAGGGGAGCCACCGATCCAGAACTCTCTCCAAGCCTCCGAAACAATTCATCGGCCCACCACTCACCAACGAACAACCCGGGGTTTACGGCCCTCAAAGCCAAAACCCCGAATTTTTCGAGGGTGATTAGTGCGCCACCAATCCGGAACTCTCGGAACAAAGTTCTACTTCTAGGATGCCCGCCTTCGGCAAGCACCCGAATCATATGGCAGATGAGTCAATCCCAATCCCTGATAAAAAACAATGAGGAGATGGGGGTTATATAGCCCCCTGAGAAGCGCATTTATTGCATCGGAAAGTTCAAACAACCGAAGGCGAAACGTCGCAATTAATGCTTATCGGAAGGCGAAATGCCACTAATTATGCGTTGCTTGCGAGAAGCTACCGTGCGGCCTTTTTGCCTCGGCAGTGATCCCTTACAAGGCCGAGCTCGGCAACAATCCTCACTCAATGAATCGTCAAAATTAAAGAAGTCGAGAGTTTTTTTTATTACTCATCGTGCACCAGTAATGGCAGCACAAATACAATGAAAAGCTTACAAATCACTCATGCTCGGCTTAAAACTCAAATTCAGCGCTTCCCCCGTGTTCCTTCCCACTCTCGGCCGGCCCAACCGAGGAAGGCTCTCCAGCAACTGAGCTTTCCGCATCGTCAGGCTGGGCCCCCTCCAAGAAAAAGGTTGGAGAAGGTCCTAGTACGGAATTGCTCGCCTCCTCGATCAAACCGGCACCTAGCACCAGCTTCAACCTGCGGATCTCCAACTCTTTCTCAACAACAACCTCACGAAGAAAAGACTCCGAAGTCGATCGCCCACTCGAGGCATCCGAGATCGACCAGTTCATCTCAATTACCCACCAGTCCCAGTCGGCTATGGCTTTCCTCATACGAGTGACCTCCAAGCTGAGCTCCCCAGACTTGTTCATGAAGTAATTCGCTGCAGTCGCTCGGTTCCGAGCCTGCTTACGTTGACGAGCCAGAGCAGTCTCCATGGCCCCCAGCCCAGCTCGGACCAAGGAGGCCTCGACGGAAATATGGTCGGCACCAAGAACCTCATGTGTCTATCAAAAAGACAGAAAAAACAACAAGTCACAAAAGAGACTAAAAAAGCACAATTCATGGAGTATCGGCCAAAAAATTATCTTGCATTAAGTTCAAAACTTTTGTACTACAAAAGGCGGTGGCCAGTCCGCGCAAGGCGTTTACAAAATCAAAAGGGAGAACCTAAACTATATTTGAAGGGGGGTGGCACCTCTTCGTCAGTAGGGTCGCCCCCGACCTCCTCTTGGTGAGGGTCCCCCATCTCCTCGCCACCGGGTGTCGGTAGATGCTCGGGCTGCCTCCTCTATGGCCACTGGACCCTCAAGCAGGAAATCCCTTGCGAGAACCGACCAATCTGGGACATGTGGCCTTAGTCCCTGTTGCCCAACCATCTGTTCGGCACTGGACTGAGGTGGGAGAAGCCTCTGCTCTGGGACCTCGGAGGTCTTTCTGCTACCGGAGCTTCCCCCCGCCTCCCTAGATGCCCTCAGCGTGTGGTGATGCTTCTTTACCCTCTTCGGGGATGGCTCCACAGCCTTCGAGGCCGGCCCCTTGTCGGACCCCGCACCTTGGGCAGCCGCCTTTTCCTGCTCTGCCTTCTTTTCCTTCTCCGCCCTCCTCTTGGCGGCAACGGCCAACAAGGCCTGTCTGTTGTCAAGCTGCTTGGTCGTTATCTCTGCAAAATGGAAGAAGAGAGACAAATATAAACACAAAGGTAGAAAGATAGGAAAATTCAGAACAAAAACATACTAGGGTCGGCTGGGCTCAGTCCGGCTCGGGCCAGGTACATTTCCGTCACTCGGGGCCACCCTATGCTGTGCCCCCCAACGAACTTCTCCACCTTCGCCCATTCTTTCTCTATCAACTCGTTGCGCTTCGGAGGTTTATGGTTTGGTTTTAAAAAGTTTCAGGCGGTCGGAATCCTCCAAGGCTTCTCGCTCCGGACTATGAAGTACTTCTCCCTCCATCCTTTGATGGAGTCCGGATGGCCGTGCATCACCTTCTTGTGAGGTCGCGACGAAAGATAGAAGATTCCCTCCGCATCACCTAATGATCTCATCCCCAAGATAGTGCAGAAGTACGTAAGCCTCGGCTTGATCCCCTTCTCTTGGCACTTTAAGATAAAGCAGACCAAATTTTTCCACGAATTGGGGTAGTACTACATCGGGCTCAATTTCGCCCAATTCAAAACCCTCTTGAAGAAGAGGTGCAACGGTAGCCTAAGTTCCGAGATAAAGTCATCCTCGAGAAAAATGCAGTAGCCCGGCGCAAGAGTGGTGGTCGAACGAATACCAGGGCTCGAAATCAGGAGTTCGAACTCCTTGGGGATAAAGTAGGCCACCTTCAAGATGTGCAGGTAGTCCGACCTCAGGACACACTGATACCGTCCATCCTGATCTTCACCCGACTCTCGTCACCCGGCACGGAGGGGAGCGGAGAGAGATCCTTAACATTATCAGGATACATCCTAATCGACCTGAGTTTTTTGAATGTGACAGGGGCAAACTCGAACCCCGGTCCAGGGCCCTATTTATCTAGCGTGGGGGGGCTATCCGGACGGATCCACTTCCTCTTCCTCCTACAAGGACGAGGTTTCCTCTCCGGAGACGGTGTCGACAATGGTGGCAGAGGAGGAAGATCATTACTAGAAATAACGACCAACCTGTTTCAAGGCTAAGAATTGTTGCTCCATCTCAACTCTGGTGCTGCTAGGAAAGAACTTCTCCAAGAAGCTCCTAGTGAAAATGGCCCAAGTGATCGGTCTTTCGAGCCTTTCGGACTCGGACCTCCACCAGGTATGAGCCAAGTCCACCAACTGGATGGTAACCACATCCACATGATCTGCATCAGCAACTCTAGCTTCCAAAAGCAGTTGCTCTGTCCGAATCAACTACTGTTCAGCCTCCAAAGGCATCTCAGTGCTTGAAAACCTGTTGGGATGCAGCCTCATAAAGTCTGTGACCGTTCCCAGATGGGGTGCAAGAACATCCTGCCTAGGCGCAACAGGTGGAGTAACTCGAGCGGCTTCCAAAGTAGTCATCACCAAATCACTATGGTTCTGCTGCTGATTAATTAAGCGCTCAAGCACAGCAGTGACAGCCTCAATCGGGTCACCCTGTGACTGAGAAGTAGAACCTTTGCGAGCCATAGTCTGTACAAAACCAAAAACAGTTAGCATCTAGATCAATGTTGATAATATTCGATTCATTTATGGATGCATGGTTGGTGAAATATTGCGCAGATCCCAGTTCGAGCCAAGCTTGTCTAATATATTAGGCAACTAATACATTAGCCAAACCTGGTGCTCTGATACCACTAAAAACCCTGTCACACCCCGCTTCCCGAAAAGAATACGAAATACGGATACGCAACAAAGCCCGGCGAATGATTTTCATCATCCATAAGCTGTTCAAGAAATCCTTACAATATTCACAAGAATCATCAGAGTCGGAAGCAAAAGAATCAACCACATGCACATAATGAGCTAAAATACCAACAAGAATACTTGAAACCAAATATATAAATCTCAAATAGTCATGATCTGAATAAAACAAATATCTTGGGTCACATTGCCCAAATACAAGAATAAATCTAAGTAATCAAATACAATATTATTCAAGCAAACTACAAGAAATAATATTAATAAAAAGCAGCACTAATACTTCATGTTTCTTATACCATCTGGAACCTGTTCTCCAAAATCTGCAATTCAACGAATGTAGGAAAGAGAAAAAGAGAAAAACAAGTACCCGTCAATTGTAAGTTACGGGCTACTTATAATGTAGGATACAAGTACATGGGAAAACTAACTAGCAACATGGTATAAGCATGATATCAAAATAAACAACTAGCATGGCAAAGCGAACAAGTGTAAATGGCATGAATCAAGTGTCAAGTAATCAAGTATCATGTAAACATGCATCAAGTGTCAAGTAATCAAATCTCATGTAAACAAGTCTTATGTATCATGTAGTCAAGTATCATGCAAGCATATATCATGTTCAAGTATCATGTTCAAGTATCATATTCAAGTAGCATGTATCAAGTCTTGGAGTGAATTACTATCTAGGTAGCACTTCATGCAGCCCACCTTACATGGTTGCTACAACAAACAGTTTCGCTTTAGATTTCATAGTGGACCATAGAGGACATTATACTTGGGGACAAGTCAAGTAATCGAGCTCCAAGTTTCATGTATCATGTAATCACGTGTCAAGTTGTGCAAGTGGCAAGTATCGTGTCTTGCGTACAAGTATCAAGTAATCACGTGTCAATTATCATGTCTCAAGTAATCACATAGGATCAGTGGATCCCCTTCCGGGTACACGTTTCTGAATTATCCACTATTAAATCTATCCCTTAAACCCTGGCTTGGTTATTTATTATTAATGTCAAACAAGCATGTATATGTGCAAAATATATCAAGATTAACATGGCGTGATCATGTGACAAGTGCAAGTTGCAAGATAAATATGTACGAGTGTAAGATATCTCATAAAAGAATAAAATAGACAAATCTCAAGTTCAGGACAGCAAGACCATACTGTAGTAAAAATGTGATGCCCAGTGTTACAAACAAGCAAATATGGATCCTTCAAAGGATGTGGAAAATAGACTTCCACACGAATCCAGCGAATATAAATAAGTCATATATTAATTCACAAAAATATATCTCAAAACTGATTTGAATACAGAAAATAGGTCCAGCCAGAAATCAGGAAAACGAATTCAAGAACAGGAAAACAGTATGAAAACTCAATAAATAAATCCACGAAAAAACTGGGGTATTCCCCTATATGTCCAGTATCTAAATATAAAGTTTCATAATTTTCCAGTGAAATTAGATCAGTCATCAAAAATAAGAAAACATCAATAAACGGTGGTTTGGCAAATTTGGAATTCTCAACACTGATGTACGAAAACTATGATATCTCGCAACCAGTGAAACAAAATCCAATTCCGCCAAAGGGGTATGAAAATAGATAAAATATAATAACTTTCATATTTCACAAAAAAATTTCATACAGTAAAATGAGTCATAGTGAAAATAAGGTTCTTTACAGAACAGCGAGCAAAATACAACAAGTATAGTTTTCATAAACGAGCATGAAACAACACATAAAACTCATCAATAAAATTCACCAAAATTCTGGGTAATCCCTAACTAGATAGAGAAACACTGACCAAAGTTTTGGATCAAAATAATATATGTAGCATCAGAATCAAAATCATTTAGTCATCAAAATAATCGAAAAACAAAATCTGGAAAAGATCGACACCTCTGTAGTAAAACAGTCATAACTCACATATACGAAAACGAAATCAAGCAAGGTCAGAGTGGTTTGAAAGTAGACAAAATTTTCTAAAACTCATATTTTATACCGAAATTAAGTTACTGACTTTAAGACAGTCCAAAACAGCAAACAAAACAGATCATCGACAAAATACAGATTTTTTCCTTTAACGACAACTCAACATATATCATACAAAACTTGTTCAAAACACAACCAAACATGAAACCGAGTCTACCAAGTGTCAAAACATCATGAATTAGAGTATCTAACATGTCCACACCAAGTATATCACATGGGTCCCAATCAAATCACGAATTCTCACAAAAGTCTCACATACATAATCAAAATCAAGAACGGGTAAAACCTAAGTTAATTCATATCCATATCGTATCGTGAGTCATCTATGGTCAAATTTTCACAATAGAGACAAAATCCATCAAACATAACACAAACAAGAGTCGTCTCTAGACCCAACTACAATATAGGTGGTATTTTTGACTTGTATCAAACAAATAAATGGAGTACAAGTTACTTGCCTTAACCGAAAATGAAGAACGATGAAAACCAAAAGTGACGGGAGTAGATCCCGACAACAAACAAAACAACGAAAGAATCAACGAACCACGAACAACGAATCACGAACACCACACGTGCAAACCAACATGTGCACACCAACGATCAAGGGAGAGAAAGAGACTTGCGGTCGGCAATGGCAAAGAACAAGGACAAGGGGACGGACGAGATGATGGTGCTCGGTGCTTTGGGTGCTTGGTTCTTGGGTGAAGATGTCGGCAATGGAGTGGGTGGTCGGGGGGTGCAAGTGCAGCCAGTAGGGGATGTCGGGATTGGGGCTCAGTTGGTGCAGGTCGGCCTGGTCGGGAGGGAGCAGCAGCGAGAGGGGATGTCGGGGTTGGGTATGCTTGCGGCGCAAGCAAGAGGAAGGGGAAGGAGGCCGGGATTTGGGGTTAGGGTATTAGGGTTAGGGTTTGTGTGAGGGATGGTGTATTTATATGGAGGGATTATGGTTAATAATACAAGTTGGGTTAATGGGTATTTGGGTTGTGGGTAAATAGGAGTAGTAATAAGATTTGAAATAATTTGGCTTTAATTAGGATACAAATTATATAGGGTATCAAATAGGACTGGGGATTTAATTTGGCTTTGGTAATCTTATTAGGCATCAAATAATAGGATGGGGAATAGGATAACAACCAATCACCACCACAAGCACCGAAATAAAAATAACGAAGACAAGAACCAAATGAAAGAAAGAACAAAATAATGAAGAACGAAACCGAAAAGACAACCAATCAACAAAAAGAGCTCAAAATGAAATAAAACGAATATATATTAAAAACAACTCCGATATACGGTTCAGAAAAATACAATAGAGAAAATATACCAAAACGAAAAATACACTCAAAAATACACAAAAATGAAAAACAGGGGTTACACTCTTGCTCCACAGGTCTCGACGCCCCCTTTTGCTTTTCCAACCAGTAAGGGGGCTCGTCCGCCGACCCTCTATGCTCGGCCGGTCGAGCTCCGATGATCCGCGTGACTCCAATAAGGGATCCCTTCACCCTTGTAACCCCTGTTTTTCATTTTTCATATTTTTGACTGTATTTTTCTCTCTTATATTTTTCTGAACCGTATATTAGATTTGTTTTCAATATATATTCGTTTTATTTTATTTTGAGCTCCTTATGCTTGATTGATTGTCTCTTTTGTTCCGTTTTTTCATTATTTTGATCTTTCCTTCATTTTTGTTCTCGTTATCTTTATTTTTATTTTTTTCTTGGTGTTGTGGTGGTGTTTTGGTTGTCTTTTTCCCACTCCTATTATTTTGATCCCTAATAAGATTTTCAAAGCCAAAGAAATTCCCAATTCTATTTGCATTCCTATTTTTATTTGACCCAAAATTCAAAACCCATTTGTAAACCTAATACTACTCCTAATACCCATTAACCCTTTAACCCACATCTAAACCCTATATATATATTCCCCTCTCTCTCTAAACCCTAACCCTAATTACTCTCTCCCTAACTCCTACACAACTCGACCCCCTCTCTCCCTCTCCTTGTAGCTGCACACCCAGGCCGAGCACCACCAGCCTGACCTCATCCCCTCCCGGCCTAGCTTCACACCACCAGGCCGACCACCACCCACCTCCGGCATCCCCCATCCCGACACCCATCCAACCCGAGCCCTCTCCTTGACCAATCCCGTCCATCTCCACACCACCATCACAATCCTCTTGCGCCATATACAAACCCTAGTACTCTCTCGTGGTGTTCTCTTGTGGCCGCTAGCCACTTTGGTCGCCTCTTGCTTTGGAAGTTCGTTCGTGTGGGGATTTTCGCGCTAGTTGCTTGAATTCGTGGATTCGCGAATTTTCGTTCGTGGATTTTGCTTCTATTCTTAATTGCATCGTTCTTCATCCCCGATTTAAGGCAAGTAACTTGTACTCCAATTCATTTGTTTGATACAAGTCAAAAAGTTCACCTATAGTATAGTTGGGTCTAGAGACGCCTCTTGTTTGTGATTTCCTTGATGGGTTTTGTATCTATTGTGAAAATTTGACCATAGATGACTCACGACACTGTATGGACATGAATTAACTTCGGATTCGCCCGTTCTTGAATTTGGATCATGTATGTGAGATTTTTGTGAGAATTAGTGATTTGGTTGAGACCCATGTGAAATATTTCGCGTGAACATGGTAGATACCCTAATTCATAATGTTTAGACACTTGTTAGACTCGATTTTATGTTTGGATGTGTTTGGATCAATTTTCTTGAATCTATGTTGATTTTGTTTTTAAGGGAGAAATCTGTATTTTGTCGTTGTTCTGTTTTGTTTGCTGTTTTGTACTATTTTGAAGTCAGTATCTTAATTTTGGTATAAAATATGAGTTTTAGAGAATTTCGTCTATTTTCAAATCCTTCTAACTTTGCTTGATTTCGTTTTTGTATGACTGAGTTATGACTGTTTTAGTACAGAGGTGTCGATCTTTTCTAGATTCTCTTTTTCGGTAATTTTGATGACAAATCATTTTAAAGAACTATGCTACCTGTACTATTTTGACCGAAAACTTTGGTCAGTCTTTCTATACATATCTAGGGATTACCCAGAATTTTGGTGAATTTTATTGATGAGTTTTATGTGTTGTTTCATGCCCGTTTATGAAAACTATACATGCTGTATTTTGGTTACTGTTCTGTGTTTTCACCCCATTTTCTTTTACTGTATGAAAAATATTCGTGAAATATGAAAGTTAATATATTTTATCTATTTTCATCTCCCTTTGACAAATTTGGATTTCGTTTCACTGGTTGCGAGATACTTCAGTTTTCGTACAGCAGTGTTGGGACTTCCAAATTTTCCAAAGCATCGTTTCTTGATGTTTTCTTAATTTTGATGACTAAACTAATTTTTCTGGAATATTATAAAACTTTATATTCTGATCCTAGAGATATAGGGGAATACATCAGATTTTTTCTGAATTTATTTGAGAGGTTTTGATGCAGTTTTACTGACTGAGAATGCGTTTTCCTGATTTCTGACTGAATATGTTTTCTGTTTTCAAATCTGTTTTGAGCTATGATGTTGTGAATTACTATATGACTTATTTATACTCGCTGGTTTCGTGTGGAAGTCTATTTTCTAGATTCATCAACGGATCCAGATTTGAATGTTTGTAGTAGCGGAAATCACTGTTTTTGTACAACACTATCTTGCTGTCCTGAATTAAAAAAACTAGTTGTTTTATCCTGTTATGTGTTATCTTGTACCTGTACTTGTTTATCTTGCATCCTGAACCTGATACATGTTTATATCCTGTTATCCTTGCTTTATTTTGTGACACATACATGCATGCCTAATTATAATAATAAATGACCATGCCGGGATTAAGGAAAAGATCTAGTAGTAGAAAATATAGAAACATGTACTTGGAAGAGGACCTGTGTCCTGCCTAACTGTTACGTGTTCATGACTACATGATTCACGATCATGTTACCTTACCTGATTGCATGATTTCCTATAGGAAGATGTACTCAGAAGATAACCACTAGGTTATGCCTGTTTCCTGTACCCAACTGCATACTTCCCTTAGTAGGTGTACTCGAAAGAGAACCACTAGGTTCTACCTATTCCTGTTATGCCTGTTTCCTGTACCTAAGTACACTGCCCTGTGGACTCCACTATGAAATCTAAAGCGAAACTGTTTGTTGTAGCAACCATGTAGTAAAAACCGGGATGCATGAAGTGCTATCTAGATAGTAATATAACAAGACTTAACATGACATAACCTGATTACCTGATTGTCCTGTTACATGATTACCTGTATACCTGTTTACCTGTTATCTGATACCTGTTACATGTTTACCTGTTTACCTGTTTATCTGTTTACTTGATACTTGATACATGTTATCTATACTTGTTAGTATACCATGCTACTTATTTCTATTTTCCTGATTCATACTAGATATTATATTTCTGTTGACACACTTATACCGTGCTAGGCCTGTTACTTAGAATTTTCTAACCCCTGTACTTATATCCTACATTATAAGTGGCTCGTAACTTGCAATTGACGGGTACTTGTTTTCTCTTTCCTTCTCCTGCAAATTTACTAATTGCAGATCAGGGTGGACGACTACCAGACGGTATTGGCTAGATGATGTATTAGTGCTAGAGTTTCTGCTTTATTATTATTATTATTTGTTGCTTGAACTTGAATAAAAATGTACTTGATTATTTGGATATTTATTTGTATTTGGGCGATGTGACCCGGGATATTTGACTTGTTCAGAATTTAATTATTTGAGATTATTATATTTGGTTTCAAGTAATTTCATTTGGTATCTTGTTTCTATATATGCATGCCTGGTTGTATCTTTTGCTTCCGACTCTGATTATTCCTTTGGTATGTTGTAAAGAATTCATGAACATCTTATGGATGATGAAAATTATTCGCTGGGCTTTGGTTACGTGCTCGTTTTCCGTATTTTTGGAAAGCGGGGCGTGATAACCCTACCCCACTGACCTCTTCTGGAAGATACAGATCTCATTCCTCACCGTACACACCACCCCGCTCTTCCTACAGAGGCAAAAAACCACTCCTATATGGCTGGGTCACCCAGCCCTTCAGGAGTGGGGGGGTCCTGATATGGGTCAGATGACGTGGCCCCTCCTGGGCCACAGGATCCCCTCAAAAGGTGCCACAACCCCGATCATCCAGATCTGCCATGTTAGCCCTAAAACTACTTGGGCTCCCGCCAAATCAGCCCTAAAACCGCCTGGGCTTTCGCCACGTCAGGCCCACGGGCGACCGGGTCCAGACCCGGCTCCAAAGGGGTCCAGACCCGGTTAGCATGACCTATAAATACCAGGCCCTCTACCCCTTCAAAAAGTAATCAATCTTTCCCCTCTCAAACCATAGTTACTGTTACTCTTCTTCAGTGACTGACTAGACCGTCGGAGGGCCTGCCACCGGGACGAACCCCAGTGTTTCTAGGCCGAGTGCAGGTACACGAGACCTCTGGATCCGAGCCGAGCATTCGATCTCCACCTCGCTCCCGCCTCTGCTCCCGAGCCGTCCCTCCTAGCTGAGGGTCGGGCGTATCATCCGTACCGAAGCTTCCACAAAAATACAAATCGATAAGAACTCGCACCTGGTGCAGCCACCCCCAAAAAACAAACTGCATCAATGTTAGCTTTCTACATTTGATATACAGAAAACTAACCAATTGAGAAATTTCAAACTTGATTATCTAAGGTTTGAGTTTTTTGCCTCCATAGGCCACTTTTTGAAAATATTTGTGTTTTTGGGCCAGTTGCACAACTATTAACGTTTTTGGGCTACTTTGTGCCACGTAAGTAGCGATCACTATTCCCAATAGCGGCCAAGCTCTTTAGAAATCACTAAGTATCTCAATACATTCATTCTAGCTTACTAACCTCATTATACTAAGGTCACTAGTGGGAATAGCGACGGCAAACAAAAAATTCAAAAAAAAATTAAAACATAGGTCGTTATTCCCACTAGCGACCTCGAAATGAAGAGGCCGCTATTAGGAATAGCGGATGCTGTCGACGTGGTACAAAGTAACCTAAAAGTGCTAATAGTTGGGCAACTGGCCCAAAAACACAAATATTTTCAAAAAGTGGCCTATGGCTGCAAAAAATTCCTCAGGTTTTATGTGCTTATTTTTTCACTTAATACTAACATTTCATCTTGTATACTTACTAGTATTTTACACGTGCGATGCACGTTTTGATAAAGAGTTGGAGTTAAACGCGTGATACACGTAAGTCAATAGTAATTAGCATGTGCGATGAATGCCTTAATTTTAAAAAAAGGAGCTAAATAGGCGATACACGTATTTTTTTTAAATTAAGAAGAAAAAATTTTGATGTGTACGTGTGATACACATGTTGAAAAATAGATCTGAAGTTGCATGATGCACATGTATGTTTGGTGACAAAAGTGGTGTTTCTTTGGTGACAAAAAAATGCTAAAAATTGTTTATTTATGATAAACTCTTCCATTAAATAGTAAGTAAATATACTATAAATAGATAAATGGATAGTAATTTATACATCTGATGCATATTTAATATTAAAAAAAATTTAAAGTAAAAAATCTGACATAGTAAGGCTTCAAACCTGAGACCTCATTCATATTAGTTATGCACGTACGATGCACGTGTTGGTAGATTGAAAAATGACACTACGAACTTCTCCCATTATAATATTACTAGTATAATGCACGTGCGATGCACGTGGAGGGGGAATGAAAAGGACAAAAAAGAAAAAATCTAGTATAATGCACGTGCGATGCACGTGGAGGGAGAATGAAAAGGACAAAACAAAAAAAATCTACCAACACGTGCGCTGCACGTGTTGACACACATACACAAGAGAATAAAAAATTATTTATTTGTTTGAGAACCCCATCTCTCCCATTATAATAGTTACTAATATTATACATGTGCGTTGCACGTGGAGAAAATGGGGAGGGGGAATGAAAAGGACCCAAAAAAAATCTAGTATTATACACGTGCGCTGCACGTGGGAAAAATTGGTAGGGGGAATGAAAAGGACAAAAAAAAAATCCACCAACACGTGCGTTGCACGTGTTGACAAAATGACAGTCAATGACAAATGACACTAACCCCTTCTCCCATTATAGTATAGATAGATTATAGATAAAAAACTACTATATTTAGATTAGAGCATAGTTCTACTCCAATATTGTATCGTTTGCTTTTTACATAATCATTTTTTTACTATCTGCCAAATTTCAAACACCACTTTTTACAAACTAATTTACAACAATTCATTAATCTAATTCTTTCAAATTAACATAAACTTTCTTTTTTTGTTCCTTTTTCCGTCTTTCCTTTTGAAACAATTTTGGTGAGACCATGTCCAACAACACTAGCTGCCACTCTTTTTTAGTTAGAATAGTAAATTTTTTGAGAAAAAAAAGCTCCAACGGAACTCGTCAAACCACTTGCCAAAATAAATATGTAAAAGTTAATCGTGCAGATTTGACGAAGTAGAAAAACTAAACGGTCGCTTGCCAAAAAAATTTCTGCTCTACTGGCCGTCACTCGCAAAAGAAATTAACAAAAAAAAATAGACGAAAACTCCTACGAGATCACGAAAAAAAACGAAAAAAAGGACAAACGAGAGATTGCGACTCATAAGAAAAGAAAAAAAAACTTTTTTTTGGTTTCGCTATCCGGCGAAAATCGCGATCTCATAAATTTGTTTCTCTCGTTTTGATCTCGCAATGTCAAATCGTGAGAAATCGGAAAATAAGTTTTTTTCCTTCAAAAATTAGGCTTAGTTTTTTTGTTTGTGGGCCTTTAATTGTTTATTAATTGCGAAGCATTTTTTTGTCTTTAAAGGATTAGTAAATAAAAATAAAAGATTTATTGCTAGCTAAAATAACTGATATAGTTGGAGTAGAGATTAGATTTGCCAGTTAAATTATCTAATTGTTCTCCACTTTATTTATTTAAGCGAGCTAAAATTGTTAGCACCGTTGAAGATACTCTGAGGACATTAAGATTGAAAAGATAAGATATTGATTGACACTTTAATAATATGAAAACATATACCTTTGTAGTGATATATCATATATCAAATATATAATTTTGAAGATATATATTCTTTGTGAAGTGTAAATAGCCAACATGTGGGGACTCGTATAACTCTTCCCAAACTTGATCATGTCATGCCACCCTCATCCCTTGTTCTGGATCACTCTGGTGGCTTGGGGAATGTTGGTGGGCTCCCCATTCAATCATGACCTGCTTGGTTGGAGCCTACTTTTGATTAGATATTTTTGTAGATAATTTAAAGGGTTAATTTCACATGAGTCACTAATTAAGTGCATCTGTAGTCGTCTTGAATCAGATTTTGAATATTTGACAAATAGAAAGAAGAAAAAAAAAGGTTTGTACTGTAGTCATCAAAAGCCAAAATTTAGGTCAGACGAAAAATTATCTTTCGTCTCAAAAATTTAAATCAATATATATATATATATATATATATATATATATATATATAAGTGAGGGACAAAGGACCCAAAAAAAATTAAAAGAAAAAAAAAACAGTGAAATGACTCACAAAAGGACAAAAAAAATATTAAAAAAAACAAAAAAACCTCAAATGCGTGGGACGAGGGATGAAGTCCCGTCCTAGGCTATTTGTCTTTAGTGCCAAATTGTGTTGGACGATACATAATGTATCGTCCGTCATTTTTTTAAAAAAATTTAATTAATGGGACGGAATATTATCCTTCGTCTGTCGAATTCGTCATATGCTGAATTGAAGAGATGGTGTATTGTTTGCCGTCCCACGTTTCAGACGAAATATTATCTTTCTTCTCATTTAAGGGGTGAAGGACTATCTTTCGTCAGCTATAATTTGGCAAATGCCAAACCGTCTTCTATATTTGGCAAGCTACTGTTCATGCGGCACCCAAATTTTGGGTATTTGGCAGACGAGTAGAGCGATATTTTTTCTATTTTTTCCATTTTTTGGGTATTTAGCAGACGACTACAGATGCTCTAACAAAAGTAAAAATTCTTATATCTCGCTCTCATAAATTGATATTTCCATATAACTCACTCACAATATTGGCCAAGATCAAAAAAATATTTTTTCTTGTTATTGTCACTCTACTTATGTTAAACTTTATCGTGAGTTTGAAAATGACTATTTTGCCCCCTTCTAAAATTCAGGGTTGGGGCTATTGTCATTCTACTGTTAAATCTTACTTTGATTTTGAAAATGACTATTTTGCCTCCTTTTAAAATCTAGGATCGGGGTAACCATAACCTAATCCTAACCCTAAACCCTAACTCTAACCCTAAAACGAAGGCAAAATAGTTATTTTCAAAGTCAAAATAATATTTAACATTTGTAGAATAACAATAGCAACCAAAAGTACTTTTTGGGTATTGTCCAATATTGGGAGTGAGTTAAATTGAAATATCAATTTGTGAGTGAGGTATATGGAATTTCCACATTTGTTAGTGACTCATGTAGGAAATGTTATATTCTGTGAGGAAATTAGCAATTGGGAATTAGGGTTTTATCTCTAGATCTAAGTTGCTTGAGATATTCACCCTAGGTATCAAAATTGGAATACCTAGACTGCTATCACAAGCCAGTATTTATAGATAAATACTGATTTGGGTATCGGGTTGTAAGCCCATAGACCCGCGTTCCAATATCCAATTAATTGTACGTTCATTACACGTGTTACACATATGCACGTGCTTTATTTATATAGAGAGAATATACCAATATATCCAACAATCTCCTCCTATATTCTCAATATATAAAGTACAGGATTATCTCATCAGATCAGCATACAACTGACTGGCTGATAGCAGTCCATAAAGGAAAAGCATCATAAAGGTATAGTTTCATAAAGAACCAAAATAATTATAAAATTGAATAGTTCAATCAAGACTAAACCAATATAATTAAATAGTTCCAAACCATATCCAATTCAGAATAGTTCACAAAGACTAAACCAATAGATAAATAAACCATAGTCTCAAACTAAATAAAGCAAATAAACTTCAAACCAAACAAAAGAGTTTTAAGCTTCAAAAGTAATCTTAAACTCAAAAGAAGTTTTATTAAGCAAGTGATTGGCAAAAGAAAATCCCTGCATGCTGCTTCATGACTACTCCTCCATATCGAGCAAGTCATCATCTTCAAAATCGAGATCTAAGATTCCACCTCCATTATCTTTGCTAGCACCTGTTGCTCAACATTGCAAATAAGAATTTCATGAGTCATTTCTCTTTGAATTCAAACAAATTGCATAAAAGTATCTAGTTCAAACAAAAGAACTTAGTACAATTCAAATTGGCTAGCAAGATTTTAACACAAGCATCACAATCAAGTATCTTTAACAAATAAAGTACATGAACTTTATAGTTTCTACACAAGAACCATACTATGTTTCATATTGGAATGAAAACTGCCGTTTCACTCATGGTTTAACATTGAATCATCAAAATTGGAATGAAACATGCATCCATAAGAGACATATCATCAAAATTGGAATGATATTTAGGACAATTAATCATCGGAAACATATCGACAAGTTTTCATGTTTCGTATTGGAATAATATGATTATTCTAAGTAAATTCTATAGATATATGATATCATCAAAATTGGAATGATATTATATGTCTGTGGAATTTATGTGGAATCATCATGATTATCTGAAACACGTTAACTGTCAAATTGATGCTTAAGTTTGAAATTCTCAATGGCTGTTCTAATTATCAAAATAACTAGGGTGTTAAGGCCTTTGTGACTTAATGGCTCTTAACCCCATTTCCCCCACAGTTTTGATAATTAGACCTCTTTGTAATCCCTTGGTAAGGGCATCAGCCACATTCTGTTTTGACCTCACATCAATAAGGGTAATAATCCCTTGCTTAATGAGATAGTTCAACTTTGCCTGTCGAAGACCGACAGTTCTTCTCTTACCATTGTAAAGAGAATTGGTTGCTACAGTTTTTGTAGCTTGGTTGTTGCAGAACAAGCTAAGAGTGGTTACTTTAAACCTTCTCAATGGAATATCTAGCAACAGGTCTCTCATCCATTCCGCTTCTTCACCAGCACAAGATAGCGCAAAGAGTTCAGACTCCATAGATGAGAATGCAATGCCTGGTTGCCTTTTAGATTTCCATGACACAGCTGCTCCTCCTAGTGTAAACACATAACCACTAGTGGATCGACTTTCACCAAGTTCTATGCACCACGATGCATCAGAATATCCTTCCAAAACTGAAGGATGTCCAGAGTAGCACAAAGCTAACTCTTGAGTACCACACAGGTAACCCATTAGCCTCTCAAGGGCATTCCAATGTGTCTTACCGGGATTACTAGTGAATCTGCTAAGCATGCCTACCGCAAAGGCTATGTCTGGTCTAGTGCAGATCATTGCATACATGAGACTTCCGATCAGTTTGGAATAATCCAACTGTCTCACCGTTGCACCAACGTTAGGTGTCAACTTTTTGTTGTAATCATAAGGTGTTTCAAACCTTCTGCAATTACTGTATCCCCACTTTTGTAACACATTATTGATATAGTGAGATTGACTAAGGAGTATGCCTTGCCTACCAAAACTCACTCTCATACCTAGTATAGTGTCCACAACACCTAGGTCCTTCATGCTCAATTCTTTAGATAGCATTGTTTTAACTTCAACCACAGTTGAGAGGTCGCTTCCAACAACAAGCATGTCATCAACATACAAGCAAATTATAGCAATTTTATTTGATCGATCACGAAAATAAAGGCATTTGTCAGAATTGCTAGATTCAAAACCTAAGCTCTTTATTGTTGTATCAAATTTTTTGTGTCATAGTTTTGGTGCTTGTTTTAATCCATACAAAGATTTTACCAATTTGCACACTTTGTTCTCTAAACCTTTAAGTACAAAACCTTCAGGTTGGTTCATATAGATTTCTTCATTAAGATCTCCATTTAGGAAAGCAGTTTTAACATCCATTTGGTGAATAACAAAATTTTCAATGGATGCAAGGGCAAGAAGAATCCTTATTGTAGCAATATGACAAACAGGTGAGTAAACATCAAAATAGTCTACCCCACTTTGTTGAGTATAACCTTTAGCTACTAGTCGTGCTTTATACTTTGCTACAGTCCCATCTGGATTAAGTTTCTTCTTCAAAACCCACTTATTTCCTATGGTTTTAGCCCCTTTTGGCAGATCAACTAATTTCCAAGTTTTATTTTGTAATAAAGAATCCATTTCATCATCAATGGCCTCTTTCCAAAGTAGACCATCCCTAGACCGAAGAGCTTCACTCACACTAAGTGGATCAGCCAACAGTGCATAAGTTACAAAATCATCACCATAGGTTCTAAGTGTCTTATCTCTGGTGGAGGTTCTTCTAGGCTCAATTTCATTTGTAGTTTCAGTGTCAGTTATGCTAGGTCTAGATTCTATTTGTGAATCATTGACTAAGTCTGTGTGGCCAGATAGTGTTATGCCTTTGTCTTTGATGAACACATCTTCAAAGAATTCTGCATCTCTAGATTCAATTATCTTATTGAGAGATAGGTCATAAAATCTGTATGCCGCACTATCAACTGCATTTCCTAGATACACACAGGTATTTGTACGAGGTCCTACTTTAGGCCTTCTTGGGTCTGGTATTCTAACAAAAGCAATACAACCCCATGTTTTTATTTTATCAAAGCTCGGTGTGTGTTTATGCCATAACTCATAAGGTGTTTCAGTCAATTTAGAGTGTGGTAACAAATTAAGAATATTATTAGCAGTCAATGCAGCCTCTCCCCAAAAATTCGAAGGCAATCCAGCAGTCAATAACATAGAATTCAACATTTCTGTAAGTGTTCGATTCTTTCTTTCGGCTATACCATTTGACTGTGGTGAGTAGGGTGCTGTTGTTTCAGAGATAATGCCATGTGAAGTGCAAAATTCTTTAAAACCCATTGACACATATTCTCCACCTCTATCAGATCTGAACCTTTTTATTTTAGCATTTAACTGATTTTCGACACGGTCTTTAAATTCTTTGAATTTATTAAGTGCTTCATCCTTTGATTTTAACAGATAGATATGACAATATCTAGAACAATCATCTATAAAGGTGATCAAATACTTCCGACCTCCTTGCGTCACAAAGTTTTTAAAATCGCATATGTCAGAATGAATTAGTTCAAGAAGTTGTGTACTCCTAGAAACAGAACTAAAGGAAGGATTTTCTAGTGATCTTTGTCTGAGCACACACTTCACACTTGTCATACCTTAAGGATGTGTCAATTGGCAGATTAAAAGTTTTAGCAACAGCAAGTAATTTAATATAGTTTACATGTCCCAATCTGTTGTGCCAAGTAGAAGGGCTACACAGTTTTGAGCTAACAGCATTAATCACTTCATTTGCTAAACTAAGTCTATACATGCCATTGACTAAATAAGCACAACCAAAGTAGTATGAGTTAACAGATAATATTGCTCTACCACTTATCATAGAAACTACCATGCCAGCATTATTCAGTAAGCTAATAGAAATTAAATTCTTTGCTAAAGCAGGAACAAATTTAACATTACGCAAAATTAAATTCTTACCTGATGAGAGACTGAGATTTGCAGTTCCAACCTGGAGCACCTTGACTGATTCTCCATTCTCCATAGAGACAGACTGTAGAACCCCGTATTTTCAAATATTATTTTAATTATTTGAAAATGAACTTTAAATGATTTTGAGTATTTGAAAAATATTTTCTAGGAAATTTATCTTTTGTACACGTGCAAAACACGTGCAAATGACTTTTGAGAAGTTTGAAAATTTTAGTTTTCCTTATGAAAAATCCTTATTTATTATTTGAAAATTATTTAATATTTTTCCAGATTTTTCTGAAATTAATCATGCCTATTTGCAATTTTTGAGAAAAGAAGGACTTATTTGCAAAATTGACATTTTGAGGGTTGAAGTGCAAAATGCAATTGCTGGACATTCCGATCAGTATTTGTTGAAGTTTAAAAATATATATATATATATATATATATATATTTCTATTAGATCCTAACTTAAATGATATTTGATTTAAATTTCAAGAATAGAATTATATATGCAAGATGTGTCTTGGGAAAGGAGTATTTTGCAAAAGAGGGAATATAACCCTAATATTCTATCCGGCATATATAAGGGAAATCCTTTTCCCAGCCGTCATTGAGAACTCACAGAATTTGAGATTATTTTGAGGAGCAAAAAGGAGGATTCTTGGATCTAGCAAGGAGAAAGCTTTTGGCGGATTTTCATCAAATCAAAGGTGAGTGGTTTGTTTTGTTGTTTTGTTTTGCTTTGCTTGTTTTGTTGGTCTTGATTGGTGAATGACGTAAGATCTTGTTATGCTTGTTTGTGATCATTATGCCATTATTTTGTTAGTCCCATTGAATGTATGGTATGGATCTTTTATTTGTTATGGAGGATGAGAACTCTTGTTGATATTTGAACCATGTATGAGAAAATATTAAGATTTGTTGAGGAAATGTTGATCTATGAGATCGTATTGTTGGGAGACATATTAAGAATTGATTTTGTTGTGATTAGATAGTAAACACCTGGACCTTATGGTTGTAAATCAGATTTGGATTAAGTTATGGAAGACATTTTGTTGAGAAAAACCCTAATGGGAGAATTAGGAATTGAGATCATGAGAATATGAGATTGGAGAAATTGATCGATTGAGTAATGTGACCATGATGGAGATTATTGAGAATTGTTTATTTGCCTGGATATAAATTGATTTTATGATCGATGAATCTTTAGAATACTCCCGTTTGATTTGCGTTCAGACCTATACTTTTTGTAAATCTGTAGCCGACAGTCGACTGGACTGCGAAGCAGTCGACTGGTACAAGCCTACTGTGTATTTTCAGTCTTTGAGTTTTGTTCGGGACAGTCGACCTAGACTGAGGTCAGTCGACTGATCCTCTGTTTGTGATTTTGTTCAGTCCTTTCGGGACAGTCGACCTATGACCTTTCAGTCGACTTAAATACTTAGATTATTTTGATGAGGACTATTTGAATTTGTCTCGGGGTAGTCGACTGATGACTTGTCAAGTCGACTGGTCATGCCTTAGATTATTTTTGTAAAATGTTGGGATATGTCCTCTGGACAGTCGACTGGTTCTTTATGCAGTCGACTGGTCCTGTAGGATCTTTGTATTTGATTTGAGATATTTTGTTTAGTGTTTGATTTTGAGACATTTGTTCAGTACTTGATTCTGAGATATTGTTCAGTATTTGATGTTGAGATATTTGTTCAGTATTTGATTTTGAGATGTTCAGTTAAGAACATGATTTTGAGATATTTTGTTGAGTCACTTGTTAAGTGAAATTTGTTCAGATATTTGTTTTTGAGTCTCTAGAGGTAGGTGACCCTAGTATACCGGTGTTTGTTCAGTTATTTGTTGAGGCCCATCGAGGCAAATTTTCAGTTATTCAGATTTTGAGTCCGGTAGGGTACACTACTCTAGGAGATTTGTTCAGTAACCCAAACTAATAAGGACAGGCATTAGTAGTGTCATGACGAATGGGAACTTGAGTTATGCACCTCAGTATGGCTTTTGATGTAGGATTTAATCTCCTGAATTATCCAAGTAGTTAACTTGTGATGTGTGATTTATCTCCGGAATTATCCAGGTAGTTAACCTGTGATGTGAGGTATATCTCCTGAATTATCCAAGTAATTATCTTGTGATGTGGGATTGAACTACGGAATGATCGGAGTCGAGGCGATGCTTTTGGGGTATTATTGTGATAAGGAACCTATGTTTAGATGTGGGATGATCTCCTGAATTATCCAGGAAAAATACCTGTGATGTGGGATCAATCTCCGGAATGATCAAGCATGGGCAAATTATCATAGTTTATCTTCATCTCTTAGTAGTCATCGTTGTCAGCATGTAGTCATGATGTTTTCTTGAATCACTTTTATGCATTCGGATTTCCTGTTTTTACACACTTGGCTTTTGGTTTTGGTATCACCCATTATTCTTTTGTCGTACTTCATACGTTAGTGTTTGATTATTATTTGTTGGATATTATGTTTTAAGTTCATTTATGCTATTGGTTTGATTTGTTACCACTCACACCATTTATGGCTGACCCCGTAGTTTTGGGGTTAGGGTTCAACTATAGCCTCACATGTTGCAGGTTATTGCTTAGATTGGAGGTTGGATGCTTGAGTGGGCAGGTTGAGATAATTGGATTATTTAGTGATTGGTGTAAAACTGTAAAAGATATTTGAGATCATTACTGAGTTGTAAATAAAATATTAATGTGTGTTGAGACGTTTAGACTTCCGCTGTAATTGTAATAATTGTTGTAATAAAGAAGAAAAATTTTAGTGGTGTTGTTGGTGTTTATTGTTGTATTGAAGTGGATTGCTGGGATTTCGCCACTTATTTTCTAAGCTCTCATATTAGAAATTTGGGGCGCTACACAGACTCATTTGCATCTTTGAGATCAGTTAGCAGGTTCTTATTGTTGCAAGCATGACATGTAGCCCCCGAGTCCAACAACCAACTCGTAGAGGCACTGACCTTATCGTCACCAACAACACACAGAAAGTTGGTGGGTTCAGTGTTATCCTCTAATAAGTTCACCGTTTCATTGTTAGGTTGTTCTCTTTTGGGTAGCCTACATTCGGTAGCATGGTGACCCCACTTCCTACAGTTGTAGCACTTCCCTTTCTTTTTCACAATCTTTTTATTGGCTTTCAACTTGGACGGTTCACCCTTAACCTTATTAAGCTTGTTCTTCTTAAACTTAGGAACATATTTGGAACTGGTTAGCACATTAGCATGAGAAATTTGTTTCTTAGCCAACTCCAAATTTATCCTAGTTCTTGTTTCATCCTCTACTTTAATACATCGTTTGAGTTGTGCAAGCTTAATTTGTTCTGGCAGTCTATACATTTCAGTCTTAAATGTGAGCCATGATGCAGGTAATTTAAAGATTATTGCTCCAGTGAGAAAGGCATCACACACAGTGATATCTTCAGTTTTCAATTTAGCTACTAAGTTTTCAAGATCAGTTACCTGAGGGAGAATGGCCTTCTCCTCTCTGAATTCAAAGCTCATGAACTTATCAACCAAGTGAGTCTTAGAGACCTTCTCCTCCTTTTTGAATTCATCCAGCAGATTGTCCCAAATCTCCTTAGCTGTTCCATACTTCATGTACACATCTGCTAACCGATCTGAAATACTGTTTAGCAAAAACTCCCTGCAGAGGTCCTCATCTCTGATCCAAGTGGTATCATCCACATCTTCGGTACAGTCATCATAAGTAGTTTGACAAGTATAATAGATCTTCATGAATTTCATCCCATACTGTGCTTTCCTCTTCCAACTATTGAATTCAGAACTACTAAACGCCTCTAGTTTAGGAACCTCATATGGTCGATCATGTTTTTCCATCTTAATGAATAAACGATGAGTTCCTAAAATCGAGAGTATGTTCTGAATTATTACTACACAAGTAATTTATAGGGAAAAGTTGATTTATCTGTAGATCTGCTAACTAATAACATAATAGATGGATTAGATAAATTACACGAGTCTTAGAGATTTAGAAATACCAGATCTTCACTGTCTCCTTCTTCTTTTTGATGAGATCACTGTCTTCTTCTTCACACAGATCGAAGAAGAGAGAGATGTCTTCTTCTTCACACAGATCGAAGAAGAGAGAGAGAAGGAGGAGTCGGAGTTGTGCCTGGGTTCGGGACTGCCGTCGACAGCGGACGGAAGAGGAGGGTTCGGCGCCTGATGACCTCCCGACGTGATCTGCGAGCGATCGAACGGACGGCGACCGAGCGAACGAACGGATGGCTTCGCAGCAGATCCGTTAGGGTTCCGGCGTCGCCTTCAATCTCTCCGATAAGATCTGGCGGCTGCGGCTCCAGAAGATTCCGACGGGTTTGAACAAGACGATGGTAATCCCCTTAATTAATCTCACAAAATTAACTAAATATCTCAAGATTGTTATATTCTGTGAGGAAATTAGCAATTGGGAATTAGGGTTTTATCTCTAGATCTAAGTTGCTTGAGATATTCACCCTAGGTATCAAAATTGGAATACCTAGACTGCTATCACAAGCCAGTATTTATAGATAAATACTGGTTTGGGTATCGGGTTGTAAGCCCATAGACCCGCGTTCCAATATCCAATCAATTGTACGTTCATTACACGTGTTACACATATGCACGTGCTTTATTTATATAGAGAGAATATACCAATATATCCAACAGGAAAAACCCTAATTTAAAATATGCTTCACAAAATCACCGTGCAACAAATTTAGGACATCCTACAAAACTCGGAAAAGCCAGAAAAGATCTGTTGTGTGCCCTACCAGACCGTAGAAGACCTTGTTCATGAGAATTCTGTTACGAGATTAAATGCAGCAATGAGAGATTATAGAGAAACGATAATTAATCAGAAAGAATCAACCAAACAAGTATATCAAACCAAGCACTCAAAGCACATAATTTTTTTCCGGTTCGGATGAACCTAATCCAGGAGAGAAATAACTGATATGATATTCAACTAGAGAAAATACAAGAGTTACATGCACTATCACCAATAACCTATCTATTTCTCAAGCCTCACTAGAAGATAATCTGTTATTTACAATGAAAAACTCTCATATGAAGTACTACCTCACAAAGGTGACCATTACAATGATATATAGAGATCTAGAAACCCTATGTTATAGTCTTCATACAATAATCGTCTGATATACCCTGAAGAGAAAGCCACACAATAGAAGTCGTATGATCTAACTTGGATAAGAAGTTGGGTTCAAATAGATTCACCCAGAACTAGGCCCATGTACTATTGTTGCTTACTTGCGGTCGACTACTCTCAAGTCAGAGAGCAACCCGAAACATTGCGGTCGACTACAATTCCTAGCAGCCAAATGCTCCCTGTTATTGCATCTACTAGCTGCTAATATGGTTCATTTCTTCTTCCATATTCGCTTCAAACTTATTTCTCGCTTCACCATATTCTCTTCACATCAAACCTAGTATGCAAGACATAAGTCCAAAATCTACACCTTGAATTACATGCTAATGCTTTTAAATCTGTGTGATTAGTTACATTTAGACTCTTTCTTTTCTCCCCTTACAAACAACTCAATTCAGTGGCTTCTTCAGCTAGTCTAAATTTCCTCAACCTGTTATTTCTCCAATCGTATGTCCACTTCAAGGGCATACCCCAGTAAGCATCAACACGAAGATGCCACCCTCCACACGAACTCCACCTACCTCGAGCCATTCTCCACCTCCCAACTATATTTGAATGTCGTGATCTCACTTCAGTGATTCTTTCTAGTGGCGACAAACTAGATATTGCTTTAGAAATGCTAGGCTTAGAAACATTTACGCAAAAATTTTTGTTCCCACAAAACTTGTATAGGTCGTGCTGAACACACATCCTTCCCTTCATCACCTTACGACGACCTCTCTAAACTGATAGAACTCCATATCGAGTTGTGTACCTACAGCCTCATGCTTCCAAAGTTCTCCAATGTAAACCCAGTTCCATTTAGCATCTCCAACTCAACTGTGTCTATTGTAGATTTGTAAGTAAAAAAATATATCTCTCTCGGAGTAAATATGAGAAGAACTACATGAATCAAGAAACCAGCTATAATTCACATCTAAATAAGTTGAAACAATAAAACAATCTAAATTATCACTTGATTCAGCTCCACTAACAATGTTAGCACCCATCTGATTCAACCACTTGTGATAATCTCTCTTATAATATCCAATCCCTCTGCAATTGTAGCAACATATCACACTCTTGTGCAAACTATATTTTCCAATTGATACCATCCACCGCCAAGCAACTCATAGAAGTAGACGATAATTTCTAAGTATACTTCCTAAATGCATCATCCTTCAAGCCCTTGATCACACTAGCTACTGATAGCGACTCCTTGGCAAATTTTTCGTCTAGCATGATTGTTTATCAAATGCTCATAAAAACCTGACAGTAAATATATCAAGTTGAAAATTATATCATCTTCACTTAAATCATTTGTACGTGTTTATCGCCCTCAATTTAAATAACACTTCATGAATTCCACTATATGATTTTGAAGAGAGGCATCTTCCTTCATTGAGAAATGAAACAGTTTTCTCTTTCAGTACACCCGATTGAATAACAACGATTCTGAGTAGTTTGTTTTGAGTCTCGCCCACACTCGTCGCGTTTTTTTTCTCAAGGATATTACACTTGATTTCGTCCGCGAATGATAGCTGGAATAAACTCAAAGATTTTATACAAATTTCATCACACTTCTCCTACTTCATGTCGAATGACTTCCATTTTTCTCCTTCTAAGGGATGATGCAAGCCCTTTTGAACCAATACGCTGTTCGTGACCACCTTCCAGAGAATAAAGTTGATTTTACGGTTGGACTGCTTGATTTCCATGAAATTCTGATCTATCATCTTCACCAAGGAACTTCAGTAACCTTTGCTCTAATATCAGTTGTTATGGAATTAAGCGCAGCGGAGAGGGCTTGTAGAGAAGCGATAATCTATCACCACGAAACAACCAAGCAAGTATACCAAACCAAACACACAAAGCACACAATTTTAGCTCGGTTCGGATGAACCTAATCCAGGAGAGAAATAACCAAAATTTTATTCAACTAGAGAAGATACACGAGTTACAATGACTCTCACGAAGGGCATATGTATCTTTTAAGCCTCACTAGAAGATGCTCTGTTGTTTACATTAGAAATTTTGTATATAAAGTACTACCTCATAAAGGAGGTTATTATATTGATATATAAAGATCATGAAAAACCCTAGGTTGTAGTTTGATACAATAATCGTCTAATATATTCTGAAGAGAAAGTTACACTATATACAGGAACCGTAAGATCTAATTCGGAGAAGAAGTTGGGCTTAAATAGATTCACTCATAACCAGGCCCGTCTATTGTTTCTTACTTGCAGTCGACTGCTCCCAACAGTTGAATGCTCTCAATTCAAAGAGCAACCCCGTTTTGAACCAAAAACAAAAATTCAAAGAGCAACCCGAAAGCAGTTGACTGCTTTCTCTTGCTACTTCTACCGGTTGCTATTGTTTTTTTTTTGAGGGAAAAGGTGGAATAAGGCCACCCTGTTTCATTAATAAGAGTTTAACGAAACAAACCCAGAGTACTGGGCCCAAATACAAACTACAGACAGAAAATAAAACATATATGAAGCAACATGACGCGTACAAACAGTAAATCCCTCCAACAACCCTGGAGGGTGGGCCGACAAACCAGCTCGGTCCAGCAAAAGCATGAGTACGTCAGTTTAGCTTCGTACAGTGCCTCCACGACACATGCACACCCACCCGATACAAGTCTGGTAGGATTTTATCACCAGCAGCTCCCTTCATTCACCTCGCGGAGGGACCCCATCTAAGGGCCAAACACCCTGGAATATGAGACAAGTGAGCGCACATTTCGGAGGGACCCCATCTTTGGGCCCAAGCTCCACCAACGTGCAAGACAACCTAACTCCCAGAATCTTCACACGCACTACCAACCCTCGCAGGTTGCCATGATTGGCCCCGAGAGTGTGGACATGGTGGCAAGCGTGCAGAACATCCGGGCACCCAACCAGCAATCATGGAGGGACCCCATCTTTGGGCCCAAGCTCCACAAACGTGCAAGACCACCTAACTCCCGGCATCTTCACACGCACTACCAACCCTCGCAGATCGCCAAGAATGGCCCTGAGAGTGTGGACATGGTGGCAAGCGTGCAGAACATCCGGGCACACAACTAGCAACTTATGGAGGGACCCCATCACGGGTTCTACCCCACAATCGAACAAACCTACTTGCTACACCCCCCAACTACACTACCACAGCAAAAACAACCACTGGTCCGCCGAATCACCGGCCTCCCCAAGTGGGCTCTGGGCAAAGTGCGTGTGGTGGGGGGGGCGGCGCCGAATCACCGGCCTCCCCAAGTGGGATCTGTGCAACGTGTGTGTGTGTGTGTGTGAGGTGTGGGGGTGGGGGGGGGGTTCTCACCCAATGGTAGCCACGACAGGGCGTCGTCATCGCTGCGAGCCACCGGGCGCGGCGTCGTCATAACTAACATGCCTGCTAATATGAAATAAGGCCTCCTTCTATACCCAGCCACTGGGAGCACATCAGTAAGAAGACCCCAGATAGGCTTAGTGATCCAAGGGAGAGAAGTAATCCCTTGATACACTTGAGCCTCTGAAGGCATCTCTGCACATCCTTCCAATAGTAATCTGATGCCACCTTGCACACTGCTCCCCCCATCCCCTGGCTCATCCCGTTCACTGCAATTATCCCATACACAAAGCTCCAGTGCATTTCCTTAGCAAGCATTCTGAACCAATGGAAGGGAGGCGACAGGACTTGGGATGGACGTCGTCGGCGCGAACGAACGCCCATCTCCACCTGGCGTCGTCTTGGGTGATGGAGCCTCGACCTCTGGTCGACGAAATCCGCACCCATGGGGGGCGGCGCACTGGAGCGCCGACCGTAAAGCACGACGCGAAGGGGGCGCGTCGGTGGCTACCTTCTCCGTCGACGCTTCGCATCGAACAGCGCACTCCTCGGCGCTTCGTCTTCATCGCGCCGCGGCACCCCATCGTGGCTTCGACTTCAGCGCTCGTCGCTGAATGGCGAGGGGGAAACGCCTGGTTGGGAGGGAGGGGGGGGGGGGGGGCAGCGCTGAGGGCGCCGCCGCCCCCCAATCAGAGTAGATCTAGGGTTTTTTGTGGGATTTAGGGTTTTTTGAACGGGAGTTGGTGAGAGTAACAAAAATTCACTCCCAAAAAGTTTAGGAGATTGAATGTGCTTGAGTTACCGGTTGCTATTGTTGCTCATTTCTTTTTTCATATTCGCTTCGAAACTCTTCTCACTTTACCATCTTATCGATACATCAAATCTAATATGTTAGAAGTAAACCTAACAAAATCTTGTTTGTACACAAACTGTTAACTCATCTATAACTATTATAATGGGAGAGATGGGGTTGGAAACAAATAAACAATTTTTTATTTTTTTTTGTATGTATGCAAACACGTGCAACGCACGTGTTGGTAAGTTTTTTTTGTCCTTTTCTCTCCTCTTCACGTGCATCGCACGTGCATGGTACTAGTTTATGTAAGTTGAAAGCTTTGGTGATTAGCATCGATGTGTATAAATTAACGAGCAGAGAATCATCATAATTAATGAATTCGGTCATAATAACTTCTTGTTTGTTTTTTAGCTTTAAACTTACAATCAGTCACACTTTTAAAATGATTAGTCATGTGGTCATCAAACCTCACTTAAATTTCAATCAAGTCTTATCCGCTCCACTTCGGATCTCAAGTCCAAAAGGTTCTTCAACACGGAAATGAAATGACCACAACGCGTATTAATCAGTTCTAATTCTGATTAAGGAACTGAAGGTTCAAATTAAGTTAGGTCGAAGTGTTAGAATGTTGACTCTGAATTGACCTGTACCTGCAAATACATAAGCAAGATTCCGTTGACCAGCCGTTGAGTCAACCTTTTCGCAGCAAAGTGTTTTGGTCCGCAATTTTTAGTGATAAACTGATAATGATAAAGTTAGCGTTTCAATTATCATGCTAATAATATTATAATTAGATGAAGTTGTGCATGGATTATGTTGAATCTAATCTGATACACTGTGTGAAAATTGAAGGCATGCATGCAAAAGGTTAGGTCTAAAAAAATTTAATGGAGACGAAAAGCATGAATGTTTGACTAGTCATGGCGCGTTTTATGAAAACGACCATGCTCAATTAGAAAAATAAATCTTTAAGATGTGGATTGATTTGTAGTATTTGAGGAGATTGGGTGTGCATCTCAAACTGTCGTCACGAGGCTTTTTCGTTCTTTTTTTTTTTTTACTCAGAAGATGAAAAAATGTCGATCTTGTCATAATTGAGATATAAAGAGCATATGTAGTTATTGGCTACTGGTATTTAACACGTGTGATGCACGTCTGAATAAATTTTTTTTAAATACAAATAGTATAATGGAAAAATTGAAGTTGCACATGTGGTGATGCCCGTAAGTTAATATTTTTTTAAGAATATAAACAGTATAATATAAGAGTTGGGATTGCACGCGTGATGTACGTCATAATAAAAATTAAATAAATAAAAACTCTGATGTTGTGATGACTCGAACTAGAAACCTCATTTATATTAGTTATATACGTACATCACGTTGATAAATTCACAAATGACACTAAGGTCTTCTCCCATTATAAGAATAGAGATATACTCATTTTTTAGAAAAAAAATAGAAAAAATGATGTTGCAACCGTTCGCTATATACTTAAATTTTGGATATTAGGTGAACAGTCATCTGCTATATTTGGGAGACGAAATAAGATTTGGAAAAAAAATAGCCGACGAAAGATGATCTTTCGTCCGTTCAATCAGACGAAAGCTCCATCTTTCGTCGTTGCTTTTTTTTAATTTAAACCATTGGACGGAAAATTGTTTCCCATCCCATATTTTTTTTTAAAACAAAATGATTGGACAGGAAATCATTTTCCGTCCATTCGACTTTTTTCAATTCGACAGATGAATTTCTCGTCCGATCGATTTTTTTTTTTTTTTAAGAGTTCGGGCGGTAGATCCTCTACCGTCCCATGCTTTTCTTTCCATTTCAGTGGAAAATACCCTAGAGACTAGAGCCTATAAAATTTATATGCGTATAAATTATGTTTTAATTGAAATTTAATTAAGATTTATTTAATATTTAATAATATTTAATCTCTACTACTATAATGGGAGAAGGCTTTTGTCCATAACCCAACCCGTGCAGTGCACGTGCAGGTAAATTTTTTTTTTTGCCCTTTTCATTCTCCCCAAATTTCCTCCACGTGCACAGCACGTGTATAATACTAGTTATGATTAAATTTAAAGTTAATTAGGAATTAATTAGGAGTTAACTTTTTTCCTTTTTTATAAAATTCTCGAAATGATTCCATGTCTGTTGGTTTTCCATTTAATAATAATAATAATAATAATAATAATAATAATAATGAACGAAAAATCATTCATCGTCCGTCGATTCTTTTATATTAAAACCCAAAATTTGAATTCAAACAACTACACCTGAAACTCAAAGTTCATAATCCTATATGCCAAATACTCAAAATTTGAGTCAGAGGGAAGACAGATGCTCTAACAACATAGGAACATTAAAGTTCACCAAGCTTCTAAAAATCCATGAGCCGTCTCAAGCTTTATGTACATGTTTAAACGTTTTTGTCATTTTCTAGATCAAGAGGGTGCGTGATTCCTCAAAACCATCTTGTATTTAATGAGATCATATATAGAAATGTGCTACATAAGAATGAATGTCCTCGATCTTTGAAGAGGGTTTTTGTCGACTAAAAACTTCGTGAAGTTTGCAGCTTGAACTTGAAGGGTGTTTATTTTGCATTAGTTACCCTTTGTTTGAGGCAATGCATAGACTTTGGGGATTGGATATGGATCGAATATTGCCTATACCAACATCTGTATCTGCATTCCCAAGACGGATTTGAATACGGATACAGATATAAATAGGAAAAAAAATCATATTCGTATCCACAAATTTCGGATACAGATGTGAATCGGATACGATCTTCCGGATAACGAATACGAATTCGGATATCAAACATATAGTTTTTGCTATATTTATTTTTTCCTTAACTACTACTTATATATGTATAACACCGAAGGTATCAATTTTCACATCTAATCACAAAATAGAAATTAACACAACAAAAGAAGTTAAGAAAATTTATTTCATATATGTACAGTTCGTATAGAAGTGAATATAGTGCACACTTACCTGATTATTTTGCATATGATTAGAACCAGACTTCTTTAACTATTTTACCAAGATAAGAATATACCACCGAATAAGACAGCACTTGGAGTTGCAAGTTTGCAAATATGAAGAAAAAACTTAAATGATAACCTGTAGATGTTAAATTACCATCTTGTAGATGTAAAACAGAACCTAGTTCAAGCATTTGCAGGAAACCAGCAAATGATGTCACACAAACACATTTGTAAGCATGACCTTTCACATCCGTCAGAATTTTAGTAATATCGTATATATTACACGAACAAATTACAAAACATCACAATCAGAATTCATCTCTGATCTCACATTGCCTATAATATAAAAGATACTAAAAGTTATTGCATAGTCAACTTTAAGAAAACCATAGAAAACCAGCGATTATGTCACAATACTTGTCAGGTATCCTTTTAAAAAAATTCAAATGATAGCACAGATATAGTGTTGTCGATCTCAGAATAGGAAGCAACATGTAAATAAGTATAGGCAGGCAGATACATAATTATATGTATTACAAAGTTCCATATGAATTGTGCCTTAACTTAAAAGTAGCTTCGTCTATACAGTTGTGCGCTTCACATTATCCTACAATGGCATTTCTGCCTTGCGGAGCACAAGTTAAATAAATATTACAAATATCAGAATCAGTATCACCCCATTCAACCCCCCCAACCTCTTATGACTCACGCTACTACTCTGCAGCAAAATCACTAAAATCTCTGACGCATACTGCTTGTTCCCATCAAACTCCCTAACTTTAATCCTGTTGGATGTATATGTATATTCTCAGTATAATAGGATAATATTGTGTATATTATTCTATGGGGCAACACGGGTTTACACATGTTATGTATTAATTATTGGAACGGGTTGAGTGGGCTAAAAGCCCAGTACCCTAAACCCAGTCTAATCTCTATATAAGCTGGTCTAGAGGTAGTGCCCTGTGATATTCCAATACTGATAAGCAGAGTATAATATCTTAAGCGGCTATGAGATAAACCCTAACCCTAATTTTCTTAAATCAGTATTAACAATCTTAAGATATTACAACTACCTCCGACCGTCGCAGCCGACGCTGCTTCCTCCGACCACGGTGGGCGCCGCCATGATCTCCAACAGAAGAGCCGCCGCCGTCGTCATCACAGATCACCTTTGCTGTCGATTTTGCAGCTTCAGATCTAGTCGTCGTCGGAGATCTTCGTCGCCGTTACCATCGCAGGTCGTCTTCCTCCTTGGGACGGTTGCCGCTGTCGTGGAAGATCGAAGACAGCCACGCTCTCGAAGTCGATGGAGGGACCTCGATGCTGACGTCGATGGGCGCGAGCCGCCGCCGCCACCGCCCCTGCTGTCGCTAACGCCCCTGCCGTCGCTGGGCATGAGGTTTTCTGTCTCCGGAGGTCGCCTAACCGCCCTATGGTAGATGCTGCCTCTTCCTCCACCATCATACCCATTGATCTTTGTGTGAGATTGAAGGAGAAGAAGGAGACTACTCAGATCCAAAAATTTGATTTTTTTTGATTGGTGGATTATGGTGTTTTGTGTTCGGATGGTTGAAGCAGATCCAGATTCAGATCCAGTCCAACAGCTACTTTATTGGTTGGAGATTGCTGTCTGGTGTTTGGACTGTTGGATCAGATCCAGATCCAGTCAAAATGAATCAAATCTGGATCTAACCAGTAGAGACAACCCATTGGATATTAATTTGTATTCCGTGTTTGAGGAGAAGACTAGATTTGCTGCAGATATAAATTAAAGATAAGTTGTTCACCAAATTTACATGGTTATTTAATTATCTGTTTGAATTTTGTTGCTAAATGCTAAAGTTCAAAACCGTATTAAGCACTGTTTAATTAAATACAAATCTTAATAACTGCTCTGGCTACGTGCTATGGATCAAATATTTATTTTGATAAATTATAGTCTTTGACTATAAAATTGAATCTCCAAATTAAATTGTTGTGAATTAGATTGTGCTAATAATTTGTTTAATTGGCTAATCTTTAAAGATTTGATGAATGTAGGAACTTCAAAGTTACTTACAAACTATGTGAGTTGGAGACGATGGATTTACATCACGGTATGATAAGTCTGCACTACGCAGGCTTCTCCATCGAATTTGGAAAATACTTCTAACTTGAAGTGTCGGTATGATCTACACTAATTTTCTTAGTATTTTTCATGTGATGAATGTGTTAACGTTTTGTGCGTTTGATCATATGATTGAGAGTTTTAGATCATAGTTATTCTCGCTTTAGAAAACTAGCATGTTTAGGGTTGTTAAGTGTTTTATCATACTATGTGTATAGATATTTTGACAAATCCATTGTTTGCAGTTTGTGTGAGATTATATATATTTGCTTCTCTAATAATTAAAATTTTTGCATAAGATTTATAACAAATGTCCGTAACTTAGATAGGAGCATTCTGTAATGCAGAATATGACTCCATTATTTACGTTTTGTTCTTTATCGTTCATTATACTGTGTGTGCAAATTGAATTATAAAATATGGGTCATTATCTCGCTTGGTGTTTCGAAGATGATGAAGAACGAATAAAGAAAAATATAGCTCAATTTGTTTGAGCACGTGGACATTGTTAGAATCACTAGAGAAAGCAAACAATTTTGTAAAATGTAATAGAGTAATTTTGTATTAACTCTTATAATGTGCATATATTGTCAATCGCATGTATAAACTGAGTTTAACAAATGAGACAATTAATAATAATAGTTCTAATTGTGTTCTTGAATAATAACATATTTGGCTAAGATTTAAGAACTATATATTCAATTTGTTTGTGAGGAAATGTGATCTAATTATCAAAACTGTGGGGAAAATAGAGTTAAAAGCTATTGAGTCAAAAGTTTTAACATCCAAGTTGTTTTGAAATTTAGAATCACTATGAACTATATATTAAATTGTTTGTTCTTATTAAAACTCATAACTCTGCTAAATGACACTCCATTAAATATGACAAATATGAAAGTTGTGCTCAGATTATGATCATTAGAAAATCATTTAGTGTGGTCTCTAGGAGCACACAAAAAAAGCTGTCGTAAAGTTTCGTTGTTCGTTCCGTCGTCGACCCTATCTATGTTTCTACGATGGCCCAAGAACACGCTCATTCTTCAGTCGTAGAGAGACTTTTGAATTGCGAGGTACCATTACGAGCTCAATATATACGAGTGTTATTCCGTGAAATAACTCGAATTTCAAATCATTCACTTGCTTCAACTACTCATGCTATGGATGTGGGAGCATCAACTTCGTTCCTTTGGGCTTTTGAGGAGTACATTTATATTAAAAATTATATAAAATACAATGTGTTGTACCGGACCTGATTATGCAAAAAAAAACGAAAAGTCATCGAGTACTATGGCTACAGTCGAGTCGATACTTTCTCTTAGGGGATGTGTTGTATAAACGAGGATTCGGTAGAGTTATCTATTTCTGCTCTTAAAAGTCAGAGATTGGATCGAGAAAGCCCATAGAGCCACTTCTTGAGTCAATACATTCTGATATTTGTGATCTCAGTAGCTTTGTAACTAGATGAGACGATAATTGGTCAGAAGTATTTAATCACCTATGTAGATGATTATTGAATATTTGTTATACATATATGGAGGATGTAACACTTGCTATTGTGGAAAATTAGTTAAATGCTAAAATCAAGGGTTCAGTGTTGATGGATGTGGTGAATATGCTTAATAATTTTAGAGTAATTTGCATTTGGCATAATCTCTAGTGCACTATATTTACCATTGTCAAACAGTATTAATAAAGTTGGAATCAAACACTCAGCGAGATGTTGAACTCTATGTTATTGAATGTTAGTTTGACTTCGAGTAATTATGAGTGATGTTACATTACCAATCATATTTCTAATTTGTTACCACACTCTAAGTTACTTACACCTTGTAGATTAACAGTATAAAAACACAAATAATTTGTTAAAGTGAAAATTTTATGTTGTGATACTTCTGTTAGAGTACATGACTCTAAAAGGCCTAAAGTAGGACCTACAACAAATATTTGTGTGTTTAAAAAGTGTAGAATGTAGTTCGGTGGACAGATGTTGGATCTATCTAATTTGTGTTAGAAGAATCCAGACTTGCAGTGTTCTTTGAGGATGTGTTCATCAAAGATAAATGTATGAAATAATCTAGTCCTACAGACACGCTCAATGATTCACAGTTGGAATCAAGAACTAACATTTAAAACTTGAATGACAAATGAGCTAAGAAGAGTCTTTAGTAGACAATAAGATAATTTTGTGTCATTCAATAATACTTTAACTAGTTGATCTGCCGAAACGGGCTAAAACTATAGTAAGTAAATGGGATTTTATAGAAGAAACTTAATTTTGATTGTTCAGTAGCAATTTTAATGCCTTTTAGAGCTAACAGATTGACTGAGGAAAATATGGTAGATTTATTTGATGTTTACTCACATGTTTGTCATATTGCTACAATAAGTATTCTTCTTACCCATACATCTATTGAAAATTTTATCATTCATAAAGGATATTTAAAGGTTTTGTACTGAACAGTTTTGTACTGAAAAGTTTGAACTAATATGTTTAGTGAACAAGATTTACAATATAGTAAAATCATCGTATGCTTTAAAACATGTAATATAGCTAACGTATAAATAATTTGACACATTTCTCAAAGAGCCCAGTATATGAATTAAGTAATTCATATCAGTGCCTTTAATTGTGTGGTGTGTCAAATATAATGGTTATTATTTACTTGGTTTTATTAACATACTTGATGATTGGAAGTGACATCTCTATTATAAATGGAGTTAAATTGTGCTATCCAAATAAATTTAGCTTGAAACACCTAAGTATTGTGGTCACCATATTATGTATAAGGGAGAGTTTTGGTTGGCAAGGGATAACCCTTAGTCAAACTCGATAAATCAATAATGTGTTTCAAAAATGGGGATATAGTGATTGAAAGTGTGTTTTGAAGCACCTTATGATTATGATAAAAGGTTGACACCTTATGATGGTGCAACTATGAGACGAGTAGATCATTCTAAAAGAATTGAAAGTCTCGTGTATACAAAGATCTGCACTAGAATAGACATAGCCTTTGAGGTAGGTGTTACCGCTGATTTCGGTGTGGGGGTAAACAGATAGAATTTGTGAGTCCGGGAAAAAGCCTGAACAGTTGACTCGGCCCTCTTGCTCCTTACCGCGACTTGCAAGGAAGTGCGAGACACCGGGGTTGATTCCGGCGATGCACCCTCCGACGCTCAGGAAAAAAGATTAAGAAAGAGCTTAAGTGGTCACAAAGTGATTAACCTGGTCTTGGTGGTAGAGGGGTTGTATTTATAGTCGCCTTTGGAATGATTAGGGTCCTGATTTCCTGCCTAACAGTCAGGAGCAAAATCCTCCTATTCTGTTTTAGGAAATTAGGCCTTGATTCCCTGGTGAGAGCTAATCAGGCTTATTGATTTGATTTAATCAAATCAGTGGCCTGATTCTCCTCTTGATGGACCGGGCTTGTATCGGGTCGGGACCCATGCCCAGTTGAAGTAGGTCCATTTGCGGATGATTGGTTCTGTGAGAGGGAGACCCAATACCCATTTTGGATCCATCTGTATGTGCAATTACCTTTTTACCCCCGTGCTTCAAGATCCGTGCTCGACCTGGACGGTCCCGATTTAACCCCAATTTTAGCTATATCACGAGCCCCCCACTCCTAAAGACTGAGCGTGATCAGACTTTGAGGAGTAGTTTAGCTGTTTCCGTGGCTGATGGAGTTGTATCGGAGTCCAAATGTGGGATTTTGAATCTAGAAAGGGGGTAGTGAGGTGACTTTTGACGCCGCTGGCGGTTCTCTGGTCACATCGGGTATTCAAGAGTTTTAATCTATTTTTTCGGACTATTTATTTAATTTTGCGACGTGTTCGCTAATCGTTCGGGGGTCTTAACTGTACATTCTGGGCGATAATTGTTCGTTCAGGGGTTTGAAAATGTGCCCCCAAATTTTCAATTATTCTCCAGAATTTTTGGTCAATTTTCCCGAATTTTTAGCAATTTTTTCGCAATTTTTAAACAAATAAAACGATTTAAATAGATAAAAAAAATGATTTAAATACCGATTAATGGCGCGGCTCGATCTGAGCCGTCGATCGTGGACGGGTGCGAGCTTCTAAAAGATCTGACGGCTGTTACCGCTCGGCAGCATTTTTCTCCGTTTACGAGCTCGGAAAGGCGCTTGCTCGGCTGCCGACCGGAGGCAGGGGTTCGGCAGGCCGAGCGACGTGGCGCTGTCTGAGCCGTCGGATGTTGGGCACGCATCTCGAGACGGGTGCATTTCCCAAGGAAACGCTATCTTGTCTTTTAGCGCACGTGGCGCAATCTGGGCTGTTCATCATTGGAAGCGCGAATTTCTGAGAGATCCAGCGGTCCACGTAGCTCGGTGTCTTTTTTTCTTCATTTACCAGCTCGGGAAGGCGCTTGCTCGGCTGCCGACCGAAGGCAGGGGGTTCGGCAGGCCGAGCGACGTGGCGCTGTCTGAGCTGTCGGATGTCGGCACGCATCTCGAGACGGGCGCAGCTCCCAAGAAAACACTATCTTGTCTTTTAGTGCCCTCGGCGAGATCTGGGCCGTCTGATTGAGATCAGACGCGAAAGTTGAGGGGAAAGTGAGTTTTCCCCGTTTACATGCTCGGGAAGGCACTTGCTCGGCAGCCGACCGAGGGCCTGTGGTTTTTGGCAATCTGAGACGGCTCTGTTTCCAATGGTATTAATGGTGCTTCGTGATTTGTGTGGCGTTTCGCCTTCCCGATGTCATTAAGGATAATTCCTTTAATTTAACGCGTGGCGTCTCAACTTCCGAGGGTCATAATGGCGGGTTCTTGGAGGCAGGCTATAAGTACCCCACTCTCCTTGTCATTTCAATCGCAATCAACATTGAGTTTCAGACCTCGGAGGCATCTGCCTTGGGTAGCTTTTCTCTTGAGGTCCGGAGAGGTGGTCGCTCTTCTGCCTGGTTTTCCCTTTGTTCCTGACGGCCCCAAAGCGGATGTTAGGAGCGAGGGGGGACGAGGTAGTAGTGGCGACGACCGTGGTCCGGATCCGAGGGATGAGTTACTTCAGAAGGACGGGTGGTCGCTCTGTTGTCTTATTCTTCTCCCGTTCCTCACTGCTCCGAATGGGTTGTCAGGAGCGGGAGGGGATAAGGCGTAGAGGCGACGACCATAGTCCGGACTGGGGTGTGTGGGTCTTTTCGGAAGGACGGGTGGTCGTTCTCTCACCAAGATCTTCTGCTTTCTTTGGTTGCTCCAAAGTGAGTGTCGAAGTGAGCGGAGGTCTTGGTGAGAGAGTGATGATCCATGTCCGATGCCGGTCTCCGGGCCATCCGAGTCCGTTTGTTGCAACTGTGAAGGCGCCGCTGCCAGAGTCTTCTGACAAACTGGGCCTTCCAGTTGCAGCCAACTAGCTCGGGATGGTGCGCTTCATCATGAGTTGCAGCTCGGGCTTCTGGACCGTCCGAGTCTGTTGTTTGCAACTGTGAAGGCGCTGCGGTCAGAGCCCTCTGACAAGCCGCGCCTTCAAGTTGGAAACAACTGGCTCGGAACGGTGCGTTTCTCTTGATCTCTGAGTGTTGATGGGTCCCCTCTCATCTCTGTCTTCCTTCCGGGCTGATGGCTTCTGATGGATGTCAGCCCGGAGGAGTTAGAGATGAGGGGAGCGCCGATCTGTTTCTGGCCGGGGCCCGTGGGTCGGTGGAATATCAGCCGAAACACGGGACCTGGGGGGCGCCCGCCGAAGGCGGCGCCTCAAAACTGAATCAAAATTTTTCCAGGTTCTTCTAGGCATAGGTGAGGTGTCCGAGGTTTCAGTCGTCCGAGCGACGTGGTGCGCCTTGAGCCGTTAGATGATGGCGCGCATCTCAAGACGGGCGCAGCTCCCAAGGAAACACTATCTTGTCGTTTAATACTCTTGGCGAGATCTGGGCTGTCTGATCGAGATCGGGCGCGAAAGTTGAGGGGAAAGTGAGTTTTCCCCGTTTACACGCTCGGGAAGGCACTTGCTTGGATTCCGATCGGACCCTACTTCCGGCGTGTTCGGATCGCTTGTAGCTCGGATTTGGATCCCCTGGGGCCGAGCCAGTTGACTTGGTGAGAGAGGTCGTGGTGATGGGCCTTCGCGACGTTTCGAGAGCAGCCCAAAAGTCGCGAACTTTCATTGGAAGTCCAAGGGACGTCCCAATTTTACTATAAATCTTCACCCCCCCCCCCTAAGACCAAGTTTCACTTTTCACTTTTACTCTCTCTCTTCAGTTTTTACTCCGCTTCGAAGTTTTTAGCTCTCTGGTGGTGTCGCTAGCTGTCGCGGTAGCGTTTCTATTTCCGGCGAACTTTCCGACCGCACCTGTCACTTCAAGGTCAGTCTCTTTCCCTTCTCTTTTTAGGAAAAAATGGTTAAGATTTCGGCTGAGACCCCCGCCTCGGAGCAAGCCGTTGGCCGAGGGGATAAAGGGAAGGGAGTAATGGAGCCGAGCGAGCAAGACGTTGTTCGTCCGGATAAAGAGGGTGAAGTGGCCGAAGTGCCCGAGGAAGTCGCGGCGGAGTCCCGAAAGGGTAAAGCCGTAATCACGATAGTGGAGACGCCGAAGAGAGTGGGGGCGTTTGGTCGGCAGCCCATCGCCGTGTCGAGTGTGGGAGGCATCCGGGATTACGCCGAGGATACCTTGGAGAGGGTTACTCAAGGTACGGCTAAACTGATGGAGGAGAACGAGCCTAGGGAGCTGTCCGAGGTCGATCATAGGATCTCGACTCTTACCGAGACAGATCTTCGTCTGATCCGAGAGGGTTTCCAGATCCCTCTTGAGTATGTGTTGCTCCTTCCTGGGCCGGGGTTCCGAGCCAACACTAAGTCCTCACCGGACGTATGTGTCTTTCCGGTCGATTCCCTCATCGCCGGGCTCCGCTTTCCCCTCCACCCGTTTGTGGTTGAAGTCTTGGTCTGGTACGGTTTGAGCCCCACCCAACTGATGCCGAACACTTGGAGGCACGTCGTGGCGTTTCTCCTCCGATGCCAAGAGATCGGCGCTAAGCCGACTATGTACCTCTTTCGGAGTCTCTTCCGACCTTGCCAGCCGAGGCGGGACGAGCAGAGGTTTTTCCTTTCTCCTCGGACGGGAGTTAAGTTGATCGAGAACCCGGACTCGATCAAACATTGGAAGGACAAATACTTCCTCGTCCGAACTCTGACGCCATGGGTGATACCGACAGTTTGGGCGAAGGATGGCCTGCCCAAGCGTACAAAGAAGGACGTCCCGCTGAATGCCGACGAGGCTGAGGTTCAGAGGAAACTCCTCGCTCTGCCGACGCTCAGCTGGAAGGATATTACCGAAGAGCATCTGTTCCGTGGGGGTCTCAGTCCGATCGACCCTCGTATGCTTCTGGTATTTATACTTCTTTGTTTAAAGCTCATGAAAATTTTTCTAAGTTTTTTTTTTCATTCGGCTTTTGCAGAGACGATGAAGCTCGATTACAAGGCTCTGGTGGCGAAGGGCAGGGCAGAGCAGGAGAAGAAGAAGAGGCCGTCGGCTGCGCCTCAGGACAGTCGGGCTTCGAAGAAGCCCTCGGTCGCAAACACTGCCGACCAACCGAAGGTCGCGGTCCTCAAGGAGGGGGAGATCGAGGTCCTCGTCTCTCCAACGAAGGTCGTGGTCCCCGAGCAGGGGGGGCCGTGGTCTCCGATCCCCCTACCTCGGATGCACCTGTGCCGACCCCGGGGGCGGACGCTCCGGGTTCGTCGAGCGGCGTGTTCGGGGTGAAGGATGCGCTGTCCATGCAGGTTCCGCCCCTCACTGCCGATGCGGAGAAGATCTTGACCGAGCGTCACAAGCAGATCTTCGTCCCCGATTGGCAAGTGATGAACGTCGACGGCTTTTTGGGCGATGGAAACATCTGCATGGAGGCGGTGAGGCACCTGCCGACCCCGAAGGATCGAGCGACCCTGAAGGCCGGGATGGCAGGGGACGCCGTGATGCAGATAGCCCGGAACACCATGTCGGTACGTATGCTGAGTTCTTCTTTATTCAAATTTCTTCCTTAGAATTTTTCCAAGTTCTTGGACTCGAATTTTAACGTGCTGCTCTCTTCCAGACCCTCTGCCACTTCAATTTTTTGGTCGAGGAGTTGGCGAAGAAGGATCAGGAGAAGGAGAAGGAGAGGGCGGAACGCGTCAAGGTCGTGAAGCGGCTTGATTCCGAGCTGCTTCTTTCGACGAAGAGGGCCACCGAAGTGGAGGGGCTGGAGAAGCAGCTGGCCAATGCTGTTCAGCTGTCAAAGGATACGGCGGCCAAGCTCGAGGCCTCGGAGAAGGAGGTGGCCGAGCTGAAGGATTCGGCGGCCAAGCTCGAGGCATCGGTGAAGGAGGCTGCCGACCTGAGGGAGGAGCTGGCCAAGGCTCGGTCGGAGGCGGCGGACGCTCGGAAGAGGGCCGAGAAGATCAAGGCCAAACACCTCAAGAAGGTGAAGAGGGTGAAGAAAGTCGTGCAGGAGGAGGCCGCGATGCACATGATCCAGAACATGCTGGATGCCTACGGCCGTGCCCTGACCCACGTAGCCGCAAGGAACCCGGGCTTCGACACGTCCTCCTATAATTTTTACAAGCCCGTGGAAGGGGAGGAAGGGATTACCGAGGGTCTGCTCGGTCCCGAGGGAGAGACGGAACCCGTCGAAGGCCCCGGGGAGACCGAAGCCGAGGGCGAGGAGGAAGATGACTCCGGGGAGGAGAGTTGGAGTGAAGGCGGAGGCGAGGGCGGTGGCGAGGACAAGGCCGGGGTGTCGACGGACCCGAGCGGCAAAAAGGTCGACCCCTGACTCGGTTGTCTTCTTTTAGTCTTTTCTCGTTTTGTTTTCTTTTTGTAAGCCTCATTGCGGACTGGCCACAGCTTTTGTTTTGAATGAAAAGCATTTTGTTTGGCTGAAATTTGTCCAAGTGTCGAGCCTCGGATTTGTGTGTGACTAGTCGTAGATGTTTTCAAGTGTTGGGTATCGGATTTATCTCCGCTTTTCAGGTGATGTTCGGTCCGGTCACGGAGCTCGTCTTCCTTCAGAAGGAGCTGGCCAAATTGAGACGTGAACTCACGGACAGCAGACAGAGGCGGTTTCTCCTGCTCGGCCAGGCGGAGGAGGTGAGGGCACTTCTAAGGAGGTACTGTCGCGAGCTGCATCAACTGCGGAAGCGCTCCCAAGCCCCTGGTCCCGAAGGGGAAGTCGAGCGGCTCCGTGGGGAGCTTACTGCCGCCGAGCAGAGGAATGACGACCTTTTGGCCGAGGTCCAATACTTGGAGCTATCGGAGAAGGAACGCTCAGCGGAGGCAGAGAAGCTGGCGTCCGAGCTGGAGGAGGCGTTGGCCGAGCGCAAGAAGCTGTCGGCCGAAGTCGACAAGCTCCGAAGGATCACAATAGATAGGGGGATTGAAGTCACCCATTACCGACGGCTCGCGACCGACAATGCCAATACCTCGGGCTCGTTGACGGTTCCTCGACCGAAGGGGTTGGCGAAGGACGACGTCTTGAGGGATAGGATTATCGAACTGGAGGAAGAAATCGCGTCGCTCAAGCCAGCACCGGTCAGGGCTAACGTTCGCAGCACTTCGTGCACTCGCGAAGAAAGCGAAAGGGGGATTACGTTTCACGAACTTGCGATGCGCTCGCCGGTGACCAGGCGGAGTCCAGCCGACGCTCAGAGTAGTGCGGCCGCCTCGTCGAGCGGGGCTTCGGCCGGCGTCGCAGTTAGAGCTAGCAGCGAAGGGGGGTCGCGCTTCGTTGGTTTAGGGTCGAGCTCGGAGGGTAGGCCTCGTCGTCCTCGCGTTTCCCTAAACCGAAGCATTCCCCTTCCGAAGAGGCCCTGATTATGTCGTTTTCCATTTTTGTTGGTCGTTGTAACAACTTAGTTGTGGGGTCGGTCGACCGTCTGTAACACTATTATGTCTGAATGCAAATAAATCTGAAAAATTTTCAAGTGTTAGACTTCGGCAGTGTATCGAAACTGTGTTATTCGTTTTCCCTTCTTTTCAGCTCGTTGTGACGATCCATGGCTCGGACTCCGAGCGTTCGAATGATGACTCCGAATCCGAGGCCACCTCTGGAACGGTGGTTCTGAGCCCCAGGAGCGCCGATATGAAGTTACGCCAAGCCGAGAGTGAGTGGGACCACCTTTCGTTGGTCCTCAGTCTCCGGGAAGCCGAGATCCAACGCTTGGAGAATAAGATCGTCGAGCTGAGCCCCGCAGGAGAGGATGAAGACTCGCAGACCGCATTCAGCAACGCTCTTCGGGTCAAAAGCATTCGGCACATTCAGTCGAAGATTGTCGCCGAGCGGGATGACCTGCTCTCAGAGATGTGGCATCTGCGTGCTGTGATGGCGAAGCTCCGGGGGGAGAAAGAGGAGCTGTCAGCCGAGGAGGACGAACAGTTTAGTGAGGATGTTTTTATATGAGAGACAAGTGTAGTGGGTCGGGCATTGTGTGTTTTGTTTGCCAACACTTTGTAATGGAATGTTTTGTATTATGTGCCGACAATTAATAAAATTTCCTTTCGTTGCTTCGCATATTTGTTTTTGCTTGTAACCATGTTGGTCGCGCCGAGACCTTTGAACCGAGCGTGTCTGTTTAGCCGAATGGATCCCCAGGGGTACGGCACTTTGTCGTTTAGTGGTTCTGACACGGTACGGCACGAATCCCTAGGCGGCTCTGCACCCAAGAAAGTGCTACTTTGTCGCTTAGAGCAGGTGGCGAGATCTGAGCCGTCGAACGTAGGCGCGAACCTCGAGGCGGCTCAGTTCCCAAGAAAACGTTATCTTGTCATTTTGCGCAGGTGGGATGATCTGAGCCGTCTGATCGAGATCACGTACGAAAGTTGAGGGGAAAGTGTGTTTTCCCCGTTTACACGCTCGGGAAGCCACTTGCTCGGAAGCCGACCGAATTTGCGGGTCTTCGGTCTTCGGCTAATAGTTAGGACAGTTCGGACTTTTGTGTTCGAACGAAGGTCCGGCATCGATCTACCGGGGTAGTTTAGATGGAGTGGGAACCAAGTGTTGGCCCCCGGGACCATCGTTGGAGCTCGACGGGTGTGGGAGCAATTCCGAACGGCGATCTACCCCTGGCTCGTCCAGAGACGAGCCGAGGAGGTAAAGTCGAGCCAAGTGTTGGACTCCGAATCCTCGGTATTAGTTCAACAGTTGTGGGAGCAATTCCGAACGGCGATCTACCCCTGGCTCGTCCGGGGACGAGCCGAGGTGGTAGAGTCGAACCGAGTGTTGGACTCCGAACCATTGGTGTTAGTTCAACAGTTGTGGGAGCAATTCCGAACGGCGATCTACCCCTGGCTCGTCCGGAGACGAGCCGAGGAGGTAGAGTCGAGCCGAGTGTTGGACTCCGAACCATTGGTGTTAGTTCAACAGTTGTGGGAGCAATTCCGAACGGCGATCTACCCCTGGCTCGTCCGGGGACGAGCCGGGGTGGTAGAGTCGAACCGAGTGTTGGACTCCGAACCATTGGTGTTAGTTCAACAGTTGTGGGAGCAATTCCGAACGGCGATCTACCCCTGGCTCGTCCGGGGACGAGCCGAGGTGGTAGAGTCGAACCGAGTGTTGGACTCCGAACCATTGGTGTTAGTTCAACAGTTGTGGGAGCAATTCCGAACGGCGATCTACCCCTGGCTCGTCCGGAGACGAGCCGAGGAGGTAGAGTCGAGCCGAGTGTTGGACTCCGAACCATTGGTGTTAGTTCAACAGTTGTGGGAGCAATTCCGAACGGCGATCTACCCCTGGCTCGTCCGGGGACGAGCCGGGGTGGTAGAGTCGAACCGAGTGTTGGACTCCGAACCATTGGTGTTAGTTCAACAGTTTTGGGAGCAATTCCGAACGGCGATCTACCCCTGGCTCGTCCGGGGACGAGCCGAGGTGGTAGAGTCGAACCGAGTGTTGGACTCCGAACCATTGGTGTTAGTTCAACAGTTGTGGGAGCAATTCCGAACGGCGATCTACCCCTGGCTCGTCCGGGGACGAGCCGAGGTGGTAGAGTCGAACCGAGTGTTGGACTCCGAACCATTGGTGTTAGCCACAGCTTAGAAATCACAAGAGCAGAGAGGAGTATATAAATTCATAAGCTTGAAGGGAGCTTTCTTTATTGATAATGGACGGCGAACCGTTTTACATAGTACAATTTATGAAAAATGGGTTACAAGTCGGAGGATAGGAATGGCTCGATACCCCCTGTTACTTAGAGTGGCGTCGGAACGCTCTCTTGGTATTTTAGGAGGTGGTCGGCATTCCAAGTCCTCGGAAGCTCTCTGCCTTCCATGTCTTCGAGACGGTACGCCCCAGGCCGGACGACTTTTGTGATCCTGTACGGACCTTCCCAGTTCGGAGCTAGCTTGTTCTTCTGACCGGGGAAGGATATGGCCAGCTTCCTCAGGACTAAATCTCCTTGCTTAAGGTTGGCGGGTCGGACCTTCTTGTTGTATGCTAGCTCGACCCTCCTTCTGTAATTCTGCTGCCGAATCGATGCCCTTTCCCTCAGTTCATCTATCAGGTCCAAGTTTCCTCTGAGGTCCTTGGCATTCTGCGCTTCGTCATAGGCCATGAGCCGAGGGGAAGGTATTCCGACCTCGAAGGGTATCACAGCCTCGGCCCCATAAGTAAGGTTGAAAGGGGACTCTCCGGTGGGCATCTGCTTGCTTGTGCGGTAGTTCCACAACACATTGGGGAGTTGGTCGACCCACAAACCTTTGGAGCACTTGTCCAACCTTTTCTTGATGCCTGCGAGGATCTGCTTATTAGCATTCTCGGCCTGTCCGTTCGACTGGGGGTGCGAGACGGACGAGAAACGTTGCTGAATGACAAGGTCATCGCATAGGGCTCGGAATGCCGTGCCGGTGAACTGAGTCCCGTTGTCCGTCACGAGGACGCGGGGGACGCCAAATCTGCATATGATGCTCTTCCAGAAGAACTGCACCACTTTGTTCTCGGTTATGGTGGCGAGGGGCTCGGCCTCGACCCACTTCGAGAAGTAGTCAATGGCTACGACCAAGAACTTAAGCTGACCCGGAGCTAGAGGGAAGGGCCCTAGTAAGTCCATCCCCCACATTGCGAAGGGGATGGGACTTGATAGGGAGGCGAGGTTGGCCTGAGGGAGACGTCGGATGCTGGAATGCCTCTGGCAAGTGCTGCATTGCCGAACATGTCGCTCGGCATCTTGAAGAAGGGTCGGCCAGAAGTACCCATAGTTCAAAGCTTTCCGGGCCAAAGACCTAAATCCGGAGTGTGCCCTTCCGATCCCTTCATGAAGCTCCTGTAGGGCATATTCGGCCTGATCCAGAGAGAGGCACCTTAGATATGGTCGGCCATCTATTTGAGAGAAGGAGCGCTTGTATAGGATGCCATCGATCAAGACATAGTGCTCAGCCCGAGTTCTGACTCGGCGGGCTTCCTTGGGGTCTGGGGGCAGAACTCCGTCCCTTAGGAATTCTACCAGTGGCTTCATCCAATTGTCCTGCAGCATGACCGGCAATGACTCCGCCGAGCTAGGTGGCTCGTCTTCGATGCTTGGCTTAGAGAGGACTTCAATCAGTACGGTCTGTTCGAGGCCTTGCAGAGAAGACGAGGCCAATTTGGAGAGAGCATCGGCTTGTGAGTTCTCCTCCCGGGGGACCCGTTGGATGATGGCTTCTTCGAACCGGCCCATGAGATCCCGGACTTTGGCGAGGTACTTCGCCATTCGCTCGTCCCGGGCCTCATATTCGCCCAAGACCTGGTTCACGACTAGCTGGGAATCACTGTGAATCCGGAGGCGCTGCGCCCCAGCACTTCGTGCGAGTCCGAGACCAGCTATGAGAGCCTCATACTCCGCTTCGTTGTTCGAGGCCTTGAAGTTCATGCGGATCGCATACTGCAGGACGAAGCTGTCAGGGCCGTTCAGGATAATGCCGGCACCGCTTCCTTCACTGCAAGAGGACCCGTCCACGAAGACTGTCCAAATGGGGGGCCCATTCGGGACGTGGCCGACCTCAGGGATAGTGGACTCTACGATGAAGTCGGCGAGAGCCTGTGCCTTAATTGCCGTCCGAGGCTGATAGGAGATGTCATGCTGACTTAGCTCTATGGACCACTTCATCAGCCGGCCCGAGGTCTCCGGCTTGTGGAGGATCTGCTTGAGGGGTTGGTCGGTGAGGACAACGACCGAGTGAGATTGGAAGTAGGGCTGAAGCTTTCTTGCTGCCATGACCAGAGCGTAGGCTTTCTTCTCTATCCTCGGATAGCGGAGCTCGGCATCCCGAAGCACCTTGCTCACGTAGTAAATGGGCCTTTGGGTCCGGTCCTCTTCTCTTACCAAGACAGCGCTCAAGGTCTGCTCGGAAGCGGCCAAGTAGATGAAGAGAGGCTCGCCCGGGACCGGTTTACTGAGCAGAGGGGGGTTCACCAGATAGGCTTTCAGCTGGTCGAACGATTCTTGCTGCGCTTGGCCCCATTCAAATCCTTTAGCCCCCCGGAGTGCTTTGAAGAAGGGGAGGCACTTTTCCCCTGACTTGGAGAGGAACCGACCGATGGCTGCGAGCCGACCGATGAGCTTTTGCACCTCCTTGACGTTCCGAGGCGGGGCCATGTCTAATATGGCCTTAATCTTCTCGGGGTTAGCTTCGATTCCTCGCTGGCTTACCATAAAGCCGAGGAATTTTCCCGAGGAGACCCCGAACGCACACTTGTTCGGGTTCAGCCGCATGTTGTACTTCCTCAATACACCGAAGGCCTCCTGGAGGTCGGCTACATGATCGGTGCCGTGGATGCTCTTGACGAGCATGTCATCAACGTACACCTCCATGTTCCGGCCGATCTGGTTCTGGAAGACCTTGTTGACGAGGCGCTGGTAGGTGGCGCCCGCGTTCTTCAAACCGAATGGCATGACCCGGTAGCAGTAGAGGCCTTGGTCGGTGACGAAGGAGGTCTTCGGGATGTCCGGAGGGAACATCCGGATTTGATTGTACCCCGAGAAGGCATCCATGAAGCTGAGGAGCTCATGGCCCGAGGTAGCGTCAATAAGGGTGTCGATGTTCGGGAGAGGGAATGGATCCTTCGGACACGCCTTGTTCAGGTCGGTGAAGTCAATGCATATCCTCTACGAGCCATTGGACTTCTTGACCATTACAACGTTCGACAGCCACTCGGGATAATTTACCTCCTGTATGAACTTGGCCCTTAGGAGCTTATCAACTTCCTCTTTGATGGCCTGCTGTCGCTCGGGAGCGAACTTTCGCCTCTTCTGCTGAACCGGTTTGCACCCCGGTACGACGCTTAGGCGGTGGACGAGCAAGTCCTCGGAGATGCCGGGCATGTCCGCGGCTGACCAAGCAAATAAGTCACGGTTATTCCTGATGCACCTCACTAAGTCTGAGAACAGCACGGTCGGCAAGGACTTGCTGACGAGGAATTTTCGGCTCGGATCCTCATCCGAGAAGAGTACTTCTTCTAATTCGTCCGCCGGCTCGGACGTTGGGCGGGCCTTCGGCTCGGGGATTTCTAGTGTCTCGAGCGAGAGCACTGGTCCCCCTGTGGAAGTCATGTAGCACTTCCGAGCTGTTTCCTGGCTCCCCCTGACTTCCCCTACTCCCGACCGAGTGGGGAACTTCATCTTCAAATGGTATGCCGAGGGGACAGCTTCAAGGGCGGCTAGGCCGGGGCGGCCTAAGATGACATTGTATGCTGTCGGGACGTCGACGACCATGAAGTCCATCGGCTCGGTCCGGGTAGTAGGGGTGCTTCCCGCAGTAACGTCTAGGGTTATCACCCCTTCGACGGTTACCGGGACCCCCGTGAACCCGTGGAGAGTGTAACCGGCCAGCTTGAGACGGTCTCGGGACAGCTGCAGGCCTTGGAAGGCCGAGAGGAAAAGGATGTTGACCGAACTCCCGTTGTCCACCAAAATCCTCTGTACCTTGAAGTTGGCCATGCGGAGGTCGATGACGAGGGCATCGCAGTGGGGGGTTCGGACTCCTTCTAGGTCGGCATCGGAGAAAGACACTGGGACGCCGAGACCTTTCGGGGGAGGAGCACTATGGACCGAGTTGACCTCTCGGACGAAGGCCTTCCGGGAGGAATTAGAGGAGCCCCCCATGGGGCCTCCGTGGATCAAGTGCAGGACCCGTTCCTCCTCGAACTCGGGTGTCTCTTCGCGCCGCTCGGAGCGCTTGTTAGCCCCCCGAGGCGGAGGGGAGTGGCGATCTGTCCGATCGTTAGCCTTCACGAACTTGGCCAACTGCCCCCTTCGAATGAGGGCTTCGATCTCATCTCTCAAAGCCCGACAGTCATTCGTATCGTGCCCGTGGTCTCGGTGATACCGACACCACTTGTCTTTGTCCCTCCTCTTCGCCGGGGTGTGCATCCTCGGGGCTGGAGGGATGACCCCCTCCTTCTCCACCTCCATGAGGATAGTGGAGACATTAGTGGTGAGGGAAGTGAACTTCTCGAACCTGGGGGGAGGGCGGCGCTGACCGCCCATGTCCCTCTGAGCTTTCTTGGACCCTTCTTCCCCTGTCGCCTTCCTTTTCGACCCTGCGACGGGCCCCCCAAAGCTGGGAAGGGCTTCGGCCTCTTCCGCTCGGATGTACTTCTCGCACCTCAGGAGGAGGTCGGCGAAGTCATGCGGGGGCTTCTTGGCCAGGGATGATCGGAGGTTGGCGTTAAGGACGTTCGACTGGAACGCCACGGTAGCCACGGACTGGTCTAAGGAAGCAATTGACCTGACTTCTGCGGTAAACCTTTTCACATAGTCCCGCAACTTTTCTTCCTTCTCCTGCCGCAGGTTCAGTAAGGAAAGACTCGTCTTCTCGGCTCGCCGGCTACTCACGAAGTGAGTAATGAACAGCGTCTCGAACTGCTCGAACGAGAAGATGGATGAGGGGGCGAGCCTGGAATACCATTCCCGAGCCGAACCCCTGAGGGTGGCAGGGAAGGTCCTGCAGAGCACCGCGTCGGAAGCTTGATGGATCAGCATCAGGGTCTTGAAGCTCTCGACGTGGTCGACTGGGTCGGATTCCCCTGAGTATGTTTCAAACTGTGGCGGTTTGAAACTCCTCGGTATGTGGGCCTCCATGATCGACCGTGAGAAGGGGGGTCGGCTGGGACGGAAGGTTCCGGCTCGGGATTCTTCCTCCCTGTCCATGCGGCCGATGCGCCTTTCCACCTCATGGATACGGCGGATGAGGGCGTCGTCCCTCCGCTGGTAGTCGTATGACCCTCCGGACTCCTCTTCATAGGAAGGGGAGCGTGGACTGCGGCGCCGGTAATCCTGGGACCGGCGTGGGCTTAGTTCCCGCTGCTGGCGGCTGGGAGCCGGGGAAGGACTCCGGGTTCGGCGCCGAGGGCTGGGATCCCTGGGGGGCGTCGGAGCCCTCTGAGCATTCTGGACGTTCTGCCGAAGATTGAGGGCCTGCAGAACGGTCTCCTGAAACTGGAGGAATTCGGCTCGACTGATAGGTACATCCCGGTCCCTCGGATGATGCCGATCCCTGGGGGAGCGGGATCTCCTCCTTCGGCGCTCGGGGGACGCCGCTCGGCCTCTGCGGTCCGGAGACCTTCTGCCGTCCCGACGGCGTGGCGACCGCTCATCTCGGCGCTGGCGGGAGGCTCCCTCTCGGGCCCGCCTCTCGTCAAGATGGGTACGGAGGTCGTCGTCCTTCTGGCGGTTTAGAAGTGTGATGCGGAGGTCGGGATGATGAGAAGCCATCGAGTCCGAGGACCCATTATGGACCGAAACGTGGCCCGGATTGAGCGGCTGCTTCTCCTTCCGACCGTTATGACCAGACGGACCATTGTTGGGCTGCTGCTTGGGAGGAGGAGGAGGTGGGACCTGCTGGGTCAGCGGAGGGAGGTCGGACTGAGGGATAGGATTGACCGGAGCTTCATTTGCCGGGTCGGTGAGGTTGCCCACACGGTTCGACCCTCTGGATCTATTCTTCTTCGGCGGCATGGCTGTCAAGGACGGCAGAGAATGGACTGAGGCTGTTCGTGTGGCTTGTTTTCCCACAGACGGCGCCAATCTGTTACCGCTGATTTCGGTGTGGGGGTAAACAGATAGAATTTGTGAGTCCGGAAAAAAGCCTGAACAGTTGACTCGGCCCTCTTGCTCCTACCGCGACCTGCAAGGAAGTGCGAGACACCGGGGTTGATTCCGGCGACGCACCCTCCGACGCTCTTGTCAGTAATCAGGAAAAAAGATTAAGAAAGAGCTTAAGTGGTCAAAAAGTGATTAACCTGGTCTTGGTGGTAGAGGGGTTGTATTTATAGTCGCCTTTGGAATGATTAGGGTCCTGATTTCCTGCCTAACAGTCAGGAGCAAAATCCTCCTATTCTGTTTTAGGAAATTAGGCCTTGATTCCCTGGTGAGAGCTAATCAGGCTTATTGATTTGATTTAATCAAATCAGTGGCCTGATTCTCCTCTTGATTGACCGGGCTTGTATCGGGTCGGGACCCGTGCCCAGTTGAAGTGGGTCCATTTGCGGATGATTAGTTCTGTGAGAGGGAGACCCAATACCCATTTTGGATCCATCTGTATGTGCAATTACCTTTTTACCCCCGTGCTTCAAGATCCGTGCTCGACCTGGACGGTCCCGATTTAACCCCAATTTTAGCCATATCAGTAGGTATAATCTGCAGACTCACTAATAATCTCATACACATTTTAGTGTCCTTAAGAGGCTAATTAAATACCTGAGTGGTACTCAAGAGTTTGCTTTGTGCTACTCAAAGTTTAGTGAAAGTCGACAACTAGTGGATATGTGTTCACACTAGGAGGAGCAGAAAATTATGGAGATTAATCGGCAAACAAGTGTTGCGTTCTCATCCAAGAAATCAGACCTCTATGTGTTATCCTCTGCAGGGAAAGAGGCTGAGTGGATTGAATGACTTATTGCTAATCATCCATTTGAAAAGTTTAATGTAAATTCTCTATTCTATTATGCGACTATCAAGCTATAATGCACTGTAGCTCATAACTCACTCTATAATAGTAAGAGGATTATATTAAGGCTGAAAGAAGCCTAGTTGAATTTTTTCATAGATTAAGTGCAATTGCGACAAGTATGGCTAATGCTCTTGCTAAGAGACTTGAAAATAATCTAATTATCAAAACTGTGTGGGAAATGGAGTTAAAAGCTATTGAGTCAAAAGCTTTAACATCCAAGTTGTTTTGAGATTTAGAATCCAATTGGAGCCATAGAGAAGTTCAAACTGAAGCATTAATTTTAGGCAGTTGACATGCTTTAGATAATTTGAAAAATTCTATGTAAATTTTGTTAATATATAATTTCATTCCAATTTTGATGATGCTATATATTTTCATAATTAACTTAGAATCATCTCATTATTCCAAAAGAAAGCATGAAAACTTGTCGATGTGTTTTCGATGTTTAGAATTGTTGTTATATCATTCCAATTTTGATGATATAACTCCTTTATGGATTCATGTTTCATTCCAATTTTGATGATTCAGAATTAACCATAATTGATTTGACTATTCTATCAATCCAATATAAAACAAAGTATAGTTCTTGTGTAGAAACTATAATAGTTCTTGTTCTTTATTTTGTTAAAGAAACTTGATTGTGATGCTTGCGTTGCATTTTGCTAAGCTATCGTTGAATTGTACTAAGTTCTTTAGTATAACAAGATACTTTATGAAATTTGCTAGAATTTTTAGAGATGTGTCTCTTGATATTCTTGTTTTCAATATGCTAGCAAAGATGGAGGAGTTGAATCTGTCAACATAGATTTCAAAATTATGATTTGCTCAAAATGGAGGAGTAAACATAAAGCAGTTTGCAAGGATATAGTTTTGGTTTATTTCTCTGAAGAATAACTTTGTCACTTGTTTGATAAAACTTCTGTTGAGTTTAAGACTCTTGTGTTCATAAGCTTAAAACTCATATTTTGTTCTCGAAGTTTATCTGCTTTGGTTGATTTTGAAACCATGACAGGTTTCTCTGGTTGGTTTAGTCATTGTGAACTATTCTGTTTTGATATGGTCTTTGAACTATTTGATTATTTTGGTTTAGTCATATTTGAACTATTCAGGTGATAATTGATTTAGCCTATGATCCATGTTCTTTATGATTCAATAATGTTTGAATTTTTGTGATCCAATATTATAACATTGCTTAGCCTAATATATTGAGAATATAGGAGGAGATTGTTGGATGTATATGTATATTCTCAGTATAATAGGATAATATTGTGTATATTGTTCTATGGGGCAACACGGGTTTACACGTGTTATGTATTAATTATTAGAACGGGTTGAGTGGGCTAAAAGTCCAGTACCCTAAACCCAGTCTAATCTCTACATAAGCTAGTCTAGAGGTAGTGCCCTGTGATATTCCAATACTGATAAGCATGGTATAATATCTTAAGCGGCTATGAGATAAACCCTAACCCTAATTTTCCCAAATCAGTATTAACAAATCCTTCCCAACAGCTACCTCAGCAATTTCGTCCTTTCACAAACCAACTCTGCCACCGCCGGCTCACCTCAATCATGTTCTCGATCGTGTTGACAGCGTGTTATAAATGGCCGCCGCCTTGTCCGGATCAAACTCCGACAACCTCCTGATATTCTGCACCAGCAGTTCCAACGCGATGTCCTCGACTAGGACCTTGTTCGGCTCGTCGTTGTCCTCCAGGACATCCACGTCGGTGAGTTCGACGAGATGGGAGACACGTCCATGGCGTGGACATCCACGTCGGTGAGTTTGATTATCATTAATGCTCAATAAATATTGTGAATACAACAACTGTAAAAAAATATTATAGAATAAAAAAAATTCTCTCTACTTGCACATTCAATTCTCCGGCATTGACGCAATAAACAATGCTTGTTACTCCGTATGAACATTGTAAATTGATGACAACCATCGTATTGTATAATTGGAAGTGTTTTTTTTTTTTTTTTGGAGATCACGAATGACTAGCCTTCAAAGAAGAAGGCTGCAATATACTTTTAAGAATCTTAGTAGTAAAAATCTTAGTAGATTATGATGCACCACACAATATATAGGTGCAAAAATAAATTTGGGCCTTTTGTGTGCCTATGTTTTCTTCCAAAACAATTTGGGCCCGAACGAGGCCTAATGGGCTTGGAACAATCTAAAGAAGCCTCTAGATTTCAAATACATGCACAGCTTACAAGAGCATGATCGGTTTCATCGAACATATCGAATGCTGAGGGCTGTCACATTTCCGAACAAACACGTGTATACCACATGTAAGCAAACAACACTATCCGAACGAACACGTGTATACCACATGTAAGCAAACAACACTATCGGAACGAACGCGTGTGACAATAAGCGTTTATTACTCGATCACATGCAACCCCTACTCCACTCCTCTCTATATTATAATATCCCGTCCCTCAGACTCGCTCTCAGAATACCAAAATAAGCTCGCTCGCTCAAATACTCGGCTCTAGATTAATCCTCCTCCTCCATCTTTTGCTATTGCTATTGCTATTGCTAGAACAACGACAACTTGTAGCTCTTTGTTTCACTTTTGCCAAGTTGTTTTCTGAGATCTTGCGAAGTGCATTTGATGCAACCATGGTTGCAGGTGTAGGGAAAAACGTAGCAGCTCCACTCTTGTTTCTGAACCTGATCATGTACCTGATCGTCATCGGGTTCGCGAGTTGGTGCTTGAACCACTTCATCAATGGCCAGACCAATCACCCAGGTATATATGTATATAATGTACTATGTATGGTTACTTTTGTTAATTATTAATTACTTGGTTAATTGGTAGCAAGCTAGGAGATCAAGAATTAACAGAGTTGATTGATCATTGTGCATGCATGCATGTGTACGTGCAGGTTTGGCTCCTAATGGGGCAACATTTTACTTCTTGGTGTTTGCGATACTCGCGGGTGTGGTCGGAGTTACGTCGAAGCTGGCCGGAGCGTACCACTTGAGGTCGTGGAGGAACGATACTCTGGCTGCTGCTGCATCCTCTGCGACTGTTGCTTGGGCTATCACAGCCTTGGCTTTTGGGTATATAAAACTCAACTTTGAGATTTATGAGCACATGTAGTACAAAATGCCAGAAGCAATACTGAAACAGATCCTTAAAAGAACATTTTTAGCTCACGGATGTGTTTGCGGTAATTAAAACGAAGATGTTTGTTTGTTTGTTTGTTTGTTTTTTTTTTGGGGGTTGGGGGGGGGGGGGGGGGGGGGGGGATAAGCATGTAGTCATACACACTGCAGGTGCCCACAATTTATCCCGAATATATATTAATTGGAGATTTTTTTGAGCAAGCGGGTTCTAACAAATTGGAACAAATTGAAACACAATTAGATCATGTTTGATTTGCAATTGAGAATTCAATAAGTTAATGTCAGCAAGTCATATATATAATTAAATTAACCAACTAGTCAAAAGGGATATGAGCAACTTGCTCATTTAGTAAATGAATAATTGATTATGTGGCATGCATGTGATACATTGGACAACTAACTTTTTTAAGGATTTTTCAATTACATGTATGTCATTTTATCAATTGCTCATTTACTAAATGAGCAAATTGCTCATACCGCTTTTTCCCTATATATATACTAGTAATTTACCACGTTTTAATAATTTCAAAAAATAAAAATGAAAACCCTGATGCAGGGAGGATTTGAACTGGAAACCTCTTTTATATTAGTTATGTACGTGTGTTGTACATGTTGGTAGAATGGCAAAATGACTAATGACACTAAGGCTTTCTCCTATTAAAATATTAGAGATTAGAGATATATAAATATTGTGCTGAGAATTTGATGATATGATGAATGCAGGATTGCATGCAAGGAGATACACTTGGGAGGGTACAGAGGATGGAGGCTAAGGGTGCTTGAGGCGTTCATAATAATTCTGGCGTTCACTCAGCTTCTTTACGTTCTATTGTTGCACGCGGGCATGTTCAGCTCCAAGTACGGACCAGAGTACAGAGACCCTGAGTACGGGGTTGGCGCCGGACATGGTGCAGAGCCCAAAGGCATGGCTAGAGTCTGAGGGATGGGGATATGGATGTGTTGTGTTATGAATAATGGTGATCATGATTCATAAATATTGTCCCCTCTTTCTTTTGAGAATGTGGAGTGTGTTTTTTTTATCCACCTTGTACGTAGTGTTTGTTGGTAGGTTAGGGTGAGTTTGTATCATTGTATGTACAACAATATATATATATATATATATATATATGCATGTAATAGTTTTACTGAATCTTAGTTCTTTTAATTATGTAATGGTTAGAGTCACTCTTGCTCGTACCATAAAATAAAATCCTCAAATATTAATATGTATATGGTTACTATTTGAGTAGAATGTATATCTCTACTACTATAATGGGAGAAGGCCTTAGTGTAATTTGTCCTTAACCCAATCCGTGCAATGCACATGCTGATAGATTTTTTTTTTTTGCCCTTTCCATTTCCCCAATTTTCTCCACGTGCACAGCACGTGTATAATACTAGTGGTAATTAATTTGTATGTATGTGAACTGAGAGTGGGTAAGTGGCCGTGGTCTTTTTCCAGTAAACAAAACTTGAATAGTTTCTTTTTCACTATATGAGTCTTTTATCAAGTTGAAAAACTAAAGAATGTAGCAAAGACATCAGCTATAAAAGGCAGTTTGGAAGAAAATAACATGACTATAGAGTGAGAGAGAGAGGAATTTTTTTCCAAACTGCCCCACTTTTGGAAAGTTTTTTTCAAATTGCCCTACTTTTTTTTAAAATTCCCAAACCATCCCACTCGGTTTTTGAAAGACCGAGTTTAGTTAAAACTAACTCGGTTTTTCAAAGACCGAGTGTTAGTCTTAGATTTTCGAATTCTAACAGTCGGTCCGAGTAATTTTTAACTAAACCCGGGCTTTCAAAGACCAAGTGAGTCATTTTGGTGAATACTTTAAAAAGTGGGTCAGTTTGATAAATACTTTCAAAAAGTGGGTCATTTTGGTAACAAGTTCCTCTCCCATCCTATTCTTCAATCACGCTCTTACAACCCCGCCTTCTCATCTCTCTCACTCTCATCTTCATCTTCCTCACTCGACAATCATGACAATCGATTGGAATCGAAATCAAAATCAAGACTAAACCAAAATTCAATCATAATATTATTTAGATCAAGCTGAATGCAACAAAAAATCCTAAATTAAATTTCTAACTTATAATTAAGACTGTGATTTTGGAAGTGTGTAGCATTACTTAAAAAATAATCAAGACTGTTTTTTTTTCTATTTCTAACTAAGTTTTTGGGGTGGTTGTTGCACTGTAAAGCATGTGCAAGTGACGTGAGGAAGCACATCCTTCCATTTGGATGGTATTATTATTTTGTTATCTTTTTTCCTCAGCAAAAAAATTCTACTAATTAATTTTTGCATTGTATACATATATTTGTATATTCAAAATTTTCATGGGTGATCTCAGTCAACGTTGATCACAAGGTGAAGAAGGTGACTACTATGGGCTACGTATCTGCCGTTGAGGTGGGGAGCACATCTCGAAGGTTAAGCGAGCTGCAGTGTGGTTTGAGTCATGGGTTTTTCCATACTGCTATCATGTCCTGAATTGTACAAATGTCGTAAAAATTATTTGATTGGAAAAATTTCAAGGGTTAAGAAGTTCCCTGTGAAATATATACATGTTTGTACAATCTTATTGGAGATTCTAATGTTAGAGAATTTAATTTACCCCAGTTTTTATAATCCTTGATTTACCCTAGTTTCAGCTACTTTGTTCTTTAAGAATGGTTTTAGTATTTGTTGTACTTCAAACTATCTCCGACCCAAATAATAAACTAAGTCTTAATGGTATTTTCAAACTAACAGAAGCTTACCACGAAATGGTGCCCATACCACAATATTTAAAGAGTGAATTTTTTTTATGGTGCAAACCACCTAACATAACTCTTTGTAATTTATGTTAAATTAGCATACATATAATTTAAATCTAAGATATATTTCTAACTAATCTCTAATATTATAATGGGAGAAGGTTTTAGTGTCATTTGTAAATCTACCAATGCGTGCATTGCACGTGCATAAACTATTATGAAGGAGATTTCAGGTTTGAATCCTCACTACGTCAAATTTTTTACTTTAATTTTTTTAATATATTAATTGTTCATCACACGTGTAAATTATCATTCTATTTATCCATCTATATATAATATAATATATAATAACTATTATAATAGAAGAGTTGGAGTTGTAAATTTACCTACTTACGTGCAACTCCAACTCTCTCATCATAATCTTTACATTTACTTTTAAAAATATATAATTCTATTTATCAAGACATGCATCGCATGTGTTAATCAGAATTTTTTATTTTGAATTTTTTTTAAAATTAATATGTGCATCGCACGTGTATATTACTAGCAATCTTTAATTTAAGATTATTTATTCCAAAATGGTATTTTGGTCACCTTTACTACTCATCTTAATTTTTCGCTAAGGTTCATTGAATAAAATTTAGGATTTAAATTTTTTCTTAAGGTTCGCTCAGTTAAATTTAGGGTATATTTTTTTCTCGATTTTTTTCCCTCACTTTCTTATTGTTAGCGAAAATTGAATTTGTAATCTGACGGACTCTTTCTATGTTCACTTCTTACTGTCATTCTCTCTATCATTAAATTTAGGTTTCCAATTGAATTTAATTTAGATTTTTCTAAAATTTTCTTTTCTATAGGTTTATCCAATTTAATTTAGAATTTTTTTTTGCATTCAGCTTGATCTAAATAATATTAGGATTAAATTTTGGTTTAGTCCTGATTTTGATTTCGATTCAAATCGATTGTCATGATTGTCGAGTGAGGAAGATGAAGATGAGAGTGAGAGAGATGAGAAGGCGGGGTTGTAAGAGCGTGATTGAAGAATATGATGGGAGAGGAACTTGTGACCAAAATGATCCGCTTTTTGAAAGTATTTATCAAACTGAACCACTTTCGAAAGTATTTACCAAAATGACCCACTCGGTCTTTTAAAGGCCGAGTTTAGTTAGAAATAACTCAGTTTTTCAAAGACCGAGTGTTAAAATTCGAAAAATCCAAGACTAACACTCGGTCTTTGAAAAACCGAGTTAGTTTTAACTAAACTCGATCTTTCAAAGACCGAGTGAGATGCTTTGAGGATTAAAAAAAAAAGTATGGCAGTTTGGAAAAAACTTTTAAAAAGTGGGGCAGTTTGGGAAAAAATTCGAGAGTGTGCATCTTAGAATTTTTTTAACCAAAATGACCCACTATTTGAAAGTATTTACCAAACTGACCCACGTTCGAAAGTATTTACCAAAATGATCAACTAGCTAACTCAGTTAGCGACCCTCTAACTGAGATAGAGAGTATTGATTGGGATTCACTTAATACCACACTCTCTATCTCAGTTTCTTCTTTCCCTATCTCTTTCCACACTCCTTCTCTCACTCCTAACCCTAGTGGCCCAAATCTCATCCTCGTTTTACCTAGTATTCGAGTCGTATTTGGTCATAACTTTTGCTATTTGATTTTTGGTTAATTTTGATGTAGGGTTAGATTTAGAATTGTGAGTTAATTTGAGATGTGTTCAACAATAAATTTGTTTTGGTTATACGAATTATGCCTACATTGTAATAAGTGTGGATGATTTGTACTAAATTTATTTGTGTAATTAACCTAAAATAACCTATATTGTACTAAGTTAGTTAATGTTATTCGTGTGTTTGTACCACACTTTGTAGAAAAAGTAAAGAAAAATACTAAGTTTAGCCTCGCTATCCCAGGTAGCGAGTGTGTTTGTACCACACTCGTTAACTGAAATAGCGAGTGTATTGGCTTGAATTATAAAAAAAATCATTTGGTTTAGACTCGCTATCTCAGTTAGCAAGTGTGTTTATATCACACTCGCTAACTGAGATAGTGAGTGTATTGGCTTGAAGAAAAATTATTTTGGTTTATACTCACTATCTCAATTAGCGAGTGTGTTTGTACGACACTCGCTAACTGAGATAGCGAGTGCATTGGCTTGAGGAAAAACATATTTCGGTTTAGACTCACTATCTCAGTTAGCAAGTGTGTTTGTACCACACTCGCTAATTGTAACTCATGTATTTTTCTTTTCTTATATTTTTGTACGTATTTATCGTTCCTTGGTATTCTTTCTGATTGTACTCCTTCATTCATTCTTAACCGTGTAATTGTTTCTTCATTCTCAATAAATTCCATCTATTTTGTCGTCAATCCAGTTCTGTGATATTCAATCTTCTTGATTCGAATTCTTCTGCCAATTATTAATCTCTTGATGAATTGTTTAATTCAAAATTTACTTTGTTCATGGCCTAATTGTCTATTAATTGATTTCCACCTTTTGGATCCAGTTTCTAACCCAATCTACCATATTTAAACCCTATAATCCGCCCTATTGGATTCTACACCTACTACCTAATACCCTCTTTTACCTAGTCTCTCTCATATCTCTCCACACGTTCTCCATATCTGTCTAACAAGCATATCTTGTTCCCCATTATCCCCCCCCCCTGATTCATCATACCTAACTTACCAAAATTCCATCATAATCACAACCAAATTTGTTCTATTTCCCCTACAGTCATTATCTCCTAAACAATCCCTAATCCATATCTCTCTCACTTTCTCTCCATTTCTCTCTCACCCTCTCCTTGTGCATCCCGCACCCCGACCGCCCGTCGACCGGACCCCAGGCCGCCCTCCGGCCATCGCGACCTCCCCCCGCGTCGCGCCCCTCGCGACTGTCGCGCTAACCTGTACCACCCACGCCAGCAGTACCCCCTCCTCAGCCTTCATCCTATCCCACAACCCTCCATCCTCCTCATCGACGCCGCCAGCCTCCACCCGAGCACCCACCCGCATCTCATCCTCCTCCCGTCGTCGACTGCCGTCCTCCCGTTGCGCCGTCCGAGCACCGTCGTCCATCTTCATCCCGCAAGCTTCCCCGCTCGTTCGTGCATCGTCGCATTCATGTTCGTTTCCCGGGATCCATTCCCGTTATTCTTTCCCGTTGGATTCGTCATCTTCACCCGCGGCAAGTAACTTGTATATCATTTTGTTTGTATACAAGTACAAAATACCGCATGTGGTCTTGCTCTTGTTTTTGTGTTCGCTCTCATGATGATCTCTTGAAAATCTTGATCTCATTATTTGATCCATCTCCATAAATTCGTAGTCATGATCCATCATCATAGTTGTCACACACACACTACATGAAAATAAATTAGTTCTAGATAGACTCTTGTTATATATATATGTACTCTTTAGTGATTCATGGTATGTTGTGTATTTTGTTTTGTTTTGTTTTGTTTGTTTGTTTGTTTTTTTTTTTTTTTGAAGAAAAGGTGGAGTCTGGCCACCCTGTTTCATTAATAAGTGATCAATAAAACAAACTCAGAGTACTGAGCTTACAACAAAATCCTACAATCAAAACAGAAGTACATAACTCCACCCCGAACATGTGGGGTGGGACAAAAGAAAAAAACATAGATTAGCCGCAAAAAAAATACATCATACCCCCCAACAAACCCTGGGGTGGTGGATCATCGTAGACCGTGCTGGCTATCAATCGATCGTCGGTCCGATCTCGATCTCCTCGTCATCAAACTCCTCTACCTGGAATACACTCCCAATCCTTCTCCTGGGACCTGCTGCTGCCACATTAGCCCTAAAAATGCATAATGTGAGTCAAATTGCCAGAAATACTATTGCAAGTTCTACGAAAGTAAAGATTATTTCTGTCTAGCCAGAGAACCCAGGTCATTGCGGTGATAGCGATATACCACGCTTCTCTTATAGCACCCCTCTCCGTCGCGAACTTACCACAGGTCCTCGTATGTACTAGGGTATTGAGATGTCCCTAGGGCGCTGAGTACCTCTACGATAACCGCTTTGCTCCTAGGACGCTGAAGAAAAAGATGGTCTCTAGTCACCAGGGTAGCATGGTAGAACCCGCATTGAAAGTCCACATTTGGTTGGCGCTTAGCGAGGTTTTCTCTAGTCAGGATCGCATCATTTAGCACCAACCATAAGAAAACTTTGATTTTTAGCGGGGCTTTCGTTCTCCTGACAACGGCAGACCACTTTGGTGTACATCCCCTAAAATGGATGCGATTGTACATGGAGTGAATTGTGAACTTGCCGTTCTTCTCCAATCCCCAGGTTTTCTTATCGGGCCCCTGAGAGCAACCAATTCCAGCATTGGTGATGTAGGCCTGAAGTTCCGTTAATCTGAGCTGAGAGCCTAGGTCAAGCGGTTGTTTGAAAGATGGATTCCAGGCGCCTCTTTTTCAGGCTGCTGCCACCGTGCAGAGTGGTTGTGTCGCATGCTCATATAAATCGGGGAACAAGGTTCTGAGTGTGTGATCAGCACACCACTTATCTCACAAAAATTTGGTGAGTCTGCCATTTCCGATAGCTGAATTGATACAGCTATGGAAGGGTTCGTATGCCTTAGTGATACCTTTCCAGAACCAGGATACTCGAGGGCCTATCCTGAAGCCCAAATTTCTCGTTCCATTCCCATGCATGTATCCCTGAATAAATTGTTGTCACCCTTCTCCATTATGGTGGAATATTGTCCACCACCATTTACCTAGTAGCGCTAGATTTATATCTCGAAGATCAATTATACCTAGGCCTCCATGTATCTTTTTCATGCATGCCTTCTCCCATCTAATGAGGTGATATTCTCCTCGGTCCGGGTCTGCCCCTTTCCATAAGAAACGTTTCCTAGTCCGGTCAATTCTTTGGATTACCCATCGCGGCATTTCAAAGAAGGAGAGATAATAGATAGGAAGGTTTGAGAGGACTGCATTAATGAGCGTGACTCCCCCTCCCAAAGATAGGGCTTTCCCTTTCCAGCCTACTAGCCGTTTCTCAACCCGGTCAATGATGGGTAGCCAATCTGCCTTTTTGAGTTTCCCGGGTCTTAGTGGCAATCCAATGTATTGAATAGGGAAACTCTCGATGGAGCAATTGAGAATTGTGGCATGATCCAGAGCCTCATCTGGAGTCAGAGCAATGAAAATGAGAGCACTTTTATGGAAATTAACTCTAAGGCCAGACCAAGCTTCAAAGCAATACAGAATTCCTTTGAAGACGGTAGTTTCCTCTAGGTTGCCATTGCCAAATAGGAGAGTATCGTCCGCATATTGGAGTATAGAGCATCCTTGACGATTGATTCCCTTAGCCACTGGTACGATCCAACCTGATCTACTGCATTTAACCATCATGGATCTTAGAACGTCTGCCACGATGGTAAAGAGAAGGGGTGATAGCGGATCACCTTGTTTGAACCCCCGTTTGCAGGAGAATGGGTGGCCTGATATCCCATTTACCAAAATAGCCGTCCTGGTGGTGGTAAGACAGGTGTGGATCCATTTGATCCATCTGTCCCCAAAACCCCTTCCAGCAAGCGCTTCCAACAAACAGTCCCATTCAACAGAGTCATAGGCTTTCTCAAAATCCAGCTTCAGGAGGTAGCTTTTAGAATTCGAAGTGTGGCATTAATGGATGGTCTCTTCAGCCATTGCTATACTGTCCTGAATACATCTCCCCTTGATGAATCCCGTCTGGTCCTGACTAATGAGGCCATCCATTACCTTTCTCAGTCTGTTAGCGAGAGTCTTGGTGATGATCTTTACAGAGCAGTTAAGGAGGCTTATGGGGTGAAAGTCTCCAACTCATCGTGAATCTTCTTTCTTAGGAATCAGCACCACCTCCGCGTAGTTGAATCTCCCTAATTTGAGTTTATGCTCGTAGAAGTCTTCGAACGGCTCCAGCAAGTTACCTTTGATTTCCTCCCAGAATATGTGATAGAATAGATTCGGGAAACCATCTGGACCTGGAGCTTTATCTTTTCCAAGTTGTTGGACTGCCTTCCAGACCTCCTTCTAGTGAAGGGTGCTTCGAGGGATTACAGCCTAGGATCTGAAGTGCCTGCTTGGTTTTGCTAGAAATCATGTTGGAGAGGAACTCTCAAGTCTGCTTTGTGCCCAAAGAGGCGCCTGAAATGGGACTGGAAAGCCAGCTTAATAGCAACATCGCCTTGTACCATTCCAGAATCCGAGTTGATTGAGTGAATGAGGTTAGATCTACGCCGGACGCTGGCAACTCGGTGGAAGAATGCTGTGTTTGCATCTCCCTCTTTGAGCCACGAAATTCTTAACCGTTGTTGCCATCTGATTTCCTCAATCATGTAGAGCTGGTCAATTTCCTATCTGAATTGGAGCAATTGATTCTGCTAATCCTGTAGTAGATCCCTAGATTCTCCAATTTTCTCTCGTTCCTCAATTCCTTCAATAAGGGATTCCTTTGCTCTCCAAATCAGCGCAAATCTAGTCCGGTTCCATTTCCTAAGCTTGCCCCTGAGCCTGCTAATTTTTTCACACCATATAGCGGATGCCTCACTATCATTGGTCGGGCGAGACCAACTCTCGTTGACCATATGGTGGAAGCCTTGAATTTCTAACCATGCTTTCTCGAACCGAAATTTTGATGGCTTTCTGGGTTGGTCATCCCCGGAAGATAAGAAAATAGGCACGTGATCAGAGGTTGGTTTAGGGAGTGATTTAGCTAATTACAACGAAAATTTGGTTTCCCAGTCCGTGGAGACCAAGATCCTATCTAACTTAGCTAGAATGGGCGCCGCCTGCATGTTCGACCAGGTGAAAAGCCTATCCGAGATGGGGATGTCAACCAAATCTAGGTCCGTGATGACCTCATTAAACGCTTCCCTGTCTAGGTCACTGGAACCTCTGCCTCTGTGTTCTGAGGCGAATCTTGTGATGTTAAAATCGCCCCCCACCACCCAAGGGTATGGCCAGTGTGCTTGGATTGCTCTTTGTTCCGTCCAGAAGGTCATTTTAGCGGCAGAAGTATGCGGTCCGTAGACCACCGTAACCAATTAAGTCCACCGGTCGGATTTTCGCTGTAGCGATACCGATAAAGAAAATTGCCCGTAGAGCTCGTCTAGACAACAGAAGATGTTGGGGTTAAACTCTAGGGCGATGCCCCCCGACCCCCAACTGATGGGGACATCCTCCATTCGAAGATTCAACTACCCCCTACTCTACTAAGTCTAGACACGTGTGAAGGTTTGGTCTCTTGGAGACCCACAATGTTAGCCTTAGACCTGGCTACGATTTCCTTAACCATTTCTCGCTTACTCCGCCCACCGAGGCCTCTAACATTCCAGAAAACGGCTTCCATTAACTACGGCTAGGGAGGAACGTGACTCGTTTTGGCAGTCAAGTTCAAATTCAGAATAACCCTATCGGTCTCCCATCCTCTAATTTGATTAAGGAGGATGGCATTCCTATCTATATTGGTTACCGCAAGACCGCAGGTTTCGACTAAATAAAAAATCTCAGTATCAGTCATGAAATTAAAAACAGAAGCTAGGAAAGAGCCAGTACCTTCGGTGCTTGTCTTAGCCGCTTTAGCGGCTGTAGCAATCTCCAGATAGTAGTCTAAGGACTCCTCAATATCCCTCTTGTGAACTCTGAGATCTGTACCACCTTGAGACGAGCTTGTAACCGTTGATTGTGTTGGGAGGACAGTGTAAGGTACCAAATTTGGTGATATACTCAAGAGCTCTTCAGCCACTCCTTCTGAGTCCAACAACTCTCCTTCTGAGTAGACATAGTCATCATCGAGATTAAGCCTATCATCTCGGTCATCTTCATAAATGTGAAGAGGTGAGACTGGGACACACTCATTTGCGCCCAATAAATTATTTGAGCCCATTACTACATCTTCCACTGGAATGGGCCCCTCTTTGGGCCCATATAAATAATTCTCCTCCCTTAAGAGCTCAACAGAGCTAACGTTTTCATTAGGGGGCTTCTCATACATAATGGGCTCTTTACTCCTGTTCTGAGCACTCATTTGCTCTGAAACAATAGCACGATAAGGTAAACTGTTGCTTGGGCTCATTTGGTGCATACCTCTGATGCCTACAACAGAGGGCTCGCTACGTGGCGCCTTTTCTTTCGTTGGCGTTGCGGTCAAAGTTTTGGGCGATGAAATCGAAGGGTTGAGCACTAAAGAAGGTGCTTCGTTACCCTTTTCGTTGCTATGCTCCAATCTGTCTCTCTTCTGCTCTTTACCACTTTGAGCTTTCCTCTTTCCCTGATCTTCTACCTCTGACCTTGCAGCACTCCCTTTTGGGATGGGCTCTCTGTCAGCTCTCTTCGTCTTCCCCAAATTGGTAGTCTCCCCTCTCGCCCCTCGACCCAAAGCCACCAACTCTAGCCCTTTCGGATTTTGACTTTGCATGTCGTTTTGCATGTCAATTTCCAACGTGTTTTTGCCTTTTTTTCCTTTTGCATAGTCTGCCTTCATTCTCTCCTCCTCTCGCGGCTTTCCACCACCAACTCCAAGGTGTTTACTGCCACTTTGAGCTTTCTTTTGGGCCTCCTTTCGCATAGCTGTTTTTTGAGCAGCGAGACCTTCCAAATCTGAAGTTTTGAGCAGATCCACCGTTAGATTTGTTGGGTTTGTTGTATCTGTTGGATCTGGTTCGTTGGATCTGATGGTCAAGCCTCTTTCTTGACCACCTTTGATCGGAAAACCCCTCCCTGGTTCTGATCCCTCCGCCGTGTGTCCTTGGCGTTGCTCCTTCCCTCTCACCGCTCTGATGAGCTCCCGGTGTGCCCTTTCCACTTCATGGGCCCCATCAATGGTCGGATCCCACTATGGCGAAACCACTTGTTTGTACGATCAGTTGTCTCTGAGCGCAGATGAAGGAGTGGGGGATGTGATGGCCGAATGCTCTATCTCTGGCTTCGTTCGCTTACCGAGCACGAACTGGACCAGGTATGATTCTTCGTAGGAGAATACCTTGGCAAAACAGGGCATCAATGAGATATCAGCACTCCTTATGAGAATCCTTGCCGACACAATCTTTGAGCAGCGCACAGTCTTTTCGTCAATCTCTTCGATGGACCCGAAGTCAGCGACTATCTCTTGGAGTGCCTCCCTCTTCCAAAAGTGAAAGGGCAAATTGTGGATCCAAATCCAGTATCTGTCGCCTTGTGGGAACTCCACTCCGAAGCTAGGCGTCCAAGCAAAGAATTCCAATCTGAAGTGCCCAAAGTCGACTATCCCCATACCAGTGACTTCGATCACCTTCTCCGGCGATGGGAATGCGACAAGGAATTATAAGTGACACATTTTCTTTGCGACCCAGTCTCTGTGGGCCCTCATTGGCCACTTTGCATTGAGAGCTTGAAGGAGATGCACCTCCGATGGGCTCCCTGACCTTACTCTGGCAATTGCACACCACTGACGAAGCCATTTCTCTTCGTTCTTGACTATGTCTAAGCTCTTTGCAAGCCGAATACAGGTTGGGTTATCGGGGGACCTGCCTCGGCTCACCTGGCATTCGTCGTCATTGTGAGTCTCTACCACATTAGTGCATATATGAAAGGTGCCCCCATTTCATACATTTGAGACATCAAATTTCTTTAGTGCATTCGCTCATGTAATGGCCCAAGTCGCGACAGTTGAAGCACGGTACAGGCTTACGTTTTCCCTTCCTTTGTTTCTTTTTGTGTTCGAGTTGAGGGTTGGGGGAGTTACTTTGTCTCTTGTTTCTTTTTCTGATCACTTGAACCCACTGTTCCCCCTATACCCCACCTTCGGAGGACTCAGCCTCCACTGTAATCCCGTCTTGCGGATCCCCCTCTTGGACCCGCTCGACGCAAGATTTAAGTATTGGATTAGTGTCCCTCTGGGGTGGTGGAGTAGAGTGAAGGTTGGGGTGATGGAACTTGGTCTGAGAGGTTTGTAGAGGTTTTTGGTAAGCCCTATATTGTTTGTGGTGGTGGGTAGACTCTGCAATTTTGGTCTGTGATTCTGTTTCCTTGTATTGGTACTGAAGCTTGTATTGGGTTGGGGGTTGGTGTTGCCGACGTAGGTCATATTCGTAACTGCTCTGGTTGTGTCCCACATTGCGGTGGTGATGCTGGACTGTAGGGGGGGTTCTTTTACGCCCATAGTGGCTTGTAGGAGGACCCCCTCTATGGGCCCGTCCCCAAGGCAGCATCTCCTCCCAATGGCGATGATGACCATTGGCACTTTTTCCCTGTCGATGATGTGCACTTCAGTGTGCCCGTGGGGGGGGGGGGGGAGAAAGCACGTCTGAGCCTAGGGGAATCCCCCTTGGGGGGGTGTTCAGGGGTGGGTTTGGGGTGGGAATAGCCGGTGCAGCAGCTGAGGAGGAGGCGGCTGAAGTGGAGGGGGGAGGGGCTCAGTGATTGGGGGGGCGGAGTAGGGGGTTGACGATGTGTCGTGCCCGCTCATTGGGCCCGATCCCGCTCAACTCCAACTCCGATAGCATGACGATGGAATGAAGTTGAAGGTCCGATGGTTTGAGTTGTTGCAGATCTTGAGGAAGAGGAAGGGGAAAGTTGAGTTGTTGCAGATCTTGAAGAAGAGGAAAGGGAAAGTTGGCTTGGGTGACTAGTCTGAAGATGAGAAGAGAGGGAAGGGTTAGGAAAGTGGGCTACACCTATGTCAGGTCAGGGTGGTTGAGGGAGAGCCGGCCCGGTGAAGAGGTTGAGGGAGGAGGGAGACGGGGAGCTCCATTGTTTCTTTAAAAGATCAGTACATGTTGTGTATTTTGTTACATGATTGATGTGTTAGATGTGTTATCTCGTTGTGGATTTGTTTAATACCCTTGCCATGTTGTTTTAGATGTTCAATATATCACGTCTTGCATTATATTCTAATTTGAATCTATCGTAAGTGAGTTGTTTGATTAAATGCATGAAAGAAATTTTGTTTTGCTGTTGCCCTGATTTAGTTCAGCATTTTAGACCATGTTAAAGTCAGTAAAATAAATTACTTTGTGGATATAAAATATAGCCTGGTATATCTATTTTACAACCCTTTTGACAGATTTGAATTCCGAGTTGTATTTTGTGAATTGTCACTGTTTTAGTACTGCTATGTCTAAAATTCCATATTCATAAATTGCTGCATCACTTTGTTTTTCAAATTAATTTGACTATACTATCTGTAATGGAATTTTATGAAATTTTATATGCTAAGACTAGATATGCTAGGGAACCTTCCAGATTTTTTCTAGATTTAATTATGGTGTTTTTATGTATTTTTCATGCTTATATATAAAACTTTACAATTTCTGGCTGATCATGAATTTTGTGTAAAACGCTGTTTTGAAGCCTGTTGCTGTAGTTGTTATATGACTTGTGTATATGCTCTGGATTCGGCTGAGAATCTAGTTTCTATATTTTCTGAAGGATACATATACGCATTCGTGTGGAAACGGGAATCTCAGATTTGGTGCAACAATGTCTTGCTGTCCATAATTGGAAGTCCCGTTATCTTAGTCTATTATGAGTTGTTTGTCACCCGGTCACTTCTTCTATCCAACTTGAACTTGTTCCTTTTTTCTTGCAATGTTTCCTTACCTTGTTCTTGCACATTCATGCTTGCTATAATAATAATAACAAAAAATCTAGCCAGGGTTAAAGGAAAAGATATAGTAGTGAAAAATACAGAAATGTGTACTTGGAAGGGGATCCGTAAATCCTACTTGATACTTGATACTTGACTACTTGACTACTTGACACGTGACTACTTGACTACTTGACACATGACTACTTGATACTTGCTACCTGAGTACACGGCCTTATATAATCCACTACGAAATCTAAACGCAACTTGTCTGAATGTAGCAACCATGTGGTAAAATTTGGGACGCATGAAGTACTACCTAGATAGGACTAGATACAAGACTTGAGAATAACATGATCACTTGCACATTCTTATTACTTGTACATGCTACTCGACACTTGTTACTTGTTACTTGCTTGCATGCTACTTGATACTTGTTACATGCTACTTGCACACTGTTATCTTATCATGTTACTTGATTCCATTTCTTGATTAAGAATTAGTTGCTCTATTTTTCTATCACATCCCTTCCATACTTACTTCAGTACTTGCTTCTTGTTGCTACTCTATATTTTGTTTATCTGTTTTCCGTACTTGTTGCCTGCACTACATGCAGCCCGTAACTTGCATTAACGGGCATATTGTTTCCTGTTTCCTTTTTCTCATAAATTGTTAAATTTGCAGATTTCGGTGACCTGCCTGAAGGAGTAAGTGACCAAGTGTTCTAGGCTTGGCTAGAGTTCCTGCTTGAGTTTATTTCCTGCTGTGAATAAATTGTATTTATTGCTACTTGAATCTTGTATTAGGCACTTTGTCCCAGAACCTATAACTTGTTGTTTCCAAATCTGATTATTTGAGAATTATGTATCTTGTTTCAAGTAATTATGTTGGCTATATTAATTTGTTTCATGCATGCGTGGATAATTATTTCCTGTTTATTCTTGTTTATTCTTGTGTATTGTTGAAAAGATCCTTACAGCTCATGAATGGTGAAAGTCATTCGCTGGACTTTGTCGCGTATCCGTATTCCGTATTCCTATTTGGGAAGCGAGACGTGACACTAACTGAGATAACAAGTCTCAACCCAATTATATTTTTCCTCAAGCCAATACACTTACTATCTCAGTTAGCGAGTGTGGTACCAACACGCTCGCTAACTGAGATAGCGAGTCTAAACTTGGTATTTTCATTCATTTTTTCTATACAACCATACACTCGCTATCTGAGATAGCAAGTGTGTGTTGTGCAATCTAGATGATCTAAATAAGTAGATAATCTGGACACAAATTAAAACCTCGCAAGTGTACGAATCGTTTATAGAAGCGTAGTAAAAAACAAGGGTCGATCCCACAGAGATTGTAGAAATTAACTTACTAACCAATAAAAAAAAGAAATAAGAATCCTGAAATTGTTGTTCTAAAAGAAAAGGAGAAATTAAAAGATTAAAAACTATATCTAGTAGTTCTGAATCACAAATATCTATTAAGTAGTTGGGTTTTGATTTCCACCTGTAGTCAGTAATGCTAAGTCACCTTCTTCACTATTCTAGTTACTCATGTTCGTTCCTTTAAGGGCATGGTATCTACTCCTTAAAGTATTGTTTCTCTAGCCAAGAATTAGGCATGGTATCTACTCTAATTCGCTTCTTTCCTTAAGTATTTAGCATGGTATCTACTAAGTTGCACTTAAAGAAAACATAAGAACAATGGAAACGAACAAACACTCGAAGTTCTAGAAATTGGTATCAGATCTAGATCCTTCAAGTTGATTAAACCAAGAACCCCTAAAGATTCCTGTGTTACAAGTTATGAGCACGAGATACGGGTCGTCTCTATACTCATATAACAGATTCAGATTTATAATATGCAAACTTGATAATCTCATGTTCTGTATGGCAGTCGACTTGCTATCACTCTCAGTCGACTGCTCTTAGAACTTCTGAACAAGTTTGTCTATTATAAATCTATACCAATACTCTCAGGTTTAATCAATAAGTAACAGAATAGCATTCAAAAGAATATAAGCATTACTAAACTACGGTTTCAATCTACCCAACTATGAAATTAGTTCTACATAATAAAACTTTTATTAACTAACAGTTTCGAATACATGATGAACATTAAAAGAACTAGAAAGAGAAGAAATAAACTGATGTAGTTCGGCCAGATAGGTCGGCTGGCTGTCACACAGTCGACCGGCGCGTTGCTTCAATGAACTCGATCTCCTTCTTCTTCGATACTGATAGAATAATTTTCTTGATTGATGACTTGATGATTCAGAAGTTCCGTCAGTCTTCGATTTTCCAGAATAACGCCTCTTGGTTGATATTTATAGAACACGGGAAGAGAATTAGGGTTTGCATTTTTTTCCAGAAAAGTCCTTTTCTTTTATTTATTTCCTTCCGTATTTGATCGGCGTTTTATTTCTTTCTCTTTTCTTCTTTTCTTCCTTTTCTGCTAACCACGTGCTCTGGCCAATCCCCGGTCTCTAGCTTTGATTTGTTGGAAAAGTTGTTCTTCGCATATAACCTGGGTTGGGATAACTAAATCTTGCTTCGTATTTGGATGAGGATGAATCTCCGCTGCTCTTATCTTTTGACTCCGCCGAATACCAGTCGACTGGTGTTGGATGTAAGTCGACTGCACCGAGACATCTGTGGCTTCATGATTCATCAGTCAAGTCGACTGATGTTGGGGAAGTCGACTGTGCCGAGCCCCAGCAATCTCTCTGTCCGGTCGACTGGTGAAGAGCCAGTCGACTGTTACTCTGCAGTTCCCTGTATATTATCCTCTCAGCCTGTATTAGTCTGGAATCTGCTTCGTTTTGCTGCTTTTGGTTGTTTCCTATGGAAAAGAAGAAAAGAAGAGTAAAATACCACATATAGAGCATTTAAATGTCTAATTGCACTAAGATTATTGCTCCTAAATGTGAATATTATTGGGTTCATCAAATACCCCCAAACTTAGCTTTTGCTTGTCCTCAAGCAAAAAGTCAAATTATGAACAAGGGGAAAATAATAGTGACTGTCACGCCCCGCTTCCCGGAATACAGGAACACAGGCACGTAACTGAGGCCCAGCGAATGATATAAGTACGCCAACTCATATCATCCATAAGCTGTACCAGTCTTAGCTCAACAATATAAGAAAAATTAATCACAACCACGCAGGAAACATGATCACATAAACGAGAATGAAATTCAATAACTAATCTGGAAAATATGAACTTACCAAATAGCTCGAGAGACTCATGCTCCAATTGTAGAAGAACTGCTCATCAATGCCTTCGGACAATTTCTCTGGCTCACCTGTACTTGTTCATCTAAAAAAAAAGAATAATTTGTCCTTAGAGCAAGTACGGACAGCAAGTAGTGAAAAGCAGAGAGTAACAGGGTAAGGTACATGTGGGAATATGAATCAAGATCAAATTGCAAGATCAATAATGGTACTAATAGCAATGGTCTTTATCAAGTGTATATACATGTCAATTTATGTTCATTAGAGTGTCATTTCTCCTATCTAGTGCACGTACTACTGTGTCCCATGTGTGCCGTACCACAGGTTCGGTGCACGCAAAACAGTGTACGTTTGAGACATAGTGGTGGGATTTACAGAGCGTATACTCGGTTTCAATAACAATCAATTACCATTTGCAATCAATCAATTTCCAATTATTCAATCAATCATTCACAATCATTACTTCTCCTTCAATGTCAATACGATATCACAATAGGCCTTACCGAGTACATTTTCTGAGACTATCCACAACTAGGTCAACCCTTATTAACCCCGGCTTGTTCAGTATTTTATTAAATCATTCATGTCCATGTAAATGTGTATAACGATGTCAAGGGAACGATATGAATGCAGCAACATGATGCATTGCACAATAATAACATGAAATAGTAAATCTAAAACAGCAATTCTCTTTATATTATTTTAACTGATTCCTATTATAACTGGGTCGAAACCTCAGTACAAGACGGACAATACAGCAGAAATTTATAAAAAGCCATCACATATATGTTCATTCAAGTCGATAAACAATAGGTTATGGTATCATGAAATGCATTACACTATTATACAGCAATTAGAATGTTCATTACCATGTACAAGTCCATTTGTCATGTCATTGTTCAAGTCACAATATCTCAATCGATCAATGCATTCAATCTCCATTCATTTTCTTTATATGCAATTCTAGTCATTTCATTTATGTCAATTGTGTATGTGGGCTTAGGTTTGAGTCAATGGATAATTATAAGAGGTCAGGAGTACATCGGGTTAGCTCGTGTAAACCCTCGATACTCCCAACGGAAGGGACACAAGGCAGATTAGAATAATTAAAATGGAACTACTTGCAAGAGATCAATAAGCTTGAACTAGAAAAATTAAAAGAGTTCAAGTGGACTTGCCTATTAGTTGACGCCGTTGAAATTGAACACTAGAATAACGGGATCAGTATCCCGGGCAGTCGAACATGTGTGAAATGTGTGGCAGCCACACCAAGTCAGCAACTCCTAAAATAGCAACTCCAAAGAAGTAAATAGCAACTCCGCTTCAACAATTCCAAATCAGCAAATCTCCAAACAGCAACCAACTCCTTCATAAATTCCAAGACATCAAACACCTTCAATCACAACTCCACTACAATTGATTCCAACACAACACCAAACAGTAACCAACTTCACTTGTTACTGGATCAACCAACCACCAATACATCAAACAACAACAATACCTCCGAATACCAACTCCAAACAATAACCCAAACACAAATCAACTCAATAGCAACAACAATCCCAACACATTTCTTCTTCTTCTTCTCAAATGACACCCAGAGAGAGAGAGAGAGAGAGAGAGAGATTCGGCGGGAGAATGGGTTGCAGTCGGCGATCAGCGAAGTTGTGGAGAAGGCGAGCGGGAAGATGGTGGAGCGATGGCGAGGTGAATCTCCAGGCGACGGCGCGAGTGGAGGGGGAGCGGCGAAAGCGACGATGGCGGTGCTTCGGGAAGACGACGACGACTGGGGAAGGCACGGGCTCAACTGGATGGACGAATGGGGAGCAACGGTCGATAGCGGGGGCAGTTGAGGGGGAAAACGATGGGTCGTCGAGCGGCAGGACGTCTGGCTTGCGGAGTCGAGGAAGGCGAACGGCGGTCTGAGGTGGTCGCGATGACTTCAGGCGGAATTCCGAGCGAAGGGGAATGGCGACGGAGTGGGAGTCGGAGCGACGGCAACGCGCTCAGGGAGAGGTGAGCGACTGAGGAGAGGCGACGGAAGCTCGAGCGAAGGCGACGACTGGTCAGGAGCCTGAAGACGATGCGGGGCTGAGCGGCAATGGCGAGGGGGGACTGAGCAGTGGTACGAGTGCGGACGGCACTTTCGAGGGAGCTTCGAGGTCGGGGGTGATGAGTGCGACTGGGAGAAAGGAGGAAGGAGGAGGGAGCTTGGGTTCTTTTGAGTTAGTTTTGTTTGGTTTCTCTGGTTTTGTTGAGGAACAGAGAAGAGGAAGAGATTGGGAGAGAGAATGAAACGGGACAAGGTTTGTTATAATAATAAAATAATGGGGGTGAAAAGAGAGTGGGGGTAGTTACGAGAAGTGTGGGAGAGTGTGCAGGCAAAGTGGGGGAAGTTGGAGAACGGGTTTGAAGAGTGGGGAATACGGGAAAGAATTCTATAGGGATAGATGTAGGATCAATCTGTACAAGCATATAGGTTCTGGGTTAGTGGGCTTTAGTAATTGGGCTCAAAATATTTAAATAAAACATTTGGGTCGTTGGGTTGAATTATTTTGGGCTCAAATTAAAATAATAAAAATCAAAACATAGAATTGGGCTTTTAACATAGTTAAACAATTGGCTCCAGAAATAGTTTAAATAATAAAATCAATTAGGGAAAAGAAAATAGTTATAAGGTACGGAGAATTTAAATACGGAGAAATACTTTGAAAATACGTATTAATGAAAACAGGGGTTACAGTGACTCAACCCATCACACCAAGAAAATGTCTCATTATGCAAACATCAAAATTTCAATTAAAAATATAAACAATTGCAAAGAAAGTAAAAACAAGTATACCCACTTTCTCCAGTGCAATTGTCTATTCATAGCTCCAAACCCAATCATATTTGTCATGCAATTAATTATAGTTATAGTATGTAACTACCCAATCTGTGATTATCCCTTTTCTCTACTACAAACCGAGTAGCAAACTAGAGTTTTTTTTTTTTTAATTTTTACGTCTCTTCTTTAAGTCGTCACTTGCCTTTTGACGCGAGTGTAAAACAATTGTGATGAATCCACCCGGTTACTCAACAAGTCACAAACTTTAAGTGCTTTGCATACTCATATTTCAAGTTGCCGTTTGACGTAAAGGTAAACATTGGTGATGAATACCCCTAGTTACTAAGCAACTCAAATTATTGGAGTAGATTGACTTTATTCATATATATATTTTCTTTTTGTTTTTACTCTATTTACTTAAACTCTGTTTAGGACTAGATCAAGGTGGATAATCACGAGAAAAAGCATCACATTTGTTTTTTAATGTATAATCGCATGATTCATACAATTTTGTGAGGACTATGAAACTCAACAATCCCAGAGTAAATAAGTATACTTACTCTTACTTTATAAGAAATTGTTTATCCCAAAAAAAATCGCTAGACTCCAAATGTAAATAACTACCCCCAAACTTAGATGGAACATTGTCCTCAATGTTCGCACAAAACTTAAAATATAGGCATGTGTTACCAACTAGTTTGAAGGAAAGAAAATAAAGCAAAGAAATAAAGAAGTGATTAAAGAAATAAATAAATAAATAGAGAGTGTAAGTACTCCCCTGAAAAATTGGGTTGCCTCCCAATAAGCGCTGTGTTTTCTGTCTTCAGCTAGACTTGATGAGTTCATGCAATGTATTGAATGGTTTGAAGATTCACATCCTCCTCTTTCGGCTCTATACTCATCTCAATGTACGGCTTCGCCCTATGCCCGTTCACCTTGAATGTTTGATTTTTCTCTTTGCTATGAACCTCCAATGCACCATGTGGAAAGACTTTTGTAACAATGTATGGGCCATACCATCGTGACATAAGCTTGCCTGGAAAGGGTCTTAATCTTGAGTTGTATATTAATACCTTCTGTCCTTCATAAAACTCCTTCCTTGCTAGCTGTTTATCATGGTACATCTTGGTCCTTTCTTTGTACAACCTTGCATTTTCATATGCGTCGTGCCTCAACTCTTCAAGCTCGTTCAGTTGCGATCTTCTTTTGTCGCCTGCTTGTTTCATATCAAAATTGAACCTTTTGATGGCCCAATAGGCTTTGTGTTCCAACTCCACTGGCAGATGACAGGCTTTCCAAAAACCAAACGGTATGGTGACATGCCGATGGGTGTCTTGTATGCCGTTCGGTAGGCCCATAATGCATCGTTCAAGCGTAGCGACCAATCCTTTTTCCTTGTATTTACTGTCTTTTCCAAAATGCTCTTGATCTCTCTGTTGCTAATCTCCACCTCCCCACTAGTTTGAAGATGATAAGGAGTACCCACTCTATGTGTAATTCCATATTTCTTCATCAAAGAAGCGAATGGAACGTTATTGAAGTGGCTCCCTCCATCACTAATTATTGCTCGTGGTGTACCAAACCTAGTGAAAATGTTCTCCTGCAAAAACTTGACAACAACTTTGTGATCATTAGTTTTTGAGGGGACAGCCTCGACCCATTTAGACACGTAATCCACACCCACAAGAATATATAAATAACCAAATGAGTTAGGAAAGGGACCCATGAAGTCGATTCCCCAAACATCAAAAAGCTCAATTACTTGGATGTTTTGCAGTGGCATTTGATTTCTAGAAGAGATGTTGCCTGTCCTTTGGCATTTGTCACAAGTCCTGCAAAAAGAAAAAGCATCTTTGAATACATTAGGCCAATAAAAACCAGATTGTAATACCTTGAGTGTTGTTCTTTTTGGTCCAAAATGTCCTCCACATGCATATTGGTGGCAATGTTGTAGAATACTCATTTGCTCTTCTTCTGCCACACATCTTCTTATAATTTGATCCGGGCAGAATTTGAACAAATAAGGATCATCCCAATAATAGTGCTTGCACATGGCCACCAGTCTCTTTCTTTATTGAATTGTCATACCTGGAGGGAAAACATGAGCAGTGAGATAATTTACAATATCTGCAAACCATGGAAGTTGTATATTTATTTCAAATAAATTTTCATCTGGGAAATTTTCATTAAGTGGGGGCACAATTCTTTCTTCCTCATGCAGTAATCTGGACATGTGATCTGCCACAACATTGTCACTTCCTTTCTTGTCTCTAATCTCAAGGTCGAATTCTTGAAGCAACAGCACCCATCTGATCAACCTAGGCTTAGCATCCTTTTTAGCAAACAAATATCTCAAAGCAGCATGGTCAGTGAAAACAATGACTTTAGAACCAATCAAATATGATCCAAACATCTCTACAGCAAAAATGATAGCTAACATTTCTTTTTCAGTAGTGGAATAATTAAGCTGTGCATCATTTAAAGTTCGAGAAGCATAGTAAATAACATGGGGTACCTTATTGATTCTCTGACCTAAAACAGCTCCCAAAGCATAATCACTTGCATCACACATAAGCTCGAAAGGATGGTTCCAATATGGTGCCATGACAATAGGTGCAGAAATGAGAAGATTTTTTAATGTAATGAAAGTATTTGTGCACTCTTCTGTCCATGCAAACTCAACATCCTTAGCTAACAATTCACAAAGGGGTCTGGAGATTTTTTAGATTTCTTTTATAAATCTTCTATAGAACCCTGCATGTCCAAGAAAACTCCTAACACCCTTGACTGTAGTAGGAGGGGGTAGCTTTGATATGATGTCAACTTTTGCCTTGTCCACCTCTATGCCTCTTTTTGACACCACATGGCCCAAGACAATACCTTGTTGTACCATAAAATGGCACTTTTCCCAATTCAGCACTAAATTGCATTCTTCACATCTCTTAAGTACAAGCTGCAAATGGTTAAGGCATTCATCGAAACAAGATCCAAAAACACTAAAGTCATCCATAAATACCTCGATGAACCTTTCCACCATGTCTGAAAATATACTCATCATGCATCTCTGAAATGTAACTGGTGCACTGCACAATCCAAAGGGCATCCTCCTGTATGCAAAAGTACCAAAAGGACATGTAAAAGTGGTTTTTTCTTGATCTTCTGGAGCAATAGCAATTTGATTATAGCCACTGTAACCATCTAAAAAGCAATAATGACTATATCCTGCTAATCTTTATAACATTTGATCAATAAAAGGAAGAGGGAAGTGATCTTTCCTGGTTTCGTTATTCAGCTTCCTGTCGTCAATGCATACCCACCATCCTGTGGTCACTCTCGTAGGGATAAGCTCATTCTCTTCATTCTTCACCACTGTGACTCCACTCTTCTTAGGCACCACATGTATAGGACTCACCCATTTGCTATCTGAGATAGGGTAGATGATGCCAACATCTAATAGCTTCAAGACCTCTGTTCTTACCACTTCCTTCATGTGTGGATTAAGCCTTCTATGTGCTTCCCTGCTGGGTTTTGCATTGTCTTCAAGAAGTATTTTATGCATGCATTTGGATGGACTTATTCCCTTGATATCTGCAATGGTCCATCCTATTGCACCTTTGTGTTCTCGCAATACCTTCAGCAGCTTATCTTCTTCTTGTGTACTCAAGTTTGCAGCAACTATCACTGGTAGCGTCTGGTTCTCATCCAAATATGCGTGCTTCAGATGTTCAGGCAGCGGCTTCAGCTCCACGTCTGGTGTTCTGGTAGCAGTCGGGACAGTCGACTTGTTCCGTTCACCAGTCGACTGGTCTGAGGAAACACAAGTGTTATCAGTCACAATATTTTCAGATGCAGGTGCGAGTTTACCTGAATATGACTTTGGAGTTTCAAGGTGATGTACTGTCTCTGCAATCCTGCAGTCATCGTATTCCTGTTCAACATGAGATAAAGTTAGAGATTGTGTAATTGTGGCTTGTAGTGGTTCAATGCTATGTACCTGAAATGTTTGATCAACAATCTCCTGTACCATATCAACATTATAACATTCATGGTCATCATGTGGTAATTTTAGTGTATCAAACATTTTAAATTCAACCTTTTCTCCATTTATTTTCATACTTATAGTACCCTTTTTAACACAAATTTTTATATCAGCTGTACTCATAAAGGGCCTACCTAGGATGATCGGTAAAGAGGATGGTATTGAAGAGTCCTCCATGTCTAACACATCAAAATCTGCAGGCAAAATGAAATCATTTACCTGAACTAGGACATCTTCCAAAATACCTCTAGGTCTTTTGATGCTACGATCAGCCAACTGCAAAGTGATGGATGTTGGTTTGAGTTCCCCCAATCCTAGCTTTTCGTAAACAGAATAAGGAAGAAGATTGATGCTTGCCCCCAAGTCTAGCAGTGCCTTTTCAAAGAAGTGCTCACCAACCCTGCAGGGAATGGTAAAACTACATGGGTCCTTCAATTTAGGAGGTAATTTTCTTAACAAAACGACGCTCACTTCTTCTGTCAAGGCCACATCCTCCCTAACCTGAAATGTTCTTTTGTGAGTACAACATTCTTTCAAAAATTTGGCATAAGAAGGAATTTGTTTAATAGCATCAAGTAGGGGGATATTAATTTCTACCTTTCTGAGAGTTTCAAAGATGTCAAATAAATGTTGTTCTTTCTTTTGCTTGACTAACCTTTGAGGGAATGGTGGCAAAACTGTCCTTTCTTTTTCACTTACCTTATTGGATCCCAAAACTTTTGATGGTTGTGTATCTGCTTCGTCTGCGTGTGTTTCAACCTTGTTGTCAATTGTCTTACCACTTCTCAGAGTTGTTACTGATTTGAGCTGTTCTTGGCCTCTAGGGTTTGGTATGGTTTGTGAAGGAAGTTCTCCTGCCTTTCTTTCACACAACTCCTTTGCGATTTGCCCGATTTGAGTTTCCAATTTCTGAATTGTCTGCCCTTGTTGGTTGCTTGTTTGATGTTGTTGTTGGAGCAATTGAAGAACGGTGGATTCAAAATCCAACTTCTTCTGTTCTTGAACTGGCCGATCAAACCCACTTCCCATCTGGAAGTTCCGTGCATGTCCTTGCGAAGATTGAGTACCTTGATTGTTGCTCCATGAGAAATTTGGATGGTTCCTCCACCCTGGATTGTATGTGTTCGAGAATGGGTTGTTCTTTGGTGGAAATACTCCTTGCCCCACATAGTTTGCATGCTCCTGATCTGTGAAAGAAGACATGGGACATGTGTCAGTTGTATGATCAAAATGAGAACAAATTGCACAAATTTCTTTTGTTTGATTTTTTACACTGCCCATTGTTGTCATTGCATTAACAAGCATATCAATTTTTTTGTTCATGTTTACCATTTCTAATTGTATGTTATTACTACTAGAAATTTCGTAAACTCCCTGTTTTTTAGAAATGCCTCTTCCCCTTGTTGAGAATTGCTGTGAGTTCTCGCTGAGTTCTTCAAATAATTCGATGGCCTCCTCACCACTTTTCCTCACCAAGATCCCGTTGCAAGCTGAATCCACAATTGCCTTGTTAGTATCATTTAAGCCCTCATAAAATGCTTGTACCTAATCATCTTTAGGCATATTGTGCGTAGGACACTTGAGAAGCTTGTTCTTGAAATCCTTCCATGCTTCGAAGAATAAATCTCCATCTTTTTGTTGGAAGAGTTGAATCTCCCTTTTCAGTTGTTTGGTCTTCTGGGCTGGAAAGAATTCTTTCAAGAATTTTGTTGCCAATTGCTCCCATGAATTAATTGATCCTGGTTCCAAAGAAGTATACCACAATTTAGAATTAAGTTTTAAAGAGAATGGAAACAAGATTAACCTGATTTGTTCAGGGGTAAGCCCTTGGACACTTTGTGTCCTGCAAAGATCAAAGAAGTCTTGCAGATGGAGGTGAGGCTCCTCGTCTGGTTTGCCACTAAAGTGGGGAACCATGCTAAGTAATTGGGGAGAGAGATGCATATTCCCTGTGACATTAGGTTGATAAGCAATGCAGGAAGGTTGCTCAATATTCTTAGGCGTGAATTTGTCCTGCATTGGTACTCGATTTGATACTTCCTCAGCCATTGTTGCTCGTGAATTGGGTCTCTGTGCAGTCGCCTGGTTCCTTGTAGCAGTCGACTGGTTGGTCGCAGACAGCCGACCTAGTCTGTGCAAAGTGCGTTCTGTTTCCGCGTCAATAGGTAGTAGCTCTGGACGAAGTGATCGCCTTCCGTGCATCCACCAAAATCTTGTAACCTAAAAGAGAAAATATTTATTAATAAAAGAAAAGATTTACTGATTTGTAAGTTAAAATACTAACAATCCCCGGCAGCGGCGCCAAAAACTTGTTGTGCAATCTAGATTATCTAAATAAGTAGATAATCTGGACACAAATTAAACCCTCGCAAGTGTACGAATCGTTTATAGAAGCGTAGTGAAAAGCAAGGGTCGATCCCACAGAGATTGTAGAAATTAACTTACTAACCAATAAAAAAAAGAAATAAGAATCCTGAAATTGTTGTTCTAAAAGAAAAGGAGAAATTAAAAGATTAAAAACTATATCTAGTAGTTCTGAATCACAAATATCTATTAAGTAGTTGGGTTTTGATTTCCACCTGTAGTCAGTAATGCTAAGTCACCTTCTTCACTATTCTAGTTACTCATGTTCGTTCCTTTAAGGGCATGGTATCTACTCCTTAAAGTATTGTTTCTCTAGCCAAGAATTAGGCATGGTATCTACTCTAATTCGCTTCTTTCCTTAAGTATTTAGCATGGTATCTACTAAGTTGCACTTAAAGAAAACATAAGAACAATGGAAACGAACAAACACTCGAAGTTCTAGAAATTGGTATCAGATCTAGATCCTTCAAGTTGATTAAACCAAGAACCCCTAAAGATTCCTGTGTTACAAGTTATGAGCACGAGATACGGGTCGTCTCTATACTCATATAACAGATTCAGATTTATAATATGCAAACTTGATAATCTCAGGTTCTGTATGGCAGTCGACTTGCTGTCACTCTCAGTCGACTGCTCTTAGAACTTCTGAACAAGTTTGTCTATTATAAATCTATACCAATACTCTCAGGTTTAATCAATAAGTAACAGAATAGCATTCAAAAGAATATAAGCATTACATAACTACGGTTTCAATCTACCCAACTATGAAATTAGTTCCACATAATAAAACTTTTATTAACTAACAGTTTCGAATACATGATGAACATTAAAAGAACTAGAAAGAGAAGAAATAAACTGATGTAGTTCGGCCAGATAGGTCGGCTGGCTGTCACACAGTCGACCAGCGCGTTGCTTCAATGAACTCGATCTCCTTCTTCTTCGATGCTGATAGAGTAATTTTCTTGATTGATGACTTGATGATTCAGAAGTTCCGTCAGTCTTTGATTTTCCAAAATAATGCCTCTTGGTTGATATTTATAGAACACGGGAAGAGAATTAGGGTTTGCATTTTATTCCAGAAAAGTCATTTTCTTTTATTTATTTCCTTCCTTATTTGATCGGCGTTTTATTTCTTTCTCTTTTCTTCTTTTCTTCCTTTTCTGCTAACCATGTGTTCTTGCCAATCCCCGGTCTCTAGCTTTGATTTGTTGGAGAAGTTGTTCTTCGCATATAACCTGGGTTTGGATAACTAAATCTTGCTTCGTATTTGGATGAGGATGAATCTCCGCTGCTCTTATCTTTTGACTCCGCCGAATACCAGTCGACTGGTGTTGGATGTAAGTCGACTGCACCGAGACATCTGTGGCTTCATGATTCATCAGTCAAGTCGACTGATGTTGGGGAAGTCGACTGTGCCGAGCCCCAGTAATCTCTCTGTCCGGTCGACTGGTGAAGAGCTAGTCGACTGTTACTCTGCAGTTCCCTGTATATTATCCTCTCAGCCTGTATTAGTCTGGAATCTGCTTCGTTTTGCTGCTTTTGGTTGTTTCCTATGGAAAAGAAGAAAAGAAGAGTAAAATACCACATATAGAGCATTTAAATGTCTAATTGCACTAAGATTATTGCTCCTAAATGTGAATATTATTGGGTTCATCACTCGCTATCTGAGATATGGGTTCACCACATATAGAGCATCTAAACTTGGTATTTTCATTCATTTTTTCTATACAACCATACACTCGCTATCTGAGATAGCGAGTGTGTTACAAACACAATCGCTATCTGGGATAGCGAGCCTATACTTGATCTTTTTCTTGACATTAATATTTCACGAATAACACTAACTTAGTACAATATAGGTTATTTTATATTAATTATACAAATAAATTTAGTACAAATCATTCACATTTAATACAATGTAGGCATAATTTGTATAACCAAAACACTCAATTTATTGTTGAACACATCTCAAATTAACTCACAATTCTAAATCTAACCCTACATCAAAATTAACCAAAAATCAAATAACAAGAGTTATGAACAAATACCACACGAATACTGGGTAGAACGAGGATGAGATTTCGGCCACTAGGGTTTCGGAGTGGGAGAAGGAGTGTGGAGAGAGATAGGAGAAGAAGAAACTGAGATAGCGAGTGTGGTATTAAGTGAATCTTAATCGACACTCGCTAACTCAGTTAGCGACCCTAGTGAAAACATGGTTGCTAACTGAGATAGCAAGTGTATACTTGATTTTTTTCTTCAGGTTTTTCCCCAAGTGGTGAAACCTAAAGAAAAAAAAATCAAGTATACACTCGTTATCTCAGTTAGCGACCATGTTTTCTCTAGGGTCGCTAACTGAGTTAGCGAGTGGGTCGTACTTTCGAAAGTGGGTCAGTTTGGTAAATACTTTCAAAAAGCGGGTCATTTTGGTAAAAATCTGCATCTTCCGTCGTGCGGCCCCAATAAAAACTCTGAACTACTCGTCTTGTTCTACACGCCTAAGATTGTCTAACAAAAAGAAATTAAGTAATTTGAAGTTCATTTGCTCATCAATCATGTTGTCAGAACTTTCGGCCATACAATTTTGTGACACTGTAAATTATGGCGAAATGAACTTCAAATTACTTGATTTCTTATTGTTAGGTAATCTTAAGCGTGTAGAACAATATGAGCGGTTCGGATTTTTCATAGGGGTTTTACTCCGTGAATGCACACGGTTGTGCACACCAATATACACACACACACACACACACACACACACACACACACACACACACACAGAGAGAGAGATTTCTTCTATTGTAAACGCAAATGTTGTGCAAACGCGTGCAAGACACTTAACTTTTCATTGGCGATGGCGGGTTAAGGTATAAGGTAAAATTTTATGTTTTGCCTTAACCCGTCATTGCTAATGATAGATTAAGTGGTTTGCAAATTGCAAACGCTATATTCTATTCTCTCTCACTCTCCCTACTCTCTTTGTCTTCTTTTTGAACCCACTGAAATCCCAACACCCCAAACCTTCCACTGTCGATGCCTCCTCCTCCTCCCGGCCGTCCACCTCCTTCCTTCTCTTTTTCTCCCACTCTCCTTACTGTCTCTTTCTCATTCTCGAACCCACCGAAACCCCAACACCCAAAAAAACCCAAATCCAAACCCCTCCTCATCATCCTCCAACCCGACAGCAAGCCCCTTCCATCTCTCTTTCGCACACTCTCTCTCCACAGCTCTCTCTCCCGACATTCCAAAGACTCCCCCGACAACCCACTCCTCCTCCTCCTATCTTCGAAATATAATCAGAAACTCCAAACCCTACTTCGCAGTTTAAATCCATACACATCGTTGACAACATTTGTGTCGTATAAATCCGCATTGTGCAAGGTAATCACAAATCCTAGCATCGTAGATATAGTTATGTGATGTAGTTGTATTTAAATTTTTTAATTTATTTTGGTGATGTATGGTTATGTAGATGTAGTTGTTTAATGTGTATTGTATATAATTTTTTACTGATTGTAGACAGTAGAATTGTAGAAGTAGTTGTTTTTGTTCACTTAATCTATAGAAGTAAGTTAATTCTTCCGAAGAACCGGAAGTGAAGCGTTATCCCGGGGAGAGTGATGTAGTTGTTGTTGTAGTTGTTTGATATTAGTAAAACCGCACAAATGCAACAAAAAATTTCGAAACTTTGCGAGTAGGTTGGATTCACCACACAAACTAACGCAACTTCTAGAAGTGAGTTTTCGACTCACTGTTTGCAAGATAGGGCAACGTATCGCTTCATTTCAAGAAAAGCCAAAATAAAGTGATATATGACAGTATCTTGCAAACCGTGAGTCAAAACTCACTTTCAAAAGTTGTGTTAGCTTGTGTGTGGTGAATTCGACATACTCGTAAAGTTCCAATATTTTTTGTTGTCGTTTGTGTGGTTTTATATGTTAACAAACAACAACAATCGTACACAAAAACTATTTTGAGTACGAAAACGTAGAAAACCGCACAAACGACCACAAAAAATTTCGAAACTTTGGGAGTAGGTCAGATTCACCACACACAAGGTAACACTACTCCTAGAAGTGAGTTTTGACTAACGGTTTGCGAGATACGGCCATGCATCACTTTCATTCACAAAAAAAGAAAATAAAGTAATACACGGCCATATCTCGCAAACCGTGAGTTGAAACTCACATATGCTGCTTGCATTAGCTTTTGTGTGGTGAATCCGACCTACTCGCGAAGTTTCGAAATTTTTTATTGTCGTTTGTGCGGTTTTCTCACATATTCAAACAACAACTATAATTTTGGATATTTTGAGTACGAATACTTGAGAAAACCGCACAAACGAGGACAAAAAATTATGAAACTTTTCGAGTAGGTCCGAATCACCATACACAAGCTAACACAATTTGTATAAATGAGTTTCGACTCACGGTTTTCGAGTTACAGCCGTGCATCACTTTATTATAAGAAAAAAATAAATAAAGTGATATATATATATATATATATATATATATAAGAAAAAAAAATAATGTGATATATAAGATAACACAATTTGTATAAATGAGTTTCGACTCACGGTTTTCGAGTTTAAAGTGATACATGGCTGTAACTCGAAAACAATGAGTCGAAACACATTTATACAAATTGTGTTAGCTTATATATCACTTTATTTATTTATTTCTTATTTATATATATGAGATTTCTTCCATTGCAAATGCAAATATAGCATTTGCAATATAATATATATGTGTGTGTGTGTGTGTGTGTGTGTGTGTGTCATACTAGTTGGTTAGGATCCACAAGATTCCATATATGGACCAATAAGAAACCATATCTAAATTTAGGATCCATATATGTTTGAATGCAGAGGTTAGCACATAGCAGAGTTTATGGATGTGACTTTTCTAAGTACAATTATCTAAATTATGATCCGTTCAGATCATCTTTAATACTATAATGCGAGAGTTGGAGTTGTGTAATTTGTAGACAATCAATTATCTAATCTCAACCATTTTTTTAAGTAGGAGTTATATTAACCATCCATTTACTCAAATGTTACTAGTTACCATAATACCCTTAAAGTTCAAATTTATTTACAACATTATTATTTACAAAAGTGTCACTAATATAAAATAGAAATTGGTGCCTGCCAAAATTTGGGTTAAAAGTTCATGCTTTATTGATTCATTCATCAGCCTACTTAAACAAACTCATACAGACTCAATCAAATCTTATCAGATCCAGATCCTATAAATTAGGACTCAATCAAATCCTATGAGATCCAGATACTATAAATTAGGACTCAATCAAATCCTATCAGATCCAGATCCTATAAATTAGGAAACAATATTAACTTCCCTATGGCCTATCAAATCTTTCCATAACACCCCCCCCTCAAGTTGGAGCATGCAAATCACACATGCCCAACTTGCAAAGTAAGTAGAAAAATTGGCTCTTGCCTAATGCCTTCGTAAAGATATCGGCCAGCTGCTAATTTGTGCACACATGACTCGTAGAGATAATTCCTTCTTGAATTGCATCTCGTACATAATGACAATCCACCTCAATATGCTTCGTACGCTCATGGAAGACAGGATTTTGAGCAATGTGTAGAGCCGATTTGCTATCACAAAATAAATTCATAGCACGAGAATGATCCACCCCAAGACTACCGAGAAGCGCTTTCAGCTATTTGAGTTCAGATGTAACCGAAGCCATAGAACGATACTCTGCTTCTTCAGACGAGCGGGAGACCATATGTTGTTTTGAGGTTTTCCAGGAAATGGGGAACCAACTAAGAAAAATTATCCGACCAGTAAGAGAGCGACGAGTCAAAGGACAACTCGCCCAATCCGAATCACACCAACCTGATAAGGATAGATCACTAGCAGAATGACAGAGAATACCTTGCCTCGGACAGCCTTTAAAATAACGTACAGTGCGAGTCGCCGCATCCCAATGTTCTTGTCTTGGTGCCTGCATGAACTGTGCCAAAATATGTACTGTATATACCAAGTCAGGACGCGTGAATGAGAGATAAGACGTCGATAGCTTTCGGGACCCTCTAACAACTCACCATTAGCGCGAGCTAGTTGATGGTTTTGCTCCATCGGCAATCCGGCCGGCTTTGCTCCCAAAAATCCAGTCTCGACGATGATATCAAGAGTATACTTCCGTTGACACAGAAAGATACCCTCCGGACTACGAGTAACTTCAATGTCGAGAAAATATTTCAAGGTCCCTAAATCCTTCATATGAAAACATTCACCCAAATATTTCTTGAATAAAGCAAGAGCATAAGAGTTATTACCAGAAATGATCAAGTCATCCACATAAACAAGAATATTGATCTGGACAGGTCCCTGATGCAACATGAAGAGTGAGTAATCTGAATAGGACTGAGTAAAGCTATAGTTTTTCAATGAAGCCGTCAATTTAGCAAACCAACACCTCGGGGCTTGTCGTAAGCCGAACAAAGATTTCTTTAGACGACAGACCATGCCCAGTTGATGAACAGTAAAACCTGGTGGTAATTTCATGTATACCTCCTCATCAAGATCGCCATGTAGAAAAGCATTGTGAACATCCATCTGATGTAACTCCTAATTTTTAGCTGCTGCAACAGCTAGAATGCACGAACCGTCACCATTTTAGCAACTGGAGCGAACGTCTTATTGTAATCAATTCCCTCAACCTGATGATTCCCAAAGATAACAAGGCAAGCTTTTAGCCGTTCAGTCATACGATCTGCATGATATTTGATCTTATATACCCACTTGCAACCAAGAGCCTTCTTCCCGGAAGGTAGTTCTTCCATAACCCAGGTCTCATTAGCCTCCAAGGCACCGATCTCCTTTTGTATTGCCTCACGCCATCCAGCATGTTTTATGACCTCATGAAAGGTTCTAGGTTCAATCCCTGCAGTTACAGCTGCAAGAAATATACAATGTCACATAGAAAATTTATTACAATTCACATAGTGTGCTATAGGATAGGGGGTACCGGAGGAGCTGGTAGAGGACGGTGAACTTGAGGAAGGACTCTTTTCCGAACTGGTTCAGCAACAAAGTCTCTTAACAAAACTGAAGGACGTTTGTCCCGCAGTCCACGACCCAAATTAGCCACGGGTGCACTTGCAGTTGGCGAAACACCTTCCACGACGGGACTGGCAGAATCAGCAGTCGGCGGAGCACCTTCCATGGCGGGACTGGCAGCATCAGTGGGACTGGCAGCACCTTCCACGGCGGGACCGCCCTCCAGCCCATTTGTATCCTCCACTGTTCCTGTAATCTGAGCATCCTCTAAGACCCCCTCCAAATTATCCAGAACAATGTTATCAACTCCCACCATGTCACTAGAAGAGGAAATAGAGTGTCAACCATAGTAGATGCATTCTCAGTCAGATAGGGATACTCATTTTCATGAAACTCGACATCGCGAGACACAAAAATTTCACCTGTGTCAAGATCATATAATTTCCAACCCTTCTTGCCATGAGGATAGCCAAAAAATACTCACTTCTCACTCCTTGGTGCAAATTTATTTCCCTTTGCTTTTTGATTGTGAGTGAAACAGAGAAACCCAAACACTCGTAGCACATCAAAATTAGGAGTTGTTCCGCATAAGATCTCAAAAGGCGTTTTATTGTGTAACAAACCTGATGGAGTGAGATTTATTAAATACACCGCACTAAGTACACATTCCCCCCCAAAAAGTAATAGGAAGATTGCACTGGAACATTAAAGCACGAGCCACATTAAGTATATGCTGATGTTTCCGCTCCACTCTTCCATTTTTTTGAGGAGTTCCAACATAGGAGGTTTGAAACAAAATACCATTCGTATCAAAATAATCAAGCACGGACTTAAATTCCGTGTGATTATCACTTCGCACAATCTTAATAGTTTGCCCAAATTGATGTTCCACAGTGGCAAAAAAAAGGAGAAAGCTTGATAAATCTCAGTTTTATTATGCAACAAATATACCCAGACTGCTCTAGAGAAATCATCAACCAATGTCTAAAAATAATACGCACCACACAAAGAGGATGATTGATTATTTGGCCCCCACAAATCACAATGGATGAGTTCAAGAATACGACTGGCTTTGCTATCACTAACAAGAAAACTATCACGAGTTTATTTTGCCTGAGGACAAATAACACAAGCTTGATTCAATTTCTTCTCAGCAGTATTAGTACTAGAACTGATTGCAAGTACTAACTTAACGACTCTATCCGACGGATGACCCATTCTTCTATGCCATAACTCAAATTCAGATAATTCAGGGACTGTTACCGCGTGCACTGTAGGAATCCTTCGGAAAAAATAAAGTCCATCCTTCCGTTTACTGGCTCCAATCAGGCTCCCCGAATGTTGGTCCTGGATAGCACACAAAGAATTAGTGAATCGAACAAAACATTTGCATCATCAATTAATTGCGACACCGATATTAAATTACATTGTAATGTTGTTACAAATAAGACACGCTCAAGCACTAAACCATCAGCAAGAATTACACGCCCCTCCATTGTGGCGTATTTCTGCTGCCCATCAGGTAAACCAACGGGATATGGAAGAATGTCCTGTGCTTGAGTCAAAAATTATGAGTTGCCGGTCACATGACGAGATGCCCCTGTGTCAAGTATCCAAGAGGAAGGAGAATGGAACTCACCCATTATTTGATCTTGCTAATGATTACTAATCATACTCAACAAAATTTGGACTTGTTCATGTTTGAGATCTGCCAATGTTGAACCATCAGCCCCTGTGCTTGCACTTGCGCCGTCACCTTCGAGGATGGAAGCACAATTACTGCCAGCGATGGCATTAGCCCGCGCACCAGCACCTCTACCCTTCCCTGCAGCAGACACTGCAGAGGTCGTGGCTGTCAATGTTGATCCTCGGTTGCTGGCCATCCCTTTGCCACTCTTTGAGCGTGCTTCTCACCATTCTAGATAGCTGTGAATCTTGAAACACGTGCTCGCATCATGACCGGTCCGGTTACAGTGGGTGCAGAATAAGTGAGACTTGTCGTTGCGGTCTAACTCATCATATCTACCTTTGGGGCGAGTCGCTTGCAAAGTGAAGGCATGTATCTCCTCTGTGAAAGTCTTGTGTTGAGCAATATCACGAGAACGCTCCTCTTGAATGAATGCCTGATAAGCACTATCCACAGACGGTGGTGGATTTTAAGACAGAAGATTAGTTCTCACCGTAGCATATAGATCATCATCAACTCCAATCAAGAATTGATGGAGTTTTTCTTCTTCGCGATCATCCGCGAATTTGCCAGAAATATTGCAAATGCACTTTCCACACTCACAAGCATGTAGTGGTTTGAGACGATTCAGATCATCATACAACCCCATCAATTTGTTAAAATATTCTTCAATACCCATGGATTTCGCCTACTTATAATCCGTTATTGCCGCCCTCAACTGCTATAAACGCGGACCATTAGCAACACAAAATCGCTTCTCAAGATAATCCCAAAGACGCTTAGCCTCGTCGTGAAAGGGGATCGATGTCGCTACCTTTGGTTCCATACTACGTAAAATCCACGACACCAACATGGAGTTAATGGTTTCCCAATCAAGCACCTTCTCCTTTTCAGTCGGTTTGGGGATCGTTCCGTCCACAAACAGGAACTTTCGGTGGGCCTTTAAAGAAAGCGTCATTGCCCTCGACCACGCAATATAGTTTTCTGATGTCAATAAGACATGAGAGATTAGGTTCCCTGGTTGATCTCCAGAGCCAAGGTAATAAGGGGATGAGGGATCAATTTTGCCTTCGCCGTCCGCCATTGATGATCAACGATACACAGCTTCAGGCTGTGGTGAGTGGCCGGCTGGATGATTGGCCGATTGAAAGAAAAAATAGGTTTTGATGGTAGGGTTTGCTTAGACGGCTGTCTCTGATACCCTGCCAAAATTTAGGTTAAAAGTTCATGCTTTATTGATTCATTCATCAGCCTACTTATACAAACTCATACATACTCAATCAAATCCTATCAGATCCAAATCGTATAAATTAGGACTCAAACAAATCCTATCATATCCAGATCCTATAAATTAGGACTCAATCAAATCGTATGAGATCCAGATCCTATAAATTAGGACTCAATCAAATTCTATCAGATCCAGATCCTATAAATTAGGAAACAATATTAACCTCCCTATGGCCTATCAAATCTTTCCATAACATACTAAGAGTAATTTGTAAAGAGTATGGAAAGGGTTTGAGATGTGAAAATAGAGGTCCTAGGTTCGCGGCCAGACTTCATCGGTCTTTAATTTTTTTTAAAAATAAAAATATTAAAACGCACATCGCACGTGCATATTTCTAGTATTTTAAACCTCTAACTTGAGATAGCTTGATTTTTCCCCAAAATGACCCCTTTTGAAGATATTTGACCCACTTTCGAAACTATTTACCAAACTGGCATGTTCTCTATCTCAGATAGCGAGTTTGGCGAAAGCATATTTGCTGTTTGAGATAGCGAGTGCAGGCTAGGGAGTTTCTTCATAACTTGGAGAAAAAATCTCGAAGAAAAAATGCCAAAGTCGGACTCGCTGTCTCAAACAATGAGCGTGATTGTACCACACTCACTGTTTGAGATAGCGAGTTTAACACCGATTTTTTTAATAAAAAAACATACTCTCTTTCTCTCTTTCTTTCACCCATAGCTCCCAAATTCGACCTCTCGCACAACCCCCCCCCCCCCCCCCCCCTCCAAAATCTCTTCAAATCCACTTTATCCCTCACAACTCTCTCTCCTCCCAATATCAAAACCCTAAACCATCTTCCCAAACCCCAAAATTTGTTGAATTCAGGAAGTGTAAAGAGGATTGCGGTTGAAGCAAGTGCATTCATCACATCCCCATTCTCTACATCCTAAAGCAATCATCTATCGTATGATATGTCTTCATTCGTTTGCTTTTGGGTTTTGGGTAAATTTTGAGATTGTGTTAATTAGATTGTAATGTTGACAAATAATGTTGTTGGAATTGGAATTTTCGGATTGGTGTAGTCGGAATTGGGTTGTCGAAGTGTGATTTGTGGGATGATCTAGCTTGTTCATTGAATTCTTGCCAATGTACATTGTTAGAACGTTACTATGTAATGTTGATAAAAACCGATGTCAGATCAATGGATTGTTGGATAGGGTTTGTGGAATCAATGGATCGTTGACAAATATTCATTTTTCATTGAATGGTTCATAATAAGTTGTTTATTTAGCTTTAGTTTGTCAAACGGGGTAGGTTATATTTGTGTTTTGAAGTATTGAATTGTTAAGTAATTTTATTTTTTGAAGCATTGAATTATACTAACTGAAATACAATCTCACTTGTAGTGTACTCAAAGTTATTACATATGACACAAACGCAGGGTAATTTTCAAGAAGGATCGAGTAGTAGACCACAGGTTCGTATTATTTATTTAGTTATATTATGAATGCGTTGTTTATGTACTATTTACTAAATTTTGAAGAAAACGTCAAATGAATGAGTACCCCCAAGCAATCGAGGCAGGGGGCCACGAACTCGTGGTGGACGACCTCCGGTTAGTAGTAGTCGCGGTGGTGGAACCGGACATGCAAATGTAAGATGAAGTTTTTTTTTCTTTCAATCATTTTGATTTTACTTAAATAAAATGATATATTGTTAAATTGATGCTTATTGTTTTTTTTTGGTGTAAGTCTTACCTAGTGTGTCTTCTTCGCCAAATGAATCGGGTCTGTCTTCATCATCTTATGTTCCACCTGAAGGTCCCGGTCCTCTCGACCCAAGACTTTTGACCTTGCAAGCGCAATATCGTTCAAAATCCGTGTGGGACAGATAATCAAAGGAGTGTCCTTTGCAGGGGCACACCACCTTGCTCATGCATCCACACATTGATGAGCTATTACGGGATTGTAGCTTGTACGGTATTAGTTGATGAGTTCAGTTAAGACCGATCGACCTTTCCTAACCGCCTTTCTCAAGCTATGGCATCCGGAAATGGACTCTTTTCACTTGTCAGTCGGGGAGATGTCCGTCACACTACATGATGTTGCGGTCATCACAGGTCTTCCCATCAATAGATAGGTCGTCACTATGTAACCCCCATTCCCGTAAATACGTATTTTCTGAATATTTTCTGTGTTTCGATATTATAAATTCATTATTTGTTAAAATTATTTTGGATTTCATATTAAAGTGTTTTTCTAATCGAAAATTTATTCATTTCAAATAATAATGTGTTTTGATCTTATTTTCTAGATCTTATTGATCAACTATTTGTATTTGAGTCCAGATTATGTATATATATATTTATTGGGTCATTTTAGTAAATTGTTAAACCAGGATATTATTTTATTGTATGATTTTATTATTATAATAATTAATTGTCGTTTCCTGATTATTTAATTAAATTTCATCTATTGAATTATTTTGTTATTGTACTAGACCTAGTTTTCTTGGCGAATTCCAATTTAATTTCAAGCCAACTTATATTGTTTTCATTTGTATTATTTATCGATTTATTTGGATTTCAACTTTTGTTCATAAAGTTCTTTGTTCTTTTAATTGAGCTTTTATTGTCGATCCTATTGTTCTCTTATTTATTGTTGGTGTTTTTATTTGAACCCTATTGATTTTGATTTATCTCTTAATTGCACCCTAAAATCCAATTTCATGACCTAAATCCACTTTTATTGAACCCTAAACCTCTAACCCAATACCCTAATTGTGCCCTATAAATACAACTCTACTGCAAACCCTAATTTTAGCACAAAAATTGCAAACCCTAGCCGTCTAATCTCTCTCATCTCTCCCCCTGTTTCTCTCTCCCCGTCAGCCAATTTCCGCCCAAACCCAATCACCCCTGAACCCACCTTCCTCGGTGAGCCATCCCTGTACTCCGGTGACCCCCCCCCCCACCCTTTCCATCCTCGGCGATGACTCCCCTGAGTGCTACCTCCTCCATCGCGCCCCCTGATGCGCGCCGATCTCCCCTCTCCTCTTCCGCTCTCGTCGACATACATCAGAACCCACCCAAATCCCCCTGAACCCATCTCCAGGGTCCTCTTCTCTGGCCGTTCTCCGGCACCCCCCATCTTCGGTGACCCTCTCCTAGCACCCCCACCCCCTCTCGTCGATGCCCAGCTCGTCGACAGCGGCCGAAACCCCAAGATCCTGCCAACCCTCTGTCTGCCCCTCTTTCTGATCGCCAACCAACGCGCCAGCGCCACCCCCGTGCGCCCATGACTGCCGGCGTCGACCTCGCCTTAGCGCCGCCGCCCCTGGCTGATGCTCCCTCTTACTGTCGTTGCTGCCTTGTCTCTTTGTGCTCTGTTGTTGCTTTTGGGTTCTATTATTGCACGTAGTTTATACGTGCTATTTTGTGGATTGGCTAGTTCGTGGGTTCGTTGCTTCGGGATTCTCATCCCGTTATTCTTGGTATTCAAACTCACCATTTATAAGGCAAATAACTTGTATTAAATTCCTTTGCATACACAAGTACAAAATACTGCTTGTAGTGTAGTTGGGTTCTAGAGACAATTTGTGTGTGAATTTCTTTGTTGATAATGTCTCTATTGTGATGATTTGACCATAGTTGCCTCACGACATATATGACATGAATTAACCTAGAGTTGACCATTTTTTATGTAGATGTTCATGCTATCTTGAGATATCTGTGTTTGATGTGTTATTCGTGTTATACTTGTCGAATACTTGTAGAATACCCTATATCATGTTGCTTGGACATCTAGTACACCATATTCCATGTTATCATCCTATTGTTTCCCTATTATTATTATCATTCATCTCATGTCTCTAGATTGCATATTGTATTGTTGCATTAATAAAATAATTAGCAAGCCGGGGATTAAGGGTTGACTTTTACTAGTGGACAATATAGAGACTGTACTCGGAGGAGGGGCCCGTGTTTCCCTATTTAGTGGTCTATTGGTCTATTGGTCATATCGGTCATCGATTAATTGTAGATTACTAATTATAGTATCTCGATTGATTCGGTCATCAGTCATTATTGAATATCGTTGAAGTGTACATGAGCTATAGAGCCCACTACTAAGTCTAAACGAAATTGATTGTATGCATCAAACCTGTGGTACGGAACACATGGGACACAGTAGTACATGCATTAGTTAGGATTAAAATGAATAATAGGCTTAAGGATTAACACAATATCGATATTGCATATTGTTCATCATTGTTCCTATTGATATCGAATATTACATGATACTTGTTCATTCGACACTTATTACATACTACTTACACTTGTTTATCTTGCCATGCTAGTTGTTATATTTTGTTATCATGCATATTCCATGCTATTTGTTTATTCTTCCCATGTACTTGTGCCTGCACTACAAGCGGCCCGTAACTTGTATTCACGGGCGTTTTGTTTTCTTTTCCTCTTCCTGCAATTTATTAAATTGCATATTTTGGAGAACAGTTGCCTGCTGGAGTCAGAGAACAAACAGTCTGAACACTACTGCTTTATAATTGCTTATTGCTTTAATAAACTTAATGTATTGAGACTTATTATTTGGATTGTATTTATTATTGTATTGGACTTATGTCTCGAATGTTGTTATTTGTTTCCAGACGTTGGATTATTATTGTATTTGGATATTTTTATTGCTTAATTTCAAGTATTATTGTTCATGAGATTGTTATTATTGCCTACACATTTGTTCTGTATTGATTATATTGTTGAGTTGATCGAATAAACAGCTTATAGGTGACGTTAGTCATTCGCTGGGCCAATGTCACGTACTGGTATTCTGTATTTTTGGGAAGCGGGGCGTGACATACTAGGACGATGGACTTCGATCCATAGTATATGGTTCCAGAATAACTTTGTGTTCAGCCGGATCCTAGGGCAATAATCGGTAATTCCATTCGGCTAAAATGGTTGAAGGATACTTCCGACGACAAGTTGAATGATGATTCCACCGAGTACGGAGTCGAGTGCTATTGTAGGGTATACATAATGAAATTGTTTGGAGGTGTCATGTTCCCAAACTCGATTGGCCACTCCGTGCCGCTAATGTACTTGCCTTTGAGCACAGATTTTCAGAAAGTCGAGATGTACATTTGGGGTAGTGCTGCATTGGCTACAATGTATAGGAGTTTGTGCAACTGCGCTCTCGGTGCGGTTTAGATGAATGGTCGGATGTTTTTGCTACAAGTCTGGAGTTGAAAACGTATACATGTTGGTAGATCTTGTATGAGTAGGCAATCATCAAAGTGGTTGCATGTTCTCGAGGACCCACACATGTTACCTCCGCAAGGTTTATACTGGTCTGGGTCCCTCACATGGAAGGCTAACCCAAATTGTTGTTTGACATACTATAAGGATGAGTTAGATTCATTGACAGATAACTGTGTTAAGTGTAAGCCTTTTACGGAGGATCTTTTAGCGAGACTGCCACCTTTTTACATGGGGAATCGGGAGCTACGATTGACAAGAACACCACTCGTCAACTCTGGGATAGTGGAGTTCTACTTTGCCGATAGAGTACTTCGACAATTTTGTATCCTTTAGGGTATTCCAGTCGTACAACCATTTAATGTCGAATTGCATGCTATAATGAGCATATGTAGGATGACGGGTCACGATTGGGCTGCTTGTTTGCGAACCCACATCGACATGTGGGATGCACACGTTTTGATGAAGTTATTGTCAATATTCCTCAATTCGATGCCTCTTTACATGGGACATATATGATGTGGTGTCATAAAATGACTCGGTTCTATATCTATCTGACCAGCAAGTGTACAAGTACCGATTCACCGACGATTCGTGGATCCAACGGATGAACATTCAGTTCTTTTGCCGATGTTCCAACCGAAGGCAACATTGATTCGGAAACTCATAAGTTTCACATATACATCCTTACTTCATTGAACATGACATGTTTTCGGTTAATTTGCAGATGGTCCATACATGTATTCAGGTGAAAGAATGCACTCGTGTGCTAAAGAGTAGCATTGGTATCGGGTCGGGTCCTTCACTACCTGGACCCAGATTCAGTCCCCTACGGATCCAAAAATTGGACCCGGACCCGGACCCGTGAGGACCGGGTCCGGTTCCGGGTCCTAATAAAATATTCCTACCCGTTCGGTTAGGAGCGGAAGTGTGAGCGGCGAGCGGAGGCGGCAAGTGGAGGATTTAGGATAGAGAAGAGAAGAAAAATGCATGAGTTTTGAGTTTGGAATATGAATATTTAGAATTGAGGAGGAAGGAGGGGAGGGATGGGGATAGGATATTTATTTTTATGTTGATTTTTTCGATTTTTTTAACGGGTCCGGGTCGGGTCTCTTTTGAGCAGATTCGGACCCGGACCCGAAAGTACAACGAGTCCCATTTTAGGACCCAGACCCAGACCCGGATAGGCCGGGTCGGTTCTGGTCCAATGCCGGGTCCAAGTCGGATCTGGATCAGATCCGGATTTTGGGTATTTATACCAATGCTACTAAATAGCATTGTTGCCGAACCAATGAAGGAGTTTGCATGGAAAATTGTTAAGTCGTATCAGACACAAGCTGATCTCGTTGGTGAAGGAGCCAGGCTATATGCTTTATTGTCGGGCCCTATGCAACAGAGGATGCAAGCGTTATCCGGAATGAATGGGCGTAAAGCATATGTAGGTGGCAATTCTTTTCTTGATTGCTGGTCATATGTATAAGACCAAATGGGGTCACCAAGCAGGCCGTCGTAAGAAGATGGCCTCAATGCCTCCATATCGTCAGAGAGTTTTAGAAGAACAACGAGTAGAGGAGAAGCATGCCGTTGAGCCAGAAATTGAGATTGAACCAAATGCCGAAAAGCCACAAGATGAATTTGCTGACATTATCCTTTCGGGTTTAACTCGAGGCACTCCAAAATGTCCGAAATGGAAGAGGAAACCCCCAAACTTGTTTACCCCGGATCCATGATTTTCTGTATTTTATGTTTATTTTAAATTCATGTAATATTTTCATCTTCTAATATTCGTTGTTAACGATATCATTTTCAAATATTTCAAAAACATTGTCATTTTCAACATAATCATGAACCAAACTAGGTTGACGTGACAACTCAAATTCTATAGGATATGAGGTAGTTGTATTTGTGAACGTGTCTTCTTGCGGAGACGGCGAGATTGCATGTGGTTCCTGAACTGGGTTATAAGTCATCTCATGTGTCTGCACTTCTCATACGAAGCTTGAACTATGATTAACATTGTTGACTCTTAGTTTGGTGTGCATAAACCGTGCTTACAAATACTAATAAGTTTTCATTGAGATTTTCAAATTTTTCAGGAATAAATAAATCAATAAGAAAATCAAAAAGATTTAAAAAAGAAGCAAAAGAAGAAGAGCAATAAAGAAGGATTGCAAGATCAAGCAAAAGAACACATTATTCAAAAAGAGCACATGTTGATTAAAGCCCAAGAAAGCTAGCAAGATCAATTTCTGTAATTCCATACATGTGAGATTTTATATGTAATTGATTGATTATTGGTTGATTAGTATATGGTAAGAATATAAAGTGGTTTCGTCTGAATCAGCACGATTGCGGTCGAACGTACCATATTGTTGGTCAACCGTACCACAGTCGAGCGCTCATCACATTTAAAATGATGAAACAGTCGACCATTCATTTTTCGACTTTTCCATTAAAAGATGAACGGTTCGGTTAACCGTACCTCATGCAAATTTCTTTTTTGGAATGTATCGTTTCTATTTTTAAGAGATACACTTCCTAATTCTATATATTTGGACGAACCCACTCTGTATTCTTCACTTATTGCTCTGAAAAAAATATTCTGAACTAATCAATTCAACAATCAATCCGAGTGTGTGTGATACTTATTTGTTTTCTTCAGTCAGGATCAATAAAGATTCTGGTTTTTTTCTTTTCTTCCACTTCGGTGAGATTGACGGGACTTGTCTTAGAAGTTCTGTGGGTGTAATAGATCTTTCGGCCTGAATTCGAGAATCACTGTACAAGGGTTTGAGTATAGTGGAACACTTGTGGCGGAGAATTGCTACAAGTAGGGGGTGTGGACGTAGACCTGGGGGTCGAACCACGTTACATCGTTGCGTACTTGTGCTTGGTGTGTTTGCTTTTCCTATCTTTTCTCATTTACTTTGCAACTTAATTTTAATTTTGTTAATTCCGCACAATCACCCTATTCACCCCCCTAGGGTGATTTACAGTGGCTGAGCGATATTAATTCGGATTTGCTGAATATATAACTATAATGCAGACCAACTATAATTGGGATCAAGTGTCATAGCAATCATGGACTTTAGAGCGTAATAATTAGATACGAGCACTGTCATAAAATATTGACATTCTCATTTTCCCGCCGCATAGCGAGCTAAAAATTTAACATTAATTCCATTGATCTCTATCCTAATTAGTAACTTCATAAATTTTACTGACTAATTATGCCATTGTAATAGTACGAGGTGCCCAAATTATTTCAGGATCAATGACACTATAACAACTGGCTAGCTTTGGGTCACAAATTATTTCACCACCAGAATAGATACAAATAGAAACATTGTAATTCATACCTATACATATTTATACGAAAATACAGGTTATTATCTAATCACAAACTAAAACTACCCAAGTGTACACGAGAAAGAGTTATACAAATAATACCTTCAAAACAATGATCAGAAAGATTGAGTAATTGTGAACGCGGAGAAGATAGGGCAGAGAATGTGGATGAGACGAATGCACTTGATTCCTTTTCTATCCTCTTGACAATTCCTAAAATCAAGAAATATGAGGATCTTGGATGATGAGTTTAGGATTTTGAGAGTGGGAGGAGAGAGGGTTGTGAGAGATGAAGTGGAATAAAGGAGATTTTGGAGATTTTTTTTGAGTGAAAGGTCGAATTTGAGAGCTTTTCGGAGTTGGGAGTGAGAGTGGAGAGAGGAGGGAGAGAGATGAAGTGAAGAGGTGTGAGAAAGAGAGTTTGTTTAAAAAATAAAACAAAGTCAGGATTGCTATCTCAAACAGAGAGTGCGACTTTCAATTTTTTCTTCGAAATTTTTGTGAGAAACTCCTGTTTGGTTGGAGGGTAATGGAGGGGAGGGGAGGGATTTTTTTAAACATTTCTTGTTTAGTTCATTTTTTAGGAGGGGAGGGAAGGAGAATGGAGGGGTGCAGCATCCCTCCTGAGTCAATTTTGGCTCCCCTCCAATATTGGGGGGATTTGGAGGGGAGAGAAATTGAGTCCAATTTTTGTATGGTGATTGGACTAAATTGCCCTTTAGATCTAAATCCATTTAATCACACCATTAAAATTTGTAATCACTCTATTTTAAATTAAAAAAATTTAATTTAAAATTTAGAAGAGTAAAAAAATTAAAAGAAATCCTTACAAAGTTATGAGTTATGACATTTATTTATAGCCCGCATGGCGACCTATATCCCTTCACAAAATATTATGCGATCTTTAATCTAATATTGCAGCTAGCAATCTCCTTGCATCCTCTACATGTTAAGCTCGACGAATTTAGCTCCTCTGAACAAGTCAATCAACTCAGATGCATCCCCCTCAATCCATATACTGATACTTGAGAAATGTTCACGATAAAACCTGGTTACTGTTCACAAACCATTTAGGAATTGATAAGTTTTCTCAGCATTGACACTAGTTAACCACTACATTGTCAAAAGTGCAACGAAAAAATAATTATATAGACAACTGGATGAAATTAATCAGGCTAGGCCATGATTTTGCTTGCAGAACAAATCAACAGATAGAGGCAATATTAACAAACTCATATCTTCAAATATTAGAGACACTTGATATTGTTTTGTGGTTGAGTTTTGTTATAAAATGCAAAAGGGTATAAAAGTAATTTTATTATAAAATCTCTTCTCTTCCCTTGTGAATCAAACAAGAAGATAATTATTTTTCCTCCCCTCCTTTGAACCAAACAGAGTCTTGGGTAAAATCCCTCCCCTCCCTCCCTCCCTCCTTCCCCTCCATTAAAATCCCTCCCCCCCTCCCCTCCCCTCCCTTGAACCAAACAGTCACTAAGTTTATACTCGCCATCTCAAATAACGAAGGTGCATTCACCAAACTCGCTATCCATGTCAGTTTGGTCAATAGTTTCGAAAGTGGGTCAATTTAGTAAATATTTTTTAAAGTTGGTGATTTTGGGAAAAAAATTCAAAACAGCCGTACATATCTCTCCGATATACAATATACATATAACATTTTTCTACACACTTAAATTTTTTTTTTTTTTTGATGAACCGGATGGGGCCTTACGGCCCCAACCATCAAAAACACAATATATTAAAGCAATAAACGTCAATTTTACAAGCCGTAAAATGGAAAAAGCAGATAACGTATAACAACAACATCAGAATAATAAGGATACAACTGAGAATCACAAAAGAAAAATCCGGTGCTTCTACTGGATCAGGTCAGCCAGCAGCTCCAAACGAGCAACAGGCAAGGGAGAAACACCTTCCTCCAACAACGCTGAGATGAAGCAACCAATCTACCACCCAGTTAACCGGGCTAAGGCTGAAGTGGCGATCAAAAGCACAGACCACCACGCAAAAAGGCCACCAACCCGAGCTGATAGCATCCAAACCTGAGCTAAAATCCTAACTCAAAACACCACAAAACTGAACCAGCAAACGAGGAAGACAACGAAGCAACCTCAGCTCAAAATCAATACCCCGAACAGGAGAAAAAAGAGAATGTGCCAGAGGAAAGAACAGATAAAAGCTCAGCCGGACAATGAACAGCATAAAGAGCCCTAAGGAAAATAAATAAACCACCGCCACAGATAACCATCAGCTAGGCACAGTGCCAAAAGAGAAACACAAACGTTCTCGCAAAGACCAATCACAAAACACCTAGAGCATAAGAGCTCAATATATATAAACCAGACACCCAGCCAGTTAAGTTAAAAAAACAGCTAAGAAAGCTGATAGTCGAAAAGCACCAGGGACAAAAGAGAAACATGAGAGCATAATATAAAGAGTAATAAACACAAATTCCCACTGCCAGAGCAATCCACATACACAAAGACAAAACCCCAAAAAAACAACCTCAGATGAAGAGTACTGCACTCCGAGGAGGTCAAAATAGCTGAACTGGCAGCTGCGCACTAAAGGAGGGATTAAGCCTGCAAGAGAAAGAATAAAGAGAGAGGATAATCTGAGAATTAAAACAAAAAGTCCAGTTATAAACTTTGAAGATTACTAAGACAATGAAAAGCTTCTTGTAATTTCAGATTGGCCGAAGAAACCAACCCAGAGGGTTTCAACTCCGACGACCAGAGTTTGAAAAGAAAAAAGAACTCTTCTATCATCACAGCTCTCGAAGATCTTCGATGCTGGAATAAGATAAAGTTTCGCTCCTTCCAAATTATCCAAATAATAATATGAATCGACAAAATCCAAAATTCACGGAATGAGGGATTCGAAGGCTTAGCCTCCCAACACGAGACCAAAACTGGAGGAATATAACCAGTTTCCCATGCCAGAGAGGAGATCTTCCACAAAGGAAGGCTAAAAGGACAATGAATAAAGAGGTGGTTAACCTCTTCCGCTTGCTGATCGCACAGCGCACATAGCTGACCCCAGCCTAAATTTCTTTTATTAAGAACTTTAACAGTAAGTAATTTGTTGTTAAAGGCAAGCCAAGAATTGATTTTCACCTTAAGAGGAGCCCATAAGTCCCAGAAGAACTTAGACACCGGAGATCGAACACCCCTAGAATTAATGAAGTTATAAAAAGATTTGACAGAGAAAGTTCCTGTTGCCGACCAACACCACCCGATACTCTCGGAAGACTTCCATTCGTAACTATTGAGAGATGAAATGAGATTATCAAAATCATCCGTTAAAGCTGGGGAAAGATCAGTAGTGAAAGGAATAAACCAGAAGCGAGAATTGTCAATAAGAGCAAAGGAGTCCTCGACTGACACTGCCTGGAAAACAGCCAATCTAAAGAGAAAAGGGAATGCTGTGGCAAGCGTGGAGTTGCCAATCCACAAATCCGTCCAAGTTTAGTCCTAGAGCCGTCATGGCATTTACGGAAAATACTACACTGAAAAGCAGGAGCAGCTTTCCAAATACCCTTCCAGAAGGGAGAGGCATGACGAGAATTCACAACAGGGAACTCCCACCAATTGGAAGAGTAAGAGCGATAACCTTGAATGCACCTGACCCAAGGCAAATGCTCATCATGATGGAGCTTCCACAACCATTTCCCCAAAAGAGCAATGTTGTGATTGCGAATATCCAAGACTCCAAGACCCCCTCCTCCTTGGAGGTGCAGATCATATGCCAATGGGAGCCTGGATGAAAGGAAGAAGAACCGCTCCAAAAGAAATTACTTCTAATCTGATCAATTCTTTTGATGACCCAGGAGGGTAAATAATAAAAAGACATAAGATAAAGCGGCATTGCCGAAATCACGGAGTTGATAAGAGTGAGCCTGCCACCTCTAGACAACAGTTTCCCTGACCAACCATTAAGTCTGTATTCCACTTTATCGATAAGGGGGAGCCAATCCGATCTGTGAAGCTTACCCCATCTAAGGGGAATGCCCAGATAAGTGATCGGGAATGAGGCGACAGGGCAGTTGAAGAAATTGGAAATCTCCTCTTGACGATTAGGAGCACCACCCAACCAAAGAACGGAAGATTTTTGGAAGTTAATCGATAAACCGGAGGCCATTTCAAAACAGTAAAGAAGAAGTTTGAGATTGCGAAGAGAGTGAGAATTAGGTTTGGTGAAAATAATAGTATCGTCCGCATATTGAAGGTTAAGGGCCCCTTAAAAACTGGGGAGCCGCCAAGACCTTCAATCAAGTTCAAATTCCAAGCATTCCTTAGAAGTTTGCTAAAAACATCTGCTACACGAGAAAAAAGCAGAGAAGAGAGGGGATCTCCTTGATGGAGACCGCATTTGATTTTGAATTTGTTGCCTTCCGACCCGTTGATAAAAATAGAAGAGATACCTGAGTATAAGCTAGATTTAATCCACGCAATCCATTTGGGACCGAAACCTCTGTAAATGAGGATGTCTAAGAGGAAGTCCCAATTGACATTGTCGTAGGCTTTTTGAAAATCCAACTTAAGGAGAATACCTTCCGATTGGGATCTGTGACACTGAGAAATAATCTCCTGAGCCGACGCAATACTGTAAAGAATGAAACGGTCTTTGATAAAACCTGACTGTGCTGAATCGATCATGGGAGAGATAATAGCACTCAATCTAGAGGAAAGAACTTTCATAATAATTTTGAAAGACGAGTTGATGAGACTGATAGGTCTGAATTCAGAAACCAAATGGGCCCTTATCACCTTCGGAATGAGAACAATGTGGGCGTAATTGATGCGGTCAAAAGAAAAGAAACCATTGTGAAGATCTTGAAACATTTGGAGAAGGTCTGCCTTGAGTAGATCCCAGACTTTATCAGAGGATCCAATATCCATATTCCTTAGTTATGAAATTAATACTTCGGGTCGGATTCGGACCGGTTATTGGATAAAATTGCCCACACCCACCTACGTATTTAATTCTCCTCCCCTCCCCCCACAAAAAAATAAAAATAAAATCCCACCAAATTCCTTTTCCCCGTCGTCCCCAAAACCCTAACCCTAGAAATTTCAAACGGGGACCATCTTCGTCAAGATTCCACATCGCAACAATCACGATCCAAATCCATCCTTTCATGCTATCATCCCCTCTTCCCTTTTTCGCGGATCCGGTCACCGCTCTGCCGCCGCCGCCGCCGCCGCTGCCGCGGCGGTAACCTCACCTACATCATCTGCCCCTCTGTCGTCGTTGGAGTCGGAGTCGGAGTTCATGATTCAGTTGGCCATGGAGATTACCAGAGCATCGAATTCCGGGTTTAGGGTGAGTCCTCTCCAAGTCTAACAAGATGTGAATCTAGATAGATATATAGTTTAGACTTTAGATTAAGAACATATATTGACTGATTTTTTGTTTTTGTTTTTTATATTGACATTTCAATAGTAATACTGATTCCATGAAGTTGGATAAATATGATGACTTTGCAAGTATTCGCGTTGTAATGCCAAAATTAGAATATAAGTCAAAGCTCGAATTAGTAAGGACTAAGGAGAACAAGTGTAGGTGACTAATTGAAGGGTTTCGATTGAATTGAACATGTGTAGATAATTCGAAATATATGTTTATTTGGTTAATTGAATTTATATATTCCGAAGTTCATTTCCGCCGTGTTTGGCATACCTATACGAATTTAGAATAGATACAAACTTGTTTTAAAAAATGGAGCCTAAACTACCTTTGTATGACATAATGTTTACCCACCTTTACCTTTAAATACAGCCATGTGAAATTTCTAACTTTTTAATACCGTAACCATTTCATGATGGAAAAAGTGAAATACCTCTATGCTAAAAGGTTGTTTTCCCTCTATTCTCCTTGGTGACACTTCAAACCCCTCCTTGACTACGTTTGGCCACATTTATACTTCAATTTCCTTATGTAAGCCTTAAGTCGCTAATTTTTGCCAGAAAATTTTAATTTTACAGGGGCAGAAGCATCCTAAAATTATCACATGCATATCACATGTGAATATTCCGTCTAATTTTATGGCAACATTAGGTAGCAAAAGGTGAAGTTGAGAAAACGTTAGGGTGTTAAAAGGTAATGTTTTTCCATATAGGGGTATTTAAAAGTAAATGCGGGTAAACATTAGGGCTTAATGGCTTATAAAGGTAATTTAGCCAAAAATAAAAGGTGGTGATATTTATCTGTTAAAAAAATAAACGACTTGGGTATTTAATAAGAACTGGTGAAAGGTTGTGGTATTTTCTGGAATTTAGCCTCAATAAAATTAGAAAATTTTCGATCCAGATTCTTTGTTAAGTATGCAACCGGGTAATCAATAGTTTCATGTTGACGGCTCAACTCGTCCCATGCTTGGTTTTGCATGACTGTCTGATCATTTAGGGTTTTGCTTCTTGTTTGTTGTCCTTGATAGTTTTTCCCCATGTATTATTTGTTCTTTGCCTTGGCTGTACTATTTTTTTTGTGCTTATGTGCCAGCAGAAAAAATAAATTTGTAATCAAAAGCTCGTTTTATGTAGAATGTAATATCATATATAGTTTAAGTGATTTTATCACTAGATTCATTTATCGAAGATGTATCATATCATGTATCTTATGATGCACCGTGCATCATAAGATAAAATTTCCCTATAGATACTCCAGTAAGATACATATTGATTTCCCTACATATTGATAGCATATCCATTGTAACATACATTTCACGCAGAGCAAAATACTGACAGCAATGGTATATCATGCCCCTTCCTGACAATTTGCTTTCTTTCCAATTTAGATTGTGAATTTTGTCTCATTTTGAGTCGATCAGTTATATCTTCTTTGCAGCATTTCCAATTTTTTATAGTTCATGTTTTAATTTTCTAAATAGTAGCATGTATTTGTATTTGTTAACTCATCCTTGAACCTGTTTGTGATTTCTCATTGTTTTTGTTTCATTTCATGTGGTGGGCAGGATTACAATGTCACTGAATACAGTGAAAATGTTTTGGATGAATCTTATGATAGATATGGACTTTCCATTTCTTCAAGCCATGGGAGAATGTCATCGTTTGTGGATCTTCAAAGAAGCATTGGAGACCTTGGTTTTGAAGTGATTGTAGTCTGTTGTACAATTGATCCTTGTCTAGTTAAGTTGGAGCAAGTTGCACATTGCATATCTTTGGATTTCAAGGAAGCTGACTTTGGATTTCTGGTGCAAAGAATATCTGAGCTTGTTTCCCAGCATATGGGTAAACTGGTGAAAGATGTAAATGATATTTTAGCTAGGTGGATGGAAAGAAGCACTGAGTTACGAACCTTACAACAGACGGGCCCATTTATAATTAGTTACATTGATATAGTTCTCTCTCGGTATGGCTCTCTTCAATTCAAGGTTTGTTGTTTCCATCATCTTTTATTTATCTTTTATTAGTTAGTAATTTTTGCTTTTCTAATATCGTTGTAATGCTGCAGTTACTTTTTGACTCCATAAGAAGGAAAAAGTTTTATTCATATAAGAATAAGAATAGTTTTGGTAGGTTTTATGCCCTTGTAATTTTGATTGGTTTCTGAACTATTTGCCAGTGGCAAATTCATACTTATGATCTTTGTTCCATGAAATCGTTTTTCCACATTAGGGACTCCACACATTGTAGGCATCATTGATTACTTGACTGGTAGATGCTGATGGGGATTGTTGTTATAGTACTTATATACCTGTTCCGAAATTGTATATTCCTGTTTTCTTTTCACAATAGTCCCCCGCAATGAAAGCCTCGATCATTACATTGCTCATCGGGGGCTTTATTATTATTTTGTTTATTTAAATGACCAAAATGTCCCTGTTCATTATAGCCTGTTCCTATTTCCTTCCTGAAGCATGGTCAATTGACTCAATCCCACATAACATGAAGTATAGGGATATGGGGAGGGATGATATGTTAAAAATCTTACTGTAATATTCATTGAATAAGATAAACTTTTTCATTGTTCTTCATTTAGTTTTGGGTCTTATAGTCTTGATATCTTGAGGAGAGTAATGCATAAATTATTTGCTAAACAGCTTACCGTCACTGGTTCAATTGGCTAAGAATATATTTGTGCATGAAGTTCATTATGTCATGTAAGGAAGAGAAGACACAGCAGTTCATACAGACAGTTTCTGGTTATTGGGATTCTTGGCATAGGCTGCAGATTGCCTTAACATTATATGTGGACAGTATATGCATCTTTAAATGGGTTTGGTGTTTAACATTATATGTGGAAGTTTGTTTGTGCTATTTCACCCTATGCTTTATGAGCTTGTTCTCACAACAAATTTTGTCTCCTTTTAAACTGATTTCAGGTTCTTGCCGATAACGTTGGACATCCGTGTAGGCTGGAGCTGTGTATAATTCTGCCGAGTCCTTCTGCATTCTCAGTATTAAAGGATAATGGGAACTTGAAATTCCTGACAAAGCTCTCCATTTGTCACTTTTCAATTAGGTAAGTTCTGTTCGATCTCCACCCCACATATTTTTGAGATTAGTTCACTGATATATCATTTCTTAATACTGTCTTTCAATTGAACTGTTGATCATTAAAGGGTTGCTTAGTTGCGTGTGTAACAGTGTAAGGGAAAATTAGTGAGAATAAGGAAAGTGAGAAGCTGTATGAACACGTGGAAGTGCAGTGTAACAGTGATTTGACATTTCAATTGGTTCCTCAACACAGCATGTAAAAGTTTTACACTTTGTGTAAAAGTTTTACACTTTGTTTGATGCATCCAAAGATTCATATAGTCTTTGTATCCCTGTCTCCTATGAAAGTTTCCAAATAGTGTTCTTGCCCATGTTACCAAAAACAGCAAACCCCCTAGGATTCACGAATTGGAATGCATGTTCCAAAAAATGGTACACTAGCGATTTGGAATAGTCCAAATATTTAGCTTTTCATTTCATGGAATATTTGTACATTTGTGACTTGTTACGTATATTTTGTCTGTTTAATAATATGAACACACTGATGGAATTCGCTGCACATAATCAAAGTTCATTGATTTTAACAAGAGAGAAATTGATCTCATTTCATATAAAAAACTATAGCATTCACTATCAGTTATATTGTAATCTATGTTCACAACTCCTTTGCAACCATATAAATATTGTTCTGTATTTTATTCTATTTTTTGGATAAACATATTCTTTCCTAATTGAATGACTCGAAGAAGCCTACCCCAACCCCAAGGTGCCTCGTTTTAGAGGCAAATTGATCTATGTTCCAGATTTTGTTCCACGTAAGCGATCCACGTTCCTGGTAACCTTGGTTTCTCCCGCATCTTTCATGCATCCAAATGGATGGTGTTCTGTTGAGTGTGTAAGCTGAGGGCTTTACTTCTGGGAATCTATTAGAAGTTTGTGATTGGTATGCAGAACCTAGTTTGGAAATTACAATTTGCAAAAGTGGTGGAAAGGAGATATTCTTCATAAGTTTTTGTTTAACAACTGAAAGCTTCCAAAGAAGTTCGCACTTTAGCAATCTCGGAAACAATGAAAGAAATCTAAATGCTTTTTTGGACATAGGAAGGAAGGGAGATTAGATAAGAGGATTTCTATGAATTTTCTCACTCAGAGACTGAATTTTTTTGATGAATCTCGCCTAGGCTATACCCCACCAACCTACATTTATGTTGCAATGTCTGTTGTTAGAGTTAGTCTTTTAGAATAAAAACAAAACATTTTTGTCCCTTTATGTGAATAACTCACCTATGTTTTTTGGAATAAGGCTGTAGCCACACATGCACACAATCACTCTTTTTTCCATTATAAAGTGATTGGTGCAATCGGAACTCGATCCACCCAACCTGTTACTCACATCCAACCTCTTACTCACTAGCAAAGAGGCTTACCACGTGCATATTCACTATTTTTAGCTTGTGTTTGGTTGATGCATTCATGTTTATGAATTGTTAGATAGCTACAGAGTGTGTTTAGACTTGTAAAACAAAATTTAGTTACAAAGAAAAAATGTATTAATAATCAATTAAAACCATACTGTTAACTATTAAACAGCAAAAATGGAAGCACAAAATTTGTATAGAAAATGAAAACAGAAGATTGAATTAGTAATAAGAACACTGAGAATTTTTTTACAGCTTGAAGTGTATCATATCATATCATTGTTTTGTACGATATGTATTATTTATCGTATCACTTATTGCAGTTTGGAATACTTTTTGTAGGATATGATACAAATTGTTTTACCTATTGATCACATTCTTTCTTACCATACTTACCGCTTACTTGTATAAGATTGGCATCCCTGTATAGGGTGCTAATATGTGGTAAGAATGAATTTTTTCTAACATCTAAAAGTTACAATAACTAGGTTCCCAGATTTATGGTTCTATAGTTGATATCTAGGTTTAACCTGACTCCTTTAGTATTCCGATTCTTCTTCAGCCTAAATGAGGGCTTAAACTTGACTTGTTCTAATATCTTTTACTGTCATTTGTTAAAATAAGAAATGCATCTAAGATCCTGCTATTAAGTTTTCGCATTCCATAAATACTTTTAGTAGACAATTTCCTCTAGAAACTATATTCTAATACATGTTTTCCAAGCATTGATTAATCTTTCTTTCCATAATCACATTGGATTATTTGTGTAAACTACACATGCACAAAGCTAACTACAAAGAGCATCATGAATCGAACACGATCAGCAGGACTTCAACTGTGTGTAAAGAGGAGAGGAAGGCACCACCGATCATTTATTACTGATGGCTTACTGAAGTTCTATTTACTGGGTCTTGGTAGGACATATGTTTGGCAGAAGTGGTTTGATCTGGTCTCTTAAACATGCCTTTTACAGTAGAAATGTGAAAACCCTATAGTATAATATCATTAGTTTGGGAGCAAATGTTTTACTCTTAAATATTTCAGATGAATCTAGGGAACAAGCTGTCCAAAGAAAAGCCTAGTACTATGTTTTTAAAGATAAATCTAATATTAACTATGTGAAGCACTCCTTTTGACTTAAACTAGTAGTATGATTTTTCTTCTTTGCAGATTCCTTCCTCCAGAAATTGTCTACCTTAAAAAGCTTGTGGAGCTTGATCTTTCGTTCAATAAGATGAAGAACTTGCCGAATAGTATAGCTGAATTGGATGCACTTAAGTCACTGAGGATTGCAAACAATAAATTGGTTGATATACCTTTGGAAATCTCCTTCCTGAGGAGATTGGAAAACTTAGATCTGTCAAATAACAGGCTGATCACATTAACTCCACTTAATTTGGATTCAATGCGTACACTCCGCTATTTGAATATTCAGGTACTATATGAGATGATATTTATTTTCAAACCATTTTTATTGCCTCTTAGAATTGTATGGTCCTGTGATAGGTTTGCTGAATGAATGAATTAGGCTGTTATAAACTAAGCAGTTAAAATCGGAATTAATCGCCGATTAATCGGTAATCGGTCTACGCCCGATTAGTTCCTAAGGCGATTAATCGGAAAAATCGCCGATTAATTGGTAATCGGACCTAGACCGATTAGTTTCGAAAATTGATTTTAACTTCTTAGGTTATAAATATGTACTGCTTTTCTTTCTATGGGATTGAATTTCAACAGTAAGTTTTCTTTTCTCGTTGTTTACAAACATTTTACTGATAGAAGAGGTAATGCAACTTTAGTTTGGGTTTATTTGATGTTGGTTACCCAGGTTGCATGTATTTCCAAATTCGTTCCCATATTCATTATCCGCTATTAGTTCCTCAAGTCATCTTCATCAAACTAAGTTGGTCCGCTTTCTCAATTTTCGTTCAAGACCAACTTAACTCTAGTTAAAATCTTTACCAGAGTAAATTAAATATTATTATACCCCCAACTATTGTTTTGGTCAAATACTAATTTTATGCAACCACCCTCTCTCTCTATTTACCCATCTCCCTTTCGCTCTTCCCTTTTATACCTAACCACAAACCCTAGTTCTTCTCATCTTCAAAATTTTAAACTCTCCCCCAAATCTTCCTTCCTTCGATGTCAACAAACAATGTGCGAGATGAAACCTTATAAATTCCAAAGCCACAAGTTTCCATTTCTCGTGATTTTCATTAAGATAGAAGGAATCCCCCATTCTAATGACTTGGGTATGTAATTGTTGTTAAATATGCCAGCTTTAATAAATCTTTCAAAACTCTTTGCACACTGTTTTATGTTTATTCATGGGCTAAACCCTAACTGAATATAGAATCTTGTGGGGTAGAAGCTGCGGTTTTGATTAGAGTTATCTCACCCGTAATTGACCTTTTTTGTTTTTTGTTGGATGCGATTAATTGGTTAGATGTGGTTGAACTCTAAAATATTATTTAACGTCTTGATATTTAGAGATCCATGATGAAAAAAATTGAGGCCTGTAAATAGGCTGCGAAACTTGGGCATAAAGAAAGTCCTTTATCATCACACATGGATAATATCAACCCACATAAAATATTATCAAAAACACATACAAAATATCAACTAAATCTAAAATATCTAACGAAGTTAAAGTCCAACTTGAACAGAGCCGAGATCTAGACCGAGCAAAGAAAGATTCTGGGAATTCAACTATACAAGTTGACATTCCCACCAAACTTCTTAGAGGAATCAAGCGCGTTGCAGATAAAGTCATAAAACCGGATAGCTCAGAGGAAATTGATCTCGTTGCCGATGGAATCGGATAGCGCGGATGGAATCTAGTGCGTTGTAGGTGAAACAGGATAGCGCATAGAAAATATGAATTTAGATAAGATCGAATATTGAAATTCGAATTTGAAAAATTGGATTTAAAAATCCGAATCTTGAAGAGGGACAAATATGAAAATTTGTAGCTTAAGGAGGACTAGATCTGGAAATTCGCATTTGCATCTAGAAGAGGTTGGTCTGCAAAACTGAATATGGAGGACCAGATATGAAAATCCGGAAGAAGATCAGATATGAATATCCGAATATGGAAGAAAATTGGATCTGAAAATCCGAATTGCAGGAGGACCAAATCTTAAAATTTGCATGTTGAGGAGTGTGGCAACTAAAGAAGAAGAAGAAGAAGAAGATATAATTTTTGAAGAGAGATGACTATCTTCTTGCTATTTAAGGAAGAGAGTGTTTAAAGAGGATCGAAGCACTCTGATACCATGTTGAACAATAAAATATTATTTAACTTCTTGGTATTCAGAGATTCATAATGAAAAACTTAAACCTGTAAATATGCTACAAAACTTGGGCATAAAGAAAGTCCTCTATTATCCCTATCAAACCACATGTAAAATCTTATCCAAACATCATACGAAATATTAACTAAATCTAAAACATCTTATCATATATTCCAACAGGTTTAATTTGGAAGATGAAGTGATAGAGGAGGATTAGGTGAAATAGGAGAAGCTGGTGCAAAATGTGAATAAGATCTGGTAGAAGGATGAGGAGATCAATGTGAAGATGAGCGGAGGAGTAGGAGGTGCGAATGAGAAGGATCTGCCAGAGGAAGGAGGAGATTGATGGGGAAGAAGAGCGGTGGAGTTAAGGGAAGTAAGGGATAACATGTGGACAATCTTATATGTAATGGGTTTCTACTCTGAAGTAGTTGTTGCGGAAGAAAGACATTGAGCTAAATTGGGTATAATGGGATTGAGTTTAAATTCCTGTTAAGTTTGACTATGTTTTTGGGAAAAACCAAGGTTAAGTAACCGGAGGGAACAATTCAATAATAATTGATAATTTAGGGACCTAATAGCAATATGGGATTTGGGGGACCAATTTGGAAATGAACGTGATTTTGGGGGATTAATATCCTAAACCCTTTTAGGTAAGATGAGTCACATATAATTGTAGTTGAAGTAGCTATTTGCAGTGCCTTGATTTTAGGGACAGCGGCTACGCTAACCCACTAAATGTCTAACCGTACAACCTTAGATATGTTTTTACAGAAACCAGTTGGAACTGAAGATATTATAGCCTTCTTGCTCATGTAAATAGGGGTGGGTAGATTCAAATTTACATGTACGATTATTCCTTTCATAATGTCTAACCCATAGAACAGTAGATTTGTTTTTACAGAAACCAGTGGGAACTGAAGATATTATAGCCTTCTTGCTCATGTAAACAGTGGCGGGGTAGATTGTAAGTTAAATGTATGGTTATTCCTTTCGTGATGGTTAGGGAGTTTACCTTTGAAATTACCTTCTTTATACTTGCAACTTCACTAAAACAGAAATGAGCTACGACTTGGTAAACATTGCTATAACAATGTATTTTTCATATGCTAGTTCCCTGTTCTCCAAGTTACCTGTAAATAATTTGTCATGGAACCAACGGCTTGTGTTACTAAACTTTTGTCGTGCTTATGTGTATATCTTGTGTAAAGTGTTACAATGCCACCCTTTTGGTGATCAACCAGCTTTTTGTTCTCTAACAATTCTAGCTATTCATATCTTTATTATCAGAAACTGTTTAGGCAGATAGCTTTGTTTTGGGTTTTACCAAGTCCCGTAAATTACGTGTATTTCGAAAAGGTCCCTCAATTCTTATTGATTGTGATTCTTCTCTATTTAATTAAGCCCTTTTCCTCCCTCTCTCTCTATATATATATCTATAATAAAACACAAAGAAAGCTATCAAGTGGCTCTCCTTCAATCCCCCCAAAATCAAAGGTCCTGATCTAACCTCACAAAACACATCCCCCCCACCCCCCCAAAGTTTCCCCCCAAAACTCAAATTCAAATTCTCCCAGAACAACTTCTTTATTTATTTAACTCTCTCTCTCTCTCTCTCTCTCTATATATATATATATATATATATATATATATATACACACACACACACACATTTATGGAAACATGGACTTTTATACCCCAATTTATAATTATTTTTCAACATATATTAATGAAAACATGGACTTTTATTTACAACTTTATCGTCATACTATTCAAACTTGAGCTATATAATTGTTGATTTACTGTTTACAAGGTTTTTCATATGCTGTATCGTTCTGAAGACGTACCGTAGGCACGTGCCCACGGGCAAATCTAGTGTGTGTGTGTGTGTGTGTGTATTATATATATATATATATATATATATATATATATATATATATATATATATATATATATATATATGGTTTAATGGGAATGAGGTGCTTCCTTAGGTAGTTGAATAAGGAAGGAAACAAAATGGAAAAACAAGATCAGTCATCATCATATTTCATAAAACACAGGCTGATGTTTAAATCACTTAGGCTTTCAATATTTTGCCCATTCAGGTTGTGGTTGCAAATATGAACGGTTTTTCAACATAGAACAAATGAGATCACTTAATATATGGAGAAAACATCTTCGACCTTCACGATATTTCATCCTTTTAAGTTTTTTGATATGCAGAACACTTTGAACGTTATGAATCATGTGTTCGTTTTGGTTTCCTTATGAAAACGCTAATTTATGGTACTACAGAAGGTGCCACTTCATTACCCATTAACATATATATATATATATATATATATATATATATATATATATATATATATATATATATTGGGAAAGCTTCGGTTGTGCACTCCTCTAGTGCACACGGCGTGTGCACTCGGCCTTCGGGCATTCATATCGACGATCCGAACCGTTCACATTGATCTACACATCTAAATTAGTCCAAATATGTAAAATCAAATCATTTGAAATTCATTTTTCCATCCATCATGTGACTATAGAAAACAATGATTTTCAGCCATACAATTTTGTAACACTTCAATGGATGGGTAAATGAATTTCAAATGATTTGATTTTACATATTTAGATTAATTTAGATGTGTAAATCAATGTGAACGGTTCGGATCGTCGATATGAACGTCCGAAGGCCTGGTGCACACGCCGTGTGCACTAGAGGTAGTGCACAACCGAAGCTTTCCATATATATATATATATATATATATATATATATATATATATATATATATATTAGAAAGAGTGATTTGATAAGTGTTGATGGTAGAGTTAGGGGTAGGAAAAGACCTAAACTTACTTGGGTGGACACAGTGAGGAAAAAATATGATAGCTTGTGGTCTTATAGAAGATATTGCGCTAAACCGAGCAGATTGGAAAAACATGATTCATGTAGCCGACCCCAATTAGTTGGAAAAAAAAGCTTTGTTGTTGTTGTGGTGGTTGTATTCTCTAACCTCAAAATTCAGATCATGATCATTCTAACCCAAATGATGGTTAGGGGTAGAGGAGTCTTGGGGGGGGGGGGTGGGAGTTAGAATATAGGCAGTGGCGCGATTGTAGAGAAACTGGGGAGGGATAGAATGGTTTGGTTGAGGACCAATATGGGAGAATTTCGATGCAGGTTGGGTTGGAGTTTTGCATGGGGGTTTTAGCAGGATTGCACTCTGGGTAAAAAGAAAGAATTAAGGAGATGTGGACATACTAGAAATATTAGAGATTTTTGTCAAACCTTAATGAAAATATATACATATTTTTGAAAATTAGAAAACAAAAGGAAAGGGAAGGTGGTAGATGAGGAAATTTCCTCCTATGACACTAAAAAATTCTACCCCTTCCTCCCAAATGCATTGTCCACACCGTTCAAAGTGTTCAACATGTCATAAAACACGAGGATGAAATATTATCAAAGTCGAATACGTTTTGCCCATGCATTAAGTGATCAACCGTTCATTTTGCAACCTCATGATGAATGAACAAAACATATAAATTTAAATTTTTTTCTTCACTCTATGTTTTTTCATATGAACATCAACTTGAGCGGTGTGGATCGTGAATTTTGGTTGTGGGGGATGGATTTTTAGTGCACCATAGGAGGAAATTTCCTCTTATGCCATAGGACCCTCCTATCCTCTTAGAAAATTTAGGTTTTCTAACTTCCAACTATTTCACTAACACCAATAAATAGGGCAACGTAATGGCAAATACTTAAGGCTGGGGACCTATTTGGAATTACACAAATTTAAGAGAAGGCCCTAGTATTTTCTTTCCAACCCTTGATTATGTTCTAACTTATCATGTTTCTTTCTTCTACCTTTAATTTATCCAGCACAATAAACTGAACTACTACTGTCAAATTCCATCTTGGATATGTTGTGTATTTGGAAGAAATGAAGAAGATAATTCTAAAGTTGACGAAGGTGGTTCTTTGGTTGAGGCAAGCATACCTGATGTGGTTGTTCAGAAGTCTCATGTGACTTCTTCATATAATGGTAGGACTCCAAGGACTTTTTGCCCTTAATTTTAATTTTATTTATCTATTTATTTTTGAATTGTTCCCTGAAGTTTCCTGAAATTCTACCTGTATCAGGTTCTCATATTAATTCATCGTGCTTCCATCCGGGGGTCTTGTCTTGTAGATGTTCCTTGACCCAAAGGATGAAGAAGGGTTGGAGACGTCGTGATAATCTCCAACTGATGGCTCGTCAGGAGCATCTTAACAAGAGCTGGAAGTTGAGGGTTGATTATAGTGATAGTATGATTGTGAAGATGGGTGCACAAAATGATTATTGTGAATCCACCATATTGGAAGACATAGAGTGTGAGTCTCAATTAGACATCGACAAGGAAAAAGTAATGGACCATTGCGCAATAAATGATGCATCACTTTCAGTTAATGGTGGTGGAGGTGGTGTTGGGGAAGTCCTTTTGACTTCACCTGATTTTGGTGAAAATGAAATTAATAGATTGAAAGTTATAAGTAGTGAAGATGACAGCTCATGTTTAACTGAGTTTTCTAGCTCTAACCAGGAATATGATAATGAAAATGAGAGTATAAGCAGCACTCCGGCAACTTGTCCTCGTAATGAATTTAATCTGCATGACAATGATAAGTCTTCTTCTCACTCAATTCAATTTATATCGAAATCGAAAAGGCATTGTGATAGGGATCTTGACAATCCTAAACCGAGCAAGTTTCGTAAACCTGTTGGTGAAGGCTCATCGTTATCCTGCAAATATAGCACCGAATCATTCTGCAGCATCGATGATCATCTACCAGACGGTTTCTATGATGCTGGACGTAATCGCCCCTTCATGTCCTTGGAAGAATACGAGCAGAGTCTTTGCATTGATTCTCGTGAAGTTATTCTTTTGGACAGGTTAAGATTTACTTCTTTTAAAGATCTTTGACCTACTAGAGTAAAATTTTTGTTGAATTGCCTAGCATGTACCTACTAGATAAATTGCTAATTAAAAGGAAAAAAAATCTTTTAATTTTGGGCCTCATTAATTTGCTCCCCCTAATTTTTTTTTAATCGTTAAACACCTTTATACTTCCATGTTTCTTTGGTCCACCATTTAGACTTGGCACAATTTCCATTGTGGGCCAGCGTGAAAATGGAAGTTGAGGAGTGTTATGAAACAAGGCCCAAAACTAAGGGTGTTTTGAGTTCTTCAAATTTAGACTAGATAAATTGTTGCTACTATCCTTTTTCATTCGTAATACTAAATCTTCTTAAATTTTTCTTTCAGAAATAGAGATGAAGAATTGGATGCAATTGTGTCTTCTGCCCAAGTACTTTTGTCTAGATTTAGCAAACCATTAATAGGGGGGGATAAAGATAATGTGTTTGACAACATGCAAAGGGCATCAGTTCTTGCTTTATTTGTATCGGATTGTTTCGGAGGAAGTGAAAGAAGTTCTGCAGTGATAAAGTTGCGAAAGGCTGTGGTTGGTTCAAATAAGAAGCAGCAACCATTTATATGTACTTGTTCTGCACGAAATGTAAAAGATAACAGTGTAGTTACGAGACAGGCATTTGGAATGGCAGATAGCCTTAATTTTAACTTATTGTGTGAAAATTCTCTGCGGTCGATCAAGGCAGCACGCGGATCAAATGTTGTCCCTATTGGAACTCTACGGTTTGGTGTTTGTCGGCACAGAGCTGTTCTTATGAAGGTAAGGTGTCTCATTTTATTTTTAATTTTATATTGTATGCTAACCATGTCTATCATTTTCAATTGAATTACTTTGCTGATATATCTCTGTATTTTTCAACTGTGGTAGTACCTTTGTGATCGAGCAGATCCTCCAATTCCCTGCGAGCTTGTGCGAGGATATCTGGATTTTTTGCCACATGCATGGAATGCCATTCTTGTTAAAAGAGGCAATTTATGTTTTCGGATGGTGGTTGATGCATGCTACCCAACCGACATACGAGAAGAAACAGATATAGAGTATTATTGCAGGTAAGCTTTTCTTGTATTTTAACTGTCTTCTTTTGTGACTGTTTTGTTGTTGGCCCCTTTCTTGTTAACACTTTTACTGCTCTACAATAAATTTTGTATTTTTCCTTGTGACGAACTTCTCTGCAATCGGGCCAGACTTGGTCTAGCCCATTGGCTCTTTACCTAGTAACTGAATTTGAATACAAGAAAAAATTATGGTTGGTCTAATTTGAACTAACCACTATGGATAAGTGTTCATGTGAACAGGCTACACAATCATTATTAGTGACTTGGTAGGGCAATTTTGTCTACCTAAGCTTCTGCTTGGCTCTTTCTTTCCATACTGTGTGGAACGTTTCTGTAGACTGATGGTACCGTTAAACCATGGTTTAAAATATCAGTATCAGGATCAGGTATTATTGGCAATATCAAAAGGTAACCTCGATTCCTTTAACCAAAGTAATCGAGGGATTTTATTAGGTTTTAGCTTTAATGTCCCGACAAAACCATATGAAGTGTCTAAATCTGACCTTAGCTTCTCCAGCAATTACTCTACACTAGACCAGATGCACTATCCATGAACTATAGTCGGCGGCGCTGGCTGACTTTGTACTCAAATGTATGACTGTTATACCATTTTGAAGAAGCCAAGAGAATATGAAATGAAGGATTGCATGTACTGTTCACTCAGTCATACCCCTTTGCTACCTTGTTCACACTAGCTGGCCTAATGTGGTTCTAGATGCACATTGAACAAGCAGCTTGCTTCATATGAACCTCTCAGTAGCAATTATTTTCTTACAAAGCCATTATAAATGCTGTGGATCTTAGTTTGTGTCACTACATTTAGGACCATAGTTGTCAAATTGTGATTTACATCGTATATCGTTATTCCGAATACCGTATCTAATATAGTAAGATAAATTAACGCATGTCCAAAAGTGAAGCAACCAGGGATGCATCAATTTATATGATCATAATTCATCAAAATATAGGTAAATCATCGACTTCAAAGGGAGATAAGAAGGGAGATATGGATGTACCTGATGACTATCGAGTCACCAGAAATTCTTGACACATTAAAAACATTTGTTACATGTCTTTAATACTACATTATTTATGATCCTTAATTCCTAACAACGTCAACTATATTTACAAATTACTAATGTATAACTGATAGTGTAAGTGTACTAGTACGTTGTACTACTGTAGGAGTTGCATACATGTGTATAACACTATTTTTATGTTAACATATTACATGTAGTTATCTAAGTCTATATCTAATGACCTTACAATTATAGGTGAATAAAAAGTAGCACAAAATTTGAGAATAAGATGCTTTGTGATATGAACTAAAATTGTTAATAATGTACCATTTATTAAAAAAAAGGTGATTTTTTAATAACTGTATGTTGTAACTAACAATGCAAGTTGATTGCTACAACTTAATTTCTTAAGAGAGAAAACTTACGTTTAGACAAATTAATGGAATTAAAATAGCGCGAGGAAATAGCTTTAGAAAACATATAAAATTAACGAAAAAAAGAAAGGACGAGAGAAGAAAGGGAGAAAATGAGAAAGTAAGAGGGAGTAGGAATTCCAAAGAAAAAGAAGCAACCAAAATGCTATTTACGATATACCCAAAGAACAAGATGAACGAAGCGAAGAAACAAAGAAGTGATAAAATGAAATAAACAAATAAATCTTATCGCGTTGGCACGAAACCGTAAATATCTAAGGTTTTGGGCTTTAAAATGACCTTTCCGGTGAATTATGAAAGCACATGTAAGCAATTGTTTTTCATATCGTATTGTATTGTATATTGGTGCAAAATGTATTGTATCACAAGATACACTATGATTAAATAAGATATTTTAAGTATGGATAAATTGCATGTGATACATATCGAATACATATCGTAAGATATGCATGATATTGACAACTATGCTTAGGACATTAAAGGTAAACTGATCTTTCTAGTTCCTGAACCTTGTCCACCTTGACTATGCTAAATCAAATGTTGATTCTTTCAACATATTTTACTTTCCAAACTGGAAATATTAATGTCGGTGGCTGTTGACTATGTGGGGTACCAGCATTCTGTTTATATGCTCTTTTGACGTCGACAAGATTTGAATTGTATCACAATAGTACTGATCTGCCCCACATGGAAGGAGAGGAAGAATTTGTCAACATCAATCATAGAATGGATGCACTGCTCCTCCCCACTAGCAACATGGATCACTCGAGTAGGACAAGTTCATCTTTAGAAACCATAGATGAATCAATAGGTAAAAAGACATCCAGAAAATTGAATTTTAATCAATTCATGGGTAAAGGAAGCCAGCTGATGATCCTCCAAATCTCTTAAAACACTTGATTGAATCACTTCCTTAACAGTTAACAGCTTATAACATCTTAACAGAATATCACTTTTCTTAAATTTGTAGTTTGTACCTGCGGTGAAAGATTTTCATAGACCAATTGTAAGTCTTATGCTGCCAAGTCATTTGTTTTCAGGTACATTCCGCTTAGCCGGCTTGATGTTCCCTTGACAACTAAAAGTTCTTCCATATTCGGATCTTCTTTTTCTTCTCCAATGATGTACCCTGGAACTGAGAATACACAAGCTCATTCTGTTTTCCGTTGCAAGTTTGGGACACTTGATGCTGCAGTGAAGGTACATATTATCTCCTAAATTTGAAATTTTTTGTTAGTACCTACCTTCTAATATATCCATTCGGTTCCTCTATGATCTGATTAAGCTAATTTCATGGTCAGAGGTTCATAATTGTCTATTTGCTGTCTGTTGGTCCATGCGATGCTTTATTGTTAGGTTTATTTTCTGCTAATGGTTGGACTCATTCAGTTGCACATTGCTTCAATGATTCAGGTGCGAAGTTTAGAATTGTGCAAGGCATCACAAGAGGAAGTAAGAAATTTTGAATATGCATTCCTAGGAGAGGTTAGAATGCTAAGTGCTTTGAGGAAGCACAGCTGTATAGTGGAAATTTATGGTCACCAACTTTCTTCTAAGTGGATCCATTTAGAAGATGGAATTAAAGAGAATAGGCTGTTGCAGTCTATAATTGTAATGGAATGTGTAAAAGGGGGATCTCTAAAGGTAAGCTGCATATCTGAAATGTGCATATTTTGTGTAGCATTTTAAAAAAAAAACTAGTGTAATTTTTTTTTCTCTGCAGATTTATTTGGATAAGCTATTTGAAAAGGGCGAGAAGCATGCCCCAATTGATATAGCTTTGTGTATTGCTAGAGATGTGGCATGTGCATTGGCTGAACTTCACTCCAAATACATTATTCATAGAGACGTAAAGAGTGAGAATGTTTTAATTGATATGGATTGCAAGAGAAGTGATGGTACACCTGTGGTTAAGCTTGCTGATTTTGATCGATCAGTACCTCTCCAGTCTTCAATGCACACATGCTGTAATGCACATTTTGGTGTTCATCCTCCTGATGTATGTGTGGGAACTCCGCGATGGATGGCTCCTGAGGTTGTGCAAGCTATGCATCAAAGAAATCCATATGGATTGGTAAGTTTTATCTGTAATTATGTTCAATTATAATTTCCATATATTATCTTAAATAATAAACATGCTGTTTGAATACAACTAGAATCCATTTTTTAAAGGTTTGACCCCCACTGATAGGTTTTATGGACTGCTTTTTCTATAGAATGTTTTTAGGCTGGAGCTAGAGGCATGCTATCTTGACACTGCATACTTTTGCATCCACAGAAATTCTTATAGGTAGCCTAAGTTTGTTTGGGAAAACGGTCTTAATTGACCGAGAATTTGATGGTATGGTTCCATAACATGGGAATGACTTCGACACTAACAAGCGTTGACCATTGATGAATAGTCATTATTGAGGCACCCAAATCAAATGCATTTTGGTGGATAATTGGTCCGAATATTTACCCTTGGGGAATTGGAAAATGCTCAATAGTACATATATGGACCTCAATCTCTCTCTTTATTAAGTTGAATTTATTAATAGAATGTTTTAAATGCTTCTTCTTCTTTCCCCCCCAAACAAAATGGGTTCACTGCCATGCACAATATAAAATCGAGAAAGCTCTAAAAATACTTAGGATTCGGCCTGATGTTAGACCTCTATAATTTTGTGCATTATATGTTGGTGCCACTTTTCAAGTATACTTTGTGGGTGACACAACTACATCCAAAAAGTACTCGTGATGTAAAAAACATGATCTTGGCGGATAGTAGGCCTTGCTTTGCAATAAAGCTCGCGTGGAGGGTGCAAACTTCTAAATTTTCCTGTAGTGTAAATATATTTTAGGCTTCTGACTTGTTACTGAATTTCTATTAGGCCCTTTGACCTTTTCAACTCTGTTATGAATCCCAAGATGCACACTAAGACTCAAAATAAGGACATAATGCAGTGCATGAGATTAGTTAAATGGGCTTTGAAGACCAGATCGAAAAGAACAAATACACCCCCCCCCCCCCCCCCCCCCCCCCCCCCAATTACAACATTTCTCTCTCGAACTTTCTAGAGGGAACTCTGACCCAAAATTCCCTAAAATAGCAAATTTGAGAGATGAGAGAGAAAGGAAGGGAGAGATGGCTGGTGAGAGGGTGTGACCGTGGTAGGGAGTCTAGCTTAGAGGATGAGCGCCAGGACCCTAGGAACTTGTTTACCAAGCATTCAGAAGGGAAAGTGGATCGCTGCAGTCCAAGGTGAGAGCAAAGCCCTTGACGAGAGCATAGTCTGAGGTGAGAGGAACCTAGGCAACGGAGCCCAAGGAAAGAGGAGATCAAATGCCGAAGCCCTAAGAGGTTACGCCGAAGGTGAGATCGGTCACCGGAGTTCAAGAACTGAACAATGATCATGATCTCTCCTCAGTCTATTCACATGCATGGGAGGGAGGGGGGGGGTCGTGAAAGCAAGTGCCGTAATCGTCAGTGCTCACCGGATCACCACCGAAGGTCTCCACTCAAATCCACCCTCCATTATACTCACCAGCATGAACATAAAACTTCCCTCCATTCTGGACATTGAAAGACTCTTTTATGGAAAAGTCATTCATCGCTGAGAAGTTAGGAGGAGGGGCAATTAAAAAAGGGTGAAGGTAGCATTGAAGACAACTCACATCTGCAACTTGTCGAACAATAGAAATGTCGGGGCAAAAACTCTATCCCCGTCGCCGAGGTTGTGTTCCGATGAGGAGCTTATTGCACTCCTTAGGGGAATAAATTGAGGAGATGGTTGAACAACAAATGAGTTAGCTCCACAAGAGACATTCGAGGGGGATTGGAGGATACACAAATCCAAGTCCACGTTGAAGAAAGAGCAAGGTTTTAAATCTCAGATTTAGGACTCGTCTAGGCAAGGTGTGTTTCGTCTCGGATCGAAGATATCGGAAGAGATCTCGGAAAAATGTGATAATCTCGGATGTTCATTTTGGACACTCAATAAACATATTTCTTTTCTTACTAAACAAGATATTATATATTCTACATGTCATTTATCATATAAAATATTGTATAATGTTACTAATGATATGAATCAATTAGGGTAAATATTCGCAGAATTTAACAACAATATAAAATAGATTGTAATACAAGTATATAACTAAATTGAATTTGTATTTATCAGAAAACATGTATGTTAATAAACTTACTTGACTTTGCATATACGCAAACAATAGAGAGGCAATCCTCACATTATCTTAGCTTAAGGTTCTTTACTGAAAGACTTGTGCCCAAAAAGTTAAAAAAAGTTATATATTTACAATAATGTTGGTGTTTATTTTGGCCGATATTTCGGCAATTTCAGTAATGTTTCGGCTGCTTTTTCGGCAATTTCGGCTGAAATCTATACATTTTGGTCCAAAACGATATGGAGTATAAAATCTGTGATTTCGTATTAGCAAGCTAGCTGAACGAAATTTCGGCCGAAATTTAAATAGTGAGAAAGAGAGGTATGCTAATATAATTGTCGAGAAAGCTGAGAAAGGGGGTCGAATTTAGAAGGGAAGAGAAACATGATGGACGATCATATCTGCCAACATTGTAAACTTGATCCTGTTTGTTATGAGTGCAAGAATGGCAAACACCTCGTTGCCAACTGCCCGATCAAGACGAATGCCAAAGAGGTGGAAAGGGAGATCAAGGCAACAACACAGAGGGAGAATGAGAGAAAGACATGCAACAAGCTAATATTATCATTACTCCATGGCGGAAGCGAATAAGTCAGCCAAATTCGCCATCATCTACCCTGATTATGGGAGGCCTAATGCGGCATAGATTTTGAAAGGATTTTGGGAGAAAAGTGTTGTTTGTAAGCATTGGCCATGGTCGTTACTCGTTGCAGCCATACAATGGGGGGCTATATTGTGGACTTCCGCTAGCATCGATCCACAACAAAACATGAATCTTGTGCCTATCAATGACAAACAAGGGATTATAGTGGAAAGATGGACGGGGGAAGGAGCAATTCAACAAAATTTTTCAGCAACAGTGTGGATACTGTTGGGAGCTGACCGGTTTTCAGGAACTAGTTCAAGAATTTAACCCATCGATTTCTATATTGAGGATGTTCGGGATTGTAATTGACATTAAGGGATAACCAGGAACAAGAAAAGGTGCAAGTATGCTCGAATTTGCCTCGGCTGCAGCCTGCAAGAACATCAATGTCATACTGGAGGAGGTGATAACATTTGTGGAGAACAAAAAACACTTGGTGGAGGGGATAGAAGAGGGAAAGGAATTGAAAAGGAAGGAGATGGTACAGCCCGCCGATATGGGGGCAGAAGTGGTTAACATGTAGTTGTGCCTGCCGATTCAGATGAGAGAGTAGTGCCGGCATGCAGAGGCAAGCAAGTCGCTGCCGAAACCCATCGATCGGGGAGCTATGGACCGGTCATCCACATCGAAATATGGACCATCAAATTTGAACTCGATTCAAATGAACGACTGTGATGCATTCTCTTTTGAAAAACTTGTGATGATTAGGTCAGAAGAGGGTAGGGGGCTTGGAGCGACTTTTGAGGATGAAAATACAGGCGAACTACAAAATGCTGACGATGAGCATGGGTCAACAACAGCTATCAGCGTACCACGCAATTCCGATGTTGGATCTTCAAATGCATAAAATAATTCTACAGACATGGGTCCCACTCCAAAGTTGGGGCAAGCAGCCCATACTAATAAATCTCTCATCATCCATCAAAATTCGGAAAGCCTAATTCTTACAACCTTGCTAAAGCCCATACAACATTCCACAGAAAGCGCGCAATCAGAGATAGGCTCAATGTTGAGGCCTCTATCATGGTTAACAGAGCCATTTTCCTGCTGAAACATGATCTCCATCTCCCTACTTCTACTGAGAGCAGCTCCCAATAACAGACAAACCCTCAACCTGCGAACGCCCAACGTGTCGGAGTTGAGTATGATGCACTGCCTGTTGTCCCTATAATGATAACACACCAATACATGAGGTTGAGGGGGAGGCAGCGGGGGGAGTGTGCCAACCCGTCGCCAAGGGCATCAACAACTACATCGAAAATGTGGTCAAGAGGAGGTTAGAACAGATCATGAAGTCCCTAGCACTGCCACCTGGCGAAGCCGTCAATCGCACCCATCTGTTGCTGCCCACTGAAATCGCCAAAACAGCCGACCATTAAGAAGGGGTTGCGGATGGGGCTAGCTCTCAAGAAGAGGAGAATGGCGAAGGTACCGTAGGGAATACAAAGACGAGGATGCCGAAGGCAATGACATTCCTGACATGCAGACCGAAGAGACCTTTCATGGACCCGAAAGCTTGCCAGACGATACCCCAAAGAGAAATCAAAGCGCCATTACACTAGATGGTAGGTGGGGGTAGCAAAGCGGAGGAATGGGCGATAGGAGATGCTTCAAGGCTGAAAGCCGTGTATTGTAGATCATGTCATCAAAGTAGTGGGAAAAAGAGAAGAGTGATGACACTCTTTCAGCTACCCACACTAGCAAGAAGATCAAGGAGAGGTTTGTGTATATAGCTACCTCCACTTACAAGGTGGATAGCGAGGAGGACCATCGTCACGGCCGGGAGGAGTGATCAACACACACTACCGCAGCACTGTCGTGACATTGCCCGGTGGTCTTTTGGCACCATAGCTCTTGTTGTACAAGTTGGTATTTTCATCACCTTGATGTACTATATTTTGGATTTACTTCGGGCTATGTATTTTGGATCGGATGAGCATCATGACCCCGACTTGTGGTGTGGCATGAGCATCATTCTATACTTTATGTCGTATTTATGTTATTTCTGTACGTTGTTTCTTTAATATCTTTTTAATGGATGTCCTTTGCTATAAAATTCTTTAAAAAACACTGTTATGAATCCGGCAAGCAGTTCGTAACCCGTAATAACAGTACATAACTTTTGTTGTTTATGTAGTGTTTGAGGGGTTTATTACAGTGTTGAAAAAAGATTAAAGGGCTCAATAGAAATTCAGTGTCAAGCCAGAGGTCTAAACCATGTTTACTCTTTCCTATCTGGCTATTTCAGGAATTATGGGAGTCAAAGTTTGAAGGTATAGATAGTCATCTTAAGAGCAAGATGAATGACAATCCCAATTTATCTTATCATACACGATTTTTTATTTTTTGCATTCTGCTCATGCCATTTAATATTAGTAAGATGGATGTGCCAATTATTATATGAAGTGGTAAGTTTTTAGGTGTATCCTATATTAGTACTAGGTTTGCCCGTTGACACGTGCCTACGGCACGTCTTCGGCATGGTGCACCTTGTTTGATAATATAAAATAGTTTTGGAGGTCGAGCAAATTAATTGAAGTAGCAAACATATTATATGATAAACTTTTTGGGGTCCAACAAAAAAGCATATTATATGATTTTTTTTTGATTTTTTTGAACTATATTTAAAGTTTTTAAATTTTTTATTTTTTTAATTTTTTTAATTTTTTGAATAGGAGGGAGAGAGAGAGAGAGAAAAAAAAATAGAATAAAATAAATCTAGGAGTTGTTTTGGGTGGGGGATTTGAATTTGAGTTTTGGAGGGAAATTTTTGGGGGAAAAATATGTTTTGTGAGGTGAGATCTGGGCCTTTGATTTTTTTGGGGATTGAAGGAGAACCACTTGATAGCTTTCTTTGTGTTTATTATATAGATACCTTTAAGATTACTGTTCACGTGAAAAGATTGCACTTTAGTCTATCCGAGATGGAAGAATTGGGAGGGTAATACTATATTTATGGCGGAGCATACACAAACCCAATATATGTAATATGGCATCAATAAGATACTTCCTGGACCCTTGCTATGAGTGTGCGTTGGTGTTTTTAATAAGTTTAATGCTTTAGGAGTCTGATTCATCGTATAAAATATTTTTATTTATGTGGTTTCCATTTAATGAACACTGTATAACTCCATCCCCTCCTGCATATAGTCAGTTGATGGTTAATGTTAGTTTCGGTTAATCTGATTAGTAACTCAAATTGTATTCTCTGGAATTTTTGCTTGGTTCCAGGAAGTAGATATCTGGTCGTATGGGTGCCTTCTGTATGAACTGCTCACTCTTCGAGTTCCTTTCTTTGGTCATTCTGAGGCAGAGATTTACAATTTCCTACAGGTAATCCCAGCTCAAAATAGCTTATGTTATTTTATTGTTTTAAATTTGCAGTATATAATTTGCACAAGCTATTCAAGTTTTCTTCAGGGTTATATAGTGTAAGGCTTGTTTCTCACTGAATGTGGTTTGTGTGTTTATTTGCTCGAGTTGAATTAATTATTATTTTTGATTTTGCTTTAAACCATTCATTGATCTGTCAGTGGAAAAATGTACATGGAAATGACATGACACATGCATGGAAAGTTCCCGAAATAAGATTCAAGGATACTACAATACCTTAATAGTTAATACAGTTATCACTATCAAGTCATTACAACCACATTTATATATAAACCATATATCTAGTAAAAGAATGAAGGCAAGGAACATCACGAAGTGGTCTAGGTTAAAAAATTATCCACCTAATTTGAAACATTAGAGGGAATGTATTCTATTAAAAGGGATGTATATGTAAGGGTAGAAAATAGATCTCAACTATAGTTAATCTATGAAGCACATATACGTGTGTGGAGTGCGGGTACGACACGATGGCACGGATACGGGGATACGTGATTTTACAAAATAGTAGGATATGGTGTTTTGGTGGGTACGTTAAATATAATATATTTTATATTCTATCTTTAAATAAAAAATATATTTATCTTGTTAAAAATTCCAATATTTGAATAGTTTCATAGAACTATAAGAACACATTATAATTATGAAAAATTTTGGAGAAAAAAAATGATAATCTAACTATTAAAACTTTGGTATACTTTTTTTGTGTTTAATAATTACTTGAAACAAGTTTGTTTAAATACACTAGGACCCCAAACATTTATTTATATATAATTGTCTCCAAAAGTTGCAAAAATGTATTAAAAGATTGTGTACTATTTGTATATGCACCCAAGAGTACCCAAGGAGTGTCACCCGATAGGCACCCGACACGGGTGCATTGGTCATTTGGAAGTACCGTGTGCTTCTTAGCAGTTAACTAGCTTTTAGTAATTAATGTCGAAGATAATTAAGTGGAAATTTCAATTTGTGCAATCTAGGTGTTCTATCCTCATCATTTTTGTCGTCAACAAAGACCACAACTTCCATTTGGTGTTCTTCGATAGACTGTTTTTGAAGTTTTAGAAGGTTTCCTTCATTTTAAGATAGATTCTGTATTGGTGCATTAGTCAAATGCCAGATTTCTAAGAGGATATCAGTTTGGTACGGGGCGGCTGCTTTATCATATACGGTCGGAATTCTCGGGCCTCGAGGATATACCGAGATGCATAAGAGGCGTTCTTATCAGACACTCCGTAGAGGAGAGAATATATGTTTTAAATGTTATTTATCTAATAAAATGTTATGTAATGCATGCAAAGACATGATTCGAGCAAAGTGTTAGGAGTACAGCAGACCCCATGTTCTGTATGAATACTCACCTTCCAAAATGGGGTTCACTAGGGATTCAGAACGATGAAAAGAGTGCTCCAAATCTCCTGACAATACTCAGAACAATTCATATTTACAATAGTGACATGTTTGCTTGGTTATTTTCAATAGTAAAAAAGTGTAATGGCATTCACACAATCAAAGTTTACTAATGTATACATTATGTAATCAAATTATCACATTCTATATACATTATACACATTATTGAAGTTTGCAAATTTTGGTTACAACTTACTAAATAATCATTTTCATCCCCTCAAACATTTGCAAAGAACATTTTTTCCCCTACTGATATAATACTTCTGATGCAAGCTCCATCTAAGGGGGTGTTTGGTTGGTTGTAAAATGTATCCAATGCATGATGATTGCTGTATGGAAAAGAAATCTTTGGAAATGAGTTCTAAAAAATGGTTTGTTTGGATGTAGTTATTGTAGTATAGGATAGAGAGGAAAGAGAGAAAATTTAAAAAGTAGTAAAAATTAATGTGGAGTAGATGGAATTGTTTATTGGACAGTGTAAAAAGAGAGGAGAGAAACATATTAAAAAGCAGTGAACATGTGCTATAGTAGGAATCCAAATCCACTGAAATCCCTTTTTTTTTTCGGATTTCAGAACGTGCTATAGTAGGAATCCAAATCCAGCCAAAATCCAGCTAAACAAACCTGTGAACAATGCTCGTCCATGGATTTTTTTTCCATGTACAAGTTATACCGGCAAACAAACAGGCCCTAAAAGAAGATTCTAAAATAAAAACTCTGTATATAGTGACAAAGCGTCAAAGGTTTTGTTTGTAGCGCATACGAATTGTGTCCAAACTCAGTTGATTTTTAAATCACACTCTAAGAGCATTCCCTACCGTTCCCTATAATCCCCCCCCCTCGCCATTTTTTCAAAAACCCCCTCCCCAACCGGACCGCATATGGTGGGGCCCCATCCCCAAAAAATGCCGATCTTTAAATGGAGTCGCATATATGCGACCCCAATTTGGGATCACCAAATTGTTTTTTTTACACAAAACCCCCTCCTTTAATTATAGAATATATTAGTATATATTTATTTGTTTGATTTGTTATTTTAAACTTCTTTTATATTACTTATTTATACTCAATAATAGACAATAATTATACTACTGTTAATTTTTTAACGAGATCTTTAATATGAGACCAATATTGAATATCTTCATGATTAATTTTAAGTATATAAATTAATCATATGAATCAATAATTGTACCAAAGAAAAATTATATTCCAAGGAATATGCCAAAAATTATATTTGCCCCATATATTATCTTTTTGCATTCAAAAAATTAGTTTTGTGCAAAAAAAAAATTATATAAAAAAAATTAAACCCCAAAATGGGGTACCATTGGAGCACCTCATTTGAAACCCCAAATCAAAATAGCATATTCCAAGGAATATGCCAAAATGGAACCCCAAAATGGGGATGGGGATGGGGTTCCATTGGGAATGAGTTTGCCTTTTTATAGAGATGGGAATGAAAGTAGAAAAAATAAATATAATATAATATAACATAATGTAATCTGAGTCAAAGACCGGGTATCCATATATGTGGTGCAAGAGCAACCCAAAAATTATTAAATGTTTGCTTTATCTGAACCATAACCACACCCACCCACCCAAAACCACAACCAACACCACCATGAAAAGAAAAACCTGCTACTTCTTTCTCCCTATATTCAAATGCATTGACATGAAGGCTCTAGATTCATTTTATTTCGTAATATTGTGGGTGATCTAGAATGTTCATCAACAATATTTTCCACCCATTTCTAGGTTAATATGTTTTTCTTTAAAGAATTAAATATAGTAATAAAGTAAATGCAAAAGCAAATTCAACCTTAAGGCATATATTCAGGAGCCAAGCAGAAAGATAGTAGAAGTACATCTTTTATATTAATTTTGTTGCATGGACAGGTACTGAATTTTTTCAGTTGTAAATACTTTTGAATTTCCTGTATATTAGATATACAACTAAATTGCAATTACTTTTGAATTTCTCTGGTGTGTCATGAATTGGAAAATAAAATATATTGAATTACACCTGTGATATTTCTCTGATAATTCATGATGTTCTCTTGAGTTATTCTTATTTAAAACGATGGTTAAGATTTCCTATACATAATTGAGATCATGATAAGATGATATGACTTACAGAAGAAACGGCGACCAAGGCTTACTCCAGAACTGGAGGCCCTTGCTTTGTTTGACAGAGCAGTATCAACACCAGTAACAGCCCCATCAAATGTCAATGTCACTGCTGATACAATGTATCTCTTAGTAGAGCTATTTTACCAGTGTACATCAAGTGATCCATCCGATCGTCCTTCAGCCCATTGTATCTATGAAAAGTTGGATGAGGTTGCAAGACAGTTATATTCTGCTTGATCTGATACAGTTTAGCAGCAGCAGCAGCAGCAGTATCTGTAGCAACAGTAACTGTAGCAGTAGCTAATTTCCTCTCTTCTCTGGCCCAGGAAAATTTTGTAAATTCCTAACCCATGAGAGACGGGATGCGGCATTATATTATATGGTCAAATGTTTAATTGGTGTTAAGCCAGGAAGGAAAGCTTGTAGTAGGGCTGATATGCCAAACTATTTGTACTTTTTTATTTTTATTATTATTTTTTTGAGTTAATTATTTGTACTATTTTACCCAACCTGTTTAATGTTGTGTTTGATTCACCATGTTCCAGATGTATACCGGAATTTTTTTTCTCTTTAATCTGTATCTTTTTAGGTTAAATCTCCCCTGTACTGGTAAGCCAGGCAGTTCAGTCAGTCTGTAATGAATCACAAGTGATGTCGGTCATCAGAAGTAGTGCCATGTACAACATTTACATCATTCTTAATTTAATGCCTATTGAAATTAATATCTGTGGTGGCTTCTCTGAAGTGATTAAAGTTTTGTTCGTTTGATACCCACTGCTGTTGTGGAATTGGTTCTACATTGATTATTGAAGCTGTAATGTATTGAGATGGGTAATAAACTAGTAGTAATGAAGGTTTCAAACCTTCACGGTATCCTACATACTTACTGGGCTTAATTTATTTATTTATTTTTTAATATTATTTTATGTTTTGAACAACCGTAGATACTCTTTTATAGAAGTAAATTGGTTGAGGAAGTCTCAGTTGTGTTTAGCGGAGCAGCAGCATAAGGTGTTTAAAATATTTTTATGGGATTCTAGAACATTTTCCCTTGTATGAAATTTCACATTATTCTTTACCTCTATTCTATAACACTTTGTACTTTTACGAAATCTCAGGCTGCCAGAATGCAAGTTCTCAGCTTGCAGAAACCTTCCTTGCTTCTTCATTGGTCTATTTAACCAACCCGTTCCACAAAAGCACCTGGGTGGTGCAATATATTGGTACCTCACCTATATTCATAAGAATTCCTATATCCATAAGAATTTTTTGCCTACATAGGCCACCTTTTGAAAGTATTTGCATTTTTGGGTCAGTTGCCCAACTATTAGCGCTTTGGGCTACTCTGTGCCACGTCAGCAGCGGCCGCTATTCCCAATAGCGGCCTCTTCATTTCGAGGTCGCTAATGGGAATAGTGACCTATGTTTTAATTTTTTTTTGAATTTTTTGTTTGCCGTCGCTATTCCCACTAGCGACCTTAGTATAATGAGGTCGCTGATGGGATTAGCGATCTTTAACGAGTTGTATTCTAACACTTTGCAAAATCTAGAGAGCTTTTGCTCTCTGAAAAATGACAATCAATTTATTTTTAAAACTAAGGTCGCTATTCGGAATAGAGGCCTTTATTAACTAAGGTCGCTATTCCGAATAGAGGTCTTAGTTATATGACTATTTTGTAAATTTAACAAAGAATAAGGAGATTGTGTTTCCTACCGAGATCGCTATTGGGAATAGCGACCTCAGTTTTAAATTTTTGGAGAAGGATCTTTAGGAATCGCTAAGTGTCTCAATACATTCATTCGAGCTCACTAACCTCATTATACTAAGGTCGCTAGTCGGAATAGCGATGGCGTGAGAATAGTGACGGCAAACAAAAAATTCAAAAAAAATTAAAACATAGGTCGCTATTCCCATTAACGACCTCGAAATGAAGAGGCCGCTATTGAAAATAGCGGCCGCTGCTGACGTAGTACAAAGTAGCCCAAAAGTGCTAATAGTTGGGGAACTGGTCCAAAAACAAAAATATTTTCAAAAAGTGGCCTATGATGGCAAAAAATTCTATCCATAACAGATAGATTCAAAGATAAATTTGGCAAAGAGAACATTCAAGATTTTGACGGCATACTCATGTTCCTTAGCCCTTAGTTAGGCACTACTTAGGCTTAGGCCTGGCCCGCTGGCTTGGGGTAGAATAGAAGGCTTTATACATTGCCAACAGAAAAGCAAGAAGAGGGAGTAAGACGATAATTAATGTAGCGCATGCACTGCCTTGGCTAGAAGAGGCCGAAGCGACACTGGGAAGGATTGCCGCTGCTTCGCTGGATGCCAAAACCGGAGGGACGACACGACAGTCGTGAAGTCCGGAGCTTCTACTAATTAAAGCTACTGCAATTGATTGGAGTAAGTTGAAAACGTACGAGAGATTATGCGTGGGTGGGTCGAGGCCGGGTATTTTGGTTTTCTTGATATGGTGTGCAGTTGTGTTTTTTCCTTGGTCCTCGTCAAAGTAAAGGGATATGTAAGGATCTTAGCAAGGGCTAGAAAGTGGGAGGTCAAGTAAAATATTCGAAAACCCTCTTATTTTAATTTTAATCATCGGCATTCCGCAAGTTATGCCTATACAGTTAATCCCACCACGTAGACATTCACAAACCGCTCTACCGTAGCTTTTTTGCAGATAATTCCAATTTTGGTTTAATAGTACATTCTAACAGGGGATGACCATACTTGTTCAATCTATCTCTTTCAACTTTATTTATACGAAGCATTCTTCTTATAGCTAGACTTGTAGAAAGGAAAAAGAATTTCACGTTCTTTCTTTCGAAAAGGGAGGATTAGGGAAATCTTATCGATTGATGCTTTCTCCAGGCCTCTGGGAAAAGCATTAAAAAAAACGCTTATGATTGCTTTATCAATAGTTGAGACGCAATCGGGGAGACGTTTCGGCTTATATTACTACTAATGTAATTTACATTACAGATGGGCAAATATTCTTATCCACCGATCAATTTAATGCGGGAATTCGACTAGTGATTAAAGTAGGTATTTCTGTTTCCAGAGTGGGATCCACAACTCAAATTAAAGCAATGAAACAAGTAGCCGGCAAATTAAAATTGGAACTAGCTCCCCTCCCAAAAGGTAACAGAGGCGTGCAAAGGTATCCTCGGGCCGGACGGAGATTGGCCATCGAGTGCAAAGTCATAAGGGAGCTTGTCAGCAAGACCCATCCGTCGAGCAGGGATGAAAGTCAGCCTTAGTGATCCAATGGTGCCGAGTGCAAGGGCATTCGCTCGATGGATCTGCGGGGAGGGATGGTCCCGGATGGAGTTAACCTCCCGGACGAAGGCTTTGCGGAAGGTGTTAGATCCTCCTCCCATAGGTCCCCCATGGACGCAGTGTAGTATGGCCTGGCCTCCGGTCTCCTCAGGCTCGGGGTCCCGTTCGGGCCGCCGGTTGATCGTTCGAGGAGGAGGCGAAGACCTCAGATTCCTCTGATCCCTTCGGTCTCTCGGATTATCCCGGGTGAAATCTCTCAAGTACCCTCACTGGATGAGGGCCTCAATCTCATCCTTATGGGCCCGGCAATTGTCCGTCTCGTGTCCGTTGTCTCGGTAGAAGCGGCAGTAGAATCTCTGGTCCCGCTTCTTGTTGTTGTTCGATCGGGGAGGGAGTCGGACAAACCCTTTATCCTCGATCTCCATCAGGATTGCCGAGACGTTCTGGGTCAGAGGCGTATACCTCTCGAATCGGGGGACCGGAGGGACCCTCTTGAGACTGGCTGTCTCCTTCGCGGTTCTCTTGATGGGCTCGACGTCGTCGGCCTTCCGCTTCTCCTTGCTAGTGGCTTCTTTGGTGCCCTCCGAATTTAGGGTCTCCTCCGCTCGGATGTACTTCTCGACCCTGTTAAGGAGGTCGGGAAAGTCGACGGGTGGTTTATTGGCCAATGAAGCTTTCAGCTGTCCGTGCCTAACGTTGTGCCGGAAAGCCGCTGAAGCGACGCCCACATCAAGAGAGGACACAGACCTCGCCTCGGTGGTGAGCCTCCGAAAAAAATCGCGGAGTGACTCCCCTTCTTTCTGCCTGAGGTCCAAAAGGGCCACGCTCATCTTCTCGACCTTTCTACTGGTCACGAAGTGGGCTAGGAAGTTCGCTTCCAATTGGTCGAACAAGAAGACTGAGCCCAGGGTGAGCTTTGAGAACCATTCCCGAGCCGAACTACGAAGGGTAGCAGGGAAAGCGCGGCAGATGAGGGGATCCACAGCGCTTTGAATCATCATGAGGGTCTTAAATCCCTCCATGTGATTAGCGGGATCACCCTCGCCGTTGTAGATATCGAATTGGGGAGGCTTGAAATTTTGGGGGATCTCGGCTTCCAAGATTTGGGGGGAGAATGGGGGTCCGGTCGGCCGGTGACCATGACCCGGCATTGGTCCGCCCTCGCCGAGATGGGTGAGGCAGTTCTCCATCTCCTGTAAATGTCGGAGGACGACGTCTACCTGTTCCTAGGGGCGGGCCGATCCGTAGGATTCGCCGCCCCTTGCTCCTGACCGAGGATTAGAGCTGTTGCGGACCTCGGTTCCCTGGCCGCCTCAGATTGTCTGGAGGACCTCATCCCAAAAATTTTGGAACTCGACCCTTATGACGGGGGCTTGCCCCACCGGGTCCTGCGGGGGAGGAGGTCCACGGGGTGAGCGGCTGTGTTCTGGATCGCGCTCTGGGGACGGCCATCTACGATGGTTCGAGACCGAGTTGGCAGAGGCTTCTCCCCTTGTGCGACTGGCCTGTCGATTCAAAATGATGCGTTGCAGATCAGTCGCGTTTGAGTGAGAAGCACCCCGCCCGCATCTGGCCACGTCGTGGACCAGGGTCGGTTGGAACCCTGGGCATCCATGCGGCTGTGATGTGGGGGGTCCGGATGTCGTGCTGATGTGACGGCCCTTCTGGCTTTGGGAGCCATGGGAGAGCCCGGGCTTGGGATAACGTCCTTGCTGCTGGGTTCGGACGGGCGACAATATCTGAGGTTTCCACAGACGGCGCCAACCTGATGTTGTTTGTTTTTGGCGTGTGGGGGCAACATGTGTGAATTCTTGTAATTTGTGAAAAGAAAGTTGTAGTACTGGCGTCAATCCAATCCCAGGGTACAGGACCAGCTCGGGAGTAGTAGGGGAGAGGTAGAGGCCGGGTACTTGGCTCGGATCGAGTAGCTCGGCTCAGTTCGGCCTTCTGTACCTGCACACTGCCTAGAAATATCGGGAGAAGTCCCGGCGAAAGGCCCTTCGACGATCTATTCAGTCACTGAGAAAGCAACAGTAGGTAGGATTCAGGTGGGGAAGGATTCAATTTTCTTTGGAAGTGAGGAGGGGGTTTGGTATTTATAGGAAGGGCCAAATGGGTCTGAGACCCTAATGGACTGGGTCGGACCCGTTTGCCCGTGGGCCTGAATGGGCTGAAGCCCGTTTGACCTGTTTGACCTGATGATCACAGGGGAGCGAGATTAGAGGAGATCTGAGGGTCCAGATTGCGCCACTCATTTTATCCCATATCATATATAAACACTTGAAAATTTAAATTAAAGGTGATGTTTATAGAAAAGAGTATTCAACTATTTGGGGATCCGAGATTTTTTTTAAAAACACTGGTAACTGGTTGATAACACAAACATCGAGATGAACGAAGATGACTAGACCACTAAACAATCGAGGGGAGAGCACGCCTCAAGACTCACTACGGGACGTCGCCCATCTACTGCTTTTGATTATTTTCATGTATTAATGCTGTTACTATTTGATAAGTTCTACTTTTGTAACAACGGTTGTCAATGTTCTAAAAAACGCTAGGCGGTAGTCGGGCGGCCGATGGGGGCCTAGCGCCTAGACCTTGTAATCGGGGATTAAGCGGCTAGGCGGTAGGCGGTTTTTCTAATTTATTTATTTATTTATTTATTTATCGATCTTTTGGGTTTATTTTGTTGTTACCCCTTTTTACTCTTTATTGCTACTCATTCTTACTATTGAACTTTTTCTCTTTGCAATTGTAGGATGGGCTTCACATAGTCGAATCGGCGTATTATTGTATCGGTGAACATGAGGACTCTATCTTCTCCATATCCGATGTAAACCACATTGTGGCTACTCATAAAAGAATACAAGTTCTAAAGAGAGAATAAATGTAAAGTTGATAGATGATCTCATGATATGCTTGATAACGATGAACAACCTTAACTAATAACCACACTTAAATCAGATAACTTCCTCCCATCTCATGTCATGCTGTCCCATACTAAGTGGATTGGCCATCCATAAATTGCTTTGGAAAGATATGTAGATCTGGGTGACATTTTAGGAGCTGAAAATAGAAGATGAATAAATAGCTTCACTAATGAGGAAAAGCATACTACTTATAATCTGGTAGACTGATTAAGCCTTGAAGTTGTTGGCACATGATACTTCTTATAAACTTTCCCCTTTGGTGCATAACTTCACTTATTTGGCTGTGTTAGTGATATTAAAGTCCATACTTGTAAGTTTTAACCTGATTGCTGTGAGAGTGCGAATACATGTCAAATTATGCAAGATAAAAAAAAACTAAAGATATGCTTAAATTTTATTAGGAGGAGAAAGTGAGAGCGGTGGGGTTTTTTTTTTTTTTAATTACTTAAGGCGAGAGCGGTGGGTTTTTTTTACTTTTTTTTATAAAAAAATACTTAAGGCCTAAGCGGGTCTAGTCCGCCTAGACCTGCCTAGACCGATTAAACGCCGCCTAGGTCCGATTTTAGCCGCCTAGAACCCATTTCCGATTTTCATAAACGCCTAGGCCCTAGTCGAGGCGTTGGGGGGCCGCCTAGCGCCTAGGCGCCACCTAGGCGGCCACCTAGACCGCTTTTTAGAACACTGACGGTTGTATTATGGGAGCGGAAAGCTCCCGTTTTGGATGTTATTGTGTACTACTTGGTTTCGTTAATCATCATTAATGGAACCGTGACGGGATCTTCTCTTTATCAACCACAAATAAAATGAAATAAAATAAAATAAAATAAAAAAAAAACATCGAGATACTGGCACTTGAAAGACTAGGTACTGCGGTATCATATAGGATTCTGGTCCACGCATGATGGGTTGATATTGGTATATGTCAACCGTATCATATAGGATTCTGGTCTGACTGATTTAATGTTTGAAGATGCTTATCAATCTCGACCGATATTTAGTTTGCTTGATGCATTTTAGCTCGATCGCAGCCTAAACACATTAGTTTTGGCATTAGGAGTCCAATTCCGGATTGGGTTATATTGAGTTTTTCTGTCGAACATAAAGAGTTCCTTGGAGTTTGACATTGTATAAATATCGTGTAAGCCATGGAAAATAATTAACTGATGGTGAACCTGGTGGTTATTCATGTTACCAATGTATGGAGTTCATGTGATAAAATTGAATATGAATATGGAAGTGGAGACTGGAGAGGTCATCGCATTGCCAATTGGTCTTACAATGCTAATTCAGATTTGTTCTTATACGCACAAGTTATTCAGTTAGCCTAATACACATGGTGGAATATACTATTTATTCTAGGTCATTGCGTTGCCAATTGAACATGCAATGCTAATTCAGATTTGTTCTAATACGTACAAAGTTATTCAATTATTTTAACATCCATGCCTGAATATACTACTTACTCTTAAAAAGTTTAAAAAATATATTATAGTTCTAAATTATGTTTCATATAGAATATCAACGCTCTGATCTGGTATAGTCAGAAGGGTTTACACTTTACAAAAATTATGCAAAACTAAAAAATAGTCAATGAGATGATAAAGATAATAACAACATGAGATTCTGAACCTTGAGGGCATTCAAAGGCTTGAGACAAAGGGTTATGCTATTGATGCGGTTTGTTTTTGGGGGTGGCTGCACCAGGTATGAGTTCGCTCAATTTGTTATTAAGCGGAAGTCTCGGTACCGGCTATACGCCCGACCCTCGGCTGAGGGATGGCGGCTCGGGAGCAGGCAGGAGTGAGGTAGAGGTCGGATGTTCGGCTCGGATCTGGAGGCTCGGCTCGGATCTAGAACACCGGGGTTGATCCCGGTGGCAGGCCCTCCGACGGTCTAGTTAATTACTGAAGAGTAACAGTAGCTAGGGTTTTTAAAGGGGAAAGATTGATTACCTTCTGAAGGGGGGGAGCCTGATATTTATAGACAGGCCAAACGGGTCTGGATCCGTTTGGGCCAGGTCTGGACCCACTTGTCTGTGGGCCTGACGTGGCATAAGTCCATGGGGCTTAGGGCTGATCTGATGATCAGGGGTGAGCGGTTTTTGAGGAAATCTGGTGGCCTAGGAGAGGCCACGTCATCTGACCCATATCAGGAGCCCCCCATTCCTGGAGGGCTAGGTAATCCAGCCGTGTGGGAGTGGTTTTGCCTCTGTAGGAAGAGTGGAGGGGTGTGTACGGCGAAGAACAAAATCCGTGTCTTCCTGAAGAGGCCAGCGGGGTAGGATGAAGGGGATCCCCTCTTGGAGTCACGAGGGGTGCCGAGTGCTGAAGAGTAGGAACTCGCTTTGCCAAGCATCGAGGGTCGGGAGACAAGCCTTCCTTGCTGGTTGGAAAAGCAAGGGGACGTCGATATCATAGGAGTTGAAGCTTGCTTAGCCGAGCGTCGAGGGTCGGGAGACGAGCCCTCCTTGCTGGTTGGAAAAGCAAGGGTATGTTGAGATCTGAGGAGTTGAAGCTCGCTTTGCCGAGTGTCGAGGGTCAGAAGACGAGCCCCCCCTCTCCCTGTTGGAAAAGCAAGGGGACGTCGAGATCTGAGGAGTTTGAAGCTCACTTAGCCGAGCGTCGAGGGTCGGAAGATGAGCCCCCCCCCACTTGTTGGAAAAGCAAGGGGACGTCGAGATCTGAGGAGTTGAAGCTCACTTTGCCGAGCGTCTAGGGTCGGGAGACGAGCCCTCTTTACTGGTTGGAAATGCAAGGGAATGTCGAGATCTGAGGAGTTGAAGCTCGCTTAGCCGAGCGTCGAGAGTCGGAAGATGAGCCCCCCCCCCCCTCTACTTGTTGGAAAAGCAAGGAGACGTCTAGATCTAAGGAATTAAGGCTTGCTCAGCCGAGCATCGAGGGTCGAGAGACGAGCCCCTCACTGTTGGAAAAGTTTTTGTGGCTTGTGATGTCATCCGAGTGCCGAGCCTCAAGCTGATTGAGGAGGAATTTGTGGCTCGCGGTGTCATCCAAGCACCGAGCCACTAAAACTTGTTTGAAAAGCTTTGGTGGCTTGTAGCGCTTGAGTAGTTGACCACGCGTTCCGAGTTGTTGTATCGGTCGATAGGGTTGAGGGTAAATGGGTAATTTCATGCCCTACGATGATGTCACAGGCATGAGAATCGAAGCGCTCTAGACCTTGGTAGCCGTTGGATCCTGATGATCAGGATCCAGCGGTTTAGATCTTCTTGCGAAAATCGAGGAGTCCCTTCCTCTATTATAAATCTCCCCCCTCCCCCCCTCCCCCACTTTGCGTTCTCTCTTTCAGATAACAGGAATCTCTCTTATAGTCTTCGACAACCATTTTTTAGGCGACCTTCCCGTTTCTCAGCATACCAGGTTAGTATTTTTGTATCCCAATGTCGCGCTCTCAGTCCGGCTGCGAGGTAAGCACTTCAGGTCGTTCTGAGGAGGTCCCGTCGGAGTCGACGTCTTGGTCTCTAGGTGATTATGGAATTAAGGAGGAGGTCCAGTCGGGTGGCGAGGCTGCGGTAGTGTATGACGTGCAACCTTTACGATCCCGCAGGCCGGGTAAGGAGCCTATGGAGGAGGGAGAGCACGAGGGAGTAGACCCCGAGGGAGGGGTTTGTCGAGGAGGGGGAGCACGAAGAGGGAGACCTCGAGGGAGAAGGGAATGTTGAGGAGGAGGAGCATGAAGAAGTGGACCCTGAGGGAGAGGGGTTTGTTGAGGACAACCAGAAGGAGCCCGTCTAGGGAGCCGAGGGAAGTGACGGTCGGGGAGAAAAGGGAAGAGGAACTGCAGGAGAGGCAGTTGAGGAAGATGAAGGTCTTCTGCCTCTGCCTCCGTTAGCGACCCCATCTCCGAAGAGGAAACCTCGCCCCCGTAGGCGAAAAAGGCAGTTGACTCGCCCCGATACCCCGGGATCACCAGATAGATACGGACCCGAGCCGGGGTTCGAGTTTGGCCCTGTGACGGCGAGAAACCCGGGATCGATCAGGATGTATCCTGACGACGTGGAGGGGCTTCTTGCGTTCACTTCATTGCTGAGGGACACGAGTCGGCCTATGATTAAGATGGACAACGTCAAATGTGTTTTGAGGGCGGATTGCTTACACGTCTTAAGGGCAGCTTACTTCATCCTGAAGGAATTTGAACTCTTGATGCCGAACCCCGGAATCCGTCCGACTATAGCACTGGAGTTCCACTTCTGCATGTTCCCCGAGGACGCCTTCATCTTGGGTTTGAGGCTGCCGTTGCATCCATTCATCGTGAGGGTTCTGAAGTGGGGGGGGTCTGAGCCTGATGCAGTATGGGCCCAACTCATGGAAACACCTGGTTTGCTTCGTTCTGAAGTGCCAGGAGAAGGGTGTTAAGCCGAGGCTCACGTATTTTCATGCCATCTTGGGGATGAGCTCGCTCGGCGACTTGGAGGGGATTTTCTAACTCTCGCCGCGCTCCCACAAGAAGGTGATGCATGGTGTTCCAGACTCCATTAAAGGATGGAAGGAAAAGTACTTCGTTGTCCGGAGTGAAAGGCCTTGGAAGGTTCCAACAATTTGGAATTTTAGATTCCAACAGTTTGGAATTTTGCTCTGAAAAATGACAATCAATTTATTTTTAAAACTAAGATCGCTATTCGGAATAGAGGCCTTTATTGTACCAAGGTTGCTATTCCGAATAGAGGCCTTAGTTGTATGACTATTTTGCAAATTTTACAAAGAACAAGGGGATTGTGTTTCCTACTAAGGTCGCTATACTAAGGTCACTATTCCCAATAGTGACCTCAGTTTTAAATTTTTGGGGAAAACTCTTTTGCAATCACTAAGTGTCTCAGTACATTCATTCGAGATTGCTAATCCCATCAGCAGCCTCGTTTATATTAAGGTCGCTAGTGGGAATAGCGATAACAAACAAAAAATTCAAAAACATTTAAAACATAGGCCGCTATTTCCATTAGCGATTTTCAAAATGAATAGGTCGCTAATGAGAATAGCGGCCGCTGCTGACGTGCCACAAGTTAGCCCACGAACGCTAATAGTTTCGAAACTGACCCATAATCGCAAATATTTTTAAAAAGTGGCCTATGACGGCAAAAAATTCAAGTTCAGTGGTTTTTTTTTTCTTTTCAATTTGGTCTTTTTTAAACTATAGTTTTGTGCCCTTTTTTTTTATATATAAAAAACTTAGTGTGATTTTTTTAAAATAGCCCAAAGTTCAGTGGTTTTTTTAAATTTAGCCTATTCAATGTATAATTGTTCAGATACATAGTAAGGTGGGTGTGGGGGTACACTGGAATCAAGTTTAGCAGAGGACTCTCAACTTTTGACGTTGAGGTAGCTGGAAGAATAGCAACTTTGAAAAGGACCCGAAATATGCCTCTACATGCCTCTAGTTATCAAAATATACCTCCAAATAGACTTACGTTAGTATGGCTTAACTTGTTTTATTCATTCTAGTTAACCCCGTGCAATAATGGAAAAGTCTCTCCAAATAAAGACTTTGAGAATGAAGCGGAAGCATTATTTGATTTGAGTAACTAAGGATTGGAAGTGATCTTCATGCTAATAACCCAAACTCTAACTGAAATATGTGTAAAATTCAAAAAATCTCAAACCTGTTTATACAGATCTTATATCTAAGTATATAATGCATGTAGGTATGACGCCACTTCAGTCACTTCAGTCCATGAGATGGAGAATGGATTCCACATTTGGTCCTTCAACGGAAAGCTACTGTACAAGATAACCAAGGATCACTTTTATCAGGTTAGAATATTCCATCCTCATTTTTTGCATCATACCTCAGTTGCTGAATTAAAATAATTTTTTTAAAATTTTGAACAGTTCCTATGGCGACCAAGACCTCCCACATTGTTAACCCCAGAGAATGAAGAAAAATTTGCCAAGAATTTGAAGAGATACAGCAAGAAGTATGAGGTAGAGGACCAAGATGTATCACTGGAGTTAAGTGAGCAAGATAGGAAGAAGAGGAAGATGTTTCAAGAGGAATGGGATGAGTGGGTTGCCAAGTGGAAGAAAATGCACGAGGAAAGAGAGGGAACTGAGGATACAACTGCGAGATGGAGAGGTTAGTGATGCAGAAGAAGTGGAATAGAGGGGGTATTGGACGTTTGAAGAGGATGTTATTCAACAAGAGTTTTGAGTAGAGGGACCTTTCTTGTATGTATTTTTGTTTGCGAGACTAGGTTGATGGAACTTTTTCTAATCCAAGAGATGACAAAATCACATTTAGCTATTTGTTATCTCTAATATTATAATGAGAGAGTTGGGGTTGTCATTTGTAGACAACCTGTAATTTGTAGACATTCAAGCATCTAATCTCTACCATTCATTTTTAGATGAGAGTTATATTAACCATTTATTTATTTAACTGTTGTCAGTTACATAAGTTAAATTTATTTACGACATAATTATTTACAAAGTGTCATTCATATAAAATAAAAGTTTGTGATAGTGAGGGTAATTTGTAAAGAGTATGTGATGATTAAAGGAAAATCTTAGGTTCGATGCCAGTTTATGTCTTATTATTTACTATATTTATATATATATAAATTTAATTAAAACGTGCATTGCACGTGCTGATTACTATAATCCCTATGATGTCATATTATTTACTTTATAAAATAAATCAAAAAATTAATTAATATGTGCATCGTATGTGTAGATTACTAGTTATTTTTAACTGCATGGTACTTGTCAGTGTTTTTGCCCAATTGTATGGTTGTATTAAACAAGCTGGGAAAGTTTACTGCTTTATAGATGACAAATTTTGGTTTATATTTGCACAGAATGCTAGATAAGATAATACGAAAGAAATTTGCTGATATAGCAGTGAGTATAATTGTCCAGAATAAGAACTTCTTTGATGCACTAGATGTTGATGTTGTTATATCCAATGTTGGTAGCAGTGTGTTTCAAATTGTCTTGCCTGCTATTATGTTGTGTTGATTGGCATTGGCGAGTCCCGTATTGCTCAATTCCTAGTATGTTAAAATGGAGTTTTTATACATAGTATCTGATAAATTTGTTACCATAAATCAGGATTATATCATTGATAAGTTGTCAATGTGTTTGCGTTATGTCGGGAAATCTCAAATGGTTCAGACCATGTGTTGTGTTCAATGGACTGATTTTTAACCTTCTTTCTAGCCCCCATGATTATCTTAGATAGTTACTAAATCAGGATAGCGATTTTGCCATCTCCATTGAATTTAGCAGCTCCATTGAATTTAGCAGATCATACGATCATTTATACTAAGAGCATCTCCAACTACGCTAGCTATTTTGGCTAACTAGAATAGCCAAAATAGATAACAAATGGATAATTTGGCTAGCGAAAAAAACTCACACTTCAACCATGCTATCTATTTTGGCTAGCCATAAATAATTTAATTTTTATTTACTAATAAATAGTTACAATAATCTTTTTGTAAAATGACAACATTTCTATTCCTCAAGAATTTAGGAATCAAATGAAATATTAGTTTCCAAATAGCACTGAACAATTACATGATATTGCAACACTACGAACTCAATATACTAATTTTATTTTGGGAAGAATAAAAAATACTTGTGATTATTGTCCGTGTCGCCGCCACAAGTGTTCTACAAGATTCAACTGCAGTTGGGAATGCATCCGTCTATCTCTGATGCGATGATGAGTTTGAATAAATGTAAGCAGTTTAGACGTATAATCATGTGACACTTCTATGGACGGACTTTCCTCAACTGTATCATAGTTAAAATCCTTATTATTATCTTCTCTCTCATCTTCGACTATGTTATGCATTATTATGCATGTTGTCATAATATCATGAAGCGTATCTTGATCCCAAAAACGTGCTGGTCCACGAACAATCGCAAAACGTGCTTGAAGAACACCGAATGCTCGCTCTACATCCTTCCTTGCTGATTCTTGAGCTTCAGCAAAATAATTATTCTTATTACCTTATGGAAATGAAATAGTTTTTACAAATGTTGACCACTCTGGATATATACCATCAGCAAGATAATATCTCATCGTATACTTATTACCATTGATAAAATAGTTAACCTTGGGCGCTCTTCCATTAGCAAGATCATGAAAGATAGAAGACCGATGTAGCACATTGATATCATTAAGAGCTCCAGGTAATCCAAAGAATGCATGCCATATCCAAAGATCATGTGAAGCCACGACTTCTAATATAATTGTAGGTTTATGAAAGTGACCAGTATACATTCCTTGCCATCCAGCCGGACAATTCTTCCACTTCCAGTGCATACAATCAATACTTCCTAACATACATGGAAAACCACGATCTTCGTTCATTGTCAGCAGTCGAGTAATGTCATTATTGTTTGGCGATCTTAAGTATTCATCGCTAGATACTGTAATAATGGCCTTGACAAAATGACGAAGACTCTCGATTGCAGTGCTTTCTCCAATACGTATGTGATCATCAACTAAATCTGCCGATACCCCATAAGCAAGCATCCTCATTGCGGCTGTCATCTTTTGAAGTGAAGACAATCCAAGAACTCCACAAGCATCCCTTCTTTGAATAAAGTATCGAACACAGGCTTCTATAGCAGACTGAATTCTTAGAAAAAGAAGACGTCTCATTCGGAATCTCCTTCGAAAGAAATGAGGAGGATATACAGGCTTTTCAGAAAAATAGTCATTGAAAAGTCTTTCATGTCCTTGAGCTCTATCACGTTGAATAATAGCGTGGCCTGGAGTAGAACCACAACGAGGTGCTCTTCGTCTTCTTGTAATTAGTTCATCTTCTTCTTCTATAGTCATTAATGCTAAAGGTAGCATTTCATCATCAGAATAGACATCAAGATCATTGATCTCAAACATCATATCAAATACATTACTAAAGTGTGCCATCAGTAAGCAAATGTGGTTCAATGCTTAATTGAGCTGAGAAAAGTGAAAGCATGAATTGAGTTAGAATCTTCATATTGCAGGTTTATGTGGAAATTGGATTCATAAAGGCTAAATACAACTTTTATTAATAAGATGTTTAGCTGAAGGCTACAGATGCATAGGTAAAAAAACTACATTAATAAACGATGGCTATTCGAAGTAATAAATACACAAACAAATACTAATTATTGCTTAGTGTTTTTCCAAGAATTTCCATCTTCCGGGCTTCGTAATATTTTGCTCGCAGTGGGTCCATTCCAGTGGTGTCAATAGCCATTATTTTCTCCTCGTCTGCTAACATTTGTAGACGTAGTTTTTCCTTCTCAATTTCGATTAGCTCTTGCCGTTGACCGAATGCTTTATCATACTGTTCTGTTTTAATTTTTTTATTTTCCGCCATATATTCTTGCAAGAACATTACTACAGGTGATTTTTCTCTATTTTGTTCCTTATGCTTTCTCTTTTGTTGCTCCTTGGAAGCCTTTCTACCAATAGGCCTTTTCATATCAGTTGCAATATAATCTGTCTAAATTAACTTGATCCGATAGTGAAGCAGACGATTTTGCAGGACTTATCATTTGACAAGTTTTAGACTTTTTCTTTGAAATTTTCCTTGTCCATTTGGGATTATGCTTCAATTCATGGCAACAATGCAAAAATCCAAATGGCTTTCATTGCAGTTTTTCGTACATTAGCTTTGCATGAAAAATCTACAATTAGTTGAAATTAATAATTATTTTTTGAAAAAAAAAGTAATTCATAAAATTCAATGATATTAATACATTGTCTTCAGTGGTGATCCCATTTTGGTTTCTTGATTCTATCTGAGCATAGTACCCACAGTATAAGTTAACTTCTTTTTGAATTCCTGACCACCGATTCATGAGAGAATTTGCATTGCGCTCAGACTTAAACTTTTTGTTTGCATGAAAATATTCATGAATTCTATCCCAATATTTACCCATTGTTTGTTGGTTTCCTTGTATCAGATCTAAACCAATACTAAGCCATGCATGTACAATGAGAAGGTCTTCTTCCGTTGTGAAGTTATCTCGTCTTTGTGTTTTCTTAGTAGATGAATTAATTGTTGCTCGATTTCTGGTGGTGTCACGGTAGGTTGATCAGTGAATTAAGTGGACTCAACATATTCTGGACTAAACAATTCGTTCTCGAAGTTTGATCCTTCGCGCAGCATAGCAGTGTAAGAAGTATTATTATGTGAATCCATCTAACCATTGCAAAATATTACTGTTAGGTTAGATAATCTAAAATATAGGGTAAAAGGAGTGAAGCATATGTACGTCTCATTCAGAATCAAGTTATATAATCTGGTTATATAATCATACTACCTGATTATATAAACTAAACTAAGTTATAAAATTAGTTATGATAATTATACTACCAGATTGAGAAGAGTATGATAATTATAAACTTAGTTATTTTCCTTCAGTTATTGAAAACATAGTTGGTGGGGGTTTTGGTGCAGCCTGGGTTGAAAATAGGCCATTTGAATTGTCTACAAATTCACGCTTCCATTCTTTTCCTGGTGGAGACCCGACGATGAATACATAAGGCTAATAGAACAAAAGAAAACCTTGACATCTCTTAAAGCCAGCTTCAGTAGGGGAAATGATGTGATTCCTTGCTTTGCAAGTGTTTTATTATAAAATGATAATAAATGAAATAAAATCATATCAGTTACTAGAACTATCATCTCTACACAGGAAATGGAGATTTCTTCTACTTAGAAGTAAGTACAAAATTGTATCTGATACTTATAATGTATCAGATTTATATCAGTGAAGTAAGTACAAAAGCAAAATGTATAAAATTAAATACTTATCAGAAAAGTGATACTTATCTGATACTCAGCAAAAAGTACAAAACCAAAAGCAAAATGTATATCAGTGAAGAAGTAAGTACAAAAGCAAAAGCAAAATATACAAAATTGTATCTAATACTCAGCAAAGTGAAGTAAGTACTTATCAGGAAAATTAGTTTGTACAAAAGCAAAATGTACAAAATTTAGAAATAAGTATACAAAATATGTATACTTAGAAGTAAGTATATCAGTGAATATAGTACAAAATATGTATATAGTAAGTATATGTATATAGTACAAAATTTGAAGTTAGTATATCAGTGAATATAGTACAAAATTTAGAAGTAAATACATAATTGTGTCCGATACTTATATTGTGTCAGATATATATCAGTGAAGTAAGTACAAAAGCAAAATGTACAAAATTAAGTACTTATCAGAAAAGTGATACTTATCTGATACTCAGCAAAAAGTACAAAAGCAAAAGTAAAATGTATATCAGTGAAGAAGTAAGCACAAAAGCAAAAGCAAAATGTACAAAATTGTATCTGATACTTATCTGATACTCAGCAAAATAAAGTAAGTACTTATCAGGAAAATTAGTTTGTACAAAAGCAAAATGTACAAAATTTAGAAATAAGTATACAAAATATGTATACTTAGAAGTAAGTATATTAGTGAATATAGTACAAAATTTGAAGTTAGTATATCAGTGAATATAGTACAAAATTTCGAAGTAATTATACAAAATTTAGAAGTAAATACATGATTGTATCTGATACTTATATTGTGTCAAATATATATCAGTGAAGTATGTACAAAAGCAAAATGTACAAAATGAAGTACTTATCAGGAAAGTGATACTTATCTGATACTTATCTAACACTCAGCAAAATGTACAAAATGAAGTACTTATCAGGAAAGTGATACTTATCTGATACTCAGCAAAATGTACAAAAGCAATAGCAAAATGTATATCAGTGAAGAAGTAAGTACAAAAGCAAAAGCAAAATGTACAAAAAAAAAATTTGAGGTTAAAGGTGGAATAATGTACAAAATTGTATCTGATACTTATATGATACTCAGCAAAGTGAAGTAAGTACTTATCAGCAAAATTAGTTTGTACAAAAGCAAAATGTACAAAATTTAGTTCTTTTCTGCATCAGAAGACATATGCAATACAATTTGGTTTAAGATACATATGCAGATACACATATCTTTCAAAATCAAGTGAAAATCTTGTATGTCTTCTTCTAAATCTTCTATGTCTTCTAAATCAGATACATATATAGATGCTCTAAATCTTTTATGTCTTCTAAATCTTCTATGTCTTCCATCTTCTATGTCTTCTAAATCAGATACATATATATATTCTTGTATTTCAAAACAAGTGAAAATCTTCCAGATACACATATCTTTCAAAATCTTGCAGATACACATATTCTTCTATGTCTTCTATCTTCCACTTCTAAATCTTGCAGATACACATAAGTTTCAAAATCAAGTGAAAATCTTGTATATCTTCTTCTAAATCTTTTCTGTCTTCTAAACCAGATACATGTATAGATGCTCTAAATCTTGTATGTCTTCTAAATCTTTTATGTCTTCTATCTTCTATGTCATCTAAATAAGATATATAAAATTGAAAGCAGGATAGTCCTGAAGATGAAAGCAGGATATGTAGAATTGAAAGCAGGATATTACCATTGTGAAACTACACAATTTGTATAGAAAGCATGATTAAATTACCGTAGAGCATAAATACATACTACTCTATAGACTCCATTCTCCATTCCCCATTCTCCAAACAGACTAAACTACACAATTTGTATGGCACGAAACTACACAATCAAGTCAAATATAAACTCCATTCTCCATTCTCCATTCTCCAAACCCAAAAAAAATTAAAATTAACATTAAAATAAGTTGCAAATTTTACCTGATGAAGAAGAAGAAGAATTGGATGAGCAAGAACCCAACGAACAATAAGAAGATCCCGATCAACAAGAAGAATGAACAACAATCTACCAAGAACAAATTGAAGAGATTGAAGAAATTGAAGAAAAAAACAGTCGATTTAAATGAGCGGGAAGAAAACTTACCGTTGAAAATCCCGTTGATCACCGGCATGAAGAGAAGACGACCTTTGGCAAACGAAAATCAAATCGCCAGGTTTGGCGAGCGGATCGCGAGCAAATTTGAAATCGTCAGGATGACGATCGAAATGGCGAGGCCGTTGGATTGTTTTTGGGAGATTTTCGCTATTCTAGCTAAATTCGCTATTCTGGCTAACTTGGGGGAAATGGTGATTGCTGTTGGAGATGGTCTACGTGCATAACATTTAGTATTAACATTTTGTAGCAAATCATTCGTTCAATACACAATTACATTCTCAGCTTTTTCTTTAGCTCTTTAATTATAATAGTCATGACAAGAATATATCAAATATGTCTGACAAATTAAGAGTCACAAGTGAAGAAAGGATAATAGCTTTCTTTGAAAAATTAAACAGCGTTAACAAATTAGATGTTACAGCTTTACAAGAATTGAAGAACCAAAAGTAAGCCGATGATGATGACCTCTATCAATTTTTGTACAACAGCCCGAAGCTACTGGTGATTTTTTTATTTTCCGCCATATATTCTTGCAAGAACATTACTACAAGTGATTTTTCTTTATTTTATTCCTTATGTTTTCTCTTTTGTTGCTCCTTGGAGCCTTTCTACCAATAGGTCTTTCCATATCAGTTGCAATATAATCTGTCTCTAAATTAACTTGATCCGGTAGTGAAGCAGACGATTTTGCAGGACTTATCCTTTTACAAGTTTTTGACTTTTTCTTTAAAATTTTCATTGTCTATTTGGGATTATGCTTCAATTCATGCCAACAATGCAAAAATCCAAATGGCTTTCCTTGCAGTTCTTCGTACATTAGTTTTGCTTAAAAAATCTACAATTAGTTAAAATTAATAATTATTTTTTGAAAAAAAAAAGTAATTCATAAAATTCATTGATGTTAATACATTGTCTTCGTTGGTGATCCCACTTTGGTTTCTTGATTCTATCTTAGCATAGTGCTCATAGTATAAGTTAACTTCTTTTTGAATTCCTGACCACCGATTCATGAGAGAATTTGTATTGCGTTCAGACTTAAACTTTTTATTTGCATGAAAATATTCATGAATTCTATCCCAATATTTATCCATTGTTTGTTGGTTTCCTTGTAACGGAGCTAAACCAATACTAAGCCATGCATGTACAATGAGAAGGTCTTCTTCCGTTGTGAAGTTACCCCGTCTTTGTGTTTTCTTAGTAGATGAATTAATTGTTGCTCGATTTTCTAGTGGTGTCACGGTAGGTTGATCGGTGAATTGAGTAGACTCAACATATTCTGGACTAAACAATTCATTCTGAAAGTTTGATCCTTCGCGCAGCAGAGCAGTGTAAGAAGTATTATTATGTGAATCCATCTAACCATTACAAAATATTACTGTTAGGTTAGATAATCTAAAATATAGGGTAAAAGGAGTGAAACATATGTACGTCTCATTCAGAATCAAGTTATATAATCAGGTTATATAATCATACTACCTGATTATATAAACTAAACTAAGTTATAAACTTAGTTATGATAATTATACTACCAGATTGAGAAGAGTATGATAATTATAAACTTAGTTATTTTCCTTCAGTTATTGAAAACATAGTTGGTGGTGGTTTTGGTGCAGCCTGGGCTGAAAATAGGCCATTTGGATTGTCTACAAATTCACGCTTCCATTCTTTTCCTGGTGGAGACCCGACGATGAATACATAAGGCTAATAGAACAAAAGAAAACCTTGACATCTCTTAAAGCCAGCTACAGTAGGAGTAGTAAGGAAATGATGTGATTCCTTGCTTTGCAAGTGTTTTATTATAAAATGATAATAAATGAAATAAAATCATATCAGTTACTAGAACTATAATCTCTACTCAGGAAAGAGAGATTTCTTCTACTTAGAAGTAAGTACAAAATTGTATCTGATACTTATAATGTATCAGATTTATATCAGTGAAGTAAGTACAAAAGCAAAATGTACAAAATTAAGTACTTATCAGGAAAGTGATACTTATCTTATACTTATTTGATACCCAGCAAAAAGTACAAAACCAAAAGCAAAATGTATATCAGTGAAGAAGTAAGTACCAAAGCAAAAGCAAAATGTACAAAATTGTATCTGATACTTATCTGATACTCAGCAAAGTGAAGTAAGTACTTATCAGGAAAATTAGTTTGTACATAAGCAAAATGTACAAAATTTAGAAATAAGCATACAAAATATGTATACTTAGAAGTAAGTATATCAGTGAATATAGTACAAAATATGTATATAGTAAGTATATGTATATAGTACAAAATTTGAAGTTAGTATATCAGTGAATATAGTACAAAATTTAGAAGTAAATACATAATTGTACTTGATACTTATATTGTGTCAAATATATATCAGTGAAGTAAGTACAAAAGCAAAATGTACAAAATTAAGTACTTATCAGGAAAGTGATACTTATCTGATACTCAGCAAAAAGTACAAAACCAAAAGCAAAATGTATATCAGTGAAGAAGTAAGTACAAAAGCAAAAGCAAAATATACAAAATTGTATCTGATACTTATCTGATACCCAGCAAAGAGAAGTAAGTACTTATCAGGAAAATTAGTTTGTACAAAAGCAAAATGTACAAAATTTAGAAATAAGTATACAAAATATGTATACTTAGAAGTAAGTATATTAGTGAATATATTACTAAATATGTATATAGTAAGTATATGTATATAGTACAAAATTTGAAGTTAGTATATCAGTGAATATAGTACAAAATTTAGAAGTATACAAAATTTAGAAGTAAATACATAATTGTATCTGATACTTATATTGTGTCAGATATATATCAATGAAGTATGTACAAAAGCAAAATGTACAAAATGAAGAACTTATTAGGAAAGTGATACTTATCTGATACTCAGCAAAATGTACAAAAGCAAAAGCAAAATGTATATCAGCGAAGAAGTAAGTACAAAAGCAAAAGCAAAATGTACAAATTTGTATCTGATACTTATATGATACTCAGCAAAGTGAAGTAAGTACTTATCAGCAAAATTAGTTTGTACAAAAGCAAAATGTACAAAATTTAGTTCTTTTCTGCATCAGAAGACATGTGCAATACACTTTGGTTTAAGATACATATGCAGATACACATATCTTTCAAAATCAAGTGAAATCTTGTATGTCTTCTTCTAAATCTTCTAAGTTCTAAGTCTTCTAAATCAGATACATATATAGATGCTCTAAATCTTGTATGTCTTCTATCTTCTATGTCTTCTAAATCTGATACATATATATATTCTTGTATGTCAAAACAAGTGAAAATCTTGCAGATACACGTATCTTTCAAAATCTTGCAGATACACATATTCTTCTATGTCTTCTATCTTCCACTTCTAAATCTTGTAGATACACATATCTTTCAAAATCAAGTGAAAATCTTGTATGTCTTCTTCTAAATCTTCTCTGTCTTCTAAATCAGATACATATATAGATGCTCTAAATCTTGTATGTCTTCTAAATCTTCGATGTCTTCTATCTTCTGTGTCATCTAAATAAGATATACAAAATTTAAAGCAGGATAGTCCTGAAGATGAAAGCAGGATATGCAGAATTGAAAGCAAGATATTACCATTGTGAAACTACACAATTTGTATAGAAAGCATGATTAAATTACCGTAGAGCATAAATACATTCTACTCTATAGACTCCATTCTCCATTCCCCATTCTCCAAACAGACTAAACTACACAATTTGTATGGCACAAAACTACACAATCAAGTCAAATATAAACTCCATTCTCCATTCTCCAAACCCAAAAAAAAAATTTAAAATTAAAGTAACAAATTTTACCAAATGAAGAAGAAGAACTGGATGAACAAGAACCCGACGATCAATAAGAAGATCCCGATCAACCAGAAGAAGAAGCAACAATCTACCAAGAACAAATTGAAGAGATTGAAGAAAAAACACTGTCGATTTAAATGAGCGGGAAGAAAACTTACCGTTGAAAATTCCCTTGATCTCCGGCATGAAGAGAGGACGACCTTTGGCGAACGAAAATCAAATCGCCAGGGTTGGCGAGCAGATCGCGAGCAGATTTGAATCGCCAGGATAACGATCGAAATGGCGAGGCCGTTGGAGAGTTTTTTTGGTAGATTTTTGCTATTCTGGCTAAATTGGGGGAAATGGCGATTGCTGTTGGAGATGGTCTAAGTGCATAACATTTAGTATTCCCCATTTTGTAGCCAATCATTCGTTCGATACACAATTACATTCTCAGCTCTTTCTTAATTTCTTAAGCTCTTTAATTATAATAGTCATGACAAGAATATATCAAATATGTTTGACAAATGAAGGGTCACAAGTGAAGAAAGGATAATAAATAGCTTTCTTTGAAAAATTAAACAGCGTTAACAAATCAGATGTTACAGCTTTACAAGAATTGAAGAACCAAAAGTAAGCCGATGATGATGACCTCTATCAAATTTTTTACAACAGCCCGAAGCTATCAACCAGAGTGGTTAACATTTTTTTGATGATCAAAGCAAAACAGAAGGACTACTAATGCATCAGCTATTATCATGCAACCTTACACCTTCTCTTCCCCTTCTTCATCTCATCCATATTTGTAGTATCTGGTACACACGAAATCCACCCTAAAGGAACCAATGCCGATAAAACCTGTACCATAATACCCCATGGCAAGCTCGAGTAGCCCCCCCTAGACGACACGCCGATTAAAGCAGCCAATCCCACACCCAAAATACCACTAACAATTGACGATAAGCACAAGGCCGACGCAAAGAAAGCCAACAAAGAACCCTCACAACCAATTGGGCATAACTTAGAGAAGAGTACAGTGAAGGGGAGTATCTTAAACTGAGCCACTGCTTCTGCCAAAGCAGAAAAACACAACACATAGACTTCGTTTGAAATCCCCAACGTCAAATTGAACTGTTTCACTAACATCAAGTCCAACAGAAAGGAAAGTGCATACACTGTTTGAACTCCGAATATAAGTCTCCTCATTGGCATCTCTTTGAGATATCTGTTATAAAAGACGGTAGCAGACAGAACTGTGAGCTGCCCTACTACTTTAGAGAGGCCAATGACACAAGGGTCGAGATTTAAGTACTGTGTTTGAAAACAAAACAAAGATCCAGAGAGAAGTGGGACGAGAGCAGTAGAGGCTACGAACCATAAAAGAGGGTAGAGAATCATTTCTTCATTAATAGCGGCAAACAATTCGGATAACTGTTTGGTTAAATTTTTGGATATTGAGCTCTGAATATGATGATTCCGGGAAGGGTGGAGCAAAGACTCCCTTGTGCCCAAAGAGAGAGACAATTGAAATGCGAGGAGGAATACAAAGGTGAGGAACATTGATTTAGGCTCGTGGGTTTTTTGGAGGAAAAAACCACCAGAGAGATTACCTAGTAAAGCCCCGGATGCTAACGCAATGAAGGCATATGACTGAAGCTTGCCAAGCTTTTGTGTTTTGCTGAATTCAACAATGAGAGCATCGCTCACTACTTCTGTAATAGATGCGCCGAGATTGCTGAGTAAAATGCAGGCCATTTGAGTGGGCAATGTTCCTAATGTAGTTGGAATCAATGCAAGGGTTCCCCAAGACAATAGCTGTAAAAATACTGAAATTGTTGTAGGGTTAGTAGCATGAAAGCTAGTTACATCGCTTCTATAACAAATGAAATTAAATTAGGACGGAACGCGAATGCCAGTTCAGTTCAGACAGTAAAATTCAAAGAAGGAGAAGAAAGAGTGGTGCGGGAAAAGTTCTCATTATGCCCCCTTTGTTGCTGCAACTGCTTAACTAAGTACCCAGTATCGAATAAACATTATGATAACATCAAGAATTTAAAAACTCAACTCAACACTCGTATTCAACAACAACAACAAAAAACAATTGGACTAATCCCGATACTAATCACTACTGATTTGAAGAAGAAAACGAGTGCCTACGTTACCTCGTACATTATTTGGTTAATTGGTTACTCGGGTAGGGTAGCTCAACACTACCTACATTATATATGTATCCATTTATAGAACAAAAAGGACATAAGATACGATACATCATCTATAAACATACTAGTAGTTTACATGTGCAATGCACGTCTTAATAAATATAGTTTTTTTAAAAGTAAAAATTTAGACGTAGCCTGGATTTGATCTAAAAACTCATTTACAATAGTATGCACGTGCGTTGCACGGGTTGGTTGATGGACAAATTACACTAAGGCCTTCTCCCATTATAGTAGTAGACATTATAGTAGTAGAGATAGGACGTACAATTCAAATCCGGATCATTAGTATCCATTCCATTCGCGTCAAAGCTAATTGAACTAGACACTAGTACATGCCCCTACTCTTTACGAGTGAGTGAGAGATTACGCATTCCATCTTCATCATTATCCATTGACACCCCCTCCCTAATCTCAACCTTAAAAATAGCAACCAAGAAATACAAATACAAATACAAATACAATACCTCCAGTAGAGATGTAAGGTATCCTGTGGGCCCCACGGATGTACACAGCATCAGATAGCAACCCAAAGAGAGGCTTAGCGACCATGGGCAAGTTCCCAAGTTGCTGCACCAGCTGAAGTGAGGCAGGGCTGAGCCCCAACCCACTTGTCAAGTGGAAGTTGAGTGCAAGCCATGGGAAGCACCTGAACCCCTGGACCCAATACCCAAGACCACACAGGGCCCACATCCTCTCCTGGCCCACCAATGCTTCTCCACTGCCGCCGCCACCACCAATACTACTCTTTCTCCTCATCCATTTGATGGGTGGTTTTGAGAAGTGGCCCCCCTTGGTAATACGGAGGTTAATGGGTTTGTGGGTGATTATTGGGATTGGGAAGAATTTGAAGGTAGGTTTTGGGTTTGTTATTATAGAAAGCATTGGATGAAATGAAATGAAGGTTTTTGAAGCCGACTTCGAATTGCGGACCTCCGGGGACAATAGCAGCGAACAGACTGACTGACTACTAGACCACCCCGGCGGCTCACTAGCTTAGCGAACAAGCACACTCTTGCAGCTTTTGAGAGATGATTGTTTATTATAAGTGAGAAGTGGGAAGAGCTTTTTCTTTTTCATTGCATTAGGTATTGGGAGATAGGGTGCTAATTTGTGCTATAATTTTAATAAATATAAAAATAGGAGAGAGCTCTAGAAGAATTGGGTTAGGTTTAGTTGGGTTTCTTAGTGTTAATTAATCTATCTAATCTAATTTAAACTATCTAATGTAATCTAATCTCTAATATTATAATAGGAGGGTTGGAGTTGTTATTTGTAACATTGAAAACTCGTACATCACTTGTGCATAATTATTATAAAAGAGATCTCATATTCGAGTACAAACTACATCGAAATTTTTACTTTTAAAAAATTATACATGTAAATTGTTTGTCTAAGTCCATCTCCAACGGCAATCGCCAAATCCTCCAATTTCGCCAGAGTAGCGAAAATCTCCCAAAAGAAGATTCCAACGGCCTCGCCATTTCGATCGTCATCCTGGCGAAATCGAATCCGCTCGCCAAATCTGGCGATTTGATTTTTGCTCGTCAAAGGTCGCCCTCTCTTCATGCCGAAGATGAAGCAGATTTTCAACGGTAAGTTTTCTTCCTGCTATTTAAATCGACAGTGTTTTTTCTTCAATTTCTTCGATATCGACAGTGTTCTTGGGATTGTTGGTGTTTCAATTTCTTCAATATCTTCAACCAATTGCTGTTCTTGGGATTGCTGGTTCTTCAACAGATTGGTTCTCCTTCTTTTTGTTGATCAGGATCTTCTTATTGTTCATCGGGTTCGGGGGGGTGGAGAATGGATAATGGAGAACGGAGTTTATATTTGACTTGATTGTGTAGTTTCATGCCATACAAATTGTGTAGTTTACTCTGATTGGAGAATGGAGAATGGAGTCTATAGAGTAGTATGTGTTTATGCTTTACAGTAATTTAATCATGCTTTCTATACAAATTGTGTAGTTTCACTATGCTATAGGTATATCCTGCTTTTAATTCAATAAAGTTCATCTTCATATATCCTGCATATACACACTTCAACTCAGTAAAGAAAATATATATATATATATATATATATATATATATATATATATATATATATATATATATATATATATATATATATATAAGATTTAGAAGACATAGAAGATAGAAGACATAGAAGATTTAGAAGACATACAAGATTTAGAGCATCTATATATGTATCTGATTTAGAAGACATAGAAAATTTAGAAGACATACAAGATTTAGAGCATCTATATATGTATCTGATTTAGAAGCCATGGAAGATTTAGAAGAAGACATATAAGATTTTCACTTGTTTCTGATAGATATGGGTATCTGCATATGTATCTTAAACCAAATTGCATTGCATATGTCTTCTGATGCAGAAAAGAATTTTTTGGAAGTTCTGAAGACAAAGAACTTCTGAAGACATAGAAGAAAAGAACTTTTTGGTGCTTATATATTTTGTATTAATGAAATTCCAAATTTGACTACATATATGTCATATAGCAATGGACATAGAATAAGCATACATAAGCATCAGTGAGTATGTCATATGTCATATAACAAAAGACATAGAATAAGTATACACATGTAATACCAATTTATAATGTACAAACTAATTATAAATTTCTTTCACCAATCCTATTAATTCTTGTGTCCAGAATAAACATCAGGATTGATTTTGCTAATATGTCCAAGAAGATCTCGTATTATAGTTCTTTTGCTTTGATTCTTGATTTTCGTATTTGACACATAAGCTACAAATGCTTCTCTTGATATTGAGAAGTTAATATTCTAAAAAAATCCACTGCATAATTAATTGAATGATCTTACTTGATATCCTTCATTGATTTACTTCACTGATATACTTACTTGATATCCTTACCTGTTGTATACTTACTGATATACTTTAGTTAATATCCTTACCTGATATACTTTGTACATTTCTGATATATTTTAGTTACTGATATACTTTACTTACTGGTATACTTTAGTTAATATCCTTACCTGAAATATACATCACTGATATACTTCGCTGATATACTTACCTGATATATACATCACTGATATACTTCACTGATATACTTACCTGATATATACTTCACTGATATACTTATTGCTTTACTGACAACTTTACTGAAGTGTTGTGTGTATATATATATATATATATTGAGTTCATAGTGTTGCAATATCATGTAATTGTTTAGTGCTATTTTGAAACTAATATTTCATTTAATTCCTAAATTCTGGAGGAATAGAAATGTTGTCATTTTTAAAAAAAAAACAAGATTATTGTAACTATTTATTAGTAAATAAAAATTAAATTATTTATGGCTAGCCAAAATAGATAGCATGGTTGGAGTGTGAGTTTTTTTCGCTAGCCAAATTATCCATTTGTTATCTGTTTTGGCTATTCTAGCTAGCCAAAATAGCTAGCGTTGTTGAAAATGCTCTAATACTTTAATGGAAGAGTTGGACTTGTACTGTAGACAACTCAATTTGTAAATATAGACAAACTAACTTATGTACATTGTCCGTGTATAACTACTAAGAATTTTAGATAATTAAATGGAGATATGAGATTTAAGGTCATACTATATCGTCGTCTTTTTTTTATAAAATATTTACTGAGATATGTATCGTAGATACAAATTACTAGTAAATTATAATAGGAATTATAGTGTTGATGTTTTTGAAGGGAGAGAACATGTGAGGAGGAATTTAGAGAGATCTGGAGAGAAAAGGATGGGGGTTTCATTACATGGGGTGATGGGTCACCCGTCAGGATCTGAAGTTTAAATGGTCCATGTATCAAAGAGGTGCACTAATCTCAAAGCAATGGTTGGGCTGAAGGCGTAACATGTGGAGGACTATAAACAGAAGAAACTAACTTTTGCGGCCAAAGGAGTGACATGTGGAGGACTAGAAACAAAAGGAGCTAACTTTTGCTCTGTCTGTATTGGATTTAGGGGTCTCCGCGGTTCTTGCTGGGCGGGTTTTTTTAGATATGAGAGCATCCACAATGTTTGTTTTTTGTTTTGTTTTTTTTTTGTTTTGTTTTTCCTCTTCTCTTGCAGTTAGTTAACCCATGATTAGATCTTAAAATAGGTTAATTAAACAAATTAAATAATAAAGTATTACTTAAAATCAAATTAATTACATACTAAACCTATTTTATCTTAACTAAATCCATCCCCCCTCCTTTGCTGGACGGGACATGTTGTCCCGTCTAAGCAAAATTAGCTTAAAACGAGACATTTCTCGTTTCAGCATTTTTTTGAATTTTTTTTTTAGACGATACAACATTTACCGTCTGATCAATTTATAAAAAAAAATTATCAGACGAAACATGTCTCGTCTGATCCCATTAAAAAATTGAAAAATATAGAGACGGAACAACATGTCTCGTCTCTTATAATTTGAGAATCGCAATTTCGTTTCTAAAAAATGAGAAGCGATTGTAGCGAAATAGCAAACGACTGCAGCACATACTTTCCCAAAAAATGAGAAATTGGCAAATATAGCAAACGATTGTGGATGCTCTAATAAGAGCATTTGTAGTCGTTCCCCTCTTTTCCAGAATTTGGAAATACTGCGAACGATATGCTGTAGTCGTTTCCTATATTTTTAAAATTTGAAAGAAAAAAAAATCCTACAGTAGATCCATATAATTGAGAAGGGTTATAATAAGTTTCCAAATATAGAAATCGATAGATTGTTCTTCGTCCGTTGTAAGAGACGATAGATGTTGTTTCATTTGGCTTTTTTTTTTCCTAGTGTTGGACGGTACGTCATTTTTGTGTCTTAATTTTTTTTTTTTGGGTTCGGACGATTGATCATGTACCGGCTACAATTTTTTTTGTTAAAAGCTTTTGGACGGTAGAAGAAACATCGGCTGAATTTTTTTTTCTTTTTTTTTATCGGACGATTGAAGAAACATCGTCTGGATTTTTTTTTTTTACGTAGAACGAGAGAAGATTTGTCGTCATTAAAAAAAACAAAAACTACGAGACGAAATATAAAATCTCGTCCGTTCGAGATTCCCCCACCCTTTTTTCAAGGAAGACAATTCTTCTTCCGTCTGAGCTTCTTCTTGTTGTTTTTTTTTTCAACCTTTATTTCATGCTTCGTCCTATATATAAAAAACCGAAAATTGAGCGAGACAAAATATAATCATGTGTCCGTCCATTTTTTTTAAAAAAAACCCAAAAATTGACTCTATATGACTGCAAGATAAGTCATTTTTCCTATTTCTAAATTTCCAATTATGGAAATTTTGAGTAAAAACGACTACACATGCTCTAAAATTTTTAAAATTTGGAAAATATAGGGAATGACACGTTGTAGTCGTTCTCGATATTTCTAAATTTTGGAGAAAAAAAGGAACAGTAGCCGTCTATATTTAGAGGATATATAGGAAATTTCCAAATATAGGAATCGCAAGATCATCTTGCGTCCGTTCTAAAAAAATTGTCTTCGGATGCAAGATGATGATGATATTGCGTTTGAAGAATAAATTTATAATTAAAAAAAAAAGGTCGAACGGAAGATGATCTTGCGTCCGATCAATTTTTTTTTTAATGTGTTAAAAAAAAATTTGTTGAATCAATCGGACGCAAGAAGATCTTGCGTCCGATCGAAATTTTAAAAAAAAAAATTAAAAGCCACAGACGCAACATCTTGTTGCGTCCCAAAATTTTTGCCCCCATTTTGTAATTTTAATTTCTATGGAATTAGCCTATAGGATTATTTATGCATATCTCTAATATTATAATGGGAGAGTTGGAGTTGTCATTTGTAAACATACAAACCCGTGCATCACCCGTGCATAGCTATTATAAAGGACGTTTCAGGTTCAAGCCCATATTTGAAAAACTATATTTATTAAGACGTGTATTATACGTGTAAATTACTATAATATTATAATGGGAGGGTTGGGGTTGTTATTTGTCAACATACAAACTCGTGCGTTACAAGTGGAACTCAACTCTCCCATTAATTATAACACAAAAACAAACAAATAAAAAAAAATCCACCTATTTAAAACGTGCAATGCACGTACAAAACAATTTTATAATATTTTTTTAACACTATAATAATAATAATAATAATAATAATAATAATAATAATAATAATAATAATAATAATAATAATATCTCTACTATTTTAATGGGAGAGTTGGGGTTTGTAACAAACAAACTCTAACTTTGTAACTATATAAACACATATAATACACGTCTAAACTATATCCAATAAATATAAATGTGTACCACACGTATAGCCCAAATCAAAACATTCAAATATAAACTATTTTTTTCTTATTCGATATATATTCATTTAATTTCGTGACTTTATTTTTTTAGACGTGCATCGCACGTACATTATACTAGTAAAGTTAATTTGAGATTGGTTTGATTATTTGATCAAGGGATGAGATGGAATGGGCCTATAGGAATTATAATGTGTTCGTATGCGTACAATTTTTTTCATATAAATGTTTTGGATTTTTTTTTAACCAACGGGTGAGATTCAAAAATAAAACGATCATCCACTGTTAAACCAAATTTTGGATTTCAACGAATACAATCCCAACTAAAAATTCCTATTTCTAAAAGCCAAATATAGAAAATTTTGAGCCTAAAACAACTACAAATGCTCTAAGTGAACCCTAACTAACTTTATATATATGTATATTTTTATTGTAAAAAACAATCTGCTCTCGTAAGGGTGCATAAACCCTAACACGAACCCTACGGGTTCAGGTGGGCTTGGGGCTCGGGCGTGTTTATTTGGGCATGTGGGTTCTGCTAACTTGATATGGTTTAACCTACCATTAAAAATTATTTGTAATTTTTCTTTTAAATGTTGAGTAATGTTACGTCCACTACCAATTTCACTACATTTCTCTTTACTATCTTAGGTGACACACTTCAATAATGTTGAGTAATGCTATATCCACTACCAATTTCACTACATTTCTCTTTACTATCTTAGGTAGCACACTTCAATAGGTAAGAAAAGATAGAGTAGGTGGGGGAACTCTCCAATAGGAGTATGCCACCTACTGTAGTGAAGAAAATGGTAGTGAAATTGGTAATGGCTAAAGCATTACTTTAAATGTTAAGGTGACCGGCTATCCCATTTCATTAATGATGTGAATAATCGAAACATACAAACAAATCATTTGTAAAATATTACAACCACAATTTAGTCACAAATTTATTTTAAAAAAATATATTTGTTAATTCTTACAGCAAAAGGATGCAAATAATAATATAATATAATATAATATAATATAATATATATATATATATATATATATATATATATATATATATATATATATATATATATATATATATATATATATATATATATAAAATAAAACACAAAGAAAGCTATCAAGTGGTTTTCCTTCAATTCCCTCAAAAATCAAAGGCCCAGATCTAATCTCACAAAACATATTTTTTCCCCAAAAGTTTCCCCCCAAAACTCAAATTCAAATCCCCCACCCAAAACAACTCCTATATTTATTTAATTATTTTTTCTCTCTCTCTCTTTCTTCCTCCCTCTTATATTCAAAAAATTAAGAAAATAAAAATTTTAAAATTTTTTAAAAAGTTAAAAATTAAAAAACTAAAAAAATTAAAAATTAAAAAACTTTAAAATAATTCAAAAAAATAAAAAAAAATCATATAATATGTTTTTTGCTGGATCCCCAAAAGTTTTTCATATAATATGTTTACTACTTCAATCAATTTGCTGGACCTCCAAAACTATTTTATATGATCAAATAAGGTGCACCGTTCCGAAGACGTGCCGTAGGCACGTGTCAACGGGAAAAACCTAGTATATATATATATACTGTGTGTGTAACAATAATATATTATAAATATATATATAACAATATATTATGATAATAGTATATTATATAATAATATATATAATAATATATAATAATAATAATATATATAATAATAATATAATATAATAATAGTATATATAAAATAGTGTAAATAAAATAATAATAATATATATAATAATATATATATAATATTATTATTATAATAATAGTATATATAAAATAGTATATATAAAATAATAATATATTATAATAATTGTATATTACATAATAATATAAAATAATTTATTATAATAAACATATTTAATTATATACATGTATATAATAACATATAATAATTATAATAATATATATGTAATAATAATATATTATAATTATATATTAAATATTTTATTATAATAATAATAAATTATATAATAATATATAATAATAATAATAATAATATATATTATAATATATATTATAATAATAATAGAATATTATAATAGTATATATAAAATAGTATATATGAAATAATAATAATAATTGTTGCCGCTAAATTCGGTGTGGGGGCAAACAGATAGAACTTGTGGATTCTTGGGGAAACTGAATAGAAAAACCTGTGTACCTGTTCCGTCGGGCCTCGATCGTCGTTCCCGCCGTGCACCTGCAAAAAGTGCGAGACACCGGGGTTGTTCCCGGCGACGCACCCTCCGACGCTCAAGTCAGTAATCTGGCAGACTATGAAAGAGCGTAAAAACTGGTGAAAGATTGATTACCTCTTAATGGAGATGGATGGGGGTATTTATTGGCGTCTAAGGGAACGGATTAGGAATGTAATCCTCGTGATCTGATATGGAATATTCTCCCCGTGAACAGATTAGGAATGTAATCTGATAAGGTATATTCCCTGTAATCAGATAAGGACCTTAATCCCAAATCCCGGTGAAAGGATAGACATGAATCAGGGCCGTTGATTAATATGAATCAGAAACCCTAATTCTGTCCCTTCTGGGCTGGGTTTGCTGCGGATTGAAACCCGTACCCGATTGGGGTGGATCCGTTTGCGGGTAAGTGGATCTTCGGGGAAGATAGCCAGTACCCGCTTCAGACCCGTTAGGAGGTGAAATCACCTTTCTACCCCTGTGCCTCAAGATTCGTGATCCATCTGGGCGGTTCCGATTTAACCCCATTTTTAGCCATATCAATAATAATAATAATAATATATATATCTCTACTATTTTAATGGAAGAGTTGGGGTTGTAAACAAACAAACCCTAATTTTGTAACTGAGTAAATACGTGCAATATACGACAAACTAAATCCACCAAACATACCCGTGTGATGCACGTGCAGCTCCTAAAAAAGAGATATTTTAGCAAATATCTCAATTTAAAATGTGAAAATTAGCATATACCCCCACTATTTTTAAAAACTAAGAAATACTCCTATTTCTAATATTATAATGGGAGAAGACCTTAGTGTCATTTGTAAATATTTTGTCAATCTACCAACCCGTGCAATACACGTGCATAACTATTATAAAGGAGGTTCTAAGTTCAAATCCAGATTACGTCTAAATTTTTATTTTAAAAAACTATATTTATTAAGACGTGCATCGCACGTGCAAATTACTAGTATATATATATAAAGAGAGAGAGAGAGGATGTGAAAAAACAGAAAATAGTTGAAGTGGAAACACACTAACCAAACAAGTTTTGGGATTTTGGAAAATAGTTGAAGTGGAAACACACTAACCAAACAAGTTTTGGGATTTTGGAAAAAAAACACCAAACCAAACATACCCTTAATCTCCCCAAAAAAGAAAAGAGTTTCTCTTTCTAGATTTTCTAGAGAGAGAAGCTCCCAAAAAAGAAAACCCTAGATCTAGATCTGAATTTGAAGGTGATGGCGGCTAGAATTTCGCCACCGGTCGCTCCTCCACGCCGTCCACCCCTCCCCTCCCGCCGCTCCAGTCCCCACGAAGACTCAATTCGAGAAGCGTCAAAAATCTTGTACAATGCTAAAAGTTTTCCGTTGTAAAGCTTCGATTTAAAGGATCTGAAACAAAATCCTTGCGCACATACGGAAATGAAACATATATCGTCTGTAATCAATACTAGTTGTCATTGACCGACATTAACTGAAGAACTGTTGTCTTTTTTTCCTTAATACTTTTAGCTGTATTAGAATGTAGCCGACCCCACGGCAAAGTAACTTTTAGCATTTGACATATATACCGGCCCATGTGCAGAGAGACGCAGCTGATTTTCAACATCTCAATCACTTATGCTTTCAGCTAGTATCAAACTTCAAAATTTTCTAGCCGTGGAGGTAGGTGCTCGAAGCTTACTTGACGGATATACAATTAGTTGGTCCTCGTAGATTAAAGTGAGAGCTGATTATATGTACTGGTTATATCGCTTTATTTTTTTTTTCTGTCTGTAGGTTATAACTTGCTCCAACATGTTGGGGTTGTTTTGTTAATTTCTTATTAATGAAACAGGGTGGCCTTATTCTATCTTTTTTCTCAAAAAAAAAATTTCCTACGGGAAAGTAACAAATCTCACCGTTTGAACTAAAAAAATCTTACAAGCTTGTTTGTAACTACTTGCAATGAATTACAATTGCACACTAATTCAAGAGTTTGCAGTACTGATACAAGATAGAGCTAATTAACTTCTTATTTCATTAATCCATCCTGAATTATTGGTTGATGATTCTGATAATGGAACCCAACAAATCTCAGAAAATGACAGGATTTTTATAATTAATCCTCGGTGCTTAGGACCGTTGGATAGCAAGAACTAGCAGTAGTACTGGAGACTAGTGGAATGCTCCCAACTAACTTCCAAGATATTAACTCCATTTTTTTTAAGTTCATAATCATATTGACATTTGACTAATAGTTAACTAATATATTTAACAATGCATGTACATATAATTTATCTAAATTTGAATTAATATTAGGGTTTTATAATAACTATATTGGAACCTTGTGTTTATTTTGACCTACCATGGTACGTACTGAATCTTAAATAATATCTCTGTTTTTGTTTAGGTTACCAATCACACATTGTTCATTGATATAAATATTTGTCGGGAATCTCTACAAAGAATATACTCAAAAAATAGTGCACCAAATTGGGTTGAGAAATGGATGGGTGGTTTTTTTTTTTTTTTTAAATCCGCAGTTAAATTACGTAGCCGGTGAGAATCGAACCTAGGTTGCTCTGATACCATGTGAAAGTTTCTGTTATTAAACTAAAACTTCGAAGTTGTAGAATGATCTAGGGATATTGCACTTATATTCTAACACATTATGTTAAGTACTTAGAGATAAAATTGTAGTGGATACAAAACGGAGTATCATGGATGATTGGATTCTTGTCATTCGCCACAACGCTAGCTCAAATTATTTAACTTGGTTAGACCGAGACCCTCTTTATTATTAATTAGCATAACTGTGCTTATTATATTACATAGTGACAGATACACAAGAAAAGTAGGAAGCGAGGATGGCATGAAGGACCATCAAACCTCATTATCTTAATGATAATACTTATGTCCAGAGTTGTCTTGAAAGCGAAGGAAACTAGCTAGGTTTAGGATAATTATATGTCAGGGTCGGCCAAACAAATCAATTTATTTATTATTTACAATAATGAGTGTAGGATTGTACGCTAAATATAGAAATCGCGATAATATAGAAGACGGATGATCTTCATCTGTTTGAAGAAAAACTTTGGAGGGAAGGGATGGAGGGAAGATGATATTTCGTCCGTAGATTAATTTATTTAGAAATACAGAAAGATGAGAGACGGATGAAGAAGCTCTGTCTCTAATCTTTTCTTATTTACAAAAATGACATCACTATTTATGAAAATGTCATTTTCCACAACAACAAAACAATATCGAACAGAAGATCTTCTTCTGTCCGAAAAGTTTCTTCACAAACTTTTATTTCCATATTTACAAATTTGTCATTGACTATTTACGAAAATGCCATTTTTCTAATATATATACTGAAGATTTTCTTCTGTCCGAAAAGTTTCTTGTCTTTTTCAAATTTAGCTTTTAACGACTGCAACGCTCTCCTAAATTTGTTATTTTCTAAATGCATATATATGCATATTTAGATAGAAACGATAGTGGATGCTGTAAGAGTTGTTCTCTTCTCTCTAAAGAAAACTCTACTTGAATATTCAGAAGAAATTTCATACTTTTTATTTGCAAAGAAACCTAAAGTAATACATCAAAAGAGAGGATACTTCTAGAAATTTGAATAAGATAATATCTAGTTGAAACCGATCCATCCATTTAAAATACTTTCTTACTATATAGTACTTTTTATGCATGCTTGTTTTATCAGAATTTTCTCACCAATTTAGATAAAGGTGATCTTCACATAGCCAGACCTTCTAGCTGTTATTTTCCCCTCAAAAATAAAATAAAATAAAATAAAATAAGATGCAATGCTTATATTTCAAAAAAAATACTAATTAAACAAGGCAAATTTGAACTTTTGACATTTTCCCTAGCTACTTTCTAGTGCAAAGTTGAAGATGCTAATTTTTTTAGCTTGAACCAAACAACACCTAAAAACAGAAGCACTCAAATTTGTGTAAAACAAGAAGCCTAAACCAAAATTTCACTAATTAATTAAGGAATGAGGTGGAATCCACAATTCAGTTGTCTTTTTCCTTAATTTTCCTTTTCTTTAATTTCTCCTCTCCAAGAAGTGGAGCTTACCAAGCCAATCCCTCCCTCTAAAAAGTTTGGTAAATAATACGTGTGATATGTACGTCCTAATATATATAAATAATTTTTTTAAGTAAAAATTTCGACTTTGTCTGGTATATATCAAACTTAAGATCATCTTTATATTAGTTGTACATGTGTATTGTACATGTTTATTTAGTTATAATGCACGTGTTTGTTTGGTTACACAACCCTAACTCTTCCATTAAAATATTAGAGATTAGAGATATAACACTCAATATATAAGCAACCCAAATTCTCTCTCCCTCTCACAATTCAGTCAGTATAAGTCCATCTATGGCAAGGCCTGTAAGGAATCACCCAAGAAATACTGGCAAGATTCTGAAGGAAAGGGCAGTCAGGAATCGCGATATCGAACAAGAAGAGGAGATGAGGTACTGCAAGCTGAAAAGGAGGAATAAGGGTTGATGGGCATGATTATATAAAGACTGGAGGACTAGGCAAGTCTCATTCTTGGCTTTTTGGTGAAAATCGATCGATCCCTTGGCTTTGGCGCAATTTCATGCATTTTCTCTTAATTCTTAGTCATTAATGTGTTTGATTTACTTCCAAAAGTTTGTTAATTTGTGGTTGTTTCTATCTTTATATCGTTGGATGGCCGTCTAGTTAGTAGCCCAATCGTGCAAATCTCTTGTTCGCTATGTTCTTGGTATTATCTTTGATTTTCTTTAGCAGGTGATGCAACACCCCCCCCCCCCCCCAAAAAAAAAGGAAAACAAGATGTGTATGTAAGCAATAAAAATGAATGAATTAATTAGTGTTTGATTTTGATTTGTGTGTAGCAATTTCTCCTTTCTTGTTATCGTGTTGATATGATTAAATTTGATAAGGATCTGAACATTTTTGTTTGCTGTTTTTTTTTTGTTCTTTTATGAGAATAATATAATGTGCAGCCAGAAAGTATTTCAGTGTTTTAGCAAAAAAAGAGCAGAACAATCAAAGTAGCATGTACAAATTTGGTACTTGTATCACCATTGTATATGAGTCGAATAATATTTGTTAATTAGTTCTTTTTTCTTTCTCCTTTTTTCTTTTTCATGTAGAATATAGCCTACAACTAAGCAGCAGTAGAAAATTAAACACATATCACCTAAACATTCATCGTAGACTGGCCTATATATTTTATTTTATTTAGATAAAAGTGACCAAATAATTACTGATGCTGTTTATTTCTGAGAAACGTGTGGAAGCACCAGGTGTGAGTTCGGACTCAATTTGTATTGAAGGAGATTGCCGCTCGTCTGCCGACCTTCAGTTGACCTTCTGGGACCTACGATGAGCTCGGAAAGATGTTGAAGGTTGGGCTCGGATCGGAAGGGTCGGATCCGAGGTCTTGTGTACCTGCAGACGGTCCTGAAACACCGGGGTTTATCCCGGTGGCGGACCCTCCGACGCTCTAGTCAGTCTCTGTGAGAGAGTAGCAATAACTAGGTATATTTAAGTGGCAAAAGATTGATTACCTCAAAAGGTGGGTGTGGGTCTAGTATTTATAGAGAATCCCAACCGGGTTTGGTTCCACTTGGGGGCCGGGTTTGGATCCGAAAGCCCATGGGCCTGACGTGGCAGAAGGCCCAGGGGGTTTAGGGCGGACGTGGCGATACCAGGAGTGGTATAGGGCTGACGTGGCGAAACCCTTGGCGGTATTTGGAGCTGACGTGGCCCATCGTGAACCCCCTGTGCCTCTGGGGGGAATCGGAGGGCCTAGGCTGCGCCAGGTCATCCTTCTGCCCCGCCAGAGAGGGGGGACGGCCTGTGGGACTGCTCCGGATCGGACTCCGAGGAATACTGAGGCTCGTCAGTACGAGGAGGCCGGCACCGTGAGGGCAAACACGAGGTTCGGCACCGACCCTGAAGTGATCCGGAGCCGAACCAGGTTGCTATTTTTACCTTTCTGAGTGGGAATTGTATTGGGCCCTGGTTGGGCCTCAGGCCATTTTTACACCGTCACAATTACCTATTTTATTAATGGATATTTAACAAAACAAACATTCAAAATATTACATCCATTATAAGTTCAATCTAGAGCTAGCATCAAACAAGAAGATACATAGACATTAAAGCTAAAAACATAACGAAAAAAGCGATCCTGCAACGAAGGTAGGACAATATTAGGTGTAACAAAAAGGTAAAAAGAAGGCTTGTCATGATCATGGCATTCCTCCATCCCCTCCATAAATGGCGTGTAGGGAAATAAATTATAAATAAAAAAATTTATTCCCAAAAATAAATAAACACACCAAACAAGATTCGAACTTATACTAAGTAAAAGTCTATGTCACTAGATTAAAACTTTAAAGTAATAAAAAAGTTTGAGAAAAATTACACTTATATTCTCCGGTAATGTTGGTCCCAAAAATGAATGATGAACAAGTGCTCCTAAAGATACAACTAGTTCTCTTTTCTCACAACCCCAAAAACAACATACCCTAAAGAGCCTAGTTTTTAAGTTAGGATAAGAAACTGGTAAGAAAACCCTGACCTCGAGTTTCATACATCTAATCATTGAAATGAAAATATATTAGCAAAATGTAAATGCGTTAATGCATATGGACAAGGCTAGCTAATGGCCTAGATCCAAATTCGGATAAAAGTTTCTTTCCTCTAACACGAAGCATGAGCACTAATGATGTTAGTTGGAAACCTTTTAAACACAAATGCAGAATACTATGAAAAAACTTAAAAGGTGACAGTTTAATTTCACGGATAACACAAGGATGTGGATAATTGAGGTTCAGGACAAAATGCATGCCAACACATTGGAAACGAAAGTAACTTTTGAACGTTCAATCAAAACCCACCCACCACTGATATAAAGATTGTATCGGTGGCTATTGGTGCATTTAGTACGAATATGTAAAGAACTTTTAGGGGGAAAAGATTTGATGGATGCAAAAAAAAGTTTGAAGCTAGTAAATCTCTTCTGTTTTCATGTCAAATTTGTCTCCTACTGTTTGATGCTAGTCTGTGTATAGTGTTTTTTTTTTTTCGGTAGAAAATATAGATTATAGTCGTCGTGTCGTGTCGGTTCTATTAATGAGATAATAATAAAATAAATTCAGTAAACTGAAAATCAGTAAAAGAACAAGATAACAAGAGTACAAGAGATACCATGGGTCCCCGTGTAAAGGATACTAATCCGAGCTAATTGTTGTAACTATCCAAGTTTGTTGTAACTATCTTCTAGCAATCTTATCTTTTCATTCTTATCTCTTAACTAGGTTGCTGTATAATCAAAGTTCTTACCTGATACAGCTTCCATCTATATATTGTAATCATCTCCATGTAATAAGATAAGCAAATTCTCTCGTCTTTACATGGTATCAAGAATCCAGTTGTGATCAAAAAAAAAAAAAAAAAATCCCCATCTCTCCTTCCAATGGCCAATAATACTATCCCTAATGATGCTGGCCCACAGTCACCCTCGTCCCTGCGAGGTGGGCTTTTCAGATGAAAGCAGTAATAAACAACAACAAAAAAAATCCATGTGGGGAGGCGGGTCACTAAGCTGGGACTCTTTTGGGGATGTGTGGGGTTTGATGTTGTTTTGAGGTGTCCTTTTGATGTATTTTGGGCCTTTTTCTTTTTTAATTACTTGTATGTATTTTGGTGGGTCTCACGGGCTAAGGAAAGTTCCATGTTGTTGGTTCTTTTTTTGGGTGGGACTATGAATATCATGGTCCGTATGTGGATCTCATGAATATCATTGTCCGTAACTGGTTGTTCTGTTTTATTAAAAACTTTTTAATGAAACTAGGGGGGGCCTAGGCCAACCTTTTATCAAAAAAAAAAAAAATACAACAACAAAAAAATAAAATAATTAAACCGAGAGATCTCTCCAAATATATGAAGGGTGGACGTCTAGTCTCGAGTCAGACACAATCTGAAACTTCTCGATCATAATCGTAATCTTGTAGGTGAAAGGCACTGGTGATCCTCCCCTAGGTCATACTGTTGTTTTCTTTACCCGAAACACAATAAGATGCATAACACGAGTAGAAATACCATGAATATTATTACTAATATTGTGAAAGTGGAAAATATATTCTTATCTAGCCATAAAATCAAAATCATCTCAACTACGTATATTGTCAATCCAATGTAACACACAAAGCAGAATTAATTATGATGTTGGAATATGCTCAATTCTCGTGGACACACAAGGCGAACAAACAAAAAGATGGAACAGCTAGATCCAATATTATTGGAGATGTTATCTCATCAGATTTGTTTACAGCCCATTCATCGAGCCGCGATTGTATCGGCGAGATTGCTAATCAGAAGTATCAGCGAGATTGCTAATCAGAAGTACTGATATCTTTATGATGCCGCGATTCGCAAAGGTATACTCCTTCGATGAATCTTATCTCATCAGATTTGTTCTAGACAAAAGAGAAGAAGCAAAGAAAGAAGTGGCGGCATCAAACTCCCCCCACCCTTCTGCAACCCTCAGAGACAACAGGTCTTACCGGCAAGTGGTATCGCCAACAAAGGAGATGACGATCGATGGCTCCCACAAAGTGGAGAGGGCTCATAGGGAAATAATCAAGGCGGCAATGGGACAGGAGCAACGCCATGGTTCAACGGCGGAAGGACCTCTCGCATCTCCGAAAAAATCTGGTCGACGAAAGGAACGCTCCGAGGGATCCAACGGTCAAAATCTGAGAGCGTCCAACTCATCAGACCAAACGGAGGTACACCTCAGCCACCCAAATTCGGAAGGCACAGAGACCAACCACAACAGAGGAGTCAGAAGGGCTGCTCAAAAAGATGGTCAAGCCCTGCACGAGTCAGAAGAGGCTCAGAGGGGAGATACAGTGCATGCACCCCCAAAAATGGCAAAGCTTCAATCTGCGACAGCATGCAGGCGTCGAGAACGGGGTTGGTGAAAGATACTTCTTCTTTGGGGAAGGAGACAAGCGAGAGAACTATTTCGACCAAAGAGTGGGTTACCAGAAGATGGTTCTCTCCAAATAAGGAAAAAGGCGCCTCTGAGGAGCAGGGGGGACCGAGGACAGCAGCTACTCTGGGGATTGGGGCAGAGGCAACTTTGGGGAAAACGACGAAAGATGATCTGCTCAACCAAAGCGAAAAGCACGCTGAGGAGAGCGAGATCGTCGCTGAGGGAGTTGGTAAAGTTAAGCTTTTGAGGAGAGACAGCAGAGAAGGTGAAGGGACTGCCTTATTTGGGAAAATGACAAACTGCGCAGGGAAGGAGCTGCTAACCACAACTTAAAGCGCGCTATGGCGAGCGTTATTAATGCTGAGGGAGTGGGTTGCAAAGCACCGCTTTTGTGGAAGGCCAATTTGAGTAATGAAGACAACATAGCAGGTGAAAGAGCCATAGCGCAAGAGGAAGAAGGAAATAGGGAAGGAAATAAACCCTCATCATTTTTTACAGCCCATTCATCGAGCCGCACGCTGTCAAATCCCACCGCTGTCACCACCTATCCTACGCTGACAGCTGGCACAAGCGGTAAACATACTGCTTCAGCGTTCGAAGCGATGGGGGTGGGTTCCGAGGCGAGCGGTAGGATAGAACGTGGAGCAGCGGAAGTTTATCCTGTTCATGGTTCTATCTATGATGGGCCGATGGATACAATATTTTTAAGTGTTAATGGGCCCAAAGAAAGGTCCAATAAACATCTTACGGTCCCTGAGACTAGCCACTCTATAGTATCGAACAGTCAGAAACATTGTCAGACTGATAGCGGGCCCACTGAGGGGACCGCAACGGATAACAACACTACATCTAATGACTCTCCAGTCTGTGGGCTCAACGAGGAGTCCGTGTTGAGAGTGCCTACTCTACGAGAGGAAATTCAACACTCAGATAGTGAGGAGGACCAGGAGGGGCGACTAAATCTAGATGAAGAATTTATATTTACAGATGAGGAGTCAGAGGAGCTAGAGTTTGTCGCCAACACTCAGAGGGAGATCTCGCCAGAGATGGTTCTATCCACTCTACCAGAATCAGCACCCGGAGATAGCTCTGGGATGTCTCAAAGGACAGTTGGGTTCAGAGTCCACAGAGCGCCCAAGAGGGCTCATGTGGAGTTCTTGGATGACTATCTTGAGGTTGTGGCGGCAGCCAAGGCTGCTAAGTTCGCCAACGGAGGTACAAAAAGTTTTTTTGCTCGATTTTAAATTACATGTCTGATTCTGAAGTATTTTTCCTAGCTGAGTCATGTGGTTAGAGGTATGGGACACTGAACACAATGCCTTACTTCTCAATAAAATAAGGGGTTGGGAAACGGAACGGGTTAAGACCTATTATGAGAAAATGCAAGGAGATAACTCTAGGGCGGTCAACATCACCGAGGATGCAGCCGGCCCCGCATATACTCCAACGATTAACCCTGACACAGTCCCCCAATGAATACACTATTCTGGAATGTTAGGGGGCTGGGGGATAGAGGGAAGAGAAATATGGTCAGGGACGTTATTAATAATTCCAAGGCAGAAGTGGTTGGGCTGCAGGAGACCAAACTTCAGCACGGCTTCAAGCTCAATAGAATCGGGGGTAATAGAATCAAGGAATGGGTGTTACGCCCATCAGCAGGAGCCTCTGGAGGGATAGCGATTAGGTTCAATTCGGCTATCCTCACCTGCATCGAGGTATTCAATGGAAGGTTCTCCTTGACCACCCGACTGAAAAGAAAGTCCGATGACTGGGTACAGACGGTGACTGTCGTTTACGGACCGAATGTGGCTACAGATCGAGAGGCCTTTTGGCAAGAGCTTGTCAATATCCGACAGCAGTGGTCTGGGGCTTGGATTGTTGGGGGAGACTTCAACATCACCAGATTTGCTTTTGAGCACAAGGAAAGAGGCTCCAGCGACAGACACAGAGAAGAGTTCAATAAGGTGATAACGAAACTAGAGCTGATAGATATCCCTATTAATGACAGACTATTCACTTGGTCTAATATGCAAGCGGTTCCGGTTATGGCCAAGTTGGATAGGATTCTAGTTTCGATGGATTGGGAAGCCAAGTTCCCACTAGCTAGCGCTCGATCAATTCCTAGGCCAACATCAGATCATACCCCGATCCTCCTCGATGTGGGAGTTCATGGAGCTCACAGAATACGGAAGTTCATATTCGAGAAGGCCTGGCTGGAAATTTAAGGTTTTCATCACTTGGTGATGGAAAATTGGGCGCTCCCTACTGCAGGCAGGGATGCGGCATCCCGATGGTGCGAAAAAATCCGCAGATTGAGAAAGCGGCTGCGAAAATGGAATCGGTCTAGGTTCTCGACCATTTGGCGTACCAAAGACTCCCTATTGGAAGGTATCGATGAACTTGGCGTACCAAAGACTCCCTATTGGTGGAGGTGCTAAGAGCCCTAGGTACAAGTGACTACCCAAACGAGTATGAGGAGTTGTGGACCGGTCCGAAATTTGCCTCCATTCGCCATGATATGAAGGAGGCGTGGTACATTGCTATTGCGGCAACTACATGGATGTTATGGCTAGACAGAAATAACTTTTATTTTCGTGCTTCATGTAGTAGTAATTCTGGTAACCTTACTCATATCATGCATCTTATTTCTTTTTTGGGCCACAGCTGCTGCCACGGGAGCGAGGGGGAGGATTGCCAGAGTCTTCCAGGTGGAGGATTTTGATGATGAGGAGGTAGAGTTTGGGCCGACACTGGACTGAGGAGCGGAGCTGTCTCAGTAGCTGTACCCTGTGCTAGCTTGGTCTTGACTCACTGTACTTGTGGTTTTTAGTTTGGAGGATTCGACCCACCCCCCAGGGCTTTATTGGGGGCTTATGTTTTATTTTCTGCACTATTTCTCTTTCCTGCTTTGTACTTTTGTATCCTGCCCTGTACACCGGGGTTGTTTTATTAACTGCTTATTAATGAAATAGGGTGGCTCTATTCCACCTTTTACCTCAAAAAAAAATATATATATATTATTGGAGATGTTGGAATATCTCCAATAATATTAATTAATCTGTTTCTTTGCCGAATGGTAATCCATGAGAACTGATAAGACAAAGTTTTCAGCTTACAAAGGTGTTTGATTAACACCACACAAGAACGTCCAATGATTAAAAACACGAAATAATTCTTATAACTCCATAAAAATCGATTCATACTCTTCACTCAAGTTTTGTACATAGTTCTGAGGTTGTCCGTTGTACAATTGCTTGCCAGAAAGAAGGAAATAACAAATTACATGCACAAATAAAACAGAGTGGCATTATTCTACATTTTCCCGGCCTTTAAAAGAAAACAAATTACATGCACAATATGCACACTATATTCATTCTTGGGCATGCCAGATAGGTACGAAGAAGATGTTGTGCATGAAGGAGGAGTAGTACACGTGGAGGGAGGATGATGCTTGTGGAGTCTCACTACGGATGGAGTTCTCATAGACAGAGCATGGTGTACCTGGTTGTATCGGACTACTTTATATATTTTCACTAGATTAGATAATGTTGTTGGATTATCATGTTGTACTTTTTGTACTAGGGAAGGGTTTCTTGTGAACTTCTTCTCGTTTTGTATACTACCGTGTTTTGTTAATGAAGGGTGTCACCTTTTGAATTTTTTAAAAAAAACATGCACACTGTCTGATTGATAATTAATTGTCTGCGAGATACAAAAAAAACTAGGCATCTCATCTCGGTTGTGGTAATCATGACAAGCAAACATTTAACGTCCCGCAGTGTACGTGTTCATGTACAATGCACGCACGCACGAGCACGACGGGAAACTTGTTAAACTCAAACGTCATAAAGCAAAAGACCAAATAGCAGAGAGTGGTAACACAATAGCAAGGGAGAAAGTGCTCAGTTATTTTTTATCAATGCTCTGTATTTTATTTAATCGGATACAAGCTTTAAATAGGCTGAAGAAGAGAAACAAAAACCACTGGAATTTGGGAGAAGCCCACTCCTATTTACTTGGTCCTTACTCCTACCAATAAGCATAGCCATACAATTCAAAAGTGAACGTTAGTTTTGAATCAAACTCCAACACTCCCCCTTGATTCAAAATCTACTACACCAAGAAGCTTTCTGAATTTGAAAAACTTCTTGTAAGATAGTGCTTTAGTAAATCCATCGGCAATTTGATCATTTGTAGGACAGAACTTCAGTTCAACGACTCCTTTTGTAACAGCTTCACGTATGAAATGGTAACGGAGCTCAATATGCTTTGTTCTGCCATGGAAGGACGGATTTTTTGCCATACATATTGCCGCCTTGTTGTCGCAGTATACAAGTGTTGGAGATGTCTGAATCTCGAACAAATCCTCCATAATTCTTCTCATCCACATAGCTTGACAGACAGTAGATGTCGCAGCAACATACTCAGCTTCTGAAGACGATAAGGCGGTACTTTCTTGCTTCTTTGACATCCATGAAACCGCACCCGAACCAAGGTTGAAAATGAATCCACTTGTACTCTTCCGGTCGTCTAAGGAACCTGCCCAATCACTGTCAGTAAAACCAACTAAATTAAAATGAGAGGAAGGATGATACCAAATCCCATAGTGCGTGGTTGCTCGAACGTAGCGGAGAATACGTTTTGCTGCTCCAAGATGATGTTTGGAAGGATTATGCATGAACCTTGATATCAGACTTACTGCAAACACAATGTCAGGACGAGAATGAGTTAAGAACATTAATCCACCAACAAGCCCTCTAAAGTATTTTTCATCAGCTTTCTCTGTGCCATCTTCTAGAACCAGCTTCTCATTTGCATTCATTGGGGTTGAACATCCTTTACAATTTTGCATCTGAATTTTATTGAGAAGGTTGAAAGCATACCTCTCTTGAGAAATAAAAATACCATCTGATGTTTGTTGGACCTGAAGACCAAGAAAATATTGCAACAATCCAAGATCTGACATTTCAAATTCAGTCATCATAATGGTCCTAAAGTTTTCAATAAGAGATAGAGAAGAACCCGTGTAGATTATGTCATCCACATATACACAAACAATAAGTATTTTATCTTTACCTTGTGTCTTCACATATAGTGTAGGTTCATTATCACTTCTATGAAATCCATGTTTAAGAAGATAAGAGTCAAGACGACTATACCATGCCCGTGGTGCTTGTTTCAGTCCGTATAGTGCCTTCTTGAGTTTATAGACTTTCTCCTCCATTCCTTTGACCACAAATCCTTGTGGCTGCTCAACATAGACATCCTCATTCAAATATCCATTTAGAAATGCAGATTTAACATCAAATTGAAAAACATCCCATCTTTTTTGAGCTGCAAAAGCTAAAATTAGTCTAACAGTTTCTAAACGAGCAACAGGTGAAAAAGTTTCATAAAAATCTACACCGTAGACTTGCATATACCCTTTAGCAACTAAACGTACTTTATACCTTTTAACATTACCTTCTCCGTCATATTTTATCTTGTACACCCATTTTACCCCGATTGCATCTTTTCCAGGGGGCAAATCTGTCAACTCCCATGTTTGGTTCTTTTCAATTGCGGTAATTTCTTCTTTCATGGAAGTCTCCCATTCTTCTTTTCCATATGCTTCTTCATAGCAAATTGGCTCTGCAACCATTAAAGCAAATTGACATGATGCATAAATCTCTGACAAGGATTTTACCTTTCTTGGAGGACTTTCTTCATCAGAAGGTGGAGAACTGCTATTTATAGGAGAAGTACTTGTTGGAGCTGCAGATGTAGATGCGATCGATGTCGAAGATGTTGAAGGACTTCTATTTATAGGAGAAGTACTTGATGCGATCGATGTCGAAGATGTTGGTTGAGTCACAACTTCTTCAATTGAAGGATGTGGTATGGATGAGTTTTGCCCTTCACCAATCTTCTGAACCTGTTGGCTATCATTCCACATCCAACTAGCATTTTCATCAAATATCACATCTCTACTAATAATCAACTTCTTGGTTATCGGATTATATAATCGATAAGCTTTTGATTCACTACTATAGCCAAGAAGAATGCATTTTTCACTTTTATCATCTAACTTTCTACGAATTTGAGGGTGAACAAATGCATAAGCAATACAACCAAATACCTTGAGATGACTTACTCCTGGTTTTCTTCCAAACCATGCTTCATATGGTGTCATATTTTGTACAGCTTTTGTTGGTGAGCGATTTAGAAGATATACTGAAGTTGCTACAGCTTCCGCCCAAAAATCATTAGGAAGACTCTTTTCTTTCATCATGCTCTGAGCCATCTCTACAATGGTTCTGTTCTTTCTCTCGGCGACTCCATTTTGTTCAGGTGTGTACTTCACTGTAAGCTGCCTGCATATACCATTTTTCTTACAAAAAATGTTAAACTCAGTTGATAAAAATTCTCCCCCTCTATCAGTTCTGAGGATTTTTATAGCATGTCCACTTTGATTTTCAACTAATGCCTTGAACTCTTGAAACTTAGCAAATGCTTCAGACTTTTTTGTTAAAAAATATACCCAACTCATTCGAGAAAAATCATCAATAAGGAGCAAAAAATATCTTTTCTTATTTAATGATAAAGTCTGCATTGGACCACAAATGTCAGCATGAATAAGTTCTAAAGGCTTAGTAGATCTCCATGATTTTACGATAGGAAAAGATGAACGATGTTGTTTTCCATAAACACAACCTTCACAAACATTATTAACACATTCAATTCCTTGTAAGCCTAGAACCATCTGTTTTTGACTTAACAACTTTAATCCATTGAAATATAAATGTCCATAACGCAAATGCCATAACAGAGATTCATTCTTCACATTAGAGACTAAAGCATAATCATCAAGACATGAAATTTCAAGAAGAAACATTTTGTTCTCAGCCATATGAATCTTTAACGTAGGTAAATCTGAATTTTTAGACATAATCAAGCATATATTATCTTTGAAAGTAATTGAATAGCCCTTTGCAATCAATTGACCAACACTTATTAAATTATGGGCAAGGCTAGGAATATAAAAAACATCATTGATTATTTTTTCCATACCTGACTTTGTTTTTACTGCAACCGTTCCTTTACCTTCAATTTGCATAACTGCATTATTTCCCAGCCTAACTTGTGTCTTGACAGATTCATCCAAATCACAAAAGAGTTTTTTGTCCCCTGTCATATGGTTACTACATCCACTATCTAGAAACCAAACATTACTTCTATTTCTTTCAGAATTAAAACAAGTCATAAAGAGATTACCATCTTCTTTACCTTCATCACCTCTCTTTTCTGTGTAGTTCACTTGTTGTTTGGCTTTGGCATAGCAATAAGCTTCAGTGTGCCCAAACCTTTTGCAAAAATAACATTGTTTTCCCTTGTGGCTTTGGTGATGATTGCCCCTATCATTGTTGCCTCCTCTTTGATTGTTCCAATCAGATCGTCCTTGATTACCTCTATCACTGTTCCATTCAGATCTTCCTCTGCCTCTACCTTTGTTATGTCCTCGATAGACACCTCTTCCAAATCCTCTTCCTTGATGTGTTCCTGTAGGCAGCTTGATTGTGTTTTCAACTCTTGTTTGAAATGCACTTTCAGCGCTCTTTTCTGCAGTCCTGTTTAATCTTTGTTCATGGGCTAGAAGAGAACTTGTTAGTGCACTAAAAGAATAAGTAGATAAATCCTTTAATTCCTCTATTGCAGCTACTACATGATCAAATTTAGGAACAAGAGTTCTCAAAACCTTCTCTACTACTTTGTTATCATTAAGTTCTTCGCCAAGAGTTCTTAACTCATTAACAAAAGTAGAAGCTTTGGTACAATAATCGTCAATTGTGTCAGTATCTTTCATACAAAGATTTTCAAAATCACTTCTAAGAGTTTGTAATTTGACAGACTTTACCTTGCCATCACCTTCATATTGTTGCTTCAAAATTCTCCATGCATCGTTTGACTTCAGAGCATTAGCAATTCTTGGAAAGATGGAGTCATTCACCGCTTGTTGCAATATGAGAAGGGCCTTCGCATCTTTTTTACGAAGATCCTTCATTTCTGCTGCCTTATCCGTCTCTGCAAAACCATTCTCAACAAGCTCCCAAAGATCTTGTGAAATGAAAAGAGTTCTCATCTTGATACTCCAAAAACCATAATTTTCACCATGAAAGACAGGAATCAAAGTTTGTGAAAGATTGAGGCCATTTCCAATATTCATTTTTAAACCAAAAAAAAACTTCAAACAAACAACAGGTGTACAAAAAATAAATGTACCTTTTCTCCAAAAAAATAACTTACTAGAGTATCATGCGTCAAACCTTCAAATGCAACGGTAGCAAGCTTCCTACAATGAAGATTTGCTCCCAGCTTCAAACGAACCCAAGCTCTGATACCAATATGTTAAACTCAAACATAAAGCAAAAGACCAAATAGCAGAGAGTAGCAACACAATAGCAAGGGAGAAAGTGCTCAGTTATTTTTATCAATGCTCTGTATTTTATTTAATCGGATACAAGCTTTAAATAGGCTGAAGAAGAGAAACAAAAAACACTAGAATTTGGGAGAAGCCCACTCCTATTTACTTGGTCCTTACTCCTACCGTGGTAGGGTAAAAATGGCTTGGGGCCCAACCAGGGCCCAGTACAGCTCTCACTCAAAAAGGGGAAAAACGACGATATGGTTCGGCTTCGAGCCACTACAGGGTCGGCACCGAACCTCAAGTTCACCCCCACAAACCTGGCCTCCTCGTACCCGACGAGTCTCAATGGCCCTCGGCCTCCGATCCACGACAGCCCCGCGGGCTGTCTGCCCAGCCTGGTAAAGAACGAAGATGACCTGGCACAACCTAGGCCACCAGATTCTCCCAGGAGCACAGGAGCCCCATGATCTACCATGTCAACCCCAAATACCACTAAGGGCTTTGCCACGTCAGCCCTATACCACTCTTGGTACTGCCACGTCAGCCCTAAACCCCCTGGGCCTTCTGCCACGTCAGGCCCATGGGCTTTCGGGTTCAGACCCGGCCCCCAAGCGGATCCAAACCCAGTTGGAATTGCCTATAAATACCAGACCCTCACCCACCTTTTCAGGTAATCAATCTTTTGCCACCTAAATTTCCCTAGTTATTGCTACTCTCTCACAGAGACTGACTAGATCGTCGGAGGGTCCGCCGCCGGGATAAACCCCGGTGTTTCAGGACCGTCTGCAGGTACCCGAGGCGAGGCGATCCGAGCCGATCCTCAAGAGCCGAAGCGAGCCTCCTGCTCGTCGTCCCGTGCCGCACTCTTCCCTCATTACAAATTGAGTCTGAACTCACACCTGGTGCATCCACACTGCGACCAAAAACAAACCGCATCAGGTTGGCGCCGTCTGTGGGAAGTACTTTATTCGGTACGGACGACAGTCCGAGCCTCGCCAACGACACTCTCCCTCGACCCGATCTATCATGGCTCCTCGAGTCTGAAGATCGGCCCGTTCCGCCCGACCAGACGGGCCTCCTCTCGAGGGGGCCCTCGACGGAGGGCAAGCATCCAATAATCCGGGTGGAAACCCCGGACCCCAGCGAAGCGCTTCACACGTCGCCGAACCCGACCTTCGTCGGGTCATTGTGAACAGAAGGGCTAGCCAGGCTAGGGGAGGGACCGCTTCCAACTCGGTCTCGAACCGCTCCAGGCCCGCACAAAGGGAAAGGCCGCCGGCACTCAGCCGCATCGGCCGGATTCCTACGCCCCGACCCGATCCTTCCGACCACGGCGGGGTCACCAGGGGCGAGTTCAGAAGCTTCAGAGAGGAAATCTTGGAGGCACTCTATGGAGCACCGAGGTCCGCGACCTATAGCCGACCCCTCCAAATAGGCGAAGGGATGAGTCGCACTCGTGCGCCGACCCCCCCTCCTAAGCGCGCAGACGAGGTGCTCCGACGTCTCCTAGAGATGGAGAATCGACTCGAGCGCATCGGCGACAGGAATCCCAACCTAGTCCAAGGACGGAGGCCTTCTCGACCTCCATTTTCTGTCAACATCATAGAAGCGGAGATCCCCCGGAACTTTCGGCCTCCGCAGTTCGAGACTTACAACGGCGAGGGTGATCCAGCTGGTCACATGGAGGGCTTCAAAACCCTCATGATGATTCACAGTGCTTCGGATCCCCTGCTGTGCCGAGCCTTCCCGGCCACCCTCCGAGGTCCGGCCAGGGATTGGTTCTCCAAACTCACCCCTGACTCGATCTTCTCGTTCGACCAGCTGGAAGCCGGCTTCCTGGCCCACTTCATCACAAGCCGGAAGAGCAAAAGGACGAGCGCTTCCCTACTCAACCTCAGTCAGAGGGAGGGGGAGTCGCTCCGTGACTTCGTCAAGAGGTTCACAACCGAGGCCAGATCCGTCTCTGCCCTCGACGCAGGGGTCGCCTCGGCAGCTTTCCGGCACAATGTCCGCCACGACCAGCTAAAGGTCTCCTTGGCAAAGAGGCCACCTCTGGACTTCCCTGACCTTCTCAAACGGTTCGAGAAGTATCTACGAGCTGAGGAAGCTCTGAGCCCAGAGGACAGCAAAGAAGTCGTAGGGAAGGGCAAGCGCAGGGTCGATGATGCCGAGCCTGCCAAGAAAACAGCAAAGGAAGGGGTCGGCACGAAGAAGGCACCTCCAGTCCCTCGCTTCGAAAGGTACACTCTCTTGACACATAACGTGTCTGCCATCCTCTTAGAAATTGAAGACGAAGGCATTGTCCGACTGCCTCCCCGATCAAACAACAACAAGAAACGAGACCAGCGCTTCTACTGCTGTTTCCACCGAGATCATGGGCACGAAACCGACCAATGTCGGGCCCTGAAAGACAAAATTGAGGACCTCATCTCACGGGGATACCTCCGAGAATTCACCAGAGAAGGCCCACAGGATCGGCGAGATGCTAGGAACCGGAGGCCTTCGCCTCCGAACCCTACTCCGAACTGCATCCAGGGTCGGGATCCCGAACCCGAAGGAGCCGCGGATACGCCATTCATCTTGCACTGTGTCCATGGGGGGCCAATGGGGGGAGAGTCAAGTACTTCACGAAAAGCCTTCATTCGAGAGGTGAATGCTGTCCAAGACAACCCCTCGCCCAAGTTGCAACCGGTGCCTGTCTCCTTCTCCGGAGAGGACCTCGAAGGCGTTCGCCTCCCTCATTGCGATGCCCTCGTCATCAGCCTCCACATGGCTAATTGTGAAGTTCGACGAATTCTCGTCGACAACAGCAGCTCGGTAAATATTCTCTTCCTTGAGGCCTTCGAGAATCTCAAACTACCCAGAGGCAAACTCAAGCCAGCTGGGTACACCTTGCATGGGTTTTCTGGCGTTCCTGTCGTGATAGAAGGAATTGTTACTCTCGACGTCACCGCGGGATCGGCTCTTGTCAAGAGGACCGAGTCCATGGACTTCATGGTGGTAAACGTCAAAGCAGCTTACAACGCCATACTCGGCCGACCCGGACTATGCTCCCTTCAAGCGGTACCTTCGGCGTACCATCTGAAGCTTAAATTTCCCACCCTGCAAGGGGTCGGCATAGTCCGAGGTAGCCAGGAAGCAGCATGGTAGTGTTACATGACCACCGTCGGAGGAGGTGTGTTCCCCCTCGACGCCGTTGAGCTCGAACCCGAGAGGGACGGTCGGCTCATCAGTCGACCCTGGAACGCCGAGCACCTAATAAAGTTCCTAGAAGAGCGAACATAGGTTCTAGCTTGGCTAATGTAAATAAAATCTTTTGTAAGCTTTCATGTGTAAAGGGCAGTTTTAGCGACCCTCCCTATCTTGTATGAAAGAAATCTCTTTTTGTCAAAATCCAAATACCTCGGCGGCTCCGACCTAACACCGGACAATGGGATCGGCACCCGAGTCCTCACTCCGGTATCGTTCCCAACGTCTCGGTAGGTCCGACCCGACGTCAGACTAGGGAGTCCTCCTAATGCCCCGCGTCGATCCCTCACGGATCGACGGAGGCGAACCTCGCCTCCGCCATCATTCACTACACTACTAACCAGAGCAAAGAAGGAAAAGAATTCTTTATTCATACTCTTTTATTTGGTTCGGAGAAAACAAATAAAGACCGTTACAGGACCACTCCACTCATCTCAAACTGGAGGAAGCCGCCATCTTAGGGCCCCTCGGGTCTGACGAAGGGCGGGACCACTCCGACCGAGCGACTAGGAGCCCTCTCCTCGTCATGATGGTCCTTAGGCTCAGCCACGGTTGACACACCAGCCACGGAGCTCTGGGCATCAACTGGTCGCATACGCTCCAACAGCAGCAGCGCAGAAGGAACCCCCTCTGCTCGCCGACCCACTGAGGAAGATGTCGAGACACCCAGCATCGTCCTGTAACGGTGTATCTCCATCTCCTTCTCCACAATGACATCGCGGAGTAACCGCTCAGAGGAGGGCCTCTGCACCGAGGCACTCGACGTGGGATGTCCAAGACCGACACCGCCGAGGTCCCGATCCACCATCGCCCTCCTCAGCCGGCTCGTCTCCTCACTTAAGGCTTCAGACTTCTTCCGATAATAGTTAAAGGCCGCATCAGTGTCACGAGCCCCCTTTCGGTAGCGAACCAACTTGGCCTCCAGGGCCTCAACTTTGCTCCGGAGCCACGCCACGTCGGAACGACGGGGGTCCACCTCGGGAAGGGGAGCCGCAACCTACAAGAGAACCAGCCAACTCAAAACATATAAGCAAGGAAGGTCGGAAATATCTGAGGTCAAAACACTTGGCCGGTCGAAAATCCTTTTTTATAAATTGAGTTGCTTCTTACAAAAAATGCGATGGCCAGTCCGCGGAAGGCAAATACAATCGAGAGAGAGAAAAAGAAAGATAAAACTATACATCTTGTTTTCCCACCTCAACATCGGCCGGTTTCACAGGGAGGTCGGCAGCCGGGTCATCAACGGGCCCTTCTTCATTGGGTGTCTTCGGTGTCCCCTCGATCTCCATATCATAATCGAAGTTGGAAAGGTCGAGGGTCGGGTAGAAGTGCCTCACGTGGCTGAGGGCCTTCGCATAACACTCGTCCTGAGCCTTGATCACCAGGAGCTGACCCGTCTCCGTCAGCTCTTCCCTCTCCTTGGCGAACTTCTTCTTCTGATCCGCCATCTCCTTCGCCCATTCTTCCTTCTCTTTGTCGAAGGCTGTCTTCATCTCCTGCTCCCTCTTATGAGAGCCTTCGAGCTCTATCTTCATCTCCTTCGTCTCCTGGACGGCCTTGTCAGCCCAGTCGCGCTCCCGCTTCAAGGCCGCCTCATAAAGGCCCCTCACGTGGGCCCCCTGCACGGTCGCCTGCAGTCACCAAGCACAACTAAGGAAGCCTCCTCTACAATGTAATTACAAGGCAAGAGGGGTCGGCAGACTTACCAGCACATTGGCCTGTGCAAGGCGAGTATACGCCTCCTCCAGGGTCTCGGCCTTCATCTCCGAACGATCCTGGGGGGTCGCCAGCTTACTCGCCACCTCGACGGCCTGCCGCCCTCGGGTCAGGCAGTCTCCCTTGCGGATCGACCAACTCGGCACCCACGGTCGCCGAAGCCTCTCCTCTACCTCTGGATCCACCAGAGGACCCTTCCCCTTATCAAGATCGGTGACCTTGCCCTGGTCCGGGCCGCCCTGAGCAGCCACGTCCTTGACCGTCTCCGAGCGAGTCCATTTGGCCCTCGGCTGAACAGGGGCCTCGGAGACCATCTGGGACGACCCCCTCGTCTTCATCGCCTCCCCCTTCTTCTCGGCCTTCTCCTTCTTCATGAAGAGCCTCTTTGCCTTGATCGATTCAGGATCCATATCTGCAAGAAGATCCAGTAAGGACAATGAGCACGGAGGAACAACAAAGTCAAAAGAAAGAAACAACTACATACACAGAACGGCCGGGCTCAGTCCGACGCTCGCCAGGTGACCCTCCGTCACCTTCGTCCAATTGATACTATACGACAGACGGAGGCGCTCAACAAAGCCCCACTCCTCGGCCGTCATGTCCCTCGGCCTCGGCGTTTTGTAGCTCGCCTTGGAGTGGTTCCATCGAGTGGGAATGATCCAGGCTCCTCACTCCGGATCACCAGATATTTTTTCTTCCAATCCTTGATGGAGTCCGGGTGGCTGTGGACGACCTTCCCCTTACTCCGGGGCGAAATGTAGTAGACACCCTCAGCCGCCGAGCTGATCATCAACATCGCCCGGAACACATTCAGCCGTAGGGGTACCTTCTGCTCCTCGCACATCAGCACAAAGCAGATGATCTGCTTCCAGGAGTTCGGCCCATACTGCATCGGCGCCAAAGACACCCAGTTCAGCATCTCGTGCACAAACGGGTGGACCGGCAACCTCATACCGGAGATGAAGGCGTCCACGGGGAAGACGTAATACCAATCAGGCAGGGGATCGGTCGGTCGAAGGGTGGAGCTCGGCAACATGAGCTCGTAGCTGGACCCTATGTGGTACGCCAGCTGCAAAGCCTCCAAGTCACCTGCCTCCAGAACGGTCGGAAGTGTGTCCATCTTCACCCTCTTCCAGCTCGGCGACGACGGCTAGACCCCAAACAGCTCCTTATCAGAAAGATCGTCGGGGTACCGACAGAACGGCTTAGGTTGTACGGGCGACCCTGTCATCACGTTACGATAAACAGGCGCCTGGCTCGAGCCACCGGTCCTCGACCCCTTCTTCTTCGGAGCCCTCTTCTTCTTGGCTCGTTCCGGCGAGGGGGTAGATAATCGCCCCAGACCGGCCGGCATGGAACTCGAGCCCACACCCTGACCTCCTACCTGAGCCCCTTCGGCTTCACCCCCTTCGGGGCCACCCTCCTCTCCAGAAGCCAACCCTAGAATCGGGACTTCGTCGGAACTACCGCCCCCCTCCTCCGATTCGCTACTCTCCACCACAAAAAGCCTCCGAGATCGCAACGGCTTCACATTATACACTGGCCCCTCCTCGCCTACCGGCTCCTCCCACGAAATCGAATCAGAAAGCTCCACATTATGTACGGACTCCCCCTCAAGTGTGGGTTCCTCCCACGAAGTCGATTTGGCGGCGGGTTTCACTTCCCCCCCAGACGTCGACGCTGACGAGCCAGACTGAGCCCTGTCCATCTGTGCCTAAACTAAACAGACTTACCAACTAACCTGGGTCGCTTCGGAAGAACGAGCCTGCTGCGACAAACTGTAGGGACGAGCGCTGAAGTGTTGGGAAATTTTTTGAAAGAGAAAGAAGCGAGAAAGAAGTGGGCGATAGGGGGAGAGGCAGGGACATTTATAGAGGATGAGGACGACTCCTCGATTTCCGTGATTACTGTTCACCGATTGACGTGTAACTGCCGCCTGGAAAATCGCGCCACATCCTCGAAACGTGCGCTGCTGACGTCACCCAGTGCCAGGCTGGCAGCCAAACACAAGGGTCGGTTCGGGTGGAGTGTTCGGCGGAGAAAACATTTTACTTAAGATTTAAGGTGCCGTCCTTCGATAGACGCCCCGGGCTCGAGGGCTCGGTCGGCTCCCCTCTCACCCACGAACAACTCGGGGCTTACGGCCTCGGCAGCCGAAACCCCGAATTGTTCCCGGGTGGGCTAGAAGCCACCACCGCCTGGAGCCCTATCGGAAAACAGATCGGCCCACCTCCAATCAGAGACGACCCATCTATCCGAGGCTCTCCAGCTCCAGGTCCGGGATACGGTTGATCACCCTCCCGTCCTGATCTCTCTCGGGCCAAACAACCATGTCAGGGCAGTCTGACCCGAAAAAGGATCCGGACGGCAAAGTCACCACCAATCCGAGGCTCCTTCTTTACCGGTCCGGATTTCGATCGTTACCCCTCTCGCCCTGACCTCCCCTGGATCTGGCTACCGTATCAGAGCCATCAGATCCAAGAGAAGATCCGGGCGGCAGAGTGACCACCTCTCCGACACTACCAGGGTTAAAATTTGGCAAGACAGACGTCCGCCGAAGCAGACACCTCTGATGGCCAATGGACCACCCTTACTGTGATCAAACCCGGTGTGGGGGGAGGGGTACTTATAGCCTCCCCCATAGACCGGCCATTATGACATTGGGAAAGCCAATCAACGGAAGCCCAAGCGCCACATGCATTTATTAGGCGGCGCCATTAATGCCCCTAGGAAATTGGAACATCACACAGATCCCGGAGCACCTTCAATGCTCCACAAAGACGGCGGGCCACCCCGCTCAAACCTTCTAAGGCACCACGGCTCGCCATCACCCTTGCTGACCCATAATCGCTCGCCAGCCCGAGGTCCGGTCTAGCGCCAGGGTAGTCTTCTCAGGAAGGCTCAACGGCTCGCCATCACCCTCGCCAGCCCGAGGTCCGGTCTAGCACCAGGGTAGTCTTCTCTGAAAGACTCAACGGCTCGCCATCACCCTTGCCGACCCATAATCCCTCGAAAGCTCGAGGTCCGGTCTAGCACCAGGGTAATCTTCTCAGGAAGTTTCAACGGCTCGCCATCACCCTTGCCAGCCCATAAACCCTCGCCAGCTCGAGGTTCGCTCTAACATCAGAGCAACCCCCTCAGGGGGGCTCAACGGCTCGCCATCACCCTTGCCGACCCATAATCCCTCGAAAGCTCGAGGTTCGGCCTAGCACTAGAGTTTTCTTCTCAGGAAGACTCAACGGCTCGCCATCACCCTTGCCGACCCATAATCCCTCGAAAGCTCGAGGTTCGGCCTAGCACCAGGGTAATCTTCTCCGGAAGACTCAACGGCTCGCCATCACCCTTGCCGACCCATAAACCCTCGCCTGCTCGAGGTCCGGTCTAACACCAGGGTAGTCTTCTCAGGAAGGCTCAACGGCTCGCCATCACCCTCGCCAGCTCGAGGACCGGTCAAGCACCAGGGTAGTCTTCTCCGGAAGACTCAACGGCTCGCCATCATCCTTGCCGACCCATAATCCCTCGAAAGCTCGAGGTCCGGTCTAGCACCAGGGTAATCTTCTCAGGAAGTTTCAACGGCTCGCCATCACCCTTGCAGGCCCATAAACCCTCGCCAGCTCGAGGCTCGCCCTAACATCAAGGCAACCCCCTCATGAAGACCCAGCGATTTGCCATCCCATTTCTACAACCATAAACACTCCTCCACGGCTAGCTCCCGCACCCCCGCAGGAGTGGGGGGCTTGTGTGGTAGGGTAAAAATGGCTTGGGGCCCAACCAGGGCCAGTACAGCTCTCACTCAAAAAGGGGAAAAACGACGATATCGTTCGGCTTCGAGCCACTACAGGGTCGGCACCGAACCTCAAGTTCACCCCCACAAACCTCGTACCCTCCTCGTACCCGACGAGTCTCAATGGCCCTCGGCCTCCGATCCACGACAGCCCCGCGGGCCGTCCGCCCAGCCTGGTAAAGAACGAAGATGACCTGGCACAACCTAGGCCACCAGATTCTCCCAGGAGCACAGGAGCCCCATGATCTACCATGTCAACCCCAAATACCACCAAGGACTTCGCCACGTCAGCCCTATACCACTCTTGGTACTGCCACGTCAGCCCTAAACCCCCTGGGCCTTCTGCCACGTCAGGCCCATGGGCTTTCGGGTTCAGACCCGGCCCCCAAGCGGATCCAAACCCGGTTGGGATTCCCTATAAATACCAGACCCTCACCCACCTTTTCAGGTAATCAATCTTTTGCCACCTAAATTTCCCTAGTTATTGCTACTCTCTCACAGAGACTGACTAGATCGTCGGAGGGTCCGCCGCCGGGATAAACCCCGGTGTTTCAGGACCGTCTGCAGGTACCCGAGGCGAGGCGATCCGAGCCGATCCTCAAGGGCCGAAGCGAGCCTCCCGCTCGTCGTCCCGTGCCGCACTCTTCCCTCATTACAAATTGAGTCCGAACTCACACCTGGTGCATCCACACTGCGACCAAAAACAAACCGCATCACCTACCAATAAGCATAGCCATACAATTCAAAAGTGAACGTTAGTTTTGAATCAAACTCCAACAAAACTCCTAACAAGTTGGAACCAAACCAAACCATCCCCAAACTTAACTATTTTGCAAATTAAGGACTTATGCGTGCTAGGTAATAATAAGAATAAGAAAGGCATATATGCAGCTAGCCACATCTCTCTCGTCCAACCAAACTCCCAGCCCATTCATTCTGTCCCATTTTTTGCCATTTTTATCCAACTAATAATTCCCTTCTTGCACAACCTTAATTTCCATCCTCCACATTCTCTCTTCCCTCTTACAATCAACTATCAACCATCCCGGCCAGCCGGCCCCGGCCCCCTTCCAAATCAATCGATCGATCGATCCCCAAAACAAAACAAAACAAAGCAAAACAAAACAAAACAAGATAAACTCCATCCATATATATCCTTATGGATTTCACCAACGCCATCGGCGGCGGCGGTGCAGCGGTGAAACGCCGCATAATGGTGGTGGTCGACCAGGGCCGTGAGGCCTCAGGGGCCCTCCAGTGGGCTCTCTCCCATGCGGTGCTTGAAAACGACGACCTTATCCTTCTCCACGTGGAGCAAATTGGTAGCAGCAGCAGCTCGTTGCGAAAAGCCAACACGATATCTACCTATTTTCGTAAAGGGTCTACGTCTACGTCGGGAAATAATACTAGTCATCACGTAGCTGCAGGGAGCGCGTCGTTTGGGCCGTCGGCCCCTTCAATCTGGGCATCCAAGGCGGCGGCTACCATCGTCGAAAGCGACGATTTCTTGGAAGGGATGAGGGCGCAATGCGAGACGGCACAACCTACGGTTAGAGTTCAAATCGAGAGGGTGGAAATGGTTGGGAAAGATAAAGCACCGGCAATTCTGGCACAGAGTAAGTTGCATGGGGTGCAACTTCTTGTTATTGGACAACCCCGACGCTCTACTTCACTTTTCAGGTAAGTACCTACCTAATTAATTAATTAGCCTAAATTCTTATATATCTATCTATGTTTATTATTATTATTGTTGCATGTACATGTTTCAAGTAATTGTATTAATTAAGTCAGCCATCCAATTCCATTAAAAAACAAGCTAGATACAAACTTTCAAGTGTCATATATATTCTGCATGCCTCGATCCGCATGAAATAATAATTAAGGATTCATATCCATATTGACAATTATGATACGAGAAATGCTAGACATATATCAAATTCTACCCCAAACATATATGAGACTTGTGTTTTAGTGGTTGGTGTGTCCATTAATTATTGAAAGACTGAAAGACACATGAATAAGATCCAACAATCACTAAAAGACAAGTCTCATATAAGTTTGGGGTAGAATATCATGGAAGTCTAGCATTTCTCTTATGATACTAGCTAGATATTGCAAAAAAACTATATGGATCGACAAAGCTCGATCATATATCGCATGCATGCAAGCAACCAAACATGCATGCCCAACATCCAACAAGCTCTAATGTAGTAAACTTTTAGTGAGTTAATTAAATATGTGCCAACTTTTGAGTAAATAAATGTAAATAATATTTGTGTACGAATTATCTAAATCAACCTTTGCTTTTGTTTTGTGACGTCAGCAAACTAGGTGGAGGAACAGCGAACAAAGATTGCACAGCTGAGTTTTTGATTGAGAACAGCAAGTGCTTATGTGTTGGAGTTCAAAAGAAGGGCCAAAATGCTGGCTACCTCCTCAACACCAAGACCCATAAAAACTTTTGGCTTCTTGCTTGAAATTAGTTTGTAGTACTACTCATCAACTACCCTTAATTAGTTTCATTAATCTGTGAGGCCTTTTCATTGAATAAGGAAATATACATGTTTCTGTATATATATTCATGCATGCATATCTTCATGGCAATATTGTTTGATGTTTAGGCCTATGAATTCATAAGGAACACGTTGTGAAAGAAAATATATCCATCTTATGAGATGATGTATGATCCATTTGCAATAAAACTTCTTGGTAGTCATTTTTAGGCTTAAGATACATGAGTAAAATGTTTTTTAGCAAGAAGACAGTTAATTCTTTTGTCTCGTTAATAAGATTTTAACAAAACAAAATATCTGCCATATATACCATAACTCGATCCTGCTGAATAAGAATCCCGCCCAATTCAAAGTTAAACAATCAAGTTACACATAGATTCAAGTTTCTTCGAACAGCCTACATATGACATAAAAGACTGCCAAACTCTCCTACATAAGTAATTTCCCATGCTTCCTAACTAACAAGCAAATTAGAACTACACACCGAAACTTAACGTACCCTAGCTATTTAATTAAGTCCTTGAAGCATCCAAGGCCAAAATGGTGCTCAGGTTCATAGGGTGCATGTACTCACTCGACCCATCCATGAAGTGACTCACGATGATCCGATTCGCCCTCTCGGTTGGATGAAACGCATCCCAGAAGACAAACTCATCCCGGTTCGGACAAAGGTTTGATGCAATGGTGCAGAGTCCGAGCCCATTGTACGGTCCTTGGCCGCAGCATGCAATCTTGGATGTCACAAAGCCATAAGATTGTGGGTTAGAAATAAAGTCCATATGGGACCTGAAGGCATCCACAGAAACAAACACATCGGATCCGAGCTCAGCGTTGAGCTCATTTATGATGACAACCAGCTGGGGATTAAACAGGTTGGCTGCCCGGCTCAGCTCTGGATCGCATTCGCCCGTGGGGCTTCGCATTGCTAGTTCTGCTGGCACGCATCCGATTGGGCCTGTCCCTGTGACGAGGACTCTGCGGGCTCCCAAATTGTATATCCTCTGTAACCAAACATTCAGCCATATGTGGTTCCGTAATTGTGTCAATGATCACACTTAATTTCAGGACTTAACGAGCTTAGTTAGTTGTTAATTAAAATTAGCGATACACGCTTCATTTCTCGAGTTGCATGTGATAGTAAAGATTAAGCTTAATTAATTATTTCAAAATTTGAGTATGAATTTGATCTATCAAATTAAAGTGGACCCCAATGAGCCTTGAAGCTGATCACAAGTATGCACCTCATAATAAATTAAGTCATATAAATTCACCAAAAAATAATAAATTGCATACATATATAAGGTCTCCTATTAATTAGTAGACCCCAATTCAAGAAAAAGGGATCCTGTCAATTTATTCATTCCAATCAAAGTTAGGATGATGACAGTATGGTATACAAGCGGCAGTCGTTTGCTTAACTATGTTGAGGAATAATCAAACAGTAGCTATCTATCTACTTGCTAGTTAATGTCAAAAAACTATAACTTAAAAGCTCTCTTTAACTTTCTAGTCTCTGATCAATATTACTGGTTTACAATTTTGTGACACAGCGTGGTCTCATTAATGAAATCAGATGACATTTTGGTGATCTTTTCAGTCTATACAAATTCGAAGAAGGAAAAAAAAATCGAAAAGCTTGAGTGGCCGGCCTGTGTTCAACCTATTTTCATGATTATCTTGCGTGATGAGTAAAAATATCTATAGCACGATAAACATCTTCTGAGAATTTGAAAATTGCGCGATAAACAATATTGTAAGTTGTTATGTATGTCGTTAATTTTTATGGTAGCTAGAATTGAATGAGATTAAGGGGTGGGGAATTAAGATACATACAACAAGAATTTTCTTGTATTCAGAGACTATGTAATCGACATAATCGGGCAAAGAGAACTGGCGAGATCGAGCAGAGTAAGGAACTAAGTAGTAGTTGTTGACGAAGTCATTGCCACCAAGTGTGATGAGAACAAGAGCCTGGTTCACTAGCTTTGTTGCCTGGTCTGGTCCGATCAACGAGCTAAGCCTTTGTTGGTACTGCTCAAAATACTTCAATTGTTCGCTAATCCTTATTATATTTACCTGAAAAAGGTTAAATAAAAAAAATATATAGTGAGTTTTTCCCCCAAAAGAAAAGGGTAATTTATATGACGACGTAGAAAGATATGAATATACTACTATGCTATTTTGGAATTGAAAATACCCAGATCATGAGTAATGGTATTCATATTATTATTATATACTACTTTTCATGAATGAATACTAATTTGTACATAGCAAAATATACTTTTGTTTGTTTCGTTAACTATTTATTAATGAAACAGGGTCACTTCTATTTCAAAAAAATATATATACTTTTGTTCCTAAACAAAAGTAAACTATTTTTTTCTTAAATTTTATACTAATGAGAAATCTGCTTGTTTTGATAGCACTGTTGTCATAAAAAATAAACCAGTCTCTACTTTTTTTTCTGCTTTATCTGAAGATCATTTAAAGATCTAAAAAAATGCTCACAAACTGAAGTCCGGTATCGTTGAGAATTCCAATTCCGGCAGAAGCAAAGTTAGCACCAACAAACAGTTTCTCCCCCGTCAACTCCGGGCTCAAATATGGCAATGTAGGTTCAGCTCCAAGGTTCTCACCTGATAATTAATTAATTTATATATGAAAACTACATTAGTCGTCACTAAATTAATATCCAAACAATTAATTGCACTCAATTTAATTTATAACATATATGATCACTATATATAATTAACTGATAAGGTCCGGCATGTTGAGGCCGTTGGAAAAGCGGCCTGTGGGACGGCCAGTGGGGTAGTCGATGCCATAAGGGGGCTCATCGGCACGTGCAGTGGTGACAAGGAAGTTGTTGTTGCCATTGTCAACTAGTGAATCACCGAAAACAAAGAAGGCTCTTGGTCTTGCTGCCTCTGAGTTCGAAGGGAGAGTCAAAATGATCAGGAGAATCAAAGCAAAGAAAATAAACCAAGTTCGAGCCATAGTGTAGGACAGAAGAAGAAGAAGAAGAAGAAGAGAGAGTTTAGTTAGAGGATGTAGGGATATATCATATGAGAAAATTAAGGGAAGGTGGTGGCCTTATATAGAAAGTGTTTTGTTGTAGAGGAAATTTGTTCTAGGACTCCTATTTGTCCATAGGTTTCTTTTAAATTTTTTGACCTTCTAGTGTAGCACTTTAAACTACTTGTTCGCAAAGTTCTAGTTAAAACAACCCTGAGAGCATCCACTGTCGTTGGCTAAAGCTATTCTACTTTTTAACAATAAAATTTTAGCTTTTGGAAAGGATCGCTGCTATCATTATTTTTAAAATTTGATAAAACATTGTATTGGACAATCTTGTTCATCCGTCTAACGCTTTTTTTTTTTTTTAATCAAAAAATGAGTAGACGGAACTTCATCCTCCATTTGAGAGAAGAAAAAAAATTGTGAATTGTGTCGGATGGTGCTTCTTCCTCTGTCTCTCTATTAAAAAAAAAAATTTATTCGTTAACAACACCAAAAAAAAAATTTAAAAAAAAATCACATGAACAGTGCCAGATGGATGAACTTCATCCGCCTGGCATGTTTGTATGATTTTTTTTTCTTTCCCCTAGCCGAAATGACGAGTATACCCTCCTTCATTTTGTATTTTTTTTTCGTTTCTTTCTCCCACAACCGTTAAACTTTTAGGGGGGGTTAAAAAGGTCGATCATTTTGTGCGGTGAATAGTGTATAGCAAAAGTGAGGGACGGATGAAGTTCACCCATCTCTCACTTTCACAAATTTTTTTTAATAAACTTTACCTATTTAATAAATATATTTTATATATTAAAAATGAAATCCACGAATAGACGGAACAACTTCAACCGTCCTTCAAAAAAAAAATTTAATCGAACGAGACGGATGATCTTCATCCGTCCCTTTCGTCAAACGGATGATCATTTACCGTCTCCTATATTTAGCAATTGTCTAAAACCTCTCCTAACTTTAGCAAGCTACTGTGCGGTCTTATCCTAAATTACGGTCGACCGCTCAACACTAAATAGAAGGTTTTAAATTAGTGATTAATGACAGAGAGGTGGACAGTCGACCAATCCAGTCTCGACTGATTAAGAACAAATGGCATGTACGGTCGGCCGATCATTCAAATAGTGCTTTTATGTTAAAGTTCGCACATTTCATGTATTTCAGAAGTAATTCAGCAGATGCATATTTAATATAATTTCAGTCTAGTGTAGATTTTACCCGATACTATACTTATCTGAAGGGCCAAGATCCTTCTCCTTTTTCCTTGATAGAGATGTTGGCTATGTAACTTGCTGAGCCTCTCGAGCATCTACTATCAAGGTGTCTACGATCTCCTAAGTTGAGGGCATCGGACCACCTACATGGAATTTTGTAGGAGTCCAAGTGGGTTCTGATCCTGCATTAACACTCTTTCTTACCCAAACAAAATTAGTATTCCTTTTTAATAAACAGTTATATGAAATATGTTCTAATCTACAGCAGTAATGACATGTGATACGACTATGTCTTGAGTCATGCACACTTGCATAACTTTGGATTGGTTTATGATTTTGTTGGAGTTTATGCAAATGTGTATGGCATGATGATTTACATTTTTTATGGTGTATTGGCTCTTCGTAACCAAGCCCTCGATTATCATAATGGGATCTTGAATTTTTTGTAATAAGGTAAATGAGCCATTCATATTTTTCAACAATCTTTTCAAGCTCAGTTACTCTTTTACATAATCTTTTCCTAGTCATCTCATCGTCTTTCGTGTTCCAAATAAGAGTGTCTAGTGTAGCATCAAGAATCTTATTTTGTTCAAGAGCTTCATTACATCCTTCGACTGCCTCATCAAATTTCTTTTTTACATTCTTTTAAATCATCAATGAGTTTGGATATATAAACAGATTTATCATGAATTTCTCTTAAGTGATCATCATGCGTTGCTAGAGATTCTCGAATTTTTTGTTTTAAGATTTCATTTTCCTCTAGCAATATGTATCATGATCTTTCTAAATGACTCAAATTTTTCCAAGATCAAGGCATTCTTATTTTTCAGTTTTGACTTTTTGTAATACAAGAGTCATGGGTATCATTTGAAATTTGTTTATATTGCCTAAGTTAACGACTTAATTTCTTAGCATGGTCTTTCAAACCATTACACATGTCTACTAGTTCATCATAAGTGGATTCTTCGATTACCGCTTCTTGAGATGATGATTGCACCTCACCATGCCGAAGAGCCATGAAGCCGACGTCGTCGTAGCCTTGCTCTCCCTCACTTGAATCCGAGTCTAGCTAAGTTGCTTTTAGTGCCTTCTTTTTCTGACTTAGATTTGAGCGATAGGTTCCTGTCTTGTTGAATAGGGCAGTTTGCACGAATGTGTCCCGGCTTCTTGTACTTGTAGCACACATCCTCCTTCTCCTTTTCCCTTTCTTCTTGATACCTACCATATTTTTTGTATTTGAGGTATTTACAAAATTGTCTTTTTAATAGAGGAATGTCCTCGTCTGACTCCTTATGATCTGAATCAGCTTTTGATGGTCGGGCCTTTTCTGCCTTTAGTGCAATAGTTTTCTCCTTATTCTTTGGTTCAATCCCGATATTTTGCCTGTATCTTTTCGTCTCCAACATTTTCATCTCGTACGGCTTTAGCTTTCCTTGAAATGTATTGTAGTCGAATCCCTTCTCTTCAAAATTCTCTCTCATTACCACGGCCTTAACGTCCTACTCTTGCGTGAGACTGCTTATGAGCTTTCCGACCTTTCGGTCATCATCAAGCCCCTTACCCAAGCTCTCAAGTTCGTTGGCAATGATATCGAAGCGGGCAAGCATTTGATCCACATTTTCTCCTAGCAACATGTGAAACACATCAAACTTATAGAAACACAAATTCACTTTAGCTTTTACCTCAGAAGCGGTTCCTTCATGCCGCTTCAACATGTTGTTCAAGATCTCGTAAGCTGCTTTGCAGTTATGCCCGCATCGCATTAGCTCTTCATTGTTCAACCCTACATAAAGAGCCGTCATGGCTTTGGAATTTGCTGTTTTGAGGGATAACTCTGCCTGTGTGAATGCCTTCTTTCCATCGCTAACTGGGATTTTTGTTTTTGATACATACATTCTATACCTCTTCTCCGAGCATCTGTAAAAAATGAGACATACGAACTTTCCAGACGTCATAGCATTTTCCATCAAAAAATGGTGATCGTGTAAGACTTGTCCCATTGGAGACGAAAGGCTCCGATGAGTACAAGTTTTGGGAAGGAGGGATTTCGGCCATTGAACCTTTTTGCTTAAGCTTTTAAGCTTTTTATAAGCACATTGCTCTGATACCATTGTAAATCACCCTGGGGGGTGAATAGGGTGATCGTGCGGAATTTAAAAACAATAAAATAAAGTAAAGTAAATGCAAGAGTGATAAGAAAAGTAAACACAGATGACGCAGCGATATAACGTGGTTCAACCTCCAAGTCTACGTCCACACAACTTACTTGTAGCAATTCTCCGCCACAAGTGTTCCACTATACTCAAAACACTTGTACAGTGATTCTCGGATTCAGGCCGAGAGACCTATTACACCCACAGGACTTCTAATCCAAGTCCCGTCAATCTCACCGAAGTGGAAAAGAAATGAAAAAAAACTCAAGGTCGTTAATGATCTTGACTGAAGAATACAACCAAATAAACGCTCACACTCGGATTGATTAAATGAGGGATTAGTTCAGAAATTTTCTCAGAAGTAATTAGGTTAAGAATACACAGTGGATTTGTCAATATTAATAGACGGGGAAGTGTATCGATCAAAAATAGAAACGATACTTTCCAAGAATATACACAGCGCAAAGTGCGGTCAACCGTCATTTTGGTGCGGTCGACCGTTCAGCTCTCTAATGTAAAGTAGAGAGGTGAAAGGTCAGAGAGCTGAAAGGTCGACCGCTTCTCAAGCAACTCAAGGTTGCAGTCGAGTGCGATGCGGTCGACCGGTCATCAAGTACAGTCAACCGGTATCGCGCTGTATATTCTGAATCCACCATATTTTCTTACCATAAACTAATCCATCTTTAATCAATCTTATACATTTAAACACTCGCGAAGAAAGAAAGAAAAATTCACGTTTTTGATATCTTCCTCTTTTGCTTGTAGACCAATTAATCATGAACTCTTTTTGAATATCTTCCTCTTTTCCTTGTATATGCAATCTTCCTTTATTACTTTCCTTATTTATTTATTTGTGAATCTCTCTTGGATTTCTTTTTGATGTTATTTTATCCTGAAAATCTGACACATTAAATTTAAACTTATTAGTATGAGTGAGCACGTTTTGTGCACACCAAACTAAGAGTCAACAAGACTGACATGCATATCACATTTTAAAAAAAAAAAATTAAAAAAAAGTCTCAGACATTTGATCCTCGATTGACCTAGCTATATCGAGGGGTGCAAGAAATAAGTTGTTGCATTACATGATATTGGCTTATTCGTTAAGTTATGCTCGTCAAAAGGTACAAGTTTTTGCTAATTAAATTGTACCATTGCTATTGAGATGTGCTACTTTTGCCTATAAAACTTTTATTTAACTACTCTTTTTTTATATAACAGGAGAGTTTTCGAAATATTAGACTCAGTAATATTTTGATATTTTGAAATGGAAAGTACAAGTGTGGTCAATTTAAGATACTAAAGGAGGGAAGAAACGAGTCCATTTTGCATTAGAAGAAGAAAAAAACAAGACCATTATAAGAGGCAAAGGAGAAAAGGATCACTGAAGTGAATGAAGCAAATAGGTTGTGATGGTCTAAGCTAGCCATATGGAGTTGTGTTCTTTCTTGTTTCCTCAGATTCTTGATTTTTGTTTTTTAATTTTTTCAACCAACCATGGCAATTGGTTTCTTTCTTTCTTTCTTTCGTTATCAAAACTGATCCAATTTACGCTGGTTGCACTGCCGCAATGTTGCAGTTTTGATATTCGGTACAGATTCAATTTTCACTGGTTGCACTTCAACAATATTTTTTTTTATATATCGTAACGGTGGGTTAAATGTCTCCCTCGCGTTTCATTAGAAAGAATTTAACAAAACATACAACAAAAAAATAAGGCTTACTTCAACAATATTGCTTGCTGTTATGATATTCAGTACATAATCAATTTTCAATGTTTGCACTTCCACAATGAAGCTGTTTTGATATTCAGTACTGATACAGAGTAGAAATTAACTTGTCAAGTTCAACCTGCATTGGTAGGACGAGTAGAACGATCGACCAGTCAGTATCAAAGATCCTTACACTTTGTTTCGAAAATATTCACAATACGTTTGCTAAAAAATATGGCAAAATGGCAAATGAAAATAGTAAATGAGAATTTCTTGTGCAACGGTGATGTGCTAAAATTTGAGAAGCGACGGTATATATTGTTTCGTCCGTTTTTTTCTTTTCTTTTTACAATTAATTAATTACAGCTGATTAGATATTAAAATAGGTTAATTAAATAATAAAATATATCATAACCTACTTAATTATACACTAACCTAATATGGCATTTGGGTGGGACGGGACATGTTGTCCTGTCCAAGCGAAAAATGCTTGAAACGGGACAACATGTCTCGTTTGAGCTTTTTTTTTCTTTTTTTTTTCCAGACGGTACATGTTGTACCGTCTGATCATTTAAATAAAAATAATTAAAAATAAATAAATTAAAAAAAAACGTTAGACGAAACAACATGTTTAGTCCGATCTCATTATAAAAAATTTAAAAAATAGGAACAGAACAACATGTTCCATTCCCTAGAATTTGAGAATCGCCAGTTCGTTTCTCAAATAAAAGAAGCGACTGTAGCGATTTTGCCAAAATATAACAAAATAGCAAACGACTGCAGCGCCTCGTTTCTCAAAATATGAGAAAATGACAAATATAGCAAACCATTGTGGATGCTCTAACTATACTATGGAGTTCTAGGACTTTGTTGTTTGCTTAGTACTGTGAGTTTTGTTTATTAATTTCTGATTAATGAAATAGGGTGGCCAGATTCCAACTTTTTTATATATAAAAAAAAATTATACTATGGAGTTGTTGGTCCTGGTAGGGTCTTTCACACTACAGAGTGCATTCAATTAGACTCAACCACCTAAATTCGAACAATATTACAGAACCAATCTCATTATAATAGTAGCAAGTTGCAATAAGAAATTTTCTGAAAGTTGAAACTGATGATATTGACAGATTCCATAAAATTAAGATGGAAGGAGAAAATCACATGAGTTCTTTACATTGTCGATAGCTCATGAAATTGACAGCACAACCAATTACTATATATGTTTTTATGACGGAAGCAATTTTCACCTCATAGTTATTAGATTTTTCACCATATATATTTATGAGGATGTCAGAGAGGTGGCCTTATGCAAATAAAGAGCAATATTCCATGTGAACTGTATAATGTCAGTATCGAAAATTTACTTTACGTAATGATATATTCCCAAAAGAGAAAATCAAAATAAATAAGAAATTTACTTCTTCTTCTCCTCGTCATTCTTTTCTTTATAAACTACTAGTATTTTTCACGTGCGATACACGTTTGGATAAACAGTTTAACTAAGTTTGAGTTAAACGTGCGATATGCGTAAGTCAACAGTAATTAACACGCACGATGAATGCCTTAATTTTTAAAAAAAATGGAGTTGAACGGGCAATACACATATTTTTTTAAAAAAATTGATGTGTACGTGCGATGCACGTGTTGAAAAATGGATTTGGAGTTGCACGTGTGATGCACATGTTTGTTTGGTGACAAAAATGGTATTTCTTTTGTGACAAAAAAATATTAAAAATTATTTATTTATGACAAACTCTTCCATTAAATAGTAAAGATAAGTAAATATATTATATTATAGATAGATAGATGTTTAGTAATTTACACATGTGATGCATGTTTAATATTTTAAAAAAATTAAAGTAAAAAAAATCTGACATAGTGAGGACTTGAACGGTTGAACCTGAAACTTTCTTCATATTAGTTATACACGTGCGATATACGCGTTGGTAGATTGACAAATGACACTAAGGTCTTTTCCCATTATAATATTTAGAGAATTAGAGATTAGAGATTAGAGATTGATTGAGAAACCGGACTGAACGAACTGGACTGTTTTGGACTAAACTGCCTGCCATTCATGTTGAAGTGATCGAGGAAGCTCTATTACAACTTTAGTTCAGTATCGATCGAGCTCAATGCAAGTGTTTGTTTAACCATTATCTATCTGCAGTAAGTAAATTCCCATAATTAAATATTATCATATATTAGGTGTGCAAAGTACTGGCGTACTGAAAAATATGAAAAGATGCCTTCTATAAAAACCTGAAATTAATCAAACTTGTGTTGAACCTGGCATGTGCATTTTGCCTTCTGTTTCTGAACCTGACATCTCAGAGCCTTATTACTTTGCTTGGTCCGAAAAAGGAGCATTACTGTGCATACAATTAGAGGGTGGTCCAGGTCTAACCATTCAGTCATCGCTTAAGGGTCCTGTAGACTTCATATCTCTGGTCAAATGTACATGTCAACTTGGAAGTGAATCTAAATTAACTTGCGTGTATGGACTGTAATGTACTTAACGGTGTGATCATTGAAAGTTGAAACCTTGAGTAAGGTGGGGGATTCCGGCTCTGTAGTCTTAGAGCAGAGGATGCACATTGAGTGGGAATTCACATGTGAAACTCTCGCATATACATCGAGAAGGTAATCAATTAAGTAGCAAACTGGCAGCGAATTCTAGTAGAGTGTCACTCCAGTCCTGGATTTTTCCTGAACTTCTGACTTTGCTGAGGACGTAATGTGTTGGAATTTAGTATAGTATACATTTAAAAACACTTTTTGTCAATATTGTCCTGTGGCCTAATGGTTAAAATTTTGGGCTCGGGCTCCTCACATGAGGTTGGAGTATCAATCTCTCATCTTACCACATATTATATATATATACTAGGTTTGTCCGTTGACACGTGTCTACGGTACGTCTTCGGAAAGATGCACCTTGAGGAAGAGAGAGAAGAAAAAAAAATTAATAAATGTAGGAGTTGTTTTGGGTGGGGAATTTGAATTTGAATTTTGGAGAGAAACTTTTGAGGGGGAAAATATGTTTTGTGATGTTAGATCTGGACCTTTGATTTTTGGGGGATTGAAGGAGAGCCACTTGATAGCTTTCTTTGTGTTTTATTATATAGATGGATATTTATATATCTTTGACTGGACCAGGCCTTAGTGTTCTTTGAGTCTCTTGAAAAGTAAAAAAAACACCGACATATATTTTTTTTAACCGGTCTTAAATTTTTGGATTTTGAATAGGTCAAAAACATTTTTTTTTCCAGCCTCATCAAATGCTACTAGCCGTTTTTACCTATCATAACAAAAAACAAGGGATCTTTTATGGCGAAGATAAAGGCAAATATTTTTTTATGGCAGAAATCATGGAAACTTTTTTTTTCTCCTTCTTTTGGTTATGAAAGGAGGATTTCAGTTTAAAAGAAAAGGAAGATAAAAAAATTAGTCCTTTCTTCTCTTCAAAATAGTTCTTCCAGTTATTGGGCAATTTTTAATTTGAATAGTACAAGTAGGTACGTATTGCTACAGGAGTATTAGGCAACACTATAAATATAAGCTCGTTGTATCATGGAAAGAGTGTTTAGTAATCAACGATTCATCTTCAAAATCGACCAAATAACTTCTTAAAGAAAGCACAATCCACTCTTTGAGCTGTTCTCACACTTTCTTCTTGCTGCAATCAAAGACGATCAATTCAATTCATTTCAGAACTGTGCGCTACTATCACAAGGTTGATTTGGGCACTCATGTTTATTTAATTTTCAACATAATGTAATCCATTTAGCTAGTGTTGATGCTTATGGCACTCGATACGTAAAAGGGAGTAATAATCCCTTCCTGCTCTTATTTTAGCAAAATACATATATTAACTTGCAACTAACTTATGATAATAAAAAAACTTGCAAATAACTTGATCTCTCTTCTTTTGCTCAAAACTCAAGAGGAATGTAAATCGAAGTTGCAATCAGTCTCAGTTTTCTGCATCTAAACCTTAATTTCTTCAACAAACATTTCTATTCAAACAACATATATCTAATGAAAACTTAACAAATGTTCCATGAAAACATTTACAGTATGTTTTTTGACAATTTTCTTTTTCAAGTATCCAAACAGTCTCCACTCAAAAAAAGAGTATCCAAATTGCCTCTGATAAAAGGATTAAACTCCCACCAAACTTTTTGGGTCATTAAATTTTATGCAGTCATAAAATAAGGAACTGATGCCTACACAGGTTGGTTGGTCATTAATTTTTTGTTGGAAAGTACACAAAGCATGTATTCATTCAAGACAAGAAAAAACAGAAAAATGCTTCTGTGAGAAAGTGCATTTCTGTGTAGTATCTGCAGTGGGAAATTATTATTAAATTCTTCTCCATTTTTTTATATTTTAAAGCAAAGGTTTTACTTATTAAACGAACTAGATCCAAGGATCGTCTTAAAAATTGTTGCTAACAGTGTTCTCTTTAATATTTAGTGACATAAATACCGCAGTGGTTTACCAATATAAGTAGATAGCTAAATAAAAATAAAGTCCTCACACAATGCTATAACATAAGCATCAAATGTTACCATCAATATCGATTCACTGGTTGCAGATATTTAGCGTAATAAAAAACTTAAGCTCGTCGTTGGCAATCGACTAATGCCGGAAAGTATTATCCAGCTCGAAAACCTCAACATGTTCTCACCAGCGAGATGGAGGACGAGAGATCTTGGAATCTCGATGTATCAAAATCTTTCTCGGTTTCTTCTATGTACAATTGGCTTACTGACGAGGGACTTAGATGCAGAGATGGAAACATCATTTGGGGGATTAAGACGCCGCTGAAAGTGAAAGTCTTTATCTGGCTTGTGATGAACAATCCGATTATTTCCAAGACCAACCTCCGAAAAAGAAATATACAAATTGATGCTACTTGTTCCACCTGCCACAGTGCGGACGAAGACTCAAATCACATCCTATTCTCCTGTCCTAAGTCCATTCTAGCATGGAAAGTAGTGAGTCTAGGATTTGGATGCTTAGAGAGCCCTAGATCGAGTTCGGATGTTTGGGGACATTGGATGGTAGATTTAATTAGGAAAGAGGATAGGATGGCGTGGGACATCGCGGCCGCTGCGACTATGTGGGATCTATGGCTAGATCGTAACGACTTATGTTTCCGTAACATCACTTATATATTTCTGGTCACGATGCATAAAATATTCTCTTTTATTCATGATTGGGCAGGTTATGCGTGAGCACAGAAGAGGTTGCGCATGGAAGAGGAGGAGTAGTCGGACACTTCCGCGAGAAGAGGTTGCGTTGAGCTGCATTTCAGTTGGTTGTATCTGTTTATGTATCTGTATTTTCCTTATGCTTTTGAGCTTCATGTATTAGAGGCTGTATTTTGATGTAAGGATATGAGTATCTTGGTTGTAATTACCTTTACTTGTTTCGTTAACTGTTCATTAATGAATTGATGACGAAGTCATCTGTTAATAATAATTAAAAAAAACAAAACAAAACAAAACATAAGCACCAAACAAATGTGTCACCAACTTTACTCCAATTGACAGCCCAGAAAAGAAGGGTAAGAACCCTCCGCCTTGCTAAAACTTTTATGGCTTCATTCCTGCATTCCTAGTAATACCGATAGTATTCAATTGCAGCCTAGGAACCACAGAGAAACTGTAAAGTGAAAGATTGGTATATCTATATAATAAAACACAAAGAAAGTTATCAAGTGGCTCACCTTCAATCTCCCTAAAATCAAAGGCCTAGATCTAACCTGACAAAACACATTTTTCCCCCTAAAATTTCAAACCCCAAAACCAAACTTTTTTCCCCCAAAACTAAAAAACTCATTACTTTACTATCTCTCTCTTTGCTCTTCACTTTTTCATGTTTCTCACTTTCTCTCTCTCCCTATCTCTCTCTCCCAACCTTTCTTTATTTATTTAGAAATTAAGATTTAAGATTTCAGCTTTGTAAATTTTTAGAATTTTTATGTTTTTTTGATTGCACTTGTTATATTGAAAATAACAAATATCTCTTCAATAGTTAAATTTCATCATTTTCCACACTTAAAGTTCTAAAAAGTTAGATTTTACACCCCCATTTATAATTTTTTTCAACATATACTAATGGAAACATGGACTTTTATTTACAACTAATTATTGTCATACTATTCAAACTTGAGCTACATAACTGTTGTTTTACTGTTTACAGGGCTTTTCGTGTTTTGTATCCTTCCGAAGACATGTCGTAGGTACATGCCCACGGACAAATCTAGTATATATATATATATATATATATATATATATCTTGAACTATAGGAACAAACACATAATGACATAAACCATATTAGTGTTACCCTGTACAAATTGCACAGTCTAAAATAGTTTCGAGAGACTTGTAAAAGTATATAGAAATATAAAAAAAAAAGCGTAAGAGAATTGTGAGAAACTTATGAATATCATCACTATTGTAATTACATAAATCTTCATTATCATTCTCATATAAGTAGATGATATAGAGAACCACTGTCAAACCATAATATTTTACAATTTAATATTACTGAAGCTAAAAAAATGCATGCAATAAAAATATGTTGCAAATTTAACTAATTTATGTTAACATGAATATTGTAACATCATTAACATTCAGTAAATATGTTATACATTATAAAACATGTATTATAGCACAAGTTAGGATAATGATGATAGACTAAGAAAATCATGTAAAAATAATTTTATGAATTGTGTTTGCTTAACATTCTAATTAATCTAAGTTAGGGGATGGGGGTGGGTTTGGGAAGAGACGTGAGATTTTTTTAGATTGAGAAATTGGGAGGGGAGGAGACTGTGTTTGAGGGTTAGGGTTTTTAATTTATTTTGATTTTTTAATAAAATCGTGCGTAATGCACGTATTAGTTAAATAGGAATTCCTACTTTTTTATCTCTTTTCTTTATTTCAAAATAGAGGAAGGAGAGAGGGATTGATACTCTCTCTCCTATTAGTATAATATATAGATACTAGTCTTACCCTGTGCAAATTGCACAGACAAAAATAATTTTGAGAGAGCCGTAAAATTATATGGAACTAAAAAATTTAGAGATGTCTCTTAACTATTTTGATCATAATATAATTAAAAGATGACAAATCTACAAATTAACCAATTCATATTTCTAAACCAACCATCATAATTATATATTCAATTTAGAGGAAAGAAGAAAAAAAAAGTCGAATAATTACCGAAGTTGGGATGTGGCTCTTCTCAAACTTCTTAATGTACTCCGCTATCTACCGTGTGCTTCTCAATTGCCTTCCCTCTCAAATCAAGCATTCTCTATCAAATTATATAAAATCAACATTAAAAACACATTGAGGGAACAATATTAATAATTAGCTTTATCAAAAGATAACAAAAATATAGATTACCAATGCATATTTCCAAACTAACATTATTCTATATTTTCTATTCAGTTGAAAGAAAACACCAAAATTATCGATGTGGATAACTTTTCAATAAGATATAAACCATATAAGAGATTACACAGACTCAAACGTCCAATTTAAAGAGAACATTAACTAATAAGAAGACAACCATAGTTTATCACCCGTCCACTTAACTTTGGAATTTTCCCCCAAAATGACCCACTTTTTGAAAGTTTTTTTCCAAGCTGACCTACTTTATAAAAAAATTCCAAACTGACCTACTTGCTGTCTCAGAAAGCGAGTTTGATGAAAATTCCATCGCTTTTTGAGACAGCGAGTGTGAGGTTTGGGTATTTTTGATTTCTCTCCAGTCAAGACTCGCTGTCTCAAAAAGCGAGTGAGTTTTTTCCAAACTCGTTTTTTGAGACAGCGAGTGTCGTTTGGAGGGTTTTAATACCATAGGCTCGCTGTTTCGACCTCACTCTCTCTTTTAACTCTCTATCTCCCTCTTACTCTTCTAACCCCGAAAACCCTAACCAATTTTGTCGATCTCCTCTCGTCGGTTGTAGGCGAAACCTCCTCACTATCTGAGAAAGCGAGTTTAGAGTTGAGAGATTTCCAAATGCCAGCTGGTCTCTGGAAAATTTTCAACTCCACAGTCGCTTTCTCAGAAAGTGATGTGGTTTTGCCTACACTCGCTTTTTCAGAAAGCGACTGTAGACAAAATCCAATTGCTTTCTAAGAAAGCGGCTGTGAAGTTAAGAAATTCTCAGAGTCTCGGAAAATTTCTCACTCTAAACTCGCTTTCTCAGAAAGCGATGAGGTTTAAACCAGACTCACTTTCTGAGAAAGCGAGTTTAAGGGGAAAAATATGGATCTTTTGGTATGGGTAGAAGAGTTGAAGTTGCTATCCTCTTGAAGTTTATCGAAATTCCAAAATATGGATCTTTCGGAAGATGGGTTTAGGGTTTTGAAAGTAGAATGTGAGAGGGTTGGGAATGATTAAGTGAATATATTAAGATTTATAGGAGATTTTGTGGGTATGAGGTCGATTTTTGGGAGGCTAAGGTTTTGAATTTTCGGAGTTAAGGAGAGAGTAAGAATGAAGATAAGAAAGAGTAAGAATTAATGGAGATAAAGCGATGAAAAAAATCGAGGCAGGGGTATTAAAAATTCCCAAACGACAGTCGTTGTCTGAAAAAGTGAGTTTGGGAAAAACCTACTCGCTTTTTGAAACACGAGTCTTGGCTAGGAAGAAATCAAAAAAACCCAAGCCTCACACTCGTTGTCTAAAAAAACAATGAGATTTTTACCAAACTCGTTTTTTAAGACATCGAGTAGATCAGTTTGTAAATTTTTAAAAAAACTAGGTCAGTTTAGAAAAAACTTTCAAAAAGTAGGTCATTTTGGGAAAAATTCTTAACTTTAGAGATTAAAAAAAAAACTCACGCGTGCTAAATAACTATACTTGATAACCCAAGAGCATAGTAAAGACAATTAATCCAAGAAGACCAACGGGTAGTCAATTTCTCGCAATGACTAGGTTTCCTCGATAATGTTGTTGGCTGTGTTCCTGCAATAAAAAAGGGTTGTGCCACAATTCAAAGGTGTTCCAAATGTGATATTACTGCAATAAATACGCGAAAAGTTTTGTAAGAAATGAGAATTTACAAGAACTACTACAGGAATAACACTCTGCATGCAATCAAAAACACGTATCCTGTCAAACTAGGATTTGTACAAACAACATTAATTACCTTGTAAAACAAATCAAAAATACTTTCATTAGGGGTTCAACAAAGTGCCTTCAGACTGCACGAACAAAAGTTGGGAAGTTTTTTTTAGAAACTAAAATAGAACCTCTAATTCAAAGAAAGATCTTAAGTACCAAACACAGGGCCGGCCCCCACCTTCAGGCAGGTGAGGCGGCCGCCTCAGACCCCCGGTTTTTTTACACTTTTAGCGACCTCTAAATTTGTATTCCCCTGATAAATATATGCACGTATTTTGCATATAAAAAAATTATAGCGTAATTAGGGATCTAAAAAATAATTATTTGGTCCTTCCACCTTGGGCCCCCGGAAACTCAGGCCGGCCCTGACCAAACATTCAGCCGAAAATCCTAACTGTCACTTCCACCTTTCTAGGCCCGAATTCTCATCTATATAATAAAACACAAAGAAAGCTATCAAGTGGCTCTCCTTCAATCCCCAAAAATCAAATGCCCATTCCCCCCCCCCCCCCCCCCCCCCCCCCCCCCTCTCTCTCTCTCTCTATATATATATATATATATATAATAAAACACAAAGAAAGCTATCAAGTGCCTCTCCTTCAATCCCCCAAAAATCAAAGGCCCAGATCTAACCTCACAAAACATATTTTTCCCCCAAAAGTTTCCTCCCAAAACTCAAATTCAAATCCCCCACCCAAAACAACTCCTATATTTATTTATTTATTTATTTTTCTCTCTCTCTCCCTCCATCCCTCTTCTATTCAAAAAATTAAGAAAATAAAAATTTTAAAATTTTAAAAAATTAAAAATTTTAAAATTTTAAAATTTTAAAAACTTTTAAAATAATTCAAAAAAAATATTCATATAATATGTTTTTTGCTCTATGTTTGCTACTTCAATTAATTTGCTGGACCTCAAAAACTATTTTATATGATCAAACAAGGTGTATCGTTTCGAAGACGTGTCGTAGGCACGTGTCAACAGGCTGTGTGTGTGTGTGTGTGTGTGTGTGTGTGTGTGTGTGTCTATATATATATATATATATATATATATATATATATATATATATATATCGAGACACACGCACACACGAACTTATGGAAACATTGACTTTTATACCCAACTAGTATATTTCACGTGTGATGCACGTCTTGATAAAGAGTTGGAATTGTACATGCGGTACACGTAAGTTGGTAGTAATTACCACGTGCAATAGACATGGGCGGAGCTATGTGGGGGCCCGGGGTGGCCCGGGCCCCCCCCCCCTAAAATTTTGAAAATCCTCTTAAAATTTTTGAAATTTTTTAAACCCCCCCTTAAATCTATTAAATTTTATTATTTGGCCCCCTTAAAAATTATGAAAAAATACCTATATATTTATATATAGTTATAGAATTTTTTCTTGGCCCCCCCTGAAAAATATGTTCTGGCTTCGCCCCTGGCAATAGATGTGTTACTTTTTTCATAAATTTGTAGTTTTGCATCTTTACATTGACTTCGTAGCTTTGATTTAATAAAGTGATACTTTCTGTGAAAGATAGAATTTTTCATTTGATTACTTCTAATCTCCAATCCTTAAAATTATTAAATTTTTTCTTATTTAATTGCCTAATTTGATCTTTTAATTTGATTTCTATTTGTCTCGTAAGGGTAAAATCATAGTTAACTTAGTGATATCTAACATATGGGTGAATATAAAATAAAGTCCAAATTGTTAGGGGCATATACGAAAATACACATTTGTGAGGGGGTATATATGATATTATCATATTTGTTAGGGGTTAACATGTAAAAAACCCTTTTAAAAAAGGAAGAGTTGAAAGCTACGTACACGTGCAACCCATGTGTTTGTATTATTACAAAAAATTAATAAAAAACTGTTTGTTGGCTTACAACTCTCCCATTAAATATGTTTGATTTCTAATTATTTTTCAACATATACTAATAAAAACATGGACTATTATTTACAACTAATTATTATCATACTATTCAAATTTTAGCTATATAATTATTGATTTACTGTTTGCAAGCCTTTTCATATACTGTATCGTTCTGAATACATTCCGTAGTCACGTGCCTGTGGACACTAATAATTTTTTTTTGATGTAAGCGGATAGAGTCAAACGACTCCAGCCCGATCAAAAAATATATTGATAATACGATAACCAACTGTACAAATATCTAATCTTGGGTTTTACAAGAAGTAAAACAAGACAAACAGGTTACAAAGAGACACTGAACATCAGCACCAACAGGAAAAGAGTAAATACAATAGGCAAAATGACAGGATGCGAATGATCAAAAATCGAAAGGGGCGGGCTGGGCAGGGATCAGCGCAGTCGAAGCTGTCTAATATCTGCAAAAGCGATCAGAGTAGCAGGACGACGAGGCAGCTAGCAGACAGCCGGACGATTAACCCATACCGGATCATCAGGATCCTGACTAGCGAAGAGGCACATATCGGTGGAAGTCGATCCATGCGAGACACCAAAGCCAGGCACCTCCTGAAGAGGAGGACACTAATAATAATACAGGTATACAGTTGCAACTTCTTGTTCAAATCCCTTGGCGCTTATTTCCTCCCTCCCTCCTAGAACAGTGCATCGATAACCGTGCCACAAAACATACTCATACATGTGCCTCTGTGTACTAATGGCTGTATACTAATTTGGTTTGGATGCAGTGTTACTCATACATTTGTACTTATACACACACGGCACACCCGACATGCTGAGGAATTCCACATTTTGTCCATATTAAGGCCAACAATCAGTGGTTAGTACCTTACAGTCATTACTAAACAAATACAAGTTAGGAAACCATTAATTTTCGGAAGGCAATCTACAATGATGAATGATCCCCCCCACCCCACCCCACCCCACCCCACCCCAATAATCCAAACCAAATAAGACTAATTAGTACACAACAATTAGTACTCAAAGCCACCACCCAATATTCAACCTAATTTATTCGTATGGGGAGTTTCTCATAGAAAACATTTTTAAATGAGGATTTTGCTGTAAAGTTGTCGGTGGTTACAACTAAACAAACAACACTTTCTAGCTGTGTAACTCCGAAATGTGATTAGAATTTTGAGCACATTATAATACCTTATCCTATTGTGCCACTTGTACTGAAAATGAGTAATACTTACCTAATATTTACATTAGTTGATAATACGGTGTTAAATATTGAGTATTGCTCCAATTTTTAAGTTTAATGTATACTCGTCTTTCTTTCTCAATCAGGTTTGTTTTTTAGGATAAAGGTGACTGCGTCACCGCTTCAATAATGATATATTAACGAAATAAAGTGGAATATAAAATTTTACATCAAAATATTTCTAAAACAGAACATCGAAAAACATTATTACACAACAAAGACAGCAATATTAACTTGTCCCTTCCAAAGCTAAAATAGCATAAAAAGACGCCTATAACATGTTTTCAATCCCACAGATGCCGGACAACCTAAATCCCTATCCATCATACATATGACGATTCATCGAACACCCATCATAGTGACGATTTGTCAATTCACCTCTTAGCGACGACTCACCCGAACATTATTCCAGTGACAGCTCCCAGTATTCCATTCGGTGACGACTTGCCCATACACCGAAGACGAGTTGCCTACTATCTGTTGACGACTTGCACATACACCCCTTCGGTGACGACTTGCTCATTCTCTACCCCATAATGATATGCTCGTTCACCACCACGGTGGCAGTTTTCCTGTTCGCCAAATAGATGATGACTAGCCCGAACACCATCCCTGCGATAACTTGGCCATCAATAGAACTGCAACGGCTCACACATCTCTCACCACGGCAATAACTTACACTTTCTCATACAGGTTTGTTACAATGATTGCTATGATGTAGGCAACAGGTCGAAATGCTAATAAACGAAAAATATCAAAATGTTTGCTGGGCTGGTCCTAAGTTAACGGGGGCTCGAGGCGAACTCTTAAAATGGGGACCCCATACATAACTTTTTTATTTAAAAAAAATGGGAAAAGAACTTTTTTGGGTAAATTTTTTCTCTATTAAAAAACTGATATATCATATATATATATATATATATATATATATATATATATATATATATATATATATATATATATATATATATATATATATATATATATATATATATATATATATATATATATATATATATATATATATATATATATATATATATATATATATATATATATATATATATATATATATATATATATATATATATATATATATATATAAGGGAAACATCATATATATCATATAAAACTGAAAGAATAAATATTTTTTTAATTAAACCTTAATATATCAAATTTCAATTTACAAAAATACTAATATATTCAATTGAGCCTTAGCTTGAGACTAGCAAGAATCAATCAATTTGAAACCGTAGGTTCTACAGTTCTACTATTTTTCATTACTGTAAGCCTACAACTTTACAAGACTACAATTACAACTCTACAAGTCTACAATCAAAAGCCCAAATAAATAAATCTCTCGACCTAATAACTATTTTTTTTTTAAAAAAAAGGGCCACAAATTTTAATCTGAGGACCCTTAAACATATTGTAATTAACTTCATGCACAAGATACGTATATATATTTATAAAGGAAACAAAATTTTGGGTCCTTAAAAATGCAAAAAAATATGGGGTATGAGGCAGTCGCCTCTCCAGCCTCCACCTTAGGACCGGCCCTGAATGTTTGTGTCATTCTCAACACAAGTAAAGTCTCTAATGAAGTTGTTAAGTTGAATTTGCTGAGAAAAACTTTATAGTAAACAAATGAACTTTGATTTGATCATTGGTTTGAAACACTAAGGCTATGTTTGGTTTAGAGTTATCAAACAGTTTTCGGTTTTTAAAATGAAACCATAGGATAATTATATTTGGATACAAAATTTTTCATATGTCATTTTAAAAAAATTTACACTCAAAACCTGTTTTTTGAGATGAGTTTTTTCAAAAAGTTACCAACATACTGTGTGTGTGCGTGCGCGCGCGCGCGCGTATATATATATATATATATATATATATATATATATATATATATATATATATATATATATATATATTCCGTTATGCACTAAGCCTCCGTGTGCACTCCTATGCACTCGGCATTCCCGCCTTCGTATCGACGATCAGAACCGTTCACATTGATCTACACGTTTAAATTAGTCTAAATGTGTAAAATCAAATTATTTGAAATTTATTTTCTCATCCATCATGTGACTATAAAAAACAATAATTTTCAGTCATACAATTTTGTAACACTTCAATGGATAGGCAAATAAATTTCAAATGATTTGATTTTATATATTTCGACTAATTTAGATGTGTAGATCAAAGTGAACAGTTCGGATCATCGATACGAATGAGGGAAGGCCGAGTGCACACGGAGGCCTAGTGCATAACGGAACATTACTCATATATATATAGTATGTACGTATGTATAAGTATGCATGTGTATACAACATGTATGTATAATAGTATGTATATATGTGTGGTAGGGTAAAAATGGCATCAGGTGCCCAACCAGGGCCCAATACAACTCTCACTCAAAAATGGCAAAAACAACAATCTAGTTCGGCTTCGAGCCACTACAGGATCGGCGCCGAGCCTCAAGTTCACCCCCACAGATCTGGTATCCTCGTATCCGACCAGTCCCGGTGGCCCTCGGCCTCCGATCCGTGACAGCCCCACGAGCCGTCCCCCCATCCTGGTGAGGGATGAGGATGACCTGGCACAGCCTAGGCCATCCAATTCTCCCAGAGGCACCGGAGCCCCATGATCAGCCATGTCAGCTCCAAATACCACTTAGGGCGTTGCCACGTCAGCCCTATACCACTCTGAGCACTGCCACGTCCACCCTAAACCCCTTGGGCCTCCTACCACGTCAGGCCCATGGGCTTTCGGGTCCAGACCCGGCCCCCAAGCGGATCCAAACCCGGTTGGGATTCCCTATAAATACAAGGCCCTCACCCACCTTTTCAGGTAACCAATCTTTTGCCACCTAAATTCACCTAGTTATTGCTACTCTCTCACAGAGACTGACTAGATCGTCGGAGGGTCCGCCACCGGGATAAACCCCGGTGTTTCAGGACCGTCTGCAGGTACACAAGACCTCGGATCCGAACCCTCTGATCCGAGCCCAGACATCCACCTCATTCCGAGCCCGTCGCAGGTACCGCCCCGTCAGCTGAGGGTCGTCTGACAAGCAGCTTTCTCCTTCAATACAAATCGAGTCCGAACTCACACCTGGTGCATCCACACGTCTCCCAGAAACAAATCGCATCAGGTTAGGGCCGTCTGTGGGAACACTGCTTCAGAAGCCGACCCGAGCCCGACCATCAAGGGACCTCGACAGCCGAACTCTCATGGCCTCCAAGGGCAAGGGGGCTGCTACCTCCGTCAACCGACGGGACTCGCCCCCACCAACTGCTAACGCCGGGCCACGCATTTCAAAACACAGGGCTCCCCATCAGGGGTCCCAAAGGAGCGTCACCCATCAAGTCCAGCCCGACCTACGGGGGATAATCATCAACCGGCAGGTTAGCCGCAGCAGGGGAAGGGCCGCTTCCAACTCGGCACCGAACCAACCCAGACCGCCGCCCGATGGACGGAGGCCAGCGCTCAGCCGCGTCGGAAGGCAACCTTCAGATCGACCAAACAGGGTCGAGGGAGCCCCCGTCACTCACAAGGAGTTCCAGGACTTCCGAAGAGAAATTCTTGGGGCTCTCCGACGGGCCCCTAGGGAGGAAGCCCTCCATTCCCAAACCGGGTCGGACGCCGAGGCCAGCGTGTCCCGCCCATCAACAATCCAGCCAGAGGACGATGGCGTACTCCTAAGGCGCCTCCAAGAAATGGAGGATCGCCTCGATCACATAGGAGACGGCGGCCAACGAGCGGCTCAGGGGTACAGACCTGTCCGTCCTCCCTTCTCCGCCCCCATCCTCCAAGCGGAAATACCCAGAAATTTCCGACCACCTCAATTCGAGACCTACGACGGTGAGGGAGATCCTGCTGATCACATGGAGGGTTTCAAAACCCTCATGATGATTCACAGCGCCTCGGATCCTCTGCTGTGCCGAGCCTTCCCTGCCACCCTTCGGGGTCCGGCTCGTGAATGGTTCTCGAAGCTCACCCCCGGCTCCATTTACTCCTTCGACCAACTAGAGGGCAATTTTCTTGCCCACTTTGTCACCAGCAGGAAGGCCGAAAGGACCAGCGCCTCTTTACTTGGGCTCAGACAGATAGAGGGGGAGTCACTCAGAGTGTTCGTCCGGAGGTTTACCGCAGAGGCAAGGTCGGTCTCCTCCCTTGATCCAGGCGTCGCCTCCGCGGCATTTCGGCACAACGTCCGTCATAGACAGTTGAAGGCTTCTCTGGCGAAGAAACCCCCTGTCGACTTTTCCGACCTTCTCAACAGGGTCGAGAAATACATTAGGGCAGAAGAGGCCCTTAACCCCGAAGATGCCAGGGAGGCCACCGGGAAGGGAAAACGGAAGGCCGAAGAAGTCGAACCATCAAAGAAGGCTCCGAGGGACGCGGGGGCCATGAAGAAGGTCCCGCCGGTCCCCCGCTTCGAGAGGTACACTCTCTTGACACATAACGTATCCGCCATCCTCTTAGAAATCAAAGACAAAGGCATTGTCCGACTACCTCCCCGACCCAATAACAACAAGAATCGAGATCAGCGCTTCTACTGCCGCTTCCACAGAGATCATGGGCACGAAACCGACCAATGCCGGGCCCTGAAAGACGAAATTGAGGAACTCATCTCAAGAGGGTACCTCCGAGAATTCACCCGAGAAGGCCCACGGGATCGGCGAGATGCTAGGAACTAGAGGCTCTCGCCTCCGAACCCTACTCCGAACCGCACCCAGGGTCGGGATCCCGAGTCCGAGGGAGCCGCGGATACGCCATTCATCTTGCACTGTGTCCACGGGGGCCAATGGGAGGAGAATCAAATACGTCCCGAAAAGCCTTCATCCGAGAAGTGAATGCTATCCAAGACAACCCCTCGCCCAAGCTACAACCGAGGCCAGTCTCCTTCTCAGGAGAGGACCTCGAAGGCGTTCACCTACCCCACTGCGATGTCCTCGTCATTAGCCTCCACATGGCTAATTGTGAGGTTCGCCGAATCCTCGTCGACAACGGCAGCTCGGTAAATATTCTTTTCCTTAAAGCCTTCGAGAATCTCAAGTTACCCAGAAGGAAGCTCAAGCCAGCCGGATACACGTTGCATGAATTCTCCGGCGTCCCTGTCGTAATAGAAGGGATTGTTACCCTCGACGTCACCGCAGGATCGGCTCCCGTCAAGAGGACCGAGTCCATGGATTTCATGATTGTCAACATCAAGGCAGCTTACAACGTCATTCTCGGCCGACCATGCTCCAAGACTCGCAAGACTTAGTCAAGAGGTGCGGCCCCTGCCAAAGGTTCTCCCCTATCAAGAGGCTTCCTCAAGCCAATCTCCGATTCCTGGCGAGCCCTGCGCCGTTCGCCATGTGGGGTATGGACCTTGTGGGGCCCTTCCCCCCAGCGGTAGGACAAAAGAAATTCTTGATAGTCGCCATCGACTACTTCACCAAGTGGCTCGAAGCCGAGCCCCTGTCAAGCATTACTGAGCGCCAAGTACAACAGTTTTTTTGGAAGAACATCATTTACCGGTTCGGAATCCCTAGGGCCCTCGTCACAGACAACGGGACCCAATTTCAAGGTCAGAACTTCCAAACTTTCTACGCTGACATCGGCATCCAGCAACGTTTCTCCGCTATTTGCCACCCTCAATCCAACGGCCAAGCGGAGAACGCGAATAGGCAAATCCTCGACGGCCTCAAAAAGCGCCTCGACAGTTCCCCCAAAGGGCTATGGGTCGAGGAACTGCCTAGCGTGCTATGGGCACACCGAACCACCAAGAGGATCCCCACGGGGGAGACACCGTTCAGCCTGACCTATGGGACAGAGGCAGTCATCCCCGTCGAGGTCGGATTACCTTCTCCCCGGATCATAGCCTTCGATGAAGCTGACAATTCGTCCGGCCTGAGGGCAAACCTGGACCTCGTCGCCGAGGTTCGAGAGAAGTCTTCAATCCGGAGAAGCATCTACCAACAACGGATCGAGAAGTTTTACAACAAGAAGGTCTGCCCCACAAACATCAAGGCGGGGGACCTCGTGTTACAAAAAACTATCCGTCTCTAATATAACCAAGAAGAGAAAATTGGCTCCCAACTGGGAAGGCCCATACCGGGTAGTCAAGGCTGTACGCCCTGGCACATACCGACTAGCAGATGTGGACGGCCGGCTCATCGGCCGACCCTGGAACGCCGAGCACCTAATGAAGTTCCTGGAAGAGCGAACCTAGGTTCTAGCTTGGTTAATATAAAGTAAATCTTTTGTAAGCTTTCATGTGTAAAGGGCCGTTTTAGCGGCCCTCCCTATCTTATACGAAAGAAATCTCTTTTTGTCATACTCCAAATGCCTCGGCAGATCCGACCTAATACCGGACAATGGGATTGGCACCCGAGTCTTCACTCCGGTATCGTCCCCGACGCCTCGGTAGGTCCGACTCGGCCTCAGGCCTGGGAGACTTCACAACACCCCACGCCGATCCCTCACGGATCGATAGGGCCGAACCACACTCCCTTCATCATTCATTACACTATCAGCCAGAGCAAAGAGTGAAAAGAATTCCTTACTCATACTCCTTTATTGGGTTCTGAGAAAACAAACAAAGACCGTTACAGAAACACTCCGCCCATCTCAAACTGAAGGAAGCCGCCATCTTAGGGCCCCTCGGGTCCGACGAATGGCGGGATCACTCCGACCGAACAACTTGGAACTCTCTCTTTGTCATGATGGTCCTTCGGTTCGGCCACGGTCGACACACCGGCCACGGAGCTCTGGGCATCAACGGGTCGCATACGCTCCAATAGCAGTAGCGCAGAGGGAACCCCCTCCGCTCGCCGACCCCCCGAGGAAGATGTCGAGACACCCAGCATCGTCCGGTAACGGTGTATCTCCATCTCCTTCTCCACTATCACATCACGAAGTAGCGTCTCAGAGGAGGGCCTCTGCACCGAGGAACTCGACATAGTATATCCGAGTCCGACACCCACGAGTTCCCGATCCACCATCGCCCTCCTCAGCCGACTTGCCTCCTCACTTAGGGCTTCAGACTTGTTCCTGTAATAATTGAAGGCCGCATCAATGTCACGGGCCCCCTTACGGTACCGAACCAAAGTGGCCTCCAGGGCCTCAACCTTGCTCCGGAGCCACGCCACGTCGGAACGACGGGGGTCCACCTCGGGAAGGGGAGCCGCAACCTACAAAAGAACCAGCCAACTCAAAACACATAAGCAAGAAGGTTCGGAAATATCCGAGGTCAAAACACTTGGCCAGTCAAAAATCATCTTTTTATAAATTGAGTTGCTTCTTACAAAAAATGCGGTGGCCAGTCCGCGGAAGGCAAATACAATTGAGAGAGGGAAAAAGAAAGATAAAATTATACAACTTGTTTTCCCACCTCAGCGTCGGCAGACGGGTTCACAGGGGGGTCGGCAGACGGGTCAAGAGCGGGCCCTTCTTCGCCAGGGGTCTTCGGTGTCCCCTCGATCTTCATGTCGTACTCAAAGTTGGACAGGTCGACGGTCGGGTAGAAGTGCCTCACATAACTGAGGGCCTTCGCATAACACTTGTCCTGGGCCTTGATCACCATCATCTGACCCGCATTCGTCAACTCCTCCTTCTCCTTGGCGAACTTCTTCTTCAAGGAGACCACCCTCTTCCCCCACTCTGCATCCTTGGCCTCGAGCTCGAGCTTCATCTGCTGCTCCCTCTTGTGCGAGCCCTCGAGCTCGATCCGCATCTCCTTCATCTCCCGCTCGCTCTTATCCGCCCGAGCTCGCTCTCGTGCCAGGGACGCTTCGTAGAGGTTCTTCACGTTAGCCCCCTGCATGCAAGCCTGCGACCAACAAGCGCAGATAAGACAAAGACTTCCGCAGTAAAACTAACAAGGAGGATAGGGTCGACGAGCTTATCAGTACAGTGGCCTGCGCCAGGCGCGTGAACGCCACCTCCACGGGCTCGCTCTCCATCTCCTTGCGGTCGCGAGGGGTTGCCAACTTTTCTGCCACCTCAACGGCCTGGGCCTCCTCAGTCAGACAGTCCCCCATCTGAACCGACCAATCCGGTGCCCACCGTTGCCGCAACATCTCCACCACAGGGTCCTCTTCCTCGACCTCGACCAAAGGACCTTTCCCCTTGTCAAGATCGGATGCCTTCGCCTGGCCCTGGCCCCTTGAAGTAGCCGTCCCCTTGCCCGTCTCCGAGCGAGTCCTCTTGGTCCTTGGCTCGAGCTGGGCCTCCGAGATGGCTAGGGACGACTCCCTCGGCCTCTTCGTCGCCTCCCCCTTCTTCTCGACCTTCTCCTTCTTCATGGCGAGCCTTCTTGCCTTGATCGATGCTTCATCCATATCTGCAAAAAGATCCAGTAAGGACAATGAGCACAGAGGAACAACAAAGTCAAAAGAAAGAAACAACTACATACACAGAACGACCGGGCTCAGTCCGACGCTCGCCAGATGACCCTCCGTCACCTTCGTCCAATTAATACTATGCGACAGACGGAGGCGCTCGACAAACCCCCACTCCTCGGCCGTCAAATCCCTCGGCCTCGGCGGTTGGTAGCTCGGCTTGGAGTGGTTCCATCGAGTGGGAATGTCCCAGGGCTCCTCACTCCGGATCACTAGATATTTTTTCTTCCAATCCTTGATGGAGTCCGGGTGGCTGTGCACGACCTTCCCCTTACTCCGGGGCGAGATGTAGTAAACACCCTCAGCTGCCGAGCTGATCATCAACATCGCTCGGAACACATTCAGCCGCAGGGGTACCTTCTGTTCCTCGCACATCAGCACAAAGCAGATGATCTGCTTCCAGGAGTTTGGCCCGTACTGCATCGGCGCCAAGGACGCCCAGTTCAGCACCTCGCGAACAAACGGGTGGACTGGCAGCCTCAGTCCGGAGATGAAGGCGTCCACGGGGAAGACGCAATACCAATCAGGCAGGGGGTCGGTCGGCTGAAGGGTAGAGCTCGGCAGCATGAGCTCGTAGCTGGGCCCTATGTGGTACGCCAGCTGCAAAGCCTCCAAATCACCTGCCTCCAGAACGGTCGGAAGTGTGTCCATCTTCACCTTCTTCCTGCTCGGCGACGACGGCTGGACCCCAAACAACTCCTTATCGGAAAGATCGTCGGCGTACCGACGGAACGGCTTAGGCTGTACGGGCGACCCTGTCATCAAGTTACGATGGACAGGCGCCTAGCTCAAGCCACCGGTCCTCGACCCCTTCTTCTTCGGAGCCCTCTTCTTCTTGGCTCGTTCCGGCGAGGGGGTAGATAATCGCCCCAGACCGGTCGGCATGGAACTCGAGCCTACACCCTGACCTCCTATCCGAGCCCCTTCGGCTTCACCCCCTTCGGGGCCGCCCTCCTCTTCGGAAGCCAACCCTAGAATCTGAACTTCCCCTGAACTATCGCCCCCCTCCTCAGATTCGCTGCTCTCCACCACAAAAGGCTTCCGAGATCGCAACGGCTTCACATTATACACTGGCACCTCCTCGCCAATCAGCTCCTCCCACGAAATCGACTCAGAAGTCTCCACCTGATGTACAGATTCCCCCTCTACCACGGGCTCCTCCCACGAAGTCGATTTGGAGGCGGGTCTCACTTCCCCCCCAGACGTTGACGCTAACGAGCCAGACTGAGCCATGTCCATCTGTGCCTAAACTAAAACGGACTTACCAACTAACCTGGGGTCGCTTCGGAAGAACGAGCCTGGTGCAGCAAACGGTAGGGATGAAAGCTGAAGTGTTGGAAGATTTTTTGAAAAAGAAAGAGGCGAGAAAGAAGTGGGCGATAGGAGGGGAAGGGGGGATATTTATAGAGGATGAAAACGACTCCTCGATTTTCGCAATCACTGTTCACCGATTGACGTGCAACTGCCGCCTGGAAAATCGCGCCACGTTCTCGAAACGTGCGCTGCTGATGTCATCCAGTGCCAGGCTGGCAGCCAGACACAGGGGTCGGTTCGGATGGAGTGTTCGGCGGAGAAAAACATTTTACTTAAGATTTAAGGCGCCGTCCTTCGATAGACGCCCTGGGCTCCAGGGCTCGGTCGACTCCCCTCTCACCCGCGAACAGCTCGGGGCTTACAGCCTCGGCGGCCGAAACCCCGAACTGTTCGAGGGTGGGACAGAAGTCACCATCGCCTGGAGCCCTATCAGAAAACAGATCGGCCCACCTCCAATCGGAGACGACCCATCTATCTGAGGCTCTTCAGCCCCAGATCCGGAATACGGTTGATGCCCCTCCCGTCTGGATCTCTCTCGGGCCAAACAACCGTGTCAGGGTCGTCTGACCCGAAAAAGGATCCAGACGGCAGAGCCACCACCAATCCGAGGCTCCTCGTCTACCGGTCCGGATTTCGGTCGTTACCCCTCTCGCCCTGATCTCCCCTGGATCTGGCTACCGTATCAGAGCCATCAGATCCAAGAGAAGATCCGGGCGGCAGAGTAACCACCTCTCCGACACGACCGGGGGTAAAATTTTGCAAGAGACAGACGTCCGCCGGAGCAGACACCTCTGATGGCCAGTGGACCACCCTTGCTGTGATCAAACTCGCTGTGGGGGGAGGGGTACTTATAGCCTCCCCCATAGGCCGGCCACTATGGCGTTGGGAAAGCCAAACGACGGAAGCCCATGCGCCATGCATTTATTAGGCGGCGCAATTAAGGCCCCTAGGAAATTGGAACATCACACAGATCCCGGAGCGCCTTCAATGCTCCGCAAAAACAGCGGGCTACCCCGCTCAAACATTCTAAGGCACAACGGTTCGCCCTCACCCTTGCCGACCCGTAATCCCTCGCCAGCTCGAGGTCAGGTCTGGCACCAGGGTAGTCTTCTCAGGAAGGCTCAACGGCTTGCCATCGCCCTTGTTGACCCGTAATCCCTCGCCAGCTCGAGGTCAGGTCTAGCACCAGGGTAGTCTTCTCAGGAAGGCTCAACGGCTCGCCATCGCCCTTGCCGACCCGTAATCCCTCGCCAGCTCGAGGTCAGGTCTGGCACCAGGGTAGTCTTCTCAGGAAGGCTCAACGGCTCGCCATCACCCTTGTTGACCCGTAATCCCTCGCCAGCTCGAGGTCAGGTATAGCACCAGGGTAGTCTTCTCAGGAAGGCTCAACGGCTCGCCATCGCCCTTGTTGACCCGTAATCCCTCGCCAGCTCGAGGTCAGGTCTAGCACCAGGGTAGTCTTCTCAGGAAGGCTCAACGGCTCGCCATCGCCCTTGCCGACCCGTAATCCCTCGCCAGCTCGAGGTCAGGTCTGGCACCAGGGTAGTCTTCTCAGGAAGGCTCAACGGCTCGCCATCGACGTCTGACAAGCAGCACCAAGGTAGTCTTCTCAGGAAGGCTCAACGGCTCGCCATCACCCTTGCCGACCCATAGACCCTCGCCGGCTCGAGGATCGCTCTAACATCAGGACAACCCCCTCATGAAGGCCCAGTGATTCACCATCCCATTTCTACAACCATGAACACTCCTCCACGGCTAGCTCCCGCACCCCCGCAGGAGTGGGGGGCTTGTGTGGTAGGGTAAAAATGGCATCAGGTGCCCAACCAGGGCCCAATACAACTCTCACTCAAAAATGGTAAAAACAACAATCTAGTTCGGCTTCGAGCCACTACAGGGTCGGCGCCGAGCCTCAAGTTCACCCCCACAGATCTGGTATCCTCGTATCCGACCAGTCCCGGTGGCCCTCGGCCTCCGATCCGTGATAGCCCCACGGGCCGTCCCCCCATCCTGGTGAGGGATGAGGATGACCTGGCACAGCCTAGGCCATCCAATTCTCCCAGAGGCACCGGAGCCCCATGATCAGCCATGTCAGCTCCAAATACCACTTAGGGCGTTGCCACGTCAGCCCTATACCACTCTGAGCACTGCCACGTCCGCCCTAAACCCCTTGGGCCTCCTACCACGTCAGGCCCATGGGCTTTCGGGTCTAGACCCGGCCCCCAAGCGGATCCAAACCCGGTTGGGATTCCCTATAAATACAAGGCCCTCACCCACCTTTTCAGGTAACCAATCTTTTGCCACCTAAATTCACCTAGTTATTGCTACTCTCTCACAGAGACTGACTAGATCGTCGGAGGGTCCGCCACCGGGATAAACCCCGGTGTTTCAGGACCGTCTGCAGGTACACAAGACCTCGGATCCGAACCCTCTGATCCGAGCCCAGACATCCACCTCATTCCGAGGCCGTCGCAGGTACCGCCCCGTCAGCCGAGGGTCGTCTGACAAGCAGCTTTCTCCTTCAATACAAATCGAGTCCGAACTCACACCTGGTGCATCCACACGTCTCCCAGAAACAAACCGCATCAATATGTATATACAGTATACTATGTATATATGTGTATCCCCGACTAATAGTTTTCAAAGAATAATATGTGGCTAATTGACTAATAGTTGGTAATACATATCACTGATACATTATGGTTAGCATTGGTATCGGGTCGGGTCGGGTCCTTCACTATTCGGACCCGGACTCAGTTCCCTACGGGTCCAACAATTGGACCCGGAACTGGACCCGTAAGGACCGGGTCCGGATCCTATTAAAATATTCCTACCCGTTCGGGTAGGAGCTGGAGTGTGAGCGGCGAGCAGAGACGGCGAGTGCAGGATTTATAATAGAGGAGAGAAGTAAAAAACATGAGTTTTGGGTTTGGAAGAGGAAGATTTAGAATTGAGGATGAAGGAGGGAAGGGATGATGAAAGAATATTTATTTTTATGTTGATTTTTTGGGATTTTTTTTAACGTGTCCGGGTCCGGGTCCGGATCGGGTCTCTTTTGAGGGGACCCGGACCGGACCCAAAAGTACAACAGGTCTCATTTTAGGACCCGGACCCGGATAGACCGGGTCGGTTCCGGTCCAATGCCGGGTCCGGGTCGGGTCCGGGTCGGATCCGGATTTCGGGTTTTTATACCAATGCTAATTATGGCCGTCTACAAAAGCAAGAAACAGAATCATGGCATAAACATACATCCAACTAAATGATGCTAACATGTCAACGAACTATCGTTTTTGCTTGTTAGATTCTTGGCAAATGGCAAATGTCCCAATAGTCTAACAGAACAATTTGAGAATGGACTAAGGATCTTCCATGCCCAGTGTTTTTGTGTCAAGTGGTAGTAGAGTCCAACCTTTGTTTGGTTGAAGTTTGGGTTGTGTGCCGAGTGAGGTCGCTCTCAAATTCAATCTACGAACACTAGAAAGAGAACGTTGCAAAAAGGTACAATCTGGTTGAAATTAACCGATATAATTACTATTTTATCTCAATGAGTTTGATCTGAACCCTGTCTGCTTAACCGGAAAACTTAAGTGATTATCAAATATTAGAGCATCTACAGTCGTGATTGTCCAAAAATGACAAAATACATATTTATATATAGCATTTCTAGCATTTGTTGCAATCGTCCAATACTATTTAATTTATAGCAATTTAAGATTAAAAATTACTAGACGGACTTTGAAGTTGCGTCAGAAGGGCGAAACGAATTATTTAATTAATTTTTTAATGTTAGACGGAAAGTGAAGTTGTGTCGGAAGGGGGAAAAAATCAGAAAAGTGACAGACGGAAAGTGATGTTCCGTCCCACGGTTTTTCAATTCCCCCCCCCCCCCCCCCCCCCCCGGACGGAAAGTTCCGTCCAAGGGGGAGAGGATTTTTTTGCGGCTTTTAATTACGTTTTATTAATTATTTTTGGTGAGGGACAGAAAGTGAAGTTGCGTCGGAGAATTAAAAAAAAAAAATTGTTTCGTCAGACGAAAAGTGAAGTTGCGTTCTGTATAATATGCATTTTTCTCAAATCCACTCTTATTTATAACAATCTACTGTCGGTATTTATCATGCATAAAATGCATAAATAGCAAACGACTGCAACTGGTCGTTTGCTATAAAATGCATTTTATGCATAAATAGCATACGACTGTGGATGCTCTTATAAGATTCTTACAAGTTCGTTTAACCCTTACCTAGAAATCGGAATCTTGATCCCTTATTTGTCCAAAACGTTTTTTGGTTTTGATATGGGTCAGAAATAGCATGGCCCATCCTGGACCACTGGATCCCCTCAGAGATGCGCGTACCATCTGATCCTTCTGATCTGCCACGTCAGCACCGAAAAACCGCCCGAAGCTCTGCCACGTCAGCCCGGAAACCGCTCCGGCGTCTGCCACGTCAGCCCTATACCGCCCGGCTTTTCCACTGCTTCAGCCATTCAGGTAACCGGGTCCGGCCCAGCCCCAAACGGGTCTGGACCCGATTGGCTTCCTCTATAAATACCAGACCCTCTCCCCTGTTTACAGGTAATCAATCTTTTCTCACCAAAACCCTAGTTACGGTTACTCTTATCTTAAGTGACTGACTAGATCGTCGGAGGGTCTGCCACCGGAACCAACCCCGGTGTTTCTAGACCGTCTGCAGGTACACAAGACCTCTGATCCGAGCCCTCTGATCCGAGCCCAGCATCCACCTCACTCCAAGCCTGTCGCAGGTACCGCTCGGCCAGCCGAGGGTCGTCTGATCAGTAGCTTCCTCCTTCAAATACAATCGAGTAAGAACTCACACCTGGTGCATCCACACGTCTCTCAGAAACAAACTGCATCAGGTTTTATTTCTATATTTATTGTTTATTCAATAACAAAAATTTGCTCATATATATTTTATTTAAGATAGTTTCTATGATTCAAACCTTCAACTACTACAACTATATACAGAACCCCATTTAAATAGGAAACTCTTATTAATAAAAGGGTATACTGGTATTTAACTCATACACACACATGCTTACATATAATGAACTTAGAAATTAAAATCCTCTTCATCCTCACCGCTCGCCTCCTCGCCCGCCCCCCGATCTATCCATGTCGACGCACCCAGCCTCGGCTCCTCCGACCGCGTCAACCTCAACCTGGAGTTCGCCGACCTTCCCCTCCACCACGCCGTTAACGTCGAGCAACTCCTCCTCACTAACGCCTCTCTCCACTCCAATTCCCACTCCTCTCCCTGGCTGTCTCCCACGCCCATTGCGGCCACTGTCGCCAATTCCTCCAAGAAACCTGCCACTCTCAACAACTCACCATTCTCATCACCTCCGATCAAGAACCGCTCTTTCGCCCCTCCACTTGCTCCCCCGCCCATGCGGCCCCTCTGATCTCCACTCCTCTGATTTCGCCTTCCTCCTTCTTGTTGCAATGGGAGTGGTGGCAATCTGGATGGGGGTAGTGAAGGCGGCGGAGGAGGCTGTAGAGAGAGTGCACGCATCGTACAGCAGGTGCAGAGCAGGATTTGCGTTGGCGAATGGGGAAGGTATAGGATGTATAAGGGGTGGTACGCGTATAATCCGAGTTTGGGGTCATTGCGGGCGGCGATGGTGAGGTATTTGGTGGAGGAGGGAGGAGTATGGGGGGTTGTTGGTGGAGGAGTGTAACAACCCTGATTTTTGGACGAAGGCGTCTTGTAAACGAACCGAGTGCTAATAGTTATGGAAATTATATTTTTTGGTTAAAGAAATTGTTTTTCTCACTAATAGCCTACATGGTGCATACGAATATATGTATGTACATGTTGAGTTGGACTTGTGAGCCCAAATAAAACAAGACAAACCCACCACACTTGAACACAATCAAGTGGGTCAAGCCCAACCATAGGATGGCCGGCCACTTTATGGAGGGAAACAAGAGAGTGGTTAGGATTTTGAACACCAAAAACACCATGATGAGTTTTTGTAAGAGCACATCACATCACCACCCAAACAAGCCAACCCCTTGCATGATGGGATGTTCTCCTTCTTCCCCATGCCCATGAAATTTGGCCACCCCCTCTCTCCCTCTCTTCTCTTTTTGTTTTAAAACCCCATCCCTTCTACCATTCTCCCCTACTACTCTTACTCTCTTCCTATACCTCCAAACCCTATTCCTAATAAACTTAGCTACTGATTTGGGGAGAGAAGAAGAAGGAAAGCCAAGGAGAAGAAGAACAAAGAGCCAAAGCAAAAGAGAAGAAGCGAGGAGCTAGAAGAGTCAAGAATGAGGGCATTCAAGCAAAAACAAGCTACTAACAAGGTGAGTGTTTCCAATCTCTTGTTTTGTTTTTGGATGATTGAATGGTGTTTGATGACAGAAAAAAGTGACATGCATGCCTAAGAATGAACTTTAATAACTCGTTTTGTGCTAAGTAGTCCAAACCGGAAAATCCTGTTAAAAGACTGAATTTTTGTTATCAGTCCGTAACTCATTGCATGAACACCACTTGGAATTTTTATCTGAAATTTTTAGAGGATGATCATATAGGTGTCGTACACCTTCAGTAATTTTTATGAATTTTTATGAATTTTCCTGCTATTAAAATAAATTACGAACTTGCATGCTGGTCAGAATAGAAAGAAGCATTTTTTATTGTTACTGTTGTGGAAAGAATGACTTGTATCTCACTGTATACTTATGGGAATGATCTGAAATTTTATTATGTCATTGTTGGATGTATCTAAGACCTACGTGTCAGATTTCATGAGTTTTGGACCACTATAGCTATGTCAATAAAATCATGCAAACTGAGCTAGATATTTTAGTGAACAGATCTGCTGTTGTTACTGCCATGTTTTTGGATGATATTCAAATGAACATAAATGGAAATCTACTTGGTGGAATCACTTGATTTTTGGAATAGTTGTAACATAATGTGTCAGGAACTAGATTCTAAAATTTCATGATGATCTGATACCGTTTACTATTTTAATCTGGTTTTACCCCATGACTGTGTTGACATGATGTTCTGTTCTGAGATCCTGTACACTTGTTAAAGATGAGATCATAAGACTTTGTAAACGACCTTGTATGAAAAAACTTGAAACTAAGAAGTTTTACTAGACACATAGACCTTTCTGGAATGAACAATAAATCCTGATTTGGACAAGTATTCGATTTTATATGATTTTTACAAGTGATGATAAAAATACAGTAAATCTTATAGCTTACTATTTTGCACCATGATCATTGAGATGGGTCTAAACTTGTATCTTGTTGGCTTAGAGTTACTATTTGATGTCAAGACTCATGTTATAGATGTGTACTTGGGTTAGGACTTAAGTGATCTAAAGTTTCTTGCTAAGAGTAGCCCTAGTTGCTTGTGGACCCCATTATAGACCACATTGTTCAATGTTTCAAAGTTAAATTTGTATTGGACATTGGGGTATGGTTGTAGACCATTTTGGGATGAAGTTCGTGCCCATTGTATGCTTGTACTTGCTGTCTACTTTGAGTAGAAGCATGAGAAGCATCCGATCGCGATTCGTCAAGGGAACGAGACCAGAAATGACTCCGTTTTGGCATAAACGCCAAGTGTGTGTTTGCTGTTTGGAATCCTAACTTGTCATTTTTAGGATTGTTAGAACCCATATTTGGATATTCATGGGTTAGGACTTACTCCTAGTGTGGTGTACCTTGTTAGAGTACGTTGGTTGAGTTTTAAGACTCTAGGACTAAGTCTTGTGGTAAACATAAACGGGTAGAATAAGACCCGTGTCGCATCGAATGCGTTGAAGGAGATGACTCGTGCGCCGACGTACTCACTGTGCATGGATGTATTTCATGGTTTGTATTTGGAGCTGCCACTTGTCGAGAACCGTGGAGCGTTAAGTTTAGCATGAAGCTATTTGTTGGTCGGATCGAGGTTGCAATCACACTCCAAGCGTCGATGTGGTTGCGACAAATCGATGGGGACGATTCGCCGGGGGGTTCGTGCCAAGTGTGGGCTAAGGCGGGTCAACTCTTGGTCCGGACTAGTTGGCTAGTTGAGTCCTAGTATGAAATGAATTGAGATCTATTTTAATAAATGTGACTAACTAGGGAGAGTCTACTAATGAAACTGAACTAGTTGATCATGGAAAGCAAGTTTATTATCGAGTTAGGGATTTGGAAATGGTAGATAGATCGCCTAACTGAGGGAGAGGTGTAGCATTGGATACTTTGGTAGGGCTAGATCGAGTCTTGGTTGATTGTAAGGACATGCACTAGCGAGGGTGTTCGCCTGTCAGGAAGACGTCGTCTCGACTGCAAGTTCTGCTTTAGTGTAAGGACGAGTGTAGCGGAGTTGGGAAAACCTTATATCTGTCATGTCCTTTGTTGACCGATGCGGGCAGGAGGTTTAGAGGAAGTCCCCACCGAGCGAGACTCTACGGGAAAGATTCTAAGTCCTCCGGTGGGGGGCCCTGGTGCCCGTATATCAGCTTTTGGTGAGGTTCGGGGAGACAACATATCGGGTAAGCCGATTGGATTACAGTCAACATATCGGGTAAGCCGATTTGATTATAGTCATGCAGGGTAAACCTGCGACTGACCATGATTTCAGTCACGCAGGGTAAGCCTGAGACTGGAGTCCCGAGTATAGTAGATAAAACTAAGAGGATTGGACACCACTAACGACTAGCAGGGTAAGCCTGCAGCCTCACCATCACTGGAATTAGAAACAGGAAAGAGCACAAGAGTAGGATGCATAGCGGGGAATCGAGCCCCATTAAACTGAAGAACTTCATTTGGTTTGGGGGTGTGTAGTATGGAATGCATATCTTTCAACCAAGCGTGCATTAGCCTTAGGAGCATGTGTGCATAGTGTGCGCATTACTTTAGGCCATGGCATACACCGACGTTTGTTTAACATCACCCCTTTTTTCTTTGCATCAAATATTTTTTGTGTTTGTTGAGGTTGGAATCGTTATATTATGGCGTAGGGAGGATAGCCGAGTATATCATTTCGTCAGTTGTAATCAACTGACGTGTCCACAGTTATCAGTGCAGGACTGCCGAGTTGGGAGCACGGGAAAGCTCTAGCAGGGAAAAGCATCCAAGTGAAAGTTACGGTCCAAATTTTTATTGTACATTTTGTTGTAACAATTAATTTGTAATTGTTGTAATCATTGGACATTGTAATAACAATTTGATGTCATAAAAGTTTTAATTTCCTGTGATTTTTGTTGTGTTGTGACTCATTTAAAGAAAGATCCTGGAGAGTGTCATGAGTTCCTATGTTAGGAATTAGGGCGCTACAAGGAGGAAGGGCTGATTGTGGAGTAGAAGGGGACAGTAGGGGGTGTTCTTCGAGAAGGTTGCACAAAAATATGGTTCAATATACGACTTGAATTGGTTGTTTATTTACGAGTTCATCATTGGAGGATCTTGATCAGAGATATATAATTAGATGGTTAAGAGTAAAAGTAGGGTTAGTTAAATAAATTTAAAACAATTAATGAAGTTAAAGATTTGTATGGTAAAAGGAGCGAATGATACAGGCAAATGATTCCATTTGGTTAATTGGGGAAGGGTATGCAAAAGGAAAGAGTATGGAGGTTTGGGATTTCTTAATCTTAGGGATATGAATCGGGCGCTCATGAGCAAGTGGTGGTGGAAGTTGAACGGAAAAAGAAACTGCTGGTGGATCAAATCGTTTCGAACATACAGGAAGAAGAAAAAGGTAAGATTTGGGGGAAGATCCAAATTCGGAAGATCGTCGTTTCTTTGGAAAGGAATAGCTAAGGTGGGGGACATATTCCACGCAAACACCATTTGCATAATTGGGAATGGAAAAAATACTCGCTTTTGGAAGGATAAATGGTGTGGTAACAATACCTTAATAAGCTTGTTTCCAGAGCCAGCCAGGAGTATGGTAACCACAGGTTCGACAGTTGCAGATGTCTGGCGGCAAGGAAGGCTCCAACTGCAGATGGGAGATGATGTCTCACAGGAAAGCATCGCACAAATACACAGTATCAATAGTTTCATTCGTACTGAAGGAAGGATTTCAGAAGGACCTAATGACGTCAGGATATGGAACTTGGCACCTAACGAAAACTTCTCGGTAGCATCCATTTATTGCATACTGAATGATGGAGAGGCAAGAAGCATATACATTTCCATGATTTGGGGGACACAAGCGCCATTGAAGGTTAAGGCATTCCTATGGTTAGTTACGAACGGTGTGATTTTATCGAGAGTTAACTTACAGAAGAGATGTATGCAGATCAAGACACAATGCTCTAGATGCAACAACGGAGATGAGGACACAGAGCTAGCACTGGTAACGGGTCGGGTCGGGTCGGGTCGGGTCGGGTAGCTCAATACCCGGACCCGGACCCGGTCATTGACGGTCCAAAAACTGGACCCGGACTCAGACCCATGAAATTCGGGTCCGGGTCCGGGTCCGGTTCCCCACAAGAAATGTTACCCGTTCGCTTTCGGGTCCGGGTCCGGGTCCTATTTCTAATCACGGGTCCGGTTCGGATCCGGGTCTTTAAAGCATAACACAATATTACATAACACGACTCGTGAAATTGGAGGAGGTTGAGAGTAGATGGTTCCCGTGAAGAGAAGAGAGGGCAGGACTATAGTCGTGCAACTCTACTTACACTAAGTATGGGATCATACTGCTACCACAACTCCCTGAGTTAATTCCAAGCAGCAAGTTATGCCAAATCACCAAATCAGTTTAGAAGCTGTTAGCTAGGTACATGTAATGAAAGTTAAGTTACAAGCCAAGTCCAGAAATAAGCTTAAACTATAACAAAACAGGAACTCAAAAACTTGATGGCAAGCTGTTGTTTTCTTATACTGCTTCTCTATCTACAGCATGGAGAGCCAATTAGAGTTGCTGCTCACTGAGACTGGATTAAATGTGGTGTCTCCAGCTAGAAGATCCACAGCATTCGAGCACTGTGGTGCAGTCGTGATGTATTTCATACTTGTTACTCTCATTTGGTGCATTGAGCAATGAATACCAAAATTTAGCATTAGAGATTATAACATCAGCATTACCAAAAGAAGAAGTGAAAGTTATAGAGTTTCTTCCTAGCCACAAGATTGGTATACTGATATGGAAATTAAAAGCCAAGTTTGAGCATGATTGGAGTTAGAATGGGAATGCCACCATGAGGAGAAAGCTGAAAGCCTCATCAGTGGAATTAGGAAGGGATGAGATATGCAGCTTATGAAGAAAATATTGCCAAGTGATTGTAGCAAAAGGATATACAAAGAAAATATGGACTGAAGCTGACATGCACAAGATGTGCATGTTACAGCTCCAGTCCAACCCTTGCTCTGTAACAAATCGTTGGGGTTGAGCTTGTTCCAACTTTGCATCCTGATGAAGATTTTCACTTCCACTAGTGCAAAAGATCACCAGGTAGCAGCAGCAAATGGAGACCTCGCAACCCCCATCAAATAAATAATCTATATGCAGATTTTACTGTAAACACTCCAGAGAGATATCATGCTTCCAGATTAGTTTGTTAAAGACTCCAACTGTAAGAGAGTAAGTCTTGTAGTGTATAAAGAAGAGCCTCTCTATCTGCAGCAGCTAGTGTAGTATTCATAACTCTCCTGAATCTGACCCTCTCATGCTCAAATGATGTACTGAGTGGCACTCACTGATTAACCTTTACCTCTATATTTATCTAACGGGTAACGGGTCGGGTCCGGGTCGGGTCCGCTTCGTTTTTTGTTTATTTTTCTATTGCGGGTCCGGGTCCGGATCCGGGTCCGGGTCGGGTCCAATTTTAGGGGACCCAGACCCGACCCGAAATTTCAACAGGTAGTAATTTAGGACCCATACTCTACCCAAATTAGATCGGGTCGGTTCCGGTCCAACGCCGGGTCCGGGTCGGGTCCGGGTCGGGTCCGGATTTCGGGTTTTAATACCAATGCTACACAGAGCATATATTTTTCAAATGTAACTGGACACCGAACAGACCCGAACCCACGACTGACCAACTAGAGAGTAGGGGGGATAACATAAAAAATGAGGATAGAGAGGCATGAGATTTAACTACAGCTGCGGGTATCTGGGGACTGTGGCTAGACCGAAATAACTTCTGTTTTTGTAACTGCAACATTAGATTTCCTGTTTTTATGGATCAAATTTATGGTTTAATCTATGCATGGGCAGGTCAGGCGGCTAACAGAAAGAAGCTCCGGATGTAGATGGAGTCGGGCTAATGAGAAAGAGTCGGATGTATTTCAATTCCATGTATTTTGCTTTAGCTTTTGATTGTCATTTTGTATTTTGCTTTAGATGGAGTCGTGCTGAAGTGAAAGAGACACGTTGTATTTTGCTTTAGCTTTTGATTGTCGGCGCATTATACTGATGAGATGCTAGACGTCAATGGACTCAATTTCCTTTTTTAATTTTGTTGTAATACTGGTTTCGTTAATTTATCATTAATGAAACGATGACGATGCCATCTTTATTCAAAAAAAAAACCTTTATTTAATGCATGGAAAAATGAAACGGAATATGTTGACATTTTAATTAACTCTGTACAAAGAAAACTCAATTTAAATTTAAAATTGTTGTGAAACACAACAACCAAATCTTAGCACACCTACAAGTTCATCCAACCCTATTTGTTCATACCCTACTAAAAGCTTTTAGTAAGTTTTTTTTTTTAATAAAAAAAAAATTAAATCTGGTCACCCTGTTCCATTAATGAAAAAGTTATCAAGGTATAGGGCTAATCTTCTCAAATTTTAACAAGATCATGCTGGGTAGATTAAATGAAATTTCCTATATATATCGTATACATCGTCGTATGGTGTATGATTTTTTTCCCTCTCCAATCCAATGTAGTAGGCCATAAATCGCGGAAAGTGGGAGCAGCCGACCCCCATGGCTGCCAGCGAAACCCAGTAAAGCAACCAAACAGTGGCGTCCGTTGTAAATTAAGTAAGGTCCAGGGTCAATTATTTACCCTTTTTGTTTCTTCTCGAACTTTCCAACATTGAGGACTTCGGTAAAATTACAAGGAAGTCCTGTAGTCCTATTTTCACATTCAAATATTACACAGTGATGACAGGATTCAAAATAAAAAAATTGCAAAATCACTTGTTTAGGCAAGAAAGAGGCTTTGTGCTAAAAGATATTTCTAACAAAACTGAGTTGCCAGCCAGCAGAGAGAATTAGAACACAAAAATGAGTTGTGAACAATAATTTACTCATTAAATTTTGGAATTTTTTTAGAATGCACTCCCAACTAACATAACTTCCTAATATTTTATGTAACTGCACTATATTTGCTCACAGCATATGATTTGTATTTTTTTTTCATTGATGATAAATTTATTAAGAAAGAAAATGACATTTTTGTCATTTAAATTTTTCTCTCCATAATTTTTCTCTCCATTTCTATCTCCATTTCTTATCAAAAATATATATAATCGAAAACCACTCTTTTTCACTCAATTTTTCTTCGACCATCCATGAATGTAAACCATCCACTATGGTTTCATATTTGGGACTATATTTGGCTCCGAGTATAAAGTCATCATGGTTCTTTTTTGATTTGTAAAGAATATCATATGATAATATATCAAGCAATGTTTGAGATATATCCAATGATTACTTTTTTCTTTCTATATCATATCCCCCCCCCCCCCCCCCCCCCCCCCCCCCCCCCCCCCCCCCCCCCCCCCCCACAAAAAAAAAAATTAATATATCGTAGAGGTGTTGTTAGTGGGTGCTTAATTTGTGGACTATTTATAAAAGTAACCTTCATAAAAAAATAATTAACATCAAACCCACTTTTTAAGGGGTTGTCTAAATATTTTTATGAACGAGTTATTGGTTTGCACCACATAATGTCTCTTAATTTTTTTTGTATAAACCGTATATTCACTCAAACTACCCTTACTAAAATTGTATGTGATGTGCCTTTGCGTTCCTATGGAAATGTTCTTAATATAGGGAGTTCAAATCCTGCTTGAACCTTCCATCGTTGATTAACATACACTTCAATTAAAATTAAGCAAGAGTATGGAAACATGCATGGCAATGTCATGTTCAATAATGTAAAAATTAAAATTAAGTGTAAAATATAAAATTAAAATTTAGTGTAAAATGTAATTAAAAAAGAGTAAGGAAACATGTGTGGCTATGTCATGTTCAATATACTTCACAATATAGCGGCTACTAACTTCTACTTTAATAGCTAAAATCTTTAATACTATAATGTGAGAGTTGAGGTAGTGTACTTTGCAGACCATTAATAATCTAATCTCAACTAGTACAATGCACGTGCGATGCACGTCTATAATGGTGTGTATGATTTTGAGGAAGGGGCAGACCACCGAAGAGGTTGCATACATGCATGCAGACAGGCATGCACAATTTATTCATTTTGATATTTACATGCATGTGTTAGACCTACTGAATTTGATAGGAAGAAACTTTTTATGAATAAATTGTGCATGCAAGTACATGCAAATCTATACTATTAATTATTTTCTCAAATCTATGCAGACAGGCATGCAAATCTATGCATGTTAATTATTTTTCCAATACATGCAAATTACATTTCTGACCTCCAATATTAATTTTATATTTTTTTAGCCTTTTATGTTTATAAGGGCAAGATAGTAAAAAGCTGCCAAAATGGGGCTTTGCTTAATAATAGTATAGATTATTAATTTTTAAGTGAGAGTTATATTAATCATTTAATTACTAAACTGTTGTTAGTCACCATAATATCCTTAAAGTTCACATTTATTTACAAAAGTGTCACTCATATAATATAAAAGTTGGTGTCACTAGAAGTAATTTGTAAATAGTATGTAATGAATAAAAGAGATATTAGGTTGGAGGCTAGATTACGCCTTAGTATTTACTTAAAAAAATGTATGAAAACGTGCATCGCACGTGCAAATTTCGAGTTAAATAAACCAGATAAAAGCATGATAACCGATAAATTATGGAGTAATGCTAGAGCCACTACCAATTTCACTACATTTCTCTTCACTACCTTAGGTGGCACACTCCAATAGGTAGGGGATGATAGAGTAGGTGGGAGAACTCTCCAATAGGAGTATGCCACCTAAGGTAGTGAAAGAAATGGTAGTGAAATTGGTAGTGGCTCTAGCATTACTCGAGCGTACATCAATATATGTTATCACATAATCTCTTAAAAAGTTTCCCAAAACCCCACCATAATTACATCTTCACCAATCCTTTTCGTTTCCCAAAATGTTGTCTTCTATGACTGTGACTGCTAAAATATAATTGAAGTTATTCCAATTAATCTATTTTCACTAAAAGGTGTGGAATGGAGATTTTGCAATATTCAAAATGTAGAAGGATCGCAAACCGAAACATCCCCTACCGGCTACCGGCAGAAGCGCACACAACCCGAGTGGCACTCTCGTAATTCCCTCCCAACCCCAGTGGCAAAACCTCATCTCTCAACCACCTCTCCCTCACTCTCTCACCCGAACCCACACTTCCACCAACCTCCACTCTCTCTCTCTCTCGCCAAAATTTCCCAATTCTTCTCAGATCCGAAACCCTAACCCCCTCCAAAAATGGAGGAAATCCTCGAATTAGCACGTGCGAAAGACACCAAGGAGCGCATGGCCGGCGTCGAGCGCCTCCACCACTTCCTCGAATCATCCACCAAGACCCTCTCCCCCGCCGACGTAACCGCCCTTGTCGACCTCTCCATGGATCTCCTCAAAGACAACAACTTCCGGGTCTCGCAGGGCGCGCTCCAGGCGCTCTCGTCGGCGGCGGTGCTTTCCGGCGAGCATCTGAAGTTGCATTTTAATGGATTGGTGCCCGCGGTGGTGGAGAGGTTGGGGGACGGGAAGCAGCCCGTGAGGGATGCGGCGAGGCAGCTGCTGATTACGTTGATGGAGGTTTGTGGTTCTCGAAAATGAAAAGAAGTTTTGATTTTGATGAGATCTGTTGAAGAAGGTTTTGATTTTGGGGAGTAGGGTTGGGGAATTTGGGTCGGAGTAGTTTGATATTGGAATCTGGTGGTGGGGGATTAGTTTTGTTGGGAGATGAGGAGATTTATTGCATGCGTGTTTTGATTTTGTTGTAGGAATGGGTTTAGAGGTCATTATTGTTTTGAATTATCGAAAATGTTGTTAAGCACTTGGCAAGGCTTCTCACGCTTAAGCGACAGTTGACAATTTGATCCTTCTCTCACCAATATGGGCGGCTAGTGCAGAATTAGGGAGATTATCTGCACGTATATTGCACATGTTTTTGATTCAGTTGTAGGAATAGGTTTAGAATTAGTTGGGATAATGTGAATGGTATGATAGTAACTAGAGAGAATGGGATATTGATTGTTTGATATTTAGATATTTTGATAATAGAATTTATAGTTGTTTTGAATTACTGAATCCGTAGATTGTTAATGAAGATATGAATAAGAGGGATAGGGGAGGGGAGAGTTGGTGAATGCCACACAATCCTTCTTCGATTATATAGTTGGAGATTATGTGAATGGTATGGTTAACGGAGTAATTAAAGAGAAAATGACATTTTGATAATAGATTGTAGCTGTTTCTAGCGATTTGGTTAGGTTGGGCTATAAAATTTGACAATTGGTACATATGTACTGGTTTTTTTTCTTGTCGGAGGGAATCCTTCTTTTGAAGTTGGCCAGATGATTTGTTTTCTCTGTTCAATCTGCTAAAGGAAATTTGTTTCATTATATATTCAACTTAGTTTTACGTCCAGCCGTCCACCATCTGTCACCTAATGCAAACCTACACCCTTTATTTTAGATGTTGGACAGCTTGGGTATGAAATAAGTTTTTAAGCACAACAATTGTGGAGTTTTCTCGAAATTAGTTCCATGTAATTCCTAGTTAATGGAGATGAATTTAGGTCTTGGCTACTGCAGTTGAATTTTATTTTTCTTCCTGCTGTAGACTCGTAGTGCTCCATAGTTTTTACTATTATTTTTCAACCTGCGTTGTCAATTTTGTTTGTGTTGTTTGATGTCTGTGGAATGGTGTGTTATTCTCTTATTCTAGCTTTTGATCGAGTATTAATTTCAGAAAGATAATTTATGGCTCACTTGAAATAATAATGATTATGCATGTATCAGGTGTCTTCACCGACTATCATTGTTGAAAGAGCTGGAAGTTATGCTTGGTCTCACAAAAGTTGGAGAGTACGCGAAGAGTTTTGTCGGACAGTTGCCACAGCGGTTGGTCTTTTTGCTTCTACTGAACTTCCTCTTCAAAGAGTTCTTCTTCCCCCTGTAAGTGTATCTCAAAGTTTTACAGATACAATTCATGCCTTTTTTTAACTGTTTATTTGAGGTTAGCTGTATGAAATGACTACGTTCTAATTAACCCTTTGCCTTTTCTTTTGCACTTTAGGTTTTACAACTGTTAAGTGATTCAAACTACAGTGTTAGAGAAGCTGCTACGTCTTGCATTGAGGTTAGCATAAATTCTTATATGTGCCACTTATTTTCTCTAGTGCAAAGTTAAAATAGTTTTTGCAGCATCTCCTTATATCAGACATGTTATTCTTTGCATTCCTCACAATTATCAAGAAAACATAAATATATTCCTTGTGTTGGATGCTTTTCACAAGGGTGCCTATAAAATGAACATTCATTTTTGCTCGCCATCTTATTCAAAAAGAGAAAGGAGTCTCACATTTGTGGGAGGAACTCCTCTCATATAGTGTGATTGAAATCACTCTAGGGACCTTTAAGAGGTCATCCATATTGCACATTAGGATATAAGCAAACCTATTAGGATCTCTATAAAATGCACTGCTTCTGATGACTTGTGCTCCTTGGGTCAATGTTATGAGTTTCTATTTCATGTGGTCGGACAAATCTTTGTTCGTTGGTAGCCTCAGACCTGTCAATTGAATATTGATTAATACGTTATCGGTTGAACACTACTTTTAAAAAAAATATTTTCAGAAACAAAATGTTCCTAAAAATTAATGCTTCTATTGGACCATTTGTATCTACATGCATTGGGACCCCAATTCATGGTTCTTTTAGGTCGAGAAATAAGAGGATCAAACCATCTTTTCCAACTTTTTTTCAAATTTGGTAAATGTTTCTTGACTGTATTTTTCATCATAGTTATATGATTCGTAGTGTCATTTCCTATTTGATCCTTTTGAATTCCATATTCCAAGTTTTAATTGCACCTGTTCATTAAAAAGGAATTGATTTGATCATGCCATCGGTATGTTTGAGCTTCGGGAATGATGATTTTATGTTGGATGTGTTCTGAAAGCTTATTGTAGTTAACATCATGGATTTGACATGCCCTTTACATGAATTTGAGTGTACTTATTCAGGCTCATACGGATTTAACGGGTCATTAGGAAAAATTTTATGTCTACAATCTATATAATAAAACGCAAGACAATTTGAAAAAAAGCTATCAAGTGGTTCCCCTTCAATTGAAACAAAATTAACGGTTCAAATTCACCCTCCCAAAACATATCCCCCCCCCCCCAACACACAGACACACAAAACCAAAAATTTCCCCAAAAACTAAAAAAAACTCATTACTTTATTACTATATCTCTCATCTCTTAACTTCTTCATGTTTCTCTCTTTCTCTCTCCTCTCTCTCTCATTCTCTCTCTATTTACTAAGGAATTTAGATTTTCAAATTTCAGGTTTGTAAATTTTCAGATTTTTTATACTTTTTTTTATTGCTCATGTTACATTGAAAATAGCAAATATCTCCTCTATAGTTAAATTTCATCATTTCCAACCCCAAAATTCTAAGAAGTTGGATTTTACACCCCATTTATAAATATTTTTCAACATATACTAATGGAAACATGGACTTTTATTTACAACTAATTATTGTCATACTATTCAAGCTTGAGCTACATAATTGTTGTTTTACTGTTTACAAGGCTTTTCATATGATGTTTCGTTCTTTTCATATGATGTTTCGTTCTGAAGACATGCCGTAGGCACATGTCCACGGGCAAATCTGGTTCTTCTATAAATCAGTAATATTATCGATAGAAGAAATAGGAATATTAGGCATGAGTTCTCCTATTTGGAAGTGTTCAGTGCCATGACTCATGGATTGATTCACACTCATTAATCAAATATTTATCATAACTAGGAAATACTTATTTGTTCATTTGTATGATCACTTCAGTTTACAATACGTTTACAATACACAGATAAAGTTACCAGTTATCGTTGTGTACCTATGCAGCACAAACACAGATAGACATGCCAAAACAGGTACGAGAGGAATGCAAGTGACATAAAACACCTACTTAGAAGTAAGCCAATGTTTAGTACATAGGTTTGATTCATTTCTGACACAGGGGCAGGTGATTGCTTCTAAATACAAGTGTGTATACTTTATAGTTGTGCACACTTGATTTGAATCCTCTTGATTGTCCATGCACATTACTATCACATATGGTTATAAAAATGCTTGTTCGTTAATGTTTAAGATAATTTAGGCTCGACATTTAGGCTGCTATATTTCACTGATCTTTGTGCCGATCCATGAGCTTCCTCATGATCCCTCCTACTTAAATTGATAGTTGTGCTCTCTATGGTTTAGTGTCAATATGTGCAAAGGGAAGTAATGTTGAGGACACAATGAGATCTTAGAGTTTTGGTTTTAACATTATGCAATCTCCATGCTTAAGAGATAGTAATTGGAAGATTTTTTACATTGGAATAATTTTTTCTGGGACCAACAAAGAAAAAGGATACATCTGAGATGTTAACTAACCTTATGTTGTTTTGGGGGACTAATTGATGTTGAGGTTAGCCGGTTCATTAAGACATAAGTCAGAAATTTCAAGCTTATGCAGCAATGTAACCTCCTTCGCACAGAAATCAAAGTGCATGGGGTGTCAATGATGACAAGTGACATTTTCCCCTTTTTTGGTGATGAATAAGTGACATGGAGGGAAGTTACACAATTTTTCTGATAATTTCGATTAGTGAAATTGATGAAAAGCGGTGTATATGCAAATAGCGATTGGTGAAATTTATCCATAATATAATAATATGATGTTTGAGTTTGTAAGGTAATCTGATATATATTTTTTTGGGATGAAATAGATAGAATCCTAAAGGGATTCCAGCCAAATATCATTAAAAACAAAAGAGTGCAATAATAGTTCACACATAACCCAGCATGCTAAGTAGCTAATGAAGACTTATAGCTTCATAAAAAAACAAAAAGCTCCGAAAAAAGAAAAGCTAAAGGAAAGATAAACCCATCAGTTAAGCATGTTGACACAAAAGAAACCAAAGTATCTTCAAAGATAGCCACAGGATAGAACAGAGCATCATTAAGGATCTATCACTACAATCTCCTCCCATTCACTAGTGATCTCATTTACCTCATAAGCAGCTTGAAGAGAAGTCACCAAAAGAATTCCAGTAATATATTCTTGTTGATGAAGAGTCATGCTTGCAATGGAGTCCATAGTAGCTGAGATTGGATCAACCTGTGTTTCAGAATTCTGAGCATTGTCCCCTCCCTGATGGTGAGCATTATCAGCTTGGAAAGGCACTTATGCAGCAACTGCATTTTCTTCTATATCAGAAAGATTGATCACCCCCTCCTCAAGCCCAGTGTGGTTCTGCTCAGTCTGATATATTTTGGGTTTTTTGCGCATAGGTCACTCAAAGATCTTGAAATTGTAGATTACACACACAAATCGCTATTTGCATATACACCATTAACAAAGTGGGATCCATTTAGAAATAGCCCCCCGTGGTTATTTTCCATCCAAACAAAGAAAATATTCCATTCTTTTTAACACACACTCGTTTTGACCGTTATACCCCTTTCCCTTCTCACTTATCATCCCCAACACTTAATTTTTCGTTTCTGTGCTGTGAAACCCTAGTTCTCAACATTTTCTTCCTCATCTTCGTGAATCCTACTACACTTTGTTTGGGTTTCATTTAGTGTTGGATTAATGGAGATGAGGAAGAATGGGTTGAAAACTAGGGTTTATTAATAGAAGAAGTGAAACTAATTGTTGTGGTTGATAAGGAATGGGGATATAATGGTCAAAATAAGCTTAAAAAGTGTTAAAAATGGATTGTTGTTTGGAAAGAAAATAACCAATGGGGACTATTTTTAAATAGACCCTACTTTGTTAGTGGTGTATATGCAAATAGCGATCTATGAGTGAATAATCTGCAATTTCAAGATCTTTGACTGACCTAGGTGCAAAAAACCCATTTTTTAAAGTCGGAATGAGCAGAGATTATGGATTGATTGAAACCTAAAATAAAGGGGTCATGGAGAGTTGGAGTTAGAAGATCAATCAGATGCTTTTTCAATATTGGATAGTACAAGTTGCTGTTATATTTTATTGGAAAGATTTTATTATACTGAATTATTGTTGATTTAGGTAATCAATATAATGTAGAAGTTGATGCATGTAACTGAAATTACATATTTATATGGAAACTGAAAGCTGCACAAATAATCTCAAATGTGCTTGAACTTTCTGGTTTGCAATGTTAAACATGTTAATTGTTTCCATATATTGTGATTATTTTGGAAGCAGTCCCTTTTCCTAAGTTTTAAGTATGTAATATTGTTAGCTAACATCTGTTTTTAATTAAAATTGCTGGGAACTTACCAACATTCATATTATGGTCTTCTACTTTTAGGAAATGTACAGACAGGCTGGTCCTCAGTTCCGCGAAGAATTGCAGCGCTATCATCTTCCTTCATCCCTGGTAAGCATATAGAGTATAAAATAATATTTTCCATCTATTAGAGCATAATTTTCAGTGCTGAGGTGAAATACATGTTTTTAAATACATGCTTATCAGAATTTTTTTTGATACATTTGACAACCACATGCCTATAGAATATGCCTATGGTTTGACAACATCTTTTGATACTGCAGTTGAAAGAAATCAATGCAAGGTTAGGAAAAATTGAACCCAATGTTCAGTCATCAGATGGTATTGGGACTCACTTCGTACCCACAGAAGCAAAATCATTTAACCCTAGTCTTAAAAGGGGCAGCCCAAGGGCAAAGAGCACCCCTAGGGAAACATCACTCTTTGGAGGTTAGTATCAATTCTCACACTTAACCTGGGATTATATTTTTTCTTTTACCTGAAATACACATGCAATGTAGAATCCTTTCATGCACCCTTCAAGGGAAAATCAAAATGATATACTCAACTGTGTGCTTTGACATTATATTTGCAAAATTTTATCTTGGATGTTTATGATGAGTTATTGATGCTACTTGATGTGCATTACTCCTAATATATTTTAGCAATTTCTGGGTATAGCTCATGCAAGATAAACATTCATGGTGATAGTTATTGTGCTATCCCTCAATTTCTGTTTGAGCGAACTAGCTTTTGGACATACATGTGGAAGAAGGCTCATCAGATCAGGCCATTATGGATACTTGAAGAAATCCAATGTCATTAGACCATGTGATGGATACTTTTGATCTGCAGTTTTTATAGTGTCATGCTATTCCACATGCAATATGTGCCATTAAAGTAATTGGAATTTATGCATAAATGTTTCTTTTAGAATTGTTTGGTACCAGTTAAACAAGATTATGCTATACTTGCCATATCAGTGAGAAAGTTAGTCAAGTAGATGTTATTGTTGTTGTGCTTTTGTCCTATTTATTGTAGCTCATACTGGTTGTTTCTTGTGGCGATGTAGGGGAGGCTGACTTGACTGAAAAGTCAGTGGAGCCAATCAAGGTGTACTCTGAGAAAGAGTTAATTCGGGAAATTGAGAAGATTGCATCCACTCTTGTACCAGAAAAAGATTGGTCTCTTCGTATAGCTGCGATGCAAAAAGTTGAAGGCCTGGTTTTTGGAGGTTATACCCTTGTAAATTATTCTAGCTTGAACATTCATATGCATACCAACAAACATACTTTAATCTTTTTCTTGGTTTTCTAAATCTTTTCCTTCAAAGGTACTTCATACTCGACAAGTATCTTTGATCTATTCTTTTGGGTCTACCAATACTCTTGAATTCATCTATTTACAAGCTTGATTATATTTCTGTCAGGTGCTGCGGATTATCCATCATTTCCCGTGCTCTTAAAGCAACTTGTTCCTCCTCTAAGCACTCAACTTTCCGATCGACGATCTACCATAGTAAAACAAGTAAGTTGCTTTTTTCTGGGTTTTCCTTTTGTTCAGGGCCTTGGCTTTGGATAAACTTGTGGCATAGACCAGCAGTGAACTTTAATCTCGTAACCCATAATGTATGGTTGAGCCTCCACAGATCTATGTAACATACTGCTCTAGGAAAATGAGTAGCTTAATAATCTTCTAGATACTCAGAATATAACCTCAATTATAGTAAAAATATCTAACTGAATTTCAGTATTTTCGGCACATTTTGCGTATATTGTTTGCCTGTAAATCAGTGTGTATGACGTATTTCCCATAGGATCCTTACATCTTGATGTGATCTTTAAGTTATTTTCTTTGGTGTATCTGTACCTTTTCCTTTGTTTTTGCTTATGTTGTATCTCCTCGCGATACCATTATCTTTAGTGTCTGTGTCTTTGTTTCTTTTACCAGTGAGCCTTCTGCAGATCTCTTCCTTATGTAGTACACTGGATTCATCCATACAACGTCTCTATGTTTTTTATTTACAATCATCTCTCTCTCTCTGGAAATACGTGTATTTGACTTAGGTGTCTCTTTTTCTTTACATTAATCTAAGCCAACATTGCTCTTTACTATATCATATTGTTCTTCTAGTACTTGATCTCTGAAAAAGAAACCCATGATCCATTTTTCTTAGAATAAATATTCCTGTTTTCAATTATTTTATGAGAAGAAACTTATAAGCTCTTTATTCCTTACTCGTTTGTTTAGGATGAAATGTAGATCAAAATTAAGTTCATCCATTAAGGTGGTCCACCAAATTACATGGCACGGAAGAACAACCTTTGAGTTTGTTTTAGGAAAAAATATGTGCAGTTAACGTTCTTTATGTGCAATCAAATAGGTCACCATCATACACAGTGATACACAACTACACATGAAATGCATGTGGACAGATAGATGGTTTTAACTAAGGGCCTGATTGTTCGTGTTAGTTGTGTGGAATGTACAATTTTGTTTTGAAGTACCAATTTGTACTACATGGCACTGACTGGAAGTAAAATGACTAGTAAAAGGTTTAATTATAGAAGACCTCCAATTTTATGATGCGTGGTTGGGTGTCAAATGAACAATGACAAGTAAAAGAAAATTACAAAATTCAAGTTTATTTTCTATTCCATCTCCTCTCAAGTGATTATATGCTCTTCCCTCCACTTTGATAATGGGAAAGACCTGACCACTACACTGAAGTTGTGGTCAGGGTTGAGGTTTAGTATTTATATTCTAACATGCTGGGATGCTCCTCAGGTTGAGGGCCATCTTTTGGGCCAAGGCCTGGTTTGTATGCGGCAATTTATATTTTTTTAAAAGTTGCATCTAGTAATGTGTAGCAGGTGTGATTTGAACTTGGGTTGCTCTAATACCATGTGAGAGACCATGCCACTAGAAAAAACTCTGAAGTTGTTGTAAGGTTTTATATTCTAGCAAATAATAGTGGGGCCCACCCATTATAATAAACAAATAGCCCAAGTCAACTTGACAACCAAAATCACAAGTAGAAGACCTGAATTCGTGCACTACTGAAATTGTGGGCCCCACACCCTTCACTACTTTGAGTTACCAATTTGTTACTTTACAATGTGTCAATCGATCCCTAAGAAACTTAAAATCTGTTTTTGGGGAACAATAAAGCACTAATATTCATTAATGAGATAGAGATCCCAAATTTGATCCAGTTTCAAGTAATGGTATGTATGACATGTTATCAATTTATTGAGTTTCTTTTTGTTTAACTGTTTTAGATTAATTTAGGAGTGTTGTGGTGAATGAGAGATACCTCTACAGTAAACTCTCCATATAGCTGCTTATGTTTATACTTCTGGAGATAGCTAAAGGATAGGTAAAGGAAACAAGTCAGGAGATATGACATTTACTGGTTTTTTTTTTCTGTTTAGTTTAGTTTAGTTTTTTTTTTGTTGGGTATGTCTGCATGTCATCAATAATGTGCATCTCCTCTTTCCCTTAAAAATAAAAAAATTGTGTATCTCCCTTTATACATTTAGGTGTTTGAATTGAATGTATGCACAGAATGGTGCACTTGAAAAAAAGAAGTAATTTTTGTTCTTTGCTGATTGTGCTTCCATTTCATAGGCATGCCATCTGCTCTGCTTATTGTCAAAAGAACTTTTAGGGGATTTTGAAGCTTGTGCTGAGTTGTTCATACCGGTAACGTTACAATGTTGATAATAATTTCAGTATTTGGCCTTAGACATCTGAAAGCGGTTATTAACCTCCAAGCTGATGTCCCGTAGGTGCTATTTAAACTTGTTGTGATTACCGTCCTTGTGATTGCTGAGTCTGCAGACAACTGTATAAAGACGGTATGGACTTATAGGTTTTCATTAATTGGTGATATCATGTGTTTTCTTTTATGTACTAATGTTAGATTATTACAGATGTTGCGGAATTGCAAGGTTGCACGTGTTCTTCCTAAGATAGCTGATTCTGCAAAGAATGACAGAAATGCAGTTCTACGTGCTAGGTAAGAAAGTGCTTTGCTTACGGTCTTATGTGTGCATCTTACTCCTAATCAACTATATGCTTTTTCTTGTCCTAGGTGTTGCGAATATGCACTTCTGATATTAGAGTACTGGGCTGATGCTCCAGAAATACAACGATCAGCTGATATTTATGAAGATCTAATAAGGTGTTGTGTAGCTGATGCAATGAGTGAGGTAGGTTTTTTTAGTTTCTACCTCTCATTATTCTGAAAACAAAGTTATACTAGTAGTGTATTAACTGTTATTGCAACAATTACTAAAATTCTTATTTCCTTTGTACCCAAACTTATCATTAGTTTTCTATCAGTGAAAGACTGACTACTGACTGCCCCTTTTTAGAGAGCTTTGAAGTAAGCATAACAATCTTTTAGAACCATCAAGAGCCCAAGATACCTACATTTCTATGTTGTTTGGAAATGGATGGCAGGTTAGTCATCATCTAAGCCTTATCTCATTAAAATGGGTCGGCTAAGGAGTCAAGGCTCCTAGAAGATTTGACAATGTTTTATGACTGGCAGATGATGTGACATCAACCCTATCTAATTAGCTGATGTCTCAAGTCCCCAAACTGTAATTAGTGGGGGTTTATCATAGTCCTGGAAAGACGACTTGGCATCCTCCAAATTCTCCCAAGACTACAGAAAATAGTCTTGAAGGAGAAAGATGATAGATTTGTTACATGGTATCTGGGAATGTAATCTGACTGAAAAGCACTTGTAAGCCACGAGCAAAAAAAGATGCCTTCCCAAGTAGAGACTAAATAGAGAGGAAACACCCAAATTTGAAGAATAGGAGATGTATTTTGCAAGTAAGAATTCAAGCACATTTGTGAAGAGTCTTTGAGTAGCTGGAGTTAGTCAGAACTTTGTTTTAACTGACTTCGTGAAGTTGGCATTAAGCACTTGAGCATGTTTACTGCAAGGAAATCCATTTATAACAAGAACATGACGACCAGTTAATGACCTTATGAAAACTTGATACAATTACATGCCTCCAAAGTTCAGACATAGAAACAGTGAATCCAATTATTTGTTTTGTTTGTATTGAGTTCTTTTGTGTTTGGATGTTGCTACTCGTCCTTTCTTTCTGCTGGCTTTGCGTTAACCATATGATGAACCTCTGTACTGCTATCTTGTGTATTTTTGGTGGAGATCTCTGAACTCTATCTGTATGTCAGAAGAAAAGAAAAAAACAATGATGCCAATGTTTGAAATTAGACCATGGACAATGCATGATGTGTCTCGAAGTACAGATTTTTTTGCCGGCATAAATGCAAGTGCTTGATATATGTGTCAAAATAGAGCATTTCTGGTTATAATATTAAAATAGTTACCATGCTCCGAAACCAAAGACAATAATATCTGACAATCTGTAGATATAATGCAATTCCTTTAGGTCTACACAGCATACATGGTGTATTGTGGTGTTCTATCATCATTTATTTCTTGGCAGGGGTTCTTTTAGAACTCTTTCTATTATCTAATAAAATCCACCACTTTTCTCCAGTTCATACCAAGGTTTGTGGTTTCGGCCGAAATGTATCGGTTTCGGTTCGGTTTCGATGGGAATTGGGAAACGATCTGAAACTGAGCCATTGAAATCGGTTTCGGCCGAAACCGTGTAAAAATTTAAAGAAAATTTTAAAAACTCAACTAAAAAATGAAAAAAAGCTATTTGCTTTATTTCGGTGCAGATCTGACGAGATCTTTACTATTTCTTGAACAGAAACTTATGAGAAAAAGAAAAAAAACAATAGAAGAAAGAGACAGGAAGAGAGAGTATAATGTTACCTATTTTTGGTGCAGATCTGCTCCTATTTCTTTGTCCCCGCTGCCTCGTCTATTGGAAATTAGGGTTTTATGGTTGTGGTTAGGTTAGTAGTCTGGTGTAATGTTTCAATAGGAAATGGTCAGGTTGGTGGGTTAGCTTTAAGAAAATATCCACAATAAACTAGCAGGTTTGGGTTTAAACTGAGCCCAATAACTTAAATGATGCCTTGTCTAGGTATTATAAAGCTCTATCCCGACCTGACTAGGCTCAGTGGCTTATTAGTATATTTTATTTTTAAATACTCTTTTTAAGAATGTTGTACACATAAATCTCAATTAAATCAAACTAAATCATATAAATTTAACATTTTAGTAACATTTCTTCTAAACATGCTAAAAGTTTGGGTTCTCTTAATAAAATTTCAACATACAAGGTTTAAATTTAGTTAAATAAATATACAGATTCAGTAAAATTTGACAATATTGTTGATATTTTACAACAAACATACATATAACATATTTGCAAAATATATCATCAACGAAACTGAATACTGAACGAAACTAACGAAACCCGGCTACACATATCATTTTGAAAATCTTTGATACCGATACAAATACTGAAGCCGAAACCATAGACCTTGGTTCATACACATGCATTTCACACGTATAGGTATTTGTGTGAAACCACATAATAAAAGACCTCCACTTCATCTGTAAGAAATAGTGTTCTGAGATTAAGTGATTTTAAGTGGTAATGTTGCCAGGAATTTACAGTGATTCTGCGGTAGCAACTTCTTCCAAGTGGCCAGTGTGTCGGAGTAGGAGAGTGAATATGAAGTTGTTTGTAAATGTGCACTGAAATCTAATGCACTCCAGGCACTAAGAAGCTACCACCTAAGTGTGGTGCGACACACTTTTGAAACTCTTTATTCACCCATCAGATAATTGCGATATGTTTTACTATGGAAAATACGTTAATTTTTGCAATCACTTGATGGATGAGTGAGACTAAGGTCTCCAAATGACATGATTTTTTATATACAAACATCTTGCGACATCAAGCTCATATCTATCCTGGTTTCACCAAATAATTATAACCACCGTATACGGAAGTGTCTTCATATGGATTTGAGGTTCCTTCTGTCCTGGCTCTCACTCTTCTTTGTCAAAGCTTTTTGTATGTAGATTGATGATTGTGTCGGGATTGAAGTTGAGTGGTTGGGGTAGGGCGAAATTGATTATTGACTGAGGTAGCAACTAGCAACTAAGAATAATTGGTTGTAATTTTGAATGAGGCAGCCCTTCAACAAAATTTGAAGTAATCAAAATTTTCGGATAAGCGGCATAGGAGTAGTAGCAATAGTTGTTAATGTTCATAATTTTGGAAACTTTTGTGACTCTAGAACAAACGGACTAAAGATCTTTCTTGTACAAAATAGGTGAGATGTTAGTATTCATAATTCTGAAATCTTCTGTGACTCTTGAACAAAAGGACTGAATAGCTTTCTTGTGCAATATAGGTGCGTTCAACTGCTCGAACATGCTACCGGATGTTCACAAAAACATGGCCAGAGCGTTCTCGGCGCCTTTTCTCATCGTTTGATCCTGCCATACAGAGGGTACATAACAACATATCTGGTTTAGGGATTAATTGTTTTTGGCTTTATGAATTTTGAGGTCACATGCTGAAACAATATGCAGATAATAAATGACGAGGATGGAGGCCTGCACAAAAGGTATGCTTCCCCTTCACTTCGTGAAAGAGGAGTGCAACTTTCACGTGCTCAATCTCATGCCCCTACTTCAAATACTTCTGGGTATGGTACTTCTGCTATTGTTGCAATGGATAAGAGTTCAAGTACTGCTTCAGTGAATTCTGTGTCTTCAAGCGCTCTTCTCTTAGCACAGTCTAAGCCATCTGGGAATTCTTCAGAGAGAAGTCTTGAAAGTATGCTGCATTCAAGCAAACAAAAAGTTTCTGCCATTGAAAGTTTATTGAGAGGTGTTAACATATCTGATAAACACAAATCGTCAATTACACATTCGACAAGCTTGGATCTAGGTATAAGTTGGAAGCTGAAGCTACCTAGTATTTATGGCCAATATTTTGTTTTGGCGGGATAATAGAGTTGATTTTCTCAATGCTTACTACTCTTGAACAATCTAAATTTGTATTAATTTTCAATTTTGGTCCTAGTGCAGGAGTTGACCCCCCATCTGCCCGCGATCCACCATTTCCTCCTGCCGTTTCTGCTTCAGATAATCCCCTTGCAAAGCATCCGGTGTCTTCCATTACAAGGAATGGCAGTTCAGATTTGACTTATCTTATAAACTATCAGAACCAAGCCTTAAAGGACTCTTCTAAAACATCTCACCAAAGTAAGCTGTCATCTGATTCTCTCTCTGCATTGTCATTGACCTACACAGTGAGAAGGTCATCTGGAAGATTGCAGGACGGAAATGTTAGTGATGATAACATCGATATAAGATCAAATAAGCAGTTATCAAACATGCAAAATGAGAAACAATACCTGGACACTCATTATAGGGATGCTGGCTTTAGGGATTCACAGAATCATTATGTTCCTAATTTTCAGAGGCCACTTCTTAGAAAACAGGTGACAGGAAGGGTTTCTGCAGGCAGAAACAGTTTTGACGATAGCCAGGTCTCTCTTACTGAAATGTCTAATTATGTGGATGGTCCTGCATCTCTCAGTGATGCGCTTTCTGAGGGATTGAGTCCCAGTTCAGATTGGGTTGCTAGGGTTTCTGCATTTAACTATCTCCGGAATTTGTTACAGCAGGGGCCAAGAGGTATACAAGAAGTTATTCAGAATTTTGAGAAGGTTATGAAGCTGTTTTTTCGCCACTTGGATGATCCTCACCATAAAGTTGCACAGGCTGCTCTTTCAACACTCGCAGAGATTATTCCACCTTGTAGAAAGCCATTTGAAAGTTATCTTGAGAGGATCTTGCCGTATGTTTTTTCTCGATTGATTGATCCAAAGGAGCTAGTTAGACAACCATGTTCAACTACTTTGGAAATTGTTGGGAGGACTTACAGTATTGACTCTCTTTTGCCTGCCATATTAAGGTCTCTTGATGAACAGCGGTCTCCAAAGGCAAAATTGGCTGTTATCGACTTTGCAAACAAATCCTTCAACAAACACACTGCAAATTTTGATGGTTACAGTAATAGTGGATTTCTCAAGCTTTGGCTTGCAAAATTGGCACCTTTAGTACATGATAAGAATACTAAACTCAAGGAAGCATCTATTTCTGGGATTATATCAGTTTACACTCATTTTGACTCCACAGCTGTCTTGAATTTTATTCTTAGTTTGTCAATGCAAGAGCAGAACTCCTTGCGACGAGCACTTAAGCAGTATACACCTCGCATAGAGGTTGACTTAATGAACTTCTTGCAAAGTAAGAAAGAACGTCAACGTTCAAAATCCTTTTATGACCAGTCTGATGTCGTAGGAACTTCTTCTGAAGAAGGTTACACTGGAACATCAAGGAAAAGTCAGTTGCTTGGAAGGTATTCGACAGGTTCAGTTGATAGTGAAGGTGGGAGGAAATGGAGTTCCATGCAGGAATCAACTCAAGTTGATGCTTCAATTGGTCAAGTAACTTCTGATGAAACTCAACAGCCTTCTTACCACAATATTGAACATGACTCTTATAGTGAGGTTCTTGTTCGAAAGAGCGGGGAAATGAAGCAAAATGTTAATGATTCAGTAGACAGTAATGCATCTTGGACAAATCACATAGGAAAAACAGACCGAAGTTTTGAACATGAGAGTTCTTTAGGAACACCTCGCCTAGATATAAATCGACTGCTCAATTATGACGGGCCTAAAATTGTTGGATCTACTCCTGGTAATGAAAGCATTCAAGATGTGGAACTCATAAGGGAGAAGCTTAGTCCTGCTAAAAACAATCCTCAAGTTGATAGTGGACTTAGCATTCCTCAAATTCTTCATCAGGTATCTTAAAAGTCTTCCTGTACTCTTGCAGAAAATTGTTGTTTACAGAAGTTCATGATGCATCATATACTTCTCGAGATTAAATATCACCATTTGCTTTATTTGCAATTTTCACATTTAGATATGTAGTGGCAATGATGGTACATCAGCGTTAAACAAATGCGAGGCGTTGCAACAGTTGGTTGAAGCTTCAATAGTTAATGATAGCTCTGTTTGGACCAAGGTAGTATCACTCACTTAACTGTGGCATAACATTTTTTCCTTTTCTTTTTTGGGAAGAAATTTGCATTTCATGTACCTTAGCTTCACAGTTTCCCCCTTTTCATTTAAACTAGTTTTCTTAGTTTTAAGTAACTCTTCTGTACATAGTGGTTCCAAATTATTTGATGCACTGATTGGTTAATTTCTTTCTTGGTTGTAGTGTGAATCTACTTTATTGCTGTAAACTCTGGTGCTTGACTTGAATGGTTGAACATTACTGAATGAACAACTAACTCTATACTGAGCATGTACGATAAACTTGAAGTTTATTTTTGACCTTGTAAAATATCAAGTATACATGCCTCTTATATCCCTGAATGCTGTGAAACTGTTTATCCCTGAATTAGGTTAGAGTATGTTCAAGAAACTTACAGTTGGAGAGGCTTCTTAGATAAAAAAGATCAGGAGCTGTTTTTGTATCACAGCTTGATCAGTTACCTGGTATTTCCTCCATAGAGGTAACCAAACAAATAATTGAGGAAGTAGGTAGGAAAATGTGAAGATCTACTAGACGCTTAGATCTATGAGAGACGTGTTAATAGCTTTTTGGATGACCTTATGCCTTATGGTCTTCACACACGGTGGGTGGTTTGGTCAACCTTCTTGTGGTATACCCTTTGTCCTCTACTAGGTTTTTTTATATCACATTTTGATCAGTTACCTAGTATAACTATTCCTCCTTAGAGAGAACCAAATAAAGAATAGAATTAGTGGGTAGGAAAATGAGAACTAGATCTACTAGCTGCGTAAATCTATGAGGGACATGTTAATAACTGTGTGGATGGCCTTGTGGTCTCTCCTTTGGGTGGTTATGGTGAGCCTTGTTGCGGTAACCCTTTGGCCTCTCCTCAGTTTATTACTCTCACTCAGTATATTTTAGCTTTGGTATTTATGTTGTCCAAGAACGTGAAGTCTCTCGTGTGGTCTCTCGAGTGGTTTCTAAGACTAGGGGACCTGGATACGTGATGACTCCACTTCAAATTAACCGTATAAGCCTAAGCTTCATCACTTCATTGGTTTTTATTCATTCCATTCCTCTGAATTACTTTATATTCTCATCATTTACCCCGTTAAGGCTAATCTTTACTTCTATTCCATATGGATTATGATATCCTGAGGAACACATCCTGTGTAGCATTTTCCACTCCAACTAGATGTAGAATCATCTTCAAAAGAAAAGAAAAAGTAGGTCTGGAATTGGAGTTCATTAAATATTTTAATTATGTTGAAAGCATTGATCAAATCACTGAGAAACAGTACAAATGTGCTCGGCCATTCATGGAATATGATTTTGGAGTGGACAAGTCCAAAATGTGCTCGGCCATTCAGAAACAGTACATATGTGCTTGGCCATTCATGGAATATGATTTTGGAGTGGACAAATCCATGTTATGTATGACAGTATGAATGAAAATAGATGCCATTTGCTCACACTTGCTTTGGTTTATTTCTAATATTGAATCCTTGGTATGATGAAATAACTAACATATTTCTGAATAGAAGTACATGGTCAGGCTATTTTATATTCTAATCATTATATTCTCTAAAAAAATTATGTTAGCATCTTACAAATGGAATATGCCCTTACAATGATACAATGATAAGCTTATCAAAGTTGATATTATTAACTAAGGTGTGAGTGAAGTTTTTAACTATATCATATTGAGTCAATGCATTCACGATCATTTTTGGATCATTAAACTGCTCAGAAATTGCAACTGGTGCCCTAAGAATAGGATAACTTGTCTCTACTTTTATCTAGTATTGCTCAAGGCAAATTTGAATGTCACTGTCCAATTACTGTTTCCTTATTTAGAGTATCCTCATAGCAACACAATCTCACAAGTTCATGCTCAGTTATGACTAGCCAAGTTAAATAGAGTACCCTCATAGCAAGGTGATCTCACAAGCTCATGCTCAGTTATGACTAGCCAAGTTGCATGAGGCTTACCTCATTCAAAAGTATTAAACACTTGATCTTCTACCAACGAATAGTATTGTTTCTTCAGTGAATTAAACACCAGGTGGAAGCATAAATTATTTCTTTGCTAAACATATTCAATATCACCTCCAGTTTTCAAGACAAAAATTGAAGCAAAATGAAATTTGTATCAGGCAACATAAGAACACTAGTCGGTGTACTTATAGTATGTATGCTTCACATAAATGACTACTTCTAGAAAAGCATTTTTTATGTATTAACCTGATCGCCGCTAGTAAGATCACTTGCTTTTACATTTTTCTTATTGCATTTACTACTACGGGGGCTACGTTCTGGCTTTCTTATTTGGTTTGCATACTCAATTCAATGTGACAAACTTTTTCCTTCTGAAAGAAGAATTGCTATCTTCAGTATTAGAGTAGGTAAAGGAAAGGCATTTTCTTTAAATCACATTGTGAAAATTATACTCCTACTTTATATTTGTCAGATATACAAAAAAAATATACCAAAAGTCAGCTGTCGGTATTACTTCATGCATGACAGCTTAAGTGACAAGTAATGGTATTGTAATGTTATGACTGCAGTACTTCAACCAAATTTTGACAGCGGTGCTTGAGGTGTTGGATGATCACGATTCTTCCACTAGGGAGATTGCTCTTTCTTTAATAATTGAAATGCTCAACAATCAGGTTGTGACAGTAACTTATTCTTCTCATTTCTGCCATGAAGCAGTCAAACCTCTTTATGTATTCTTACTGCTCACTGAAATGTCAATTGGATGCAGAAAGAGGCGATGGAAGATTCGGTGGAAATTGTTATTGAAAAATTATTACACACAACTAAAGATCTTGATGCTAAGGTTTCATTCATTTTTCATTTCTCTTTTGTTATTGTGCTTCTCCGGTATTTTGATTATTAGTATTATTTTTTTACAGGTCTCAACTTCAGCACACCAATGTTTGGCTATTCTCTTAGGTCATTACGATCCATTTAGATGCCTCACTGTGCGTGAATTTTAATCATAATTTTTATTTTTTATGAAACCTTGCATGGGCAAATTGTTCAATCATAAACAGCTTCCTTATTACTACTTGGTTTCCCTTTTGTTAATGATGCAGGTTATTGTTCCTTTGTTGGTCAGTGATGATGAGAAGACACTTGTTATTTGCATTAACTCTTTGACCAAGGTAAGTGTAATCATTTTCCATTTATCCTATGGAAACCTAGTGAGGTGTGACTAAATGACCATTTTCTATATTGTTCATTTAGTCTTCGGATTGAGATTCTTCTAGGTGGACTCCTTTTTTTGTTTCTTGCAAGCACTTTCAATTATACACAAAGAAGAAAACCAGAGAAAATTCTTTTGGCCCTTTGGTTTAAACAGAATTAGTTTGTTCCTTATTATTAACCTAAAAGACATCCTAACTCACATATTTCTTGTACACAGTTTCCAAAGAATTCATACTATGGGTTAACATTTCTGTAATTTTGATAGTTGGCGTACAGCCAACATAACGTTTTTAGTAGGGATTGAAAATGTTTTCATACCTCATGGAAAAAATTCAGGATCACATTTTTTACCCCATATGTTGGGTCTGCTGCTGGCTGCTGGCTGCTGGTTGCTAGCGTGGTTCGGGATTAGCTGCATTAGTCTGCTATCATTCTTATTGTGTCTGAACTGCCTTACTATGTATATAGTCTAAACTGTGGCTGAAACTGTAAGGAGTGCATTCTAGGCTCTATGAAGCACGGACACTTCAACATGGAAGCTCTCATGAGGATATGTGTCGTACACACATATCTGACTTGACGCTACCTATTCCATGTAGAGATTCTCATGCATCTAGTGTAGTACTGTCTCTTCTTTGCAGACACTAGCTAATCATTTAAGATAAAGATAATTCCCTAAAACTATAAATTCCTCTCACATTATTTTTCTAAGATCTCTTTCTTCACTTATGACTGCCCCTCGAATCCTAAATTGTTGCTGCATTGATGTTACTGAAGCCAGTGGTTCTTTGACAAGGCTGACACTGCAATGATTAATGTATACTAATATGATGAGACTTGATACGGTTGTTCACAGGTCATGGTGATGACGAATTGCTTAGTTGGTTTATACCTTAACCTGAAATTATGGACAGATTGTGCTGTACTGCCCTGGTTGAAATACACTTGTTCTGGTTGTTTAAAGATTGGTCATAGAATTGATTGTATCAATTATCATGCTTGATCCTGTTGAGCTCATTTATGATGTTTTGTTGCCTGGAGTCATAATGATGTAAAGAGAATTATAAACCAAGTTCATCAATAGGGTGAAGTGATCGAACTGATACTCCGTAGACAACTAGTAACTATATCACAGACTATTGGTTGGTGACTTGACAAATTAACTGACCATTTTAATTATTAATATTCATTGCTAGAGCAATATACATATAGCTAACTGACATAAACATGTTTTATTTTAGAGTAATGCTTCATCCACTACCAATTTCACTAATATTCTCTTCACTACCTTAGGTTGCATACTCCTTATTGGAGAGTTCTCCCACCTAGTCTCTCTTCCCCCCACCTATTGGAGTGTCCCACCTAAGATAGTGAAGAGAAATGTAGTGGAATTGGTAGTGGGTGTAGCATTACTCTTTATTTTAAGAACTTCACAAGCAAGAAATGATTATAAATACAAACCGGCAGGGATGAGATTTTATACCAAGAAGTTTTCTTAATATTGTTAATTAGGTGCTTTGGTCAGTTTCTAGTGCAGTGTAATTCCTTTGAAGGTCTTATGCATGGCTGTTGAGTCTTTCAGTCTATTTCTTGATCAATTTACAAAGCAATAAAGATTTCCAATAGCTTCTTTGGATTATAATAACGATCATTAAATAGCCCAATCATATTAACTAGGGTATGCTAGACTAGTTAGGTATTCTAATAACAGAACATAGCATCTATTTGGGCGCCATTTTGTGTTGGGCATTTGTGTAGGTCGCATTGTCTTGAATTGTTATACAGGCTCCAGTCATAATTTTAGAATTTTTAGTGTTTCAAGGTGTCATGTTTTCATTCACGCTTAGTGTTTCAGGTCAGGCTTTAGATGGTTTCAAACATCAATGAGTTGGTTCTAAACATATCTTCTACTGATAATTGTGGGTCGGGTCGGGTCGTGGAAGATTCGAGTCTGAATAGACCTGGCATACTTGAAGTTCTCTTCTGTGCCCTGGTGCTGCATCTTTCCAAATTGCGGCATCCACACTAGCCATTATAAAAACCTTCAGTTGATATGGTGCCTCTATTGTCAACATGGGACGTTGCCTATATTCTTAAACCATCAGTGTATTTCTTGTGAAAATGAAAATTGGCTTTGGAAGTACTCAAAAATGAAGAATAGTTGGTATCTAATTGAATCTGGCAATGTATTTATTTGACTATTGTCGCCTAAGGATAAAGAAAGTAGACGTATAGAAAGCAACAAATTTGAAGTTGCAGAATTGTGTGACAAATTATACATTTTGAAGGATCTATAATCTGAACTCTAATGCATATATTATGAAGATATAAGTGTTTTAATGGTTCTTAAAATTTCTTACCGGCAAATCTATTAGATTTTTTTAGTCAAAGTGCCTTTTGCCAACCTTGTAATTATAGTTTTTACTCAACAGAACTTGAAATTTGTACTAGACTATCAGTGATATAGCATTACACTTAATTTATATCTTTTTCTAGGTGTTTCTGTTCTGCTGCTTTGATTTATGTGTAGAAATTATGTAGAAAATATGCGTACTTTGAAGAGCTTGTTGACAACTTAAAATGAATTCCTTTTTTTCATCATTGTCCATGAAATCTTTTTGCTATTGACCAACTATTTAGTTTAATAAAGCATTTAATCGCCAAATTGTTATTAAACCAAATTTAAATATAGTAGCAGAATTAACACTGTCACATTTACCCGATACCCGAACTCAGCATTGGACCGGAACCGACCCGATCTATACGGGTCCGGATCCTAAAATAAGACCCGATGCACTTTCGGGTCCAGGTCCGGGTCCGCTCAAAATAGAACCGACCCGGACCCGTTAAAAAATACCACCAAACATATAGAATTTGAATAATAGGGTTATAGGAATATACATATAAAAGTAATTGTTGAAGATAGATATGTAAATATAATATTAATTTATGTACTTAAGTGCAAAAATTGTTAGAATCGTAGGGTATCCGGTGCAAAATACTTGAGTGCAAATATTTATTCTATATTACCGGACCCGGCGGGTAATTTTTTTAAACTAGGGCCCGGACCCGTACCCGGTTCTTGCAAGTCCGGGTCCGGATCCAATTTTGGACCCGTGAGGTAACGGGTGCGGGTAGTGGAGGACCCGACTCGATATGACCCAATACCAGCTCTAAGCAGAATTCCAAATTGTTATGTCAGTTCATGTTTGAGAATTTTTTTAATATGTTATAACTATAGGGTAATGCTAAATTACCCTATATAAGGCATATGACATCGTCTTAGTGGATGAGACTAGAGCAGGAGTCGATGCTAAATTAGAATTGTGGTGAAAACTTTGGAAGTTAGAGGCTTTAGGATCAACAGAACTAAAACAAAGTATATGGAGTGTAATTTTAGTGATATTCGGACACAACTGAGGAAGTAGTGAAACTTGATGGCTAAGAGATACATAAGAGAGACCGTTTCCGATATTTAGGCTCGGTTATACAAAGAGATTGGAAAATTTGTGAAGATGTTATACACATGATCCAAGCAGAGTGGCTTAAGTGGAGAAGTGCCAATGGTATTTTGTGTGACAAACGTATACCTCTGAAGTTGTAGAAATTTTTTTATAGGACGACTGTTAGACTAGCAATGATGTACGGAGCAGTGTTGGACAACAAAGAAACAATATGTCCGAAAAATGAGTGTAGCGGAGATGAGGATGCTAAGATGGATGTGTTGTAAAACAAGGATAGAATTAGAAACGAGCATATACGAGACATGCCAAAGGTAGCTCTAATCTAAGATAAGTTAAGAGAGAATCGCATCAGGTGGTTTGGACATGTCACACGTAGACCTAATAATACCCCCGTTATAAAGAGTAATTTGGTAAGTCTTGAGGGTAGAGTTAGGCGTACAGGAAGACTTAAATTAACTTGGGTGGAAACGGTGAAAAAAGATATTATAGCTTGTGACCTTACAGAAGATATTACACTAAACCCAGCAGAATGGAAAACCATGATTCATGTAGCCGACTCAACTAGTTGGGAAAAAGGCTTTGTTGTTGTTGTTGTTATGTTATAACTATAGGATAATATTTTCTATACTATGTCAGTTTCATCCAATAATTTATCATGATAAGTTGTTTCTTCTATACTATGTTTAATTTTGTTTTTTTTTTTTTTGGGGGGGGGGGGGGGGGGGGGGGGGGGGGGGGGGTAATGTCACCAAGCAAGTTTATGCTCAGAATTTTGTCCCTTGATGGAATTTAAACATACATGATGGAATTGAAACATACATTAACTTGACAATTAGTCGAAATGCTGTCACTAATGCTCCTTGTTAATCGCAGCTTGTGGGTCGGCTAACACAGGAGGAACTGATGACACAGTTACCTTCATTTCTGCCTGCACTTTTTGATGCATTTGGGAACCAGAGTCCTGACGTTCGTAAGGTTGGAACTATGTTTCTTATCGAACCATACACAATGTTCCCCTTTTATACAACCTTAAATCTTTCCTTTATGCATTAGAATGACCAGTCATGAAAAAATCTGGTCAATGATCGTGGTTATTAAAACCAATGATTATGCATTGATTTCATAGGTGGTTTCAAATTTGATAATTCTATTATCTTTTCTTTTCCGATATCGTCAACTTGTTGCAGACTGTGGTGTTCTGTTTGGTGGATATATACATCATGCTTGGCAAGGCTTTCCTTCCTTATCTAGAAGGGCTTAGCAGTACTCAGCTGAGGTTGGTAACTATTTATGCAAACAGGATTTCTCAGGCAAGGTCTGGCACCACAATCAATGCTAACCATTGATGAACATATCGATCCGGTGTTTGTTTTACCCATTTTATTGTTGGTGAATGAGCGTGTGGGCATGTGTTTATTCATTTTTGTGTATTTGTATAGTGTAAAATGTGTAACCCATTTGGTTTTTGTACGGGAGCTGAGTTTTCCAGAGTTGTTGAAATGGCCAGAGTGTAAAAGTTATGTAAACAGGAGTCGAAACTGATGATTTCAGGGTGTTTTGTGACAGATAGAATACATGAAATGATATTCCGTTTGCCAAAAGATTTCTTTTCTGTCTCGGTTGGTCACCATCTGTTATTGGCTTATTGCTCTGCCCAACGATTAACTAAACAAGTGTTGTTATTATTCTTAGTCATGCTTTGTCCTTGTTTGTGTGGATGTATTCTTTCATTGATTTGATGATAACTCTTTGGTGTAATTTTGCTATTTTCTGTTTTCTGGCCGCCTATTTGAAATAGAATCGTCGGCACCATATGACTATATGATGGTGGTCTTTTCTTGCCCTGAGTTATCACGGCAAATTGTTGTGTTTCTTTGAAAAATCATCATTCATAAGTTACAGGCGACCAGCTTCAGTAATGTCTCTGCTCTTTGGATAATATACACACACAAGCTTGTGAGTTTCTTCTTCACTCAAATTTTTCTAATTGGGGTGCCCTGCTGAAGAAATCATCCAGGCAAGAGAGACTTATTGCGAAATTGACAATCCATAGGTTATTGACTTTTTTTAATCGATCCTGATCCTAAAGTATAACTGTATAAGTTAATTTAGAAGAAACAGTGTATATGTATATGTAAAAGTATACGCATTGTATCAATGCTGGATATGAGTCATTTGGCCTGATACTAATCAGACAATGGCAATAGGAAATACGAGTAAAGTTGTTTTTATCTCAGTGTGGACTTACGCCAATGTTAGAGTATCTCAAAGAAACGCGAATGTGTTCTACAAACTCTGTTCCTATATATGTATCCATTATTAACCATGCATCAACATATTAAAGCTCTAATTATCGACTTGTATCTACTACGGTTGAGTCAAGTGACGATTGCAGGTATCAATCATGAAGCAATTCTTCAGTGATGATTGTAATTACAACTAAATAGTTCACAACAATCATATTTACAATTAAATAATTCAAAATATTTTGTCGGATCTGCATTTGAGTAGAAGGATCCGACCCGATAATGCTATCCATGACCCACATAAATACCCCAATCCCTAACGCCTAAAAAAATGAAGAAGGCAATCACAAGAGAAATCAAGAACTTAGCTGTCCGTTATCCATCCAATAAGGATAGAAATGCCACATGTCTACACTCAACTGGACGAAATCATCCTATGATCAACTCACCTCAAATTGAGTGGTCTTAATATTATTGCATCAGTATCACTCCCTATATTTTTTGTAAATTACTCAAACTAACAAACCCTAGCACCAAGAACAGTTGAGATAGAGAGAGTTCAAGTCATGGCAACCTCTAGCATGGCCTCAGCTGCTTCAAGCTTTGTGTTCACATCCAGCCTCACAACCGCTGCGAACACTTCGTCGAGGGTAAACTCAGTGGCTTTCTTCAACAAGCCGAGCCATTCCAATGCTTCTAGAAGGCTCGTCGTGAGGGCAGAGGAAGCTGCTGCTCCACCTCCGCCAGAGCCTACTGCGGCAGCTGAGGTTGCAACCAAAACGGTCGCCAAGCCTCCTCCGATCGGCCCTAAGAGGGGTGCCAAGGTAGATAATTAATATTGCCACACTTGCTTTATTGTGTTGTATCTTTAATATTATAATGGGAGAAGGCCTTAGTGTCATTTGTAAATCTACCAACATGTGCAACGCACGTACATAACTAATATAAATGAGGTTTGAAGTTCAAACTCATACTATATCTGAATTTTTAATTTAAAAAAACTAAGACGTGCATCACACGTGTAAATTACTAGTACTTATTAATGAAATTGGATGGCTATTCTCGTTTTCTTTCCAAAGACGAGCATAGAAAAAAAATTAAGGAATTAATTAAATGAAAATGTCTCAGAGAGAACTACACGTGTCAACATTATAACAGATATACTATGCGTTATTAGTTAATAATTAAGAAAAACTACAATTATAGCATAGTTGTAATAAGAGAGCGTAGAACTTAATAATTCAATTTGTAGATTCAGTCCATATTCAACATGATTCAAGCATCTGTTTGTTCTCAGGTGAAGATTCTGAGAAGGGAATCATACTGGTTCAATGGAACTGGATCAGTTGTTACCGTCGACCAGGTAAAAATACACCAGCAACTACTTCAAATGTTTTCGCCTGCTCATTTCTATTACTAACAGCGAACGCTTGCTTTTTTAGGACCCAAATACACGCTACCCAGTTGTGGTTCGATTCAACAAGGTCAACTACGCTGGTGTGTCGACAAACAACTATGCACTGGATGAGATCCAAGAAGTTAAATGAAACCTATGGGTGGATTGAGTAGAATGTATGAGTCCAAAATTTGTACGATACCCTACTATTTGTGTCTGCTCTTGTACTTATTCCAATTCTAGTATTCAAAGTTTTAGCAAAACAGTGGATCTAATGTTTGTTATTCTAATTTGGTTAAACTTTGTCTTCTGTTTCGATTTAAAGAAACTATAGAAGTCATCAACCTAAATAACAGACACAACTCAAACTGAACTTCACAGTTCTTATTTGCGATCTCTGCAAAACCCAAAAACATCTCATGCTAATCTCATTTCATGTATCAAAATACTTGTTTGCAGTCAGAGACGCTAAATATATTTGGCAAACAAAAATGTTAAAATTTTCAGTTACACATAAAAACATTTGTAATCACTATATATTGTTTACTGAAACAAGTCAGCGTATATATACACAGAAATTTTATAATTACACGTGTTTTCGTGCATGTGTACAAGCAAGTGCCGAACAACTTAAAGCGTACAGGCGTGAGCACACACATGCAGGAGCTTCCTACTAGATAGGTTTAATGAAAAACTTCAGCCCAACAACACACACACACACACATGCAAGTGCGTCTATACGAACAAGCGTCAAACAATCTAAAACCTCTTTTTGGCATTACAAGTTAAACGCCAACAATACACTGTATACATGCATAGGACTTTGATTCATTAATTATAATGTATAACATTAGCTGATACATTATTATAATTTATAAAATTAGCTGATAGTTTCGAAACTGTCCTTGATCTGAATCGGGTTCTGCGGGCTGGCACCATAATCACAATACACCAACCATCACAAAATGTCTACCATCTGTAACTTTAATATATACAGTCAATCAGCCAATCAGGTATACCATAAGTTCGGTGAAACCACAAAAAACTAATGCAGGATGTATTTATAATTAATGAAAAAGAGATCCTCTAACCAGAAAATGTAACAGTGATAATTTTTTATGCATCACCGAAGGACAGGGAGACACGGAACAAGCACTGCAGTATACTAGAGGCTATTCATATGAGTTATTATCGCAAACAAAAACACTTCATATAAGCATTTGAAACACCTAATTATAAAGTTCACGCATATACCATTCCTCAGCACACACCATTCACATACATATGTTAAACTCAAACATAAAGCAAAAGACCAAATAGCAGAGAGTAGCAACACAATAGCAAGGGAGAATGTGCTCAGTTATTTTTTATCAATGCTCTGTATTTTATTTAATCGGATACAAGCTTTAAATAGGCTGAAGAAGAGAAACAAAAAAACACTAGAATTTGGGAGAAGCCCACTCCTATTTACTTGGTCCTTACTCCTACCAATAAGCATAGCCATACAATTCAAAAGTGAACGTTAGTTTTGAATCAAACTCCAACATAGTGGCCGGTTTCACAAACCACCACACTTGTGCTAGCAACTTACATACATCACTCACAATACCACTGTAGCTAGTAATACAAGCAGTAGAGGTAGCTATTAAACTGATATTACTTTATGTTTCATAGTATTATAGTTTTTAGACAGGAAATAGAGGTCCAATTCCCTCTTCCTTCTTAGCATCAGGAACGCTGTTATAGCAATAGATGGGATGGCCTCAATATTAGCACAAAAGAATAGATGTTGCAATTCCATCATACAAGGATGCTCTCATAAACAATAAAATACCAGTAGGACAAAGGTAGTCACCAACCAAAGAATTCCAGAAAGGTGGTACATACGCCAATTAAGGCGGCGATATAGAGGAGAATATGATTATAAATTAGTTTATTGCAGAAAAACTGATTAACAAACAAGTTGGTTGGAACTTGAAAGCACTGAGTATACATTACCTATGTGGGATATGGTTGAATAAAGGTACCCATCTTTAGTAGTTGGTGAGATTTTGGAGCGTACAGGAGCATTTGGACAAAGCCTCACATGAAAATCCATAGGAGCAAGGCAAACTATCATCCAGAATAGACGCCTACTTATCCATGAAAAATAATAATGTGACAGAGTTAATGTAAATTTGAAATATAATGTGGGAATCATAAGTAATGAACATTATTCAAAATGAAAGCATCACCTTCAGTAATGATCTTGTGGACGGATTAGCCGTTGTTAAATGTTGTAGAGGATTGAGGCAAGGGGATCCACTCTCCCCGCTACTCTTTACTTTGGTTGCGGATCACGGTCGGTAAAGATAAAAATGTTATTAATGGGCTTGGTTGCGGATCACGGTCAGTAAAGATAAAAATGTTATTAATGGGCTTCCGATTAAAGGATTACGGGACAAAGTGACGATCCTTCAATATGCGGATGATACATTACTGTTCGGTGAGGCAAAAGTAGAGGAGATACTGAGGTTGAGGATGGTTCTTAGGTGTTTTGAGGCTTGGTCCGGGTTGAGTATTAATCTCAATAAAAGTTGTGTTATCCCTTTTGGAGAGGGATTATCAACTCCGATTGAGGAAATTAAAGGTTATCTAGGTTGCGAGATTGGAGATTTTCCATTAAAGTACCTGGGTACACCAATCAGACCTGGAGGGATGCGACGGGAGGACTGGATGCCAGTAGTAGAAAAGGTGGAAAAGCAGTTGGCTTGGTGGAAAGGAGGGTTCTTATCCTTAGGTGGTAGAATTACGCTTATTAACTCGGTTCTTTGTTAGGGAGCTGCAGGAGCTAATGAAGGATCGGGAGTTGGTCTAGATTGTGTCTCAGAGTTGTATTAGTTTAGTTGGTTTTAATTGTATCTGTTTGGGTTTGTTTGGGTTTTCTTAGTGTACCAGTTGAGTCTATTTTTCTGTTTTGGCAAATGTACGTGCAGTGAGCACATTTTCCTTTCATAATGGGTTTGGCGGAAAAGTTGTTAGCAACGGAGAATTAAGTTGTTAGCCCACGTGCTACGCACGTGACCCCTATAACTGCCCTGTAGGGGTGTTCATCGGTTCAAAACCGAACCGAACCGAACAAAACCGAACCGAACTTTTCGGTTTGGTAAAATTGAAACCAAACTCCAAACCGAACATCTATATTTCGGTTTTAACCGAACCGAAATATATCTGTTCAGTTCAGTTAATAACCGTAATAACCGAACTTAAAGAAAATATTTCAGTTTTGAATGTTTATATTAGATTCTAAGTGAAAGACTCATTATTCAATATTCATTAAGCAAACAACAACCAATTAGCATCATTGTACTCATAATTTTTACACTACAAAATTACAGTAATAACTAGCAAAAAAGCTTACAATTTACAATTTACAAATGATTACAATTTACAACGAATCAACTATAGAAGTTTATATTTTACAATTTGAAATTACAAGTTTCTGACTTTCTGTAACACTTTTGTAGTTTGCAGGCCTCATCTGAGTCATCTCAAGCACTTAAGCATTTACCGGACACCGCAAAGCGAAGCAAAATATGAAAATATAGCAAAATGACGCAACAATCAGTGGGAAAGAGAGGGACCCTGAGAAGATATGCTACTCCAATGAAGTATTTCAATGAAGTATTCACCTGGAAGATATAGCAATCATAGTATCTCAAATTCTCAATGCATATAATGAAGCTCTAAGTCTGATTGATATTATAATAACAGAGACGGTAGATAGAATTCTACATTGAGCATTTACTTACCAGCAGTCAAAAACATATGGGATGGAAATGGAGCTAATGAATTGTACCTGGCTCAAAGCCCCATACCCAAAGACTAACAGAGCAATTCGAAGTGATTTTGTTAATTCATCACAATATCCTTTGTTATCTTCACTGAAATAATCCCAAATAGATTAGCCAGAGCTACATCTCTCTTGATGTTTTCAATTATTTGCACAAGACGCATGCATGATACAGGACATAAGACACAAACATGAAAGCATGCACGAGTTTTTTTTATATAATAAAAAAAGTTTTGTGGGAGTGAAATATTATCATGAAATTTGGAATCAGATCCTCTTTTTTACTGTTCTGATGTTGTCTTGAGAACTTGCATGGCAAAACTTTTATGCACGCCAAATAGAAAAGTGGTAACTTTTCTCTTGTTTGCTTCAACAGCACAACATCAGTTAAGACTTACTAAATTATTACCGATCGAAACATTACAGAATACAAACCCTGAACAGAAACACTATCAATTGTTGCTAATGTTTTGAAGCATGCAGCAATGAAACGCACCTCAGTTATTACTGAAAAATGAGCAAGATCTCAGAGGAGGATCCCATCACTCCATCTGACTCTTCTGCTGTTGAAATATAGCAATTGTATATTCTGTTTCCTAATATATAGGAAACAGATTTCCCAAATTTCTCATCTCCCCAATCTTCTCTCAATCTCTTTTCTTCTACTCCAAGAATGTAATTCTATATATAGATGTATAGAGCAAAGGAAAAATAATAAGGTTAATAATTATTTTCCCCAAATCGATTTTCAACATGGTATCAGAGCCTAATCAGATCTAGGCCAAGTGAAGAAGAAGAAGAGGAGGTTGATCACCACCATCTTGATCTGATCCTGTTGTTGATCCCGTCACTGATCTCTGACTCCGATCCCGTCAGCTCCCGTCGCCGCCCTTCGCCTCACCCAGATCCCGAATCCCCTTGCTGTCCTTTCTGTTCCTCGACAGCTGTGCCCCAACCGCCGTCCGCCGTTCCACCGTCAGCCGTCGCTTGACTTGCTGTTCTACAGTACCACTCGTTGTGTTACTGTAGCGTCGTCTTCCTCAACCAATCGTCTTCCCCAACTTGCTGTTCTTCAATCCTGGCCGCTCCCAGCGTCCTCCGGTGACCCTCCCTTCGACGACCTTCCCAGTCGTCGACACCCCCGCTGACGCCCCTGATCGCCTACTAGCGCCACACAGCAGACCGAACCCCCCCTCCCCGATCTCCTCCCTTCCGTTTTTTCGTTGACATCTGAGCAGCCAAGCTCCGAACGCCCTCTACCACTCGACGCCGCCAGTCGCCGCATCGCCGGTCGCCGCCTACCCCGCCTTCGCACCTGTCGTCGACGTCGGCCAGAACCCATCGCTGCTGATCTCTGTGCACTTTCGTTGTTGTCTCTTCAGATCTGTTACTGTTCTTGTGATGTCCCTCTTGCTAACAACTTGTTCTCCTTGTTGTGTTGCTATGGAACAATATCCATATGAGTCAAAAAGGTGTACTCATTGTGGCAAGATCGGTCACACGAAAACTCGTTGTTATAAGATTATCGGCTATTCAGAGATATGGGATCATAGCAAGGATATTTGGGAGAACACTTGCAATCAACTCACTGTTGCAGGTGGAGTTGCTGATCGTGCTGCTGCAGGAAATGATGGTAAGGTTTTTAATGTTTCTGGCTCTGTTATGAATAATGCATGGATAATTAATTCGGATGCTACCGACCATATGACCTTTGATTCTAGACAAGTTCAAAATTTTCAACCTTCTACCAAATCAACTGTGTCCACTGCCAATGGTGATCCTGCCACTATTACCGGCGAGGGTACTATACACCTCACATACAACCTAACCTTAGATACTGCCCTAGTTGTGCCATCCTTGAATTTCAACCTATTATCTGTTGCCCAAATAACCACTGCCTTACATTGTATTGTAGTTTTTTGGCCTTCACATTGTGTGTTTAAGGATATTCGGACTCGCAAGACGATTGGTTATGGGGTTAGACACGGGAAGCTCTATTACCTAGATTTAGAATCTGAATGTTCGAGCAAGTTGACTCAAGCTCTAAGTGTGGAAAGATTCGAAGATGAGAAGAAGAAATCAGATATTTGGCTATGGCATCGACGTCTAGGGCATGCCTCCTTTGGTTATTTGAAAAAATTATTTCCAAGTTTATTTTTGAAGTTGGATATATCTGCATTTCGGTGTGATGTGTGTGAACTCGCAAAAGGTCATCGTGTCTTTTTTCCTCCAAGTCCAAATCAAAGCTCCCTTCCTTTTATGATTATTCATTCTGATGTTTGCGGTCCATCCAAAAATACTACATTTGAAGGAGCCAAATGGTTTGTGACCTTTATTGATGACTGTACCCGTATGACCTGGATTTGTTTAATGAAGTCGAAAAGTGAAGTTAGTGGTTTGTTTCAGAAATTTCACAAGCATGTTATGATTCAGTATAATTTACAGATTCAAGTTCTTCGGAGTGATAATGGCGGAGAGTATCTGAGTTCAAATCTGCAACAATATTTGGTGGAACACGGAATTGTACATCAGACTACATGCTCGTATACACCTCAACAGAATGGGGTTGCAGACAGGAAAAATAGACACTTACTCGAAGTGGTCCGTGCTTCTCTCATCCATGGAAATATGCCACTCATTTATTGGGGAGAAGCCCATGCTTCTGCTGCATACTTAATCAACCGAGTTCCCTCAAAAATTCTAAACTTCCTCACACCATTTCAAGCATTAACTGAAGATGTGAATGCACCAAAAGTTGTCAACTTGCCACCTCGTGTGTTTGGGTGTGTTGCATTTGTTCATCTTCATCAACATGAACTGTCACGCCCCGCTTTCCGGAATACGGGAACACAGGCATGTAACTGAGGCCCAGCGAATGATATAAGTATGCCAACTCATATCATCTATAAGCTGTACCAGTCTTAACTCAACAATATAAGAGAAATTAATCACAACCACGCAGGAAACATAATCACATAAACGATAATGAAATTCAATAACCAAATCTGTAATACAAGAACTTACCAAATAGCTCGATAGGCTCCAGCTCCAATCGTAGAAAACTGCTCATAAATGTCTTCTGAAAATTCTCCTTGTACACCTGTACTTGTTCATCTAAAAAGAAAGAATAATTTGTCCTTAGAGCAAGTCGTGGACATGCAAGTGGAGAAACAGTGAAACAATGGAAATGGTGGCATAGCAATGAATTCAAATAAACGTTGCAGTCGATGGTGTTGAACAGTGTAAATGAGATAACAGTATAATATGCATTAAATACGATTTACCAAAATAACGATAAACAATACCAATAATGACACTAATAATGAGAACACTGTTCATTAAGATAACAATATGCAATGATAATGCGATGAGAGCTTTAGGTCTATTATTCATTCTTTTATCCTAGCTAATGCACGTACTACTACATCCCATACTACAGGTTCCATGCATACAATCAATTTCGTTTAGACTAAGGTGGTAGATTCTATAGTTCATGTACCCGGGAACATTATTCAATAATGACCGATAATCGAATCAATCGAGATACTGAAGTCAGTAATCTGCAATTAACCGATGACCGATATAACCAATAACCAATAACCAATATCTGATATACCGATAGTTAGGGAAACACGGGCCCCTCTTCCGAGTACAGTCACTATGTCATCAACTACCCTAATCAACCCTTAACCCCGGCTTGCTTTACTTTCTTTACTCAATTATCATACAATAATGCAACTAATAAGGGACGCTAGAGAAGGTGTTAAAACACTCCTAAGATTATGCAATACACTATATACAATTAAATACACTAAATATAACATTATAAACACAATTGTACATTATAAAATATAGAATCCCAATTCTGGACAGCAGTAGGTTGCTGTACCAAAATCAGTATTCCCGTTGCTACAGGGCAGCAAATGTGGATCCGTCAGGTGGTCTAGAAACTAGACTCCCGCCCGGTTCCAACGCATACTTAAAGTCTATATTCCGACGACGGTAGCTAAGTGAAATTCGGTGTTCTTTATTGATTTTAGTTTCTGGCTGGGTGTAGATGTTGTCTAATTTTAATTATAAAGGCAGTAAATAAATATTATAAAAATCAGTAAAAATACTTTTTAACACCCTAAACATGTTATTTACAATTCTGGAATTTATCTTGGCCATATATGATTAATAGTTCACTTAATTCATTAGCCTAAGTTGTTATGTACGTGAATCTGTAATTTCAGCGCAGCTGTGGTAAAAGGTTCATAACTGGAGCAGTATAACTCCAAATTCGAAAGTTTTGGTGTCTATCGACATCTAGACAGATAGGGCTACGATTTACTTTCAGGGAGTTTCTGATTTTAATGAAGTGTTCTAGGTCTAAACAACATGTTAAGGTTCAGATTAGCGTAATTTTCTGAATAGTCTATATGTTCATTTTAAGTAAAATGGTAAAAATAAGATTTAATAATAGTAAATTGGAGTTTAATTACTCCTAATCGCAGCGAATCAACCTTAGGTGAACATGGTATTAATATAGGTGAGGTCTAACATTTTAATAATTCCAATTCAACAATTAGCAATAACAATCACATTAACGATCAACAAATTTCTACAATCTAACATAGCTATTTGTCATTTAATTGCCATGATATGAAATGTGTCTACGATTCCCTATTTTTATAATCAATAACTATAACTATATGATGTATGAACATCTCTATACTTTAGAGGCAAAAAGATGGCACGATGTCGAGACTACCACTTGGATTCGCTCGTGTAAATCCGTGGCATCTCGACGATTGATACAATAATATTTTACGATTTTTAAATAAGATCCACTTGCGGAATTTCAACAATAATTATCGAATACGATACAAAAAAAAGATATTCGATAGAAGTGACTTGCCTTTAGGACGATGTTAGATTCGATATATTGAGAATAACTGGATTGAAATCCCGGCGACACGGCGACGAGCAACGATCACCGTAATCACGCTCGGGCACGGATCTCGATGATGATCACGATCAGGATGAAGATCCAGCGAATCCAACGGTCGAGATCGGAAATAAAACATATGAGAATTAGAAGGGAACCAAAATATATCATGGTTGACAATTGATGAATAAGAACAAAAATAGATCAAATGTTTACTCACCAAGCAAAGAACGAACAAGACGATCAGAGGCTGAGATCAAGTTGATCAAGATCATGATCATGATGATGATGGTGATGATCAATGTAAATCCAACGGCCACGATCGACGGATCAAGAAGCGATCACGATCGCGATGACGATCAAGATCAAACGGACGGCTCATATGCGCTTGATCAAAAATCCATCTACCCACAACAAACACATAAGAGATGGAGTTGTGCACTGCGTTGGGGAAACAGGCAGCGACATCGCGGCATGGAGGGACTGCTGGCGGTCGGCAACTGGACGGGATAGGTTGCGGGACGACGGGAAGCGCCGGAGAGGGGAGTGTGTCGGCTGGGCCGGGATGCGCTGCAGCGTCACGGCTGCGTCGTCGACCAGGGAGTGGACAGCGGTGGACGGCACGGGGACTGTCGACGGCAGGCAGTGTCGCGACCGGGAAGTAGTGCTGCTGCGACGGTTGGCCGCGACGGGATGCTGGTGTTGCTGTCGAGGTTGCAGACGGCGGGGGCGCTGCTGTCGGCACAGGAGGCACGAGCCGATGGTGGCTGGCTGACGCGAGGGCGGCGCGAGCAGGCGGAGGGAGGCAGTTGCGCTGCTTCGCCGTGGGAGGCGGCACTACAGTCGCACGAAGGCTGTTGTTGACGACTTCGGGAGATGGAAAGGGTCGCCGCTGTGGCGCTGCGTTGCTGGGGCTGTCGATTGACGGGGGAGGCACACTGCAGTCGCACGACGAGGGGGGTCGCAACATCGCCCAGGCTGTTGAGGGCTTGCGAACGGGCGGGTGCACACAGCGGGGGAGAAGAAGCTTCGGTATGAGAATAGAAGAAGAAGAAGAAAGTATGGGCGGCTGTGGTGAAAAATAGGGTTTAGGAAAATATAATATGGGTATATATATGAAGTAGGATTAGGGTTGGGCTTAAATACGGGTAACGGGTTAGGGTAGTAGGTTTGAAAGTTAATGGGTGTAGGGTTTTAATAATGGGTAATGGATTATCCAATAAGGAAAGTAGAGTTTTAAATAAGATTTTATAGTACAATAAAATAACAATTAAATATTGTTTATACAATGTATTTTGTATTACGGTTTAGAATTTATTTGAAATAGATACAAATACAGTTAGCACGTAGAAATAATTTTTTTAAATAGCCAATCAAAAATATTAATAATAAAAGTAATAATAATAAGAATCATATTTCAATATAAAACGTCAAAGAAATAGTTACAAATAAATAATAATAAAAATATGGGTCGAAAAATAGATTTTAATAGAAGATTCAATAGTACGATTTGACAAAAGCAAATTGAAAGTGGGAAAATAATTTACGAAAATTTTTGATACAGAAAATGTACGGAGATACACATTTGGGAAAACAGGGGTTACATGAACGCAATAAGTTAACTCCTCGAGCTGTCCGTTGTGTTTTCGTGGGATATGCACAGAATAAGAAAGGGTATCGGTGCTATCACCCACCAACTCAAAAGATGTTTGTGACTATGGATGTGGTGTTCCATGAAGATGAGATGTATTTTTCCTCTGAGGTTGAACTTCAGGGGGAGTACCGAAGTGAAGTTCAAACTCTTGCCTATGATGAAGTGGTTAATATTCAAACTGAACAATCAGATATAAGGGGAGAAAATCATGATATAAGTAATGACGATCACTCGAATGAAGATTTGTTGGTTGAGGAAGCAAATTTCCACAAAGATCTGCAGTTAGTGTCGAACCTCCATGAAGATGAGCCATCTCCACCACCAGCACCATCTGAACTATCTCCACCACCAGTACCATCAGATCTCTCTACTCCCAGCAGAACCCCAAAACCAATCGTCATCGCTGTCCGAAGCTCCAAGAAGAGAACTTCCAAACCGTACTACTAGAGGTATCCCAAAACCCACTTACGAGCCTAATCCCACTAGTAAAGCCAAATATCACATAAGTCATTATGTGTCCACTCACCGATTGTCTGAATCAAATAAGTCATTTGTAAATCAATTATCTGCTGTATCTATTCCTAACAGTGTGCAGGAAGCCTTAGCCGATCCAAGATGGAAAGCAGCTATGGATGAGGAGATGAAGTCCTTGAAGAAGAATAAGACTTCCGGTATATATACCATTAATCCTCAAACCATCACATTAACTTGCAACTATTTCAGTATTTACCTGTCCAACTCTGATTCATGTAGGAAGTGGATTCAAGTAGAGAAAGCCTTAACCGAAATGGATACTTTGGTGCATCAATCAAGCTCCAGAGTGGATACACTGCGGGAGTAAACACTGCTCTCTATGTGAGTAGTCGTAGACTCTTAGCTCTTACCTCAGTAAATGATCCCTAATAAAAATACAAAAACTTCCAAGACTAAGGACAATATATGAGGGGTCTACCAATGAATGACTCATAATCATACTTAATAGGCTCAACAAACAGCATTAAAAAAAAAAATTATAATGTATGTATTTGTACCACCATAATGAAAAAAGACTTACTGTAGTTTCTGTTCTCTTGTGGATGTTTTAGCTGTCAAATAGTGAAGTACACCTAGGGTTTCACGACGAAGTAGATATCGAGTTTTTGGGGACAACTCCAGGGAAGCCATACACTTTGCAGACGAATGTATACGTGAGGGGCAGCGGGGATGGTAGGATCATCGGAAGGGAGATGAAGTTCCACCTGTGGTTTGATCCCACAGCTGCCTACCACAACTACGCTATTCTATGGAACCCTGACGAGATTGTGTAAGTTAACTATTTTCACAATTTGAACTAGGGTATCTGGTACATTGCAAATACAGTGTCACGGAAAAAGTAATTTTATTTAGCTGAAACTCAAACGAATCATGCAACGTTTCATGACCTAAGAAGCATGCATCTACCAAATAGGTCCTCAATATGGTTGCTTCCAATCTTCCTCTTTTATGATATGGAGTACATTTCATGCTTGCATTTATCAACTGCACAGTTAGACAACCGACAATCCTAATTTCCACCGTTTACTATGGGACCATGAATTTAAATGAAAATCATGTTGATGTAACATGACATATATATTTATCAATAATATTTATATCAAAAATATTTATAAATAATATTGTAATTAAAAGCATTGGGACCTACTACATTAGCAATGAATCAGAGAGGTACATGAATTGGTTTCTCCCTTTGTCTGGGTCCCCAATCTTAGCATCTGTATAAAAATGGGAAATAAATATGATTGAATATAACATGAAAATCTGTATCCATCCCAACCGTTCGATTATGATCCCTCTGTTATTAGTGGACCAGGCATTCAATGATGTCAAGTATCATAAATCAAACAGCTACAGTTGATTAGATCACCAATTTTGCCTGTGTTTGAAAATGCAGCAGAAACTTAGAAAACCTATAACTATTCTATGTGGAGGTAGAGGGATGCAAATTATAGGTAGTTGTCTTTGGTAAACAAAGTTTAAATACCTACAATTAAACATAGTTAAACATAGATAGAGGTATGTACGTAGTAACTTTGGTTTTCTAGAGTTGAGACACCTTCAAATATCTTACCTCCAGTTGCATTTCAAAAAAGATCATTGAACGATATCTACAGACAACATGTACAAGTAACTTCAGTCCAAGGTTCAAATAGGCAAACACTTGAAGACATTTTAACTCTGAAGAACTTCAGTAACAGAGGTATCCTAGATACTTATCCGTACCTTCGGTTCTCTTATCTTTCCACTCTACTCAGAAAAAAAAAAAATCTTTAGGAGATTGTTTCAGAATGATGTGGCAAAATGACAGCTACAGTAATAGCAAATGGATGAAGTGCTTGCAGTCGTGGTTTGCTAAATTTTTCTCATATTCGTTAGAGACGGGATATGATTTACCGTCCCACGTTTTTTAATATTAAAATGGGGTAGGACGGGAAATGATTCCCCATCTCTCAAATAAAAATAAAAAAAATGGTCCAAAGCTTGGACGGGGTATCATACCCCGTCCATGAAATCAGGCTTTCAATGTTTGTTGACTATAATGAAATGGTCCAAAGATTGACTATAATACCCATGGCTTTCAATATGGCTTTCACAGTATTAATTAAAACATAGGATTGAATGTTAGGCAAATTAGGAATAAAAAAAAAAAAAATTAAAAGTAACTCCCGGACGGGGTATCTATCCCCGTCTGAGGGGATTTTAAAAAAAAAAAATTTGGTCAAAATGTGGGACGGGGTTTGATACCCCGGACGGGGTATCATTCCCCGTTTGAACACTTTAAAAAAAAATGGGTTAATTAGAGAGACGGGGTATCATACCCCGTCCGGGGTATGTATCCCCGTCCGTCCTCTTTTAAAAAAAAAATGAGAATTATTGGGACGGTATATGATCGTCCGTCTGATACGATTAAAAAATAATTATATCGAAGAGACGGGGTATCATACCCCGTCCTTTATAATTTGAGAAAGCTCAATTCGTTTCTCATATTTGAGAAATGGAAATAGAAGCTTTGCCAAAATATGAGAAAATGAGAAATGACTGCAGCGCTACTTTTCTATTCGTTTGCTAAAATTTAGAAAAATGGCAATTATAGCAAACGACTGTGGATGCTCTAATTAAGACATTAGACTACAGCTATACAAAACTCAGATATGAAAAAAAAAAAAACAAAACTACTTTTGAGTGTTGACATCTGAGGACTGAGGGTAGTAGAGTAGTGGGGTTTGCTTTAGTCATTGATATTTGTAATTTGTTAGGTGTTGCGGTGGAGTGCAGGGAAAAAAAAGCATTGGCCCCCAGATTCTGGCCTGCCATGTTGTGGACAGAGCCAGAAATAATTTATCTGCAGTGACAAACATAATGATTTTTTCCCAGAATAAGCCCATTTTCAAATTATACCCCCTTGGTAGATCTATCTCCAAACTATTTTCAAGTGGGACATTCAGAAATGAACCTGCTATTGGGATTGGGATTGGGATTTGTGACTTAGGTATATACAAAACCGCAGCTCACACAAGCGGCTTCAGAATTTCAATTTTTTTTTAAAAAAAAATGTTGGAATTCTGAAATGCAATGACTGTATTTTGGAACTATGGCTTCATTATTGTTGAACCCACAGTTCCAACTAACAGTGTATTCTCCCAAAATCCAACTTGAAATTATTTTAATGAGGGACCTTTAATGGGATAACTTTGAAAAGATGGCTTCTTTTAAGAAATAAGTCAAATGCCTTATTCTCTATAATCTAGCAGATGGTGAAAATATAGAAAGTAAAAGATTTACTGCACCTCCATTATCATGATTCATGAATACCCCCCAGATACCATAATGGAAATCTAGTAGGGGCTCACATTCTCATCAGAATCTTTCGATATATTTGTTAATGAGGAAACAGTATCAAACTACTTAGCAATAAAAAGAAGACAATATAAAATGTTTCTTTTTTGAAGATAAAGGTGACCTCGTCACCGTTTCATTAATAAAACATTAATGATATAGAGTTGTACATGATACATTACTTAGACCGAAATAACTCGGTCAAAGTACAAAAACATCATAATCGACAATTACTACTACAACAAAACGTAGAGATATAACTACTACTCCTCCTCCACCAAGCATAGCCTCTTCTTCGTCCCTGCTTGACTTGCCCATGAGTGAATGAAGGCAAAGATTTTATGCATCATAGTTGAAAATCTACTGTTAGTTTGACGAAAACACACCCCGTTTCGATATAGCCATATACCCCACATAGTAGCTACAACTACAATATCCCAAGCTATTCTATTATCTTTCCAAACAACTCACTCACTCCACTCTCCCCATATCTCTCTCGTAGAACTAGGAATATAAAATGTTCTAGTAGAATACTTTGTATAAGAAGGGTAAAAACGGGGTATCATTCTGACACCAATACCGAAATCTTTATCCTAAATCTGTAAGGTACGCGACATAAATCATTTTTCTCCTTTATGCTCAATTTTTTTAAACACCCCGTAAATCATATAATCTTAATGTGCAGATTCTTTGTGGATGATGTACCAATACGACAGTATCCAAGGAAGATAGACAGACTCCAGATTCCCGCTTCGTCCAATGTGGGTGTATGGCTCAATCTGGGATGCATCAGCATGGGCCACAGAGAACGGAAGGTACAATTAAGGTCGACTACCGCTATCAGCCATTCATTGCCAGGTTCACGAAATTCCGTATTGAAGGTTGCTCTGCCTATGCAGCCTTGCACTGTCGACCGGTGCCTGCATCTCCTTACAGCAGAGGCCTCAGTCGTCAACAGTATGCAGCAATGCGGTGGGCCCAGAACTACCACATGGTTTACAATTATTGCAGTGACTCGAGTAGGGATCACTCCCTCACCCCTGAATGCTATAACTGAAAAAGGAAACACCAGCTCATTTTTTCTTTTTGCCATTTGGCCCTCAAGATAAAAGTGAGCTGCCCTACTACTTCAAAATGCATTGGAATAGTTGAGGCGTTTGTGTGCGTGTGTTTTGGATTGTTTCAGTCGGAACTAGGTGAGAGGATTATCTGAAATATGTATGGAAAGCATGAACAGGAGAGGGCAGGGAAGGAGCTCTCAAGGGGCAAGGGGGAGCAAATGCTCCCCTAGTTGCAAAAAACCCCTTCCACATTTATGTTTTTAACCCTTTAGCCCCTCCAAATTTTGTAAAAGAACTTCTTAAAATACAATTTTTAATACTTATACACAGCCTCTCCTCCAAATTTGTATATAAGACAATTTTTTCTTACTAAATTGTATATAAAACCTTACATACATGTACTTATCAAATATCTATGTGTGAAAAAATAGTTTGGGGTCCTTAGTTGCATAAATGAATTCAGTCACTCGGAGTCTAAAAAGTAACAATAACAAATCCCACAACTTATCTCCACAAATTCAGCAACTATCGTATAAGAAGTCAATTTGTTATTAGCTAGTTATTCTAATTTTAATTACTAAATTTCAAAATTAGAATATCCCACAAATAAACTAATTTGTTATAAAAGAAAAAAAATACATCAACATTATATATCAAAACAAAATTATAGAGAGATAATTTGAATCCAATCAAAATATGGAAAGAGAATTTGAATATATATATATACTAGATTTGCCCGTGGGCACATGCCTACGACACGTCTTCAGAACGATACAGCATATACGACACGTCTTCAGAACAATACAGCATATGAAAAGCCTTGTTAACAGTAAATCAACAATTATGTAGCTCAAGTTTGAATAGTTTGATAATAATTAGTTGTAGATAAAAGTCCATGTTTCCATATATATATATATAGAGAGAGAGAGAGAGAGAACGCTCTATATATATATATATGAGAAAAGTGAATCTCATAAAGAGTGCGAGGAAATTTTACTCATACAAAGATTTGTTGGGGGAAATGGTACGTGAATAATTGTAATTTAGAGTTAGCTAGCCACCCAGTGAAAATTTTCTAGCTTCGTCCCTGGGAAAGGGAGAAGCCATACTCAACAAATTATCTCTATCAAATATTGTAAATTTCATCTGTCATAATTCAATTACACATTTGATATATTAAAAAAATGGCGCCTTTTTGAAAAGGGTTCTCATGCTTTATGCATAAGTTTCAATTGTTGTTAAAAAATTCTTCATGCAAAGATTACCATTCAATAGATGGGATGGCCTCAATATTAGCACAAAAGAATAGATGTTGCAATTCCATCATACAAGGATGCTCTCATAAACAATAAAATGCCAGTAGGACAAAGGTAGTCGCCAACCAAAGAATTCCAGAAAGGTGGTACCTACGCCAATTAAGGCGGCGATATAGAGGAGAATATGATTATAAATTAGTTTATTGCAGAAAAACTGATTAACAAACAAGTTGGTTGGAAGCACTGAGTATACATTACCTAGGTGGGATATGGTTGAATAAAGGTACCTATCTTTAGTAGTTGGTGAGATTTTGGAGCAGTACAGGAGCATTTGGACAAAGCCTCACATGAAAATCCATTGGAGCAAGGCAAACTATCATCCAGAATAGACGCTTACTTATCCATGAAAAATAATAATGTGACAGAGTTAATGTAAATTTGAAATATAATGTGGGAATCATAAGTAATGAACATTATTCAAAATGAAAGCATCACCTTCAGTAATGATCTTGTGGACGGATTAGCCGTTGTTAAATGTTGTAGAGGATTGAGGCAAGGGGATCCACTCTCCCCGCTACTCTTTACTTTGGTTGCGGATCACGGTCGGTAAAGATAAAATTGTTATTAATGGGCTTGGTTGCGGATCACGGTCAGTAAAGATAAAAATGTTATTAATGGGCTTCCGATTAAAGGATTACGGGACAAAGTGACGATCCTTCAATATGCGGATGATACATTACTATTCGGTGAGGCAAAAGTGGAGGAGATACTAAGGTTGAGGATGGTTCTTAGGTGTTTTGAGGCTTGGTCCGGGTTGAGTATTATTAATCTCAATAAAAGTTGTGTTATCCTTTTGGAGAGGGATTATCAACTGCGATTGAGGAAATTAAAGGTTATCTAGGTTGCGAGATTGAAGATTTTCCATTAAAGTACCTGGGTACACCAATCAGACCTGGAGGGATGCGACGGGAGGACTGGATGCCAGTAGTAGAAAAGGTGGAAAAGCAGTTGGCTAGGTGGAAAGGAGGGTTCTTATCCTTAGGTGGTAGAATTAGGCTCATTAACTCGGTTCTTTGTTAGGGAGCTGCAGGAGCTAATGAAGGATCGGGAGTTGGTCTAGATTGGGTCTCAGAGTTGTATTAGTTTAGTTGGTTTTAGTTGTATCTGTTTGGGTTTGTTTGGGTTTGCTTAGTGTATCAGTTGAGTCTATTTTTCTGTTTTGGCAAATGTACATGCAGTGAGCACATTTTTCCTTTCATACTGTGTCTGGCGAAAAAGTTGTTAGCAAGGGAGAATTAAGTTGTTAGCCCACGTGCTACGCACGTGACCCCTGTAACTGTCCTGTAGGGGTGTTCATCGGTTCAAAACCGAACCGAACCGAACAAAACCGAACCAAACTTTTCGGTTTGGTAAAATTGAAACCAAACTCCAAACCGAACATCTACATTTCGGTTTTAACCGAACCGAAATATATCTGTTCAGTTCGGTTAATAACCGTAATAACCGAACTTAAGAAAATATTTCAGTTTTGAATGTTTATATTAGATTCTAAGTGAAAGACTCATTATTCAATATTCATTAAGCAAACAACAATCAATTAGCATTGTACTCATAATTTTTACACTACAAAATTACAGTAATAACTAGTAAAAAAGCTTACAATTTACAATTTACAATTTACAAATGATTACAATTTACAACGAATCAACTATAGAAGTTTATATTTTACAATTTGAAATTACAAGTTTCTGACTTTCTGTAACACTTTTGTAGTTTGCAGGCCTCATCTGAGTCATCTCAAGCACTTAAGCATTTACCAGACACCGCAAAGCGAAGCAAAATATGAAAATATAGCAAAATGACACAACAATCAGTGGGAAAGAGAGGGACCCTGAGAAGATATGCTACTCCAATGAAGTATTTCAATGAAGTATTCACCTGGAAGATATAGCAATCATAGTATCTCAAATTCTCAATGCATATAATGAAGCTCTAAGTCTGATTGATATTATAATAACAGAGACGGTAGATAGAATTCTACATTGAGCATTTACTTACCAGCAGTCAAAAACATATGGGATGGAAATGGAGCTAATGAATTGTACCTGGCTCAAAGCCCCATACCCAAAGACAACAGAGCAATTCCAAGTGATTTTGTTAATTCATCACAATATCCTTTGTTATCTTCACTGAAATAATCCCAAATAGATTAGCCAGAGCTACATCTCTCTTGATGTTTTCAATTATTTGCACAAGACGCATGCATGATACAGGACATAAGACACAAACATGAAAGCATGCACGAGTTTTTTTTATATAATAAAAAAAGTTTTGTGGGAGTGAAATATTATCATGAAATTTGGAATCAGATCCTCTTTTTTACTGTTCTGATGTTGTCTTGAGAACTTGCATGGCAAAACTTTTAGAGCATCCACAATGGAGTTTGCTATTTTTTAGCAAAATGAGAAGTATAAGAATAGAATAGATGTGAACTTGTGCAATGGTGTATTCTCATATTTTAGAAGGACACAACATGATGTCTCGTCCTAGTGTTTTAAAAAAAAAAAAAAAAAAAAATCAAAACCCATGGGACACAACATGATGTTGTGTCCGAGGAATTAGGGAATAAAACAGGACATCTTGTCCCGTTTGAGGTGGTTCTCATATTTTTTTTTTGTTTTATTGGGAAGGACGATACATCATGTATCGTCCGACCCATTTAAAAAAAAAAAAAAAAAAAATCTAACGGGACGAGACATCATGTATCGTCCGACTTTGGAACGATACAAGATGTTTCGTCTTCTATATTGCTATATTCGCAAGCCCACTTCTCAAATATGAGAATGGACTGTAGATCGTTTGCTATTTTATGAGAAAATAGCAAACGACTGCAGCGCTCCATTCTCATATTATTCTCATAATATGAGAATATGAAAATTATAGCAAACGACTGTGGATGCTCTTATGCACGCCAAATAGAAAAGTGGTAACTTTTCTCTTGTTTGCTTCAGTAGCACAACATCAGTTAAGACTTACTAAATTATTACTTGCAGAATATAAACCCTGAACAGAAACACTATCAATTGTTGCTAATGTTTTGAAGCATGCAGCAATGAAACGCACCTCAGTTATTACTGAAAAATGAGCAAGATCTCAGAGGAGGATCCCATCACTCCATCTGACTCTTCTGCCTGTAGTGAGATTTCCATTTGTGATCAAGTCATTCTTAATTTGTATGGAACATCTGAAGCAAATGAGCTCTTAATTTGACTCATAGAACTACATCAACAATAACCTGGAGAAGGAACACGATCTCTGAAATCACAACAACTAGCTCTCCAAAACTAAGGAAACAAGGGTTGATAGTGAAGCCCAGACTTCTCATGGTACCCAAGAATTAGATCAACAGTTTCGTAAGTGCTTCGCCGGAAAGCTCCTTTCACTAAATTATAAATCTGCAGACAAAACAAAAGCATCTCTTAGAATTTTGTTATAAAAAAAAGAAGAAAACTATCTGGAAAGTTTTCTATGTCTCAAATGGCGAATAAATTAGTTTACAAGTAAAAACACAGAGAATAGTAATCCTATTTTTCCCTGTGTTTCTCACTGGGGGCTGAAACAGAAGAAATTTTTTGCCCATCCTCGCTGATGTCAAGATTACATTCATTCGCCAATTCTCAACTATTCTCCATCCTCATATAAGGAGCAAGGATTGCATTCATTCCCCAATTCTCAACTATTCTCCATCCTCGTTGATGTCAAGATTAAACCGATATAACAGTCCAAATTCTGGCCAGGATTACAATTATTTGGCATATTGTAACTCCAACAAATCATTTTTCGACATGAATTAGTCTGATAATTGTCTCCTAGTTACTCATACGGTAAGCAAAACCAGTGGCATGTAACTTAAAATAGTCAACAGTTTTCACACAACTGGTCTTATCTCCTTATCATACATAGATCATTAAAATCTTTGTTACTTAAGATTGTGCATCATGCCACAATTAGAAGATACAATCAAATTTCCTTGATTCTTCTCTTTATAAAAACATCAAAAGCAAAATCATTAAAATCTTTGTTACTTAAGATTGTGCATCCAATTTCTTATATAAGAAATTCCCCAATAGGATGAGCTATCACAAGAGAAACATCATTAACATGTTTGAAAGGCTTCCAATGTTCATGCACAGAGTAAGTTTTCAAAACCAAACAAGGAGCAAATGAGGAACATGTCATAGGATAGGTAATAACCTATTGATCAGTGATCACCAGATCGTTGGTATTCTACATAACCTCATTGCCCCACAAATCCAATAGAATCCCTATTTTCTATGCAGACAATCAGTTTAAACCAAACAAAAGTATAAACCAAAACTTATTATTTTCTTGTTACAAATTTAAAATTTTAACACTTAGAAATATCAAGAATAATTTATACCTTAGCACTTAGCAGCTTAGTTTCAGAGGCACTGCGAATCGCGATGGAAAACCAGGGGACTAGAGGAGGCCGGTCGGGGGAACGGCACCAGAGGAGGCCGGTCGGGGGAACGGCACCAGAGGAGGCCAGTATGAATGGAGATCGAGAGTCGAAAAACGAGACTCGAGAGTCGAAACTGGAGGGTGCGACTGTGCGAGGAGTCAGACCAGGGTCCAGGAGGGATGGAGATCGAGAGTCGAGAGCCGAGGATGGAGATCGACTGATGATCGAGAGTCGAGAGTCGAGACCATAGGGTTAAGGGAATTGAGATTTGAGAGAAAGGAATGGATCTGTGAAATAGAGAGTCTGATTTGGAGATGAGCATTGAGAGTTTGAGGTCGAATTTATAGAGCGAGAAGGTGAAGTGGAGAACTCTGGACTTGGAGAAGTCATTAATAAATAGGATTGAGAAGTGAGAACGTCGTCTACGTCGCTCAGATTCTCAGAACTCAGTAGAGAAGACTGAAGAGTGAAGACTGGGAAGATGATAAGTCATGACTCATGAGAAGAAGGGGTAGAATTTATTTTGGTCCAAAAAAAAGTTCGGTTTTTTTTCCGGTTCGGTTTTTTAGAAGCCAACCAAAAACCGACCCTCTCTAACAATACTACGGTTTGGATCAAAACCAAACGAAAAACCGAACCAAATTGTTATTTCGGTTCGGTTCGGTAATCGGTTTTAACCAAAGTATGAACAGCCCTATTGCCCTGTAACTGTCTATAAAAGCTTCTAGCTGCTATGAATGGAAACAAGTCTTTGATTCAAGAATCCTCTCTCAAAATCTTCTCGTTTCTTCTTCCTCAACCTCTCATCCTCATTCTAAGGCGCGATCCAAACAGACGATCGTCGGAGCTCCTAACACGTTGGTATCAGAGCCAACCTCATGCTTCTTAGTTCGCTTTACAGACTGGATTAAAATTACTGGTAGACCCGGGTCGGGCCAGTGTCGCTAGAGTGAAAGCCGCCGAGAGTCGGAAAGGGCTACCTAGAGGCCAGATTAAAATTACTGGTAGGTCCGGGCCGGGCCAGTGTCGCTAGAGTGAATACCGCCGAGGGTTACGAAAACGTGGTGGAATGTTATGATCCAAAATATAGTCCCACATCTGTTATATGGGGAATCAATGTTGGGTCGTTATAAACTTGGGCTCCCTCCCTTTAACAGCTAGCTTTTAAGGGTGAGTTTTCCTGGGTTGACATATGAAAAGGAAGTCCTGGCTGTTCTCTCCGCAGTAAAGCATTGGCGACAGTATCTCTTGGGTAAATTGTTCATCATTAAAACTGATCATCAAAGTATCAAACACATTCTTGATCAAAAAATTAGTACGGAGATGCAAGAGAAATGGTTGTGGAAACTTTTAGGATTCAATTACAAGGTGGAGTATAAAAAAGGAAAAGATAATGTAGTTGCTGATGGTTTGTTAGGAGAGAAGAAGATCAGGCTACTCAATTTGTCATCACTATGACAGTGCCACAGTGGTTAGAAGAAATAAAAGCTATGGTGTTGAATGATTCCTTCTTTACGGAGCTAGAAGAAAAAGTAAGAAAAGGTGAGGTACCTGCTAATACTTACAAGTTCCAAGATGGGATGTGGTACTGGAAAGGGAAGATCCTCTTAAGCCCTCAAGCTGAGTTCCAAAGAGAGATTTTCTTAGACTGTCATTCGACCAAAACTGGAGGCCATGCAGGTTTTCACAAAAATCTTCATCGCATTAAAAGGTCATTTAAATGGACAGGAATGAGTAAAGATACTAAAGCTTTTGTTAGAGAGTGCATGGTGTATCAAAAGCACAAAGGAGAAACTGTTAACCCGGCAGGATTGTTGTCACCTCTGCCTATTCCTGACTTGATTTGGAATGATATTTCCATGGATTTTATTGAGGCATTACCAAAGAGCATGGGTAAGTCTGTGATTTTTGTGGTAGTTGATCGACTCACGAAATATGCACATTTTATGAGCCTTGGTCACTATTTTTCTCAGTACATTTTGGAAAGAGTTTTTTAACTTGCAAGGGAGTAAGCTGAAGTATACTACTGCCTATCATCCTCAATCGGATGGATAAACTGAAATAGTGAATAAAGCACTTGAATTATACCTGAGGTGTATGTGTAGCCAACGACAAAAAAATTGGGTCAAATGGTTATGTTGAGCGGAATTCTGGAATAACACCAATTGGCATGCGACGACAGACGTTACTCCATTTGAAGCTGTGTATGGTCGTAAACCTCCAAGCCCCTCATTGTATATTACTGGCACGGCTGCTGCTCAAGCAGTTGAGGAAGCTCTTTGTGATAGGGATGCAGTCCTCACGTTGCTCAAAGATAATATAAAGCTAGCTCAAGATAGGATGAAGCAGTTCTATGATAAAAACAGAGTTGATCAACATTTTGAGATTGGGGATATGGTATTTCTCAAGTTACAGCCTTACAAACAAGCATCGGTGAGGGGGTCTTTGCCACACAAGTTGTATCCAAAGTTTTTTGGTCCCTTTCAGGTGCTTGAGAGGGTCGGAAATGTTGCATATAGGCTAGCTTTGCCTGCAGGTGCTCAATTGCACCCAGTTTTTCATGTCTCCAAGTTAAAGAAATGTCATGGAGATTATACACATGTGGTTTCGGAAGAACTACCCCATTATTGGGTTGAGCCAGATGCGCCAGAATCTGAGTTGGTACTCAATCGAAGGGTGTTCAAGAAAGGAAATCGAATGGGTATACAGGTGTTGGTTAAGTGGACAAGCGTAGGAAATGAAGATGCTACATGGATGAATGTCGATGAGTTACGGATGAAGTATCCTTCCTTTGAACTTGGGACAAATTCAGGATAAGAAGGGGGGAGTTGTTAGGGAGCTGCAGGAGCTAATGAAGGATCAGGAGTTGGTCTATATTGGGTCTCAGAATTGTATTAGTTGAGTTGGTTTTAGTTGTATCTATTTGGGTTTGCTTAGTGTATCAGTTGAGTCTATTTTTCTGTTTTGGCAAATGTACGTCAAGTGAGCACATTTTTCCTTTCATATTGGGTTTGGCGGGAAAGTTGTCAGCGGGGGAGATTTAAGTTGTTAGCCCACGTGCTACGCACGTGACCGCTGTAACTGCCCTGTAACTGTCTATAAAAGCTTCTAGCTGCTACGAATGGAAACAAGTCTTTGATTCAAGAATCCTCTCTCAAAATCTTCTCGTTTCTTCTTCCTCAACCTCTCATCCCCACTCTAATAGTGTGATCCAAACAGACGATCGTCGGAGCTCCTAGCATTCTTAGTAGTCTTCCAACGTATCTCGTGTCGATTTACGAACTACCAAAGTGGGTTATTCAGAGAATCGATAAGTGTAGGAGGAAATTCCTCTGGAGAGGGACTAATGAGGATAATAAAGGGATACACCTTGTTAATTGGGGACGAGTGTGTAAGAGGAAGGAATTTGGGAGGTTGGGGATTGTGGATTTGAGAGATATGAATAAAGCATTATTAAGCAAATGGTGGTGGAAGATGCAGAGAAAAAAAAAACAACTGGTGGTGCAAATCATTCTTGTCATACCAGAGGATGAGAAAGTTTAGATTCGAGGGGAGGAGCATATTTGGTAAGGCATACTGCCTATGAAAAGGGGTGGCAAAAGTTGGGGATTCTTTACATACCAACACTTTTTGCGAGTTGGCTAATGGGAAAGAGACTAGATTTTAAAAAGACAAATGGTGTGGTCAAAATATGGTAGAATCCTTATTCCTTGAAGTAGTTAAAGAGGCCATCAATGTAGATTCCTTAATTTCAGATGTTTGGTGTAATGGAAGGCTACGATTTCAACTTATTAATCAACCATCATAAGACTATTTAACTAAGATAGAGCTTCTTAAAGATTACATTCGTGATTTTGGAATGCGATTTCAAGGAGTGAAGGATAGAAGAATCTGGAGATTAGAAGAAAGTGGAAAGTTCTCGGTTTCGTCAATGTACAAGTGGCATAACAATGGGGGTGAAAGAAGCAGAGAAGCCAAAACAATGTGGAAAACATTTGCTCCGATAAAAGTTAAAGCCTTCTTATAGTTGGTTATTAACGATGCGGTACTGTCAAAAGAAAACCTGATCAAGCTAAACATCCAGGTCAATGACAAATGCAGTAGATGTCCGGTTCTTAGAGAGGACACAGACCATATTTTTTTCTCTTGTTCTAGAGCTAGGGTAGCTTGGGAGGTTATATGTATAGATTTCGATCTCCAAACTAGTCCGATGTCGATGAGAGAGGTTTGGGGGGAATGGAGAGAGAATCAGATTAAGGAAGATAATAGAGTCGTATGGGACATCTCTGTTGTTGCAACTATTTTGGATCTGGCTAGACCGAAATGATCTGTGCTTCCGTCAAATTAATAATAGTCTCTGTTATGATGCATAAATTTTTTGCCTTTGTTAATGCTTGGTATGGTCTAGCAGGGACGAAGAAGAGGCCGCAATTGGAGGAGTAGGTCACAGTGGCAGTGCTCCAGGCAGGGTGGGCGATGTCATTTCTCACTGGGCTGCTTTTTGGACTAGTATTTCTTCCATAGGCTTTTGTATCAGAGTTCAGATCACTATATGATCTTGTTGTGTCAACTCTGGATGTATGTTACTTTTGATTGTACTTGTTTCATTAATGTTTCATTAATGAAATGGTGACTAGGTCACGGGTCACCTTATTCTAAAAAAAAAAGACCTTGTGTCCAATTGTGGACTGTGCACTAATAGTTTTCCAACCAATTTGATTTTTTAGGCCTGTGCTACAAAATTTTCGAAGGAATATTTGAGGAAGGCATTCTCACTGAAATCTGATTTTATTAGTTCAATATTAGAAGCAAAACACCAATAACTATATGAGAAAGAAAATGAAATTGAAATGCAAGAACAAACCCAGGTGGAGGCAGAGCTTGGTTGTGGTAAAGGGAATTCTCAAGACTGACATGTCCGCAGGCAAATGAATAGACAAATAATTATCTCTGAACATTTAACGCTTTTCACATCATATACACGGAAATATTTCTCAAAGAGCATAACATCTAGTTTAGTGAAGTCACTAATATTTATGAAGTAATTAAATGTAAAATTGAGGCAAGTAACAATTAAAGCAAACGAGTTATAAACTTGGTGAATATACGCATTCACTGTGCTTAGATATTAGACCCTGAGTTTTATTTGGTATGTAACATTTTATCGGTAATGTTATTTAGAGTAGAATGATTGCCTCAGTCCTCTCAAGTCCACTTTTAACTTATATATGCAATAATTTCGTAACTTTGCTCCTCAATTTTTACTTAAATGATTGATAATTAGGAAATTACAATAAATTTAATCAAAAGTTTCTTGATTATCCAGAATAGTTTTCCTGAGTAGGATAAATTTTGAGATGGCAACTTAACCTTCTAAGAGTGAACCAAAATCTTCTCCGGGAACAATATCTTTCCATAATAAAAGGGGGGGGGGGGGGGGGGCCCCCCAAATCATGCATAACAAAAATGAAGGCTTGATTTAATTGAAGCTACTACCAACAATAAAATCAAGCAGGGAAAGCCCACATTCCTTAAAATGAGAGAGTAAAATAAAATCCAGGTAATATTCAATAAAGATCATAATTACTCACTCGTTTCGCATCCAAAACTGACATAGAGTAAGATGCTAGCTTCGATGCTCCTCGGACTTTAGAGAGACGAGGATGTGTGCCTTTCCCCTCAATAACTCTTCACACTGCTATAGAAACACAAAACACCTTATAATCAACGACAACAGGGGAAAAAATGACAGAATGATTATTTGCCATTCCTAAGAATTATAAAGTGCAAATGTGCTATTTCTTCTTTAAGTATTACATCAGAAAATAAAATTAGGGAAACTGCTTTTACATCCCTACTTTTGCAACTTATCTTCTTTTACATTCACTCAGTTTAAGAAAAATATGAAGTGCTACTTCTATTATAATAGTTCATACTACTAGACTCAAGACATAATGTGCAGACCGTGTAACACAATTTTACATTAATTGCTTCTAAGTACCACACTTTCTCTTTTGGGCGTGTTTCGTAGCTTGCAAATGCAAGTTGAAACTTCAAATCTCCCTCCAAATCTGTTAAACTCAGTTACCAAAATATCCCCTACTTTTCATCATAATCTCTATTTTATATATTGCAATCACCTTTTCCAAATTTTCACTTGCAAATGCAATTGCATTGCTAGCTACCACCCCAAGTAGTGTGAAAGTATTACACCAAAAGTAGAACAATTTCTCTTAACTTAGTCTCCCCCGAATATACCACCATCTCCGAAAAGATTAAATGTAGTGCTAAATCCTGGTGTTAGCTACCAAAAATCTAAGATAACATTCATACAAGTTTTCGAGCTTAACAATGTGATGATATACTGAAAATAGGTGTACAAAACTACATATATTTCGAAACTTGGCAAGTGATACAAACACATTTCATTCTTATTCTTCCAAATTTCACATCGAACTTCAATTTTCTCAATCCTAAGACTACATCCTACGCCAATTCTACCAACACAAACCCAAAACCTTAATTTCCCCCTACATGCACAATCCTCTCAATCTCAATTCCCCCTTTACACTTTAAAAACCGTGCAGATGTAATCAAAGAAGACGAAATCCAACAAAGCGAAACTTCGACGATCAAGAATTCAAACCTTGGGAGCCCAAATGCGATCGCTAATGGCGATCTGATGCCACTCGCGAGATACAACCAGAAATCGTGCCATGCTTCGTGCGTCCAGAAACTCCATCACCTTCATCACCACATCCGCTCCCAGAACCACCACCTGATCTCTAGATTCCGATTCCGATCCGTTTCCGATGAAGGTGAAGATTCCCGTTACTACTTATCGATTCCGCTTCCCCTTCTTCTTCTTCTTTCGATCCATCTCGTCTCCGACCTCGTTGTATTCTTGACTCCTTCCTCCTCTTTCCGCCATTAGAGAAGCTCGAGATTGAAGCGAGAGAGAGGAGGAATTAGGAGGAAAGAAGGTAGGGACGACAGTTTACAAAGTAAGTGACAAGAATCGTACGGAAAGTTGCCACTCGAAGTTTACAATATTTACGGAATCGCCATCACACGTGCAGTGCACGCAACTTCCTTTTTTAAATGCCCTTAACGGTTCGGGTCAGCTTTACAACCCGATCCACTAAACCCTGGTTTTATCTCAAACCAAAAGGCGGCGCTAAGTGAAGAAGAGGAAGAAGAGGATGGGTTGGAAGGCGGCGCAGAAGCTGATTCCGAAATGGAAGATTCTTCGAGGCGACAACGTACGGAATCTCTCTCTCTCTCGATTTTGATTTTGGATTTTGGATTTTTATTTTTTTTTAAATATTGATTTTGGTTTTAAAAAAAGGTGATGATAATTAGAGGGAAGGACAAAGGGGAGACGGGGCCGATCAAGAAGGTTTTCCGATCTCAGAATCGCGTCATCGTCGAAGGGAAGAATCTGGTCTGAACCCATTTTCTTAAACCCCATCTTTTTATATTTAATTTTTATGTTATTTGATTATGAAAATGGTTAAGTTGATTACTTAGATAAGTTTAATTTGTAATGTATTTCATGCTTAGAATTGGGAAGGAATATAAGTTCGCAGATATACCATACCTAAGATTGGATATAGTTTGATGACCCAATGCAACGTATATTCGTCCCTTTACATTATAAATTGCACAATGATTTTATTCTACATTGTTGTGGTTGTTTTAGCGATATAGATCCCCTTGGTTGTAATGTTGTATAGGAAGAACGATAGGAAATAAATGCATTTGTGCCACCTTTAAATGTGAAATTACATTATCCGTCTAGACTCTAGTTTGGAGCATCTAGGTTTTTGTATGTTTCATTGTTGTTGTCGGTTTCCTTGTGTTTGTTACGAACCCAGGAGAACTCACCCGAACCCAAGTTTATAACTACCCAACATTGGTTCCTCATATAACTGATGTGGGACTAAGCCCTCGGCGGTATTCACTCTAGCGACACTGGCCCGGCCTGGGGCTACCAGTAATTTTAATCCGGTCTCTATGTAGCCCTTTCCGATGTCCTTGGTGGCTTTCACTCTAGCGATACTGGCCCAGCCCAGGGCTACCAGTAATTTTAATCTAGCCTCTAGAGCGCATTAAGAAACATGGTGTTGGCTCTGATACCATTGTTACAAACCCAGGAGAACTCATCCTTAAAAGCTAGCTGTTAAAGGGAGGGAACCCAAGTTTATAACCACCCAGCATTGGTTTCCCATATAACCGATGTGGGACTAAATTTGGATCATAACAGTGTTATTTACTCTTCATCTTCAGTTGTAATCTCAGAGTCTCAATTAAAAGAGAAATAATGACCACTTTTTATCCAAGTTCATATTACGCAACTATCTAAATCTAAGACAAACAATTGAAAGTTTTATGCATAGTCAAAGTATTGTATGGAGTTAATCATAACTTCCAAAGTTATATGTAGTAATTTTTTTGAAGCAAATTTTATCATGAAAATGACTTCAATTTTTGTTTGCTAAGTGTTATGAAGTAAAATTGTTGAACGAAGATCTAAGCTTCCTACTGATGTCTAAAAGTTGGGTTGATGACCTTAAACCAGTCCATACATCGTAAGTGCTCATCAGGCACTTACCCAGTCTAATGACCTCGTGCTGTTATTTTGCATACTATAATCCAGCCTCGCTAGGATTGGACCAGGCTAGACTGTTCGATCAAATTGAACTATTGAAGTATCATTTAGAACTAGCTAATTTAATTTTGAACTCTGGATACCGTCAGCTCACAACAAACTTATTGACAATAGTTATCCTAAATATTATAGTTTCACTCTTTGATTCATGTTGACATTAGCTTTCTGAGAGATTCTTTTCCTGTCTTGGGTTACTTGAGAAAATTGGTTTTCACTCAAATTCCCTATTGGTCTGTATTTAAGGATTGTAAGGCCTCATAAATACCATTGTCGCAATTCCAAAGTAATGGGAAGTTAGTCGTAGGTTCTGTGCTTGGATGTCAGTTTCTCAGACATAAGGCCAAAGTCGAGGCCCAGAGCTGAGATTAGTTGGTTCACTTTTAACTTTATGAATGGACAATCTCACAATCTCACCCATTCGATATTTATATGTAGTTGGTATAAATTACTTCCCCACAGTTCTGATCTAGAATATGCTCTTGTTCACAGATTAAAGAAATGGCCCAAATGAATTCACTATAGATCACAAATTAATTCTTTTATTTAGTTTTATTTAGATAGGCATGTTTATCGAGTTGGCTATGTTTTTGATAAATAAGCAACACAGGTTACAGCCTGAGTTATTAGAAATTGGTAAACTATTGTCATATAAATTTATTGTTAATGCAGAATAGCTTATACTAAAATAAAATTGATAAAAAAACTCAATACAGGTATCATTTTTAGGATGATACTATCACTTGGATCAAGTGAAAAGCAAAACAGGTTTGACTAGTGCAATTGGGTTGACTTGAACTTGTCATGTTTCTTATGATATATTGCCAAGTGTAAATGTATTTATATTTGAATTTGGTCAATCAAGACTTAGTTTTTAGCCATTTTTTATGATAGTTTTTAGACATAGATGAGCAATCACCAACTCACTCTTTGCCCCCAGGTGAAAAAACACATTAAGCAAGGGCAAGGACACGAAGGTGGAATCTTTAGTATTGAAGCTCCTCTTCATGTCTCGAATGTGCAAGTTCTGGACCCTGTTACCGGGTATGGTTTACATACAAGGAAAAACTATTTGCTACTTTCGTTCTCTTCTACTTCCATTGATTTTCTATGCATAAACATAGGAGGCCTTGCAAGATTGGGTTTCGTTTTATGGAAGATGGAACCAAAGTAAGAATTGCTCGTGGACAAGAAGCTTCTGGTGCAATAATCCCTCGCCCAGAGATCTTAAAAGAGAGGAAGAAGCCACGGCCTACAACAGGTATTTTTGCAACAAGTATATGTATTAAGTACATGCTGAAAAGTTGGCATAATTTTGTCTTTTCCTTATTTATATCCATCGTTTCCTTTAGCATGGCCAATAGTTGTAATATCTCCATAAAAAGGTTATTCTTTCACACATTTTGTTAACCTCTTCGACTTGGAATTAAACACATTGCTTTACTTTTTGTTCTTCTACTCGTAATTTGTCTCTCAAACACTGATTACAACTGCAATCATTTGCCACCCTTATGAAATGCCGAAGCTACTACTGTGTATTTCTCTATTTGGTCAGCTGATTGCAAACCTATTGACTGATTATGGATGTTGAATCTTAGAGGATGGTTCCTAATTGCCATTTGATGTTTCCTATAAAAACTGCATCTGTATTGTCAATTTTGTATTGATCTTATGCCGTGAATGTTATGCAAATTTTAGGGTGAAGGAAGAAGCTAAATAAGATTAGCAAGATGCTTCTCCCCCTTTAGTATGATTCATTTTTTAACAAGAGCAAGAATTAATTACATGTGCTAGGGAGAAAAGGAATCTGTTGGATCTTGGATGTATAATCCCTACTTATGAGCTACACACATAACTGCACTTTTCGCAGTTTGGGAGTGGATGTGCAAAATTACTACTATATTGTTGATCATATTTTGTAAGCTAAGATGATTGTTTGTAGGATGAGATTAAAGCAACAAAAACAATAAAGCCTGTGTTCCAAATATTTGGAGTCAGTCAGCGAAGCTCGGTTAAGGTTTATCTCCTTTGGTAAAATTAACACCTATTTGACAATCTTTAATTGCCTATCCAAGGGGTGTAGGTTTACTTCAGTCTTTGCTCTGTTTGCTACAATTGTCTCACTCTTCCTAATTGATGATGTTATTCCTCTCTGTTGTACACTTAACCAACTTAACCAACTTAACCATCTTTAGGTGTTTTGCAACACATCCATCTTATCCTCCTCTTCTAGCTAGGCTCATTTTGTGCACATATTGTTTCTTAATTGCACAAAACCATTAAACATAGATGGTTGTATAGTTTCTTATAAACCTTCCCTTATTTAATACACTGTGATCACTGATCAGACACAACTGCAAAAGCACTTGAGATTTACCTCAATCACTTTTACACGAGATTGCCATACCATATAACCTTGAGACCCACGTATAAAGCATTTTGCAATTTTCTCTTGGAATGGATACTTTGATAGCGGTTCAGCTACTGTTACATCACAAGTTTTTTTTTTTTTTTGATAAAAGATGACTCACGTCATCGTTCCATTAATACGATATAACGAAACAAAGGATTACAACAGAAATAAAGCACGTGAGCACCAGGCTACACTAAACATCAAAAGTACACAGACTATCACAACTACAGAGCTAAAAAGACAACAACACCCCCACAGCCGCAAGAGCATAGAACAACTCGCAGCGTCAAAAGAACTCGGACCAACCCGAGATGAAAGGAGTACAATAGTAGCCTATCCCACAGCTGACTGATCCACCTCGCATGACAGCGCAATCCCCCTCTAGAAACAAAAGACCTGGTCTATTCGCCCTCGATGATCCTCCTCTTCTTTGCAGCCTCTTGAATCCCTGCCCAATCATGAATGAACACAAAGATTTTACGCATGGAATTCTGAATAGTAAAAGTAATATTGCGGAAAATAAAATAATTTCTTTCTAGCCATAGGTTCCACATCGAAGCTGCTACTGCTATATCCCAAGTCTTTTTATCCCCTGACCTTTCTAGCCATGTGAAATGTTACATCACAAGTTGATCACATGTAAAATTGTAAATCATTTATCCGAGTGATGTAATTTATTGGGGAGTTACCAAAAATATTATTAGTCACTTTGTCATATTATGCAATTTTCAAAAAACTTCTTTAATGTGGAATAATGATAATACACAAAACCTCTATGGACAACTTCATATTGTAGATAATATATGACAATACAAGATTAGTAGGCCAGTTTGTGATGGTTGATGCAACTTTTTCCAGTTGTGCTTCTAATATCTGCCTAGGGAACTGATTCTAGTAAATTATGATAACGGCTCGTAATAGTAGTACCAGCAGCCATGAGAAGTATGCAAATATTAAGCAACAATCCTTCTACCGTCATATAATTTTATGCCTGAGATGTTGTTACGCATATATGCTAAAGACTGAATCAATGATTAGTGCTGGTGTTGGTACACATATATGCTACATGTTGTCATTATGATATAGACTTTATAGAATAATTTGTGATTTCGTAATTCTAGCTATTTCAAGTCTTAAATGAACTAAATTACTGCTCTAATCCAGTTACTTATTTCATTTCTTTACTGTTGATGCAGTTGGCCCGAAAGATACACCTATTGATGTGGTACTGGAGAAGACCTATGATCCTAAAGCTGGAATCGGCATGCCTGAGCTTTAGAATAATTTCAAAAGAGTTGTTTCTTTCGCTGTTTGTCAAGAAGGCGTAGCTCTTAGTGCATTTTGTACTTACAATATGTAACCAACCTATTGAAAATCGTTTCCCGTAGCCAATGTTACGACAGTTACAACGATTCTGTTTGAAAAGGAGGTTGGAAGCAGCCTGTTCTTTAGCTAAAAGCAACATTAATTGGTTTGTTATGGATAAAAGAAATAATTATCAATTACAGGTTGTGAGTCCCAGGTAAAACTAGTCTGTTTGTATTTAACTATTTAACTATGCGCGTCTCATGTGATAATAATGTTATTTTTTCTATGGTATTGTATATTGTATATATACTAGGTTTGCCCGTTGACACGTGCCGTCGAAACGGTGTTCCTTGTTTGTGCACATTGTTTGATCATATAAAATAGTTTTGGAGGTCCAGCAAATTAATTGAAGTAGCAAACATATTATATGAGGAGTAATGCTTCATTCACTACCAATTTCATTACCATTTTGTTCACTACCTTAGGTGGCATACTTCTATTGAAGAATTCTCCCACCTACTCTATCTTTTCCTACCTATTGGAGTGTGCCAACTAAGGTAGTGAAGAGAAATGTAGTGAAATTGGTAGTGGATGTAGCGTTACTCTTATATGAGAAACTTTTGGCGGTCCAACAAAAAATATATTATATGATTTTTTTTGAAATTTTTGAACTATTTTTGAAGTTTTTAAATTTTTATTTTTTATAGTTTTTTAATTTTTAAAATTTTTAATTTTTTTAATAGAAAAGGGAGGGAGGGAGGGAGGGAGAAAAAAAATTAAATAAATATAGGAGTTGTTTTTGGTGAGAGATTTGAATTTGAGTTTTTGGGGAAAACTTTTTGAAGGAAAAATATGTTTTGTGAGGTTAAATCTGGACCTTTGATTTTTTGGAAATTGAAGGAGAGCCACTTGATAGTTTTCTTTGTAATTTATTATATAGATGTTAATTGCAATTAGGCTTTGCAACAGTAGTTTTGTAATGTGGTCGTAGTTGCAGCCTGAAATTTCAGAATTTTGAGTTGCAAGTTTCAACTTGCATTGACAATGTGCAACATTTGCAACCACTGCCAATAATCATCTTCCTCAGTGTAATATGCTGGATCGATAGTAACAATTACCATTACTGTTACTGCTACTGCTAGGTAGCGCGACTTGAGCCATCGCATAGTCACCCCTGCTTTTGGATACAGCACGGTCTTTCACCTCACCTTCTTCCGCTTGCAATGAATTGGCAACTATTATGCGGTACCTCTCATATCATGCATCTTATCTCTTTTTGGGCTACAACTGCTGCCACAGGAGCGAGAGCGAGAATTGCCAGAGTCTTCCAGGTGGAAGAATTTGATGATGAGGAGGTAGAGTTTGGGCCGACACTGGACTGAAGGGTTTCGCCCACCACAATCTTCAGAGTTACCTTAGCCGCAGCCTCCACTGCTGGGTTTTTTTGTAGCAACCCACTATTCTTTTGGGTGTATGATGTTTGGATGACTAGACCCATCCCTTAGGATTTTGTTGGGAAATTATATTTTATTTCCTGCACTGTACTTTTGTATTCTCCGGATACACCGGGTTTATTTTATTAACTTCTTATTAATAAAACAGGGTGGACGTTATTCCACCTTTTCCCTAAAAAAAAAAAAAACTATTATGCGGTACCTTAACAATTCCAAATGCATTGGGACCAAATATCAGTATCCAACTAATGTTTTCGATCTCATCAAATTTGATTGTTGAGTTAGATACTTGTAGAGTTTAATCTTCTATCTGCCAAGCGAGAACTTCTTTAACGAAAAGAAGAAAAAGTAGGCAAAATGTAAACAATTACAAATATATACACATACACAAGCAAAGAAAAAAAAAGTAAAACTGTGTTTGCTTCATTTACACTAGCACTGGCACGTTTATCCGATACCCGAACCCGGAACTAGACCGGAACTGACCCGATCTATACGGGTCCGGGTCTGGTTCTAAAATAAGACCCAATGCACTAACGGGTCTTGGTCCACTCAAAATAGAACCGATTCGGATTCGGATCTGGACCCGTTAAAAATACTCCAAAAAATATGGAATTTGAATAATAGAGTTATAGGGATATACATAAAAAGTAATTGTTGAAGATGTATGTACAAATATAATATTTATTCATGTACTTAAGTGCAAAAAATATAAGAACCGTAAGGTATCAGGTGCAAAAATATTTTTTTTGATGAGATCAGGTGCAAAAATATATAAGTACAAATATTTATTCTCTGCTACCGAATCTGATGGATCGATTCTTTTTAACTAGGACCCGACCTGAACCGGATTCTTGCAAATCCGGATCCGGATTAAATTTTTGAACCCGTGAGGTACCGAATCCGGATTCGAGATTGGATATTGGAGGACCCGATACCAGCTATAATTTGGACCGTGCCCAGTGTCGTTTAGGATTAGATGTTTTTTCGTTTAGATTCGTTGAGTGGGAGTGTTTACTTTTGTCATATTCAAGAATATAGAAACACATCTCACTCGTATTTATCTATTGGGTACGAATCATACAAAATGTAGGGTGTCTTCACATCATCTTTCTTTTCCACCGGAAAAGAAAGATGATGTGGAGGCACTCTATTGGTCTGTTACAGCAATTTATATTTTATATGGTACGATCATCCGATTCCTTTCTTATTTACTAATAAAATTCCCACATATTTGCTTTATTAATTTATCATTACTAAAACGGTGATTCTGTCATTTTTATTTTCAAAAATAATCTCTAATAATCTCTAATATTATAATGAGATAAGACTTTAGTGTCATTTGTAAATATTTTGTCATTCTACCAACCCGTTTAACACGTGCATAACTATTATAAATGAGATCTTAGGTTCAAGTCAAGACTACGTCTAAATTTTTATTTTAAAAACTATATTTATTAAAACGTGCATCGCGCGTGTAAACTCTAATATTATAATGGGAGAAGGCCTTAATGTCATTTGTCATTTTGTCATTCTACCAACATGTGTAACGCACGTACAAAGCTAATATAAAGAAGATCTCCAGTTCAAATCCTCCCTACGTCAGAGTTTTTATTTTCATTTTTTAAAATTATCAAAACATGCATTGCACGTGTAAATTATAATAGGAGAAGGCCTTAGTGTCATTTGTCATTTGTCATTTTGTCATTCTACTAACATGTACAACACACGTACATAACTAATATAAAGGAGGTCTCCGGTTCAAATTCTTCCTACGTCAAAGTTTTTATTTTTATTTTTTGAAATTATTAAAACGTGCATCACATGTGTAAATTACTAGTAATAATAATAATGTACATGCGTAAATGTAATGACAATAATTAGTAAAACTTGTGAAAATGAAACACCGAACAAAAGCACAATAAACTTAATATTCTTTATATAGGACGTTATATGCAAAAAGATATATTTTTTCTCTTTTCCTCCTTACTTGCAGGTTACTTCCTCTCTTTTATAGAAAATAGAGAAAGTAGATAAGTAGCGTGCAAAAGAGAAAGGAGAGAAGCAGAAAATTTGCTTGGTGGGAAATTTCCTAATGAATTTTCATATATACAGCAGACTTCTGCAAAACAAATTAAGTAAAACTATTTTGAAATATTTTGACAATAAACCCTCCTGAGTTTTGGAGGTGCCAACAGTTTTTTGGCTCCAAAAGTATAACGCTCCATCTTTCTAAGAGCATCCACAGTCGTCAATGTGTAAAATATGCATATATGGATAAATGCATATAGCATTTAGCTATTATGCTGCTGTCGTAAATTGCTATTTTTTATCTATTTAATATTTAAAAAATTCAGACTAAACTTCACTTTGCATCGGACGAATTTTTAGAATTTTGTATGATTTTTTATTAATTAAAAACAACAATTTAATTTTTTTTTAAAAAAAAAAGATGGGCACCATCATGTTGCGTCCAAGGAGAGAGCTTTTGGTTTTAATTTATTAAATGTAGTTAACAATTGGTTTTAATTTATTAAGTATTTTTTTAAAAGTTGTCGGACGCAACTGACGAATTAAAAAATTATTTTTTTTCGTCGAACGCAACATGAAGTTTCGTCCTGTATAATATGCATAATTCTCATATCCTCTCTCATATGTAGCAATATCCTGTAGCAGAATTGCATATTCTGCATATTTAGCAGACGACTGGAGCGAATTTTTTTTTACCAAAATATGCATAATATGCATATATAGCAGACGACTACAGATGCTCGGAAACGTGGGAAAGAGGAATCTACGAATATCGGGCGGCTTTTTATATATAAAAAAAGATGAGCGACTTGCCTGAATGTCGAGTCTTCCTCTGCCGCTGAGAGATGATTTTCAGTCCACAACTAATACCGTACCCCTAACTTAAAATTCAATTTTTATTATAAATTACAAATATCAAACTCTTCACAAACATATTTAGCAATAAATAAACTATCCTCAATCTTTTCTCTTCATCACAATATTTTAAAATGTCCACTAACAAATATAGCAAATATAGCAGTAAATAATGTATTTTTATAAGATCATCCACAGTCAACAGTCATGGTTTTCAAAAAATGGCAAAATACATTTTTACATATAACATATATAGTGTTTATTGCAGTCGTCGAATGCTATATAATAGCAATTTAAAATAAAAAAATATAAGACGGACTTTGGAGATCCGTCGGAGGGCGAAACGAACATAAAATCGATTATTTGATATAAAAAATTCGTCAGACGGATCTTGAAGATCCGTCGGAAGAAGAAAAAAAAATCAAAAAAACGTCAAAAGTCGGACGTAATTTTAAATAATTTTTTGATTTTTTTAACAATAAAAAAAATTGTGGGCCCCTCCACGGACGGATCTCCAAGATCCGTCCAAGAGGGTAACCCTATTATTGAACAATTTTTTTATTCGAAAATTTTAAAAAACGTGGGATGGACTTTCAAGTTCCGTCCGACGAATTTAAAAATATTTTTTCGGCGTGGGATGGATCTTGAAGATCCATCATGTATAATATGCATAATTTCTATATCTGCTCTCATATATAGCAATCTACTGTCGCAAAATTGTCAAAATATGCATAAATAGCAAACAACTGCAGCGCTTTTTCAGCTAAAATATGCATATTATGCATAAATAGTAACTGACTATGGATGCTCTCAGGGCCTGTAATAGTAATTTTTTAAAAAAACACCCATTTAACTATATACATTTCTGACTAAACACCGGTCGTTCTTATTCGTTTTTGTAAAAAACACCCTCTCAATTTTGTAATATAAAAAATCATCCCTCCAAATGCATACAGTTCAAACATTGGTAAAAGTTTTTTTGATGAAACATTGGTAAAAGTTGATGGGTGTTTTTTTATCACAAGTAAAGTTCATATCATTAATATAGTTCATGTTACCGCTAATTCTGGTGTGGGGGTAAACAGATAGAATTTGTGAGTTCGCGAGAAAACCTGAATAGCAGATCCGAACCTGTTCGTCTGAGTTGGGCTGCTGACTCCCACCGTACACCTGCAAGGAAAGTGCGAAACACCGGGGTTGATTCCGGCGACGCATCCTCCGACGCTCTTGTCAGTAACCAGTGATATGATTAAGAAAGAGCTTTAATTGGAAAAGAGTCATTCACCTGGTTACAGTGGTGGGTAGGAGGTATTTATAGTCGCCAAGAGAGAGATTAGGGGCTTGATTTCCTGTATAACTGTCAGGAGTAAAATTCTCACAGTCTGTTAAGGAAAGTCGATCCCTGATCCCCGGTGAGAGCAAATCAGGCCTGTTGATTTGGTAAAATCAGTAACCCTGATTTTTCTCTTGCTGATCTGGGTTTGTCTTGGGTCGGGACCCGTACCCAGTTGGAGTGGATCCGTTCGTAAGTGAAATTACCGTTTTACCCCTGAGCTTTGAGATTCACGTCCGATGTGAACGGTCCCGATTTAATCCTATTTTTAGCCATATCACGAGCCCCCCACCCCTAAAGACTGAGTGTAATCAGCCTTTGAGGAGTAGTTTAACTGTTCTAATGGCGTACGGAATTTTATCGGTGTTCTTAAGGGAGCTTGGAATCTTGCTCGGGCTGTAACAGTGTTATTATGGGCTTGTAAAATGCCCAAAAATATTCTCAGAATTTTCTGGATTTTTGGTGATTTTTCCAGATTTTTCTGAATTTTTTCTCATTTTTTTGAATTTTTTATTCATTTTCCGAATTAAATAATTAATTATCGAAAATATTAAATAATTATTCTAATTAAATAATTATGTTTTTCAGAATTTAAAATATTTTTTCTGAATTTATAATTATTTTTAGAATTTTTATTCAATTTTTTCCGATTTTTTAAATATTTTTTCGAATTTTTTAAATAAAAAAACAATTAAATAAATTAATTAATTAAATTAAATAATACCTGACATGTGGCGCGTTCTGTGCCGTCAGATCCCTGCGCGAATCTCGAGGAGGCGTGCTTTTCGAAAAATCGTTATCTTGTCGTTTAGCGCGCGTGGCGCGATCTGGATCGTCCATCACCAGAAGCGCGAATTTCTGGAAGATCAAACGGTCGTAGTCGCTCGACTGATTTTTTCTCCGTTTGCGGGATCGGAAAGGGGGTTGCTCGGCAGCCGACCGAGCGACTGGCGCGAATCTTGCGCAGCGGATCCGAGCCCCAAAACGATCAATGAGGTGAAGCCACGTGGTTCGCCACGTGGCATAATATATATATATATATATATATATATATATATATATATATATATAAATATATATATATATATATATTCTTTCTTTTTCCTTTCTTTACTCCCGCCAGCTCTGTTCTTTCTTTTCCCTTCTTCTTCTTCGTTTGCTTCGACCCAACTCCGCCTCTCCTCCTCTCCCTCGACCTCGCACTCGAAGACGGAGGGGGGCTCGGCAAGCTGTTGAAGGAGATGGACGAGGATCTCGGGACGTGGAGGTGGAGGCGAGGCCGACGAGAGCACGGCGGTGCTCAACGATGGGTTCGTCGAAGAAGGGGACTAAGCTCGGAGCTTTGGAGGAGTGGCGGAGCTCGGTTCGATGGAGATGGAGCTCGTGGAGGAAGGTGGAGCTCGAGAAGGAGACGACGGAGCTCATGGCGATGGCGTTCGGAGCTCGTCATTGGGCTCGTAGCTCGGAGCCGAGGAGACTTCGACGAAGGAGCTCGGCCATGGAGGTGGTGAGCTCGTCTGTGGAGAGCTTCTGAGCTCGCTCGTGGAGAGCTCGGAGCTCGTCTCGTGGAGGGCTCGGAGCTCGTGGCAACGGTGGGTCCGTCGAGGAATGAGCTCGGAGCTCCGGAGTCGAGACATGGCGGAGCTTGGTGCTCGGCGGTAGGCTCGTCGACGAAGGAGACTGAGCTCGGTGAGTGGAGGCAGCTCGACGCTGGCAGAGCTTTGGCATGGAAAGAGCTCGGAGTTTGGTATCGGAGGAGGTCGGCAAGACGAGCTCAACGCCGGAGCTAGACGATGGAGGAGACTTGTCGGACGTGGATGGGGTCGAGCTCGGTGACGGAGCTTGACGAGACATGGCGGAGCTTGGTGCTCGGCGATAGGCTCGTCGACGAAGGAGACTGAGCTCGATGAGTGGAGGCAGCTCGACGCTGGCGGAGCTTTAGCATGGAAAGAGCTCGGAGTTTGGTATCGGAGGAGGTCGGCAAGACGAGCTCAACGCCGGAGCTAGACGATGGAGGAGACTTGTCGGACGTGGATGGGGTCGAGCTCGGTGACGGAGCTTGACGCCATGGCGAAGCTCGTCGGAGCTTGACGCCACGGCGAAGCTCGTCGGAGCTTGGCTACGGAGGGGGTGAGCTCGACGAGAGCTGCATGGGTTTTCGTTTTGGCGCCAGGATCATGGGAGAAAGAGATGGAAAGGGGTTCGGGTCGGATCCCCTTAACGGGTCCGAACCCGGCCCCTTGTGCCCCCCCCCTTTTTTTGTGCCTTGTTCGGCGAATCTGAGCACGGATTTTGAGGCAATTTTTGGCCACTTTGCAGCTCGGTATGACAGTTGCTCGGATTGGAGATCCGAGCAACGTGACTCGATCTGAGCCGTTGGATGGTGGCACAAATCTCGAGACGGGCTCAGTTTCCAAGAAAACACTATCTTATCGTTTAGCGACGCTGGCAAGATCTGGGCCGTTGGATGATGGCACGAATCTCGAGACGGCTCAGTTCCCAAGAAAACGTTATCTTGTCGTTTAGTGTCGCTGGCAAGATCTGGGCCGTCTGATCGAGATCTTACACGAATGTTGAGGAGAAAGTGTGTTTTCTCCGTTTGCAGGATCGGAAAGGCACTTGCTCGGCAGCCGACCGGGCTCCTTGATGTTGGGGCTCGGATGGGAAGAGCTCGGATGGGAAGAGCTCGGATGGGAGTGGCTCGGCTCGGCTCGTGCGAGTGGCTCGGATGGGAAGAGCTCGGATGGGAGTGGCTCGGCTCGGATTTCCGAGCTATTCGGCGCAGCTGCATTGAGGTCCACTTTCCCGGTGCTACGGAGCTCCGATCGGGGCATGCGACCCCTCGTTTCGAAGCTAGTTCGAAGATCTACAACTTCTCTTTAGGAGTGGGATGAAGATTCACCCTCCTTCATGGTCAAAATAGCCCCGCAAGATGCTTGTCTTCATGAAGTTGATAAGTACTTTGGTCTTGGGGATTTTGGAAGAGGAGCTCCGCTCCTAGGGGCGGAGAAGATGTGCTAGGAAGACCCTTGTGCTTGGAAGACCCTTGGGTTAGGAAGACCCTTGTAAGGTGTGCTAGGAAGGCCCTTGTGCTTGGAAGACCCTTGGGCTAGGAAGACCCTTGGGGCGAAGAAGAGGCGTGAGTGGGTCGGATCGCTAGTCGCTCGGCTAGGAATGCTGAGCGACGTGGAGCGATCTGAGCCGCTGGATCTCAGCGCGGATCTCGAGGCGGGTACAGTTTCCAAGAAAACACTATCTTATCGTTTAGCGACGCTGGCAATATCTGGGCCGTTGGATGATAGCACGAATCTCGAGACGGCTCAGTTCCCAAGAAAACGTTATCTTGTCGTTTAGCGTCGCTGGCAAGATCTGGGCCGTCTGATCGAGATCTTACACGAATGTTGAGGAGAAAGTGAGTTTTCTCCGTTTGCAGGCTCGGAAAGGCACTTGCTCGGCTAGCCGACCAGGCTCTTTGATGTTGAGGTCGGATCGGCACTTGCTCGGCATCCGGAAGAGCTCGGCTTTGGAAGAGAGCCATTTGTGAGACAAGTGTGAGGAAGAACTCTAGGAGAGAGTTTTGCTCCTAACTTGTCGAGGAGAAGGTCTGCCTTGGAGATGAGCGGAGTGAAGAGCTCGGCTCTGGAAGAGAGCTATTTGTGAGACAAGTGTGAGGAAGAACTCTAGGAGAGAGTTGTGCTCCAAACTTGTCGAGGAGAAGGTCCGCCTTGGAGATGAGCGGAGTGAAGATCTCGGCTCTGGAAGAGAGCTATTTGTGAGACAAGTGTGAGGAAGAGCTCTAGGAGAGAGTTGTGCTCCAAACTTGTTGAGGAGAAGGTCCGCCTTGGAGATGAGCGGAGTGAAGAGCTCGGCTCTGGAAGAGAGCTATTTGTGAGACAAGTGTGAGGAAGAACTCTACGAGAGAGTTGTGCTCCAAACTTGTCAAGGAGAAGGTCCGCCTTGGAGACGAGCGGAGTGAAGTGCTCGGCTCTGGAAGAGAGCTATTTGTGAGACAAGTGTGAGGGAGAACTCTAGGAGAGAGTTGTGCTCCAAACTTGTCGAGGAGAAGGTCCGCCTTGGAAATGAGCCTTGGAGATGAGCGGAGTGAAGAGCTCGGCTCTGGAAGAGAGCCATTTGGGAGACAAGTTTGAGGAGCAACTCTAGGAGAGAGTTGTGAGCTCCGAACTCGTTGAGAAGAGGTTCGCTCCAAGGTGAGTGGAGTGGAGAGCTCGGCTCTGGAAGGGAGCCGTTTGGGAGACAAGTTTGAGGAGCAACTCTAGGAGAGAGTTTTGCGCTCCGAACTCGTTGAGAAGAGGTCCGCTCTGAGGTGAGCGGAGTGGAGAGCTCGGCTCTGGAAGAGAGCCGTTTGGGAGACAAGTTTGAGGAGCAACTCTAGGAGAGAGTTGTGAGCTCCGAACTCGTTGAGAAGAGGTCCGCTCCGAGGTGAGCGGAGTGGAGAGCTCGGCTCTGGAAGGGAGCCGTTTGGGAGACAAGTTTGAGGAGCAACTCTAGGAGAGAGTTTTGCGCTCCGAACTCGTTGAAAAGAGGTCCGCTCTGAGGTGAGCGGAGTGGAGAGCTCGGCTCTGGAAGAGAGCCGTTTGGGAGAAGAGTTTGGGGAGCAACTCTAGGAGAGAGTTGTGCGCTCCGAACTCGTTGAGAAGAGGTCCGCTCTGAGGTGAGTGGAGTGGAGAGCTCGGCTCTGGAAGAGAGCCGTTTGGGAGAAGAGTTTGGGGAGCAACTCTAGGAGAGAGTTGTGCGCTCCGAACTCGTTGAGAAGAGGTCCGCTCCGAGGTGAGCGGAGTGGAGAGCTCGGCTCTGGAAGAGAGCCGTTTGGGAGACAAGTTTGATGAGCAACTCTAGGAGAGAGTTATGCGCTCCGAACTCATTGAGAAGAGGTCCGCTCCGAGGTGAGCGGAGTGGAGAGCTCGGCTCTGGAAGAGAGCCGTTTGGGAGACAAGTTTGAGGAGCAACTCTAGGAGAGAGTTGTGTGCTCCGAACTCGTTAAGAAGAGGTCCGCTCTGAGGTGAGCGGAGTGGAGAGCTCGGCTCTGGAAGAGAGCCATTTGGGAGAAGAGTTTGGGGAGCAACTCTAGGGGAGAGTTGTGCGCTCCGAACTCGTTGAGAAGAGGTCCGCTCTGAGGTGAGCGGAGTGGAGAGCTCGGCTCTGGAAGAGAGCCGTTTGGGAGAAGAGTTTGGGGAGCAACTCTAGGAGAGAGTTTTGCGCTCCGAACTCGTTGAGAACAGGTCCGCTTCGGCGGTGAGCGGAGTGGAGAGCTCGGCTCTGGAAGGGAGCCGTTTGGGAGACAAGTTTGAGGAGCAACTCTAGGAGAGAGTTTTGCGCTCCGAACTCATTGAGAAGAGGTTCGCTCTGAGGTGAGCGGAGTGGAGAGCTCGGCTCTGGAAGAGAGCCGTTTGGGAGAAGAGTTTGGGGAGCAACTCTAGGAGAGAGTTTTGCGCTCCGAACTCGTTGAGAAGAGGTCCGCTTCGGCGGCGAGCGAAGGGAAGAGCTCGGCTCTGGAAGAGAGCCGTTTGTGAGATGAGTTTGAGGAGCAACTCTTGGAGAGAGTTTTGAGCTCCGAACTCGTTGAGAAGAGGTCCGCTTCGGCGGCGAGCGGAGGGAAGAGCTCGGCTCTGGAAGAGAGCCGTTTGTGAGATGAGTTTGAGGAGCAACTCTTGGAGAGAGTTTTGAGCTCCGAACTCGTTGAGGATTGAGGGAGAGAGAGAGCTCGGCAACGATGGGTTTCGGCGGGGAGCGTGCTCGGAAATCGGAGTTCCGGAGTGTGAGCTCAGTATGGCGAGGAGGTGGAGTAGAGTTCGAGCTCGGCTCTTGAAGATGGAGCTTGATGATGGAGCTCGGTAGAGGAGAGCTCGGCATGGGTTCGGCGAGGAGGTGGCCGATGATGGCGTTGTTGGCCATGGTGAAGCTCGTCGGTGGAGAGGTTGCTTCATGCGGGAGCCCCCCGCACCGGCATTCTGAGGACCGGTGGGGCCCTTGGGGGGTTGCCAGTTCGGAAGAGGAGGTTGGTCCTGCTGGACACGGTCCTCGACGGGCGGAGGGAGCCCCCCCAGTTGTTGAGAGGGATGGACCGGGACTTCTTGCAGGTCTGCGGGGTTGGGTGCACGATTGGACCCTCTGGATCTGACCTTTCTGGGAGGCATGGCTAGAGAAGAGCTAGTCGACGGGAAGAGGAGAGGCAGCTATTCGTATGGTTTCCCACAGACGGCGCCAATCTGTTACCGCTAATTCTGGTGTGGGGGTAAACAGATAGAATTTGTGAGTTCGCGAGAAAACCTGAATAGCAGATCCGAACCTGTTCGTCTGAGTTGGGCTGCTGACTCCCGCCGTACACCTGCAAGGAAAGTGCGAAACACCGGGGTTGATCCCGGCGACGCACCCTCCGACGCTCTTGTCAGTAACCAGTGATATGATTAAGAAAGAGCTTTAATTGGAAAAGAGTCATTCACCTGGTTACAGTGGTGGGTAGGAGGTATTTATAGTCGCCAAGAGAGAGATTAGGGGCTTGATTTCCTGTATAACTGTCAGGAGTAAAATTCTCACAGTCTGTTAAGGAAAGTCGATCCCTGATCCCCGGTGAGAGCAAATCAGGCCTGTTGATTTGGTAAAATCAGTAACCCTGATTTTCCTCTTGCTGATCTGGGTTTGTCTTGGGTCGGGACCCGTACCCAGTTGGAGTGGATCCGTTCGTAAGTGAAATTACCGTTTTACCCCTGAGCTTTGAGATTCGCGTCCGATGTGAACGGTCCCGATTTAATCCTATTTTTAGCCATATCAGTTCAATAAATAATTTTTTCAAATGAAAAATTGGTGGACCAATTTGAAAAAAAGTTTGATGGGTGTTTAATCAGAAACACATATAGTTGACGGCTGTTTTTTTTTCTTTTTCTTTTTCTTTTTCTTTTTTCTTTTCACATTTAGCCAAAAAAGAAAGATGTGCTTGCATGTAGGGGTACACTAGTTCTAGATACTCATTTCTCAACAGAAATATACATCAGATATTATCTCCGATGCATGCCTCTCTGACAGTCGATCAGGCGATACACCTTTAGAGCTTCATGTGAAGCTTCGTCCCACTGATGGTGAGCTCCTTCTTGATCCCACTAGATACAGACAGATTGTTGGACAACTTGTCTACTTATGCATGACCATACCCGATATTGCTCACGCAGTCATTGTTGTCACTTAGTTTGTTTCCGCTCCTATGTCAGTTCAATATTACGGTGCTCTTCTTCGGATTCTCAGATATCTTCGGGACACTATTACTCGCTCATTATTCATGTCTTCTACATCCAAACTAGAGCTGAGTGCATATTCTAATTCAGATTGGGCATGCGATCCCAGGTCTACCACAGGTTTCTTTTTATTTTTTGGTGATTCGCTGATCTCATGGCGAAGTAAGAAACATGCAGTTGTTGCATGCTCTTTGACCAAAGTTGAGTACAGAGCAATGACAACTATTACTAGAGAGATTGTTCATATTCGTTCGCTGTTATCAGATATGAGTGTCACTCTTTTAGGAGCTACTCATCTTCATTGTGATAATCAGAGTACACTACACATTGCAAGCAACCCGGTCTTCCATGAGCGAACACAGTATATAGAGATTGATTGTTATTATGTTTGTGAGCGCTTTCAAGCAGGGACCATTTCACTTCATTCTATTATCTGTTTACAACAGACGGCAGACTTCTTCACCAAATCTCATGTTGTTCAGAGATTTCGATTAGCACTGGCAACGGGTCGGGTACCTCAATACCCGGACCCGGACCCGCTCATTGACAGGTCCAACTTCTGGTACCGGATCCAGACCTGTCAAATTCGGGTCCGGGTCCGGTTCCGGTTCCTAAAAAAAATGTTACCCGCTCCCATTCGGGTCTGGGTCCGGTTCCGATCCTATTGCTTTTCACGGGTCTGGTTGCAATTTAGAATTTAGTATATACAGCTTATAAACAGTAAAACAGAATAATATTTAGTATTTACACTTCCTAACAAAGTTGCAATTTGCAACTGATCAGTAACAACTAACAAAGTAGAAACATTTATAAACCAAATAGAAAGAGACATGAAAGTAGCAACTGATCAGTAACAACTAACAAAGTAGCAACTTATAGAGTAAACAAAATGGTAACAAAGTAGCAATTTGCAACTGATCAGTAAACAGAATAGTATACAGCTTATAAACAGTAAAATAGAATAGTATTTAGTATTTACACTTCCTAACAAAGTTGCAATTTGCAACTGATCAGTAACAACTTACAAAGTAGCAACATTTATAAACCAAATAGAAAGAGACATGAAATTAGTAACTGATCAGTAACAACTAACAAAGTAGCAACTTACAGGGATAAAACCCTATATTTGAGATCCGAATAAGATAAAAATCATACCATTGATCGACGGAAGAACGATGCTGGAGTGGAAGAACGGAGGAGTTGTCGAAGTCGAAAAAGGGGCGGCTGAAGCTCAGGGATGGTGAAGTCGAAAAAGGTCGCGATGGCGAAGTCGAAAAAGGAGCGTTGACGGAGGTGATTGCGGAGGATGTGAAGGTGGAGGTGGGTTTTTGGGAAAGGGGATTTGAGAAAGAGATTTCAGGGATGATTATGAAGGATGGAGAAAGATAGAGGAGCCTGAAAGGGAAAGGGGACTAGCGATTAGGAAGGGGCGGGTGAAGCTGAAGCTTTTAGGGAATAAGGAATTAAGGATTAGGAAATAGGGAGACTCTAGACTGTGGAGTGAAGTGGGCAGGGTGTATTTATATTACGGGTAACGGGTTGGGTCCGGGTCGGTTCTGCTAATATTTTGTATTAATTTTTTAGTGCGGATTCGGGTCCGGGTCCGGGTCCGGGTCGGATCTAATTTTAGTGGACCCAGACCCGACCCGAATTTTCAACGGGTGTGTTTTTTGGACCCGTACTCTACCCAAATTAGATCGGGTTGGTTCCGGTCCAACGTCGGGTCCGGGTTGGGTCCGGATTTTGGGTTATAATACCAGTGCTAATTTCGATATTTAGTGGACAAACTCACACTGTTTGACCCACCGTGAGTTTGAGAAGGGGTGTTAGATATTATAGTCCCACATTGGGTATTGGGCTAGTTTTGTATTTGGTTTACTCCTATATATAGAAGATATTGTACTCAGTTATTTCTCAATTCAATAATTAGTATTGTTTTCATCTCTCTGATTTATCTTAATAGTTCCCATATATAGTCCACAAAGTCTTCAAATCAACAAAACTCTAACCAGCCCTAACAATTCAAAACACGATTTTCTAATCATTCAACCAAATGACCAATCGAATAAAGTTTCATCCTTTATTGATGGCTTTTGTTGTTACTACAAGGACGGAGAAGATTACACAGTTCAACCAAAAACACTGAAAAGGTAGTATTAGTATAAAACACAACACTAAAACGAAATTGTTGGTCTCTCTATATGTAACTTGTGTTGAAGATTATGATAAATAATAAAAAGAGAACTTAGGGTTAATATTCTAGGCTAATGTGCTCGATATATATTTATCGTATGTATCAAAATTGATATACCTAGACTACTATTACAAACCAGATAAATACTGGTTTGGATACTGGATTCTTAACCCATTCAACCAGCAGTCTGATATTTATACAATTAGTATATATGTGTAACGCACATGTTATCCATACGATAATATTACACATAAGACCAATTTGACTATGAGTACGATGAAGCACATAATAAGATTGAGTAATTCCATTTGAAAGTAATAGGTGTTTCTAGCTTTGTATTCGGCTTCCTTGCTGGATACGAGCCCAGGCCGAGAAAACCTGTTAAGGGATGCATGACTGACAATTTCTTCTTGTTAGTTCGTACTATTTTTTTTTTTGGATAAAAGATGACTCAACAGTCATCGATTCATTAATGCTGAATTAATGAAACAAAGTAGTACAACAACACAGGAAATAGCTGGGCCAATAGCAGCCCCCCAAAATACAACAACATTGAGAAAAAGATCTCGAGAGTCCTCTACCAAAAAAAACAACAACAATGAAATAGAAAGAGATACATCATAGGCTGACACCTGAGCATCCCCAAAAAAGCCACCTTAATCTTCTGAAGGGGTGGCTGCCGTCCTCCCAATCAGATGGACTAACCATCCGAATCCATCCTGAGCTTCTTCCTTGCCCCCACAAAACCTGCCCAGTCATGAATAAAACGAAAGATTTTATGCATCGACATCGAAAAAGTGTAGTTGCAGGAACGAAAACATAAGTCATTTCGGTCTAGCCAGTTTGTACTGTTTTTGTTTGTTTGTGTGTGTGTTTTGTTTTTTTTTTTTGTTTTTTTTGGTTTTTTGTTTTTTTTTTAAGTTTGACGTTGATTTCCTTTGTTTATTCTAGCTGGTACCAGTTTTAGGTTCATAAAGTGGATTGACTTTTTTTTGGGTTAGTTTAGGGTTTTTTGGAACAAAATGGTAGAGGTCTTTTACCACATTTAGTGACTTTTACTATGTTGATTCATTCTCTCTTTGCAAGCAAGGAGAATCTGCACACTAGTCGACGAAAGAAGCCTAATGAAGTTAATTACTTATGCAAAGCTTGCAGAGGCGAAATCAGAACAATTTTATCGAAAGGGCTAAGGTAAAATTTTATAATTACATGTAAAAATATAGAGATTTTTTCATTATTTTTAGGGGGCAAAACAATAAAACTTAATTTTCAGGATTAAATTATAATTTTTTGAAGAGTATAAATTTTTTAATAGTGTGAAGGGGGTTTTTGAAAATTCCGGGGGCTTGCGCGGGCCCTCACTAAGCTCCGCCACTGAATGCTTGGTAGATTTTGTTTGATAAGCGTTGGAGACTCCATCAAAATTATGTTGTAATTCCCTCAAAGAAAAATACTGGGAGATGCTATCATCGAGTGCATGCAATGCGATGGTTTGAGGCTCACCATTATCATTACAATGTGTCAATATCTTAGTTCTATCTCGAGCCTGAGATCTTTCTTTATTTAGAAACTTACATTATACTTATCTCTAATATCTAATATCTAATATTATAATGAGAGAGTTAAGAGTTGTTATTTATAGACATTCAACTATCTAATCTCAACCATTCATTTTTGAGTGAGAGTTATCTTAACAATTCATTTTACTCAACTATTATTAGTTACCATAATACATTCAAAGTTCAAATTTATTTATAACATAATTATTTACAAAAGTGTTAGTCATATAAAATAAAAGTTTGTTCTACTAAGGATACTTTGTAAATGAGTAAAGAGAGGTCTTAGATTCGAGCCAGATTACATCTTATTAATTATTATGTGAAAAAAGTTAATTAGAACGTGCATCGTATGTGCAGATTAATAGTGTTGATAATCAATTGTGTTCAATAAATACAAGTTGAATAATTTCAGGATGATGGATGTGTTTCTTCTTTCCTATTAGAGTTCTTTTAGCCAACACACGTGATAGCTAATGAACCAATTTAAAAGAAAAGAGTACTGCTACACCCGCTATCAATTTTACTATATTTTTCTTTACGGTCTTAAATGTAAAATTCTTTGGCTGTTTTCGGATCCACTTAGACCTGAAACCCGTAAATCTCTATTGGATATGTAACCGGATCTTGTCGGGACCGAGTGAAACCCAAATCCAAACCCATTACCGCACTCTTTTTTATCTCCCATTCGCCGCGCGCTCTCCCTTCTTCTCCCAAGAGGAAGGGCTTCTCGCTCTCCTCCCCAAATCCTTCCTCGTCTTCTCTCGAATGGCGTCATCTCGACCGCCGGCATCGGATCCATCAGCACCTCAGGGTTCGGACACCGGTGGCAACTCCGACGCCGGCGCCGGTAAGCGCTCTTCGAAACCCTTGCTTGAGCAATTCTTGATTCTTGAAACCCTAGGTCGAGTTGTTGCGACTTCAAACCCTAGATCGATGGGGTTGACCTGCTGTTTCGAGTGTTTCTTGATTTGATTGATCGATCGCAATTTTAGGGAGATGACGTCATTGTAGTGGAAAATATGAAGAATTCGTAGGTTGTTGATAGTTGATGACGTCATAGTGGTACATCTAGTGCTTAATTTTGATGTTAAATTTGGAATGGATGACACTGATTACTTGATGATTGCAAGTTGGAGCTGTTTATTTATTTATTTTTAATTTTTCATGTCTGTTCTTAATTTGAACTGAGTGAGTAATCGTAGTTTCTGATTTGATTGCTCGACCATTTTTTAAAAAGAATTGTTTAGATCTATAAATTTGGGGAGATGATGTCATCATAGTAGAAGATGCGAAGAGTTCTTGTGTTCTTGATAGTTGATTTTTTTTCTTTTTTTAAATAAAAGTTTAGATGAGGAGATTAGGAATGGTAAATCTAATGCTTAATATTGTCTTGATTTGAACTGAGAGACGAATCTTAGTTTCTCATTTGTGTGATTAGATGGATGATTTTAGTGCAATGATTGTAGTCTTCTTTGGATTTGAAATGAAATTTGAAGGTTGGGTAAGTAAGGGAACTTGTTGTTCGAAACTTGCTTAGTTCCTCTGCTTGATTACTATTATAGTGAATGAATGTAGTGGTTTGTGATGGTTGGTTGTGGGATGGTAAATAGAATGATTCGTACGTTCAATGTGAGTGGATGATTGATTGGTGAAATGTAAGAAAGCAACATGAGGAATGAAAGTTGAAGAAGAATCTCGAAGTTTCGAATTATGTAAGAGATTGCTGAAGTGGAGTGGGTTTCGAGTGGGATTTTAACCGTGTAATTAATGAAATTTTAATCGTGTTACCTCTGATCCCTCATGTCTCGTTGCTAAATCTTTTAAAAACTTTTCTTTGTGTGCTAGCTGTCTTAAATATTTTTCTTTTCACCTTTCTTGTTAGATTCTATTATTGTTTGTAGGTGATACTTTTGTAAAGCTTTCAATTTATTTATGAAAGTACTTTTAACATGTAATTTGTATGAAAGAAGTGCTTGAGAACATTGAATGTGACCGATAAGTCTTCAAAATCAAACATTAAGGAAAAATGTTTATGGATAATTTCGGAGGTGTCATAACTCAGATGTGACTAATGAGCCACAAGGTGGTTGTTGTTCAAGATGAAAATAGATTTGATGACCAAATATTTGTGCTCCTAGGTGCTTGGGTGGATAAGGCACCCTTTGATTAATTATTAACCTGATAATTACTTTCGTAATACTTGTGACTTCAAATTGTTTCACTTTAGCATCTAATCTGGGTTTATTTTTGTCATGCAGGAGGAACTCATTTAGATAGTAATGCTGACCTTCCACCAGTTCCAATACATATTGTCAAGGATCCTTCACAGCTTCCAGTTGAATTTATTAATCCCTCGACTGAGAAGCCACTGGTAATTGGTTTTGATTGTGAAGGCATTGACCTTTGTCGAAATGGGGCTCTCTGTCTAATGCAGGTAACTTGCTTGTAATTCGTTACTGATGTTTGTCAATAATAGTATGATTGCACTCAGAATGTTTATAATTCAAATGCATCCTGTCAATAATATGACAAGTTAGGTGTCTGTATATGTCTTTTATATTATAAGTTGGAGGGAAACAAAGGAGTGTATTGTACAATTTTATTTGTACTATCAAACTAAATTATTAGGTGATTTTGTACATCATGTAACATATTTGGATAGAAAATTATGTGTTCTGTTGATTGCTGATTTGTTCATCTATAGCTGACAATGTTAATAATTGAACAAATTGGACAATCTGATGCTTTTCTTTAGAAACTTTCACATTTCATGATTTTCTATCCATGCACTTTTGATATGTAGAACTACCAGAAGAATTTAAATTAATCCCTACCACATAGTACCCCCCCTGGTGGCCTACCCCATAGTTTGATAACTGTGAACCATATTCCATTTGCTAGACTGTTTTTCTTGCGTCTCTGACTATTAATCACTCCACGTGTGCATCTTGGTGATCTCTCTCTCTCTATATATATATGCGTGTGTGTGTGTATACATGTATATCATTTGGATAAATTCTTGTGTCTATATACATGTGCGTGTGACAATTAATCATCGCGCGTGTGCATCTTGGTGATATTTATCGCACTTTCTTTCTCTAGATTTATGTTTGTGTGTACATGTATATCAATTGGATTAATTCTTGAATACATGTATATATATGTATGTACATGTATATCATTTGGATAAATTCTTCTGTCTAATACATCACTGGAAATTTTGTTTTTAGAATGTATTGTTTAATATGGTAACTGCCGCAAAATTAGGTAAGATTTCTGACATTCAAATGTTGCCTTTTCTGATTATGTAATTTCTGTTGTTTTGTTAGTTTGCATTTCCAGATGCTATCTACTTGGTTGATGCTGTTGAAGGTGGGGAGGCACTAGTTCAAGCCTGCAAACCTGCACTGGAGTCTAGTTACGTTACAAAAGTCATTCATGATTGCAAACGGGATAGTGAGGTCTCTGGCTATTTTCGGTCTAATTATGCATGCTTGTTAAAATACAAAGATCATATTAGGTAGCTTTTCTGACTCCATTCTTTATTATGCAGGCTTTATATTTTCAGTTTGGAATCAAACTACACAATGTTGTAGATACTCAGGTTAGCTCTTACGAGACGAACTAAAAGTGCACAGATGGCACTATTGAACTATGGTATATTTATTACTGCACATCTATGCATTAATGCAAGCCAAGTTTGCTTCCAGTTGGTCATGATTGTGTTTTTTTTGCACTTTGGTTCGAGATATTTACTTTGTTTGTGCACAGTTCCAGCTTCAAACACCACTTACTAAAGTTTTATAGAACATGTACAAATTATTGTCTGATTGAGTAGTTTATCTTGATATTGCTAACAAAATGAAACTGGGCATTACAAATTAGAATGGAAATGCTTGTGGAGAAGCTGATGATGGATTGTTGCTCATGCAGATTGCATATTATCTGATAGAGGAACAAGAAGGGAAAAAACGAGCTCCTGATGACTACATATCTTTTGTTAGCCTTCTCGCTGATCCGCGATATTGCGGTATTGTCTTTACTGATGATTTGTTGTTTTTTCCAACTAACCTGTTAAATGAATCTGAAATTTGGCGTAACTGAGTTGCCTTTGAAAGGTTCCTAGGTCGTTCTTGTTATGTATACAGGTGTTTGATTATTTATGTTTTCTAGCATAAGTGCTGTAGCCGCATCAGAAAACATGGCACGTATAATGTGCATGAATTTTTCCATTAAGCATTTGCTGGATTCTCGAATTATAAAATGCGTACCTCAGATAGAACAGTGCATCTAGTTGTAATTGTGAGCTACCTTTCTTTATTAGTATATTACTTTTCTTAAAATTGGGAAGTTTTAAATTATAGCATTAAACATGAGAACGATAGCTATGCTTCTTTTAGGTAATCTACTTTCCATGTAGTTGTAACACATTTGCTATCAGTGTAGGCATATTTTGTCTTCACTGATAGTTTTATGTGTCTAGTTGAGATTTGTCATACAGTCCATTTCTAGCTTGGAAACTAGAGAGGATGATATGAATTTTTATATCTTACTGCATTGCTTTTTGGGACTGGAAACAATTTTTCTTTAAATACTGTCCTCAATTTGATTTTTTTTACTATACTCATTCTTGCTGTAGCTTAGGTTTGATTGGGTTGGGGGAGTTATACTAAGTTTAGTGTATAGGTTTTGATATGGCTCTCCCCTTCAGTTCTTTTCTTACTCCCAGAATATTCACTTCCAATCATGATCACTTGTACATGTTTCCAATTTATAGTCAGGTGAAAGTAACAAAAATATTAGTCAGGATCTCTTCCAGTTCCTTAATTCCGTGTGACGCCTACAAAATAATATTGATGATTGAATCTAATTTTATTGTTTGTTTGTAATGTAGGTGTATCATATCTTGAAAAAGAAGAAGTGCGCGTTCTTCTAAGGAAGGTAAGTGTAACATGCTGTGGATAAAAGCTATCTATACATGTAGGAAATTGGATTGGGCCATTCAATGATATTGCTACTTTTGAAAGATCATTTGGATTATTATGATGTTTAGGTAAATCATTGTTTGCATCAAACTCGCTTCCTAACTTCTTCCCTTAAGACAACCAAATCAAATAAAAGATGACCTATATATTACTGTTGACAAATACAAGCGTGTGAAAAGATTCAAACAGCATGATGACTACAAAATTCTGAACTACTTTATTATGCAGTGCTTAATCCTTTTGTTTACTGTAGACTACCACCCCAGGAAAACCCTAAACTTTGTTCTCTTGGTTTCTCTATTCATCTCACCTTATACAATCTCCTACACCAGAGGTATTGGTGATGCGTTGATTAGTAACATTGTCTGAGCAGGTTGTAAAGTTTTCTTTTTTTTTCTCCCTTCGAAATAACTAACTTTAACCTTTAGTTCAACTCAACTCCCCTTCCTAGCCATCTTTCCGCTCGTCCCCTATTATCCCTTTTTTTCACAGTACTCTTCCTTCTTGTTATACTGTAGTTATGGTTGTGTTGCTTCCTGTCTTGTTATTTTCTTCCTTGCTGCTTCAGTGCATCACTTGTGCTGCATCTTTTGCTGATAATGTAATATATCTAAATAAATGACGAGCCTAATTCGTTGCAAAATCACAGTGTAAATGAAAGCTGTTCTGTAATTCGTATAGGGCTTTGAATGATGATCCAATTCCCACTCCCGCCCCTGGTTCTTTCGCGTAAATTTTCAGGAAATGTATCTGAGGAAATTGTAAAAAGTTGTAATAGTTTGATAGTAATAGTTGAAAGTATTGAAAATTGATGACACCAATGATGGGAACTTTTTGAAATGTCACCTCTTTCTACATATAACTATGGTAGTGCCCTTCATATGAAGAAGCACATCACTGACTGCGCCTCAACACATTTCGGGGAGAACCAGCTAGCTCTGGGTGAACTCCCCTGTTTTACCACGGCTCCCAAAACTGCTTTCTTTTCTGCCTGTTGATTCTCTCAGCGGCACATATGGCGAAAGTTGTCGAGGAATGTTTGTAGAGTCTATAGAGATAGGAAAGCTTTAACGGCGAACATGCCAATAGGGCATCTATGATAATGTTTAAATCTCATGTAGATTAGAAGAAACATGAGAACCTTCACTTTGTCTAGCAACTATCAGTGTAGACAAATTATGCCTTCACTGGAAAGGATGGGAAGAAAGCGTTTGGTTGAGAGGAAATGTAAAGTGAGCGTCGTTAAGATTTGTATACAGTTAAGTGAGTTAGTCATCATAGCGTATTTAGCATATGAAAAGCAGTTCCTTTGATAGATAAATTCTCTCAGACTGTTATGTGTGAGGGAGTTTGAGGCAGAAGACTGAATTCGAGGTGGCTAAAGAGTGTGAGTTAGCATCAAGTTATATACCCACATTAATGAAGGATGCAGAGTGGATAATGAGTTCTTTCTAAGATATTGTATTTGACTATCTATCATTATGAATTAGTAAAAAATGTTCTGATTTTATTCTTCTTCTTTGACAGGACCCTAAGTTTTGGACTTACAGGCCATTGTCTGAGATGATGATCCGTGCTGCTGCAGATGATGTCCGTTTTATCCTGCATATATATCACAAAATGATGGAGAAGTTAAATGAGAAATCCTTATGGCATCTTGCAATTCGTGGATGCCTCTACTGTAGATGTTTCTGCATGACTGATAATAATTCTACAGATTGGCCGCCTCTTCCCCCTCTTCCAGGTATTTATGTTTAAATATAACTAGTTTAACATTTTGGTTGTAGCTAAATATTAAACATCTGCTGTTGTTTTACCATCATTATCTTGCTTCATAAGTTTATAATTTTAAACAGAAGTGCAAGATGACTTGCTTCTTAGCTGATTGACTTTGTTACAGTATGGAAAAGGGTTAACTGGTCAAGTGATTATAATTCTTCTATTTTGTTTTTAGAATTTTATGAGTATGTGTATATTCCTGTCTGTGTGATTTGAGTCCATGTATAAATTAGTTTAGCGTTAGGAATCCATCTTTCGTTTGTTTCTTATAACTTTATGATGAAAATTGGCCCGAAGATCCTCCTGTGTAGATACATGCTTCTTTCCATATATAATTTCACAAATTATAGTTGAACTGGCTATTGGTTTGTAGCCTCTTTAAGAAGGTGAGAGATATTAGTTATGCTGGTTAGTCTCACATCACCAAGAAGAAGAACGCCCTTCTTGAGTAGAAGGAATTCCACACAGAAGGGAAATGATAATGGCTTGGGCCTATTCATTCCCAAGAGTTAGTATGCCAAAGAACCAATTGAAACGTAATTTCATTTACAACTTTTGAAGAAATAAGATGTATCCATTTTATGTGGATGTATACTGGATACTGTGATACTTGTTAAGTATTTGGATCCAACTTCCACTATTGTTTATTGACTAGGTTTTCATAGGATTTTCTATTGACTGATGCTATCTATGTTCAGAAAAGCTAGTAACTGAAGGATATGCTCCTGAAGAAGAGATACTGTCTGCGTTACACGTTCCTCCTGGCAAAATGGGACGGGTGATTGGAAGGAAGGGAGCTTCTATAATGGCAATAAAGGAATCTTGCGAGTAGGTTCTTATTGTTTATGACATTATATATTTTTTCTTTCATTGGTATACACTAGTCTTCACTTATTTATTTATAACTTTAGCTAATAGTTTGTCTATGTAACGCAGTGCAGAAATTCTACTTGGTGGTTCCAAGGGCCCCCCTGACAAGGTAGCATAATTGTCTCTTAGCACACTCTGCTTATATCATTGTTTTAATTTTTATATCGATATGTAGATTAATGACGCTTACAATGAAATGAGATGTTTCCATACACTGCAAATTTATGTCCCAGTATTTTTCTATTGAATTATTTCCTGTACTAAGATAGTTTTCGATAAGTCACAACCTGTGGTAATTCTGCAATTATGGTTTTGACAGATTTTTAAATGTCAATCAACTTTTTAGGACTGATAGCTCAGATATATTTTCTGATTCATTAACTAGGAATGTTTTATAAGTGTCAATTTGATTTTGGAGTGTTTATGGTACATATCAATATGGAGATATTTCTTGGTGTAGTTATCCTGCACTAAAGCTATATTAAAAAAGAAATCTGCAAGAAACATTTCTCACAAGTCATATCTTTTATGCTATTAAAATTTTAAAACTATTAAACACACGGACTGTTGAGTTGTGAACACTAGTAATTGAGTACAATGTTAACTGCAATTGTGAAGGGAAAGTCTATCCCAGAAGACTGTCCAAAAAATGAGCCTAGCTACAGTAAGGATGTCGAGGTATATGAGTGGCAAAAAAAGAACTAAATGCATTTTAAATAAATTAGAGATGCATTCAACTACGGAATAAAATGATGGATAATGTATGTGCACATGCAACAGAGATTGATAACACCACCAGTTAGTTGGATGGATAGGATTGTAGTGACGGCCGGAGACAATTTGGGAAAATAGTATGTGTTAATTTGACAGGGAAGATAACCCTGAATAGATTTGAAGGGGGAAATAGGATTCATGTGGCCACTCTAATGATTTGGGATGAAGCTGTTGTCGTCGTTGTTGTATGTAATTGTGAGTCTGACAGTATCTGAAACTAATTTGTTGCTGCTATGTTTGATAGGCATTGTTTGTTTTGTTTTAGGTATATCTGATTATATGTTTCTGATAAAATCTCTTAGCAGAAGCACATGGCTATGGTGTCTGAAATATCTCCAGATACTACTAATTGCACTCATCAATACTTTTAATATTTCTTCCTAATTTTTTGCCCAGGTTTTCATCATCGGACCGGTGAAGCAGGTGCGAAAAGCAGAAGCAATCATCAGAGGGCGAATGCTGGATGTGTAGTGAGTTGTACTGAAAGAAAACTTGTATAAAGACTCTTTACTCCCAAAACAAAAATAAAACTGAAGTTGCTCTGTTTCGATACAGGCCCTCTCCTATGAGGTTTAAGAGCAGTTTCATTACATGTACCTAGTCTATCACCTGCAAGTTGTTTTTACTGAATATTGCGGGGCCATATGTCAATCAAATGGTTTGTATTGTATGTGATTTGGGATATCAATATCAGTAGATACTGAGCTTGCTGATTCACCTCCTATAGTCAATGATCAGGTATGGCTTAGTATTATAATAGTTTTAAAAGCCATTAGTATTGATGTTGCTATTCAGTGGTGGCAGCAACAAAAGTGAGTTCTTGTTATTTGTAGAGGGAAAGACAGATCTCAGACACATATCAGACACATATCTGAATATGAGATGGGAATTTCGTGAGGAGCAGAAGAGGTGGTGATGCTGGTAGCTAGCCACCCTGAACACCTGCAAAATGCCTAGAAACACCGGGAGAGATCTCGATGACAGGCCATCTGACGATTTAGTCAGTCACTGGAAAAAAGGTGGAGTTAGGATTTGAGTGGAGAAAGTTTCATTACTTTTGAAAGGGGAGGGGGGTTTGATATTTATAGGCAGAGAGAGAGATCCATAACCCAAAAGGGTCGGGTTAACCCGCTTCTGTGGGGCTGAAGCAGTAGAAGGCCCATAGGGGTTACATGTCTGATTGAAAGGGTTTTGCAGATTTTGAGGGGATCAGACGACTCAGGTTGAGTTGGATTTTTACCCACATAACAGGCCCCCATTCCCGGAGGGTTGTATGTATCAGCCGTCGAGAAGTAGTTCAAATTAGTGAGAAGACCAGTTGACAGTGCGCAGAAGGACAGGGCGGAAGATCTCTGCAAGGAGCAACTGAGGTTGAGACCGAGCTTTGCGACACAGAGCAACACCCCCCCCCCCCCCCCCCCCCTCGGAGCTTCGTGCTTCGGAGATAGAGGTGTCGAGTGTCGAGTGGAGTCCAATCAACCGGTAGTCAGCTCACGGCGCATGCCGAGTGTCGAGCATCGAGCGGGGCCAAACAGCTAGTAGCCAACTTGAGGTTCGTGCTGAACTTCGAGCATAATGCTTTTTTGATGAAGCTTGTAGCTGGCTCGAGGTGCATGCTAAGTGTTGAGCATAGCATACTTTGTGGAAAAGCTTGCAGCTGGATCGAGGAGTATGCCGAGTATCAAGCGAAGCGTACTTTGCGAAAAAACTTGCAGTTGGCTCGAAAAACATGCCGAGCGTCGAGCATAGCGTACTTTGTGAAAAAGCTTTCAGCTGGCTCGAGGAGCATGCCGTGCGTCAAACGAAACGTACTTTGTAAAAAAGCTTGCAGCTGGCTCGACGAGCACGTCGAGCGTCGCCCATAGCGTATTTTGCGAAAAAATTTGCAACTGGCTCGAGTAGCTTCTCGAGCATCGAGCGAAGCGTACATTGTGAAAAACTTGCAGCTGGCTCGAGGAATATGTAAAGCGTCAAGCATATCGTACTTTGCAAAAAAGCTTACAGTTGGCTCGAGGGGCATGCCAAACGTCGAGCATACCGTACTTTGTGAAGAAGTTTGCATCTAGCTTGAGGACCATATCGAGAGTAAAGCGAAGTGTACTTTGTGAAAAGTTTGTAGCTGGCTCGAGGAGCATACCGAGCGTCGAGCGAAGAAGCTTGCAGTTGGCTCGAGGAGTATGCCGAGCGTCGAATGAAGCGTACTTTGCGAAAAAGCTACAGCTGGCTCGAGGAGCATGCCGAGCATCGAGCATAGCGTACTTTGTGAAGAAGCTTGCAGCTAGCTCGAGGAGCATGTCGAGCGTCGAGCAATCCGTACTTTGTGAAGAAGCTTGCAGCTGGCTCGAGGAGCATGTCGAGTGCCGAGCGAAGCGTACTTTGCGAAAAAGCTTGTAGCTGGCTCGATGAGCATACCGAGCATCGAGCATAGCATACTTTGTGAAAAAGTTTGCCGCTGGCTCAAGGGACATGCCGAGTGTCGAGTGAAGCATGGTTTGCGAAAAAGCTTGCAGCTGGCTCGAGGGACATGCCGAGTGTCGAGCGAAGCATGGTTTGCGAAAAAGCTTGCAGCTGGCTCGAGGGACATGCCGAGTGTCGAGCGAAGCATAGTTTGCGAAAAAGCTTGTAGCTGGCTCTATTTCGAGGAGCATGCCGAGCGTCGAGCGAAGCGTATTTTGCGACAAAGCTTGCAGCTGGCTTGAGGAGTATGCCGAGCGTCGAGCATAGCGTATTTTATGAAGAAGCTTGCAGCTCGCTCGAGGAGCATGCCGAGCATCGAGCGTAGCGTATTTTGTGAAGAAGCATGCAGCTTGCTCGAGGAGCATGCCGAGCGTCAAGCGAAGCGTACTTTGCGAAAAAGCTTACAGCTAGCTCGAGGGGCATGCCGAGTGTCGAGCGCGTACTTTGCGAAAAAGTTTGCAGCTGACTCGAGGAGCATGTCGAGCAACAAGTGAAGCGTACTTTGCAAAAAAACTTGCAGCTGGCTCGAGGAGCATACTGAGCGTTGAGCATAACGTACTTTGTGAAGAAGCTTCCAGCTGGCTCTCGAGGAGTATGTCGAGCGTCGAGCGAAGCGTACTTTGTGAAAAAATTTGCAGCTAGCTCGAAAAGCATGTTGAGCGTCGAGCATAGCGTACTTTGCGAAAAGCTTGCAGCTGGCTCGATGTGCATGTCGAGCGTCGATCATGGCGTACTTTGCGAAAAGCTTTCAGCTGCCTCGATGAGCATGCTGTGCATCGAGCATAGCGTATTTTGTGAAGAAGCTTGCATCTAGTTTGAGGAGCATGCCGAGCATCAAACAAAATGCACTTTGTGAAGAAGCTTGCAGCTAGCTCGAGGAGCATGTCGAGCATCGAGCGAAGCGTATTTTGTGAAGAAGCTTGCAACTGGCTCGAGGAGCATGCTGAGCGTCGAGCATAGCATACTTTGTGAAGAAGCTTGCAGCTAGCTCGAGAAACATGCCGAGCAGCGAGCGAAGCGTACTTTGCGAAAAAGCTTGCAGCTTGCTAGAAGAGCATGTCGAGCGTCGAGCGAAGCGTACTTTACAAAAATTTTTACAACTGGCTCGAGGAGCATGCCGAGCGTCAAGCATAGCGTACTTTGTTAAAAAAATTGTAGTTGGCTCGAAAAGCATGCCGAGCGTCCAACGAAGCGTACTTTGCGAAAAAGCTTGCAGCTGACTCGAGGAGCATGTCGAGTATCGAGCATAGTGTACTTTGTGAAGAAACTTGTAGCTTGCTTGAGGAGCGTACCGAGTGTCGAGCGGAGCGTATTTTGTGAAAAAGCTTGCAGCTGGCTCGAGGAGCATGCCGAGCGTCGAGCGAAGCATACTTTGCGAAAAAGCTTGCAGCTGGCTCGAGGTGCATGTCGAGCGTCGAGCGAAGGGTACTTTGTTCAAAAGCTTGTAACTGGCTCGAGGAGCATGCCGAGCGTTGAGCATAGTGTACTTTGTGAAAAAGCTTGCAACTAGCTCGAGCATAGCGTACTTTGTGAAAAAGCTTGCAGGTGGCTCGAGGAGCATGTCGAGCATTGAGCGAAGCGTACTTTGAGAAAAAGCTTGCAGCTAGCTCAGGAGCATGTCGAGCATTGAGCGAAGCGTACTTTGTGAAAAAGCTTGCAGCTAGCTCGAGGAGCATGCCGAGCGTCGAGCATAGCGTACTTTGTGAAACTTCGTTGGATCAATTCATGCTTATTGAGGTTGTAGCGGACACGTGTATTGCACGTGCGATGCTGATGTCACGGTTGTGGAAATCGATGCTGTCGAAATCTTATCCCCCGTTAGATTTAGATGATCTAGATATGATGGTTGAGATTGTGTGTAGATATCGAGGCGCCATGGAGCTGTCTATATATTCCTCATTCCCCCTCTTATTTTTCACCGTGCTCTCTCTCTAATTCTCATAGCTTCTCTCTCTAGCAACTATCCAGAAACCGGCGATCATCTTTATGGCGCACTTTTCGACAACGATCACATGTTAGTATATTTAATATTATTTCGAGGGCTCAGTCCAGCTCCTTAGCTTCTACGTCTGATCGGGACGGCTACGATCGTCTTTCTGACTCTTCAGACTGGGAGGAATTGAACCGAGCGAGGTGGTATACAATATCAAGCCGGTTCGGACTCGCAAACCCTTCGTGGTGGAGTCGAGCAACTCAGTTGAATAGGTCGAAGAGGTGGAGGTGGTCGACGAGGGTGGACCAGTTGAACAGGTTGAGGGTGTGGAGGTGGTCGACGAGGGTGGACTAGTTGACCTAGGCGATGTGGAGGTAGAGGAAATTAAAGATGACGGGGGAGAGGTGGAGGACGAGGGTGAAGGCGATGAGGAAGGTGAGGATCCCGAGGTCGATCATTCAGGCGAGACTTCTCCATTGAGGCCTCTGGCCAAGTCGTACGCTGTGAAGACCCCTCGGATCCGCGAGAGGAGATTGAGGTGGACTCTTCTAGACAGCCTGAGCACCGCTCGAATTCTTCCTGAAACATGGCCTCGACGTTCCTTATCTACAACAACCGAGTTCGATCGGGATGTACTCGTACGACCTAGAAGACTTGGTCCGATGTTGGGCGGCCGGAAGGTTGCCATGAGTAAGGTTAGGGGACCGAAGGCAGTTTTCCATCTGGACACGTAGCTTACCGAATCAGTTGCGACATAGAGGGGTACAACCCTCTTCTCTGAGTTGTTCAAAGCTTAAGATAATGGCGGGCAGAGCATGTTAATGGTCAGCAACCTCCCGGTCATACGTGCGACCTACTTCATCCCCCGGGAGTACAAGCTGATGTTGCTGAACCCTGGACTCCTGCCCACGGCTAACTTGGCCCAATGGTATTGTATGTTTTCGATTGATGCGTTAAGCTCAAGGTTGAGATTGTCCTTACACCCGTTTGTGAAGGAAGTGTTGAACTGGGACGGTCTGAGTTTGATAGAGTATGATCAGAATTCTTGGAAGCAGCTGGTGTGCTTCATACTGCTCAGTGAGGAGAGGGGGTGTCGCTGAAGTCAAAATATTTCCGAGCCGCACTTGGCGTCAGCTCATTGGGTGCGCACGAGAGGATATATTACATCTTCCCTCGGCCATATAAACAGGTAGTTCATGGGCACCCAGATTTCATTAAGGGATGGAAGGGTAAGTACTTCGTTATCCAAAGTCAGACCCCTTGGGACATCCTGACTGAATGTGCCTTGTATAAGCCGAACCACAAGTTCCCGAAGGAGAAGGAACTGACGAAAAAGGTATGGGAGGATGTGGAATGGGTCACTGGGGGCCAAAGTATTCCGCCCCCGTGAGTGAGAGGCACTTAGCTCGGATTGGACTGAGCCCTGTCGACTCTTGTATGTTTTTTGTTTCTTGTTTTGTTCATCTCTTTTCCCTTGTTCTTATAGCTTTAGTTTTCTTTCGTAGCGATGGATGACGTTGTCATTGACGCAAGAAGAGCCCAATTGGCCAAGCAGAGAGCGACCGACCAGTCGAAGCAGTGGAAGCGGTCCTCTCAGGGGTGCTCCGAAGGGACTTCTGATCCGAAGTCCAAGAAACAAAGAGCCCTCTCGGTTCCGGGGACCCCAAACTCGACGAAGGCAGTGCTGAGCTCGAGTAACCTTAAGGTTACCGACCCGCTGAAGGGTGACATCCCGCCCGTCCACCCCGCGGTTCAGGAAATCGTGGGCGAAAGTGGCTCAGGTTGTGGGCCCCGAATCAGGTTGTGAAGACGGCCGATTCGCTGATCAACAGGCTGGTGGCGGTTGAGGTGGTGAAACAATTGGCCACACCTCGCGATAAGGAGGCTCTGGCGACTGAGACTCTCGAATCGTGCTACATGAGGTGGGCTCAAGCCGACGTGCTAGTAAGTATTTTCCAACTTCGTTACTCCAGAAATCGAACTTTTTCTATTTTACTTCTCTAAGTCTTAGCCCCTTGTTCGCAAGCAACACTGGCTGGAGTCCAGATGAAGAGGCTGCACACCCGCGAGCTCCAATGGGAGGTGAAGAACGCTCAGCGGTATGAGCGTGAGATGAAGGAACAAAAACTGAGGGCGAACACGGCCGAGTCCCGTGAGCGGGCCCTTAAGGCCGAGCTGACTTCCCTTGCCGATGACCGTGCTCGGGTGGAGGTGGAAATGAAGACGGCGTCCGATAAGGAGTTGAAGAAGGTGAGGAACGCCGCCATGGATAAGGTCATCGAGGCCCAGGACAAAGCGTACAATCGGGTCCTCGAGCATCTCTTATGTAAGTACCCCGAATGTGAGCTCGAGGAGTTTAATTACCACATGAAACTCCCCGAGCATCCAAAAACCCCCGGGGGAGACGGTGAGGAGGGGGTGACCAGCTACCGGTCGAGGAGAACATAGCGGAGGCGGCCGACCACGAGGTCGATGTGGTGGCGACCGAAGAGGTGCCCTTCTCTTCTAAGTAGTAGTTTCACCCTTTTCGTTTGTTTTTTCTTTTGTATTTGTCGAGTGTGGACTGGCCACCCCCATTTTGTAAAAGATTTTTGGCCAAGTTTTTTGACTTGGATTTTTTTTTGGTAATATCCTGTGATTCAGACAAGTTTGTGATGCTCGGAATGACTTGCCATTTCCTCTTTTGTGTCAAATGAACGAGTCCTTCATGGTTGACCCTCGTGATGTCGAGATGGAGCGCCTTTCGGGGTAAGCTGAAACTCATGGAGTCTACCTTGGCTCGTTATCGCAAATAGGCCAGGGATCGCGAAGCAGATGTTTCTTTTTTTTTTTTGAATAAATCGAAGGAACTGAGCTTGGAGTCGGCTCGTCTGAAGATGAGAATTGCCGACCATGACACTGAGACTAGATGGTCGATGTCTTGTACTTCCGCTCGGTGATTGACCTCTGAATTGTTTCTTCGCGAGGTTATACTGGAGAAAGAATTGGAGATACAAAGGTTGAAGGTCATGCTCGGAGTGGGTGGAACCTGAACCCGTTTTTTCGAAAGCGGTTGGCCCTCCGTTGGGGGCCTGTCTTCGACCCTTAGACTGGTGCCAAGATCGGGTGATGCTCAGAGCTCCGTTGTTGGAGTGTCCACCTTAGCGACTCCTAGGGATATTGATGGGCTTGTCGGTGAACAAACACGCTCGGTTGGGCTCGAACTGGTTTGCGTAAGTCCAAAGGCCCCCCACAAGGAGCGGTACGTCGAGTTTGTAATAGTTGTAACTTTCATACTTCTTGTAACTTTGTTGTAATCACAACCCATGTGCCTTCACCGATTGTATCAATGAACTTTATGTTGTAATAAAACGATCCTTCCGCCTTTTGAGCTCGGCTTTGATCTGGATGTGTTGGCCAGGCGGACCTACTGAATGTGAGACATTTCGCCTTCCGATGATATTGATAGATTGGAATAAGAGACGTTTCGTCTTTCAAGTGAATTTATGGATCATCATAAATGCACCTTATTAGAAGGCGAAATGTTTGGCCTTGGGAGTTGTATCGACGCCTTTCTGGGCCGTTGGATATGGGCGAATGGTTGGGATTCGTCCACGTCAACATCACGACTATCGAGTTCCTACTTCCCCTTGGAGTATATAACCCCTTCCCCATCCATTTCTCATTTCTTAATTCACTGAGAGTCTGAAAGCTCTCATGACTGGTGGTTCTTCAATTACCTGCTGACAGTTAGGGGTAACAGCGATGAAGGCTGCTCTATCCCTGGTCGTCACTGGGTGGAAGAGGGACCAACTCGGGGTATGGATCTCGAGGTCATTGGTGAAGGGGAGGACCGTAAATATAATTGAAACTTTCGCAAGGGCCGAGGTCCGAGTTCAACGCCAAAAGGCGAGGACTTGAGAGGTTGAGAAATCTGTCGTTAGTGTTTGTGGTCGACGATGAGCGGCGAGGAACTTAGAGATTGAGGAATCTCTCGTGATTGAGGAATCTCTCGTTAGTATTTGTAAAGCATAGACGCTCTGAATAAATAAGAACTTCATTAATTTTGCTTGCTTGATTACATAAAAAGGAGTAGCGCGTAGCGCCTATTACACCCACAGACGTCTATCTTAGCTCCTATGGCCCCTCATGGAACTTGATAAGATGTTTTGCGTTCTAGGGTCTCTTGACTATCCTGCCCTCTAGGCCTTTGAGTCGGTACGTACTTGGACGTACCTTATGAGACCTTATACAGGCCTCCCAATTCGGGACAATTTGCCTTTCTTGGTGGGGTCGGAAATAGCGAGCTTCCTGAGCATGAGGTCACCCTCGATGTCGGTCGGGACCTTCTTGTTGTAGAACCTTTCAATCTGCTGCGGAAAGGTTCTTCTGATGGTTGATTTTTCACGGATTTTTTCGATTAGATCCAAGTTGGCCCTGAGATCGCTCGAATTCGATTCCTCGTTGAAGCACGTGATCCTGGGAGAAGGGAGCCCGATTTTCAGGAGGATGACAGCCTTTGTCCCATATGTCAGGTTGAATGGGGACTCGCCCGTGGGGATCCTCTTGGTTATTCGTTACAACCAAAGAACGCTTGGCAATCCGTCGATCTACAGTCCCTTGGGGGATTTGTCCAACCGGTTTTTGAAACCATCAAGAATTTGGCGGTTGGCATTTTTAGCTTGGTCGTTCGACCGGGGATGAGATATCGATGAGAACCGGTACTGGACCAGAGGTCTTCGCAGAACTTTCAGAAATTTTAGCCAGCGAATTGAGTTCCGTTGTCGGTGATGAGCATGCGCGGGATCCCGAACTGACAAATGATGTGTTTCCAAAAGAATTGTTGGGCTTGATGTTCAGTGATTGTGACCAAGGGTTCTGCCTCGATCTATTTAGTGAATTAGTCGATGGCCACTATGAGGAAGCGCATTTGGCCCGTGGCCTTCGGGAAGGGGCCGACTAGGTCCATCCCCACACGACGAAGGGGTCCGGATTGGTAAGCGACTTAAGTTCGGCTTGCGGCATGCACCTGATCAAAGAGTCTCTCTGGCAGGGGTCGCACCTTTTCACAAGATCATGTGTGTCTTGCAACATGGTCAGCTGATAGTAGCCGTGGTTGAGTACTTTTTTGCTAGCGACTTGTTGCCCATATGCCCCCCCCCTCTCTCTCTCCTTGTGCAACTCTTCTTGCGCATACTTGGCTTCATCGGGACTCACACATCGGAGATATGGTCTCCCGTTCACCTTAGTGTATGAGCGCTTGAAGAGTACGTTGTTGATCAATGTGAATCTTTCTTATCCGATTCTTATCTTCCTGGCTTTGGCAGGGTCCTATGGGAGTTCGCCCTCTGCCAAGAACTTTCAGATGGGATTCATCCATGTTTCCGCTTATATGCCCGGATTGAGGCAAAGGACCTCGGTTTGTCGATGCTAGGCTTTAGGAGGACCTCGACTAGGACAGTGTGATCTAGGTCCTTGAAGGACGACGAAGCGAGCTTTGACAAAGAATCAACTTGACTGTTATGTTCTCTCAGGATACGCTCGACAACAGCGCCTTCAAAGACAGCTAAGAGGAGTCTGACGCGCGCCAAGTATTGGATCATCCGAGTGTCACGAGACTAATAATCCCCGGAGATCTGGTTGACCACGAGCTGAGAGTCGTTGAAGGCCCTTACTCGTCTTGCCCCAACCTTGTGGGCCAGCATGACCCAGACGATCATCGCTTCGTTTCCGCCTCGTTGTTGGAGGCTTGAAAATTGAGACGTAAGGAATACTGATGGATGAAGTCGTCGAGGCCCCTGAGTATGACACCAACTCTGCTTCCACCCTCGCAGGATGATCCGTCGACATAGATCTCCCAAACTAGTTCGTCCTCTCGGATTTTAGACACTTCAGGAATTGTACATTTGTGATGAATTCTGTGAGGGGTTGCCCTTTGATGGCTGTCCGAAGTCGGTAGCTGATGTCATGCTAGCTCAGCTCGATTGACTATTTGATCAAGCGGCTGAAGTTCTCCGGTTTGTTGAGGACTATCTTGATAGGCTAATCTGTAAGAACTTGGATGGAGTGGGCTTGAAAGTATGGTCGGTGTTTTCGAGCGGCCATCACCAATGCATAGGCGCCCTTTTCTATCCTGGTGTATCGAAGTTCAGCGTCGTGCAGGACTTTGCTGACATAATAGATTAGCCTCTGGACCCCATCTTCCTCCTTGACCAGTACAACACTAAGCGCGTGTTCCAAAGCAGCCAGATAGAGAGAGAGAAACTCGCCCGGCTCTGGTTTGCTAAGAAGCGGGGGGTTGGCCAGGTAAGGCTTCAACTGATCGAAAGCCTGCTATTGAGGATCTCCACACTCTAAGCTTTTTGCCCCCCTGAAGGCTTTGAAGAATGAGAGTGACTTTTCTCCAAACTTGGATAGGAAACGGCCGATGGCTGCCAGTCGACCTGTGAGTGTGAGCCTTTGGACTTCTTTGATATTTCTTGGAGGGGCCACATCCAGTATGGCCTGAATCTTTTCGGGATTCGCCTCAATGCCTCTCTGGCTGACCACGAATCCGATAAATTTTTCCGAGGTGACGTTGAAGGCACATTTGGAGGGGTTGAGTCTCATATTGTGAGATCGTAGGACCCCGAAAGCCTCCTCGAGATCTCTGATGTGATCTCGTCCTCTGCGACTTTTGACGAGCATCGTTGACATATACCTCCATGTTCCGTCCTATCTGCTCTTTAAAGGCCCGATTGAAGAGCCTTTGGTATGTGGCACCGGCGTTCTTCAGCTCGAAGGGCATGACCCGGCAACAGTGGAGGCCTTGGTTGGTCACAGAAATGGTCTTGGGGATGTCCGGAGGGAACATTCTGATATGGTTGTAGTCTGAAAAGGCATCTATGAAACTTAGCAGTTCGTGATCTGAGGTCGCATCTATCAGGGCGTCGATGCTCGGGAGGGGGAACAGATCTTTAGGACAGGCTATGTTGAGGTTTGTGAAGTCTATACAGATCCTCCACTTCCCGTTCTATTTTTTCACCATCACAACATTTGCCAACCACTTTGGGTAGTTGACCTCCTGTATGAACCGAGCAGCGAGAAGCTTGTCCACTTCTTCCTTTATCGCCTGTTGCCTGTCAGGAGCGAACTTACGACGCTTATGCTGGACTGGCTTTGAGTCCGGGTGGATGCTCAGTTTGTGCATGATGAGGTTCTCTGAAATCCCTGGCATATCCAAGGGCGTCCACGGGAAGAGGTCGGCATTTCTACGAATGCAGCTGATAATGGCCAGCTTTAGATCTGGAGCGAGAGACTGGCTCACTCGGAACCACCTAGATTTGTCCTCCCCGTGGAAGGGGGCCTCCTCTAACCTGTCGACGGGCTCCGAGCGCAACGGACTCCTATTAGACGGGAGCTCTACTGCGTCAAGGGGGGAAACTCTGCATCCCACTGCGGGCATATAGCATGAACGAGCGGATTCTTTATTGTCTCGGACAATGCCGACCCCATGGTCGGTAGGGAATTTCATCTTCATGTGATAGGCGGAGGGCACCGCATGGAGGGAGCAGAGGCCAGGTCGACCGAGGATGACATTATAGGCGGCCTTAACGTCGACCACCATGAAGTCCATGACCTCTGTCCGGATGGTCGAGGCCTTTCCGGTTGTTACATCAAGCGTGACGATTTCTTCAATTTGTACAAGAACGCCCGAGAACCCTGGGAGCGTGTACCGACCAGATTTAGCCTTTCGCGAGGGAGTTTGAGCTTTTCGAATGCGGTCAAGAACATGATATTGACCGAGCTTCCGTTGTCAACTAGGATGCGGCGGACCTCGTGATTAACCATGCCGAGGCTGACTTCTAGGGCATCGCAATGAGGTAGTCGAACGGTCGAACGCCTTCTAGCTCTTCACTGGAGAATGAAACCGCCAGTCTTTGATCCCGGGGCGGCAGATAGTTGTGAACTGAGTTAACCTCCCGTACGAAGGTCTTCGGGAGGTGTTCGACTCTCCCTCCATGGATCCGTCGTGGACACAGTGAAGATTGGCCAGCCCACCGGTTCCTTCGGGTTTGGGTTCTACCTTTGAACGCCGGTTGGCACTTTGAGGAGGAGGCGAAGCCCTCAGGTTAGTTCAGGTGAACTCCCTTAGGTGTACTGTAGTACCCCGTATTTTCAAATATTATTTTAAAGATTTGAAAATGAATTAAAATGATTTTCTGGAGATTTAATAAATATTTTCTAAAGATTTGTCTTTTTACACGTGCAAAACACGTGCAAATATTTTGGTGCAAATATCCAATTTTATATTTTTATTAAATTTTCCTAATTATAATTGAGTCTATCCTAAATTTAGGAATTTTTCTGAATAAAGAAACTATTTTTATAAATACCTCGAAAGAGAGAGGCTTTTATGTAAAAGCCGTTTTGATCTCAAATAAATAATGAAAGTTTGTTTTTACTGATTTTTGGGCTTTCCATGATCATCATTTAAATTAAAGTATATTTAAATTTTATTTGGAGTTGATTTGGTAAAGATTTAAAACAAATAGGGTGTTTTTGCAAATATGGAATTTATGTAGAATCTTGTGCAAATGTTTTTCTGGAAAGTAAAAGTCAGATATTTTGGTTGGAAAATATAATATGTATTATTAGATATTATTTCTGTTTTTCTGGATTTTTATGAATATTTTATGATGTATTTGCAAATATTACAAAAGGGAGGGCTTTTGTGCAAAATCGCCACCCTGAGTTGTAAATCCGAATTTTTCTTGTTGGCTGGGCTGTGCGGGATTACTGGACAACTCAGTGATAAAAATATTTGATCTGGTTTTGATTTAGTTAACCTATTTTAACTAAGGAATGTTATATATGTAAAGTAATAAATTGAAAAAGGACTATTTTGCAAATGTATTTCTAAAACCCTAATTCCTTATTTCCGACCTGTATAAAAGAGGGTGTGCAGCCGTCATTCGCTGCACAAACTCAAGTTCTATTATATTTTTATTTTCTTGGTGATCAAGAGGAGGATTTTTGGATCTCGCAAAAAGAGAGACTTTTTTTTGTTGGACCTCTTCATTCCTAAGGTGAGTGACATTATTTTGTTTTATTTTGTTTGTGTATGTTGTAGATGAGTAGATATAATTGTTTGGTTGTTTTGTTTGTTCTCTTTGATCGGTGTATGTCATTTGAGAATGATATGAATGTTTAGATTAATTTGGATGTTGAATATGTATATGTATGGATGGATGAAAAATTGGATCTTTGAGAAGAACCCTAGATATTCGTATGTGAATGATTTTAGATTGTTGGAAACCTAATATAAATTGTGAGTAGACTTTTCTTTTGGATTATTGATGTGATTAAGTTTGACAGATGTTATGCATTAATTAAATTAAAGATGAGATTTTTGGACTATTGGTGAGTTGGATAAAAACAACTTGACCATGTTGAGAATAAATTTGTCTATTCATGAATCAACTATAGAAAATAGTTGAGATTGAGTTGAAGAATTTTATGAATGATTTATGGTGTAGAAGACCATGTTTTGAGGATTTGAATTATGAGGATTTAAATTGGGGATTTGTGATTTTTGTAAAAGATGTTGTTTAAATTTGGATTTCTCAAATGCTAAGTTTAAATCTAATTATTTTGGTATTAATAAGATTTGGAAAAAAATAAAAGAAAGTTATTTTGATATATGACTGATTCCTAAAAACCCTAGTTTTGACATGCGCACAACCTAAACTATGCAGTCTGTAGGCCGACAGTTGACTGGCATGACCTTTCAGTCGACTGGTACGACCAGGCTGCTATGATCTTTAATTTTCTTGAAAATTCGTTCTGGACAGTCAACTTAGACCCTTTTCAGTCGACTGGCACACTTAGAATTTATTTTTCAAAGTTATCGTAGATTTTCTCTGGTAAGTCGACTTATGACTTTTGCAAGTCGACTTATAACACTTAGAATATTTTCTTGAAGATTTCTGGAATTTTTCTCTGGTAAGTCGACTTATGATTTTTTAAGTCGACTTATAATCTCTGGTAAGTCGACTTATGACTTCTATAAGTCAACTTAAAACACTTTGGTAAGTCGACTTATGACTTCTATAAGTAAACTTAAAATACTCTGGTAAATCGACTTAAGACTTCTATAAGTCAACTTAAAACACTCTGATAAGTCGACTTATAATACTTAGCTTATTTTCTTAAAATCATGGAACATTCTTTCTGGACAGTCGACTTATGCTTACTATAGTCGACTGGTACTGATGTATTTTTTATATTTATAAAGGTTCTTCCAAATGGTTTATTCTCTAGATATTTTGATCTATAACTACTTATGCCTTATCTTCTATTGAACTTATGTTTTCAAGATGTTAGGTTGAGCAGTTTATGAAGTAAGAATGGTTGAGATATTTGAGTTTGAGTCTCTAGAGGGTGTGTGTGACCCTAGTATACCGGCGATTGAGTTCATTATGTTTAGGCCTATTAAGGCATTTTAGTTGTTCAGTTATTGAGTTAAGTCCGGTAGGGTACACCAACTCTAGGAGATTCGTTAAGTAATTAAATAACCTATAAAATGATAAGGACGGGTACTAGAGGTGATATGATGAACTGGAACATGGGTTATGTACCTCAGTATGGCTTTCGGTGTGGGATTGATCTCCGAAATTATCCAGGTAAATTACTTGTGGTGTGGGATTTATCTCCGGAATTATCCAGGTAAATTACCTGTGGTGTGGGATTGATCTCCGGAATTATCAGGGTCGAGGCGACGCACATGTGGTATTCATGTGATGAGGGTCATTGCTGCGGTGTGAGATAATCCCCGAAATTATCCAGGTAAAATTATCTGTGGTGTGGGATTTATCTCCGGAATTATCGGGGCAAGGGCTAGTACTCACAGCTTATCTTTATCTCGTAGTAGTCATCGTGTTAGGATTAGTTGCATAGCGGGGATTGAACTCTATAATGTGGAGACGTTAAGGGCTTGCACCGGACCTATGTAGAATGGGATGCATAGACTCCGACAAGTACGCATTAGAGAGTCAGCATATAGAAATTGTGTTTTCTTGACTTGGTTGTATGCATGTGGTTTCCTGTTTCCTGCACTTGACACTTAGTTTAGTTTCACTTGTCGTTTACTTGTTTCCCTGCTACGTCATATTTTATGTATTCTTGTTTATTATATGTTGTTTAAGAATTCATGCTTAATGTTCATTTATGTTGCTTGCTTTTATGTCAATCACACCATTTATGGCTGACCCCTTTAGTTTTGGGGGTTAGGGATCATCTCTAGCCTCATGTGTTACAGGTTGTTGCTTAGAGCTTGGAGGTTGGGATGTTTGAGATAAATTGATGTAATAGAGCTTTTGTGTAATAATTGTAAAAGTAAGTGTTGTAAAGAAAGAAATTTGTAATTTAAGGTGTTTTGTATTCCGCTGTGCTTTGTAAACAATTGATGTAATAAAAGTTTTAATTTTTCCTGTATTTGGTTGCTATGTTTACGATTACATTGAAGTTGATACTGGGAATTGTGCCACGTATTTTCTAAGATATTATATTAGAAATTCGGGGCGCTACTTGTACCCCCTTGGATGAGGGTCTCAATCTCGTTTTTGAGGACCCGACAATTATCAGTCTCATACCCGTGGTCCCGATGGAACCGACTAGAGCTGGTATTGGGTCGGGTCCTCCACTACCCGGACCCGGTACCTCATGGGTCCAAAAATTGTTCCCGGACCCGGACTTGCAAGAACCGGGTCCAGATCCTAGTTAAAAAAAATTACCCGTCGGATCCGGTAGTAGAAAATAAATATTTGCACTTAAGTATTTTTTGCACCCGATACCCTATGATTCTAACAATTTTTGTACTCAAGTACATGAATTAATATTATATTTACACATCTATCTTCAACAATTACTTTTATATGTATATTCCTATAACCCTATTATTCAAATTCTATATGTTTGGGGCGAGGGGGTGTGTGTTTTTTAACGGGTCCTGGTCCGAGTCCGGGTTGGTTCTATTTTGAGCGGACTCGGACCCGGACCTGGACCCGAAAGTGCATCGGGTCTTATTTTAGGATCCGAACCCGTATAGATCGGGTCTGTTCCGATCCAATGCGGGTCCGGGTCGGATCCGGGTATCGGGTAATTGTGACAGTGCTAGAAACGACATTAGAATCTCCAGTCCCTCTTCTTATTGTTGTTGGATCGGGGAAGATGGAGGACGATCCCCTTACCCTCAATTTTCATGAGGATAGCTGACACACTCTGAGTCAACAGAGTGAACCTCTCGAAGCGGGGGACAGGAGGCAGTCGTTTCTGACCTAATGCATCTTTCTTCTTCGTAGGCTCGGAGTCATCGACCTTTCTATTACCCTTGGTTGGGGTTTCGTTCGGACCTTCAGGGTGCAGAGCCTCCTTGACTCGAGTGTACTTTTTGAGGAGGTTAGGAAAATTAATGGGCAGCTTCTTCTCCAAGGAGGCCTTCACTGGCCATTGCGAACATTGTGTCGAAAGGCCGCTACGCGACGCCAGTGTCGAGAGAAGAGACTGCCCTAGCTTTGGCGGTGAACCACCGCACAAAATCCCGAAGGGACTCTCCTTCCTTTTGTTTGAGATCCAGAAGGGACGCACTTGTCTTCTCGACCTTGCGACTGGTCACGAAATGAGCAGGGAAGCTCACCTCGAGCTGGTCGAATGAGAAAATCGAGTTGGGACGAGCTTTGAGAACCATTTCCGTGTCGGACCACACAGAATGGCTGAGAATGCGTGACAGAGGAGAGAATTTTAGGCGTTGTGAATCATCATAAGGGTCTTGAACCCTTCCATGTGATCAGCAAGATCAGACTCTCCATTGTACGTTTTGAACTGAGTCGGTCTGAAATTCCTTGGAATCTCAGCATCGAGGATTCGAGCCGAGGGTCGGGTAGGCTAATGCCCCAGTTGGATTGTAACTCGCCCCTGCCGATTCTCCATTTCTTGGAGGCGCTGAATGACGGCCTCATCCCGTCTAGCCGGCTGAGTCGAGCCATGAGACTCACTGCCCTGGGCTTCCTCCTGCTGAGGGTTGTCGTTTTGACGCTTGGTTGTGGGGCCTCCTCGGAGGGCGTGGAGGTGGACGATCTCTCGAGGAGTGGTTGCGCTTCTGCTCTCTATCCTGGGATGGGTGAATGTTGTGGGTCGGAGCCTGGTTGGAGGGGGTAGCCCCGCCCCTCGATTGGCTGAGCTGGTGTCGGAGGTCATCTACAGGATTCTGATTATTGATGACATATCGAAGGTCATCGGCAACCGAGTGTGAAGCGCTCGGACCAGGTCCTGACGGACCCTCGGCTCACTGCCATTGGGTGACTGCGAGAAGGATGAGGAGGGTCGGCATGACATCCTGCCGTAGGTGCTCTCTTGGCTTTGGGTGCCATGGAAGGGGTCGACTTCAGGGTGAGATCCGAGTCTGGAATTAAATCAGTTTATCTATTTTCACAGACGGCGTCAATCTGGTGCTGCTGATTTAGTGGTGAGAGCAACTGATGTGAGTTCTTGTTATTTGTTGAGGGATAGACAAATCTCAGACACAGATCTGGATCTAAGATGAGGATTTTGTGAGAATCTCAGCGCCAATCACATGTCTGTCTATTTGCAGTCCTGATCCCTCCCAGTCAATGGTGTGGTCTTTTGGTGCTTCATCCCCAGGCACGAGGTTGTCTCTGATTGGTGTTTTTGTGGTTAATAACTGGATGTTTTTTTTGCGTACTGGCTTTTATTATTAGATGTTTTATTTGCTTGTTAAGTTTGTAGTTTGTGTGTTTTTATGCGTCTTTGTTTATCTTGTGTTACTCCATGCTATTGTTCATCGTTGTCACTGTGTTGACTTGTCGGTTGTGGCTTTATTCTTGGGCACTGCTGCTGTGCTCCTGTCTAACTGCACTTTGTGTTGCTTACAGTCTGCTGATTGCTGCCTTTTTTCTTTTTGGAGGTTCGGCCTGTTCTATCCGGTCTGCCGGGGCTGTTTTGGTTCTTGTTGCGTCTCTATGATTTTCTCCGTCATTGGCGTCTTTCTGAAGCAGGCTCTACTTTTAGTTGTTCTTGTTCTCTCTTTCATCCTGTTTTTTAGTATCGGAGATTCATGTTGATCTCCTGGTTTCCTTTTAGTACTGGGGATGTATCTTTGCTTCTAATAGAATTCATTGGATTAATGTTTTCCGCATCTCCCATCGTATCAGTCTGATACCGACTCATCACAGGTTCTCCTGTTGTCCATATTTTCTCATTCTTTCTCAAGAATTCTCACAGAAACTTCGAATTTACTTGTGCAATACGATTTGCAAGTTTCCATATCGAAAGCGACGAAACTTCGTTACCCTATTTCTTGTTAGTGAGGTTTATAACCACAAACAACACTACAGCCTTCTTTTTACTGTCTTATAATCTATACCAAGCTTCAAGATCGACGACTTTAATAAGTTTCTGAATTTTCACTCACAATTTTATTTAAGCATGAATCCTTATCCGAAGTTTTGAAACAAGTAGTATATTGTTCATAAAATTTATACTTTGGGAGATTAAACAATAGAAATCAAACAAATCACATCCTCATATTGCTCAGTTTGTTCCCCATTAGAGCATTCCCAATGGTTCCTCATCCCCATCCCATTTTGAATTTTTTGCTGTACTAGGCCGCTTTTTGAAACTATTTGCGATTTTAGGCCACTTCCCAAACTATTAGCATTTTTGACTCGCCAGTGTCACGTCAGCAGTGGCCGCTATTGGGAATAGTGGCCTCTTCATAGCGACCAATACATTGTACTCCCACACTTGGCAAATTATAGAGGGTATTGTATAATTGCAAACCACTTGGTGTAACTGAGGTCGCTATTGTCAATAGCGGTCTCGTCTAACTAAGATCGCTATTCCCAATAGCGACCTCAGGTGGGCCTAAAAGCGATTGGACCAACCTACGATCGCTATTTGGAATAGCGACCTTGGTTATACGAGGCCGCTATTGACAATAGCAACCTCAGGTAAAACAAGTCGTGTCCATTATACAATATCCTTTCTATAAGCTGACAAGTGTGGAAGATCGCTATAAAGAGACCGCTATTTCCAATAGCGATCGCTGCTGACGTGGCACTGGCTAGCCAAACGTGCTAATAGTTTGTGAACTGACCTAAAATCGCAAATAGTTTCAAAAAGTGGCCTAGTACCGCAAAAAATTTCCCCATTTTTGAGTTCCAGTTTGGCATATTCTTTAGAATATACTATTGTAATTTGGGGTTTCACATTATGTGTTCCAACCATTCCCCATTTTGGAGTTTCAAATATTTTGTTTGTAATTTTTTTTTGCACAACACAATTTTATTGAATGAAAAATTAATACAAATATTTAAAAGGTAATAATACAATTACTTAGATATAGATAATACACTTACTTAGAAATAGATATTTATAATTTCTAAACTTAAAACGAATCAAGAAGATATCCAATATTGATCTCATATTAAAGATCTCGTTGAAAGTTAACAATCGTATAATTATTTTCTATTATTGACTACTAGTATTTAACACGTGTGATGCACGTTTTAATCAATATATAGTTTTTAAAGTAATATAATATAGCACATGTTAATAAATATATATTTTTTAAAGTAATATCTCTACTATTTTAATGGGAGAGTTGGGGTTCTAAACAAACAAACCCTAATTTTGTAACTGAGTAAACACGTGCAATATACGGTAAACTAAATCCACCAAACATACCCGTGTGATGCACGTGCAGTCCCTAAAAAAGGGATATTTTAGCAAATGCCCCCATTTAAAATGTGAAAATTAGCATATACTCCCACTATTTTTAAAAACTAAGAAATACTCCTATCTCTAATCTCTAATATTATAATGGGAGAAGACCTTAGTGTCATTTATAAATGTTTTGTCAATCTACCAACCCGTGCAATACACGTGCATAACTATTATAAAGGAAGTTCTAAGTTCAAATTCAGATTATGTCTAAATTTTTATTTTAAAAAACTATATTTATTAAGACGTGCATCGCACGTGCAAATTACTAGTAAAAAGTATAATGGGAGAGTTTGAGTTGTACGTGCAAATGATGCAATGCACTTAAGTTAATAGATTTAAATAAAGTGTATACTTGAAGAGTTAGAGTTGTACGTGCATTAGGTGGTAGATTTACAAATGACACTAAGGCCTTCTCTGGTAATAATATTAGAGATTTGAGATTAGAGATAAATAAAAATGGTAAAAGAAGTTTAAAGAAAGAAATCAAATTAAGAAATAAATATTGTTTCTCATTAAATAAGATTCATAAATGATGATGGGAGGGGGGTGTTTGTAAAAAAATCCATCATTTGTCGATGAGAATGGAACCGCATAATAAATGTGGTTCCATTTATCTTTGGCATTTATTTTGCCGACTGGGCCACACATTTTAGGGATTGGTTGAGGGGGGTGTTTTTTTGGAATTTTGCCGAAGAGAAGTGGAAATGGAATGGGGGTACCGTTGGGCTTGTTCTTAGCTCCGTGGATATGCAGAATACTTTGATGAGATCCACATCTAGGTTCGAGAAATCCTGTAAACATAGCTCTGTAGGAAAAAGAATTATGCTTCATCCACTACCAATTTTACTATCATTTTGTTTACTACCTTAGATGGTATACTTCTATTGGAGAGTTTTTCTATCTATTCTATCTTCTCCTACCTATTGGAGTGTGCCATCTAAGATAATGAACAAAATGATAGTAAAATTGGTAGTGGATGTAGCAGTACTCGAGGAAAAAAAGTAGTTTCCCTGATTTAGTGTGGCTATCTAATGCTTTTTACCTAACTCATAATTGGCTCTAACATGCATTGATTAGTTGGTTGTGTAATAGTTTCTTCTGTATTGTAAATACTGATGATGTGATAGACCACCATACATCAATTATACACATCAAATGTTCAACTATTTTTGTACCTGCATTACCAATTTTCCATTATAAATTTAAAAGTTATGGCCACTTCTCATAAAGGACAAGCAGAGTTAGTAATGTAATGCAAGTGATTAATAAGAAAAGAAGATGATCAACCAACGATTCCAATTGCTCTCACTGTTGATCTTTTGTAGTTTATACTTCTTAGCTCTGACTACAATCTGTATTATTCTAAAACTGTAGCATATACTTTGGTTATAGCTTTGTGTCTTATTGCAGCTTGACCCATATTCTCCTAGAAAATTATTATTATTATTATTATTATTATGATTTTTTATTTTTTTTTCTGTTTGTGTAAATCAAAGATAATCGTAGACCATCCTGTTTAATCAATTGGTTTATAACCAAGCATATGAGGCCTAGACCAGATGGCCCAGATTTGCTTGTCAATGCACTAAGACTTTATACGATTCAGTTGCTTGTATGAATCTAAAAGAGTATTTCAGGACTGCGATTGGTTGTTTGATAATTTTTTATATTCTCGGTCATGATTCTTTTGAGAAATTTTGTATTCATCTCATACTTTAAGCACGTACAGGTAAAGAAAAATCTAAAATATCAGTCAACTTGCATGACTAAATCCTAATTATGATACTCTCTATTATATTCCCCTCCCCCTATTATTATTCTTTCATTATTCTTTTACTGTGATGTCAAGTTGCCAACAATGTAGCCTGTATTGTAGCACTGATGAGAAGCTAGAAAAGGAAAGCCAGCCAATTCATTTATTAATGAATGTTATGGCTTTGAGGTGAAGTAGGCCAGATATGTAATAAGAGATGTCATAAACTGGTCAATGCATCCCTTATGTGAAGTAAATCCATAAATTATAGTAGTAGAAAACTATCAGAAATGGACAAAAATTGAGAGCCTATGATTGACCATTCATGGTTTCAGTTACTAGCTGTAGATTGATTCCTCATTGAATTCATTTACCCAGAATGTTCATTTTATTTATTACTGTCTAACACAGAACATTATATAAGAAGAAAAGAAAATGATAAATTTACAGGTTCAAGCTAGAGGTAAGGTACCTCAAAGGCTAAAAAACACCTCAACCCAGCTAAAAATTACTACTGCTATTTGTGATATGCACTAGCAAGTGATGTAATGCACTAGCAAGACTTTGTGCTATTAACTTTAAATAAAACTTTTTTTTAAAAAAATTGTGCACTGCTACAACCGAATAAAGAACGAAAAGAGGAAGGGGGAAAGAAAAAAACCCATAATTTTTTATAGCTTGTAGAAGTGAATGTAAACAGCTTGGAAAAGACAATCAAGTTACAGCCAATTCCAACCACTTCCATCACCATCAAGGGCAAATACGTCAACACACAACAAGAATATCTCCTAATTTAACATAATCATCACTAATAACCAGTCACTTAATCAACTAATTAACTAAAACACTCTCAGTAATCAGATGCAAAGAAGCATATATTCTCCCCCTCTCTGTCCTCATCTTCTACCTCCCATCTTTTTTTTTTCTCTCTCTCTCTCTAAACCAACTTTCTTTCTCTCTCTAAACCCTGCACGACCAGTAGCCGGAGAACTCGCTGGAGCTGCTGCATTGTAAGAATATATTTCCATATACAACAAAATCCCGAGACACAAAGATTCCATCTTTTTTGGGCCACTTTAAATTAGTTTGCTCTTTTCTTCCAACTTTCCAAAAACTGCAGCTTTTTGCAGCCACTTTTTCTGAATTGTTAAGGTGCGGTCAGTTCCACTAGTCTCTTTCTCTCTGTTTAAGTGGTCGCATTTTCTGCCTTTATCTGCTTTAATATTCGTGCACGGCCTCCCTGTCAATTATTGTCTTTTATGATATTTATCTTTCAAAATGTCCAGATCCCAAGTGTGTAAATAGGAATTTCTTGACATTTTTAAAATTTTTTATTTTTTATTTGTTATTTTTCTTGTGTGTGTGTGTGTGTGTGTGTGTGTTTGGTTTTTTGGCGTAGGTGAGAATTTGAGTGGATTGAAGCAGGAATTGAAAGGGCATGAAATGGAGAAGCCATTGCAGGAATGCATGGGAGGAATGGTCAATGTCTTTGATATGAGCTCAGGGATGGGTGGTATCAAGTTGCTCACCAATCAACCTCACAGAGATGGTAAGTATTTTTCTTAACATTTTTTTTCTTTCTTTATTTCTTTCTTTCTAGTAATGGGATTGTTTCGATTGTGTTTCATATAAAATGGGACTGTTTATTATTTGTTAGAATTATGAATTGAGTTGGGAGTTTAAAAAGTGGTGGTTTTAATTTTTTATGCTATATATAGATGTAATATGAATGAATTTGATGTTGAACTACGCATTATATGGGTAGGTTTTCCTACTAGTAGAAATCACGCTGATGTTGCTTCGAGAACTACTGCTCCTCGAGGAGTTTATGGAAAGGGCAAACAGGTAAGAAAGAGAACTGGTTGTAGTTCTTGCAAATAATTGGAACTGTTTGACAAGTAAGGACCCTGATTGTAGTTCTTGCATTTTCAGATGAGTAGTGATCAAGTGAATTATTTTTCGATGATGAAAAGAACGAAGGAGACACCAATCAAGATGCTCATGGCACAAGAAATGTCTAAAGAAACTGAGTCTAAAAGTAAGCAAACCAATATTGTAGCCAGGCTAATGGGACTCGAAGAGGCAGTTCCTACTCGTCGGTCAGTTTTAGATACGAAAGGAAGCTTTAGAGACCGTGATCATTCTTCGGGTGAGAGAGATTATAAGGATGTCTATGGAGCTTGGGAGAAGGAACAATGTGATGAAAACCAAGGTGAGAAAAGAAGAACGGCTCTCATTCATGAAAAGTTCATCGAAGCAAAGCCGCTTGCTTTGGATGATAAGCTACTGCAGTCCAGGGAATTCCAAGATGCTCTCGAGGTTTTAAGCTCAAAACGGGATTTGTTCTTCAAGTTTTTGGAAGAACCAGACTCCCTTTTATCGAATTATATGAGAGAGCTTCATTCAATTACTCCGGCTCCTAAAACAAAGCGGATTACCATACTGAAACCATCAAGAAAAATTGAGACAATGAGCGAAAAACAAGTGAAAAGGGAGCAAAGGAGCTCTAGTTTGCCTCAACCAACTAAGATAGTTGTCTTAAAGCCAAGCACTGGAAAACTCCGAGATTCAGAGAATGCCCAATGCATAGTATCTAGAGAAGAAGTGAAAGATTTCACTCAGAAGATGAGAGAGAGTATCAGTACTATCAGGAGGGATGATTCTTTGTTATCTTCAGCCCTGTCGACTGGCTACGTTGGGGATGCGGAGGGCGGTGACTTCAGTGATTCAGCGACTGCTACTTTAACTTCACGACGTTCTTGGGATTTTTCAGACAGATTTACCAATACCGAGCCATTAGCAATGAGAGAAGCTAAGAGATTAATTTCGGAGAGGTGCTCGTTTTCTTCTAATGAAAATGGTGGAGAACGAACGGAAGTACAAAGGAGCACCAGTACCCTCGGCGAGATGCTTGCCATTTCTGATTTAATTAAAGACGAGGGCTCGTTTACCATGAACTCAAAAGACGAAGATGGTGGAGGGAGGTCCTTGCGGAGTTTATCAAGGTCAAAATCTGTTCCAGTCTCTTCTTCTGCCTACGAAAATATTGGGTTGAAATCACAAGTACCCAACTCACAGGTCAAGATGCCGATTGTTCCTCGTGAGACTGCAAAGTCAAAGAGTGGGAGATTGTCGTTCAAAGGAAAGATATCGAATATGTTCTTTTTTAGAAATAAGAAGGGTGGTGTAGCAAAATCAGTTGTTTCTCCTAATCTAGTTTGTGGTCAGCTACACGATTCTCATGTTGTAAACTCTAAGGATGAGTCTTTCAATGCATCTTCTTCAGATTTGTCGAAGGATGAACCGGAGCAAGGAACAACCTCTTTCAGGGTATGTCCATGTACATTTCCCTCATTTCTATCAGTAGTATTTTATTTTTTTGCGTAATATACTAATGTATGTTAGTAGCTTACTCTGGATATTTACATAAATTTGACAGGACGTTCTTTCGCTTGAAAAACCTATTACATATGAAACTTCAACGAATAACCAGATTGGTTCGGATTCACCTAACAAAACTGACCGAAACCAGGATCAACCTAGCCCCACTTCAGTTCTAGAACTGCCATTTCATGACGATACAAGCAACAACACACCAAGTTCTTCTGAAGCCCCCAATGCTCAACATTCATGTAAGCCTCTACTTAAAACTTTGTTCCTCTTCTATTCATTTATACATTCTTGGTTTTAATTGATTATATGCCTTTATGACAGTGGTACCTATAGAATCTGTTGCTCGCCTTCTGTCATGGGATTATGCTTCGTTGCCCAATCACAACACAGAGGAAGAAGAAAATTTTCTGTTTGTTCAGAAATTATTGTCAAAAACTGGGTTCGGCAGCGAGAAGGCAAACATGATGTTACAAAATTGGCATTCAGTTGACAGCCCATTGGATACAGATCAGATCGACAAGTTTTTGGACCGCAAACAGGAAGATGCTAAGAGCAGGGAGAAGAGATCAAATCAGAGACTACTGTTTGATTGTGTCAATGCTTCTCTATTAAACATTGGCAGTGCCCTTTTTTTCGGCTCGTATCCATGGCCTAAGGCTCGCAGTGAGATCAGAAAGAAAGCTTCAGCTTGTAATTCAGTAAAAGATGAAGTTTGGGTGCAAGTAAGAGATTGGTTTTCGAGGCAGAGAAAGTCGGAATCAGGTGAAACAGATCATGGCGGTTTAGTGGTGGATAGGTTAATGAGGAAGGAGGTAGGAGGAAATGGATGGGTTGAATCGATAGAATTAGAGGTCGATGTAATTAGCGAAGAGCTTGGTGAACAACTGCTGGAGGAGCTAGTTGAAAATGCTTTAGCTGAGTTAACAGTTTGGTGTTTGTTATGAGTCTTTTTTACTCTTACTTTCTTAAAACCTCAGTTTTGTTTGCTGTGGTGATAATGGTAATGTTCGGATTTTGTTCACATTTTGTCAAGTAACTATGTTTCTGTTCTGTTCCATGTGTGATCATTGATCTAACTACAGACGGTGTATGCCAAATGCTTTCCTGTTAAAATTATAATATATAGATGTTTGATTTTGAATGATTTGATCTGCTTAGGCATCTGTAGTCGTTGAAAGGGAAAATATGCATGTATGGATAAATAGAAATAAGAATCGAAGTTTTGCTGCAGTTGTTAAAAGCTATTTTTTAGTTTTTTATCGTAAAATAATAAGCGACGAGCGACGGCACTCGAAGTGCCGTCGGAGGGATAAAAATTCGTCCTCGACGTGCAAATAAAAAAGTACAAAAAATTTATAAAAAAGTTACAAAAACATTTCACAAATTACGAAAAAATTACAAAAATTTACAAAAACATTCCGGAAATTGCAAAAAAAAATACAAAATTGCAAAAACATTCTAAAAATTGCAAAAAAAAAATAAATTTGTAAAAAACTCCGGACAGCACATGAAGTGCCGTCCGAGAAAATAGGAAGGGACGGCACATGAAGTGCCGTCCGAGGGAATTTCATCTTTTGGGGGTTTTTTTAATTGAAAAAAAAAAAAAAATTCAAGCGACGGCACTTGAAGTGCTGTCCGACGAAAAAAAAACAATTTTTTTGTGGGACGGCACTTCAAGTGCTGTCTCTCATATATGAATAAATCTCAAATCTTCTCTCATTTATGCCAATCGACTGTAGCGAAATATGCATAATATGCATATTTGGCCAACGACTGCAGCGCAGTTTTCAGCCAAATATGCATATTATGGATAAATAGCAAACAACTACAGATGCTCATTGAATCTGAAGTTATTCTGTTTTTATATTAATCTGGCTAGTCCTTGAAGGAAATTGATTGAGCATGGTTTCATATTAATGATCCTTGTCGGTAAAGATGAGTACCGATAATTACAGTAATGATTATCATCAATGGTTTGAAGTTTAAACAAGAGATGAATTGAAATATCGAAATGTAATGTTGATCACTTGCTTGAATTGTGGTTTTTCTTTGCAGGTTAATACTGCATGTGGGTTCTGTTTTTGGAAGGCTAAAACAATCCTTAGGTATCAGTTGAAGTGTGAATCAAGTTTCAGTTATTATTTGTTTTTTATCTGTTTCTTTGTCAAGTCTCTCAAACTGTGTTGATATTCTGAGAATAAGGATGGAAGGGCCAATTCAATAAGCATTGAACTTGTGTTACAGGCTCTGCATTAGCAGAGGAATTGGTTGTCCGCTAAAATAATGTGTGCAAATTTCTTATAAAATTTATTTATGTATCTCGACCCACGGTTTGCGAGATACGGGATATGTATCACTTTACTTTATTTTTGCTTGTATCAAATCGTGGGTCGAAACTCACTTCTACTAGTTGGGTTATCTTGTGTTTGGTGAATCCTACCTATTCGCAAAGTTTCGTAATTTTTTGTTATCGTTTGTGGGATTTCCTGGGGTTTCCTAAGTGCGGAGTGTGCCAAAATGCCAAAAAAACTCACTTCAGTAAGGTTTTCTGCCAATATATATATATATATATATATATATATATATATATATATATATATATATATATATATATATATATATATGTGGTTAACTGCCAAAGTTACAAACTTCAGTAAGGTTATCTGAAATTTATCCTAAATTATAATGTGAAATTTGATGCAAAATAAGTTTGTTCCCCTTACCAACAGGCATTAACCTGATTGGTATTGGGTGGGATGGATAATTGAGTAGCGTCTCGAATCCAAAGTCCCAATTTGTTTCCCTTTCAGGCATTTTGTGCAAAATTAATAACAATGTATGCATAACATTCTTTTTGTACATTATTTCGCTTGTAGAACTTGTCTATACAATGAAGGTGACCGAGAAACGTGATGTGTACAGTTTGGAGCGATCATGCTAAAGGTGGTTTTAGGAGTGAATCCAGGGGACCTTATCTCTTGTTTATCATCATCAACTGGTCTAAACATATTCTTAACAGATGTACCACTGTACTAGATGACAGCATTATCACTTCACAGAGCAAATTCCAGCAACTATAGTTTTGTTGTTTTTTAGTTATTTATTAATTTATTATTTATTTTAAGAAAAAGTGGAATATAACCATCATCGTTCTTTAATAAGGAGTTAATAAAACAAACTAGGGTACCGAGCTCAGCTACAAAAACTACAATGCAAGAAATTTAAAAGAAAAACCTCCACGGTGCATAGGAGGGTGGGACAAATACAACAAAATCCAAACATATGAGAGCATAAAAGGACAACAACATAAAAGAGGTCTCTCCAATAACGTCCTGGAGGGCGAGCAACCAAGTCATGACACGCCATATCAGTCCAACGTGGGACCAATCATCACCTCCTCATCGTACTCCTCGACCTTGAAAGCTCTAGCGATTCTCCCTCTTGGACATGCCACCACTGATGTAACCCAAAAAAAAAAAAAGATGTATAATATGAGTAAAATTACCAGAAATACTATTACAAATCTCACGAAAATAAAAGTTATTTCTGTCAAGCTATAAAATTTAGGTCATTGCGGCGATGGCGATATACCACGCTTCCCTCATTTCATGCCTCTCACTAGCGAATGTGGGTCTCATCCATAGATCTTCATAAGCCCATGGATATATCAATGTGCCGAGGCTAACAGTACCACACACAAAACGGCCTTACTTCTGGGGCATTCTAAGAAAATATGAGCTTTTGATTCCATGTGAGTATGGCAGAAACCGCAGTTAGTGTCGATGTGCGGTTGTCTTTTAGCCAATTTCTCTCTGGTCAGAATCGCATCGTTGAGGATTAGCCAGAGAAATACTCTAATTTTCAACAGGGCTTTGGTTTTCCATAGAATCATAGATCATTTTTTGCAACACCCTCTAAAGTGTATGAGGTTATACAGCAATCTAACCGTGAAGGAACTATCTTCTCCAACCCACATGATTTCCGGTCTAGGCCTTGGGAACATCTAACCCCCGATTGACCAATATAAGATTGTAAAACCCCTAATCTCAAATGAGATTCCGGATAGAGTCGCGACCTGAAAGAAGGTCTCCAAGATCCACGCTTCCAAGTTTTGGCCACAGAAATGTTAGGTTGCGAGGCTAGCTCAAAAAATATGAGAATAACTCTCTGAGGAAGTGATTCCCGCACCACTTGTTCCACCAGAATCTTGTCTACCGCTCGTTGTCAATGAAGGATGTGACACAACTATGAAACGAATCATATGCTTTAGCTACCTCTTTCCAAAATCAAGAAAATTGTAGGGTCCAATCGGAACTCAAATCTTCGCGTCCCCTTTCCCAGAAGGTAAGCATGGATAAAATCCTGGCAACCTTCACCATTGGGGTGAAACACTTTTCACAACCATTTGCCAAGGAGGGCTAAATTCGTGTCTCTCAAGTTAATAATGTTAAGCCCAACCGGACAATTTTTCATAAAAGCATTTTCCCATCTGATAAGATAATAACCCCCTTTGTTACCATATGTCCCTTCCCAGAGGAATCACTTTCTTATCCGGTCGATTCTTTGGATGACCTCCTTTGGAAATTCAAAAAAAGTTAAGTAATATGTCGGGAGAATATATAATACCGAGTTGATGAGAGTCACTCTTCCTCATAATGACAGTGACTTATCTTTCCAACCAGCCAGTTTAGCTTCCGCTCGGTCAATAATCGGTAGCCAGTCCATTTTCTTAAGTTAGTTGTCATTGCACTCCATTGTCTGAATGTGAATCCAAAAAATCGTCCAACAATGAAGAATTTGCTGCGTTGTGTAATTTATACAAACACCTAGTGATCAACAGGAACACAAGCATTGAATAAACCCGCAGAAAATTATAGCTTTTAAAATAAAAAAAATACAAAATTTCATAAAACCCATGTATTCTAACAAAATGAAATTTTGAATGATGTGATCGAACCCATACCTGTGAAGTTGTTCAAGTCCTCCAAATATGCACCTTTGATCACCAACCCTAAAAATGTCAAGTCTTTTTGGAATTGGGGAAAAAGATCTTATAAGTAAATTTGGAATGTGGAGGGTTTTCCTTAATTTATTTGGGAGAGAACTCCAGGAGCAGTTTTTCTTAAATTCGTTAAACTACATGGGGAATTTTGAAATTTTACCATTTCATTGTGGTGGCAACGTGCCCGGCTGGGGTTGGATTGAGGCCCATATTTTATAACAGTGTAATGAGTTGGGCTTGGCACAATTTTGGGACCTTTCGAATTAATACAACCAGTCATTTACGCGTACGATGTACGTCTTAATAAATATAATTTTTTAAAATTAAAAATTCAAATGTAGTGTGAGTTTGAACCTAAGGCCTTCTTTATAATAATTATGCACATGTGCTACACGTATTGATAGATTTACAAATGACACTAAGGTCTTCTCCTATTATAATAAACTAGTAATTTACATGTGCGATGCACGTTAATAATTTCAAAAAATAAAAATAAACTCTGACGTAGGGAGGATTTGAATCGGAAACCTCCTTTATATTAGTTATGTACAAGCGTTGCACATATTGGTAGAATGACAAAATGACAAATGACACTAAGGCCTTCTCCCATTATAATATTAGAGACTAGTATATGCACGTATGATGCACGTCCTAACAATTTTTATTTAATTATGTAAATATTAAGACGTAATCTGGTATCGAACCTGAGACCACCTTTCTTTACTCATTGCATATTCTTCACAAATTACCCTCAGTGGCACAAACTTTTATTTTATATAAGTTTCACTTTTGTAAATAATTATGCCGTAAATAAAATTGTACTTTAAGAGTATTATTGTAACTAACAACAATTGAGTATATGAATGGTTAATATAACTTTCATTTAAAAATAAATGGTTGAGATTAAATGATTAAAAGTATGTCTATAAACTACAGGTTGTCTACAAGTGACAACCCCAACTATCCCATTATAATATTAAAGATAAATATTTTTTAAAGTAAAATTTTTGATGTACTCTGACCTCGAACCTGAGACCTCTTTTATATTAGTTATGAACAGACAATACACGTCTTAATAATAAGTAAATAAATAGAAACTCTGATGTAGTGAAGACTCGAACCTAAAACCTCCTTCATATTAGTTATATATGTGCGTCACATGTGTTGATAGAATGACAAATGACACTAAGGCCTTCTTCCATTATAATATTAGAGATAGGTTGGTGTTAAAATTAACTAATGAATTAATTAGAAAATTAGACTAAATAAGAAAAGGGAAAACCATATTTGATTGTGAATGGTTACTGGTAAGCCTCTTCGCTGGTGAGCCTGGAGTCGGGAGGTCGTATCCCACTTGCACAAAAAAATCTTCAATTAATATATATTTATTATAAAGTGCGGGTGTGTGTGAAGCTACGGCCTTATTCTAACCGCCTACAAAAAAAGACTTGTTAAAAGAGTAAAACCTATGTTGTGGTACCATGACGTAGAACTTGCACCACTTTCAAAATTTTGTCAAAATAGTTAAAGGTAAATGAAAAAAAAATTATAGAAGGAAAGAAAAATAATACTCATTTACTTATTTTTTAACAAAGCTGTAGGAATGCACACACCTGTCCCTCCACATACAAACAAACACTCTCATTCTCATTTAGTAATTGAGGAATTGTGCAAGCAGGAGTTTAACCTCCGACCTCTTGTTTACCACTTATTGCTATGCCACTATGTGTCACGCCCCGCAACCCAGAATACGGGAACACAGGCACGTAACTGAGGCCCAGCGAATGATGCAGATACATCATTCATAAGCTGTAAATTTAACTCAACAATAAGATAACAATTTCAACCACGAAAGCATATAAAATCACAACAGGATAACAAAGTACATGACATATTACATGACATAATACAGGACATAACCAACAACTGGAAAAGAAACATAGTTACGGGTCAAACACACCCGAATTACAACAAGAATTACATGAATAAACAAGAACTAAAATAACATGAAATTAAACAAGACTAGAATCTCTGTTCAGCAACACCTTCAGGTAGTTCTCCATCTGGGTCTGCAAGTATATTATTACAAAGGAAAAGACAAAGAGGTACCCGTTAATGCAAGTCACGGACCGCAAGTGGTACAAGCAACGGGACAATTATAAAATGAAACAAAAGCATGGAAAGAACAAGGAATCAAGAATCATATAATAAAGCAAATACAACATACAACAGAATCAAGTACAAGGCCTCATGGAACAACTAGCATGCATGTAAACAAGTAAATAATCCATAGGAACATGTAACATGTAAACGAGTAAGCAAGTAAACGTGTCAACATGAACTAGTAACATGTAAACAAGTCAACAAGTCATCATAACCATGTAACATGTAAACGGATCATGCAAGTATACGTGTAAATGTCATGTCTTTTATTAACCAAACTAGGTAGCACTTCATGCGTCCCATACCATATGGTTGCTACTCGCAATCAAGTGAACGTTTAGATCAGTGGTGGATTCTATAGGTCACGTACTCGGAAAAATTGTATCTTGTTCGAGATACGTGCAATGTGGAACATGTAGTGTAACTTATAGCGTGAAACATGTCAAGTAAACCTGTAATTTAGCAAACTTATAACTTGTAACTTACAAATTTGCAGCGAGGAACCACGAACCCCCGACTGAGTACGCTCTTCTATATTACCCACTACTAAATCTTTTCCCTTTATACCCCGGCTTGTTATCTTTTTATTACAATTAAACATGAACAATAACTACATGCAACAATAGGGACGGGTAACATGGCAAGGGTAACTGACAAGATCAAGTATCAAGACTTACACGAGGCAGGAAACATATTTCAGGGCTTATAAAACATGTTGATGCGACTAATGGCATGTATAACACTTAATCAAGAATAAAATATATTATAACAACATGCAACCTAGTAACAAGCAATTCATGCACAACATCATGTATAATTATAGGAGTATATATGTGTGTATTAATTTTTGTGTTCGTGTCATGCATATGAGAACAAAGTATTCACGATCACATGTGAATACAGATCGACGGATTAGATATGGAAACGGGTATCAATTCGACTTATGAATGCGAATTGGTGTCAAAAATAATATACTTGCGGTATTTTTACAAGGGCTTGTACTAGAACAGATAAAATTGTACAAGAGATACTTGCCTGGTAGTTGACGACGATAAAATTAAAGAAAGAATATCGGGATCAGTATCCCGGGCAGCAGAACACGTGCGAGATATGTGGCAGCCACACCAAGTCAGCAATAGCAACTCCACAAAGAGGTCAACTCTTTCAATAGCTCCAAGTCAGAAAAACTCCAACAACAACTCTCTAATAACTTCAATTCAATCCCACTACAAACAGAAACTCACTAACACCAACACACCAACACCTTCACAAACTCCAAGACAGCAAACACTCCACTCCAATCTTCTACTCCGCAACACCAAACAGTAAACTAATAACCCCAACTTCACTTCACAAACACCAATACAAATAGATCCCAACACAGCAGCAAACACTTCACACAACTCCAAACAGCAATCTAACACTAACTTTAACAAATAGGATCTCTCCCTACTCCAACCCACAGCAAAACCCAAAATGCACCCTAATCTCCTTCTTCCAAATCACGACAGAAAGAGAGAAAAAGAGAGAGGGGGAGCTCACGGGAGAGATGCGAAGTCAAGTAGGCTGCGGGGGTTCGGCGACGGCTGGACGGCGACGGAAGGGAGGAGCAGCGATGACTGGCGGGGCGTGCTCAGGGAGAGGCGAGCGGAATGGCGAGTCGACGACTGTGGAGCTCGAGGGAGAGCGGGGCTTCAATGGCGCCTCGGGGGTTGAGGGCAGCAATGGAGGGAGCTTAGTGATGGGTTGGCAATGGCGGGAGAGCGAGGGGTCGACGGCGAAGTTCAAGCAACGGGGTGAACGGGGTAGAGCTCGACGGCGACGAGCGAACGGCGAGCTCGATGGGGGCTAAGCTTCGACAATGGCGGCTTCGCAGAGTTCGAGCGGAGGACGGTGGTGGCCTCGATGGTTCTGCGGTGGTTGGCGCGGTGGAGGGGCCGGTTGAGGGTGAGCGAATCTCGATAGGGGGGTGCGGCAATGGTGGCAGCGGCGGAGTGAGGCGAGCGGCGGAGGAGGGAAAATGGGTGCGGTGTGGGAGTGAAGAACGAAGTGGAAGGAGGGAGAGGATGGGGTTCTGGGTTTGTTATGTTTTGGTTGAAAAACAGAGGGGGAGAGAAAATGAAACGAGAAGGAGGATTTTATAATAGTATAATAGGGAAAAGATAATGGGGGAGAGAAGTGGGGTAGTTACGAGGAGTGGGGAAATGTGCAGGTAAAGTGGGGGAGAAGTTAGAGTATGGGAATCAAGAGTGGGGAAAGTAGATATATTGGTACTAAACGAAAAAGCCTTCTCTTCCTTGAGCTCTCCCCCATCTTTGATCTCGCAGATCCCTCCAATTGAATCACCAAATCCTCCCCCCTCCTTCTTTAAAGTTGTCCCTTTCGCCCTTCTCCACAAACCCTTTTCGTTTCTCAGGTTTTCTCCTTCGATTCCGAATTCCCCCCTTCCTTCCCACCTCTCTTTGTGCGGAGGTCCCCTCCGCCGCTTCAAATCCCGCGATCGTTTGAGGCGCGTTTGTTTCTTCCCCTGACTCTCCAGCAGCTTCCTTTCTAGTGCTACTTCGCTGTTGTCAGCTTATCGGCGTCTTTTTGTTTGCCTCGTCATCCCGGTGCTCATCAGAAGCGTGCTATAGAGGTATTTGTATTACAAAGCACTGTAAGTTTCTTCTCAACCTGTATTGTTCATTTTTTTAGTCTTTTCTGGTGAGATCGCTTGCTGGTCGTGCCCTTTCTTTTAGCGCGACCCTTATTATCTGTGGGTGACTCTAGATCTCCTTCTAGAGTCATCCGTATTATCTGGGGGCGGAGTTTCTCTCCATCCTCCTATTGATCCTGCGAGACATCCTTCGCTTTGGGTGACTCTAGATCTCCTTCTTGAGTAGTGTGTGCGCAGGCTCTTTGGCTGCATCAGTTCTTACTGCTTCGGTGCACTCTCCTCCATTTTCTCTTTCTTTGAGGTGCTCTAGCATCTCTGTGTGTTGGTTTATTGCAGTTCTCAGAGGTGTGCTTTCTCCCCCTCCTTTTTACTTCTCCGTCGTTTGCATTCGACTCTGGTGCCCTTCCACCATCGTTTGTCCCTAGATTTCTCTCCTTTGCTCCTCCACCTCTCTGTGTTTTTTGTTTGGTGGGCCGGCTCAGCAGAGGCCCATGGATCTATCTTGGGTAGAAGTAGTGAAGAAGAAAAAAATAATTCAAAAAAATGTTCTTCCTTGCCTGCCCTGCTTTGGGCATTTGGATCTGGCCTGTTTAGGGCCCACTCGCGCGAAGCTTCTCTATGGTTTATCTTCATCTAAATCCCGCCCTTCTACATTATCCTCTCCATCTCTTTCTCCCTATTCTCCCTCTCCTCATCGAAAACATTCTCCGGTCTGTTTTCGTTGCCTTCAGTAAGGTCACTTCAAACTAGACTGCCCTAACAAGATGAAGTGCCTCTTCTGTGATAAATCGGGGCACGCCAAACATTGGTGCTATGCGCTTCAAAAAATCCTTGGGCTCCCTTTAGGAGTGCCCATTTCCGATCAAATAGTTAAAGCGGTGGACCTTAACTCTCTTCGCAGTCAACTGCAATCCTCAAAACCACCTAAACCTCAGAAGCTGCCTGTGTCTTCCAGTGCTTCGCTGCTTCCCACCCCCCCTCTGGAGCGTCGTTCCTCCGACATCTCTCCCCCCCATCCCGTGTCTTCGGCACAGCCAATTCGTCCTGCCAAGCAGCCTCTTACTCAGGTCTTTATTCCTAAAGCTGAGTTAACAGATCGTTTGGGTTATCTTAGTAACTTTGGAGCCATTTCGTTCTCTGGAGGCTCGGTACCTTTCTACACTTTGAATTCTTTTCTTAGTAACTACTGCAACGTAGATGACTGGGAATGGGTCCTTTACAATTGCTCTAATGGTGATTTGGTCATCCATTGCCCTTCCTCTAAGATATTGGAAGACCTTATTGCGAATCAATCCCTGACCATTGGAACCATCTCTCTGTCGGTGCGGCAGTGGGTTAAGATTCCTTCTTCTTCTCTAGGACTTGGATCACCTGATACCAAAGTCTATCTTGTTGGTCTTCCCCCGTTTTATGATTCTCTCCGCCTGGTAGGAGAGATGGCTAAGTGTGTTGGTGAGATTGTTAGCATAACTTCCAAGGCTAGATTGGCTTCTGGTAGCCTGCAGATCGAGGCGATTTTTTGTTGTCACTGCCCTCCAGATCGTATTGAAGCATTTTGCCTTACTGATGGGATCTCCTCTTTTGCCGTATCTGTGCATTACCATGACTCCTCTCCTGTTTATCAGCGCACTCTTAGCCCACGTCCAGGTACCAAGTCATAGTCTTTTGGATCTGATCTTTCCTCTCCTTTTTATCCCAGAGCTACTTCTTCCGCTAAGCCAAAAACTCCTAAGATGAAAGCGAGTAGTGCCGGTGCTTCTCGCAGCAAACCTCCTACTCCTTATAAGCCTCCAGCCCATCCCTCCAGCTCTAAAATCTCTCCCTCGAAATCCCCCAACCTGGTTTGGATTAATCCGGAGCGTCATGTTGCGAAAGGCAGCACTAGTGCGACTTCATCGGTCTCTCTTCTCCCCTCTAAGGCTCCTCAGCCTATTTTCTCCAAAGCCGCTTCTGCGGTTGGATTGCCTTCACCCCCTGTTAAGGATAAGAACACTTCCTCTCAATGGCCAGCTTGGGAAGTTAACCCGAACTTCGCGTCGGATTGGGAGCAATTCCAACAGTTAGCTCACTTCCCAACTCCGAAGAAGTCGGACCCTGCGTTCTCTCCCTCCAAGCTCACCTCTAAGCCCTCCATCAAAGACTCGGGTTGGATTGAGCAGGACTCCCTCTTATCGGAAGAGAAAGCGGAGCTGGCTCTTGGTCAATCTAATAAGGTACTCAATTTCTTTTTTTATATGCACTCACCAGTGAGTTATTACTTTATTACGGTTTGTTTTTTTAAGCTTGTCCAATTGGGTTTTTTATACAATACTTGCTCGATATTTCTTTGTGTACGGCCCAGCATTGGGACCGCACCATTCGCTTTTGCTTACCTTAGATGGATTTCCATATCTCTCGCGGCGAAGGCTCGGGATTTTTTGGAACCCCATCCTCCCATTCTATTTAAGCCTGTTAATCGCTCCTCCACTTTCTCAGTTGGATCGATTAAGGCTTCTTTCTCCTCTTCTTTACCTAACTATTCGGGAGCATCTCAGGGTCATTCCTCTCATTCTTAGGAGAAGGGTGTCACTGCTTCTGATGTCATACTTTCCTCTCGCTTGAATCAACGTTTCATTAGGTCAAGTGCGCGTCTTATAGCTAAAAAGTCTCTCTTATCGGTTACCACTGATTCGCCTGCTAAATGTAGCAAGTCCTGTTATGTCCAGCAGCAGTCTTCGCCTGCATGTTCATCTCTGATTTCCTTTAACCGGCTAGGTTCCATTTACGTTCCCATTTTTGACACGCTTTCCAACTCTGAGTTGGCAGCTTCTGCTCATGATCTAGGGTTTTTGATTGACCCTATGGATTCTCCCTGTATCCTTTCTCTTAGGAGGCAGGAATATTCTAGAGTCTTGGATCACAGTCTATTTAATGATTAGCGTTTCCTGGAACATCCGTGGTCTGCATTGCCCTTCTAAGCAAAGGGGGATCTTCGACTTAATTTCCTCTTCCCGTTGCGATCTTATCTCCATCCAAGAGTCCAAACTGGAATCCCCATCCCCTGCGATCTTTCGCTCCTTAGGTGGGTCCATTATCTCTAAATGGATCTCACTGGACGCGATTGGATCTAGAGGAGGGATCCTCTTTGGATTCAAGGAGGCACTTTTCTCGCTTATATCAGTTCAACGCCTGAATTTCTTCTTAATCGTCCAGCTCCAATGGACTTCTATCAATTGCCCGCTTACCGTAATTTCGGTGTATGGTCCCTCGACTTCTGATAGACGCCATTTATTTTGGAACGAATTCCTTTCGTTACAGCAATTCTCCACCGAACTCTGTTTCTTTTGTGGGGATTTTAATGTTACTCGTTTTGCTTCTGAAAGATCGAACCCGGTATCTTCTATCTCTCAATCTTGCCTTTTTAATGATTGCATCCGTGACCTGCATTTATCGGACTTACCGATATCCGATAGATCATTCACCTGGTCAAACCAACGCGATCACCCAACTTTTGCCAAACTTGACCGCTTTTTAGTTTCGCAAAACTGGATTGCGCGTTTTCACCAATCTTTCGTCCAGGCTCTTCCCAATCCTTCATCTGATCATGTTCCGATTGTGCTTCATTCTAATTTCCGCTTCAATTATCAGCACAAATTTTGATTTGAAAAACTCTGGTTGCAAGACCAGCACTTCATCAATCTCGTGTCTGAATGTCTTGCGTCTGTCACCGGCTCATCTGGGCTGGGCAACATTCTTCTTAAGCTACACGCCATCAGGCATGGGTGCAAAATCTGGCGGTATGAGAGACAAAGTAACACCAACTTCCTTAAGGATTTCCTTTTGCAAACCATCGCGTCCATCGACAAGATGGAAGAATTAGGTCCCTTATCGGAATCTTGTCGGTCGGAACGTCGATCTTGCAAGCAAGAGTACGCGGACATCCTCCATCAAGACCATATTAAATGGGCTCAAAGAGCTCGGGTCAATTGGATGAAGGAGGGTGACGCGAACACTGCTTTTTTCCATAACTTTGCTTCGCATAGACAACGTTGCAATCGTATTTCTTCCATCTCAGTTTAGGGGGTGGATCTGACTACCGATGATTCCATTCATCGGGAATTCCTTTCTTTCTATAAAAATCTTATAGGCTCGTAGAAACATCGCACGATTGAGCTCGATTGGGCCCATCTTTATGGTAACCAAGATCACGATCTTTCCTCGCTCGAGGCTCCCTTCTCCCTTGAAGAGATCAAATCGGCCGTTTTCGAATCAAAAAGCGATTCGGCTCCAGGGCCCGACGGCTTTCCTGCTTTCTTTTTTCAAAAATTTTGGGACCTGCTTAAGGCAGACATTCTCAAAATGTTTCAAGACCTTCACCAAGGGAACTTTTCTTTTGACCGTATTAATTACGCTCACATTGTGCTCATCCCCAAATTAGTGGGGGCACACCTAGTATCTGAATTTAGACCTATCAGTCTCATCAACACTTCTTTCAAAATCATTATGAAAGTCCTTTCCTCTAGATTGAGTGCGATCATCTCTCCCTTAATCGATTCGGCATAATCGGGGTTCATCAAAGATCGTTTCATTCTTGACAGTGTTGCTTCTGCCCAGGAAATCATATCCCACTATCATAGAACTCAGTCGGAGAGCATTCTTCTTAAGCTTGACTTTCAAAAAGCCTACGACAATGTTAATTGGGATTTCCTTCTAGACATACTCATTTATCGGGGTTTCGGTCCCAAATAGATTGCTTGGATTAAATCTAGCCTATACTCTCGGACTTCATCTATCTTTATCAACGGTTCGGAAGGTCACAAATTCAAAATCAGATGTGGCCTCCGCCAAGGAGACCCCCTATCTTCGCTGCTTTTCTCGCTAGTTGCTGATGTCTTTAGCAAACTCCTTTAGAATGCTTGGAATTTGAATATGATTGAGGGTCTAGGCAGTTCCCCCACCTTCGAGGGAGTGCTCAACCTTCAATATGTGGATGACACTATTATTTTCACCAAATCGAACACCCACTCTCTTCGTAATCTCAAACTTCTCCTTTACTGTTTTGAAATGGCGCCCGGTTTATCGATTAATTTCCAAAAATCATCCGTTCTCTGGTTGGGTGGAACTCTCAATCGCCAAGTAGAGGTTTCCAATTTTTTTAATTATCCCGTCGCTTCTTTCCCGATCTCTTACTTAGGCATTCCACTTCGCTGAGGTAAGCTGCATAGATCGGATTGGCTCCCTCTTATTGATAAAGTGGAGGTCAGGCTCAACGTATGGTCGAGCAAGCTTATGTCTAGAGGTGGCAGGCTAACTCTTATTAATTCTGTGATTTCAGCCATGCCCCTTTATCTTATGTCATTCTACTTTTTACCTTCCTGGGTGATAAAAAGAATTGATCAAATTAGAAGTAATTTTTTCTGGAATGGTTCCTTACCCTTTAAACCAGGATCCCACCTGTGTCAGTGGAAACTGATTTGTACTTCCAAAGAGGAAGGGGGTCTTGGTGTTCTGGACATTCGTCACCATAACATCGCTCTTTTAGGTAAATGGTTGTGGAAACTCCATAATTCTGATCATTTACCTTGGGTTCGATGCATTAGAGATTATCGATCCACCTCTTTCAATTGGTGGGAGTTTCCTGAGGCGACTTTTCGCCACGCCTCCCCTTTTTGGAAAGGTATCTGGAAGGCTTCAGCCGCTTTTCAGTGTGGTATTTATCGTAAATGCTATGACGGATCTAGAGCCAACCTCTGGACTGATCTGTGGATCGGCAATACCACGCTTGCTACGGCGTTTCCTTCTCTCTTTAGGCTAGCAGCATTCCCGACGGCTTCTATAGCGGACTCGTTCACTTTGATCGACGATACTCGTTATTGGTTTATACCATTCACGATTGATCTTCCCCTATCGTTGGCTGAGGTCTTTGATAATCTCATCTCATACCTCAATAGCTTTGAATGGGGCCCTTCCGAGGGCATCGGTTGGCGCTGGTCTTCAGCTGGCACCTTTTCTGTTAAATCTTTTTATAGCTTCCTTAACTCGAAAGGTGTTTAATCGCCAGTAGCCAAATTTTTCTGGGATTCTTGGGCTCCCCTTAAGGTGAAGATCACTTCTTGGCTTGCTTTTAATAACAAGCTTCTCACGGTTGATGTTCTGAACAAAAGGAATTTAGCCTGGGGTCAGCTCTGCTCGCTGTGCGCTCAGCATGCTGAAGATGTTAATCATCTTTTTACTCAATGCCCCACTATTATCTCTTTATGGAAGATTTGCACTCTTGCATGGGGCACAGGTTCGTGTAACACCCCGCAAAATTGAAATTACAATTTTGCCCCTGGGTGTTACGCACGTATATTTTTGTAATGTTTTTCACTACATATTTTGGATTCGTACTATTTATACATTTTCCGCATTGATTTCAGTCAACTAAAATATAATATTTCAATCCCTGGGATTTACGTGCTTTTTACGTGTTTTGATGCACGTGTTTCCACCACTACGTACAATATTTTCTATAGGTTTAAATTATTTATTTTTATGTATTTAAATCTATTTTATAAAACGAAAATTTATTTTCCCCTATTTTATTTAAAATGCATTTTTCAATTTTCTGCACGTATAATGCACGTGCTTTCTACGTGCTGCGATTTCATCATGAAATACATAAAATTAGTAAATATATTTTCTTATATTATTTTCGATTATATTTAATAATTTTTCATCGATAAAGTCAATTTTCGCATTTTAATATTTTACGTGCAACGCACGTGTTTTAGGCGAACATATTTGAGTATGTTTATTTTCAAAAAAAAAAAAAAAAAAATTTGGAGTGTGTGTAATAGCCACTAATAATTTTTTTTAAAGATTATACTATATGGTGTAATAGTATATATTGAAAATGGTATGTATAGTATTGTTGGAAATATATAAGTGTACTAGTGTTTGGAAATAATGTGTATGAATGGCCCACGGTAAATGTAGGCTGATGAGTATATGGAATGTGATATTATGTGTATATGTGATGGAAATGGGTATGGAATGGATTTTGAAGAAGTGGGCATGGGCTGTATGTTAAGTAGTGTAATAGGAAAGTTTGGTAAAGGAGGCCCACGGGATTTATGTGAGCTGTTAGTATATTTATGTTCATGGTTTGATTGGAATGGAGGCCCACTTAGTGTGTAAACAGTACACTTGTCCGGTTTGGGTTTTGTGCTGTGTGGGGGGCTGTGTGTGACCGGTAGTAGGGAGAGGAAGAGATTGGAGTTGGAAGTTTAGAATATGAAGGGTTTGGAGTTGGAATTTTAGAGAGTGGGGAGATAAAAAATTAGGAGTTTTTAGAAGTTATGAAATGTGAAGAGGTGAGAATTAATTTGAGTAATTTATTAGGTGGGTAATTTTGCAAATTGAACCCTCTACAAACCCTATAAATAGCACCTCTCTTCTTCTCATTTCACACACCAAAAAGAATAGAAAATCAAGAGAAAAGAAAAGAAAGAGAGAAAGAAAAGAGGAGAAGAATAAAAGAAAGAGAAGTAGTGTTCTTATGCTTTGGAGAAGTCTTGCTAGGAGGAGAAGTTCTAAGTGTGGCCTTGGAGCTAGAAGAGGTGTCCTATCTTTTCATTGTTCAATCTTCAATTAAGGTGGGTGTTCTCTACTTTCTAATTATAGATAATATCATGCTAATTAAAAAGAAGAAATGCTTTATATTATGAATCTTGTTTATATGCTTAGGAAATTTGTATGTGTTGAATATACGATTCATGTGTAATAGTGTTATACTAAATTTATACTTGATACCATGATTAGTCAAATGAAGGAAGGAAGAAAGATAAATTAGAATGCTACCACAAAATATATCTACTATTGCATGTTGTTATGTAAAAATAAATTTTTTTTTTTCATAAAAGAATTATCCTTGATGATTAAGAGACTTGTTCGTCTTTATTGCCAAGTTTAATTAGTTTGATGGGAGCACATAAACTAGTCTTCATGAATAAAACTCTTAGGAATCAAGTTTTGAGATAAAGGCAAAATCTATATCTAGAATGAGAAGGGAGATTATTTAAAAATAGAAATATATTTTAAAAAGAGTTTGAAATGAGTTTTGCTACTGTTTTCTTTTAAAATTTATCTCAGTCTAAAAGTTTATATCAATATCATAAAGTGTTGGATCTTGGGATAAACGATTTTTTTTGGGGTAAAAAGAGACAATCTCAGAACATTATGAACAAAACTAAAGTAATACAATCTTTAATCAGTAGTTGCAAGTAGATTTATTGGTTAGTGGGTGAGCCATAGAGCTGTCACTGTTGCTGGTAGTAGGTGCGGGATTCGAAACTTATAATCCTCAATTTGTTTTGATTTTGTTTAAAATACCCAGAACCCGAAAGTTGATACATGAGGGTTTCGGCCTGCCTCTATGACAAGAAAGTCACAAAGACTTCTTGGTCAGTGGGGTACCACTAAAGTTGTTGCCGGTTGTTGCCTGGTTCGAATCCCACGGTGCCCAAATACTTTTTTTGGGTTTTTAAGAAGTTTTGTATAAAAAAGAAAATAATTCCCGAAACTGACCCACCGTGGAAAATATTTACCCGACTAGTCCACTTTTGAAAATATTTACCAAAGTTAGTTCACAACTGGTCCACTTTCGAAAATATTTGGCCTATGTACCCAAGCAAACTGTAGCAAACTAGTTGTTCGGCTACTTGTGCATTGTATAATGTAGTCTTCATATTTACTACAAGATTTATATGTTTTAAGAAGAAATGTAAAGTAGTATTTTTGTGAAGTGATTTTCTTGAAGAGAATTTTACTCTTATTTGTTCGAAGAATATTCTAAGTAAAGTGAGACATTATAATGACTTGATTTTATTATGAAATCTCATGTGATAGAATTGTGTTCTTAAAAGAAATTATTCCTTTGCTTATAAAGAATGTGAACGGATGACTAAATAATGAATAATGATGAGACTATGATTACTTGTGATTAAGTTGAAAGAAGAAATTATTTTAAGTTAAGACATGATTATTGAAGGGTATGTGTACCCATGTTTTTCTTGTACATGAAAGATTATGATTAAGAATTAGTAAGACTTCGGTTACCGGCAAAAATGAAAGAAAGAATTGATATGATTTTGAGATATTGCCGTGGGGCGATCTCGTATTTTGTGACCAAGTCCGGTAGGAAGTAAAACTGATTCTAGAAATGATAGTACATTCATGTCTTGAACTTAAGAATAATTAGGCACTTAAGTGAAGATGTAATAAACTTGTGCAAACGTAAATGGGTGCTTCTATATAGTCGGCGATGGATCTCCGTGGCTATAGACCCAGTTGGTGGACTGTGGTTGCCCCATAGGAGATGGACTGTATTTTATCCGAGACTTAGGGTAGTCGACGGATGTTTACCATACTCCAAAGAATATGTATATACCGGAGCTAGAGGGGCATTTACGGGATTATCATCACGATATAATAGCCAGGGAGGCTGGGATCTGTTATTATAAGCCAGGGAGGCTAGCCAGGGAGGCTGAGATCCGTATCTGTGAAATAACTGTAAAACTTGTTTTATTACTGGGTAGTCTCATGGCGAGGGATCGAACCCTTCAATGTGGAGTACGTAGGCGCTTGCCCTCGGACCTATGTAGTATGGGATGCATAGAATCCGAACAAGTGTGCATTAGTGTCATCCTAGTATAGAAATGTGTGCATTAGGCATTAAGGCATGACATACACTTATGTTTAGAGTAATCACCTTTGACACTTTACTTGTTCATTCAATCTTTTTTTGTGATTTGTTAAAGTATGAGATCGTTATACTATTCCCAGCATAGAGAGGATAGCCGTGTATAACATTTCGTCAGTTGTAAGTAACTGACGTACCCACAGACTGACATGCAGGTAATGGACTATTCATGGAGTTATAAAGTGGATATGCTGTTACTGTTTAGAAGTTAAAGATGTTGCAAATGATGTTAAAGTTATGCAAGTTGTATTTCATTGTTGTAATCTTTTAGTCTTCCGCTGTGCTTCAACCAAGTGTAAAGGAACTCTGATGTATTGTGAATGAAAAATTTTAAATTCCTTGTAAAATTGTACGAAGTGAAGTAAAGATCCTGTGAAATCTCGAATTTATCCTTATTTGAAATTCGGGGTGTTACAGTTCTACCCCCCAAGATTTAGCATCCTGTTGGTCTGCTAAGCCTTCAAACATTTCGTACCGAAGCGCCTGGATATTGTCGGCTCATACCATTATTTGGATCATTTGGAAGGAGAGGAATTTTAGATTATTCCAGAATCGTAGTTCCTCAAGAGCTGCGATGATTGATGAGTTTTTAATCCTTTTCAAACTATGGTCTTCGGAGTTGAAACCCAAAGACATAGCCTCTACTGCTTTCCATTTATTAGAAAATGCTTACCTTTGTCTTCGTACTCTTCATGCGGTATAATTTGCCTGTTTTAATTGGCTTTTTTTATAACCAATTTTTTTCTTCTTCCACTCTCTCTTGCAGGCTTAAGTTATCCCATATGATGCGGCTACCAGCACTGTTTTGCTGTTACTGTGATCAAGTTTCTCGTCTGAGCTATTGTCTCTTTATTTTTTGTCAGTTCTGGTAGCGTTTAAATCACCACTTCTTATGTTTTGTTGGCTCATGGCTGTTGTATATTTTTGTGTGATGTTATATATCAGCAGCATCTCTATTATAGTATTGCTGATCCTATCTTACCGTCATCTCCTTTCTTGGACGGTTAACCTTCAGATGTTTTTGCTTCCTGCTGGGTTATGGGCAGTTGGATGTTTGGAGGTTCATGTTATTGATGCTTTGAGCATCGTGATGGCTTTATCTGATGGTATTTCTTTGTTGTTTTGCTGTCGCTCTATATGTGATGTTTGGGGGCCTATGTTATTGTCGCTCTATGTTTGATGGTTGCTGATCGTTTTTTTAAGGTGTCTCTGGAGATGCTTTATATCTCAGCTGCTATGCCATATGATTTCATTTGGTTTTTGTGAGATGTTCCTGGGACCTTCCCTCTCTATCAGTTAGTGTTTTTCGATTATTGTCATGTCCTGCGTTGTGCTTTCTTCTCAGGTTCATTCCCTTCAGTTTGGGCCTGGCCGAGTTGGATTGTGTTTCCGACTTTAGTGTCTCTATGGTGCAGCTCTGCTGACAGTGGCGTGGGGGATTGGTGAGTGCCTCTCCTCGTGCTTCGAGGCTTTGGGGCTCCTGTTTCCTCGATGGGTGCCCTTTTCGGTTGATTTCTTCGTGCCGGAATGGAGCTGATTCAGTATCGAGTTTCTTCCTTTCTTTGTTCCGCTCTCTAGTGTTGTAGTTTGTTCCTTTTGTTGATGTATTCTATGTGTGTTTTGTCCATTTTACGGCTTGTAAAATTAACTATTTATTGATTTAATATATTGTGATTATGATGGCTGGGGTCGTAAGACCCTATCCGATTCATAAAAAAAAAAAGAGTGGGGAAAGTAGGAAGAAATTGTATACGGGTAGATGTAGGGTTAATCTGTATAATTAAATGGGTTCTGGATTAATGGATTTGGGCTTGGCTTAAAATGGTTTCAAAATATTTAAATAAAATAATTGGGGTATTGGGCTAAACAATTGGGCTCAGATTTAATTTAACAAAATCAAGTACAAATTTGGGCTTTAAAATAAACAATTGAATTTCAGATTAACAAATAATAAAATTAAAATACAAAAATGGGCTTTTAACATAGTTAAACAATTGGGCTTTGAACTAAATATTAAACAATCAAATAATTTGTACATTAGGCTCATAAAATAGTTTGAACAATAATATAATCAATTAGGAGAAAATACTTACAAAATACTAATTATTTAAAATACAGAAAATACTTGAAAATTACGTATTAATGAAAACAGAGGTTACACTTTGGTACTTGCAGAACGTTCATTTATTGGGAAAGTATAAGATACTTGACTTTTATTCGGAGTATCAGTGAAACTTTAGTTCTAAGAGCATCTCCAACCATGTTAGCTATTTTGGCTAATTAAAATAGCCAAAATGGATAATTTGGCTAGCGAAAAAAGTCTCCACTTCAACCATGTTATCTATTTTGAATAACCATTAATAATTTAAAGTTCAAAATTAAATAAAATAAAAATATAAAATAAAAGCCCACTACAAAATAAAATTTCCAAGCCAAAAAATAAAATTTTGCAATTTCCGCGATTCCTCCAACAACACCGCGATTCCTCCAACAACAGAAATATAATTGTCGTGATTTTGCAATTTTCCGCGATTCCGCAATTTTCGCGATTGGTTTTGCAATTTTCGCGATTGCTTTCCGCGATTTCACAATTTTGTGGTTTTGGGAAAAAGTTTAGCGAGCAGTACATACTCGCTAGATTTGGCCAGTAAATATTAGAAATCTATTTTGACGTGTGGTTTGACTAGTCCCGTTGAAGCATATTTTTGTCTTTATATTAACTATTTTGGCTAAATTAAAAGATGGCTAGCATGATTGGAGATGGTCCAAGTGAACCACAGTGAAAAAGCAACGTTGATGCACGGACAAATCTGAGCTAATCTGAAATACCATCTTCAAACAAAAGGAAAAAAGGCCACAGTTTTAGATCATTCTATACTCCATGCTCCCAAAAATCTCATCTAAAAAAGGTTTTTAAGTACAAAATTTTGTTTTGGGCAAACAAAAAGCTCCATTCAAACTTATGTGCTGACGTGTCCAAACCTCATCCCTCCGATCAACCCCATCCTTCCTTATTAAGTGACCCAGATCAATAAAGATTTTCTAGAAGCTTGAAAATGTATAGCTGCTTCTTAGGGGCTAATCTAAACTGAAAAGATTTTGCATAATTTTGCTTTTTGTTTGGTATATATATAATATAATGAGAAGTGGTGGGTTTGTGTGTTTGCTCTCCTGCTGGTTTGAACGTTTGTGTCGAAGTTTGATAAGCATTGTGAGTTCTCTGAGATGCACACCATCTGTTTGTTTAATTTCCTCACTCAGTTGAATCTCTGTTATTATTATTATTATTATTATTATTATTATTATTATTATTATTATTATTATTATTATTATTATTATTATGGGTTCGGAATTTGTTGATTTATAATGTTATTTTTTCATGCACATTGTGTGTTTGTTTGTTTATAAATGTTATTCTGTGATTTGGGTTTTTGCAATCAGTTCTTTATTTGTTGGTAGTTGATGCATTTTCCCAGTAGCTAGGCACGGGTACGAGTAGGCATGTGCATGCTGTGGCATACCACAAGTAAAAATAGAGAAATGGTACATCAAAATGGCGACGCAAGTGTGTGATAGGTGTCGGACACCACAATTTCCGTTAGGTAGTTGTCCTACATAGCTGCGCATACTTTTATCTATTTCATGTTAACAATTTCCAAAATTGCATTTTTTTTCCTCCTAATGATATCTTGTTGAGCATCTGCCTCCAATAGAGAAAATTATTTAGTCATGTTCACTCATTCCATTTAAGTTTTGTTTATCGTCCTCCTAACTACAGGTATGTCTACATTTTCATCGTTGATGTACTTGAAGCTTGATCCTAAGTCGTAACTTTTTTAAAAAATATTGAAATAGGTTTTTATATTTAGCTGTGGAAGAATTCCAGCAAATAGAATTTAACTCCGAGTATTGATTGGGTTTGAAAGCTGACTAATTGTATTTGTAGCTTACGATCATACTAATATGGCATCTTCATATCTTACACACTTTTCTTTTGCATTCCAGAATGGAAAGGTCTGCTGGTCTTCTTAATCTTACTGTAATAGAAGGAGATGCACGTGAAGAGTTGACTAGATTGAAGGAATTTATATCAGTCAAAGAAAGGAGTGCAGCATACTCTTTGAAAAGGAATCAGTCACTGCATGCTCGATACATATATGGTTTCATATTCTTAAAAACTAATTTGTTGGCATGGTTTATTCGTGACTATGGCCACAACCTTCTGAGTGTACTTCGATGCAAGTCTCAGTGAACATATAATTCTTACCATAGTTATTTTGATTCCTATATCATTTCTAATAGATAGGAACTTTGTTTTTTTAATTAATTCTTATTTGTGACTGAACCCTTTTGCTTTGCAATATTCATAATATGATAGATAATAGGTAGCGGATTGATGAGTGTTCCTAAAATGTTACCATTTGAGATTATTCTTGATAACATGAAACTTACAGTGGTGTTTTCTTAGTGTTTTTCATTTTTCTTGCTTCAGATATACCAGTTTGTGCTGGCAAGGGCAATAACTGTTTTCATGATGGAGGTGTGCTTCGTGTGAGTTTTGGCTGCTTTGTATCTTTAAGTTAATATTCGAGGTTTTTATGTGTGCTTTCATCTTTTGAGCATACTACAGATTACGAGTTACAGAACAAGCGAAAAGAGATTATTAACGAATGAGATAACAAGGTGCAATATATACATATATATATATAGAAGAGGTCATCTCACCCCTGTCTAAATTAGCCCAATGGAATAGTCAAGTAGTCCATTCAATCCTCAAAATAGACTCTAAGATACTCTAATACTACTGAACCAAGTAATTATAATATCTAGAATGTTTTTTTAACTCAAAATTTATGAATCGAATACGGCTTCGGGGCTCCCTCATTGTTCACCAAGTGCATGTACAGATAGATCATGCCTGGCAAATCTCATCATCTGTAAATGTGAACCCACCACAAGTAATGAACCATATCTGACTTACCATAGTATTTCTTAAACATGTCCTTTAAATCCAATTACATCTTAGTTTTTACTAGTTATTATAACGAATGTAAATTAAAACTTATGTACCATAATTCAGATTTCTGTGTGGACTTTTTGCTTTTAAGTGCCAGTATGTAACAGTTGTAAAGAATGATCAGCTGATCTTGCAGGAGGTTGACAAATTTTCTTGTTTATGTTTACTACTACAAGAAAAAAAAAGGTCTTAAATAATGAAGTAACCTTGACAAAATTTCAGATATATTTCTTGTTTATGTTTTTTACTACATTTAGAGCGAAGAAGCTGAATGGAGCTCGCAATTCGTGGCACTCTAGATGGTGGACTCTGAAGTTTGTCTTCTATCTCATATCAATGATGATTGTCTTCTTCATCCCAACAGACTTAATCGAGTTATACGGTATGCTTACTTAGTTACTTAGAACACACACTGATAATGAAATTAATGTTATGGCATAAGACAGTTAAGTACTTCCTGGAATTATTGAAGTCCTTTGAATTGGGCAATGGCATATGATATATAGAGCTAATCTTCTTTTTGCTGGAAAAATTTAATCCTACTTAAAGTAACAAATTTTATTGGTCATTGATAATCACTTCATTAAGAACACAATGATTCAGTTGGTAGTTGATACTGCTGAGTATGAAACAATGCAGGTTGTCCAAATTTGTCACTATTTAAGAAAAACTTACTGGGTGTTTCTAGGCTTGCAATGCTTGAATTTGTGAAACTAAGGTGGAATGACATGAGCATATATGTATCATTTGTGCCTACTGTGATCTCTATGTATCATTTGTGCCTACTGTGATCTCTATGCCTAGAATTTATTAGCCATACAACACAAAGTAGGTTATCCTACTCTGTAATCCACAGTGTTCATCATGATCTTAATTCTATAATAATATTTGATGAATATTAAGTGGCTTGAGAAAATTCAGAAGCCATCAAGTGGCTGCAAAACGAACATGAAGATTAGAACATCATTTCACTAATATAACCAAAGGAACTAATTTTGATGCAGAGGAAAATTAATTCATTCCTTACGATTTCTCATCCGCATTGCTCTAAAAGCTGGAGATAATGATTCATGACATGGATCAGACTGGGATATGCATTGCTAATATATAGGGAATGTTCCTAAACTTTCGCTGCATATCCTTTGTTCTCATATAGTTATCTAAATCAGTTATTTGACACTAAAAAGAAGAGGGTTAATAGCAGGTCGACAGCTTGGTGTTAAATTTTATTACATAGTCGTGTGCTCCATAACTGACTCTATTTTGATGGGAAAATGGTGATTATAAGGGAGGGCTGAAACTAGCTAACTAACTGTTATCTTCTTTTTCAGGTGAAATTGCTCATATTGGTGCCGGGTAATTTAATGATCCTTTTTGTATGCACTCTTAATTGTGTATTCATACTTGTATATAGCTTTTCTACTTTTGGAATACTATGACAGTCACTTAATGTTTTCCAATGTAAATAAACTCTATTTAGAAAGTTTGTCAGTGAAGTAAAACTTATCTTGTTCAAATTCTCCTATACTGTCATGGAGCTTTCTTTTTGTTTTCTTTTTTACATTTTTTAATTCTATAGTAAAGTTTATTTGAAGTTTTCATTCTTTTCCATGTGATTTGCTTTCACTACATGTAGGATTTTTCTTATTCTCCAACTCATAAGTGTGATCCACTTCCTCGCATGGTGCAACAGTTATTTGATGCCCGATTCACATTGCAAGCACTGGTATAAGTGGTATGAAGATCTTACAAACATTAAGATTTATATTGTTCTCTTGTCATGTTACTTTCTTCTCTTTTTTAAAGAGAAACTCTTATTACCTTCATGATGGTGCATATCATAACATAAATAGATATATGATATGTTCGCACTCTGATCTTCCTTGATTGCCAGGGAAAATGGTGTATAAACTAACATCAGAATGGACTAATTAGTCTAGTGTGCAAATCATTTTAGTGCCTAGAAATGTTTTAGAGAAGCCAGTGATAATGCCATAAAAGGAATTTCTTCTTCTGCCTAATCCACCACCATTCCCATCTAGAATGCCAAATCAACCTTGCATAGAAGCAAGCATTTAGGGAAACAGTTTTAAGGAGACCAAATTTGATCTCCTTATTACAAAACCTGTAATTTTTCTGCAGCTTCTGTCTCTCAGAAGATCTTGGCCAGAGTACATAGTTGCATTTTATGAATGGAAAGTTCATGTTAGGTTGTCATTAACTGTTCAGGATTAAATTCCATTTCTTGTTAACAATATTCCGCTCAATTTTGATCTAATTGTGGGCTATCTTGTGGCTGAGGATACATACACGTACTCCTTTGCCCTTGAGGTAAGTTCATATTATTATATAGTTGAATACCAATTGAAGAGAAAACATGGAAGCCTATCCTATTTCTAAAAATATTTCTTCTCTGTTTAAATATCTTGAAAGTCTATTGTAGAGATGAGTCCTGAACATTTATCATGCCTACACATTATCATGCAGAATTGAACTTACCACAACATCCTTCATAATCGAGCACTGTAAAAAGATTACCAAAATATGCTTGTTAACTAAGTTTTATGTCTTCAATATACAATAAGCTAAAGTACCATCTGAAAAGGGTGTTAGCCGGCTCGTGTCAGTTATAGGATCTTTCAATGCTAGTATTTTTCCGCGCTTACGACATGGTTATATGGTCCAATTTTTTTCAATTAATGCAATTTTCTACCGTCTTTATAGTTTTTTCTTTCTTTCTTTCTTTCTTTCTTTCTTTCTTTCTTTCTTCTGGTGAGAATTCCATCTCTCTAATTCTTCATCCCAGTTTTTGAGATTTCAATTCTTGAATGTGTTAAGAACTATGTTACTTACATCAGTGAATCTGCTATTTTCTTCAAAAACTGAGGCCTTTTCAGGTAGGTAATTAATTTATTGTTCTCCACAGTGATTTTCTGGGGTTGTTCTTGTCCACAATTTTCTGTATTGCCACCTTTTGCGGCATTGTTTTGATGTACTTTATGTATGCTCCGGATACCTCCTGCACTCTCAACATCTTTCTCATCACATGGACTGCAATTTTGGTTACAGTCATGATGGTTGTATCACTGCATTCTAAGGTATGCTCCTGAGCAGAATTATTTTCTATCTTTTTGGTCATTGGTGTGCAATGGACTGAAATGGCAATGTTGTAGTTTTCTCGAATTTAGAGGGTAGCTTAAGTTTTGACTTCATGGAGTGTGTCTTAACTGATGTTGTTAGTTCACCTATCAAATTTTTGGCTGCTTTTTTAGTATGTAAGACATCTGATGAGTACTTCTCTAAGCTATGCAAAAACAGAGTGCACTACCTAAAATAAACAGAGAGAAGCATAGTATCATTTATCAGCTTATAAAATACAACCAATATGCACATCTGTGATATATATATATATATATATATATATATATATATATATATATATATATATATATATATATATATATATGGGGGGGGGGGGGGGAGAATGTTCTTATGATGTTTCACACTGAAAGACATGGATTTAGCTTATATGTGTATTGAAATAATTATGCATTACTGCTGCATCATATACAAGGACAGTGAAGAAAGAAAATTGGCTTCTATCAACTAGATAAGCCGTATCATTTTACTTTTTTACTATTTGCGACCACTGGGTATACTTTAGTTTAGTTGTGCATCTTATATTCCATAAATTGCAATTTTATACCTTTTCTATTTTGCTTATAGATAAATACAGGTCTTCTATCTTCTGCAATAATGGGTTCATACATTGTTTTCCTTTGCTGGTCTGCAATCCAAAGGTAATGATGGCTTCTCATATTAAAGAATCAACTCTAAGTCTCTTCTTGTCATTATAAAATTTAATTTATACTTTTTTTTTTTTTTTTTGATTAAAAGATGACCGAAGTCATCGCTTCATTAAAAAGGTCTTAACGAAACAGTACAATAAAACTACATCCGACCCGAAGGCCTCCAAAATCCAAAAGCATCTACCAAAGCAGGAAGAAAATACTACAACGGACCCTAAGGTCGCAAGTAACCAAAAGCTTCTAATTCGGGCAGAACAACCCGAGAACTGATGAACAACATCATGAACATCCACAAAGATACAGTAAAAGAAGAGAGGAAGGAACCACTTCCAGCCCTCATCTGAAAGCCCACTGCCCAAAGTGAACTCTCCACCTGCCTGTAAACTACTCTGCCTCCTTTCCTGAGCACATCTTCTTCCTTGAGCGACTGAGACCTGTCCAATCAAAGCGGCAAATGTGAATCTTTTGAATCAACGAGGAAAGAGACTGACGAACAGAATTGAAACAAATTTCGTTGCGATCTAGCCATAGGTTCCATAACACGGATGCTACCACAATTTCCCACTCTATTCTATCCTCATTTGAATTCCTGTTTTTTCTAAGAAACCCCCAAACCTCTGAACTAGACCCCGGACAATGTGACACTCTGAATGATCTACACACCTCCCCCCAGACCCATCTAGCTCTAAGACAATGGAATAAAATATGATTTATACTTTGACTTCATAATTCAGTCATTACCTTCAGAACAATTCTCTCTCATAGAGGTTAAACCTTTCATATATACCTACAATATATTTAAGAATTTCATTAAATATAATACAGATCATTTTGAGGAATAATCTAGGCAACACGGAATTTTGTTGTGTCTTAAAAAATTAAACAGTTAGTCTAACATTCTTTTGTTATAGAGAAACCAGCAATATGATTTCTCTGTATGAATCAGCCAGGTAGTCAACACACGAGTTTTCTGTAAATCTGATGTCTTTCATATGATGTTCGTATCTAAATAAGGTCATTCATGAGAATCCTTTATCAATGCTTTGAAGCAGTACTTGAGGTGTATTTTATTCTTGTCTGATGAAAAATTGAGCTTTATTAAATGATAATAGTCTTTATAGTTACAATGGCACTCACAAGCATTATCATAGTATATTTTCCCAACAATGTTGATGGATATAATCGGGTTAAAGAAAGAAGAAGAAAAATTCTTAAAAGAAGGCTCTATGAGTAATAGTCTAAGATATTTTTTTGAGATAAATGTGACCTAGGTCACCAATTTCATTAATGAAGATTTAACGAAATTACAAAATATCCATCTTACAAACCTCGCGGTCCTCCGAGCACATCCCGCTCGTACCCACAAAAGTACAAAACACCACACAGCAGAAAGGAAAAACAACAAAGACAACAAATATAAAGCGGGCTCAAACATCGTCCCTCACAAAATCCACCTCAGAAAAACCCCTCAGGTCCATTCTGGAGTGGCGGCCTCCTCCTATCCTCTAGTACGGGCCTCGACTCCGAACCCAATTGCTTAATCTGCCCCCTCGATGCAGATTCTCTTCCTTGTACCTGTGTTACCTGTCCAAGAGTCTATTAGAGCCCAAATATTATGCATAGACTTAATGAATGAACATCTATAATTGCGAAAGCAAAGATCATTTCTATCCCTCCATAAAGTCCACAAAACCGTCCCAGATGTGATATCCCACAACCATCTGTGTTCTTTGCTAATGTTAACAGTTCTCCAACTTCTCCATATGTCCTCTGTGCAAGTAGGAGTGAGAGATGTGTTGAAACCTATACCCAATATTTCCCAAGTTAGCCTAGCTTTATGGCATCTAAGTAAAATGTGAGCTGTGTCTTCTTCTGCATTGTTGCACTGCAAATAGGTGACGTCTATAGGAATATTTCTCTTTCTGAGATTCGTTTTGGATAAAATAGCGTCGTGATGTACCAGCCATAGGAATGCCTTGACCTTGTATGGAACGTTAGACTTCCAGATGGTACTGGCCAGTGAGTTTCTAATCCCCCCATCGTTCAGGAATCTATACATCGAAGCTACTGAGAACTCCGTTGAATTTCCCCTGATCCAAACTCTTTCGTCCTTTACCCCCTGTTTCGGTCGTCCTATATATCTCAGATAAGTTTCCAGGTTCCTCAACTGGTCCTCAGCGGAGGACGATAAGGTTCCTGTAAATCCCAACTCCAGTCCTCTCCTCTTCCAAACGTCAACAACTAAATCGTCCATCCCATTAACTTCTATCGCAAGTTGTGGGAACATCGATTGAAGGGAGATCTCCCCGCACCACTTATCCTTCCAGAATCTAGACCCTCTACCGTCTCCAAGTACGCTTTTCGTGTTAGCATGGAACCACCTCTCCTACCTTTGGGATACCTTTCCATAGAAATGAAGTCTTCCCCTGGTTTCGACTACCCCCAAATCTACAAATTTTTCTTCTCCTATATTTCAAGAAAGAGTTGCTCCACCACGCCTTTCGTTTCTTGTGCATCTTCCACCACCACTTGGAAAGCAGCGCCTTGTTTATATCTCGCAAGTTAATGACCCCTAGACCCCCAAATTCTTTCCTCTCACACACCCTCTCCCATTTCATCAAGTTAAACCCCTAGTTATCCTCCCGATTTCCTTTCCATAGGAAACACCTCCTGCATCTATCGATTCTCTCAATAATCCAGTTTGGTAAATCATAGAACGACATCAGATAGGTTGGAAGGCTACTCAACACTGAATTGATGAGAATGATTCTCCCTCCTAAGGAAAGACATTTATCTTTCCATCCTGCTAGTTTCCTCTCGACTTTCTCTACAAGAGGCATCCAATCATCATGGATCATTTTTCCCGGTCTAATATTGATGCCTAAGTAGCAAAGCGGGTAATCCCCTTTACCGCATTCTAAGATCGACGAGGACAGATCCAATGAATTGGCCTGGTTATTACTAAGGTGAATGACACAGCTCTTGTGTAGATTAACCTTAAGTCCTGACCAGAACTCGAAACATCTAAGAAGGATCCTAACTACCACTAATTCCTCTATTTGGGAGGCCCCAAACAAGAGAGTATCATCAGCGTACTGAAGGATCGACAAAGGCTTTCGTATCCCCTTTACCTTGGCCCCCTTAATAATACCTCCCTCCATCCCTTTCTTATTCATTTCAGATAATCCATCCGCGATTATAGTGAATATAAGAGGAGATAATGGGTCCCCCTGTCTCAGTCCTCTCCTGCACCTAATTTCTTTTCCTCTCTCCCCATTAAATTGGATGAACGATTTACCGTTTCTGACACACATGTTCATCCACTTCTCCATTTGACCCCGAACCCTTTAAGCTCGAGCGCCTCATCAACGCAATCCCACTCTACCATGTCGTAAGCTTTTTGAAAGTCAAATTTCAGAAGGAAGCCATCGATTCACTCTTTACTTCCTCTGAAGATGACTTCATGGGCTGAAGCGATGCTATCCGTAATATCTCTCCCCTTAACAAATCCGCTTTGAGAAGAATCGATAATTTCGTTAAATAGTGGAGATAATCTATTCGCCAGCACTTTGGTAATGATTTTGAAAGAGCCATTCAACAGACTAATCCGACGCAGATCGTTAATCCTACAAATGTCAGACTTTTTCGGAATCAACACCACGTTAGCATAATTCAGTCTTTCTATCTTTGCCTCTCTCTCGAAAATCCCTTTGAAAATATCGAGAAGATCTTTTCTGATAATTCCCCAATATACCGAGTAGAAAAAAATCGGGAATCCGTTCGGTCCCGATGCCTTATCTTGACCCAGCGCCTTGATCGCTTTAAAAATCTCTCCTTCCCCAAAAGGAACCTCTAGGCTGTCGCTCCCCTCAATCCTTGAGTCGGCCCATATCTCCGAGTTCAGTTTGCATCTTAAAGGCCTCTTACTCCCCAGCAGCTCTTTGTAGGAAGAATCAATGTGCTCTCTAATTACAGTTTCCTCTTGATTCCACTCCTCCCCTACCAGCATCCCCCCTATTCTGTTATGTCTATTTCTACCATTAGCCACTTTATGGAAGAAAGCCGTGTTCGCGTTCCCCTCTTTCAGCCACTGAATTCTCGACCTCTGTCTCCAGTAACATTCTTCCCTTTCCCCAGTCGAATGGAGTTCCGCTCTTCGAATTCCGCCTGTAGGAGGGACCTGTTTTCTTCCATAGTTTCCAGTTTCTGGGCCCTCACCGCTAACTCTTCCTTTCTTCTCCTAGCCTCCTCCTTTTCGCATCTAGCCCACGCTTTGAGGTCTCTCCTTAGGCATTGCAGTTTAATGTTCCAGTTAGAGATTGGGTCATAAGAGGATGTGGGTTCCTCCCAAGATGTTTCGATAATCTTCCTGCAATCCGGACTGGAGCACCACGATTTCTCAAATCTAAACTGTCGAGACGGCATCCTACTACCCCTATCCTCGTCTAAAATGAGTGGAATATGATCTGAGGTCGATCTCGGGATTGATCTGACAGTCGCCCATGGGAAGGCGTCTTCCCACTCCGTGGATACCAAAATTCTATCCAGCTTGGCTAAAGTCGGGTTGGTCTGCATGTTGGACCAAGTAAACTTTCTATCGTTGCCCTTGATTTTTAAAAGATTGAGATCGTAGATCCCACGGTTGAATCGTTGTCTATCTCTCTCATTCGGCCCCCTCCCACGGTGTTCATGGCTAAATCTAGTGATGTTGAAATCCCCCCCAACCACCCAGGGTCCATTCCACCTCTCCAGAATCACCCGCATTTCCGCCCACAATTCCTCTCTGCGACCATAGTCGCAAGGGCCATATACGGACGTGATCATTTGTTCCCAGTCATCCCTTTTCCGTTTGATCGTAATAGTCACGGAGAAGTTATCTACGAAATCTTCAGTGATAACAAATTCCTTTGGATCGACACCTATAGCTATCCCCCCCGACATCCCTGAGGCAGACTTCCATCGCCAAGCAAAGTCTTTCAACGAAGTAAGCCCCTCGAAGTCTTTTAAGCTAGGGTCCACAATCTTAGTCTCTTGTAGAGCACAGATCGATGGTCTAACCCTAGAAATAGTGTCGTTAACTAGCCTCGCCTTAACCCTCGTTCGCTTACCCCTAACATTCCAAAAGATGTAACACATTATAAAACAAAATTAAAAACGCCTACACTCTCTACCCCCTTTCCCCCAAATAGTCTAAGATAATACTGGTAATCAGTTTACTATTTTCAAATTTTAAATTTTAAGCTGTTATTTTATTTCATTTTATCGTGGATTTCATATCAGTAATACAGCTACATTAGGAATTTAAGAAACCCATATAATGTAGTTTATTGATACGCCACATGTTTTTTCAGTGAACCACCAATTGGAAAATGCAGAACACGTAAGGCAGTATCAGAGAATGTTGATTGGACCACCATACTAGTAAGAAGAACATACCAGTATTCTCAACCTTCTTTTGTACTCATGCTAAGTAATGAATATCTGCAAGCTTGTGCACAGTCCAGTATAGACTTCCATAAATAACTTGTGTTTTTCTCTTTTATTTACTTACTGAGGTTTCCTTAACTTACTTTCTTCTAGAGTTTCCTTATAGCTGTATGTGCAATCGTAATGGCAACCTTTTCAACTGGTATTGATTCAAGATCTTTTCAGGTGAAGCAGAACTCTTATCCAATTAGTAGGTCCAATTACTTATCATATGTCCTTATACATCAAGTGCAAAAAAATTACGTTATTGTTTTATATCAAATTGCTGTATGATGTCATGTAGGTATCTTTTGTATTATTTGTGATAACATTCTATGTCACCATATCCACTGAAAATAGTAATCATAGTTCTTGTGTATTTTCTCAGTTTCGGAAAGACACGATTCAATTAGAAGATGATATTCCTTACGAATATGATCTTTTCCATTTGATATTTTCTATTGGAGCAATGCATTTTGCAATGTTATACATAAACTGGGAACTGGACCACCCGATAAGAAAGTAAGACATTCGTAACTGACTTTCAATTGTGTTCAATTGAGGATATTTATAATTACATAATTTTTCTTTTTTCTGATTTATAATATGACCAGATGGAGCATAGATGTTGGCTGGGTTAGTACATTGGTGAAAGTTATCAATGAATGGTTTGCAGCCAGCATATATTGTAAGTTATTTCTATGCTACACTTTTTTTTGTATTTAGTACCGATGCCTAAACTTCCGATCTTTTCAAATCTAGTGATGTTAAAGTAATTAAAATGATTACCAAGAATTTATAATGAGTGGCAAAATTTGTACATCAGAAACTAGAAACTAGACTTGAATTTACATCTCAACATCAGAATTTCTGATACATAGTTTGGATAACATATAAAAAAAATAACAGGGGGGAAGTGGATCTCCTTTACCCTCATATAACTGGTTGGCACATGCGGCTTTCAAAGAAATCGCTCTTTCTAAGTTAGCATATTTACTTGTGACATACAGGATTCCTGAAAAGTACATTATAGTATCTAGGGACTCTAATTATCCTGCTGAGATAGCAGTTTCAAATGATTCGATTTTTTTGATCATGCAGTGTGGAAATTAATCTCCCCTGTTCTAATATCTGATGAAGTTTTGGACCGCGAAGAACCCGTTCAGCATGTGAATGGATCAGTGTGATGTTTCAATAGATCTACACCAAGTTATAGATACAATACAGCCCTTGAAGCTAAACCTCAAATGCCAATGTCAATATACATGTTTCTAGCATTACCTCATGTACCATTACTCATAACAAGTCACAGCTTTAATTTCTGTAAAGAATTTTTGAAGTTAATATTTAATAAAACATGCGTTTTTATTGATACATAACTTGATGATGAGTTTGAAAATACAGATTGTGAACTATACATGTGAGCAGGAACAGAATTGAGCTTACTGATTGTACATTTTTGAAATGTATATTTATAAGTTCGACATAATGAATTTCCTTTTGCAGAGAGTACAGTAAACCAGACTATCTATTTCGCGGTCCAGTTACAGTAACTACATCTATAAGACTAAAGAAAGAAATAGTGCCTATATCGATTGAACAAATGATTCTCCTAAGTAAAGAAAATGATTGATTCTTGACTTAAACTGAGGCTGCATTGCATTTTATAAGATGAATATAGTAGGTATTACTCCACATAGAGCAAAATGATTGATGGATTTGCAACAAATATATAAACAGTGATTTGGACTCTTTAGCAATTTTCTAACAGGTATAGAAAATGAAGGAAGGCAACCTAATTAGCTCAGAAAACCTTAGAAATTTAGCCCCAAAAGTCTCATCCTCAGGCCTAATTCCAAGGTTGCTAACCTAATGCCAGAAAATTTGTCCTTGTTCGAGAATCTGAGTAATATATTTTTTTTCCTTTAAAGAAAAGAATATATGAGTTGTTATAGTAGAAATATCAAAACCCTTCATCCTGATCAAAATCTTAAAGTTTTGGTCTATTGATAGTTCTTTTCCATGGTACCAGAGTTATCCATGTTTAAATTTCACCTGCTACACAATACTAAATATGGATTAAAATTCTCACTGTATATAGTGCAAGTCTTGACCTACAAAGATGGCTCTTAACAAGCAGAGAAGCGTATTAGAATACGGTACATATTAAACCTCAAACCTTTCACAATATTGATCTTTTAGTAGGGTCTTTCAAAATAGCTAGTATGCAAATTAAAACTATGGCTGATAAATAAAGATTCAACTTGGGAAGTTGCTCATCTCTACTATATATTATATAACTTTAAGAAAAGTTTTTTTTATTTTCTGATTAATGAAGTATAAAGTTTTGAACACTGGCAGTGAGCAATGACGTGAGGATGAGTCTGGAAGGTGTACGATGTTGTCCTAATAACTCCTATATATCTAATCTCCATCAAAATGCATGTTAAGTGACTTGATACATTTGACTATATCCAATTATCCACGACTTCAAAAGTATAAAAATAATTGGAGTCGAGGATGATCACCACGTCATACGTTCACAAAATTCCAAGATGATTTGCCTACCTCCTACCACCATCGCCATAATTTTCAAAAAATCATGGATTATGTCTATCTTAATCTGTAGCATCCGGCCTCCTTCACTAATATCTTCAGTGTATAATAATAATCTCCACTATTATAATGGGAGAAGGGGTTAGTGTCATTTGTCATCGTTTGTCATTTTGTCAACACGTGCAGCGCACGTGTTGGCTTTTTTTTAATCCTTTTCATTCCCCTCCCCATTTTTTCACGTGCAACGCACGTGTATAATACTAGATTTTTTTTGGGGGGTCCTTTTCATTCTCCTCCCCATTTTCCACACGTTGCGAAAAAAAACACGTTCAGCGCACGTGTTGGTAGGTTTTTTTGTCTTTTTTCTTCTTCCTCCACGTGCATCGCACGTGCATGATACTAGAAATATTATAATGCGAGAAAGATGGACACTAGTTATTCCATCTAAATATAATAATTTCCAACTTCTACACGTTTCTTTTTCTTTCTTCTTTCTTTTACAACGCTTGATTTTATTTTTCATAGAGTACATACATATTTTCTAGAGTGGTTGCCAGTAAACCGACGGAGCAAGCAATAAATAAAATTGTTTGTTTCTTAGATGAGCTAACAAGTTTGTATGTCTTGATCTCGCAATAAAAATGAGGGAATTTATACATTGACACATATGGCTTGTGTCAAAAATAGTGGGCTAGAAATTTGCCCAACCATGGATGAAAAATGAGTGCATTGAACATGAAATCCAAGCGTTATTCTAGTTAAAATACAAATCTCTTGACATTTAAAATGAGGATAACCTAAAAAATGGAACTCATATTCATCGATCTTGGTAAAAAGTAGGACTCAGAGAGCTTAGTGTAACATCACAATCTCTACCCTATAGTGGCAATCGTGCCGTGATTAAATTAGTAATTATCTACTAAATCACACTTCAAAGATGGATCGAGGTAAGCTTCAATAATCAATTAAGATTAATTAATTTATAGAAAAAGCTCATTGTGTCGTAACACCTACTAATATTCTTAGCCTACTTGGCACCGCTAAATCTTGACACGTAGCCCTAGCTCAATGAAATCATGCACTCTCTATAAATTAAGGAAAGGGAAAAGGAAGAGTTGGAAAATAATAAATAATAAAAGAGGGGGGGAGGTTAGTGGCCAACTTGGCTGTTAATTAGGAGTAGTTGGCTATTTGCATGCCCCATGCTTGTTTGGCGCGTGCTCGTGGGATCACTGTGAAAGTAATCACAGGATTCTCAAAGGCTATTTTCTTTCTTTTTCCTTTCTCTTCTCTTTTTTTCATACAAATTATGTAATTTTTCATCTTCATTTTTGTGTATTTACATTATATAGTAGAAGATGTTGTTTTGTAAATTTTATTGTACGTCTTACCGGATAGAAGATTATTTTACATCTAGCGATCTATGTGCTTTCTTTTTTACCAAATTTAACCATATGTGAAGGACATGATTTGTATTATATTGATATTTAAATTTCCAATGCAAGTCATCAAGGAAGGAACAATAGTTTTAAGTGCAATGTGGAAGAAGCTTATTTTAGATTTTTTTTTTTTTTATATGCAACTTTTTGAAATTATTTACAGAAAGATAAAAGTTGGCAAAGTATTTGTGTTCTTGGACTCAACAATTTCCCAGCGGTGAATTTAGTTGTTTCATGCTCGTCGTTGGCATACGGTGGGTGTAAATTTTTTTTTTAGAAACTCGTTGTTCCCAACGATAAGTTTAGTTCAAAATTTTCAATGAAGACTCGTCGTTCCCAATGTCGAGGACATTTATACTAGACTCGTTGTTGGGAATGGCGAGTTCAGTTCAAAATTTTCTATTAAAACTCGTCCTTCCCAATGGCAAAGACATTTACACTAGACTCGCTGTTGGAAACGGCGAGTATAAATATCATCATCCTTGGGAACGACGAGTCTTCATTGAAAATTTTGAACTAAAGTCGTTATTCCCAACAGCGAGTCTAGTATAAATGTCCTTATCGTTGGGAACGAACGACGAGTTTTTCTTGAAAATTTTGAATTGAACTCACCGTTAAGAACGGCGAGTTTCTCAAAAAATTAGCATTAAACTCGCCGTATCCCAACGGCGAGCATGAAACAACTAAACTCGTCATTGAGAATGGCGATCAAGTTTAGTTGTTGAGTTTACTAGCACAAATACTTTGGCAAATGTCTTTTTTTTAAAAATAGTTTAGAAAAGTGTCCTATTAAAAAAAATCTTGATTTTTAAACCCTAAATAAAATTATTAAGAGAGAAGAAAAAAAACAGTGTAAGTTTGTGAAAACAATGCGAAAGAAGTCTATGTTCATCTTAACACTTCGTTTTTCTACTTTGTAACTTATCTCAACGTACTAGGATGGTTGGTAGAATGGGAAGGATTTTGTGATTAAAGTATTTTAAATGATTTTATTATGGACTTCTAGACCCTTTTGTTCGGTTAAGATTAGCGTATTTTAACTAAATGGAATCACTTAGAGCATCCACAGTTCGTGTGGTATTTATGTATTTTATGCATAATATATTTTTTTGAGCGCTACAGTCGTGTGGCAAATATGCATAATTTGTTATTTCCGCTATAGTAGATTACTATATATGAGAGGATATAGCAATATGCATATTATACATGACGAAACATGATATGCATATTATACAAGATGAACATAATGTTTCATTTCAAATATTTTATAATATTTTTATGCATCGTCCTGAAACATGATGTTTCGTCTCAAATATTTTATAATATTTTTTGGGGATCGGGCGAAACATGATATTTCATCCGACGAAATTAGATTTTTTTTAAATTAAAAACCCCAGAAAAGGAGGAAACAAAAACAGATGAAACATAATGTTTCATCTATATATATTTTTTTACAAATTTTTTGACATTTTTGGAATTCTATGAGTTGGACTATATATGATTTTCTATGGATTGTTGATGGGACCATTAGATTTTATATGGAAACATGATTGACTTATATGATTTTCTATGGATTTAACCAAACTAACAACTAAAATAAAGGGGGAAAAATAAAAAAACAAATAAAATTAACGGACGAAACATCATCTGAGAGTTTGCTCATTTAAAAATTATAAAAAGTTAAAATTTTAGTCGTACGAAACATCCATTTAAATTTTCTCTTGTTTTGCTATATTTTGTTAATTCGACACTGAAGCAAACCAACAAACTGCTATTTTATTTATGCATAGATGCATTTTATAGCATGCACAGCTATTGCTCTTGTACCTTTAAAGTTTAAACACACATAACTATGCTTTAACTGATCCTTAATCAAGGATTATAATTATGTGCATCATGTTGCACCTCTTTTCTAGCTAAAACATAGAATTATGCCCATGGAGTTGGAGGATAGATATAAGCAAATCTAAGTAAAAATATAATTTTACCATACAAATAATCACAAAAATAACTAGGGGTTACCCTCCATAATCATTAAGTAGGACAGAGGTCGACTTCTGATTTTTTTTTTTAGTTATCAAAATTACTCCTACAACATTTACATGTCTTGTAAGAGCATCCACAATAGTATGTCTTGTAAGAGCATTCAGAATGGTGTTTCTCAAATATGAGAATATGGCAAAATTGTATATAGCCAAAAACGTAATTTGCTTCGTGATTTGCTATAATTTAAGAAAGAAAGATAAAAAAAAATAGCTCGAACGGAATATCTTGTTCCGTCCTTTTTTTTACATAACGTTTAAGTTAATTAACTAATGATCATATATTAAAATAGGAAAATTAAATAAATTAAATATTAAAATATATACTAATCTACCTAATTAATACACTAACCTAAGATTAAATGGGCTAAAGCTTACAAAGGAGCTGGACGGGATATGTTGTCCTGTCCAAGCTAATTTTAGCTTCAAACGTGACAACATGTCTCGATTGAGGTTTTTTCATTTTTTTAGTAGGACGGTACACTATGTACCGTCCGACCATTATAAAAATTATATATATATATATATATATATATATATATATATATATATATATATATATATATATATATATATATATATATATATATAACGTCATACGAAACAACTTGTTTCGTTTGATCCCATTAAAAAAAACAATTTGATAATCGCCAATTCGTTTCTCAAATATATGAACTGTAGCGATTTTGTCATAATATGACAAACGACTGCAGATCTACGTTTCTCATAATATGGAAATATGGCAAATATAGCAAACTATTGTGGATGCTCTACTCACCACAAAAAGTGCATATTAAGTGGAGTATATATGCAAAATTAAATACTGAAACTTATGTTGCATTATCTTTATTGGCACAACTAGAAGGTGGAGGTTGACGGGACAGGGCCGGCCCCACCCTTGAGGCGAGTGAGGCGGCCGCCTCAAGCTATCGGAATTTTTTGCGGGATTCCAAATTTATAATTCTCTTGTAAATATAGATATGTATTTTGTGCGTAAAAAAATTGTAGTGATTGGGGATCCTGTTTCGGGAGTTCATCTTGGATCCTGGAAACTCAAGGCCGGCCCTGAAGGGGGGCATGTGTCATTCTTGAGGTCTTCCACATACATTGTGCGCGCAGTACTAATTATCTAGATAAATTTTTTTAATCAAAAAATAGATAAAGATACTGGGATTCTGATATGATGGTTGCGTAACTTGGAAGTCTCGTACGGGACGGGCTACCGTTCTCTCTACCGCGGGGAGTGATGCTTAAAACAAGTCAGGAGTGAGAATATCGCGCCTGTCATGACGCGGCTGCGTGACATCGTCCATGACGTCATCCACAGTATAAAATATCACCAAATCCTATACGCTAGCTGGCGGTGACCCGCATATCAAAGCACAATCCAAGACCGGAATCTAACACCCCCCTATAGGTCCTATCCGCATAGGATGTTTTCCGGTTCCGGCAGATGGGGTTCCATCGCATCAAGAACAGTCTCTGTTTAGATTTTGACCGTTGATGGCGAATTAAATGCGGCTTTGAGATTCCCTTCCGGATTTTGTGGGGCCCATTTCTAACCGTGCCGGCACGTCGACATCGGTTTAGGGTGGTTGGGCCCAGTCTAAAAGTCTAATAATTAGGGGGATTTCAGATAGGGATGGGACCATGTTCATGTCCATGTCCAATTTGTACTGTAGACTTGTAGAGTAGGCTCACCGACTAACACATGTGGATGGGCCCTACCCAGTCTATGTATTGCCTGTGTACTTTGTACATACATATTAGCATATCATGCTAGGTTTGGCCGCCGACGTAGGCACGACTTCGAAACGGTGCATCTTATTTGATTATATAAAATAATTTTGGAAGTCCAACAAATTAATTGAAGTAACAAACATATTATATGAGAAACTTTTAGGGGTCCAGCAAAAAACATATTAATATAATTTTTTAATGATTTTTTTGAATTATTTTAAAAGTTTTTAAAATTTTAATTTTTTTTAGTTTTTTAATTTTAAAATTTTTAAAAAAATTTAAAAATTTTATTTTCTTAATTTTTTTAATAGAAGAGGGAGGGGGGGGGAGGGAGAGAATTGAATTTGAGTTTTGGTGGGAAACTTTTGGGGGGAAAAATATGTTTTGTGAGGTTAGATCTGGGCCTTTAATTTTTGGGGATTGAAGGAGAGCCACTTGATAGCTTTCTTTGTATTTTATTATATGGACTAGGTTTGCCCTTTGATACGTGCCTACGGCACGTCTTCGGAACGATGCACCTTGTTTGATCATATAAAATAGTTTTGGAGGTTCAGCAAATTAATTGAAGTAGCAAACATAGAATAAAAAATATATTATGTAATTTTTTTGAATTATTTTTAAAATTTTTAAAATTTTATTTTTTAAGTTTTTAAATTTTTAATTTTCTTAATTTTTTTGAAGAGAAGAGGGAGGGAGAGAGAGAGAGAAAAAAAAAAATTTGAATAAATATAGGAGTTGTTTTGGATGAGGGATTTGAATTTAAGTTTTGGGGAAAAAACTTTTTTTTTTGGAGGGGGGGGATGTTTTGTGATGTAAGATCTAAGCCACTGATTTTTTGGGGGATTGAAGGAGAGCCACTTAATAGTTTTCTTTGTGTTTTATTATATAGATTTAATAGCAGGTGCAATTTATGTTTTTTTTTTTTTTTTTTTTTTTTTTTTTTTTTTTTTTTTTGGTGCTTGGGTATATAATGATTATGGTTAATTTCTGAATTTCATTAAGTATGGTAAACAAAGATATAAAGAATATACGGAATTCAGGTATTCAACTCCCAAAATAATCAACTTATTTGTTTTTCCAATTGTAGAGTAGTATAGGTATAGATGAGCAGTCGGTTAACTGGTTATGCAAGTATATAGTTCATGATAATGTCTTTTTTTTTATATTTTTCTTTATCTTTTTTTTTCCAGAAAATGGTGAGGTATGGCCACCATCTTTTATTAATAAAGAATTAATAAAACAAACTCAGAGTACTGTGCCATGTACAGAGCCTGCAATATATAAAAAGAAAACATAAATCCTCCCCAAACATAAGGGTGGGACAAAATGAAGATCAATACATACATGCATCCAACAAAAGTATAACAAGGCATCTAACTCCCCCCCCCCCCCCCCCCCCCCCGTGTTTTGTTGGGGGAGTTTGTTTTGTTCTTCTGGCCCTTTACTACTGATCGATCTCCACTACCCCAGAATTTTGTTTGGGGGAGTTAGATGTTTTGTTGTACTTTCGTTGAATGCATGTATGTATTGATCTTCCTTTTGTCCAACCCCCCCCCCCCCCCCCCCCCCCCCCCCCCCCCTGCTCGATGAGGATTTATGTTTTTTTTCATGTATTGTAGGACTCTGTACTTGGCTCAGTACTCTGAGTTTGTTTTATTAACTCTTTATTAATGAAACAGGGTGGCCATACTTCCCTTTTCCTATATATATTTTAAAATTAAAAATTAAAAAAAAAGGTGGTGGGGATCGATCAGCAGTAAAGGGCAAGAAGAGCATAACAAACTCGTCCCTCTGTCGATCGTCGGCCCGATCTCGTCTTCTTCATCGTCATACTCCTCCACCTAGAAGACGCTAGCAATCCTTCCTCACGGACCTGTTGCAGCGGCAATAGCCCAAAAGGAGATAAGATGCATAATGTGAGTTAAATTATCAGAAATACTATTATTAGTCCCACGCAAGTAACAATTATTCCTATCTAGCCAAAGAACCAAGGTCGTATCAGCGATAAAAATAAACCAGGCTTCTCTCAAAGATTGTCACTCAGTAGTGAACTTTGAGCCTACCCACAGATCCTCATAACTACTAGGGTACTTGTTAGTACCCAGGGCGCTGAGTACCTCAGCAAGGACTGCTTTGCTCCTGGGACACTCCAGGAATAGATGATCTCTAGTATCGGAGACAATATTGCAGAACCCACAGATAGAATCAATGTTCGGTTGGCGTTTATCCAGGTTCTCTCTAGTCAGAATTGTATCGTTCAGAACCAACCACAAGAAATTTTTATTTTCAACAGGGTTTTCGCCTTCCAGATAATACCCGACTATTTCAGGCGACATTCCATGAAATGAATGCGGTTATAAAGGGAGTGAACAATGAAGGTGTCATTCTTTTCGAGTCCCCAAGTTTTCCTATCTAGTCCCTGAGAGCATTTAATTCCCAAGTCGACGATATGGGCCTGAAGCTCCATGAACCTGAGCTGAGAGCCCGAGTCCAGCGTCTGTTTAAAGGCCTGTTTCCAGAGCTTATTCTCCAGGCTGCGGCCACCGTGCAGTACGGTTGTGGCGCTCGATCCTACAGATCAGGGAACAGATCTCTAAGTGTGTGATCACCACACCACTTATCCCACCCAAATCTGGTGAGTCTGCCATTTCCAATAGAAGACGTCATACAGCTATTGAAAGGTTCATAGGCTTTAGCAATTCCTTTCCAGAGGCAGGATATGCATGGGCCCACCCTGAAACCCAGGTTCCTCGTCCCATTCCTATGCAGGTACGCCTGAACGAAATCCTGTCAACCCTCTCCGTTAGGGTGAAATATTTTCCACCACCACTTACCCAGTAGCGCGAGATTCATATCTCGAAGGTCAATAATACCTAGACCTCCGTGCATCTTCTTCATGCATATAAAGTCACTAACAAGTATGCTCGTATATTAATCATGTATATAACATAATTGTTGACGTGTGAAACTTGTGCGTAAAGTATGTGCCACAAAAATAAATGTTCTTTGTAATCTATTTTGAACATCTTGTGAATATTTATTTTCTTCTCTAAAACTATACAAGAGCTTCAAATTATGGTATTCATATTCATAAAATATTATAGTATAGGTTTGTGAATGTAGTCCTATCCTTATTATGAGCTAGTAATTACACATGTAACGCACGTATTAATAAATACTATATTTTTAAAAAGTAAAAAAAACTCCAACGTAGTCTGGCATCGAACCTAAGACTTCATTTATATTAGTTATGCATGAACAATACTCGTATTGAATTGTTTACGAATAACAACCTCAATTCTCCTATTATAATATTAAAGATTAGATATATGTACATGAGTCAGAGTGGCATTCGGGTCGACCGGGCCGGGTCGGGTCAGATCCACGGAGGTTGCAGCCTAATTAGGGTGGGTTCGAGTCGGGTCGCAGGCTTAACCGGGCCGGGCCGGGTTCGAAATCCAAAATTTTTACCCGGTCGACCCGCAAAGTCATTCGGGTCGAACACATTTAGGGTCAGGCCGGGTCGCAGGTTGGCCTCGTTAAATTTATTATTTTATTATTACTATTGTTTTTTTTACAACTTCACTTACAAAAAAGAAAACAATAAGTATAACTGTATAAGAGTGAAAAATGCATATTATTCATTTCAACCACGATGAATTTTTTACAGTTTTTTTACATACAAATACAAGTAATAGAATCTCATAAAGAACATACAATATTTCTTGATTTACTATTTTACATTTACATGTTTGAGCGGATAATCAGAATCTAGAGTTCGAGATAGCCTAGAGTTAGATTGAAGATAGGGCATTGGACAACTATCGTGCACATCTACTTAAACTAAACCTAGGATCTCATCGCCATAAATTTCCTAATCTTGGTGTTGGACTTCAGGTGAGTTGCTTCCACTTGTTGATGTAGATACTGATTTTTCTTGAGTCATATCTTCAGTCTTCATCCAATCTTCAGTGCCCACGAGCATTTTCAACGAATCCAGTTTCAAACGATTCTTGTAATCTGTTATAACTCTGTAACTTGTAGAAAAAATATTTTCTGAAGATAATGTGGAGACAGGATGAGTTAGCAGATCTGAGTTAGCAGATCTCTAGTCATATGTGAAAGAATAGGAAAAAGATTTTCTTGTTCTTTCCACCATTGTAGCACTTCAATCTTTGTACTAGAACTCTCACTATTTTATTGATTATATCAATTTAATTCATTAGGTGCATTAGTCCTAGGTTTTTTTTATTAAATACGAACAAGTAAATTAGCAGCGGTGTAGCCCCCGAATTTTTAATATAATATCTCAGAAATACGTGGCACAATTCCAGAATCAGCTTCAACGTAATCATAAACATAGCAACCAAATACAGGGAAAAAATCAAAACATTTTATTACATCAATTGTTTACAAAGCACAGCGGAAAATAAAACACCTTAAATTACATTCTTTTCATTACAACACATCTTTTACAATTTTACATAAGCCATAACTTCATTCTAACTCAAGCATCCAAATCCAAAGCTACAAGCAACTACCTATAAAACATGAGGTTAAAGATAACCCTAACCCCTAAAACTACAGGGGTCAGTCATGACGGTATGAGTGACATAAAAATAAATAAATGCAACATAAGTAAAATATGAAACATAGTATCATAAACAACATGTATCAACAACAAGAATAAAATGAAATAGGAAACAACAATAATTAAAACATCAAGTGAAACTATACTAAGTGTCAAGTGTAGAAAACGGGAAACAACATGCATAAAACTAAGTCAAGAAAACATCAATGCGACATGCTGACTCTCTAATGCATACTTGTCGGATTCTATGCATCCCACTCTACATAGGTCCGGTGCAAGCCCTTAATGTTCTCCACTTGATAGGATTTAATCCCTCGCTTATGCAACTAATCCTACTACGATGACTACTACGAGATATAGATAAATTGTGAGTATTAGCCCACACCCCGATAATTCCGGAGGTCAATCTCTATCCACAAATAATTCTGGAGACTATTTCACTCACACCTAAGAATCTTCGAGAATACCCCACACCGCAAGCTATGGCGCCTCATCACACGAATACCACATAAGCGTTGCCTCGACCCCGATAATTTCAAAGATCAATCCCACACCGCAGGTAATTCCGGAGACTATTTTACTCACACCTCGATAATTTCGGAGATTATCTCACACCGCAAGCCATACTGAGGTCCATAACCCATGTTCTCATTTCATCATATCACCATCTAGTGCGTGTCCTTATCTTTGTTAAGTTAATTAATTAATTTATGAATCTCCTAAAGTTGGTGTACCCTACCGGACTTAAGTCAACTGGTCAACAACAAGCCTCAACAGATCAAAACACAATAACTCAACTGCCGGTATACTAGGGTTCCACATACCCTCTAGAGACTCACACTCAACCAACAATCCCAAATCTTCCATATCGATACTTTTATAAAACATCTTGAAAATATGTAATCTGTAGTATAAGGATATTTATAACAGTAGGTCATTAATCCGAAAAACATTTAAGAATCAATCGTTTAAAATGGACATCAGAAAACTCGAGAAAACATCAGTCAGAGCAGTGGCAGTCGACTGTAAACACCAGTCGGTCGACTGTCCTGCATGACAATCCAACACTTCAGAAAAAAAATATAAATCTAAGTATAGTCAGTCGACTGTATAAAGTTCTAGGTCGAATGTCCCGCATAAAAATCCAAAACTAAAAGAAAACACAAAACAAAGCAGAGGCAGTCGGCTGTAAAAATAGGTCAGTCGACTGTCCCGCACGAAAATCCAGAACTTCGAAAAAAACACAAATCAGAGCAGAGGCAGTAAACTGTATAAAGTGATTAGTCGGCTGTCCCGCACGAAATTTCAAAACATCAAGAAAACACAGCAGCCAGGTCGAGACGGTCGACTGTTGATATTTATCGGTCGACTGTCGACGTGCAGACTGCAGTTTTAGTTGTGCACATTTCAACCGATACAGAGTTTTACTTTATAAAAACCAAATCTGTAAAAGGTACAATTTTGATATGTTCAAATACGACTGGTAGAGTATATAAGAGTTCATAAAACCAATCAAAACCACTTTGAATCGATAAAAATAGCTATTTGTTGAATTTCTTCAAAAACAAGACATGACCATATGCATATACAGAAATAGAGTTTTTAAGAATCAATTATACATTGAAATAACTTCATATTATATTCCAAACCATATCAATGCAAAAAATAAGTTAAGATATAATAAAAACCCACAAAACACACAAAGGTTTAATTTCTTCAAAAACCACAAAATAGGATATCCATGTAGAAATGTTCGTGCATGTTTGTGCACCAAGAAAACTTCACAAATCCATCAATTAGAAATAAACAAAATATTCAGATTTAATATTAGTATTTGAGAAATTTAAATCCAAGCAAAACTTCACAAAATCATAAAATTTCCAATTTAATCATATCGTATCATCCCAAATCTGATTATCACAACTCCAACCCCCAAACTTGATCTTTTTGATTCATTAATCATTCCCATAACTCATCAAACTCACTTACAATTTTTCACAATGTGAATATAGACAAATATAACATTTCCATGGTCAGGTTGCATTCATTCAAACTCATTAATAGTCAAAAATCTCATCTTTAATCAATTTGTGCATAACATCCACCATACTCAATCCAATCAGCAAAAATCCGAAAGTAAGTTGCTTACTCATGATTTCTATTATGTTCTTTAACAATCTCAAATCATCTACATACAATTCTAATCATTAATACAAAATTTCCATGAAAGTTCCAATTTTTAATTCATCTATTCATCAATCCATCTACATACAATTCTAATCATTAATACAAAATTTCCATGAAAGTTCCAATTTTTAATTCATCTATTCATCAATCCATCATATGCATTCATACCAAACCCTAGCATGATTTTTAATAGATGAAACACCACATACAACATTCAAAGAACAATACAAAATAAATTATATCACTCACCTCATTGAAGAAATCAACCGAATTAATAAAGAATGAGAAAAAGCCCTTCTTTTGCAAAATTCAAGATCATTTCTTCAAAACTCCAAGAAATTAATGGTAGAAATATATTTTATTTTTTGCAAAGGAGAGGGACGGGTGTAGTGGCCATAATATAGGCTGAAATCTAGAGTTTTTAGGGTTTTACAAGTTTATGGAAACATCCCTTAACAAATTATTACTTTACATATATAAACCTTTCTTTAATAAAGTAGTTAAAATAAGTTAAATAAATTAAAATCAAATCAAATATTCTTACTACTAAGTTGTCCAGCCATCCAGCACAGCCCAGAACTTTAAAAAAAATTGGATTTGTACTCAGAGTGGCAATTTTGCACAAAAGTTTCTCTTTTTGTAATATTTACAAATATGTCATAAAATATTCGTAAAAGTCTAGAAAAATAAGAAATAATATTTACTAATACATATTAGATTTTCCAATTAAAATTTCTGACTTTTACTTTCCAAAAAAAATATTTTCACAAGATCCACTTAAATTCCATATTTGCAAAAACACCATATTTGTTTAAATTTTTACCAAATCAACTCTAAATAAAACTTAAATAGATTTTATTTTCAATGATGACCATGGAAAGCCCAAAAGTCAGTAAAAATGAATTTTCATTATTTGTTTGAGATCCAAACGGTTTTTTTACATAAAAGCCCCTCTCTTACGAAGTATTTATAAAAAAATAGTTTCTGTAACGCCCTAAATTCCAAATACGACCGAATTCGAGATTTCACATAATCTTTACTTCACTTCGCATAATTTTACAAGAAAATTTAAACTTTTCTCAATAATACATCAGAGTTACATTACACTTTGTTACACAGCGGAAGACAAAATAAACTACAATGAAACAATTACAACATCTTTAAACAACATCAATATATCCACTTTATAGCTTCATGAACTTCCATTACCTGCATATACGACTGTGGGCACGTCAGTTGATTACAACCGATAAAATATTATACACGGCTATCCTCTCTATGCCGGGAATAGTATAACGATCTCAATACTTTAACAAAATCACAATTTGAATGAACATAAAGTGTTAAATCGTGACTATGCTAAACATGTAAGTGTATGTCATGCCTTAATGCCTAATGCACACTATTTATACTAGGATGACACTAATGCACACTTGTTTGGATTCTATGCATCCCATACTACATAGGTCCGAGGGCAAGCGTCTACGTACTCCACAATAAAGGGTTCGATCCCTCGCCATGAAACTACCCAGTAAGAAGACAAGGTTTAGATCATTCCACGAATTTGAATCCCAATCCCAGAGTCCACCGCTAACTATTGTAATAGATCCCACATCGTGCAAATCATCCCGTAAGTGACCTTCCAGCCCCGGTATATGCATATACATTGGAGTACGGCAAAACAAACTATCTGCCCGATTACTTAAGATCCCGGAATCCACTGCTGACCCGTCCTCACAATCCCGGATTTAAAAATAAAAGTCCGTCTCCTACATAGCAACCTCAGTCTGCCGACTGGGTCTATAGCCACGGAGATCCACCGCCGACTATATAGAACAATCCACTTACGTTTGCCCAGGTTTACTACATCTTCACTTAAGTGCCTAATTCTTAAGTTCAAGACATGAATAATTTCCAAACCTAGAATTAGTTTTACCTCCTACCGAATTTGTTCACAAAAAACACGAGATCGCCCGACGGCAATATCTCGAAATCAAGTCTCAAAAATCTTTCTTTCAATTTTGCCAGCAACCGAGGTCTTACTAATTCTTAATCATAAACTTTCATGTACAAGAAATATGGGTATATATACTCTTCAATATCCATATCTTAAACTTAGATTATTCTATCTTCAACTTATTCATAAGTGTCTCAAATCTTATCTTAATACTTTTCATGATCTCTTAATAACAATAATTCCTTTTCATAAACAAATTTGCATCCATCATCAATCTCTCTTTAATAACTTAAGCACAAGATAACAAATTCATATTTCAACATATACCAAGTATTCTTAATTGCATAAGTGAATAATTACATCAAGAGAGATTCATTCACATGGATAAATTATTCTCATTCTACCAACAAATCTCATTTTTATTAATAATTTATTCTTGTCAAAAACTCATTTTTCATTTCTCATTTTGCTTTTTTTTAGTTTCTCAAAATAATTAACTTGAGAACAAATCTCATTCTATCTCAAAAGTCTCTTTCACTTCTCAAGTATACATAGAAAATCTTTAAAACAATTTTAATAAATTCTCCTTCACATTTTATAAACACTGGGATTTTTCTCCAATTTTAATTGCATTTTAACTCATTAAATCAATTAAAACACCCCCAAAAAATTAAAAGGTGACTATGGGGTTTCGAACCCGTGAGCACACATGACAGTGCCCAAGGCAAACCCACTAGCCACTAAGTCCTTTGTGGACTGGTGTCAAATTTGTATGCCAAAATGTACTTAAAACAAGTTTCAGTTTCGGTATTTAAAAGAAAAACAAAATGAATGTAACTATCAAGTTTTGAACCTAGGATATCTTTCACCAATGCTCTATATTGCACTGGCTAACCAGTAAGTCTAAGCATATTTTCTGTTCAAGAGTTATAATAATATGCTTTTATACGAATCTGAATTTAATTCTTTTAAACAAATTTTCTGAAGTTAATAACAAATTTTCTATTTTTTTGACTGAGATAAAAAAATGCTAAACAGCAACTTAATTTAAGAAATATATTTAAAAATAATTTTCCTTTCTTTTTGCATACAAATTTTTATTTTTTCCCTAACCTCGAAACTAAAATCATGTTTAGTAAAACTAGTTCATATACTCTATTATACTAGTTACAATTTGTGAATAAAACAAGCATGTCTCTTAATCAATCATGAATATCTCAAAGGATCTCATTCAAGCAAAAATTGTATTTTTTTTCAACCTATGTCGACATAAAAAGTTATCTTTTTCTCCTTTCTTTTCTTTCTTAATCATCATGTCGAAAATATCGTTCTTTAATAAGGAAAATCACACATTCAACAAAACATACAAATTTGCAAACATTCTAACATGATTCATATGATTAATTTCTTAGTTGAACTCTTCTTCTAAAAAAAATATGGTAACAAGTTGTTCACAAATTTTCAACATGATCATTGCATACTATGCTAGCATGGATTTTTCATATATCTCATTCAATTAATCGTTTGCATGCAAGTCCTATTTTAGAAAGAAAAAAGATCACCCACTAACATAATGTTGATTTATATACTAACATAGTGATGCGGTTTATTTCTGGGAGACGTGTGGATGCACCAGGTGTGAGTTCGGACTCAATTTGTATTTGAAGGAGAAAGCTGCTCGTCTGACGACCCTCGGCTGACCGGGCGGAACCTGCGGCAACCTCGGAATGAGGCGGAGATCTGGGCTCGGATCAGAGAGTTCGGATCCGAGGTCTTGTGTACTTGCAGACGGTCCTGAAACACCGGGGTTTGTCCCGGTGGCGGACCCTCCGACGATCTAGTCAGTCTCTATGAGAGAGTAGCAATAACTAGGTGAATTTAAGTGGTAAAAGATTGATTACCTCCAAAAGGTGGGTGAGGGTCTAGTATTTATAGAGAACTCCAACCGGGTTTGGTTCCGCTTGGGGGCCGGGTCTGGACCCGAAAGCCCATGGGCCTGACGTGGCAGAGGGCCCAGGGGGTTTAGGGCAGACGTGGCAATACCAAGAGTGGTATAGGGCTGACGTGGCAAAATCCTTGGTGGTATTTGGAGCTGACATGGCTGATCGTAGGTCTCCTGTGCTTCTGGGAGAATCGGAGGGCCTAGGCTGCGTCAGGTCACCCCATGCTTTGCCAGAAAGGGGGGACGGCCCGTGGGGCTGTCACGGATCGGATGCCGAGGACCACTGAGACTCGTCGGATACGAGGAGGCCAGTTCTGTGGGGGTGAATTTGAGGGTCGGCGCCGACCCTGCAATGGTTCGAAGCCGAACTAGATTGCTATTTTTACCTTTCTTGAGTGAGAGTTGTATTGGGCCCTGGTTGGGCCCCCAGGCCATTTTTACCCTACCACACAAGCCCCCCACTCCTGTGGGGGTGCGGGAGCTAGCCGGGGAGGAGTGTTCGTGGTCGTGGAAATGGGATGGCGAATCGCTGGGCCTTCATGAGGGGGTTGCTCTGAGTCTTGACCGGACCTCGAGCTAGCGAGGGTTTATGGGTAGGTGAGGGCGATGGCGAACCGTTGAATCCCCGGAGAAGAGTACCCTGGTGCTCGACCCAACCTCGAGATGACGAGGGATTACGTGTCGACAAGGGTGATGCGAGGCGTTGTTTCTTCCTGAGAAGAGTACCCTGGTGCCAGACCAAACCTCGAGATGAGGAGGGATTATGGGTTGGTAAGGGCGATGGCGAGCCGTTGGCCTTCCTGAGAAGACCACCCTGGTGCCAGACCTGACCTCGAGCTTGGCGAGGGATTACGGGTCGGCAAGGGCGATGGCGAGCCGTGAAGCCTTCCTGAGAAGACTACCCTGGTGCTAGACCTGACCTCGAGCTGGCGAGGGATTACGGGTCAACAAGGGTGATGGCGAGCCGTTGGCCTTCCTGAGAAGACCTCCCAGGTGCCAGGCCTGACCTCGAGCTTGGCGAGGGATTACGGGCCGGCAAGGGCGATGGCGAGCCATGGAGCCTTCCTGAGAAGACTACCCTGGTGCTAGACCTGACCTCGAGCTGGCGAGGGATTACGGGTCAACAAGGGTGATGGCGAGCCGTTGGCCTTCCTGAGAAGGCCTCCCAGGTGCCAGACCTGACCTCGAGCTTGGCGAGGGATTACGGGTCGGCAAGGGCGATGGCGAGCCGTGGAGCCTTCCTGAGAAGACTACCCTGGTGCTAGACCTGACCTCGAGCTGGCGAGGGATTACGGGTTGGCAAGGGTGATGTCGAACTGTTGTGCCTTAGATCGTTTGAGCGGGGGTAGCCCGCCGTTTCTGCGAAGCATTGAAGGCTCTTCGAGATCTGTGTGATGGTCCAATTTCCCAGGGGCTTTAATGGCGCCGCCTAATAAATGCAGATAGCGCATGGGCTTCCGTCGATTGGCTTTCCCCGCGCCATAATGGTTGGTCTATGGGGGAGGCTATAAATACCTCTCCCCCCACAGTGGGTTTGATCACAGCAGGGGTGGTCTATTGGCCATCGGAGGTGTCTGCTTAGGCGGACGCTTGTCTCTTGCAAAAATTTTCAACCCTGGCGGTGTTGGAGAGGTGGTTACTCTGCCGCCCCGATCTTCTCTTGGATCTGATGGCTCTTGATACGACAGCCAGATCCAGGGGAGATCAGGGCGAGAGGGGTAACGGCCGAAATCCGTACCGGTAGAAAAGGAGTCTCGGATTGGTGGTGGCTTTGCCGTCTGGATCCTTTTTCGGGTCAGACGACCCTGACACGGTTGTTTGGCCCGAGAGAGAACCAGACGGGAGGGGCACCAACCATATTCCGGTCTTGGGGCTGAAGAGCCTCAGATAGAGGGGTCGCCTCCGATCAGGGGTTGGCCACTCTGTCTTCCGATAGGGCTCCAGGCGATGGTGATTTCTGTCCCACCCTCGAACAGTTCGGGGTTTCGGCGCCACCCCGAGGTTGTAAGCCCCGAGCTGCTCGGGGATAAGAGGGGAACCGATCGAGCGCTGGAGCCCGAGGCGTCTGTCGAAGGACGGCACCTTAAACCTTAAATTAAACGTTTTCTCCGTCGTGTGCTCCATTCGAACCGACCCCTGAGTTTGGCTGCCAGCCTGGCACCTGATGATGTCAGCAGCGCACGTTTCGAGGACGTGGCGCGATTGTCCAGGCGGCAGTTGTACGTCAATCGGTGAACAGTAATTGCGGAAGTCGAGGAGTCGTTCTTATCCTTTATAAGTATTCCCCCTTCTCCTCCTCTCGCCCACTTTTTTCTTGCCATTTTCTTTATCAAAAAATCTTCTAATCCTTCAGCCCTCGCTCTTGCAGTTTGCTGTACTAGGCTTGTCCTTCCGAAGCGGCCCCAGGTTAGTTGGTAAGTTTATTTAGTTTAAGCACAGATGGGTAGGGCTCAGTCCGGCTCGTCAGCATCGACGTCCAGGGGGGAAGTGAAGCGAGCCTCCACATTGACGTCGTGGGAGGAGCCCGTGCTTGAGGAGGAGTCGGCGCACGCTGCGGAGCCTTCCGATTCAGTTTCGTGGGAGGAACCAGTAGGTGAGGGGGAGGTGGTACACAAGATGAGGCCGTCACGCTCCCGACGTCCCTTCGTGGTGGAGAGTAGCGAGTCGGAGGAAGCCAGTGATGGTTCGGACGACGTCCTTGTGCTGGAGTTGTCTTCCGAGGAGGAAGGAGACGAGGGCGACGCAACGAGGAGATCCACCGTTCAGGGTGCGGGCTCGAGTTTCACGCCGACAGGCCTGGGGCCCTTATCTACTCCCTCGTCGGAGCGAGCCAAGAAGAGAAAGAGGGCCCCGAGGAAGGCGGGGTCGAGGACTGGTGGTTCGAGCCAGGCGCCCGTTTTCCGCAATTTGATGACAGGTTCGCCCGTACAGCCAAGGCCTTTCCGTCAGTATCCCGACGATCTTTCTGACAAGGAGCTCTTCGGTATGCAGCCCTCTTCGCCGAGTCGGAGGAGGGTGATGATGGACGCGATCCCGACTATCTTGGAGGGCGGGGACTTGGAGGTTCTGCAGCTGGCGTATCACATAGGGCCTGGCTATGAATTGTTGCTGCCGAGCTCTACTCTGTGCCCCACCGATCCCCTTTCTGCTTGGTATTGCGTCTTCCCAGTGGACGCTTTCATCTCCGGGCTGAGGTTGCCAGTCCACCCGTTTGTTCGGGATGTGCTGAACTGGGCCTCCTTGGCCCCAATGCAGTACGGGCCGAACTCTTGGAAGCAGATTATCTGTTTTGTGCTGATGTGCGAGGAACAGAAGGTACCCCTGCGGCTGAATGTGTTCCGTGCGATGTTGATGATCAGCTCGGCGGCCGAGGGTGTTTACTACATCTCTCCCCGGAGTAAGGGGAAGGTCGTTCACAGTCACCCGGACTCCATCAAGGAATGGAAGAAAAAATATCTGGTGATCCGGAGTGAAGAGCCCTGGGACATTCCCACTCGATGAAATCACTCCAAGCCGAACTATCAAACGCCGAGGCCGAGGGATTTGTCGGCCGAGGAGTGGGGGTTTGTCGAGCGCCTCCGTTCGTCACCCAGTATCGATTGGACGAAGGTGACGGAGGCCAACTTGGCGAGCGTTGAACTGAGCCCGGCCGTTATGTGTATGTAGTTGTTTCTTTTCCTTCGGTCCTTTCGTACTTTCTTGCTCATTGCTCTTAATGGCTTTTTCTGCAGATATGGACGAAGCATCGATCAAGGCAAAGAGGCTTGCCATGAGGAAGGAGAATGCAGAGAAGAAGGGGGAGGCGGCGAAGAAGCCGAGGGGGTCGTCCCTAGTCATCTCGGAGGTCCAGCCCGAGCCGGGGACCAAGAGGATTCGCTCGGAGACGAGCAAGGGGGTGGCTGCTTCGAAGGGCCAGAGCCTAGCGAGGGCCTCCGTTCTTGACAAGGGGAAAGGTCCCTTGGTCGAGGTTGAGGAAGAGGACCCGGTGGTGGAGTTGCTGCGGCAGCGGTGGGCTCCGGACTGGTCTGTTCGGACGGGGGACCGTCTGACCGACGAGGCCCAGGCCGTCGAGGTGGTGGAGAAGTTGGCGACCCCTCGCGACCGCAAGGTGATGGAGGGTGAGCCCGTGGAGGTGGCGTTCACGCGCCTGGCGCAGGCTCTCGTGCAGGTAAGTCCGTCGACCCTATTCTCCTTGTCAATTTTTCTGCGGAAGTATTTTTCTTATCTGCGCTCGTTGGTCGCAGGCTTGCATGCAGGGGGCTAACATGAAGAACCTCTATGAGGCGTCCCTGGCACAAGAGCGAGCTCGGGCGTAAAAGAGCGAGCGGGAGATGAAGGAAATGCGGATCGAGCTCGAGGGTTCGCACAAGAGGGAGCAGCAGATGAAGCTCGAGCTCGAGGCCAAGGATGCGGAGTGGGGGAAGAAGGTGGCCTCCTTGAAGAAGAAGTTCGCCAAGGAGAAGGAAGAAGTGACGACTACGGGCCAGATGATGGTGATCAAGGCCCAGGACACATGTTATGCGAAGGTCCTCAGCCATGTGAGGCACTTCTATCCGACCATCGATCTGTCCAATTTTGAGTACAACATGGAGATCGAGGGGACGTCGAAGACTCCTGGCGAAGAAGGGCCTGCTCTCAATCCGCCGGCCGACCCATCTGTGGATCCGTCTGTCGACGCTGAGGTGGGACGATAAGCTGTATAATTCTGTCTTTCTTTTCTCCTTCTCTTGACTGTATTTGCCTCTCGCGGACTGGCCACCGCCTTTTTTGTAAGGAGTACTTAAATTTATAGGAAAAAAGTTTTTTTGACCGGCCAAGTGTTTTGAACTCGGATTTTTCTGAACCTTTTTGCGTGTGTGCATTGGGTTGGCTGGTTCTCCTGTAGGTTGTGGCTCCCCTTCCCGAGGTGGACCGCCGTCGTTCCGATGTGGCGTGGCTCCGGAGCAAGGTTGAGGCCCTGGAGGCCGCGTTGGTCTGCCACCGAAGGGGGGCCCGTGACACTGATGCGGCTTTGAACTTTTATCGGAATAAGTCTGAAGCCTTAAGCGAGGAGGCGAGCCGGCTGAGGAGGGCGATGCTGGATCGGGGACTCGGCGGTGCGAGCCTTGGACAGGCGGTGTTGGGTGCCTCGGTGCCGAGGCCCACTTCTGAAAGGTTACTTCGCGATGTCTCTGCGGAGAAAGAAATGGAGATGCACCGTTACAATATTATGCTGGGTGCCTCTGCATCTTCCTCGGTGGGTCGGCAAGCGGAGGGGGTTCCCTCTGCGCTGCTGCTGTTGCATCGTACGCGACCAGGTGACGCCCAGAGCTCTGTGGCTGGGGAGTCGACCGTTGCTGAGTTCAAGGACCATCATAACGAGCAGGGGGATTTTTTAGCCGCTCGTTCGGAGTAATCCCGCCCTTCAGCGGACCCGAGGGGCTCTAAGATGGCAACTTCCTCCAGTTTGAGATGAGTGGAGTGGTCCTATAACGGTCTTTGTTTGTTTTCTTGGGACGAAATAAAAGGGTACGAATAAAGAATCCTGTTCCTTCTTTGCTTCGGCTAGTAGTGTAGTGAACGATGGTGGTTTTTAGGGAGAGTCCACCGATCCGCGAGGGATCGAAGTGGAGCCTTAGAGAGAGTCCTCAGCTTGGATTCGGTTGGAGCCTACCGAGGTGTTGGGGACGATACCGGAGTGAGGACTCAGGCGTCGATCTTATTATCTGGCGTTAGGATTTTAACAAAAAGAGATCTCTTTTGCATAAGATAAGGAGGGCCGCTAAGACGGTCCTGTACATATGAGTGTTTACACAAAAACGGGTTTACATTTAGCCAGGCTAGAGCCTATGTTTGTCCTTCGAGGAGTGTCATTAGGTACTTGGCTTCGACTGGGGTCTCCTCCCGCTCGGTGACAGGTTTGGAAGCAGGGCCGTCCCTCTCAGGTTGGGACTCGACGGCGTCGAGGGAGAACACACCTCCCCCGACGGTGGTCATGTAGCACGATCGTGCTGCTTCTTGGCTACCTCGGACAGTGCCGACTCCTTGCGGGGTGGGAAATTTGAGTTTCAGATGGTAAGCCGAAGGCACCGCTTGGAGGGAGCATAGTCCGGGTCAGTCGAGTATGGCGTTGTAAGCCGCCTTGACGTTGACCACCATGAAGTCCATGGACTCGGTCCTCTTGACAGGAGCCGATCCTGCGGTAACGTCGAGGGTGACAATCCCTTCTATCATGACAGGGATGCCGGAGAACCCATGCAAGGTGTATCCGACCGGCTTGAGCTTGCCTTTAGGTAGCTTGAGATTCTCGAAGGCTTCGAGAAAAAGAATATTAACCGAGCTGCCGTTGTCGACGAGGATTCGGCGAACTTCATAATTAGCCATGTTGAGATTAATGACGAGGGCATCGCAGTGGGGTAGGCGAACGCCGTCGAGGTCCTCTCCTGAGAAGGAGACCGGCATCGGTTGTAGCTTGGGCGAAGGATTGTCGTGGACAGCATTCACCTCCCGGATGAAGGCTTTTCGGGAAGTGTTTGAATCTCCTCCCATCGGCCCTCCGTGGACACAATGCAAGATGAAGGGCGTATCTGTGGCTCCCTCGGATTCGGGATCCCGACCCTGGATGCGGTTCGGGGTAGGGTTCGGAGGCGAGGACCTCCGGTTCCTAGTATCTCGTCGATCCCGTGGGACTTCTCGGGTGAATTCTCAGAGGTACCCCCTGGAGATGAGTTCCTCAATTTCGTCTTTCAGGGCCCGGCACTGGTCGGTTTCGTGCCCGTGATCTCTGTGGAAGCGGCAGTAGAAGCGTTGATCTCGATTCTTGTTGTTATTAGATCGGGGGGGTAGTTGGACAATGCCTTTGTCTTCGATTTCTAAGAGGATGGCGGATACGTTACGCGTCAAGGGAGTGTACCTCTCGAAGCGGGAGACCGGCGGGACCTTCTTCATGGCCCCCGCGTCCCTCGGAGCTTTCTTTGGTGGTTCGACCTCTTCGACCTTCCGCTTTCCCTTCCCGATGGCTTCCCTGGTATCTTCGGGGTTAAGGGCCTCTTCTGCCCTAATGTATTTCTCGACCCTGTTGAGGAGATCGGGAAAGTCGATGGGGGGTCTCTTCGCCAGAGAAGCTTTCAGCTGTCCATGACGAACGTTGTGCCGAAAGGCCGCAGAGGCGACGCCTGGATCAAGAGAGGAGACCGACCTCGCCTCCGTGGTAAATCTCCGGACGAACACTCTGAGGGATTCTCCCTCTATCTGCTTGAGCCCAAGTAAAGAAGCGCTAGTCCTTTCCGCCTTCCGGCTGGTGACGAAGTGGGCGAGAGAATTGCCCTCTAGTGGGCGAGAGTCTTGGAACTCCTTGTGAATGACGAGGGCTCCCTCGACCCGGTGTGGTCGGTCTGGAGGCTGTCTCCCGATGCGGCTGAGTGCCGACCTCCGTCCCTCGGGCGGCGGTCTCGGATGGTTCGGGGCTGGGTTGGAAGCGGCCCTTCCCCTGCTGCGGCTAATCTGTCGGTTGACGATTACTCCCCGTAGGTCGGGCTGGACTGTACGGGTGGCGCTTCGCCGGGATCCCTGATGGGAATCTCCGTGCCTTGATGCGCGTGGCCCGGCATTGGTGTTTGGTGGGGGTGTGTCCCTTCGGTTGACGGAGGACGCGGCCCCCTTGCCTTTGGAGGCCATGAGAGTTCGGCTGTCGGGGTCGCTCGATGGTCGGGGTCGGGTCGGCTTCTGAAGCAGTTTTCCCACAGACGGTGCCAACCTGATGCGGTTTATTTCTGGGAGACGTGTGGATGCACCAGGTGTGAGTTCGGACTCAATTTGTATTTGAAGGAGAAAGCTGCTCGTCTGACGACCCTCGGCTGACCGGGCGGAACCTGCGGCGACCTCGGAATGAGGCGGAGATCTGGGCTCGGATCAGAGAGTTCGGATCCGAGGTCTTGTGTACTTGCAGACGGTCCTGAAACACCGGGGTTTGTCCCGGTGGCGGACCCTCCGACGATCTAGTCAGTCTCTGTGAGAGAGTAGCAATAACTAGGTGAATTTAAGTGGTAAAAGATTGATTACCTCCAAAAGGTGGGTGAGGGTCTAGTATTTATAGAGAACCCCAACCGGGTTTGGTTCCGCTTGGGGACCGGGTCTGGACCCGAAAGCCCATGGGCCTGACGTGGCAGAGGGCCCAGGGGGTTTAGGGCAGACGTGGCAATACCAGGAGTGGTATAGGGCTGACGTGGCAAAACCCTTGGTGGTATTTGGAGCTGACATGGCTGATCGTAGGTCTCCTGTGCTTCTGGGAGAATCGGAGGGCCTAGGCTGCGTCAGGTCATCCCCATGCTTCGCCAGAAAGGGGGGACGGCCCGTGGGGCTGTCACGGATCGGATGCCGAGGACCACTGAGACTCGTCGGATACGAGGAGGCCAGTTCTGTGGGGGTGAACTTGAGGGTCGGTGCCGACCCTGCAATGGTTCGAAGCCGAACTAGATTGCTATTTTTACCTTTCTTGAGTGAGAGTTGTATTGGGCCCTGGTTGGGCCCCCAGGCCATTTTTACCCTACCACACATAGTATCTTTCATTACAACCAATGTATAGATTTGTTCTACTTCATCATATCAAAATAATATACTCATTTATTTTTACTAGCATGCATAGTTCTAAAATTAGAAAGCATCAGAACACCCACCTTAATTGGAGAATGAAAACTATTAAAGAAAATGACCTCTTCTAGCTCCTAGCTCCACAAGCACTTCCTTGCTCCTAGCAAAGCTTCCTCTCCTAGCAATGGCTTCTGCTCCTAGCAACTCATCCAAGCAAAAGAACTCTCAGTCTCTTTCTTTTCTTTCTTCTTTCTTTCTTTCTTTTCTTTCTCTTACTCTTATTTGTTTTCTTTTGGTGTGTGGAATAAGAAGAAATGGGTGCTATTTATAGGTCTAGGTTAGGGTCTCATTTGCAAAGCTTCACAACCTAATAAATTATTCAAATTTAATCTCCATCTCTTCATTTTCTCAACTCATCCTTCAACCTCTCCAATTTTCCTAACTCCCAAAATTCTCAACCTCTCATCTCCGAACTCCTACAAGCCTTAACTCTCTCATCTTGCCCAAAAAATGGTCCAAATACATTTGTGTGTGCATGCACACATGCACAAACAAATATGAACACATTTCTGTAACTCTAAATGTGTACTATAGTTTGTAACTTGTTATGTATTAGTGCATGGTTAACTTAATTTGTGCTTTTAATAGTGAGCTTGCTACATGAGCTCATTTCTTAATTAATTTATTTAATTATCTAGTGGGCTCTCCTCCTAATGGGCTAGATTTTAATCTATAGGTTCATGGATCAAGGGTAGGCTAATTAAAACTTATGCATGTTAAAGATTAGTAAATGAGAACAACAAAATGAGGATAAAAATTTGCACGTGCATCATAAGTGCAAAAAAATCAAAAATAGGAAAAAAATGAATTTCCGTTTTATAAAAAGAGTTAGAACACGTAAAATAAATAATCAGTACACATAGAAATATCACACTTAGTGATGGAAAAATACGTAATCGATATGTACATCGAAAACACATAAAAGGCACGTAAAATACAGAGATTGAAATGTTATATTTTTGTTGACACAAAATTGTGTAAAAAATCAATTCGGGAAATACATAAATAGTCGTTAATCAAAATACATAGTGAAAACACGTTACAAAATACACGTGCATAACACACGAGGGCAAAATTGTCATTTCCAATTTTGCGGGGTGTTACAATTTTTTTACTCAGAAAAATTCCAAAATTTAGAATTTGCTTAATTATAAATAGGAGAATGTATCCAGAAATTTAAAAGTAGAGATTTGCACCCCAAAAAAACATTTGCACGTGTTTTGCACGTGTAAAATTGAGAAATTCATAAAAAGTCAAATAAATTCAAATAAATCTGAAAATTTAAAATATCATAAATAAATGAAGAAAATCAATTGTTAGCCATAAAATTTCAAAAATTAATAATTCCTAACTTTGCACGTGTGTTGCACGTGCAAAATTGTAATTTCAAGAAAATAGTCAAAGTAGTCAACTTTACAATATAATATTATTTAGTAATGCAAAATAAATCTTTTTATTTTGCGGGGTGTTACAAGCTGTATCTTCTAATGTACTCTTATCCTTACCTCTAAAAGAAGAAGAATAAGAAGTAACTATACTAGTTGTACTACTATATTCAAAAGTTCTATTATAATAATCATAGAAATTTGCCGTCGTAGTGTGTCCTCCCACGAATTTCATCCCCCCCCCCATCGTTCCTTAGCTGTAAGCCCTTGGTTCGGAGGTCTATTATACTCTCCGATTCTGTTTGCCTTTCAGAGGTGCTTTTGAGTTTAGCTGGGTCTTTCCATCCTGAAAGCCAGCAGCCGACTAGCTCCCAAAAGAAGAAACTCAAAAAAACCGATCACTGTTATTCGTTCTAGTGCCCGTATTAGGGCCAATAGAGATTCCAAATCTTTGGTAGATTCTCAGCTTTCCCTTGCAGCTCAGATTCGCAAGTTGGACATCTCCCCTCCCTCTCCTTCTTCATCTGGGAAATTACCACTAGGTTCCTCTTTCAGGTGCATTTTGACTCCCTTTCTAATCTTGATATGCTTCACCTTACTAGGAAGATGGGGTTTCTTGTTAATCAGGACAACTTTATTGACTTTGATTCGATTAGTTGTCACGAATTCGCTAGAGCTTTTGAGACTAAAGGTTTTAATGATTAGCATCTCTTGGAATATTCAGGGATTGCGGAGTGTGACGAAGAAACAAGCCTTGTTTAACCTGATTTCTTCCTCTCACTGTGATATGATCTCTATTCAAGAATCGAAACTTGAGTCCCCTACTCCGTCCCTCTTACGTTCATAGGTGGATCCTTAATCTCCAATTGGATCTCACTTGATGCCATAGGAACAAGAAGAGGAATTCTATTTGGTTTTAAAGAATCCAGTTTTCACCTAATTTCGATTCGTCGTTTAGCTTTCTTCCATGTTGTGCGCCTACACTGGGCTGAATTCAATTGTGATCTCACTGTTGTGTCGGTTTACGGTCCGTCCACTGTGGACCGTCGTCAGGCTTTTTGGAACGAATTTACCTCTTTCCAACACAACATTCAAGGGTTCTTTCAACACAGCATTCAAGGGTTCTGGTTGTTCTGTGGAGACTTCATTGTCACCAGATTCTCCTCTGAAAGATCAGGTAGTTCCCCTAACTCGGTGGACTCCTCTTGCTTTAATGAAGGCATTCGTTTTCTTCAGTTGCCGGATCATCCTCTCAACGGTAGAGCTTTCACGTGGTCTAATATGCGACTGTCGCCGATCATGGCTAAGCTCGATCTCTTTCTGGTATCCACTGATTGGATCAACTTCTTTCACAACTCGTTTGCTAAAAGCTTTGCCCAATCCCTCGTCGGACCACGTTCCTATCTCCTTGCGCTCTAACTATAATTTCTCCAGACCTTTCAAGTTTCGGTTTGAGAAATTTTGGCATCAAGATCAAACTTTTGTCAATCTCATCTCCGAGTGCCTCTCTTCTATTACGAGCTCTTCGGGGCTCGGTCGCATCCTTATTAAGCTTCACGCGATCAAATTCGGTAGCAAAATATGGCAGAAAGAAAGATTTGCAAATGATAATTTTGCTTAAAAATATCCTCCTGTCGGCCATTGAATCCATTGATCAACTTAAGGAGGTTGGCCCGATATCCGGCCCTGCGTTCAGAATGGGCCTCTTGTAAAAGAGACTTAGCGTACTTTCTTTATAACGACCATATTAAATGGGCCTACCGGGCTAAGCATCATTGGTTGAAGGAGGGAGACGGTAACACCTCCTTCTTTCACAATTTTGCTTCTCACCGGCAGCAACGCAATCGCATTTCCTCTATCCTCGATAATGGATATGATTTTACGTCGAATGCTGACATCCATGCAACGTTCCTTCGTTTCTTTAAAGATCTTTTGAGAACTCAGAAACATCGTTCTATTCATCTTGATTGGTCTCAGTTGTATGGTCAACAATCTCATGATCTGTCTAGCTTGGAAGATCCTTTTACTTTAGCAGAGATCAAGTTTGCAGTTTTTTCTTTAAAAAGTGATTCCGCCCCTGGTCCAGATGGGTTCCCTGCTTTCTTTTTTCAATGTTTTTGAGATTGTCTGAAAGATGATCTTTTCAAAATGTCCTCTGACCTGCACCAAGGAAACTTCTCCTTTGATAGGATCAATTATGCGCACATCATCCTTATCCTTAAATTCTTGGGTGCCAACTCGGTTTCCAAATTTAGACCGATTAGCCTCCTTAACACGACTTTCAAGATCATTATGAAAGTTCTCTCTACCCATCTTAGTGCTATCATCCCTCCTCTGATCGATCCCTCGCAATCGGGCTTCATTAAAGATCGCTATATCCTTGATAGTGTGGCCTCGGCCCAAGAAATCATTTCCGATTGTCATAGATCCCACTCGGAAGGGATCCTTTTAAAATTATATTTCCAAAAAGCTTATGATAATGTGAGCTGGGAGTTTCTTTTTGAAATCAATAGAACGAAAGGTCACAAATTCAAATGCAGGCGTGGCCTTCGTCAAGGGGATCCCATCTCCTTGCTTCTATTTTCTCTTGTTACTGATGTGTTCAGTAAGCTGCTCCGTAATGCTTGGGAGGCCGATGTTATCGAAGGTCTGGGGGGTTCTCACAGTTTCCGCAGAGTTTTGAACCTCCAGTACGTGATGATACCATTATCTTTGCAAAAATCAATGGGTGCACCTTACGTAACCTGAAATTACTTCTTTATGTCTTTGAAAGTGCCTCTGGTTTAGCAATTAACTTTCAAAAGTTTTCTGTTCTTTGGCTTGGCAGATCTCCAAACCATCAAGTGAAAATCGCTCTTTTCTTTCTCGGCCTCGTTCCCCATCCATTACCTAGGTATCCCCCTGAGATGGGGGAAGCTTCATAAATCAGATTGGTTGCCAATGATAAAAAAAGGTTGAATCCAGACTTAACTATTGGTCTGGTAAGCACCTCTCATGCGGAGGCAGACTTATCCTTGTTAACTCCATTCTCTCCTCTATTTCTTTATATATGATGTCTTTCTTCTGCCTTCCCCCGTGGGTTGTTAAGAGGGTTGACCAGATCAGAAGGTATTTCTTCTGGTCTAGTGCGGACTTGTATAGACCATGATCTCATCTTTGCAACTGGAAGCTTATTTGCACTGTGAAGGCTGCTGGAGGTTTAGGAGTTCTAAATCTCAGGCACCAAAATTTAGCCCTCCTGGGCAAATGTCTATGGAGGTTTTTAAAAAATGATCAACTACCCTGGGTCTGTCTTATATCCCTTAATTATTTTTCCCGCCGCAATATATGGGATTTTCCTACCCCCCGCAATGCTTCCGCCTTTTGGAAAGGGGTCTGGAAAGCAGCTAGCCCGTTCTGTTGTGGGTTAGCGCATGTTTGTGCGGACGGTTCAAAGACCAGATTCTGGGACGACTTATGGTTTGGTAATACCAAACTCGCTATTGCTTTTCCTTCGCTATATCAGATGGCTTTCAACCCCTCTGCCATGGTAGCAGACTATATAGTTGTCACCAATCACCAAAAGTTCTGGTCTATTCCATTCTCGGCTGTCCTTCCCCCATCTCTAGTGTTGGATCTCCAAGAGCTCATCGCAGGTATCAACCGTTATGCCTGGCACCCGATCGAAGACTTCAAATGGAGATGGACCACCTCTGGTAACTATTCGGTAAAATCTATCTACAACTTCCTAAATTTCGGGGGGGGGGGGGGGGGGGGGGGGGGTTGTCTCCCCGAGTGCTACGCACCTTTGGAGCTGTTGTGCTCCTCTCAAATCCAAAATTTTAACCTGGCTAGCGCTTAACAATAAACTGTTCACTGTCGATGTTCTTAACCGGAGGAACCTGGCCGTAGGCTAGGCTTGTGTTTTATGTTCATCCCATCATGAGGATGCTGACCAACTGTTCCTTAAGTGCTCCTTTATCCAACCATTATGAATGATCACTATCTTCGCTTGGCAAGTGCCAGCTATCCCCAACGAATTCTATTCCTGTTGGATGTCTCAATCTCTCAGGAAGGAATTCCGTAAATCTTGGAGTCTTTCTATTATGGTGATCATTTGGGTTATCTGGTCGGAACGTAACAAACGATTATTTTTGCAGTCCACCTCTTCCATTGATAGCATCATCGATGAATTGTCATTCTTCTCGAAATTTTGGCCGTCCACTTTAGCGATTGACAAAGTGGAATCTTTACATCTTAATCGTCTAGACGAGGCGTTTACTAATTTTCGTTCTACTATATTTTAATGCATCCTTTAACTGTATTGCTTCTTACTTGTTTCTCTTTTTCCTCTTTCTGCAGACCTAAAGATTTTGAATGTGTCGTGTTTATTTTGATGCATTTGGGATTGGTTGTGGTAGTTGGCTAGCTATTCAGCTCCTTGCTTGTTCTTTTGGTTGGGAGCAACGCTGTTTTTGGATCTTGCGGTTTGGATGTTTCCTCTCTTAGTAGTGATGGATGTTTTGGTAGTTGGTTCTAGTGCCATTGCCGCATTCTCTTCTTTTCCGTTTCTATTTCCTGCTCTGTTCGCTGGTTGAATATATGTTTATGGTTACTGTTTGTTATGTTTCGTGTTTGTTGGATTTACCCTGGTGGGGTATGTTTTGCACGCGGCGATGCGGTTGTTTAGAACCTGGGATGTTTATACTCTTGACCTACTCTCTAATGGCTTTGTTTTGAACTGGTTGTGGTTTTTATCATAAGCTCTTTGTGTTGTTTCGGGTCTTGCTTTTCTGTCCCGTTAGGTGCTGCGTTTGCACCTTGGTGTTGGTTGATTTCGGCCCTGGTAGCTGGTTCAGGGTGTCCTGGCGTATTAATTTGGTTGTTTTTGAAGTTTCTTCACCTCCTTAATTGAATGGCTTCGTTCTGTATTTTTTCTTAATTGTATGGTTCCGTTCTGTATTTTTTTTTCTGTTCTTGTTTGCCTACGCCTCTTGTTGTGCGCCCCTTCGGCCGGAAGTGGCCATGGTTGTCATCCTCCATTGGTTGAGGTCACCGCGGTGGTTTTGTTGCGGCTCCTTTCCTCTGTACTGATCGCGGTGGTTGGGTTGCGTTGCCTACTGCTGCTCTGGACCTGGGGGTGTGTATCGGGAGGTTTCTTTCACCCACCTTTATTGATTGGGTTTCTGCCCCGGCTCTCTTTTGTACGGTTGTAGCTATGGTTTTCTGGTTGGCCTGTGCAGAGTGGGGGATGGTGTTTTTTGGCCTTTGCTTGCGAGCTGTGGTCGTTGGCGACATTTTTGCTCTCGGGCCCTGCTTCCTTTAGGGTTGGTATACCGTACCGTACCGTACAAAAATTACTCTACCGTCTACCGTACCGAAATACTTGGTACACAAATTTCTCTACCATTACCGTGCCAAAATTTTGGTACTACCGAGTTCGGTAATACCAAAATATTGGTTTGGTAATGGTAGTACCATGGTAGTACCGGACATCAAGAAATATGGATGTACCATATTTTAAGTTCAGATTCTGCAATTCATTCCAGCTTGATCCTATCTCTATCATAGAAAAATCTAACCAGTTTTAGCATCACGCAGTCCTAGCTGATTAAATGTAAATGGTAATCTAACCAGTTTTAGCATGCACCACATATATATCATTTAGTTGTGAATAAATGGCAACATGTAAAGTTTATAATCTTACCCTAAGTAGACCTTGAGCTAGACCAGCTTCAGTTATGATAATCAGGCATTTGATATCAAGTTCAGTTGCATATTCATACTGGTCAGTGAAGCTTAATTCTGACAGAGGAACTAACTGAGCCTGAGAAATGATATAATTGTTAGCATGAGTTACTACAACAAACTACATTCAGTAGTCACAAATGAATGTATTCATTAAATCACTAGATTGTGATAGCTCGATGATATGGCTAAAATTGGGGTTAAATCGGGACCGTCCAGATCGATCACGAATCCTGAAGCACGGGGGTAAAAAGGTAATTTCACATACAGATGGATCCAAAACGGGTATTGGGCCTCCTTCTCACAGAACCAACCACCCGCGAATAGATCCACTTCAATTGGGTACGGGTCCCGACCCGATACAAGCCCAATCCACCAAGAAGAGAATCAGGCCACTGATTTGGTCAAATCAATAAACCTGATTAGCTCTCACCAGGGAATCAAGGCCTAACTTCCCAAAACAGAATAGGAGGATTTTTCTCCTATTTGTTAGGCAGGAAATTAGGCCCCAAATCGTTCCAAAGGCGACTATAAATACAACCCCTCTACCACCGAGACCAGGTTAATCACTCTTTGACCACTTAAACTCTTTCTTAATCTTTTCCTGATTACTGACAAGAGCGTCGGAGGGTGCGTCGCCGGAATCAACCCCGGTGTTTCGCACTTCCTTGCAGGTTGAGCCAGGAGCAAGAAGGCCGAGTCAATCATTCAGGTGTTTCCCGGACTCACAAATTCTATCTGTTTACCCCCACACCGAAATTAGCGGTAACAGATTGGCGCCGTCTGTGGGAACCCACCACACGAACGACCTCAGCTTCTCCTTCCTCGGCTTCCATCGCCATGCCTCCGAAGAAGAACAGATCCAGAGGATCCAACCGGGCGGCCAACCCCGCCGACCCTACGGAGGATACCCCCGTCAACCCAATTCCCCAATCTGGGCTTCCTCCGCCGGCCCAACCGGTCCAGCCTCCTCATCCTCAGCAACAACCCAACAATGGTCCCGCCGGTCCCAACGGCCAGAAGCTGAAGCAGCCCATCCAGGACCATGTCTCGGTCCGTAACTGGTCCTCGGACTCGATGGCCTCTCATAACCCCGACCTCGGCTTCACGCTCCAGAACCGCCAGAAGGAGAACGACCTCCGCACGCACCTTGACGAGAGGCGGGCCCGAGCGGGAGCCTCCCGACAGCGTCAGGGTGAGCGGTCACCTCGTCGCCGAGACAGGCGGAGATCTCCGTACCGGAGAGGCCGAGCGGCATCTCCCGAACACCGAAGGAGGAGGCCGCGTTCCCCCGAGGATCGGCATCGTCCGAGGGACCATGAGGTACCTATCAGCCGCGCCGAGTTCCTCCAGTTTCAGGAGACCGTACTGCAGGCCCTGAACGCCCGTGCCGACAACCAAAACCCCCCGAGGATCCCAACACCCCCTCGGATTCCCAGTCCTCACCGCCGGTCACGAAGTCCTCTCCAGGCTCCCAGTCGTCAGCAACAGTACAGTCCCCGCCGATCCGAGGGGTACCGGCGCCGAAGTCCACGCTCTCCCTCTTATGAGGAAGAGTCCGAAGAGTCATACGGTTACCGGCGAGGGGACGATGCCTTTGACCGCCGCCTCCATGAGGTGGAGAGGCGCATTGTCCGTATGGACCGAGAAGAGGAGTCCAGAGCAGGGACTGTTCGCCCGAACAGACCGCCCTTCTCTCGGATAATCATGGAAGCTCGCATACCGAGGGGTTTCAAACCTCCGCAGTTTGAAACGTACTCAGGCGAGTCCGACCCAGTAGATCACGTCGAGAGTTTTAAGACTCTGATGCTGATCCACCAAGTCTCCGACGCCATACTCTGCAGGACCTTCCCGGCCACCCTTCGGGGTTCGGCTCGGGAATGGTATTCCAGGCTTGCCCCCGCCTCCATCTTTTCATTTGAGCAGTTTGAGACACTGTTCATAACTCACTTTGTGAGCAGCCGACGGGCCGAGAAGACGAGTCTCTCCCTTCTGAACCTCCGGCAGGAACGGGGAGAGAAGCTGCGGGACTATGTGAAGAGGTTCACTGCAGAAGTCAGGTCGATCGCCTCCTTAGACCAATCCGTGGCGACAGTGGCGTTCCAGTCGAACGTCCTCAACTCCAACCTCCGCTCGTCCCTAGCAAAGAAGCCGCCTACCAACTTCGCCGACCTCCTACTGAGGTGCGAGAAATACATCCGAGCCGAGGAGGCCGAGTCCCTCCCGAACTTCGGAGGACCCTCCTCCGGCTCGAAGAGGAAGGCAACGGAGGAAGAGGGGGCCAAGAAGACAATGAAGGACGGGGGCGGCCAGCGTCGTCCTCCCCCCAGGTTCGAGAAATTCACGCCCCTCACAACTAATGTCTCCACTATCCTCATGGAGGTAGAGAAGGAGGGGGTCCTCCCTCCAGCCCCGAGGATGCACAAACCGGCGAAGAGGAGGGACAAAGACAAGTGGTGTCGGTATCACCGAGACCACGGGCACGAGACGAATGACTGTCGGGCTCTGAGAGATGAGATCGAGGCCCTCATTCGAAGGGGGCAGTTGGCCAAGTTCGTGAAGGCTAACGATCGGACAGATCGGAACTCTCCTCCCCCTCGGGGGGCTAACAAGCGCTCTGAGCGGCGCGAAGTAACGCCTGAGTTCGAAGAAGAAAGGGTTCTGCATATGATCCACGGGGGCCCCATGGGCGGCTCCTCTAATACGTCTCGGAAAGCCTTCGTCCGAGAGGTGAACTCGGTCCACAGTGCTCCTCCCCCCAAGGGCTTCGGTGTGCCCGTGTCCTTCTCCGACGCTGATCTCGAAGGAGTCCGAACCCCTCACTGTGATGCCCTCGTCATCGACCTCCGCATGGCCAACTTCAAGGTGCAGAGGATTTTGGTTGACAACGGGAGTTCGGTCAACATCCTATTCCTCTCGGCCTTCCAGGGCCTCCAGCTGTCCCGAGACCGTCTCAAGCCGGCCGGATACACTCTACACGGGTTCACGGGGGTCCCGGTAACCGTCGAAGGGGTGATAACCCTTGACGTTACTGCGGGGAGCACCCCCACTACCCGGACCGAGCCCATGGACTTCATGGTCGTTGACGTCCCGGCAGCATACAATGTCATCCTCGGCCGCCCCGGCCTAGCCGCCCTTGAGGCCGTCCCCTCAGCATACCATTTGAAGATGAAGTTCCCCACTCGGTCGGGAGTAGGGGAAGTCAGGGGAAGCCAGGAAACAGCTCGGAAGTGCTACATGACTTCCACCGGGGGACCAGTGCTCTTGCTCGAGACACTCGAGATCCCCGAGCCGAAGGCTCGCCCAACGTCCGAGCCAGCGGACGAGTTAGAAGAAGTACTCTTCTCCGACGAGGATCCAAGCCGAAAACTCCTCGTCAGCAAGTCCTTGCCGACCGTGCTGTTCTCCGACCTGGTGAGGTGCATCCGGGATAACCGCGACCTATTTGCTTGGTCGGCCGCGGATATGCCCGGCATCTCCGAAGACTTGCTCGTCCACCGCCTAAGCGTCGAACCGGGGTGCAAACCGGTTCAGCAGAAGAGGCGAAAGTTCGCTCCCGAGCGACAGCAGGCAATCAAGGAGGAAGTGGATAAGCTGCTGAAGGCCAAGTTCATCCAGGAGGTGAATTATCCCGAGTGGCTGTCGAATGTTGTAATGGTCAAGAAGTCCAATGGCTCGTGGAGGATATGCATCGACTTCACCGACCTCAACAAAGCGTGTCCGAAGGATCCTTTCCCTCTCCCGAACATCGATACCCTAATCGACGCCACCTCGGGCCATGAGCTCCTCAGCTTCATGGATGCCTTCTCGGGGTACAACCAAATCCGGATGTTCCCTCCGGACATCCCGAAGACCTCCTTCGTCACCGACCAAGGCCTCTACTGCTACCGAGTAATGCCGTTCGGTTTGAAGAACGCGGGCGCCACCTACCAGCGCCTCGTCAACAAGGTCTTTCAGCATCAGATCGGCCGAAACATGGAGGTGTACGTTGACGACATGCTCGTCAAGAGCATCCGCGGCACCGACCATGTAGCCGACCTCCAAGAGGCTTTCGGCGTGCTGAGGAAGTACAACATGCGGCTAAACCCGAACAAGTGTGCGTTCGGAGTCTCCTCTGGCAAGTTCCTCGGTTTCATGGTGAGCCAGCGGGGGATTGAAGCTAACCCCGAAAAGATCAAAGCCATATTAGACATGGCCCCGCCTCGGAACGTCAAAGAGGTGCAGAAGCTCACCGGTCGGCTCGCGGCCATTGGTCGGTTCCTCTCCAAGTCAGGGGAAAAGTGCCTTCCCTTCTTCAAAGCGCTCCGAGGCGCTAAGGGATTTGAATGGGGCGAGGCACAGCAAGCATCGTTCGACCAGCTGAAAGCCTATCTGGTGAACCCCCCTCTGCTCAGTAAGCCGGTCCCAGGCGAGCCTCTCTTCCTCTACTTGGCAGCCTCCGAGCAGTCCCTGAGCGCTGTCCTGGTCAGAGAAGAGGACCGGACCCAGAGGCCTATTTACTACGTGAGCAAGGTACTTCGGGATGCCGAGCTCCGTTATCCGAGGATAGAAAAAATAGCCTACGCCCTCGTCATGGCAGCAAGGAAGCTCCGGCCCTACTTCCAATCTCACTCGGTCGTCGTCCTCACTGACCAACCCCTCAAGCAAGTCCTCCACAAGCCCGAGACCTCGGGTCGGCTGATGAAATGGTCCGTAGAGCTGAGTCAGCATGACATCACTTATCAGCCTCGGACGGCAATTAAGGCTCAGGCTCTCGCTGACTTCATTGTCGAGACCACCATCCCTGAGGTCGGCCACGTCCCAAATGGGCCCCCCATTTGGACAGTCTTCGTGGACGGGTCCTCTTGCAGTGAAGGAAGCGGCGCCGGGATTATCTTAAACGGCCCTGACAACTTCGTCTTGCAGTATGCGATCCGGCTGAACTTCAAGGCTTCGAACAACGAGGCGGAATACGAGGCCCTCATAGCTGGCCTCGGACTCGCACGAAGTGTTGGGGCGCAGCGCCTTCGGGTTCACAGTGACTCCCAACTAGTTGTGAATCAGGTCTTGGGCGAGTACGAGGCCCGGGATGAGCGAATGGCTAAGTACCTCGCCAAGGTCCGAGGTCTGATGGGTCGGTTCGAAGAAGCCATCATCCAGCGTGTCCCTCGGGAGGAGAACTCACAGGCCGATGCTCTCTCCAAATTGGCTTCGTCTTCTCTGCAAGGTCTTGAACAGACCGTGCTGATCGAAGTCCTCTCCAAACCAAGCATCGAAGACGAGACGCCTAGCTCGATGGAGACATTGCCGGTCGCGCTGCAGGACAATTGGATGAAACCACTGGTGGAATTCTTAAGGGATGGAGTTCTGCCTCAAGATCCCAAAGAAGCATGCCGAGTTAGAACCCGAGCCGAGCGCTATGTCTTAATCGAGGGCATCCTATACAAGCGCTCCTTCTCCCAAATAGACGGCCGACCATATCTACGATGCCTCTCTCCGGATCAGGCTGAATATGCCCTACAGGAGCTTCATGAAGGGATCGGCGGGGCACACTCGGGATTTAGGTCCCTAGCCCGAAAAGCTCTGAATTATGGGTACTTCTGGCCGACGCTTCTCCAAGACGCCGAGCGACACGTTCGGCAGTGCGGCTCCTGCCAGAAACACTCCAGCATCCGACGCCTCCCTCAAGCCAACCTCACCTCCCTATCGAGCCCTATCCCCTTCGCGATGTGGGGAATGGACCTGATAGGGCCTTTCCCTCCAGCTCCTGGTCAGCTCAAGTTTTTAGTCGTGGCTATCGACTACTTCTCGAAGTGGGTCGAGGCCGAGCCCCTCGCCACGATAACCGAGAACAAAGTGGTGCAGTTCTTCTGGAAGAACATTATATGCAGATTCGGCGTCCCGCGCGTCCTCGTGACAGATAATGGGACCCAGTTCACTGGCTCAGCATTCCGAACCCTGTGCGATGACCTCGTCATTCAACAGCGTTTCTCGTCCGTCTCGCACCCCCAGTCGAACGGACAAGCCGAGAACGCTAATAAGCAGATCCTTGCGGGGCTCAAGAAGAGGTTGGACAAGTGCTCCAAAGGGCAGTGGGTCGACCAACTCCCTAATGTGTTGTGGAACTACCACACAAGCAAGCGGACGCCCACTGGAGAGTCCCCTTTCAGCCTTACTTATGGGGCCGAGGCCGTAATACCCCTCGAGGTCGGAATTCCTTCCCCTCGGCTCATCGCCTATGACGAAGCGCAGAACGCCAGGGAACTCAGAGGAAACTTGGACCTGATAGATGAACTAAGGGAAAGGGCATCGATTCGGCAGCAAAATTACAGAAGGAGAGTCGAGCTAGCCTACAACAAGAAAGTCCGGCCCGCCAACCTCGAGCAAGGAGATCTGGTGTTGAGAAAGCTAACCATATCCCTCCCCAGTCAGAAGGGCAAGCTAGCTCCGAATTGGGAAGGGCCGTACCGGGTCACAAAAGTTGTTCGGCCTGGGGCATATCGACTGGAGGACATGGACGGTAGAGAGCTCCCGAGGACCTGGAATGCCGATCACCTCCTGAAATACCAAGAGAGCGCCCCGGCGCCTCTCTAAGTAATCCGAGGTGTCGCGCCACTCCTCTCCTTTAACTTGTAACCCGTTCTATGAATTCTACTATGTAAAACGGTTCGCCGTCAAATATCAAATAAAGAAAGCTCCATTTTGTTTTTGAATTTGCCTGTTTTTTTTCCCTCCCCTCTTACTATACCAATAGCTCGGAGTCCAACACTCGGCTCGACTTTACCTCCTCGGTTCGTCTCCGGACGAACCAGAGGTAGATCGCCGTTCGGAATTGCTCCCACAGCCGTTGAACTACACCGATGGTTCGGAGTCCAACACTCGGCTCGACTTTACCTCCTCGGTTCGTCTCCGGACGAACCAGGGGTAGATCGCCGTTCGGAATTGCTCCCACAGCCGTTGAACTATACCGATGGTTCGGAGTCCAACACTCGGCTCGACTTTACCTCCTCGGTTCATCTCCGGACGAACCAGGGGTAGATCGCCGTTCGGAATTGCTCCCACAGCCGTTGAACTATACCGATGGTTTGGAGTCCAACACTCGGCTCGACTTTACCTCCTCGGCTCGCCTACGGACGAACCAGGGGTAGATCGCCGTTCTGAATTGCTCCCACAGCCGTTGAACTATACCGATGGTTCGGAGTCCAACACTCGGCTCGACTTTACCTCCTCGGCTCGCCTCCGGACGAACCAGGGGTAGATCGCCGTTCGGAATTGCTCCCACAGCCGTTGAACTACACCGATGGTTCAGAGTCCAACACTCGGCTCGACTCTACCTCCTCGGCTCGCCTCCGGACCACTCTTGACTGTCAACCGAGGCCCGAAGGCAAACACGTTCCGTCGGCGTCCGAGCAAGTGCCTTCCCGAGCTGGTAAACGGGGAAAACACACTTCCCCCTCAACTTTCGTGCGTGATCTCGATCAGACGGCTCAGATCGTGCCACTCGCGCAAAACGACAAGATAACGTTTTCTTGGAAAACGAGCCGCCTCGAGATCCACGCCTACATTCAACGGCTCAGATCTCGCCACGTCAAAATAGCACTCTCGAGAACATCGCCGTGTCAGACCCAATAAGCGACAAATCGCCGTACCCCTGGGGATCCATTCGGCTAAATAGACACACTCAGTTCAAATAGTTCGGCACGGTCAACACAGTTATAAACAAAGACAGACGTACAAAACACCGAAAGGGAATTTTATTAAATATCGGCATACAGTACAAAATAGACCATTACAAAAGTGTCGGCAAACAAAACATACAACCCCCGACCCACTACACTTGTCTTTCATAAAAATGCATCCTCTCCATCTTGTTCGCCCTCCTCGGCAGACGGTTCCTCCGCCTCTCCTCGAAGCTTCGCCATTTCCGCCCGCAGCTGTCCCATCTCCGAGAGCAAGTCGTCCCGTTCGGTAATGAGTTTCGACTGAATGTGCCGAATACTTTTGACCCGAAGAGCATTGCTGAACGCGGTCTGCGAGTCCTCGTCCTCCCCTACGGGACTCAGCTCGACGATCTTGTTTTCTAAGCGTTGTGTTTCGGCCTCCCGGAGACTGAGGACCAACGAAAGGTGACTCCACTCGCCCTCGGCTCGGCGTAGCTTCAGATCGACACTCCTGGGGCTCAGAACCACCGTCCCGGAGGTCGCCTCGGATGCGGAGTCATCATTCGGACGCCCGGAGTCCGATCCATGGATCGCCGCGACAAGCTGAAAAATAGGAAAAACGAACAACGCAGTTTCAATACAATGCCGAAGACAAACACTTGAAAGTTTTTCAGTATTCTTATGCATTCAGACGTAATAGTGTTACAGACGGTCGACCAACCCTACAACTAGGTTATTACAACGGCCAACAGAGATGAAAAGTGGCATAATCAAGTCCTCTTCGGAAGGGGAATGCTTCGGTTTAGGGAGACGCGAGGACGACGAGGCCGACCCTCTGAGCTCGACCCTAAACCAACGAAGCGCGACCCCCCTTCACTGCTAGTCCTAACAGCCGCACCGACCGATGCCCCGCTCGACGAGACAGCCGTGCTGCTCTGAGCGTCAGTCGGACTCCGCCTGGTCGTTAGCGGGCGCGTCGCGAGTTCATAAAACGTAATCCCCCTCTCACTTTTCTCGCGGGTGCACGACGTACTGCGAACATTAGCCCTCTCCGGCACAGGTTTAAGCGACGCGATCTCCTCCTCCAGTTCGATAATCCGATCCCTCAAGACGACGTCCTTCGCCAATTTCTTCGATCGAGGGGCCTTCAACGACCCCGAGGCATTGGGACTATCAGTTGCAAGCCGTCGATAGTGGGTGACCTCAATCCCCCTATCTATTGTGATCCTCCTGAGCATGTCGACTTCGGCCAATAGTCTCTTACGCTCGGCCAAAGCCCCCTCCAGCTCGGAGGCCATCTTCTCCCTTTCCGCCGAACGCTCTCTCTCCGATAGCTCCAAGTATTGTACCTCGGCCAAAAGATCGTCGTTCTTCTGCTCGGCGGCATTAAGCTCCCCACGAAGCCGCTCAATTTCCCCTTCGGAACCAGGACCCTGGGAGCGCTTCCGGAGTTGGTGCAGCTCGCGACAGTTCCTCCTCAGGACTGCCCTGACCTCTTCCGCCTGGCCGAGCAGGAGAAACCGCCTCTGCCGGCTGTCCGAGAGTTCACGCTTCAAATTGGCCAATTCCTTCCGAAGGAAGACCAGCTCCGTGACCGGACCAAACACCACCTGAAAAGCGGAAATAAATCCGAGGCCCAACAGTTGGAGAAATTTATGCCCAAAACGCCCAAAACGCACACTAAGTCCGAGGCTCAACACTTGGACAAGTTTTTGGCCAAACAAAATACTTTTTCATTCAAAACAAAGGTGGTGGCCAGTCCGCAATAAGGCTTACAAAAAGAAAACAAAACCAAAAAGACTGAAAAGTAGGGAGACAACCGAGTCAGGGGTCGACCTTTTTGCCGCTCGGATCCGTCGACCCCTCTGCCTTGTCCTCGCCATCACCCTCGCCCCCGCCTTCGCTCCAGCTCTCCTCCTCGGAGAGTTTCTCCTCCTCACCCTCGGCTTCGGTCTCCCCGTCACCTTCGGCGGGTTCCGTCTCTCCGTCGGGACCGAGTGGACCCTCGGTGATCCCTTCTTCCCCCTCCACGGGCTCGTAAAAGTCGTAGGAGGACGAGTCGAAGCCCGGGTTCTTCGCGGCTACGTGGGTCAGGGCACGGCCGTAGGCGTCCAGCATATTCTGGATCATGTGCTGCGCGGCCTCCTCTTGCACGGCCTTCTTCACCTTCTTCACCTTCCTCAGGTGGTTGGCCTTGATCCTCTCGGCTCTCTTCCGAGCAGTCTCCCCTTCCGACCGAGCCTGGGCCAGCTCATCCTTCAGCTCGGTAACCTCCTTCTCTGCTCCCGACCGAGCGCTGGCCAGCTCCTCCTTCAGCTCGGCCACCTCCTTCTCAAGCTTGGCCGCCGTATCCTTCGACGATTGGATGGCGTCGGCCAGCTTCTTCTCCAAGTCCTCCACTTCGGCGACTCTCTTCGTCGATAGAAGCAGCTCGGACTCAAGCCGCTTCGCAACCCGAACGCGCTCCGTCCTCTCCTTCTCCTTCTCCTGATCCTTCCTCGCCATCTCCTCGACCAGCCAACTGAAGTGGCAGAGGGTCTGGAAGAGAACAACACGTTAAAATCCGAGCCCAAGAACTTAGAAAAAATTCCAAGGAAAAATATGAATGAAGAAGGGCTCGACACACTTACCGACATAGTGCTCCGGGCCATCTGCATCACGTTGTCCCCTGCCATCCCGGCCCTCAGGGTCGCTCGGTCCTTCGGGGTCGGCAGGTGCCTCACTGCCTCCATGCAGATGTTCCCGTCGCCCAAAAATCCGTCGACGTTCATCACCTGCCAATCAGGAACGAAGATCTGTTTATGACGCTCGGTCAAGATCTTCTCCGCGCCGGGGGTGAGTGGCGGAACCGGGAGGGACAGCGCATCAGCCACTCCGAACTCACTACTCGACGGACCAGGAGCGTCCGCCTCCGGGGTAGGAGTAGGAGCAGCCGAGGCCGAGGGATCGAGGTCCACGACCCCCCCCTGCTCGGGTACCGCAACCTTTGCCGGAGGGACAAGGACCTCAATCTCCCCCTCCTTCAGGACCGCAACCTTCGGCTGGTCGGCTGCCTTCACGACCGAGGCCTTCTTCGAAGCTCGGCTGTCCTGAGGCGCTGTCGACGGCCTCTTCTTCTTCTCCTGCTCGGACCTGCCCTTCGCCACCAGGGCCTTGTAATCGAGCTTCATGGTCTCTGCAAGAGTCGAACGAAAAAACTTAGAAAATTGAATGCAAACTTTACGGAGAGAAGTATAAATACCAGAAGCGTACGAGGGTCGATCGGACTGAGACCCCCACGGAACAGATGCTCTTCGGTGATATCCTTCCAGCTAAGCGTCGGCAGAGCAAGGATCTTCTTCTGGACCTCGGTCTCCGCAGCGTTCAGCGGAACGTCCTTCTTTGTGCGCTTGGGTAGTCCGTCCGCCCAAACTGTCGGTATCACCCATGGCGTCAGATTCCGAACGAGGAAGTATTTGTCCTTCCAGTGTTTGATCGAGTCCGGATTCTCGATCAGTTTCACGCCCGGCCGGGGCGAAAGATAAAACCTCTGCTCGTCTTTTCTCGGCTGGACAGGTCGGAAGAGACTTCGAAAGAGGTACATGGTCGGCTTGGCGCCGATCTCTTGGCATCGAAGGAGGAACGCCACAACTTGCCTCCATGTGTTCGGCATCAGTTGAGCGGGACTCAAACCATACCAAACCAGGACGTCAACCACGAACGGGTGGAGGGGAAAGCGAAGACCGGCAATGAGGGAGTCGACCGGAAAGACGCATATGTCCGGAGAGGACCCAGTATTGGCTCGGAACCCCGGCCCAGGGAGGAGCAACGTGTACTCGAGAGGGATCTGGAAGCCCTCTCGGACCAGATGAAGGTCCGCTTCGGTAAGAGTCGAGATCTTGCGATCGACCTCGGACAGCTCCCTAGGCTCGTTCTCCTCCACCAGTTTAGCCGTACCTTGGGTAACCTTCTCCAAGATATCCTCAGTATAATCCCGGACTCCTCCCACGCTCGACACGGCGATGGGCTGCCGACCGAACTCCCCCGCTTTCTTCGGCGTCTCCACTATAGTAATTACGGCTTTGCCCTTTCGGGACTCCGCCGCGACTTCTTGGGGCACCTCGGCCACTCCGCCCTCCGCGTCTGGACGAACAACGTCCTGCTCGCTCGGCTCCACTACTCCTTTCTCTTTCTCCCCTCGGCCAACGGCTTGCTCCGAGGCGGGGGTCTCAGCCGAAATCTTAACCATATTTTCCTAAAGAGAGAAGGGAAAGAGACTGACCTTGAAGTGACAGCTACGGTCGGAAACTTCGCCGGAACTAGGAACGCTACCGCGACAGCTAGCGACACCACCAGGGAGCTAAAGACCTCGAAGCAAAGTAAATACGGAAGAGAGAGAGTGAAAGTGAAAAGTGAAGACTTGGTCAAAGGGGGGTAAAGATTTATAGTGAAAATGAGGCGTCTCTTGAACTTCCAGAGCGACTTTTGGGCTACTCTCGAAGCATCTCGAAGGCCCATCACAAAGTCAACCAGCTCGGCAAGATGGGACGAGAATCCGAGCTGCGAGCAAACCGAACGTGGCTGCAATAGAGTCCGCTCAGAATCCGTGCAAGTGCCTTCCCGAGCTGGTAAATGGGGAAAACTCCCTTCTCCCTCAACTTTCGCGCCTGATCTTCATCAGACGGTCCAGATCTCGCCGAGAGCACTAAACGACAAGATAGTGTTTTCTTGGAGAACGCGCCCATCTCGAGATGCGTGTCAGCATCCGGCGGCTCAGATAGTGCCACGTCGCTCGGACGATCGGACCCTCGGACGCCCCACCTTCGTCTAAAAAGAACCCGGAAAATTTTTTGATTTAGTTTTGAGGCGCCGCCTTCGGCGAACGCCCCCCAGGTCCCGTGCACCAATCGGCATTCTGCCGACCACGGGCCCCGGGCGGGAACAGATCGGCACTCCCCCCATCTCTAACTCCCCCGGGCTGATATCCATCAAAAGCCATCAGCCCGGAAGGAAGACAGAGATGAGAGGAGACCCATCCACACTCAGGAATCGGGAAGAACGCACCATTCCGAGCCAGTTGTTTGCATCTGGAAGGCGCGGCTTGCCAAAGGGCTCTAACCGCAGCGCCTTCACAGTTGCAAACAACAGGCTCGGACGGCCCAAAAGTCCGAGCTGCCATTCATGATGAAGTGGACCAAGGGATCGGCATTGGACATGGATCGCCATTCTCTCACCAAGACCTCCGCTCTCTCCGACGCTCGCTTCGGAGCCACTAAAGAAAGCCGAAGATCTTGGTGAGAGAACGACCACCCGTCCTTCCGAAGAAGTCCACACCCCGGGACAGGACTATTGCCGTCGACCCTACTGTCTTATTGCTCCCCACTCCTGACACCACCTTTTCGGAGCAGAGAGGAATGGGGAAACAACAAGACAACAAGGCGACCGCCCGTCCTTCCGAAGTAACTTATCCCTCGGATCCGGACCACGGTCGCCGCCGCTACTACCTCGCCCCCCCTCGCTCCTAACATCCACTTTGGGGCCGTCAGGAACGAAGGGAAAACCAGGCAGAAGAGCGACCACCTCTCCGGACCTCAAGAAAGAAGCTACCCGAGGCAGACGCCTCCGAGGTCTGGAACTCGATTTGGTTGTGACGAAAACGACAAAGGGAGTGGAGTACTTATAGTCTGCCCCCAAGAACCAGCCATTACTACCCTCGGAAACTGAAGCGCCGCGTCTTAATTGAGGGAATTACTGATCCTCGGAAGTTGAAATGCCACGCATTAATTAAAGGGATTATTCCTAATGACCTGGGAAAGGGGAATGCCGCACAAACCCCGAGCGTCATTAATACCCTTGGAAGCGAGATCGCCTCCGAACAGATAGCACCACGGCGCAGCCGAACCCTTCCTCCGGTCGGCTGCCGAGCAGAGGCCTTCCCGAACTGGTAAATGGAGAAAAAAAGGCACCGAGCTATCTCAGCCGTCGGATCTCCCAGAAATTCACGCTCCCAATGGCGAACGGCTCAGATTGCGCCACGTGCGCTAAAAGACAAGATAGCATTTTCTTGGGAACCGTTCCCGTCTCGAGATGCGTGCCAACATCCAACGGCCCAGATTACGCCACGTCACTCAAGCCTTCGGTCGGCTGCCGAACCCCCCATGCCTTCGGTCGGCTGCCGAGCAGAGGCCTTCCCGAACTGGTAAACGGAGAAAAACATTGCCGAGCAGCAGCAGCCATCAGATCTTTCCGAAGTTCGCGCCCATCTGCGATCAGCGGCCCAGATCGAGCCACGCCATAAATCGGTATTTAAATCATTTTTTATCTATTTAATTTGTTTTATTTGTTTAAAAATTGCGAGAAAATTGTTAAAAATTCGGGAAAATTGGCCAAAAATTCTGGAGAATAATTGAGATTTAGGGGGCACGTTTTCGAACCCCTGAACGAACAATTATCGCCCAGAATGTACGATTAAGGCCCCCGAATGATTAGCAAACGTGTCGCAAAATTAAACAAGTAGTCCGAAAAAATAGATAAAAACTCTTGAACACCCGATGTGACCAGAGAACTGCCAGCGGCATCAAAAGTTGCCTCACTACCCCCTTTCTAGATTCAAAATCCCACGTCTGGACTCCAATACAACTCCATCAGCCACTAAAACAGCTAAGCTACTCCTCAAAGTCTGATCACACTCAGTCTTTAGGAGTGGGGGGCTCGTGATATGGCTAAAATTGGGGTTAAATCGGGACCGTCCAGATCGATCACGAATCCTAAAGCACGGGGGTAAAAAGGTAATTTCACATACAGATGGATCCAAAACGGGTATTGGGCCTCCTTCTCACAGAACCAACCACCCGCGAATAGATCCACTTCAATTGGGTACGGGTCCCGACCCGATACAAGCCCAATCCACCAAGAAGAGAATCAGGCCACTGATTTGGTCAAATCAATAAACCTGATTAGCTCTCACCAGGGAATCAAGGCCTAACTTCCCAAAACAGAATAGGAGGATTTTTCTCCTATTTGTTAGGCAGGAAATTAGGCCCCAAATCGTTCCAAAGGCGACTATAAATACAACCCCTCTACCACCGAGACCAGGTTAATCACTCTTTGACCACTTAAACTCTTTCTTAATCTTTTCCTGATTACTGACAAGAGCGTCGGAGGGTGCGTCGCCGGAATCAACCCCGGTGTTTCGCACTTCCTTGCAGGTTGAGCCAGGAGCAAGAAGGCCGAGTCAATCGTTCAGGTGTTTCCCGGACTCACAAATTCTATCTGTTTACCCCCACACCGAAATTAGCGGTAACACTCGAAAAGAACACTAAACTGAGACTGATGAATATAAATTGAGATTATTTATCTAAACTCTATATAATAATGAGAGAATGGTGCGTTTGGACCTGTCTTTAGAATTCAAACACAAATATAGTACGTGCTTTTCTTTCTCCATTAGTTACACTAATTTATAAGTTATAAGTATCATTTGGAATTGATGGTAATCACTATGCATTAAGAGAATACATGAGACACATAATGAATAACATTATGAAGATAAAAATAGGTGCATTGCACATGCTAAATATTTAGTAGACAGAATGATGAGCAGTGTTGAGAAAAAAGGATGCACAGTAGACCTACATATTCCTAATTCCACTTCTGATGGACAATAGAGTCATAACGACCACCTACAGCAAGTAGTGTTCCCTCAGATACTGATCCCAGAGTACTTCCTTTCAAATAAATTTGTATTAAAAAAAACAAAGTAATTAGATGATGAGGAAAACCAAAAGTATATGCAATAACTTCAGTGATGATAATAAAATCAGAGCAAGTGAATACTGTACTAAAAAGAAAATAATAAAAAATAAAAAATCATGCCCGAGGTAGATTGAGCATAATTTTGTTACATGAATAATATATTTTGACTGAAAATTATATAACTACAACTGCTATGTACATTTCATGTTTCCCCAACTTGTCACTTTAGTAATTCAAAGATCAATGATTCACTTAGTCGGACCCTCCCAGAAACCCACATTGGAGTATTTCCTTGGGGCAACTGATTCTAATCCAAATCAAAGATTTAGCAAGGGATTTGGCTTTAATCCTCCAGTGACAAAAATATATACTAAGCATCCCTAAGTTAACTGGTTGCTATTTCACAAAATGCAATAACTAGGCACATATATCACATATATATCATATTAATTGTTAGTTCTTCAAGTAAAAAAAGGATGCACAGTAGACTTACATATTCCTGATTCCACTTCTGAAGTTCTGATGGACAATAGAGTCATAACGACCACCTACAGCAAGTAGTGTTCCCTCAGATACTGATCCCAGAGTACTTCGTTTCAAATAAATCTGTATTAAAAAAAACAAAGTAATTAGATGATGAGGAAAACCAAAAGTATCTGCAATTACTTCGGTGATGATAATAAAATCAGAGCAAGTGAATACTGTACTAAAAAGAAAATGATTATAAGCTGGAAGTAACAAAAATCAAACAGGAATACCCCGTTACCAGTATTCACCATTGAACAATTTCGTATCAGAGTTGTACACAAAGATAAGTAACTGTGCATGCTATTGTCTGTGTAACTTAATTATATTTGTCAATGAAAATAAGCTTATCTTTGCTAGTTGTGCATGCTGAGATATCATGGGAAAGGAAGTCACTTTAAGAAGTAGATTGTGTGAAATGTACTCTTTCTTTGAACCTTAACGCTATGTTTCCATGCCTCTGACTTCCCAGGAGCCCCAACCGCAGCACGCTTGCAACTATCTTCATTACGACTACTTTCAGTAGCAACTATTACTTCAGGGTTAGGGATTGTGGTTGGAATTGGATTTGAAAGTGTGGGTTGTGTGGCTTCACCGGTGGAAGTGGAACCCGTAGGAGTACTACTACTATTCATACTAGTAGTCGTAGATACCATATTACCTGCAATAAATTTAGAAAAATAAGAGTTAGTGCAAAAAAATATACCAAACTTATATATCTTATTATCTTAGGTGTTGTTTACATCCTGTTGTACTAACTAGTATGATAGTATCCTTAGTGAGATTAGAGATTGACCATGGGTTGCATGATGAATTGGGTTTTCATCTTGATGAATGTAAGTTTAAGTATAATGTTGTTGTTCAAATTGAAACAATCAAATAACTAAACTAAGCACAAATTGAAAGCTCAAATTGGATTATCAGTAATTTGAAAGCTCAAATTGAAACCACAAATTTGATTACGGTAATTGAAACAATCAAATAACTAAGCACAATCAAATAACTGAGACCGAAATGTAAGTTTATGTATAGTAATTGAAACAATCAAATTGAAAGCTCAAATTCAAAGAACTAAGCACAATAAATTACCCTTCAAGATTTGGTGATTCGGTGATTCGTTGAAGAGGAAGATCTGATTCGGTGAAGAGTTGATTGGGTAATTTGATTATCAGTAAAGATGAAGAAGAGTAGAAGAGGTGAAGATGTAGAGAATAGAGATATTGGTGGGAATGGAACTGGGTTGGGTTTGAGGGGGAAAGTGGTCGATGGAGAGGGAGGAAGAGGTGAGGCCGTGGTAGTCGAGGAGGGATTTCCGGTGGGGGATTTGACGGAGGGCAATGGAGTAGAGGAGGACTGGAGTAGAAGAGGAGGGATTGGAGTAGAGGAGTTGATTGGGTTTCGACTTTCGAATCGAGTAGAAGAGGGCGGATTGGAGTAGAAGAGGCGGGCAGATTGGAGTTGTAAAGGTTGGGGACCTTGGGGGGGTTGCAGTAGGAGGTAAGGGAAAAGGACGGGAAGAGGACGGGAAGACTGGAAGAGAACTCAAAACTCAAGAGACGGCTACGACGAGTACGGCTAGGGTCGAAAATTAAGATGAAAAGGAAAGATAGTATAAAAAATTAGATTGAATATATATTAAATATATTCGGTACGGTACGGTATACCAACGGTATAAAAAATTTGTACCATTACCATACCATCAAAAATCGGTATGGTACAATACTGAAAATTTGGTACGGTATTACCAAGTTTCGGTATTGTTTGGTATGGTAATGGTATGGTACGGTAATATGGTATTTTTTGACACCCCTAGCTTCCTTTGTGGCTGTGTTTTGCGCCCTCGTACTTAGTTTGTTTGTCTCTGTCAGTGTTTGGAAATTTCCTCAATTGCTTTTTTTGTATTTTCCTTTGATTTGAGGGTTTGTTGTTGATTGTTAGTTTTACTTTCGGTAAAATTGTATTTCATTGTATTCTCTCTTTTATTTATATATTCTTGGCTGGAATCTTTTGATTCTATCCTATTCATCAAAAAAAAAAAAAAAATCATAGAAGTTTTTCAAAGTCGATTCAGAGCTAGCTAAAAATTCATTACAATCAAATTCAAAAGCATCTCCAAGTAAAGTAAAAAAAAAACATTTCAATCAAATTTTCGTACCCGCTAATTTGATAAGAGGATCTACAACAGTAACAATACAATACAACACAGGAGGAGGATTAAAATACTTCAAAAAAAAATTATAAGCAAGATCAACAATATCGCAAATGTCCAAAATTATTTCTTGAAAAGTTTGCATCATAGTAATGATTGAAATAAAAATATTACTAGAAGTAGAATCATAAGATGTAGAAAACTTCGTAGTTGCAGTTTTAAAAAGTTCCAAAAATCGTAATAAAGATTCGGCAAAATCATTGGGGAGTCATTTGAAAAATTTTCATGCTTTTTGAAAGACAAAAATCGTTTATAATATCTTTCTATTGAGTAACAACATTTAGTAAATTGAAAGTAAAGTACCATCGGTGTTTAACATCTTTAGGAAATTTTCTAAAATGTATTTTTCTAGTTTTACACCATCCTTTAAATTCTTGAACCATAAGACCACTCAAAGCCATAAAATGTACACAATTTTTAATTGCAATTATGTATGAATTGACTACTTTCAATGCATCTTGTACATATAAATTTGAAATATGACACACACACATCTAATATGAAAATTTTCATTACATATAGGAGCTAATTGTGTTTTAATGTACGAATAGAAGCATTGTTGTTAGATATATTATCAAAACTGATGCATTATTAAAACTAATACTAAATTTTTTTTATCACGAATATGATATAAATTACAAACTTCAAAAATACGTATTGCAATAACTAGTCCACTATGGGGATACAACAAAGTGGCAAGTAAGATGGTTCTCTTTTGAATCATCCAATCACTATCTATCCAATGACAAGTTATCCTCATCATCGGAATATCGTTATAACATTTCCAACAATCAGAAGTTAACAATACTCTATAAGTTAAAGAATACAAGAGTGCAATTAAAGTATCTCTCATTTCGTTGTAAAGTTTAAAACATTCAGATTTGAGTGTATTTCTAGGAATTCTTCTAAAATGTGGATTTAGTGCATTTTGATTGAAAGACTCTACATTCATACTATCGGAATAGGAAAAAGGTAGCTCATCCTTAATAACTAGTCGGGTCATTTCCCGACGAACAAGATTGGGATCATCTGGTTGGCTATCTATTTGTCCAATCATAGGGTTGATTTTTTGTTGGCATTGTTAATCTTGTAATAATTCTTTGTGTGCATTTAAAATGTGTCGTTTAATTGTACATGTTCCCTCATCCTTCTTCCATTTATAACTCTTGTCACAAGTTTTATAAATCTTAGGTCCTACACCCGGATTATTCTCATCGGGGATATAGTCATAATATTTGGTCAATCACTTGTTTCCCCCCTAGTTTTTCTATTACTAATGGGTTCAGTTTGTTGTGTTTGTGTGTCAACATCATGCATTTTCTCTTCTATTTCGTGTGTAGGGATATCGTGAGTTCCTACCATAGGATTCAGTATAAAATTTGGATTCTATATGTGAGACTATTGGAGGCCGACATGAAATACCAGTGAAATCTTATCAACTTTGGCTACGGCCGCTACCTCGTGATCTAAACATGGTAATAAATAGTGCATGAGAAAAAACAATTTCTAGTGTTTTACTAGTGTAGGTAAAATAATACAAAATAATCTATGAAGTATATGTTAAAAAATAAAATCTAAAAAATAATAAGATGGTTGAGAGAGAGAAAAGCGAAAAATCAACAAACAAATATGGTATACAAAAATTAGAACTATAACAAAAATCAAGACAATAGGAGAGTTATGAAATTTTGATATCGTATTTTGTAGATAATCGTATATAGAAATGAAAGAGAAAATAAAAGTAGAAATAGATGTAGTCGACTGACAAATGTAGTAGACGTAGTCACGGAGTACGGTAGTCATTGAAAAAGAGAGAAAGTTTTTTGTTGGAGGAATGAAAGTAGATGTAGGTTGAGAGTTGAATCAACACAATTTGATACGATCAGAAATTTTCACTTTTTTATTGCTTGCTTATTTGTTGAAAAAACTTGATTGAATTGAGAGTAAGAGAGTAAGGTGTGGGAATTTTTAGATTGAATTAAGAGGGTATTTATAGTGAATCCCCCCCCACCCCCACACACAAAAAAGCGGTTTGTTTCTGCACATTCGACTCGTTCAGGTCAAAAGGGTCCAAACTCGCGGGTCGGGCGGACAGGTTGCAAGCGGGTGTAACCTGGTCAACGGGTTGGGTAGTCAAATTTAATAACCCGGATCGAACTCATGGTTCGACCCCGACCCGAACCGCCTAACTACGGGTTGGGTTCGAGTGGGCGGGACGTGGGCCAACCCGACCCAATTGCCTTCCCTGTACAAGAGTAATATTTGGACAATCAAATAAGTGGATTCTTTGTTTCCTAGTGAAATTGAATTATAGTGGGTTCCCTTGCAAATATTTATATTCCCCTGGTGAATCGCTAAATCTGTACGACCCGTGAAGTGCCTTCGGAGCTAGGATTATTTCTAGAAGCTACAAGTTGGTTCAACTGAGCTGAAAGCCCCGAAGAAAACTCAGATTCAAAGATTCCGTTAATTTTTTATTAATAAAATCGGGTGACGTTTTTGACTGTCTAACCAAAAAATAAAATTTCAGATTCGGAATAAGAGATGAAGTAAATTGTAGTACTAGTCTAGCTTACAAATCCATTGCATCTTGAACAACTTTAATACGTATCACATGCATCCAAAGCTAAAAACTACTCTTCTTTTCTTTTGGAAGAAAGCTATTATACTCTTGATTCTTGCCAATGCACGTTCATCAAAAAAATATACATTTCATATGAACTCACAAGTGATTCTTAGATCAACTAGACTTACAAGGGTCAAGTTCATAGCTAGCTTTCCAACCAATAGAATATACATGTTTTAAACCTACTAATTACCCTTTCTATACTCTACCAATCCTACTTAGAATCAATAGTAATCATGTGCCTTTGTTTTACAACCCAAATCAAATCAAATATTATAAACCCATTTGACAACTTCCATCCTCTTTAAAACCTCCCCATATATTCAAGCTACTCGTTTGTTCATTTTAGGTAAAGATCTGACTATATATATTTTTTTTATGATGACTAAAAAATTTACCTAGGCCAAAAAAAATTCTGAGAAGGAAGGCTTTTGGCTTTTGAGAGATGTGGGTCATCTTAGATTATGACAGAAAGAGGGAAGGAGATGGAAAGTTGGAAACTTGAAAGCATGCTTGCCTGCCATTACTACCTTCACTCTCCAATTTGTTCTCTCTCTCTCTTCTGTTTTGCCAAATAAAAAAGAGTAAATTTTGCCTTTTTCCAATTGTCTAGTAATTTAGTTTCTATTTGGGAAAGTGTAGAGGTGATTTTTTGCACTGCTTTTGCAAAATATGGAAAGCTCACTTTTTTCTGGATCTCTGTTGAAATATGTGTCCTGGGTATTCCTCCAATTCCTTTCCTGAGATTCTTTGGTTCCTGTGGTTATCAAATCACTTTGGTGTCATCTTGCTTTGGTCTCTCTTTGCGGAAAGGGAAAGTGGGTAGGGTTTGGGTCTCTGTCGTATTCCTCTGATTTTGATTTGTTTTGTAATACAAAGTTGGGATTTTGATGGGACAATTGTTGCGTAGATTGGTTTATGTTTCATAGTCTCAGAACTAGTTGCAGAGAAACTGGTGGAATTTTGATTTCGTCGAAACAAGGGGGGTTGTGCATACGAATTCGCAATGGAGGTATGTATGTGTTTGATTTGGCATTTGTGTTTATTCTATCTGTAACTCATGAATCAATGAGTTGCTATTTAGCATTTTAGTTTATATGCGGATTATAATTTAATTCCTGTATTATTATTTTAGGGAGTGAACCATTTCTGTTTAGAGCTTTGAAAATGTCGTCGAGAATTATGAGAATTCGGGCTTTTGATTTTGTAATGCTAGTAGCTGTTTTTCTATTGAATGACGGCGCTGCTGAAGGGTTGTTGAATGAGGAAGGGCAGTACTTGTTGGAGATGAAGAGTAAACTCGTAGATGGCCTTAACCATCTCGAGAGTTGGAATTCTAGTGATCTAACTCCGTGTGGGTGGAAGGGGGTGAATTGCACCACCGATCCCGTTCCCGTTGTTTACGCTCTTGTTCTGAATTCTTTGAATCTCTCTGGGATTCTCTCTCCTGCCATTGGCAATTTGGTACACCTGTCGCATCTTGATCTTTCGTTCAATGAATTTTCGGGCAATATCCCACCGGAGATTGGCAATTGCTCCAAGTTGGAGTCTCTCTTCCTTCACAACAATGGTTTCGCAGGCAGTATTCCTCGTGAAATTGGGAAACTCTCTTCGCTGATTAGATGCAATATTTGCAACAACAAGCTGTCCGGTTCTGTTCCTGACGAGATTGGAAACCTGTCCTCTCTTTCTGAATTAGTAGCTTATACTAACAACCTCACTGGCGCATTGCCTGCGTCTGTGGGTAAACTGAAGAGCTTAACTGTTTTCCGAGCGGGGCAGAATCTTCTATCCGGAAGTATTCCTGCCGAAATAGGCGAATGTCGGAGCTTAAGTATGCTGGGTCTTGCTCAGAACAATCTTGGAGGCGAGATACCCAAGGAGATTGGGAAGCTTGTGGAGTTAACTGAACTAATCCTTTTGGATAATCAGTTGTCTGGTGCTATTCCAAAGGAGCTTGGCAATTGTACTAGTCTCACAACCCTAGCACTATACCAGAATAATTTACAAGGGGCGATTCCTGCTGAGATCGGGAACTTGAAGTACTTGGAAAAGTTGTATCTTTATCGGAATGGGTTGAATGGGACAATTCCTAAGGAGGTTGGAGGTCTTACTCGAGCAACTGAAATCGATTTTTCTGAGAATTTTCTGAATGGAGGAATACCTTCGGAGTTTGGCAACATAAAGGGTTTGCATTTGCTGTACCTTTTCCAAAACCAGCTCAGCGGGTCCATCCCGATCCAGCTATGTGAACTGAGGAATTTGACAAAACTCGACCTCTCAATCAACTTCCTCACTGGTCCCATCCCCATCGGGTTGCAGTATTTGCCTGAATTGCTCCAATTACAGCTATTCAATAACATGCTATCAGGTCCAATTCCTCAAGGGCTTGGTGTTTACAGCCCGTTATGGGTAGTGGATTTCTCCGACAACAACCTCACTGGTCCAATTCCAATGCACATTTGCCGCCATTCTAATCTTATGATGTTGAATCTCTGGTCGAATAAGCTTTCCGGAAATATACCTACTGGAGTCACAAATTGCAAGTCATTGTTGCAGCTTCGCCTTGGAGGTAATAGTTTGACAGGGAGTTTCCCAGTTGATCTTTGCAAATTACCAAATTTAATTGCCATTGAGATAGATCAGAATAGATTCAGTGGTCCTATTCCTAAAGATATAGTAAGCTGTAAATCTTTACAGAGACTCATCATCTCCAATAACTATTTCACATCTGAGTTGCCTAGCGAGATTGGTAATTTGTCACGGTTGGTTGTCTTCAATATCTCTTCAAATAAGCTCCAAGGGCAAGTACCGCGTGAGATTGTAAGTTGCCAGATGCTTCAGAGACTTGATCTCAGCGAAAACCACTTTTCGGGGATGATGCCAGTTGAACTTGGGACTCTTCTGCAGTTAGAACTTCTTTATCTTTCCGATAATCAATTGTCAGGACCAATACCTCCCATTTTAGGTGAACTTTCTCATTTGACGGAGCTCCAGTTGGGCGGCAATCAGTTATCGGGTGCAATACCAAAGGAACTGGGTGGGCTTTCAAGCTTACAGATATCGATGAATCTCAGTTACAACAATCTTTCTGGCGAAATTCCACCTGAACTTGGGAATCTTGCGTTGTTAGAGTTCCTTTTGCTCAATGATAACCACCTAACAGGGGAAATTCCTTCGACACTTGAGAATCTATCAAGTTTGCTCGGCCTAAATGTATCTTACAACGATCTTAGTGGGCCCCTTCCTCCTATTCCATTGTTTCAAAACTTGGCTGTCAGTAGCTTTTCAGGAAACAAGGGGCTTTGTGGCGGACCCCTCGGTGACTGCAGTGGATCTCCATCACTATCTCCTCCTCAATCAGTTAAAAGAACGGGTAACCGACTGGGTAGAATCATAGCTATCATCTCTGCGGTTATTGGAGGCATTTCGCTTGTGCTCATCGGTGTTTTAGTTCATTTTTTGCGAAGACCAGTAGAAACAGTAGCTCCACTGCAAGACAAACAACTCTCTTCTTCACCTTCTGGCATGTACATTTTCCCCAAGGAAGGATTTACATTACCGGACCTAGTTGCTGCTACAAATAACTTCGACGATGATTTTGTAATAGGAAGTGGTGCATGCGGAACCGTTTATAAAGCGGTTATGCCATCTGGGCAAGTCATTGCAGTGAAAAAGCTCTCATCAAATAGAGAAGGGAGCAATATCGAGAACAGTTTTAGGGCTGAAATTTTGACTCTTGGGAAAATCAGGCATCGAAACATTGTGAAGCTTTATGGGTTTTGTTATCACCAAGGTTCGAACCTTTTGCTATACGAGTATATGGCAAGGGGTAGTTTGGGCGAGCTTTTGCATGGTGGGTCTTCTGATCTTGATTGGAATACCCGGTATTTGATTGCACTTGGGTCAGCTGAGGGGCTTTCATATTTGCATCATGATTGCAAGCCACATATTATCCACAGAGATATCAAGTCGAATAATATTCTACTGGATGATAAATTTGAGGCGCATGTCGGAGATTTCGGGTTGGCAAAAGTGATTGATTTGCCTCAGTCGAAAACAATGTCTGCCATTGCTGGTTCTTATGGGTATATAGCACCTGGTGAGTCTCTCTTTGGAAATTTTTTGTATTGATCTAGCTATTTTCTCTTTGTGCTTATGTTATACAGACTTTCGACTTTGCAGTTGCCAGTTAACAATAGTGGTTATATAAATTTTTGCCTAAAAAGCGCACACACAAACACGATGAATACTCTAAAGTCTAAAATATTTGAGTAAAATAGGATGCGTGTTTGGCACTATACAACTCGCGAAGCTAATGTTTGTGGTTCAGAGTTTTTTGCTAGTATTATTCTTAGTATGTTCTCTAACACAGCATACAATTATGAACAACTGATAGATAATTCTCTAAGCTAAACAAGTTCTTGCTTTATGCCTAAACTATTTTGCTTAAATTCAGTAACTGTTGAGTCTCATTTGCAACTAGAGTAAGTTTCGTAGCTTATTAATTATTGACGTGAGTGTAGAATATAAACTGATTACACTGTTGGATAAAACCAGATCTTGAGTCAAAGTTTAGAGATGATGACTGTTTTGTGACAAATTAACGCTAGTAGACTAAAGAAGAGTAGGCAAAAAAACACACATTTTAAGCCTATATTGTGCAGAATTGGTTATTGTATCATTCTCTCATTGTTAGGAATAACTGCTAAGTTTCATTACCTTTTAGGCTAAATTTATTGTCATTTCGTTTGAAGTATTATGTCTTTTATAGTACTAAATTAACTTGACGCAGGTCTAGTTAAAAAAAAAAGGACAACTCGGTTCACAATTGTTGCTATCTGATACCCTCCATTAGTTTGTTGTCTGGGAATAGGGCTGCAATCGAGCCGAGCCGAGCCGAATACCTTCGGGCTCGAGCTCGGCTCGTTTACGAAACGAGCTCAGTTTTGAGCTCGAGCTCAGCTCGAGCTTGGTTCGAGCCGAGCTTTGACCGTATTCGAGCTGAATAGCTCGCGAGCTTAGCCTGGGAAAAAAACCCAAGCTCGAGCTCGGCTCGTTTACGAAATGAGCTCAGTTTTGTGCTCGAGCTCGGTTCGAACCGAGCTTTGACCGAGCTCGAGCCGAATAGCTCGATTCGTTTGCAGCCCTATCTGGGAATCTACTGAAATAGGCTAATTTGACTATTTTAAGGCTCTAAAAATAATGACTTTTACTTTTCATCATCTTCATTTTAGCGAAAATAAAGAGACGAGATCAATTTTGTTATTTCAAAATTTCTGTTGAAGACTTCTAATAATGAGAAGTTGAGAGATTTGAATATTTATCACTGAAGTGAAAACACGTCAAGCTATTAAAGATGATAACAACTTGTGCATGTTCTGCAAAATAGCCAGCCAATATTTTGCGGGGACGGATAGTACAACGACTCTTAAATGCTTCGTATTGGTTACATGATTAAGTTTTATTGTTTTCATGTTTATGTTTGGCATTTTGTTATTCGATGAAAACTTGTTTTTCTGCACCTTTTGTCATAATCTGTTCGAATTGTAATCAAGTCCGTTGTTTCCTTTCAGAATATGCGTACACCATGAAGGTTACAGAAAAATGTGATGTCTACAGTTATGGTGTCGTCCTTTTGGAGCTACTGACCGGAAGAACACCTGTACAGCCGTTAGACCTAGGAGGTGATCTTGTGACGTGGGTAAAGAACTATATTAAGGATCATTCGTTAACTCCAAGTATTCTCGACAGTCGTTTGGATTTAGAAGATAAGAATGTTGTCGATCATATGATAACGGTTTTGAAAATTGCTTTGCTGTGTACAAGTATGACACCTATAGATAGACCACCTATGCGACAAATTGTATCGATGCTAATCGAGTCGAAAGAGAGAGCTGGAAGCTTTGCATCATCCCCTGACTCTGATCTCTGTTCTAAAGATAGTGACTCGTAATGTATTTAATTATAATTTGCTGTAATGAATATGATTTGTTGCAATTTTTCTTCTCTGTACAGGATAGTTCTTGCTAAAACCATCTTTAATTTCATACAGTTTAACAAAGTAGTTTAAGAAATTGGTGCCATTTTCCTTTATAATTTGTGCTGGAGTTTCGGTGTTTGTTCTCTCCATGTATATACAACTTTAATTCAAGTGATCGACATCCTTAATAACAACATATGAGATATACATAGTTATCTTTTTTTTAGTTTTCTTGGGAGAATAGTAAACATATATGCATGTATTATTAACCTGCTATACATGTATCAACTATGTCAATTAGTAATGCAACCCTAGCCAACAAAACAGAGGAGATGTGGGATGATATTCTCCATCAGATTCTATACTTTGCTAGGACAAGGAAGGCGGTTCAGGTTAGCATCTTATCGAAGAGGTGGACGCACCTGTTATCGAAGAGGTGGACGCACCTGTGGTCATCCACCCCCTTTCTCAACTTGGATGTCTCCGAATTCGCCAACAATTTAACCCTTGAAGTCGAGTCTATCATAAAGAGTAAGAGTTTTGAGAAGATAGATGTTGTTGCCATCAATGTTTTAGATGCTAAACTTGATGCTTTCATAAGGAGATTCGAGAAGATCTGGCGATTCCTACTGGCGTGGCTTGATTGCAATAGCATGTCTGTATTGAGATTGGGGCGTCAACAAACACCCGGTGTCGCAGCGGAACTAAATAGAGCAATGAGGAAGTCGAAGTAGATGAGACTAATTAATTGAGTAAGCAAGTAGATCCATCAATCCAACACAAAACACAACGAGGATTTATCCTGGTTAGCTTTCGCTTAATCTGGGAAAAAATATAGGGAGATCTGATATTCAACTAGAAGATATTACAATGAGTTAATGATTCACTCAATACAAGGAATTAAACTCACTCACCAAGAACTATGTATCCCTCAAGCCTCTCTTTGCAGTGGAGAAAATATCAATGAAGTACTCTACTCTCATATTGGAAGAGTTTACAATATATATATAGAAGAATAGAGAGAACTCTAGGTTTAATCTTGATTCTCAGTCATCTGATATAACCTGTAAGTAAAGTAACTGAATAAGAGTCGTACGATCTGACTTGAAGTTGAAGATTGGGCTGAAACAACATAACAAATCGAGGCCCAGAAAATACACAGCGCCGCAGGCGGTCGACCGTCCAATAAGACTGGTCGACAGGGGCGGAGCTATGTGGGGGCCCGGGGTGGCCCGGGCCCTCCCAAAATTTTGAAAAACCCCTTAAAATTTTTGAAATTTTTTATAAAAAAACCCTTAAATCTATTAAATTTTATTATTTGGCCCCCCTAAAAATTATGAAAGATACCTATATATTTATATATAGTTGTAGCATTTTTTCTTGGCCCCCCTGAAAGTTTTGTTCTGGCTTCGCCCCTGCCGGACGACCGTCCTCTTCTCGGTCAAACCCTGTACAACTGCGGTCGGGTGTGCGGTCGACCGTACCCTTGGAGGGTCGACCAGTCACTCTGTCAGCACCTTGCTGCTGATGTTTTGCCTTCTACTATTTTAACTTCTTCTAATCTGAACCACGAGTATTCAAGACATAGTCTGCTTGTGAAATTCTACTAAATGGGGGATTGACGGAACTTGACCTTAACATCTATGATGGCTCCAAAGGTATAGGGCGATCCCATGACATCCAAAATTCTGTGGTCATATCCCGAAGTGGGGCTGGTATTATTATTCCCTTTCCCTTCACATGATCTGTGCCCAAGAAATTTGCAACTACTGCTTCGAGTATGATCAACTTGAATTCAACGAAAAAAAATTTCATTACAGAGAATGTATTGCGCAGTCATAGCAGTTTCCCGTGTGCTGATTGATATTCAGCCGAGGGGTGTTGAAGCGGTGGCATTGCAAGGTGATATTCGAGCTTCTGCACCCAATTTGGTGTCACTTGATTGTAGGCAAATAAATATGTGCATACAGCCTCAAGTTGTTTGACGATGATCTCCCCCTCCTCGAGGCTGCAGTGCTTGATATGGAAATTGTGGACGACAAGGGTGCCCACAATATTGTTTAAGAATATTTCTCCAAAGCTTCACAATGTATGTAAGAGTAGTTCTAACCTTGTTTGACACAGTGCAAGCTAGCACAACTCGTTTTGGGCGTCTTCCAACTTTCCATAATTTCACGAACGTGGTAGTTATGCGTGAACCAACCACTGAAGAAACCGAAAGAGTCGACGATCTATTCCAACTATGGCCTAATGTAGTGAATGTGGAGATAAAAGATAAAATGGTAATTTTCTTTGCAGTTTATTTTTAATTATTTGATAGTTCCCTAGATGAGCTTTAATAACAAACACTAGATGAACTTAATTTTCTGTAATTTCTCGATCGAGTCTCATAATTTGTATCCTATTCTGTAGATTGACAAGCTTGATGACCATGTATTTTGGGATCGAGTGTTGTATTTTGGTGGTATGTGGGGCACATGTACAGTTTCGTGTCGGTATTTTGGTTGTAATCTCTGTATATATTGGGTTCATGTATTTTGGGATTTCGAGTCAGTCACTACCATATACGGTAGGGAGACTCATTTTGGGATCGGAGAATGAGTTTCATGGCCCGCATGTGGGTGGCATGAACATCATTGTCCGAGTTTGAATTATTGTTTTATTAAAAGCATTTTAATGAAACAGAGAGGGGCTTCGGCCAACCTCTTATGATAAAATAAAAAAAGACAAGCTTGATGACCATACAGAAGGTGGACGAGACAACAACACAACTCAATTGCTCGAACACAAGGTAAAATGTACAATCTAGTTTATTTTGATATCACTGATTATTCTTTCTCTCTTTCGTCCCCTCCTTTTTTTTTCTTTGTTAGCATCAACTGTTAGTTTGTTGCATAAACATTATTAATTTTCCGATTGCTAGACTATGTTGTGAATCCTGATCGACACTATTGGGTCACGCTAGATCCTGTAGCAAGGAGAAGCATTGCGAAGATCTAGGCTACATAATTTAACACCTTTTCCAATTTGTTTGCTATCATAGTTGTAGGATAATGGCTCGATTCTGGTTCAGTTTGTTTATATCCATCGTATCTGCAGCAATCGAAAGTTCCAGTGCATCAGTCGACTGACTATGGGAACCAGTCGACTGTCCAGAGAGAAGTTTCAAAGGCTAAGGATACAGCAGCAGCAGTCGACTGAAGATGTGCATCAGTCGACAGTCCAGAACTAAAGACCAGTCGACTGGTAAGAAGACCAGTCGACTGTCGGCGGGTTTGTAAACCAGAATAGGCCCATTTCGAAAGGCCCAGTAGTTTCCCTATAAATACACCCGTTAGGGTTTTGTAAAGGAGAGACCTCTATTCGGATTTTGCAGCCGTCATCTCTGTAAGGGTTTGTTTCACCCATTGGTGATTATTTGAAGAAGAAACCCCAACCGCCCCGTGGATGTAGGCACTTATTTTGCCGAACCACATTAAATCTGTGTGTCCTTGTGTTTGTTTGTTTTCTGTTTTTCCTTCGCTATTTCTTCTCTTTGATTGGTGGATCATTTGTATTCCGCATTCGTATTCCGCACAACAAGTGGTATCAGAGCTTTCGGTTCGACCTAGAGGGAGATGGCGAGTGAAGCAGATGCAACCAAGGATGTTGTGGGATCAAGTTCGTCCAGAACAACGATTCACAACGCAAAATTTGAAGTTGAAAAATTTGATGGAACAAACAATTTCGGGATGTGGCAGTGTGAGGTGTTGGATGTTCTGGTTCAACAAGAACAAGATGTTGCTTTGGAGGAAGAAAAACCAAAGAATATGTCCGATGTAGATTGGAAGAAGTTGAATCGAGTTGCGTGTGGGACTATTCGGCTCTTTATCGCGAAGGCTCAGAAGTATGATTTGATGAGGGATACCATTGCTGCGGTGTTGTGGAAGAAACTCGAAGACAAATACATGAGGAAAAGTTTGGAGAATCGGCTGTATTTGAAGAAGAGACTTTTTCGCTTCACCTATACTGAAGGTATGTCTATGAACGCTCATGTTGAATCATTTAATAAATTATTGGCTGATTTGTTAAATTTGGATGAGCAAATTAAAGATGAAGATAAAGCCCTAATTCTGTTGAATTCATTACCCGAATGTTATGATCATTTAGCAACTACTTTAATATATGGAAAAGACACTGTTAAATATGAAGATGTTGCAAATGCTCTGTTGAATAATGAAACTAGGAGAAGGGATAAAATGGTTGATAGAGAAACTTCTGAGGCATTGATTGTAAGGGGCAGAACTGAGATCAAATCTGGAAATAAAGGAAACAAATCTCGTTCCAAATCGAGAGGAGTTTCAAAGGACAGAAAGATACCAGCCAGAGATGAATGTGCTTTCTGTCATGAAAGGGGGCATTGGAAAAAGGATTGTCCTAAGCTACGAAATAAGGGAAATTCGACTGCAAATGTGATTGTTGATAATGTAGATAGTGACGATGATTTTTCTTATGCACTTGCAACTAGTCCCTCACTTTATCAAGAAGTATGGTTTCTTGATACAGCAGCCTCCTATCATATGTCTTGGAAAAAGGAGTGGTTTACTTCTTTAGAGTATATGGATGGTGGGGTAGTTTTGATGGGAAATGATGCACCTTGTAAGAAGGTAGGAATCGGGAAGATTGAATTGCTAATGCACGATGGTCTTATTAGGGAGCTTTCAGATGTATGGTATGTTCCAGATTTGAAAAAGAATTTGATTTCACTTAGTGTTTTGGAGGCCAGTGGAATGAAATTTGCTAGTGAAGGTGGCATTCTGAAGGTGACTAACGGAGCACTTGTAGTGATGAAAGGGCAAAGGAAAAGAAACTTGTTTTTCTTGCAGGGAAAAACATATTTGGGTCAGGCTGCCAGTGTAACTGAAAAGCCTAAACAGGTTGTTCCCGACTCTACTAGGTTGTGGCATATGCGACTCGGGCATGCAGGAGAAAAGGCCTTGCAGGGGCTTGTGAAGCAAGGGTTGCTTAAAGATGCTAAAGGTTGCAAGTTGGAATTTTGTGAACATTGTGTGTTAGGTAAGCAAACTAGGGTGAAATTTGGTACAGCTGTACATCAGACAAAGGGTATCCTCGATTATGTGCACACAGATGTTTGGGGCCCTACTCAGACACCTTCTATGAGTGGTAGACACTGGTTTGTTACATTTGTTGATGACTACTCCAGACGAGTTTGGGTATATACCATGAAACACAAAGATGAAGTTTTGACATTGTTCACAAGTTGGAAGAAGAAAGTTGAAAACCAGACTGGAAGGAAGATTAAGGTTCTGAGGTCAGATAATGGAGGGGAATACAAGAACGATCCGTTTCTGAAATTGTGTGAAGATGAAGGGATCCAGAGGCACTTCACAGTTAGAAAGACTCCACAGCAAAATGGGGTTGCAGAAAGGATGAACAGAATCTTACTTGAGAAGGTGAGATGTATGCTAGTGCAGTCTGGATTGAAGAAGACATTTTGGGCAGAAGCTGTTATATATGCAAGCCACATTGTCAACCGTTTACCATCAGCAGCACTTGAAGGCAAAACACCTATTGAGGTATGGAGTGGTAAACCTGCATCTGATTATAGTTTTTTGCATATATTTGGTTGTCCTGCTTATTTTCATGTAACTGAAACTAAACTTGATGCAAAAGCCAAAAAGGCTATATTTGTTGATTTCAGTACTGGTGTCAAAGGTTACAGGTTGTAGTGTCCAGAACAGAAAAAGTTAGTAATCAGCAGGGATGTTACCTTTGATGAGACCAGCATGATCAGCTCGGGACAGTCGACTGGTCCTCATATGCAGTCGACTGGTGATCCTGATCAAGAGAAGCAGAAGATTAGCTCAGGACAGTCGACTGGTAGATGCTCTCAGTCGACTGGTGCGAGAGTTCTCCAACAGGTGGAGTTTGAAAAGCGTTCAGTTGAAAATTCTACTCCTACCCAAAATGAAGATGATGTGGTTGATACTGAGGATGAGGAAGAAGTTCCTATCCAAGACCCTCCCCAGCAGGAAGAATCAATTGCAGCAAGAAGGCAAAGAAGAGATATCAAACGACCATCTCGCTTTACAGAAACAGTTGCATTTGCTCTTCCCATTGTTGATGATGAAGTACCCTCCAACTTCAAAGAAGCTACTAGAAGTTCTGAAAATGCAGATTGGAAAGTTGCTATGGATGAAGAGATGAACTCTCTTCATAAGAACAAGACTTAGAATCTAGTGCAATTGCCAAAGGGGAAGAAAGCTATCGGTTGCAAGTGGGTATATACGAAGAAAGAAGGTCCAAAAGACAGTGTTCGGTTCAAAGCCAGACTAGTTGCAAAGGGGTATGCTCAAAAGGAAGGAATTGACTATAATGAAGTATTCTCTCCGGTTGTGAAGCATCCTTCTATTCGGATTTTGTTAGCTTTGGTAGCACAGTTTGATCTTGAATTGACACAGATGGATGTGAAGACTGCATTCTTACATGGGGACCTGGATGAAGAAATTTATATGTTGCAGCCAGATGGGTTTAAGACAGCTGGGAAGGAAAGTTCTGTTTGCAGATTGAAGAAGTCTCTCTATGGGTTGAAGCAATCTCCAAGGCAGTGGTATTTGAGGTTTGATCAGTTTATGAAAGTGCAGGGATATTCCAGAAGTGAGTATGATCATTGTGTCTACTTCAGAAAGTTGCAGGATAGTTCTTTCATATATCTGTTATTATATGTGGATGACATGTTGATTGCCTCTAAAAATGCTAAGGAGATTCAAAATTTGAAGAATCAGCTGAGTTCTGAATTCGAGATGAAGGATCTTGGTGAAGCCAAGAAAATACTTGGGATGGAGATAGCTAGAGACAGAGCAAAGGGCATAGTGAGTTTGACACAGAAGCAATATCTTTTGAAGGTGCTGAAACGGTTTAGTATATATGAGAAAACTAAACCAGTCAGTACACCCTTAGCCACTCATTTCAGAATTAGTGCTTCTCAGTCTCCAAGTACAGATGAAGAGAGACAGTATATGGCTAATGTACCTTACACTAGTGTGGTTGGCAGTTTGATGTATGCCATGATTTGTACTCGACCAGACATCTCTCAGGCGGTGAGTATGGTTAGTCGATATATGCATGATCCAGGCAGAGAGCATTGGCAAGCAGCTAAATGGATTTTGAGGTACATAAGTAGCACCACAGATGTGGGTTTGAAGTTTGAGAGGGATAACAATATTAGCAGGTTATTGGTGGGTTATGTTGATTCTGACTATGCAGGTGATCTAGATAAGAGGCGGTCTACTACAGGCTATTTGTTTACTATGGCTAGAGCACCTATAAGTTGGAGGTCCAATTTGCAGTCCACTGTAGCGTTGTCTACTACTGAGGCTGAATACATGGCAGTTGCTGAGGCCATGAAGGAAGCTATTTGGATTCATGGACTTTTGAAGAGCTTGAGAATTCATCGGGAGAAGGTGGAGGTACACTGTGACAGTCAGAGTGCTATCCATTTAGCGAAGAACCAAGTTCATCATTCGAGGACCAAATATATTGATGTCCGTTATCATTTTGTGCGTGATTTGATAAAGGATGGTGATATTCTTCTGGTGAAGATTGGGACAGCTGATAATCCTGCTGATATGTTGACCAAAATTGTTGGGGCAGCCAAGTTCAAGCATTGCATGAACCTGGCTAATATTTTGCATGCTTGATGATTTGGCTTGGGCGGTTGGAATGGTGCTTCGTTTTGTTTGATTAGTATGTGATATCATACTAAGGTGGAGTTTGTTTTTGTTACATTTGGTGATGAGCATTTGTTTTGGAGTATTTTGGAGATTGCTTGGGCTACTTGGAAGATTTCGCCAAGGTGGAGATTGTAGGATAATGGCTCGATTCTGGTTCAGTTTGTTTATATCCATCGTATCTGCAGCAATCGAAAGTTCCAGTGCATCAGTCGACTGACTATGGGAACCAGTCGACTGTCCAGAGAGAAGTTTCAAAGGCTAAGGATACAGCAGCAGCAATCGACTGAAGATGTGCATCAGTCGACTGTCCAGAACTAAAGACCAGTCGACTGGTAAGAAGACCAGTCGACTGTCGGCGGGTTTGTAAACCAGAATAGGCCCATTTCGAAAGGCCCAGTAGTTTCCCTATAAATACACCCGTTAGGGTTTTGTAAAGGAGAGACCTCTATTCGGATTTTGCAGCCGTCGTCTCTGTAAGGGTTTGTTTCACCCATTGGTGATTATTTGAAGAAGAAACCCCAACCGCCCCGTGGATGTAGGCACTTGTTTTGCCGAACCACGTTAAATCTGTGTGTCCTTGTGTTTGTTTGTTTTCTGTTTTTCCTTCGCTATTTCTTCTCTTTGATTGGTGGATCATTTGTATTCCGCATTCGTATTCCGCACAACAATAGTTATGAATTTGAAGGGAAATGAACATGCATAATAACAAGGTATATGAACAAATTAGATATTTGGCTGTATCATTTGTTTCTTTCGGTTATTCCTTCATAATTAGTTGTGAAATAAATTGTTAAGTCATTTGTTGGTTGGCGGTGATGTCCTATGTAAAAGTTGTTGTCTTTGTCCCTGTTCTCGGGTCCCATACATTGTATCATATTCGGCAGGGCTGGGATGCTCCACAAACAAGATGTTTCTACAACTTAAATTACTTAGGGTTGGGGTGTGCCCTTTTTCATTTGGGGAGGATGAATATTTCTATTACATCTTATAGTTGTGGATTTTCATGCTTAAGGAAAGAAGAATAAAGGCTAGCTTATTATCTGACAAGGTATATATTGCCATCACAGCTTAGCATACATGAAAAGAAAGCAATTTCAATTTTCAGTGTACCGAGGCAAAAAATGTTGCAGCGAACTCTTTAGTATTCGAACGGTGAAGGGGGTGAAAATTCTATTTCTTCAATTAAGTGGAGAGCCGAAGAAAGGATAGTGAGAACAGTTGAAAAATTTTGTAATTGAAGTTTTGAATAACAGTAAATAAAGTTTTCCTTTTTAGCATCCATGAATAATTATTTTTGGGGCCCCTAATAACAGTATTTTTCTTTTACGCGTAAAATACGTGCCTACATTTACAAAGGAATTACAAATTTGGGGGCCCCTAAAATTGCAAAAATGCCAGGGGCCTGAGGCGGCCACCTCACCCGCCTCAAGGGTGGGGCCGGACCTGTGTGCTCGATGGCGGGAGTTGTTTGGGATTTGGGTTTTCGGAAACGGAAACGAAGAGATGGTGAAGGGGGAGGGTGAACAGTGAGTGACTATGTAATATATATATATGAGACAGAGTGAGAAATTGAATGAGAGAGAGTGTCTGATTGTATACATGTATATATATGAGACAGAGTGAGAAATTGAATGAGGGAGAGTGTCTGATTGAGATAGAAAGAGAGAGATAGGTAAATTGAGTGAGAGTGAGGATGATATATATAGGGGTGAGGGGGGGAGGGGGGAGGGGGGGGGGGGGGGGGGGGGGGTTGTAGGGGGAGGTGGAGGCATAGGGTACGCATTTAATGCCGTAAGTGTAGTTGGATTAGGATTAGAGAATTTAATTAGGATTAGGAGTTATGATTTAGGAACAACTTAGATTTAAGACAACTTACAACCTATAAATCGGATTGAGAAACAGCAAGATGTTCTGGATTGCAGACTCGATGAGATACGATTTTCATGTATAAAATTTCTCAATTTCAATGAAGAGAACTAGGTCAAATTCTCAGTACAAGGTCAAGAAATTTAGCAAAGCTGGATATTCAATAATACGATAAATCAACAACCTTTTGAATGAATCAGAAAAATCAGGATTGAGTTCAAATGAAAGATCAAAAATGAATTCGAAAGGTCGGAACAATATTTAAATAAATAGAAATACGAAAAATATAATATTACGGATATTATCCGTAACGGTATAAAATACACATGTACAATACTTGCTGGGGCAAAATTGTCATAGTTCAATTTGCGGGGTGCTACATTGATTCCTGGGCTGTGGCCTTATATTTTAGATGAGATGTGATTAATTGATTTTTTTTTTTTTTTTTAAATTTGGGCAGGTGCAGGAGTTGCTGTCACTATGCTTAATGAAAAATATGGAGTATTTGGTGTCGTAAAGCAAAACAAAGGTAATCTTTATTTTTCTGGGTATTGTTTTTATGTCCCCCGCCGTTATATTATATTTTATTAATATACTAGATTTGCCCGTGGCCACATGCCTACGGCACGTCTTCTGAACGATACAACATATGGAAAGTCTTGTAAACAGTAAATCAACAATTATGCAGCTGAAGTTTGAATAGTATGACAATAATTAGTTGTAAATAAAAGTTCATGTTTCCATATTCATATATATGTATATCTATATAATAAATTACGAAGAAAGCTATCAAGTGGCTCTCCTTCAATCTCCCCTAAAATCAATGGCCCTGATTGATTCTCACAAAATATATTTTTCCGCTCAAAATTTCAAACCCCACAATTTCAAAATCCTCTTTATCTCTCTCTCTCTCTCTCTCTCTCTCTCTCTCTTCCGAATCAAACTGCCCCCCTTTTCTCTCTCTCTTCCCGTCGTTGTCTCTCTCTTTCGTCGCTGTCTCTCTCTCTCTTTGTCCGTCGCTTCTCTTTCTTCCTGCTCTCTGTCTCCTCTCTTCCAGCTTTCTCTCATTCTCCTCCCGCTCTCTCTCTCTCTCACTCTGTCTTTCTCTCTTGCCGCTCTCTCTCTCTCCCTGCTCCCACTTTTCCTGTCGCGCTCTCTCTCCTCTTCCCTCTCTCTGTCTCTCTCTCGCTCTCCTTCCGCTCTTTCTCTCTCTCTCTCTCACTCTCTCTCTCACTCTCTCTCTCACTCTCTCGACCATCGACCTCATCCGCAATCTCTCTCACTTCCCCAACTCAGAACGCTGGATCGGCTGAGTTCCTACTGGTTGCCTGAGCTGTGGAGACAGGACGTAAGGGTTTCTTGATTTTGTTTGATTTTGGTTTGTTTTGTTTTGGTTGTTAGGGTTGATGTGGTTTTTTGGTTTGGTTGTTTAGATTAAGGTGCTGGTGATAGTGGTGGGGTGTAAGTTGGATTTGAGGAATGAGTAGCAGGTTAGCCTGGAGCAGGTATTGTTGCCGATAATGTAGTCGTTTCGGGAGATTTAAACCTGCATTGAGTGTTCTACGGTGCGAAAAATTCAGGTATTATTTCTGGATTTGTTTGGATTTTGGTCGAGTTGTTGTTGGTAAATTAGTTTGTTGCTATTCTTTTTGGGCATATAAGCTTTTAATGTTTAGATTTAGTTAGTAAAACAAGAAATTAAAATAGAATATCTATGAATAACCATGGTATCGATCTCGGTCAGCTGATATTGGGGTGTTTATTTGCTTAAAGTGTTGTGGTGTTCACTCGAGTTTTGGAACACACGTCTCAAAGGTAACATCAATGGTGATCTATCTTCATGCTTCCTATCATGTTGCTATGGATCTTTTTGTTTATGAGTTAGTACCTTTTAACTTAGTACATCACATATAAATGTTCTTCACTTACTACTTCCATCTGAATAACTTCCTAACTCATATCCCAGTTCATGAATTTGGTTGGTTAATCAGGGTTCTGATCTATAAAAATTTACAAATTAAAATTGTGACCACCAACATGAGCTAGTTATGTACATTAGTCGAGATTGTGCACATTTTATCTTTTCTGAAGTTTAAATTGTACATGTGTAGGTTATGTCAATTACTTTGGATGAATGGTCTGATGAAGATATTGACTCCATGACTGATGTTGGGAGAAATGCTGCTGCAAATTCAATTTATGAGGCGTTTCTTCCGAAAGGAACCTCAAAGCCTAAACCTGATGCGAATATTGAGGAACGGACCAAGTTCAATAGGTGGGAAATATTTTCTTATCTATATAATAAACAACATAGAAAACAGATTGATTCTGATACCAATGTACTTTAATTTGTGCACAGGTCCAAGTATGAGTTGCAAGAATTTTTGAAACTGAGTTTGCGTATCATTTCTTTGGTGAGCGCTTTAAGAACTACATGAAAGTAAGTTTGCTCTTATCTTAGATATTCGGTTTTTCTTCGTTTTGTGTTGTTGCTTATGTTTATTGTTGTTAGTCACATTCTTACTAAATACTAATCCTAATTCTAGCAATAACTTATCATCTATAAAGAACCAGCAATACACAAAATTCTTCGATATGGGGTCATGGCTTTATAGTACACTTTAATTCTCCTAATTCATGATTAAAACCATGAACCCATTAAAAACAAAATTCTATACTTATTTATGAATACTTGAGAATTATTTGACTTTCCAATTATGATGTATGATATTATGATAATGCTTTGTTTTTAGGTGAAGAACCGTCAATGCAAGCTAAAAGTAATAATTTGTAAATCAACCCAGATTCCACAAAATTAAGAAGTTTAAATTAAGCAATATTTTCTTAGACCTGCAGCTTTGAATATTATCTTTTATGCACACATTATTATCTTTTATGCACACATTTTTTGAATTTTTCTATTTCAACGTTAACATTATTTTTAGCCAGAGCAGCTTATCCCCTACTGACCTTAATATTATGTTTTTGCATGTCAACTTCATTAAATGTGCACAAACTACAGATCTTATTTTTAAAAACATTCTAACAGACGGTAAGTTTAAAAATTAAAAAAGGAAAACTACATGCTTCTTATTAACGTAAATTTATACTATGTAGACGATAGCTTACATGTCAACTTCATTAAATGTTTGAACCTTAACACAAACTACAGATATCTTATTCTAACAGATTGTAAGTTT